>CM063290.1:1422500-2845000 GCA_032173965.1 Sitta carolinensis
TGTGTGGGGAAAATACCCAGGGATGTATGGGGAAATAAATAGGGGAGTATGGGGAAATGAAATAAGGGGAGTATGGGGAAAATAAATAGGGGATGGTAAGGTGGATAAATAAATAGGGGGTATGGGGAAAATAGACAGGGATGGATGGGAAATAAATAGGGGTATGAATAATGGGGAAAAATAGATAGGGATGGATGAGGAAATAAATAGGGGGTATGGGGAAATAAATAGGGGGGTAAAAGGGGAAAATAAATAGGGATGGTATGGGAAAAATAAACAGGTGGATGGGTATGGAAAATAAATAGGGGGGTATGGGGAAAATAAATAGGGGAGTATGAGGAAAATAACAGGGATGGATGGGAAATAAATAGGGGGGTATGGGGAAAATAAACAGGGGATGGGATGGGGATAAATAAATAGGGGGTATGGGGAAATAAATAGGGGGGTATGGGGAAAATAAATAGGGGGTATGGGGAAAATAGACAGGGATGGATGGGAAATAAATAGGGGAGTATGGGGAAATAAATAGGGGATGTATGGGAAAATAGACAGGGATGATTGGGAAATAAATAGGGGTATGGGGAAATAAAGGTGGATGGAATATAGAGGGGTATGGAAATAAATAGGGGTGTATGGGGAATAGACAGGGATGTATGGGAAATGAAATAGGGTGTATGGGAAAAAATTAGATGGATGGTGAAAATCCTGGTGTGGGATTTATTGGAGGAAATAGGGATTTTGACTGGGCACAAAGGTATTCAGAGGGATATGGTTCTGGGAATAGCAGGGATGAATGAGAATTCACTGGGAATTGTCCTATTCAGCCTGCTTAGCCGAGATAGTTGGTTGGGGGATGGTATTTTGGACTGGTTGGGGCCTTTGCTGAGGTGGTGACTTCACACCCAGGTGAAGGGGAAATAACTGGAGAATAACTGGGGACACCAGACTTTCCTAAGTGATTGTCCTTTGGCTGCTACCGAACCAGGAATTTTGGGGGGATGAGTAGGCACTGGGCTGGGGGCCTTTGTGATGGGAGTCTTGGGGTCCCAGGACAGGCTGGGGGGGAAATCTGAAAATTAAGATTCTGGGGGTCCCGCCAACACAGAACCTTTGGGGGCTCTGGGGTGATGGATTGGGGTCCATGAACGCAGGACCTTGGGGGTCGGGGTGATGGGAATTGGGGTCCAAGGACCACAAGAACCCTTGGGGGCTCTGGGGTGATGGAATTTGGGGTCCAAGACACAGGAACCCTTGGGGGGCTCTGGGGTGATGGATTGGGTCCAAGGACACAGAACCCTGGGGGGCTCTGGGGTGATGGATTTGGGGTCCAACACAGGAACCCTGGGGGCTCTGGGGTGATGGATTGGGTCCCCAAAGCACAGACCCCTTGGGGGGCTCTGGGGTGATGGAATTGGGGTCTGTTGAACACAGGAACCCCTGGGGGGCTCTGGGGTGATGGAATTGGGGTCCACAGAGCACAGACCCCTTGGGGGGCTCTGTGGTGACAGAATTGGGGTCCAAGGAACACAGGAACCCCTTGGGGGGCTCTAGGGTGAAGGAATTGGGGTCTGTTGAACACAGGACCCCTTGGGGGACTCTGGGATCACAGAATTGGGGTCCCCCAGAGCACAGACCCCTTGGGGGCTCTGGGGTGACAGAATTGGGGTCTGTTGAACACAGGACCCTTGGGGGGCTCTGGGGTGATGGAATTGGGGTCCCCCAGAGCACAGACCCCTTGGGGGGCTCTGGGGGTTATTCCCAGGCTGGCACAGCCCGGGGGAGGCAGGGGGCACAGGGCAAGTGCCATCAGTGCCACTTTGGGAGGTGCCAGCCCATGGCGAGCCCTGGCAGAGCTGCGAGCCCTGCACGGCCCCCTGCTCTCCCCCACTTGTCCCCATACCCTACCCCAATTTTTCCCCTGCATCCTTGTAAAACTCCCATTTTCCTGTCATTTCCCTGCCGTTGGATCCAAGATCAGCAGGCAGAGCAGGAATTCCTGCTCTGCCCGGGTCGGTGTGTGGCTTTAAGTGCTCTGGAGGAAGGATCCGTGTGGGATCTTTGGTGAGCCCGTCCCCCCAGCGCAGAGGTTATTTGGGATAGAGCTGGGGAAAAGACAGAAGCCGGCAGTAATTGCCTTTAAGATCAGAGCACAAAGCATTACCTTGGATTTTACAAGGCCAGCGAGCAACAAAAGAGCAGTAATTTATGAGCTCAGCGTAAAAGAAGAGCATAATTGCATTAAAAATTAATGCTAATGAACACTAAAATGGGGAAGGTGGTTATGATGAAAGTTTGGATTCATCTTCCCCGGGTTGAATGATGGCTGGTGCCTTGATTAATGGCTTAATTTCTATCAATTAGCGGGGAGAAATCTCCACTGAGACAAGGGGAAATTGAGCATCGAATTACAGCCCTGGCTTTGTGTGCCCGGGCAGAGCGCGGCGGGCTCTGCTGGCAGGCGCGGGGTGGTCACAAATCCGGCAAAAAAAACCCAAAAAAACCCAAAAAAACCTGTCCCCAGCCCTGCCCTGAGGAGGAGGCTCTCAGAAATCCCCCAAAAAGCCCCAAAATGGGGGTGCAGGAGCGAGCAGGGGGGAGGAGGGCAGTGCTGAAGGCAGAGCTCCTGCAGTGATTTCACCTTCTTAAATTCAAAGTTCTTAAATTCTGAAACTCTCTTCTCTGACAAATTTAAAGGTTCTTAAATTCTGAAACTCTCTTCTCTGCAATTTAAGGTTCTTAAATTCTGAAACTCTCTTCTCTGCAATTTAAGGTTCTTAAATCCAGAGCTCACTTGCTGAACTTTCCCCTCCTGTTGTTTTCTGCTGCAGTTTATACCTAAAGCTCCCAGGTTTTTAAAGGAAAGGCTGTTAGTGTCCAGACTTGTTTAAAATCCTATAAAAACGAGGTTATTTTCAGTATAATGCATCAAAATAGCAAACTTAGAGTAGTCTGGTACTCTCTGTAGGATTCTCTGTGGTTGTCTCCCCAGTAAGTACCACAGTGCTCCCAAAATGCTATTTTAATATATTTTAATAACCTCATTGTCACAGGATATTAAAACAAGCCGGGACAGAAGTTTTTCTTGTTATTTGCATTTCTCCAACTTAGCTGGAAAATCCTCTGTGCTCCCTGTAGTCAATAAATACTGGGGTACTCCCAGCTTGCTTCTTCAGGAAATGCACTTGGATTTCCCAATGCTCACGATGAAGTTGGGAGCAGAGAAATGAACAGGCAAAGCTGCAGGTGCAGGGGTGCTGCTGCAAGGATGCAGCTGCAGGAGTGCAGAGGTGCTGCAGGGTTGGGTGCTGCGGGGTTGGGAACTGCAGGGGTGTTGCTGCAAGGATGGAGCTGCAGGAGTGCTGCTGCATGGGTGCAGAGTGGCTGCTGCAGGGTTGGGTGCTTCAGGGTTGGGAATTGCAGGAGTGTTGCTGCAAGGATGGAGCTGCAGGAGTGCTGCTGCAGGGTTGGAGCTGCAGGGATGCTGCTGCAGGGCTGGGTGCCGCTGCAGGGCTGGAGCTGGTGCAGGATTGGAGCTGCAGGGTTGGAGCTGCAGGGATGCTGCTGCAGGGTTGGAGCTGCAGGGATGCTGCTGCAGGGATGCTGCTGCAGGGATGCTGCTGCAGGGTTGGAGCCACTGCAGGGCTGGAGCCGCTGCAGGGCTGGAGCTGCAGGGCTGGAGCTGCAGGGCTGGAGCTGCAGGGTGGAGCGCAGGCTGGAGCTGCAGGGCTGGAGCCGCTGCAGGATTGGAGCTGCAGGGTTGGAGCCGCTGCAGGGTTGGAGCTGCAGGGTTGGAGCTGCAGGGCTGGAGCCGCTGCAGGGCTGGAGCCGCTGCAGGATTGGAGCTGCAGGGTTGGAGCTGCAGGGTTGGAGCTGCAGGGCTGGAGCCGCTGCAGGGCTGGAGCCGCTGCAGGGCTGGAGCTGCAAGGCTGGAGCCGCTGCAGGGCTGGAGCTGCAAGTGGAGCGCTGCAGGCTGGAGCCGCTGCAGGGCTGGAGCTGCAGGGCTGGAGCGCTGAGGCTGGAGCTGCAGGGCTGGAGCTGCAAGGCTGGAGCCGCTGCAGGGCTGGAGCCGCTGCAGGGCTGGAGCTGCAGGGCTGGAGCCGCTGCAGGGCTGGAGCGTGCAGGGCTGGAGCTGCAAGGCTGGAGCCGCTGCAGGGCTGGAGCTGCAGGGCTGGAGCTGCAGGGCTGGAGCCTGCAGGGCTGGAGCCGCTGCAGGGCTGGAGCCGCTGCAGGGCTGGAGCTGCAAGGCTGGAGCCGCTGCAGGGCTGGAGCCGCTGCAAGGCTGGAGCCGCTGCAGGGCTGGAGCTGCAGGGCTGGAGCTGCAGGGCTGGAGCTGCAGGGCTGGAGCCGCTGCAGGGCTGGAGCTGCAGGGCTGGAGCTGCAGGCTGGAGCTGCAGGGCTGGAGCTGCAGGGCTGGAGCCGCTGCAGGGCTGGAGCCGCTGCAGGGCTGGAGCTGCAGGGCTGGAGCTGCAGGGCTGGAGCCGCTGCAGGGCTGGAGCTGCAAGGCTGGAGCCGCTGCAAGGGCTGGAGCCGCTGCAGGACTGGAGCTGCAGGGCTGGAGCTGCAGGGCTGGAGCTGCAGGGCTGGAGCCGCTGCAGGGCTGGAGCTGCAGGGCTGTGCAGGCGCTGCAGGGCTGGAGCCGCTGCAGGGCTGGAGCTGCAGGGCTGGAGCTGCAGGGCTGGAGCTGCAGGGCTGGGGCCGCTCCGCTCGCAGCATCCTCGCCGGCAGCCGCGGCCCCGGCGCTGTTGCGTGGGGCGGTGCCTCCCTCTAACGGCAGCAGAGCCCGGCAAATATCCCGGGAAATATCTCGGGGAATAACCGGGAAATCTCCCGGGAAATCTCCCGGGAATGTCCCGGGCTCGGCCCGCTCCAGCGCGGGCAGGAGCAGCAGCGTCATCCCCTGGGATTTGCTGCGGCTCTTGGAGCTCTCACCTCTGCAGTGCTGCTGAGGCTCCAGGGAGAGTCTCCGGGGGAATTCCAGGGATGTTCTCCCACGAGGATCTCCTGGGAAGTTATCCCAGAAGGATCTCCAGGGGGGGATCTCCAGGGAATGTCTCCAGGGGGAATTCCCGGGAAGATCTCCAAGGAGAATTCCAGGGAGGATCTCCAGGAAAGTTCTCCCAGGGGGGATTCCAGGGGGATCTCCATGCAGTTCCCAGTGACCCTGGGATTCCCAGGCTGGCTGCCAGGACTCTGGGCCATGGTGGGATCAGGGTGGGCACAGCTGAGCCTCTCCTGTGCCCCAGGAGGGACTTGGAGGCAGGAGATCCCTGCCATCCCTGCCATCCCTGCAATCCCTGTCATCCCTGCCATCCCTGCAGAGCTGACCCCAAGGGTTCCCAGAGGTTTCCCAGCCCCAGGCCCTGCTGGATTCCTCCTTTTCCTTCCTTTTGGAGCCCCCCCAACCTGGGAGATTTTCGTGTCCCCCACCACAAACCATCCAGGAAAGTTCATTTTCCTTTAATCTATCAGTTTGTGCAGCAGGAGTAAACTGGGAGCAGTTCAAATCCCTGGATGTGTGAAAAGCCAACACTCTGTGAGGAGTGCTGAAAGCATCACTTCCAATAACCCCAAAGAATTTGGGATCAAAGGGGAAAGATTTTCTGCTGTTGCTGTTTGTTTAGTCTGGGATCTGGGGGTGTTTCCTTCTTTTAATCCTCAACTCAAAAGAGCAAGGAAAAATAGCAGCTTTTTTTTCTGCATTTCAAAGCTTTTTATGTAAAGTGTGTTATGTTTTAAAATTAAATTAACCCCTTAAATCTAATTAGTAAAATAGGAAGAAACAGATTCTGAGGAATATTTGAGGTTTATTGTCGTTGCTTTGATTCTGGAGTTAGACCTGCTTGAAAAAAAAATCTCTTTAAGTTCATGTTCATGGTCAGGATTATGGATAAGCAATGAATCCATAAAAAATTTACACTCAGAGATTATCCAAGAAATATTTAAAACACGTTTTTGTTTAATGGATCATTCACAAGATGTTATTGGTCATTTAATGCTGCTATTTCAGTGACTTTAAAACTCTTAGTGGAATAAATTTTGTCTTTAAGGGAAAAAGAATGAGAATATTTTAGGCAGAGCTCACAGGGAAGTTTTCCTTTCACCTGATTTGTAAAATCATAAAATTCTCTGTTTCTTCTACTTTTCTCTGATTCTCTGCTGTTTCTCACTGTTGTGTGTGCAGTGGTTTGGGGTGGCATGGAGAGAATTCCTGCACATTGGAGTTCTCCAGTGTCCTGGTGCTGTTTGCACTCGGACCTGTCCTGGAACAGCAGATCCAGGGCTGTGCTGCACCAGCACCTTTTCCTGGCGTGTCCCAAACTCTGCTGGGCCAGGGCCTGGATCCCAGGGTGTCTCTGAGCCCCCGAATCCCCCAATGCCCCAAATCCCTTCCCTGTGCAGAGCAGGCCACGCTCCTGGACCAGGTGAAGCGAGTGAAGGAGATCGAGGCCATCGAGAGCGACGCCTTCGTCCCACAGAGCTTCAGGTCCAGCAAGGAGCAAAAGAAGGTACCCGGGGCTCCCAGGGGACACTGTGCTCCCAGGGGGGACACTGTCCTTCCAAAAGTCCTCCCAGAAGGGTGTGTTTTCCTTCCAGAAGGGACATTGTCCTTCCAGAAGGGACATTTTCCTTGTAGAAGTACTCCCAAAAGGGGCATTTTCCTTTCTCAAGGGACATTGTCCTCCTAAAAGGGACATTGTCCTCCCAAGGGGATATTTTCCTCCCAAAGGGATGTATTCCTTCAGAAGGGACATTTTCCTTGTAGAAGTACTCCCAAAAGGGGCATTTTCCTCCCAAAAGGGGCATTTTCCTCCCAAAAGGGACATTTTCCTTTCTCAAGGACATTGTCCTCCTAAAAGGGACATTGTCCTCCCAAAGGGAATGTTTTCCTTCCAGAAGGGATATTTTCCTTCCAGAAGGGACATTTTCCTTGTAAAAGTACTCCCAAAAGGACATTTTCCTCCCAAAAGGGACATTTTCCTCCACAAGAGACATTTTCCTTCCAAAAAAGACAGTGTCCTTCCAGAAGAGACATTGTCCTTCCAGGAGGGACATTTTCCTCCCAAAGGGACATTTTCCTCCCAAAGGGACATTTTCCATCCCTTTCTTGCTGCATTATCCTCTCAGAGCCAGGAGGAAGCTGCACTTGAAGGATTTTCCATCAATCAGCTTCCCAGAAACCCAAGAGGAGCCATCCAGATCCTGGAATATTCCTGAATTTTGGCCACCAGGTCTTGTAGGGCACTGGTTTGGGATGTGCTCCTTTTCCCAGCTGGCAGTGAGTGTTTGTTTGCAATTCCCCCTGGTTGTTTGCCCAGGAATGTGCAATTTCTTGGAAATCTCCAAGAAGCTGATGCAGCTTCTCCAGGAGGTGATCCAAAATCCCACTGGGGCAATTTTTTCAAGCTGTTTTATTGTTTTATTTTATTTATTCATCCTTTGTCCGTGCCCTGCTGAGGGTGCTCAGAGCCTTCCTGTGAAGATCCTTGCAGGGAGGACAGTGCTGGGTTAAAATCCTGCCACATTTGGGGATTTTGGGCACTCAGATTTTGTGTGTTTGTGTCTTTTTCAGTCAGCAGAACCCCTGAAGTGCAGCAGGAGCCTGGCAATAACAACAATGCCACGGAGGCAGCTGTCCCTGAGAAGGAGCACCCAGCTGCCAGCATCCCCACTGCCATCAAATACCAGGATGACAATTCCTTGGCACACCCAAATGTGAGTGTCCATCCCGTGGGTTTTAGGCAGAATTTATCCCATTTTCAGCCTTGGAGCAGGGCAGGGTGAGCCCACAGCCTCTGCTGGGCTGCTCCTCACCAGATCCCTGCTCTGCAAACTCTGGGAAAAACAGGATCCCACTCCTCCCAGCAAAGCAGTTCACCAGGAGTTTGGGAGCTGTAGATTAATTTTATAATAAAACAGGATTAATGTGACACTGGGGAGTTTAAGAGAAATAGAAATTCAGGACAAATTGGTTTCTGTAGTTGGAAAGCTGGTGGGAAACTCAGAGCTTGCCCATTTTGCCAACTTGGCAAGTTTTAAACACAGGACAGGTTGAAGATAATTTGAAATCATTGTGGCTAAACTTGAGCAAATCCCTTTGGGAGAGCTTTCGAGGGAAATTAAAGGACTTCCATGGAGGTTTTTTAAGAATGAGCAAGTTAAAAATGACTTGCAGCGAAGATCTGGGTGTGAGTTCTGTAGAGTGGGCACAGAGCAGAGATCAGGACGTGCCCAGTGATGCAGTGATTGGAGCTTTGCCTTTCCAGTGATTCTGATCTTTAGGGCCCTTCCCAAGCTGAACTATTTTAGGATTCCCTGAAAAGTCTCGGCTTTTATCGATGTTTTTGCATCCCCTTTGTGCTGAAGCCCCTGAGGCTCTCCCGTGGGGGCTGAGCCCCTGCTGGGTGCTCCAGGGGTGCCCAGAGGTGGGGTCGCTGATGGTGCCCCCTTTCTCCCGTGCCAGCTGTTTGTGGAGAAGGCTGAGGCTGAGCAGAAGTGGTTCCAGAGGCTGGTGGCTCTGCGCCAGGAGCGGCTGATGGGCAGCCCCGTGGCCTGAGAGCTCCCGGAGGAGCCCAGGCAATTCCTGCCCTCAGCTGCTCTGTGTGTCTGAGAGCAGAGCTGAGGAGCTGTGCAGCCTGGGAGGGCTCCACCTGACAGCCAGCAGTGCCCTGGGCTGCTCCACCTGGAAAACCAGGACTGTGCTGCTCCACCTGGATAACCAGGACTGTGCTGCTCCACCTGGAAAACCAGGACTGTCCTGCCCTGGATAACCAGCACTGTCCTGCTCCACCTGGAAAACCAGGACTGTCCAGCTCCACCTGGATAACCAGCACTGTCCTGCCCTGGATAACCAGGACTGTCCTGCCCTGGATAACCAGGACTGTCCTGCTCCACCTGGAAAACCAGGACTGTCCTGCTCCACCTGGATAACCAGGACTGTCCTGCTCCACCTGGATAACCAGGACTGTCCTGCCCTGGATAACCAGGACTGTCCTGCTCCACCTGGAAAACCAGGACTGTCCTGCTCCACCTGGAAAACCAGGACTGTGCTGCTCCACCTGGATAACCAGGACTGTCCTGCTCCACCTGGAAAACCAGGACTGTCCTGCCCTGGATAACCAGGACTGTCCAGCTCCACCTGGAAAACCAGGACTGTCCAGCTCCACCTGGATAACCAGGACTGTCCTGCCCTGGATAACCAGGACTGTCCTGCTCCACCTGGAAAACCAGGACTGTGCTGCCCTGGATAACCAGGACTGTCCTGCTCCACCTGGAAAACCAGGACTGTGCTGCCCTGGATAACCAGGACTGTCCTGCTCCACCTGGAAAACCAGGACTGTGCTGCCCTGGATAACCAGGACTGTCCTGCTCCACCTGGAAAACCAGGACTGTCCTGCTCCACCTGGAAAACCAGGGCTGTGCTGCCCTGGATAACCAGGACTGTCCTGCTCCACCTGGAAAACCAGGACTGTCCTGCTCCACCTGGATAACCAGGACTGTCCTGCTCCACCTGGATAACCAGGACTGTCCTGTTCCACCTGGATAACCAGGACTGTCCTGCCCTGGATAACCAGGACTGTCCTGCTCCACCTGGATAACCAGGACTGTCCTGCTCCACCTGGAAAACCAGGACTGTCCGTTCACCTGGATAACCAGGACTGTCCTGCTCCACCTGGATAACCAGGACTGTCCTGCTCCACCTGGTAACCAGGACTGTCCTGTTCTGCTCCACCTGGATAACCAGGAGTGTCCTGCTCCACCTGGATAACCAGGACTGTCCTGTCCGGCTCCACCTGGATAACCAGGAATGTTTTGCCCTGGATAACCAGGAATGTTCTCCCTGGTTCCCCTGGATAACCAGGAATGTTTTGCCCTGGATAACCAGGAATGTTTTCCCCTGGATAACCAGCACTGTCCTGCCCTGGGTCCCCTGGATAACCAGGAATGTTTTGCCCTGGATAACCAGGAATGTTCTCCCCTGGTTCCCCTGGATAACCAGGAATTCCTGCCCTGGATAACGAGCACTGTCCTGCCCTGGTGCTCCCCAAGCTCACTGCAGCCCAGCCTGGGGCCGTTTCCTTTTTCTGGAGGGAATCCCTCAGGTGCAAACCCCTGGCAGCCCAGGATCCATCCTTTTCTCCCTCCAAACCCATTTCTTAGGGCTGGGTGGGAGTTGGGCTGGCAGTGGGAGCCTGGGGCCCCTCCTGGGGTCCCTTCCTCCCCAGCAATCCTGGAATTCTGGGCAGCTCCTGCCTCAGGGCATCTTCCCATGGCTGTGTCCATCGCTCTGCCCCTCCCTTGGGGAAATGCTCCACATTTCCTTGAGCATCTGCCACTCCTGCAGCTGCCAAAGGGGGATTGCACCGAGCTCCTGATTCCCATAACCCCCAAATCCTGGGATGCTCACAGCCCAGCTTCTGGGCAGTGCCTGTTCCAGTTCCCTCTGCCAGGTGGGACTGCCAGATGATCCCAGTTTTGTCAGAACATCTGGATTTAGCCTGGATCAAATTCCACAAAACTCTGCCCATCCAAGGGCAGGAAACCAACCAAACCCAATCAATAAAATGTCAAGGGATTTCTTCAGCATAGCTGGAGGAAACTCTTCCCTCAGGTGAGGAGCCAGCCCTGGCTGTGCCCCCTTGGAATTATTCCTCCTGGAATTATCTGTGCTGATAAAAACCAGAGGCTGGCTTTGGAAGTGGACTTGGTTTTATTTTTAATTTTAGATCCCAGATGTAAAATGTATTAAATTTGCATTCTGACACTTTTTTTACCTCCTTTATGAAGTGTTAGTTTGACTTTATCCTGCATCAAAATATTCCAGGACTTTGTCTGCAGGAAAAAGTGGGGGGAAATTTGTTTCCTTTGTTTCATTTCAGCATTTTGAGTGGTAAATATTTGTCATTGCTGTGTTTTCTAATCCCCTTTTATGTTCCTTTCATAGAAAATAAAACCTGTTTGATGTCCATGGAAGGTCCAGGTGTAAATTCCTCTTTTCACACATTATTGTGTTGGATAATTTTGGTGCTTTTATTGGATGGAAAATGATTGCTTTTATTTGCAGCCCTGTAGAATATTAGAAAAGTTTACAACAGGCTGTAAATAGATTTAAGGTAGAGTTTGTTTATTTATTGTTTATTAATAGTAATTAATAAACGCCTAAATTTGCTGGTGGAGAGTTGGGAGCAAGAGCTGGAAAGAAAATGGAAATAACATTTAGATAATCCCAGATAAATGGAAAATGCACTGAAATATTCCAAACACCACTGGAAACTTGAAGCCAATCAGGAGAAAGTTGATTTTTATCGTTCCACTGGCAGCTCAGTGATCAGAATATCCAGGAATTCCTCAGGATTCTGCACTTTTCATGGAATAAATTCAGCAGCAGCCAGGGATGGTCACTGCTCCTCACTGCTGAGGGGGTTTAGGGGATCAGCATTGTTGGGGGTGCAATGCTTTAGGATGATTTTGCTCTCAGATGATGCTGTCAAAGGAAAATCTCCCTGCCAGGAGGTCGAGCTGCTCCTGGGGCTGCTGACAGCTCTCCATTTGTCAGGGAACAAGCAGGGAGTTATTTTTAGGGGCATCCTTGAACTCCAGAAACCTCTGTGAGGAGGGATCAGCTGGAACCTGGCCCTGGGGCTGGAGGGGCTGAGCAGACTCCTCAGCTTGGGAGTGCTACAAAATCCTGAACAAGGATCCTACAAGGAGCCAGGGCTGCAAATCCTGAACCCCCCATGAGCCAGGGCTTAAAATCCTGAACCCACAATGAGCCAGGGCTGCAAATCCTGAACCCCCAATGAGCCAGGGCTGCAAAATCCTGAACCCACAATGAGCCAGGGCTGCAAATCCTGAACCCACAATGAGCCAGGGCTGCAAAATCCTGAACCCACAATGAGCCAGGGCTTAAAATCCTGAACCCACAATGAGCCAGGGCTGCAAATCCTGAACCCACAATGAGCCAGGGCTGCAAATCCTGAACCCCCAATGAGCCAGGGCTGCAAAATCCTGAACCCACAATGAGCCAGGGCTGCAAATCCTGAACCTACAATGAGCCAGGGCTGCAAATCCTGAACCCCCAATGAGCCAGGGCTGCAAAATCCTGAACCCACAATGAGCCAGGGCTGCAAATCCTGAACCCACAATGAGCCAGGGCTGCAAATCCTGAACCCACAATGAGCCAGGGCTACAAAATCCTGAACCCACAATGAGCCAGGGCTGCAAATCCTGAACCCACAATGAGCCAGGGCTCAAAATCCTGAACAGGGATCCTACAAGGAGCCAGGGCTGCAAATCCTGAACCTACAATGAGCCAGGGCTGCAAATCCTGAACCCCAATGAGCCAGGGCTGCAAAATCCTGAACCCACAATGAGCCAGGGCTGCAAATCCTGAACCCCCAATGAGCCAGGGCTGCAAAATCCTGAACCCACAATGAGCCAGGGCTGCAAAATCCTGAACCCACAATGAGCCAGGGCTCAAAATCCTGAACCCACAATGAGCCAGACCTTCCTCAAGCAGACACAGCAGAAAATCTGATTTTCCCCCTTTGCTGGGAGCTCCTGGACAGGGAATTCTGGGAATGGCCAGGACCCAAGCCAGGGGTCCCTGCTGCCCCCCAGGACGTGTTTCCCCTGCCAGCATGGTTCATTAGCTCAGCATTAATTGGGGCTCTCTAACTGGCATGGGCAGGAGGTGCAGAGAGCTGCAAGGGGCAGGGCAGAGCAGCCTGCAGGAGTTGCTGACAGCTCTATTTCTAGCCAGGCCCTGGCCCCAAATGTGTTTCTTCCCCTTTTTTGGTGCTGTGAGTTCAGGGTGAGGAGTTCCTGCAGCCAGGAGTTCCTCCTGCAGCCCCTGAGTGACTCCTTTTATCAGACAAGGGTGCTTTTTAGGGATGGTTCCTAATTGTACACAGAGAGAGGCCGTGGGGAGGGTTTCTGTCACAAGTGGTTGGGGGGGAAATGGAAAAAAATTGAATAATAAAAAGAATTTTTTTTTTCCTATAGAAAGGAGGAATTGTCTTTCCCTGGTTTGCATCTTATATAAAATAGAGTCCAGCTTGTCCAGGTAAGGCTGACAGCATAGTCCTGAGCAGGTATTCTATATCTCATCACAACAAAAACACCTCTGGCCAACACTTGGCTCTGATTGCTCCGTTCCCCTCATTAGGGTAATTAATCACCCAACCTTTAAACCTTGGCAGACCCAGCACCTTCAGAGGAGCCTCACAGGATTCAGATTGAACAGAAAAACCTGCTGATAAGAAGTAAGGAGCATTCATTTTCTTTCCTCTTGGTTTCTTTGTGTGTCCAAACCAGGTATTCCTTTGAAATTGCTGTTTTGTTTCCATCTGTATTTCTGTTTCAAAGAAGGGAACCTTGTCATTTAGTTCTAATAAATAATTAATTTAAGCCTGGCCAGCAGCAGTGTCCAGCCTCTGGATGGGTTCTGGCTCCAGCTCTCCCAGCCCAGTTTGGCACTTTTCCCATTCAAACACAGGTGCAGAAATGCAATTTTCACCTCCAAGTGTTAAAGCATCCCTGCTGCTTCAGAATAATCCTTGGAGAGGAATTGGAGTGGATGATTTCCCTGGGAGTTTTCAGCACTTTTCCAAGTGTTCCCCACAGATTTTAGTGTATTTTAGACAAAAAGTTGTTCAGAATCTGAGTATATTTGGATTTTTAATCGATTTTTACTCTGAAGGGAACAGAGAAGACAAATCCAAAGGGAAATGGCTGTGGGAAAACCAACCCTCAGCATGAGGAGTTAAGAGGAACTCAGGGGTTGTAAAGAAATGTTTGGGGCAGAACCTAAACGGGGATCTTTGGAATGGAGAGAGAACAAGGGAATTACAAATACCAACAAAACATCAATGTGGCAAAACGACCTTTTGTTCTGGCTAAATGTGCTCAACAAAGCTCTGAAGTGTGGAGCAGATTTAAATAGTCCTATCACCAAAATGAATAAGAATTAAGAAGGTAAATTAATTCCTAAGGGAAATCACTGTAGATCTCATTAGCTCAGGAACAAGATACCTTAAAACTTTTAATTAAAGATAATATTTACTGCAAATGAATAAGAGTTGGCAGGTTTCAGCAGAAAGCATAATCTCATTTATGCAAAGTTTTCTTCTATTAAGGCAGACATCATTAATCTCGTTGGAGATGCCCTCCAGCCTGCCAGAGCTGCAGCACGAGCAGTTCCTTACAGAACTCTTTTAATCTGCACAAAGGAGCTGCACAAGGGCTGAGCAATTAAAGAGGTCCCTGTGCAAACACAGCCCTGCATCCCTGGCACCCAGCATCCCATAATGAGCTCCTGGAACAGCTGCAAAAGGTGCAGAAAAACCCCAGCTGTGCAGCCCTGATCCCTGGGATCCTGCAGGGAATCCAGGGAAATGGGATAGGAGCAGCCAGTGCAGCCCTGATCCCTGGGGTCCTGCAGGGAATCCAGGGAAATGGGATAGGAGCAGCCAGTGCAGCCCTGATCCCTGGGGTCCTGCAGGGAAATGGGACAGGAGCAGCCAGTGCAGCCCTGATCCCTGGGATCCTGCAGGGAATTGGGACAGGGACAGCCAGTGCAGCCCTGATCCCTGGGTCCTGCAGGGAAATGGGACAGGAGCAGCCAGTGCAGCCCTGATCCTTGGGATCCTGCAGGGAATGGGACAGGGACAGCCAGTGCAGCCCTGATCCCTGGGATCCTGCAGGGAATTGGGACAGGAGCAGCCAGTGCAGCCCTGATCCCTGAGATCCTGCCCAGGATCCAGGGAATTGGGACAGGAGCAGCCAGTGCAGCCCTGATCTGCCCACAGGGCCTCGGGAAGGGGCTGTGCCCTGGAATCCTGAGCCGGAGGCCGGGTCCATCCCTGTCCCGGTCCATCCCTGTCCCCCCCATCCCTGTCCTGGACCATCCCTGTCCCCTCCATCCCTGTCCCCTCCATCCCTGTCCCCTCCATCCCTGTCTCCTCCATCCCGTCTCCCCCATCCCTGTCCCCCATCCCCGTCTCTCCCATCCCTGTCCCGATCCATCCCTGTCTCCCCCATCCCTGTCCCCCATCCCCGTCTCTCCCATCCCTGTCCCGATCCATCCCTGTCTCCCCCATCCCTGTCCCCCATCCCTGTCCCGATCCATCCCCGTCTCCCCCATCCCTGTCCCGATCCATCCCCGTCTCCCCCATCCCTGTCCCGATCCATCCCCGTCTCCCCATCCCTGTCCCGATCCATCCCCGTCTCCCCCATCCCCGTCCCTCCCGCCCCTCTCTCCCCCATCCCCGTCTCTCCCATCCCCGTCTCTCCCATCCCCGTCTCTCCCATCCCCGTCTCTCCCATCCCTGTCCCGATCCATCCCCGTCCCTCCCGCCCCTCTCTCCCTGGCCCCCGTGCCCTCCCGGCGGCCGCAGCTCGATGTGAGCGCCATCTACCGGGGAACCCGCGCTTGTTCCAACCGCGCCGAGCAGCGCCGCGCCGGGCCTGCCCCGCCGCACGCTGCCCGGCACCGGCGCGGAGCGGCGCTGCGGGACGGGCCGCGAGTCCCGCAGTTCCTGCGATTCCCGAATTTCCCGCATTTCCCGCATTTCCCGGAACCTTCCGGAGCGGCGGCCCCGTGGTCGCCACGGCAACGGCGGCGCGCGGAGGAAGCCCCCCCCCTCTCGGCGCTCCGGCCAATGGGCACGGCCGACGGGGGTCACGTGCGCGGACGGGGCGGGGCGCGGGGCGGAGGGGCGGTGCGGTGCGGGCGGGGGGCGCGCAGAGCGCAGCGGCCGCCGCCATGTTCGGGGGGCTCGGCAGGTTCTTCGAGGAGGATCCCTTCTTCAGGTGAGGGGCGCTCAGGAGGAGCGGGGCGGCCGGGAGGCGGCCGGGGGCTCCCGGGCCGGGCCGGGCCTGTAAACGGGCGGGGTGGGCGTGTGGGAGCGACCGCTGGCTGAGGCGGCTCCGGGGGTCGGGGCGGAGAGGTGGTGGAAGGACAAGGGGTCGGAGGTGAAGGGGTCGGTGAGGTGAAGGGGTCGGTGCGGGTTAAAGGGTCGGCGGGTGTCAGGTGGAAGTGCGACGGGTCGGTGCGGGTTAAAGGGGTCGGTGCGGGTGTCAGGACCGGGATCAGTGCGGTTAAAGGGGTCGGGCCGGGTAAAGGGTCGTACAGGGTTGGCAGGGTCGGTGCGGGTTACGGGGGTCGGTGCCGGTGTCAGGACAGGGTTACAGGGGTCGGTGCGGGTTACGGGGGTCGGTGCCGGTGTCAGGACAGGGTTACGGGGGTCGGTGCCGGTGGTCAGGGTCAGGGGTTACGGGGGTCGGTGCCGGTGTCAGGACAGGGTTACGGGGGTCGGTGCCGGTGTCAGGACAGGGTTTCGGGGGTCGGGCGGGTTACAGGGGTCGGGGCCGGTGTCAGGACAGGGTTACAGGGTCAGTCGTTGCGGCTCTCAGGACCGGGTTACGGGGGTCGGGGCCGTTGAACCGCCCGTGTGTCCCCCCCGGTACCGCCCGAGCCCCCCAGAGCCGTGCCGCGGTTAAACGTTCCCAGCCAGGGTCAGCAGCAGTCTCAGCCCGCCTCCCCTCGCAGCAGGGACGGCTTTAACCCGCAGTTCGTACAGGGATCTTCACCTGCTTGCCTGGAGATTCTCGGGTTAGGTCGCTCTTTAGTTTGCCAGCTACAGGTTTTGGGCAGTGCGGCTCATCGGGATTTCCGTGCGTGTTTAATTAATGAATCATTTAGCCGCAGGCTGTCTCTGAGCTCTCCTCAATGCCTGCACTGCTTAGAACACCGGGTGTTCTTCAGTTCGAGCTCTGCCAGCCTGTGTGAGGACACCGATGGCAGATTGTCCCCCTGTGCTTTCCCTCGGCAGCTTTGTTCTTACTATTCTTCTTATCCTCGGTTTTGTTTTTATTCCCTCTGAGGCACAGGTTGTCCAGAGAAGCTGTGGCTGCCCCATCCCTGGAATTGTTCAAGGTTGGATGGGTTTGGAGCAGCCTGGGCTGGTGAAGGTGTCCAGGGGCTGGAACAGGATCATCTTTAAGGTCCTTTCCAAGCCAAACCATCCTGTGGTTCTATTTCCATCCCATGAGCACAGTGGTGGCTCCTGTCTGTGTATTTGAGTTTATTCCCTGTGGGAATCTTCTTTTGCCACTGGAGTCTAAATGTAAAGCAGTGCCCTCAGCCAGAGCTGCTTTATTACCTGCTCTGGCCCCATTTCATGTCTCTGGTCAGAAACTGGAATTCGTGGTGGATGAAAATGGCATCAGAGCACTCTGAGGAGCCTCGATAATTATTTTAAATCTTTGAAAAAGCTCTCAGGGATGTAATTAGCAGCCAAGATAAGGGGTGGCTGAGGAAGGGAGCAGCAGGCCCTGTGATGTGGTTTGTTGTCTGGATCTCCTGGTTACCGGGAGCTCTGGCTGAGGCTGCTTAAAGGAGAATCTCTCACATTCCAGGAGAATTCCCAGAGCCGTGCCACATCCATTAGCACCCTTGGCTTCTAGGAATATTCTTGCTGTTACAGCAACTCATGAGTTCTAGGCAGAAAACTTCTCTATGCAGATGAAATGAAAATAATAGAAGTGAGGTCTTGTTTGAAAGAACAATTGAATGTTTATTAATTTTCTCCTTGTTGTAGCTGCTGGTATAGGGAAAGGATTACAGGAGGAGGAGGCAGGGAGTGTGTGAAAGAGGAGCTGGAAACTGAGCCTCCTTCTCTCAGCACTGTCCTCCTGAGCCTGCTTTGCATACAGTGAGGGAGGTGAGCCGATCACCTCAGCTGAGCTGACATCCAAAATAGAGCCACAATCGGCTCCAGCTGCCTCTTAAGGAGCTGAGCTGCAAATAGTGCCTGGGGGAGCAGCTGTCCCAGGGCAGCAGCAGTCACTCAGCCCCAGGGGCTAGCTGCCAGCCCTGAAACCCTGCCCAGGTGCAGGGGCTCTGCCTTCCTCTCCAGCAGGTGAGGAGCAGCCTAGAAAATTTGGGAGAAGCCGCTGCAAAAAACCAAAGTGTCAAACAAATGAGGCGTTACTTTGGAGCGCAGCGTTCTTCTCCCAAAACCTGGCAGCGGTTTTGAGACAACAAAGCAAAAACCAACAAAATTCTCTCTGCCTGCAGCTGTGAGAGGTCAGGTTTAGTTGTGCCACTGTCAGCATTATCATCTTGGGGTGCAGTAGACAAAAAAGGCGGAACGTTTGAAGAGGATTCAGCTCTGAAGGATTAAAATGTGTACAACACAGTTAAGTGAGAGTTAAACTCAGAGGGCAGGAAGGAGAGGCAGGATTGAATTCTCTTTAGTTTATTGTGCCAGCTGTTCTCTCCAGAGGGAATCTGCAGCCTTACATAACTTCCTGAGCAGGGCAAAAAAAGTCTAATATTTCCATCTGATAGCTGATAAAAAGGAGCACATCTGATACCAAGTACAGCTTTGAGTTTATTGTTCTAGGACTGATTTTTCATGCACTGAAGTAAGCAGTAACGTTATACTTGCATGTTTAATGTCAGGTGAGGGTCAGGTTAATACATATTAGACACAATTCTGTTACTGCAGAGTGCTGGAACAATAAATGTATATTTTTATATATATGTGTATATAATTATATATAAAAATAAATGTATATATCCAGCCAGAATTTAATTTTTAAAATAATTTAACACACGAAGGGCACAGATTTGCTGTGCCCCCCTCACTTTCTCCTCATCACTTTTATGTCATAACAAAAATGACATTCTTCTCATCAGAAGTCTCTTCCCCCACAAAAAAGGTCATATTTTAAATCAATAATTGTTCAATTAGAGTGTCCTACACCTGCTGCCATCCCATAAAATCTGTGTTTGGAGCAAGGATCTTAAAGTCCTGCAGAGACTTTGCCTTGTTCACATCTCTGTTTGGCTGAGTGAGCTCCTCTGGTAATTCTGCTTTGAGTTTCAGTCACTGGAGCCATCAAGGTTTAATTCCTTGGAAACTTTGTCTTCCAAATGGATATTCTGTTCCCTTTCCATTGGTGTAACCCTACTCCAGACCATAACAAAATCGGGGGTTATCTTTTGAGGCTTGCCAGCATTAATTCTTTTTATTAATGACTCCCTAAAGTAGGGAATTCCCACCCTGGGAGCAGGGCAGGGGCTGCTCTGTGGCATCACTAAATACCCCAAAAACTTCTCATGGGCTGAGTTTAAATCTGGGCCTAGCTTCAAGGCATATTTAAAAAAAAAAAAAACAAACCTAATTTCAAAGGGAACCCAGCCTCATGTTTATCTTTTTCACTTGAAAGAGAAAAAAATCAACATTGAGTGGAGTTTGGCACAAGTGCCAAGTGTCCACGTGATGTGGGGCTGGAGATAAGGGGTGGGGAGCAGGAAAGCTGGGCAGGAGATAAGAGGGCAGGGCAGAGTCAGGCACAGGGTGAAGCTTTTCCTCCGGAGATGTCCCTGGAAAGAAAGGCTCTGGTGTCCTGGAGGGGTGGGAGTGCCAGGAGTTGAGAGAGGAAGGAGGAGGAGGTGTATTAAATCCGAATAAATGTACCTGGGGATGACTGTTCGTGGTAAGGAAGGGATAGCAGAGAGGACAATGAGGTGGAAAAGGAAATGAAGCAGGGTAATTTGGGGGGGGAAGTGCTCATTTGGGGGGGTGCAGTGCTCATTTGGGGTGCAGTGCTCATTTGGGGTGCAGTGCTCATTTGGGTTCATTTTGGGGTGCAGTGCTCATTTGGGGGGTGCAGTGCTCATTTTGGGTGCAGTGCTCATTTTGGGTGCAGTGCTCATTTGGGTTCATTTTGGGGTGCAGTGCTCATTTGGGGTGCAGTGCTCGTTTGGGGTGCAGTGCTCATTTGGGTTCATTTTGGGGTGCAGTGCTCGTTTGGGGTGCAGTGCTCATTGGGGTGCAGTGCTCATTTTGGGGTGCAGTGCTCATTTGGGGTGCAGTGCTCATTTGGGGTGTAGTGCTCATTTGGGTTCATTTGGGGTGCAGTGCTCATTTTGGGGTGCAGTGCTCATTTGGGGGGGTGCAGTGCTCATTTGGGGTGCAGTGCTCATTTGGGGTGCAGTGCTCATTTGGGTTCATTTTGGGGTGCAGTGCTCGTTTGGGGTGCAGTGCTCATTTGGGTTCATTTTGGGGTGCAGTGCTCATTTGGGGTGCAGTGCTCGTTGGGGTGCAGTGCTCATTTGGGTTCATTTTGGGGTGCAGTGCTCGTTTGGGGTGCAGTGCTCATTTTGGGGTGCAGTGCTCATTTGGGGTGCAGTGCTCATTTTGGGGTGCAGTGCTCATTTGGGTTCATTTGGGGTGCAGTGCTCATTTTGGGGTGCAGTGCTCATTTGGGTTCATTTGGGGTGCAGTGCTCATTTTGGGGTGCAGTGCTCATTTGGGGTGCAGTGCTCATTTGGGCTCATTTGGGGTGCAGTGCTCATTTTGGGGTGCAGTGCTCATTTTGGGGTGCAGTGCTCATTTGGGTTCATTTGGGGTGCAGTGCTCATTTTGGGGTGCAGTGCTCATTTGGGGTGCAGTGCTCATTTGGGGTGCAGTGCTCATTTTGGGGTGCAGTGCTCATTTGGGTTCATTTGGGGTGCAGTGCTCATTTGGGGTGCAGTGCTCATTTTGGGGTGCAGTGCTCATTTGGGTTAATTTTGGGGTGCAGTGCTCATTTGGGGTGCAGTGCTCATTTTGGGGTGCAGTGCTCATTTGGGTTCATTTGGGGTGCAGTGCTCATTTGGGGTGCAGTGCTCATTTTGGGGTGCAGTGCTCATTTGGGTTCATTTGGGGTGCAGTGCTCATTTGGGGTGCAGTGCTCATTTTGGGGTGCAGTGCTCATTTGGGTTCATTTGGGGTGCAGTGCTCATTTGGGTTCATTTGGGGTGCAGTGCTCATTTTGGGGTGCAGTGCTCATTTGGGGTGTAGTGCTCATTTGGGTTCATTTGGGGTGCAGTGCTCATTTGGGGTGCAGTGCTCATTTTGGGGTGCAGTGCTCATTTGGGTTCATTTGGGGTGCAGTGCTCATTTGGGGTGCAGTGCTCATTTGGGTTCATTTGGGGTGCAGTGCTCATTTTGGGGTGCTGTGCTCATTTTGGGGTGCAGTGCTCATTTGGGGTGCAGTGCTCATTTGGCTATGGGGTGCAGTGCTCATTTGGGTGCAGTGCTCATTTTGGGGTGCAGTGCTCATTTTGGGGGTGCTCATTTTGGGGTAGTGCTCATTGCTCATTTTGGGGTGCAGTGCCTCATTTGGGGTGCAGTGCTCATTTGGGCTCTTTGGGGTGCAGTGCTCATTTTGGGGTGCAGTGCTCATTTGGGTTCATTTTGGGGTGCAGTGCTCATTTGGGGTGCAGTGCTCATTTGGGTCATTTGGGGTGCAGTGCTCATTTTGGGGTGCAGTGCTCATTTGGGGTGCAGTGCTCGTTTGCAGCCTGGCCCTCAGGCAGCAGCACTGCTCATGCCCTGTACTTCTGTAAAATTCCTTTTTGCTCCTCCTTCATTAGGAGTATCAGGTCTTGGTTATTTAGAGAGAATGGGAAGTTGAGCAATGTTTTCCTCTCAAGCCAAGCTTTGGGAACACCAGTGGAATGTTCTGTAGGTTTTTGGCAGAGGAGAGGAGGGGGAAAATAAGAGGGAAACGAAAAAGTCAGGGAGAATCTCCTTCCTTAAGCACAGGAAAGGGATTTGTGGAGAGGGAAGGCAAAGGTGCAGCAGTGGGTGACTAGGAGATGGAACTGGCCTAAATTTAGAGGATAATGAGTATTTCTAAGCATGTGGGAAAGGGAAAAGGAAAAGTAGGGTGGGAACTGCCAGCAGAATAAATTAGAGGGGGGCATCCAGTGGGACACGAGGAGTTCAGTGAATAGGGCTGTGCTAAGTTTTGGGAGATGAAAGGGGAAAATTAAAAAAAAAATTCTTTTCGTGTCAGGCATTGGAGGTGGAAATAATGATAAATAAAACACGGGTCAGTTTATGGTTCTGGCAGGAGTGAAAAGTGCAGCCAAGGATGGATATTTCTGGAGAAGATGAGGAAAAGGGACATGCAGGAGAACAGTGAGGGCAGCTGAGAGAAAACAGATCTGACACCCAACCTGAGAGATGGGAAGGGAAAACCCGAGTTTATTCAGACCGGAGATTGCCCAGTTGGGTGCTAGGGAAGAAAAGGGATGGAGTTCTCCGCGGGCCGGTAGCGAGTTCGGAGTGTGCCGTGCCCCGGCCGTAACCCGGTGTGTTTTGTGCCCGCAGGGATCCCTTCGCTGCCCACCAGGAGCACCTGCGGCAGGTGATGCGCAGCCTGGCGGAGCCCCTGGCCAGGGAGCCCCGGCCGAGCCTCCCGGAGGGCGGGGAGGCGGCCCGGAGAGCGGAGGGCAGAGCCCGACGGGACTCGCAGCTGGCCCTGCGGGGCTCTCGCAGGGTGAGTGCTGAGCCGCGGGGCTCTCGCAGAGCCTGCCCCCGCTCCCGGCACCGCGGGGCTCGGCAGAGCCTGCCCCCGCTCCCGGCACCGCGGGGCTCTGGCAGAGCCTGCCCCCGCTCCCGGCACCGCGGGGTCTGGCAGAGCTGCCCGCTCCGGCACCGCGGGCTCTCGCAAGAGCCTGCCCCGCTCCCGGCAACCGCGGGCTCGCAGAGCCTGCCCCCGTCCGGCAACCGGGGCACTGGCAGAGCCTGCCCGCTCCGGCACCCGCGGGGTCTGGCAGAGCCTGCCCCCGCTCCCGGCACCGCGGGGCTCGGCAGAGCGCCCGCTCCCGGTCACCGCGGGGCTCTCCCGAGCTGCCCCCGCTCCCGGCACGCGGGCTCTGCAGAGCCTGCCCGCTCCGGACCGCGGGGCTCTCGCAGAGCTGCCCCCGCTCCCGGACCGCGGGCTCTCGCAGAGCCTGCCCCGCTCCCGGCACCGTGGGCTCTCGCAGAGCTGCCCCCGCTCCCGCACGGAGGGGCTCTCGCAGAGCCGCCCGCTCCCGGCACCGCGGGCCGGGCAGAGCCTGCCCCCGCTCCCGGCACGCGGGGCTCGGCAGAGCCTGCCCCCGCTCCCGGACGGAGGGCTCTCGAGAGCCGCCCCGCTCCGAGCGGGTCTCGCAAGCTGCCCGCTCCGCACCGCGGGGCTCTGGCAGAGCCTGCCCGCTCCCGGCACGGAGGGGCTCTCGCAGAGCCTGCCCCCGCTCCCGGCACGGAGGGCTCGGCAGAGCCTGCCCCCGCTCCCGGCACCGCGGGGCTCGAGAGCCTGCCCCCGCTCCCGGCACCGCGGGGCTCGGCAGAGCCTGCCCCCGCTCCCGGCACGGGGGCTCTCGCAGAGCCTGCCCCCGCTCCCGGCACGGGGGGCTCTCGCAGAGCCTGCCCCCGCTCCCGGCACCGCGGGGCTCTCGCAGAGCCTGCCCCCGCTCCCGGCACCGCGGGGCTCTGGCAGAGCCTGCCCCCGCTCCCGGCACGCGGGGCCGGCAGAGCCTGCCCCCGCTCCCGGCACCGCGGGGCAGCTGCACAAAACCGGACGGGTTGGTTCTCTTAGCTCCGAATTGAAGTGTAGCAGGAGCTGTAAGTGTCTCTGATTGCTGCTCAGGCGTTCATCGTGCTGAAGTGATTCACCATGCCCGAACAAGCTTAAACAGTATGAAATTTTAAAGATACTTCTGTAAGCTCATTCTTTAATTTTAGTAAAGTGCTCTGTTGGGCACAGTCCTTTTCTCTGCTGAACATCTGTAGGGGCTGAGCAGAGCCTGGGATTACTGAGGAGTGAGAGTTAGTGACCAGACTGATCAGGGAGAGCAGTTAGTGACCAGACTGATCAGTGAGAGCAGTTAGTGACCAGACTGATCAGTGAACATTAGTGACCAGACTGATCAGTGAACAATTAGTGACTTAGGACACTGATGACTGAGCAATTAGTGACCAGACTGATCACTTAGCCAGTGCTTGCTTGTAGTCTGGTTTCAGGCCTGATGTTTTGGTTTTCTGATGTTCTTTCCCAGGAAAGGGTGATAGACACGATGGAATGTTTTTGTAATAATATTTGTTATTCATTTCTTCTCACAGGAGGGATTTCTCTTGATGTCCCTCTGGTTTGACCAATGCGATTAAAGAGGTTTGCCTTTCTTTCACCAATCATATTTCGCCAATCTGTGAAAAATTGTTGATAAGGGAGAGTCATCCCTAATGAAAGAGTCATTTTCTTAGCCTTCTGAACATGGAGTCCCTGTTGTGTGTTATCTGAAACAGCAACACTTGCTTTCACCAATATCATACAGGAAATGTTTCTGGTAGAGAGAGGCACTAGAAATGTCCCACGTTCTCTGCACATATGTTTCCTTTTTATGTTAACTTAAAGAGCTGCCTGGATGTGGCTGCCCCACCCTGGAAGTGTTCAAGGCCAGGTTCTTTCTAGATCCTTCCCATCCCACGATTCCATGATGTGTTTGTGCTTCCCTGTGCACTTCAGTCCTGTGTGTGCAGCTATTTCAGTTTGAGTTCCACGAGCCTGGCTCTCACCACCTCAGGAATTTCCACCCATGGATTTCAAACCCTGTTTCAGCTGGGAATAAACACTTCATGCTCTGAACTTGGGCTGGTTGTTAATATTCCCTTGGATACAAACCTGTAACAATTAAAGCTCAGGAAAAGTGGTGAAATTGAGTATTTCTGTGTGTTCCCAAGTGAAACATGATCTGTGTTTAATCCAAGTGTGTTTTCAGCTCTGGTCATGCAGGACAGTCATGTCCAACCCTTATCTCGGGCTGTATTTATAGAGATGAACGTTGGAGCTGGCTCCTTTCCCTCCTGCTAATCAGCAGCTGCCTCCCACTTGCTTTAGTGACTCCCAGAGGATTTTCCAAGCCCGTTGGAAGAAAAGGCAGGTGACAGGAGCTGGTGGCCAGAGCTGGAGCAGAGCCTGTCACCTGCAGCTCCCGAGGGGAACTGGCACATGCCTTGTCCTGCTCATCAGCTCCTGGCAGAGACAGGAACTGCATGGAATGAGGGCAGGAGCTTCCCTCTGCTGCTGATCTTGGAGCCCTTCAGAAAAAGAACCTGTCAGAGCTCAGGGGTTGTGTCCCTGTCCTGCAGTGAGGCCCAAACCCTTTATCTGTGGCTGCAGCAAAAGTGAAAGCTCCAGGAGGAGCTCTGTGCCAGCCTGAGGAGCACAAAAGAATTCCACAGCTGCCAAAGCCTCCCCAGGCTCTTCTGATGCCTCTGCAGCTCCACTGAGGAGCTGTCAGATGGCACACCAGAGCCAGCACTCGGTGCTTTGCTTGGCACCTCAAGCTGCTGCTCCACCAAGCACTGGAACCCTTACACTCACATTTTTGTGTAGGAAAAGGTGGAGCTTTGTTACCACGTCAAATACACTTCCTTCACACTGCTTACATGGTTAGTAGTGTTGTAATTCTGTGTTTAATGAAATTGCAGCAGACCTAAAACTGCTTTAAAAGTTGGGACAGCTCAGTGAGTGCCACTGTAGGATTCAAATTTAAAACTGCTTTTCCTTTCTCCAGCAGGTTTTTAGGAAAGGAGGAATGAGCTGAAGCGTGTTAAGAGATACTGTTAATTGGGGGTTTGGGGATGCCTGATTATCCTGTATATCAGGCAAATGTTTAACAGCTTTTAGAGGCTTTTTAGTGTTATAAAAACAGTTTATAAGCTTTGTGTGCCTAATAACTCTTACTGGTGAGGACTTGATATCGAGAGAAAAAATACATATTCTTATTTCCAGCTCTGCCTGATCTGTCCTGACAGAAACCTTAAGAGTTCCTAAAGCTATTCCAGAATTGGAGAATTCCTCCTTTTCCCATTCCAGTTCCTGCCAAGGGTTTGGTGCTTCTGCCCCATCACCTGGCTGTGCAGTGTGGTGTCCTGGAAGCAGCCCTGTGTTTCCCAGGCTCTCACTGCCCTGCCCCGCAGGAATTCTCACTTTCCCTGGGATAATGTGTGATGTGTTGATTTTAATCAGTTCTCAGTGCTGCCTGAGTGGAAGGGAGCATCGCAGGGTGGGGCCTGAAGTGTGAAATCAGCACAAAGGCTCTTGTGGGGCTCCGAGGTTTGCCAACCTCCGAGGGCTTTTCTCACCCACTTAGCAAGATTTATCAGATGTGGTGGCAGTTAGCACTTTCTAATATCGTCACTGTGACTATATTTCCACATACCCAGGGATCAATTAATTCATTAATTAATTACCAAGGCCCTCCTGAGTGATTTTGATTGGATGGGAAATGTTTCATGTCATCTGCTGCTTATGAAAGTCATTTCTGCTGTTCCTGATAATAATTCCAGACGTTGCTCCTTTTTTTTTTTTCCAGGCCACCAGCTTCTCCCTCATGCCCTTTGCAGGTTTTGGGAGAGGGGTTAGTATCCCTGGAGTAGCTGCTGTGTAAGCTGTGTGTAACCAAAGCATGGCAGAGGCTGAGCTCTGTGCTTGCATCCTGCTTCTGGTGCTGTTGGCAGCTTGGGAATAAGAAAATCCAGGGGGAAAAAAATCCTTCCTGAGGCATTAAGCTGTGGATATGGATGGGATGATAATCCCTGGGGAAACTGCAGCCTTGCAGGGCTGCTGGAGAATGTTTTGTGAGGAACTGCTCCCAGTCAGGCAGAGCAGCCCCTGGAGATGGTTTCCAGCTGTGCTTTGGAATATCCTGAGGAATATCCCTCACCTGGCCATGGCTCTTGCCCAGAGGATTCCAATTTCTTGTACTCAAAAAATAAATTGCAGATTTTCTCTCCTTAAATTTTACTTCATTTGGGGCTTCAATGCAGCTTTAAGTTTGCAAGGCTGAAACACAGAACTCTGGAAATGAATTTATTTACACTTCAACCCTGAAAGTCCTACAGGACTTTGAGAGCAGAAGCTGGTGAGGTCAGAAGGACATCTGTGAAATAATCGGATATTTGAGTAGCTAATGAACATTTTTGTTAATTAAACTCACTTTGTGGCCAGCTTGACATCTGAGTGACAAATCTTCCACTTTCATCTTCCCAATATCTCCATCTTAATCCAGCTCCCTCAGTTTCCTTTTGGAAAGATGCATTTGGGCTTGTGTGTGTGTGAAAAGCTTTTTGAGTTAAAAATGCATGTGAAAACCAGCTGCAGGACTGGGAGGGCTGAGACTGTTCTAACTGTAGTCTTGGTTTCTTTTTTCCTTTTTTTTTTTTGGCAGGATGCAGATTTTGGGGATCCGTTTTCTGCAATGGACATGATGATGTCAAACATGAGGAACAGCATGCTGGAAATGCACAGGAAATTTGTGAGTTCTATAAATGATTCTCATATTTATCATGCTGGAGAGTTCCAATTTATTTCAGATATTCCTCAGAAAATAATGCCAAGAAAAACAGGACTGATTTCAAGGAGATAGTAAGAATGGAGGGGGTTTTGCCTTGATTATATTGTGTTTATGATTTTTCTTTATTCTTTAAAGATAAAAGTGAAGTTAGTAAGAATGGAGGGGTTTTTGCCGGGATTATATTATATTTATAATTTTTCTTTATTCTTTGAAGATAACACTGAAGTTTTCTGTGGTGCCACATTCATTTTGTGAAGGCATGTTTTCCATACTAAAATAAGGAAGCATAACTGTTGCTGTGGGACACAGAGGGAACTCACAGACACACACACAGGTGTCAGAAGCACAAAGAAGAACCAAGTTTATTGAACCCTCAGCTATTTATAATTTCCAGGACACTGACCAGGGATTGGGTAATGAAGTATCCACCTCTCCAATCCCACTGGTCAAATGAGAAGTCTCTCAAATCATATCTTTAACAAAGGAATGCAAACTATTCTCGATTATCTTCCAAATGGTGAGGGCACTGACTCCATTCTACAGAAACAAATCAGAAGGTTTATTTTCAGGGACAGCACCTAACTGTCAGCCCAGGTTTGCCTGTGCATGACTGAGCCTGCCTTGTTTGCAGGATGAGCTGTCCCTGGATCCCAACAGCCACAGTTTCAGCTCCTCCTCCATGATGACCTACTCCAGAACTGGGGATGAGCCACCCCGGGTGTTCCAGGCTTCAGCCCAGACCCGCACGGCTCCGGGAGGGGTGAGCGAGGGAATGAGGGAATGAGGGAATGAGGGAGGGAATGAGGGAGGGATTGAGGGAATGAGGGAGGGAGGGGAGGGAGGGAGGGAGAGGACGTGAGGGAGGGAGGGAGGGAGACGAGTGAGGGAGGGAGATGAGGGAGTGAGGGAATGAGGGAGGGAGACGAGATGAGGGAGGAGATGAGGAGTGAGGGAATGAGGGAGGGAGACGAGTGAGGGAGGGAGATGAGGGAGTGAGGGAATGAGGGAGGGAGACGAGTGAGGGAGGGAGATGAGGGAGGGAGGGAATGAGGGAGGGAGGAGGGAGGGAATGAGGGAGGGAGGAATGAGGAGGATGAGAATGGAGGGAATGAATGAGGATGAGGGAATGAATGAGGGAGGGAGTTGAGGGAGGGAGATGAGGGAGGGAGGGAATGAGTGCTGCTGGAGCCCAGCTGCAGCCTCTCCAGCTGTGCCCGCAGCTGCTTTAGCCCCCCTTTCAGCTGGCATGCACACACCGAGCTTGGCTTCAGGCCAGCCTGGGCCCACTGAGTGCCACAGCCAGCCCTCCTTGGGACCTCCAAACCTCCCTGGGAGGTTTATTCAACTGTTTATTCACCTTTTCCAGGGGGGTATTCCTGCTTCCTGCTGGTGTCCTCCCTGAGCTGTTCCCTCTCCTCCTGTCCCTGTGTCCTGGCAGCAGAGCCTGACCCACCCTGGCTGCACCCAGACCCCTCCCTGTCCCTGAGTGCCACAGCCAGGCATTCCCTGGGCACCTCCAAACCTCCCTGGGAGGCCCTGCCAGTGTTCATTCACCTTTTCCAGGGGGAAATTGCTGCTGGTGTGCAGCCTGCCCTGCCCTGGCCCAGCCTGAGCTGTTCCCTCTCCTCCTGTCCCTGTTGGCAGCAGAGCCCAACCCCTCTTGACTGCCCAAAGGAAACTGAGGAAAGCCCAGGGCTCTCAAATCCTGCTCAGTATTAGAGCTCTGATCTCCTCCCTGTAATTCTGTGCTCTAAGCACAGCCCAAAATAAATCCCAGGCTCATCCAAGGCTGGGAAAACAGAGCAGCAATTTTCCAGTGCCCTTTTCCTTGCTGTAACCAATCCTTTTGCTGTCCACTTGAGCTCCAGCAGAGCATTGATTTATGCAACCCCTGCCTTCAGAGCACCCCTCTGGGCAGGCACTTACATAACCCTGGGCTGGGGCTCCCCTGCAGCTGCTGTGTCTAATCCTGCTGGGAACTGGGAGTGCCAGTGGGAGCCTGGCAGGGGCTGTGAAAGCCTAGACAGGATCCCTAAAGGCCGGGGGCAGGATTGGCTGGGAATGTGTCCCAGCTCCAGCACACCCCCTGCTCCCAAGGGGGCCAGAAATACCCCAGGGCACTGCTAATACCCCAAGCCAGTCAGCACCACAGCCCAAGAAGTGGTTGTTCCTCATGCTGGGAATGTTGGCACTGGGGGTTGCTCCTTCTGTTGGAGACTTGGCTCTGTAGTATTTTTAAACTGAGGGATTTTTCCCCAGTAATTAATTTTACACCTCAGTTCAAAAACCTGAGGTGTTGTTTCATCTTCCTCTCTGGTGGCCAAAAGAGAGTAGGCTTGATTTGTGTTCTGCTGGTGTGTTTGCAGCCAACACAGGGAATGAGAGAATTGGAAAAGCCTGGAAAAACTGCCTTTTTGGAAGGAAAGAGATAAAACTCTTGGGGGAGGAAATGCCCCTTTGCATGGGCCTGGAGTGCCAGGACAAGGGGGAATGGCTTCCCTCTGCAGAGGGCAGGGTTGGATGGGATTTTGGAAGGGAATTCTTCCCAGAAAAGCTGTGGCTGCCCCTGGCAGTGCCCAAGGCCAGGCTGGTTGGGCTTGGATCAACCTGGAACAGTGGCAGGGGGCCCTGCCCATGCATGGGTGGCACTGGATGGGCTTTAAATCCTTCCAACCCAAACCATCCTGGGATTCTGTCACCTATTTTACCTCATTTTTAGTTGGAAGGACACTCGGTTGCATTTCTTTTTTAACAGGTTAGAGAGACAAGAAAAGCACTGAGGGATTCTGAAAGTGGCCTGGAGAAAATAGCCATTGGTCACCACCTTCGGGATCGGGCTCATGTCATCAAAAAATCCAAGAACTCCAAGACTGGGGATGAGGAGATGAACCAAGAATTCATCAACCTGGATGAATGTAGGTTTTTTTGAGCAGTTAATGGGCATTCCACTGTTTCACACTCAGATTTGGAAGTTCCACCTTGAGATACCTTACAAGGCACTTTTAGAGTGAAAAATCTCCAAAGCCAAAATCTCTTTTACAGACTCCCAAAAAGAGGTGGAGGATTGTGGAGCACAAAGCTGAAAATCACTGCCCCACCCCTGTAGTATTCCTGGAATGTTTTTTTCCTCTCTCAGTTACCATTTCACATGAATGTCCCTGTGTTCCAGCTGAGGCTGACACCTTTGATGAGGAGTGGCAGAAGGAGATCATGAGGTTCAGGCCCTGCCGAAGCAGAGAGGCTGTGGAAGATCCCAGATGCAGAAGTGTCCGTTACAGCCCCGGGGAAAGTGGAGCCAGAAGGTAAAAACAGTTCCCTGCCATCCTGCAGGCTAAGGCAATTCCAGCAGCAGAAGGAAAAGCCACTTCTGGAGCAGTGGTCCAGTAAAACTGCAGGGTTCATTCCTCCTTTTTTCACAGAGATTGTTGTGAAAAACTGAGGTCGCTCCTTAGGATTTTTAAAAGTTTAATAATAGTAATATAAAAAGGGACAGTATTTCCAGCACTGGGGTGCCTTTGATGACCAGCAGAGAGCACAGCAAACACTTATAATCAAGGTCTCTCTATCCAGGTACATGCATGTTCATTAGCTTAGACATTATTTAAACATTCCTGGGAGTTTGTAATGTTACAGTGGTTCTTTGTTTTGATTTTTCCCATCTGTATGACATCAATATTTTGTCATACAAATGATTTAATTCCTGTTAATCATGATAAACATGATTTAATTCCTGTTGTTTCACACTCCTCTTGCTAAGAGAAAATAATGAGATCTCCTCCCATCCTCTCTGGTGTCATCTTCCCTCTTGGACTGCTCAAGGAATGGATGAGCTTACACAGTTCCTTTAATTACACAAAAGCTTTTTCACATCTCATGTTTTGTTAAGGTCTATGCATCACATTATCATTTCTATAAATGATATTCTATCTAGATATATAGATACTGTATCTAAACAGAAATATTATATCTATATATATAATGGATATAGATATATCTATTATATATATAGATATAGTAACAAAAGCTTTTTCACATCTCATGTTTTGTTAAGGTCTATTCATCACATTACCATTTCTATAAGCAATATTATATCTAAATATATAGTTATATAGAGATATTATATTTAAATATAGATATTATAGATATTACATCTATATAATATATATAAATATGTCTATTATATATATAAATTAGTAACTCAAAAGCTTTTTCACATCTTATGTTTTAAGGTCTATTCATCACATTACCATTTCTATAAGCAATATTATATCTAGATATATAGATATATATAGATACTAGATCTAAACATAGATATTATAGATATTATATCTTTATATAATAGATACATCTATTATATATATAAATTAGTAACACAAAAGCTTTTTCACATCTCCTGTTTTGTTAAGGTCTGTTCCTCACATTACCATTTCTATAAGTGATATTAAATGTAGATATATAGATATTAGATCTAAAGGTAGATACTTGAGCTATTACACTACTATTTCCAAAAGCAGTACAGCACACACTGAAGCTGTGAGACTCTGTTACATTCAAAAGCAGCTCAGAGGAGTTGTAGGTCACCCCATCTCTACCTGTTTATGGTAACACCCTGCCCAAGTTCATCCCTAAAAGCAGAGCCCCCTTGTTTAGCCTCTTTTAACCCTGCCCTGCTGCTCTCTCTGCAGAGAGAAGGCCCTGGGAGCGCCAGGATCCCGAGTGCCCAGGGACTCCCTGGAGGCTCTGAGTGTCAAAGGAACCCCCATGGCCCTGAGGGGCTCCAGGAAATAAGTGTCCCCTTCCTTCCCCGGGGCAGGATGGTGCTCAGCGCTGTGTCCACACAAATACACCTGGAGTTGTGACCAAGCTCTGTTCTGTGTCGTGCCTTGGCTGCTCCTGAGTGCCCTCAAGCCTCAGCTCCCCTGGGAGTTCACCCCCTCCTTTCTGCCTCAAAGCACTTTATGGAGCATCTCTAGTCCTGGGAAGAGCAGCTTGGATTTGCAGAGCTCTTCTGCTCCAGCTGCATCAATCTCAGGCTTCACTAAGCCTGGTGCTGCAGCTCCTCCTTCCCCCCTTAAGATGCACAGAAAGTCAATTCCTTTATTTTGGGTTGTTGAAATAATTACTGATTTCCTAGGTTGAATATACTATAAAGCACTGTTATCTCCCCTTTAAAATCATATTTGAAATTGTTACAGAACCCCCACACTCCCCTTGGTGTAACATGAAGTGAGAAGAAATACTGAAATATGACAAGACTTTAAATTTATCAGAGTTTTTACGTTAATAAGCTGTGCTTGCACCTCATTTCCTGTGCCTGAACTGTCAACTTTGTATTCCTGATCATTTCTTTGTTTCCTGTGGAGCTGGCCCATCGATTTCCATTTTAAGGTTGGTCTGTAGTATTTAATTCCTTTAATTAACCTGTAGTAATAACAGTGTCCTGAGATTAGCTGCAACTAGGAGTCACTCATGGGAAAAATACGTGGGAGAAATGAGTTTAACTGGAATGATTTCACCAATTCTTGGGTTCTGAAGAGCCCTGGATACAGGAACCTCTCTCCTTTCTGTGTTCTTTGTGTTTTACTGAGGGGAGAATGACCCCAAACTTACTTTTGATAGCTTAGAAGAACCAGCAGTGTCTGAGAGCAGGAACATCCTGGGATTCCAGGATGTTCAGTCCCTGTTGCTGTTGTACCACACAGAATTCTCCCTGTGGTGTAGCAGAATTTCTGTAAATTAATTTAATAACATCAAAGCACTACATAAATTCAAGGCTCCATTGTAATGGAGCCTTTAAAAAGCAATGTTTGTATGATAAAATAGGGTGTAGTAGGTTAAGAGTAATATTTGGCCAGAAAGCCTCTAAATCATATTTCATCTTAGTGTAGTTTCCCCAGATAATTTAATTTGAATTCATTAATGCTTATTAATGTGCAAACCCAGTCAGCAGCACTTTTGTAGAGCTCTGAAAAGGGAAGGACAGTCCTTTGCTCGTGGTCTCTTCCTGAATTATTAGAGAAGTATCAGTGGCAATAAGTTGATGTGATCAATATTAATGGCAATAATTGAACCATTTAATGAGCTGGGGGGGCTTGGCCACCCCTTAAAGTCAGAGCTCAACCCAGGGGCTCCTTTTCCATCTACTGGAGACAACCATTCTGCAATTAATTTATGAGATAGTCTCAGTAATTAACAGCAGCAGTTTTCTATGTTGGAATTTGAGGAGGAATCTCGGAGAGCTGCTGCAGTTAAATGGAAAATTCACCTGGTAATGGATTTTGGTGTGAAATAAAACAAGCACGTCCTGGGGCTGAATTGACAACGGGAAGAGGGGAATATCCTCTCCCACCCAGACTGCTCTCCAGTGAAGGCACACGTTGGGCTCTGTAAAAGCATCTCAAACTGCGATTCTTTAATAAAGCTATTTATTATTTACGGGCTTTGTTGCTTTATTGTACACTGCAGAGGGACCTGTGCTTAGAAACAATTCAGTGAAGGAAACCTGGGCTAGGGAGGCGTCCCTGCCCATGGAGGGTGGGATGGGATTTACTGGGATTCTCTGGGAATCCCTCTGTTTCCTGAGATGAGCCTGCATTTTCCACAAAAAATAAAACCGATGGAACCAAACAGAGCACGGGAAAGGCCTCGCTCTCTGTTTCAGAGCCGCTCCTGGAGCCTTCTTTGCAGCTATGAGTATAATTTAATATCCAGAATATATTTTAGCACTTTAACGGCATGTTCCAATCGGGGCCCACAGCCGTGCCTTCCCTTTCCCCGGGCCGGGAGCGCCGCTCCCTGGTCCTTTCGAATTCCCGGTGCTTTCTCATTCCCGGTCCTTCTAATCCCCGGTGCTTTCTCATTCCCGGTGCTTTCTCATTCCCGGTCCTTTCTCATTCCCGGTCCTTCCTAATCCCGGTGCTTTCTCATCCCGGTCCTTTCTCATTCCCGGTCCTTTCTCATTCCGGTGCTTCCTAATTCCCGGTGCTTTCTCATCCCCGTCCTTCCCGCCCTGAGGCCCGGCGCTCCGGGCTCGGGGGATCCTCCCGTCCCTCGTTCCGCCCTCGGGGCTGCCGCTCCCTCAGGGCCGGGCTCGGGGCAGCCTCGCGTTCCTCCTGAGGGGCTCCTTCCTCGGGACCGCGCTGCCGGAGGGCCGGGGAGCCTCCGGCCCTCTTCCTCTCTCGGGCTCCTGAGGGGCCGGGGGAGCCTCCCGGCCCTCCTTCCTCTCGGGGCTCCCTGAGGGGCCGGGGCTGCGGGCTCGGGGGAGCCTCCGGCCTCCTTCCTCCCGGGGCTCCCTGAGGGGCCGGGGCTGCGGGCTCGGGGGAGCCTCCGGCCCTCCTTCCTCCGGGGCTCCCTGAGGGGCCGGGGTTCCGGGCTCGGCGGAGCCTCCGGCCCTCGTTCTCTCTCGCCCGGCGCCGCCGCGCCCGGGAGCCGTGAGGGGCCGTGAGGGCCGGCGGGTCGTGAGGGACCGGGCGGGTCCGCGGCGCCTGCGCGGGGCCCGGAAGAGGCGGGAGCGACCGGGGCCGGGGCCGCGATTGGAGCCGGGGCCGCGGTTGGAGCCGGGGCCGCGATTGGAGCCGGGGCCGCGGTTGGAGCCGGGCGCGATGGAGCCGGGGCCGCGGTTGGAGCCGGGCCGCGATTGGAGCCGGGGCCGCGGTTGGAGCCGGGCCGGGCGCGGGGTCAGCGCCGCAGCCGGAGCCATGCTCAGGGTGTTCCGGGCCGGGCTGGCCCCGGCCGCCCGCGGCACATGCAGGTAGCGTTGCTGGGAGCGGCGCCCGGTCTGGGGAGGGAGCAGCGGGGATGGAGGGCCAGCCCCCGAGGGGCCGCAGCAGCCGCAGGGAGCGAGCAGCAGCGGTCACTTGGATGGGGCCAGGGACACCGGGAATGAGCAGCGTGCAGGGGCCGGTGGGAGCAGCGAGGTGACCCCGGGGAGTTCGCTCGGCTGGAGGTGCCCGGTTGGCCATAGATGGACAGGAAGCCGTAGGGAAGCGGTTTGGCAGTTTAGCCGTGGGCACAGGGAATCCCAGGATAAAGCACGCTGCAAGAGCCCTCCAGAACCATCGAGTTCAAGCTGTGCCCGATCCCCAGCCCAGAGCACTGAGTGCCACCTCCAGGAATACCTTGGACACCTCCAAGCTCCCTGGGCAGCCCCTTCCATAGCCCTTCCCCGTTTCCATGGGGAAATCCCTCCTGCAGTCCGCCCTGAGCCTGCCCTGGCCCAGCCTGAGGCCGTTTGCCCCGTGCCATTCCCGGTGTGCTGTGAGCTGTGTTGGATCCACTGCTGGCTGAGCTTCCCTTGCCTTGCAGCTGCTGCTGAGCTCCTGCAGGCACTGCTCCTCGGGGGTGCTTCCCAACGAGAGGATCAGGAACATCGGGATCTCGGCTCACATCGACTCCGGCAAGACGACGCTGACGGAGCGGATCCTGTTCTACACGGGCAGGATTGCACAGATGCACGAGGTGGGGCTGAGCCCCCTCACCTTGTGCTGCTTTTCCTCCCTGCATGAGGGATGATGCTCGCTCCATAAGCATCACTCCTGTGCATGGAATCACAGAATCATGGAATGGGTGGGGTGGGAAGAGAGCTTAAAGCTCACCCATCTTAAAGCCACGGCAGGGACACCTTCCACAGATCAGGGTGCTCCAAGCCCTTTCCAGCCTGGCCTGGGACACTGCCAGGGATAGGCTATGAATTCTTGGCAAACTCCTTGGACTAATTTTGGAGTTTTCTCCTCAGGTGAAAGGCAAGGATGGAGTTGGAGCTGTGATGGATTCCATGGAGCTGGAGAGGCAGCGGGGCATCACCATCCAGTCTGCAGCCACTTACACCATGTGGAAGGACACCAACATCAACATCATTGACACACCAGGCAAGGGCACCTGGGCACACCTGGGCACACCTGGGCACTGCTGCTCCTCCTGGACACAGGGCATGGGGGGCATCTGTGTGGCCCTGGTTGTGACTGAGCATGGAGAGATGGGTTCAGACTGACAGAGGCTCAGGTGGGATATGGGGAAGGGAGAGTGGGCAGGCCCTGTGCCCAGAGCAGCTGGGGCTGCCCCTGGAGCCCTGGCAGTGCCAAGGCCAGGCTGGACAGGGCTGGGAGCAGCCTGGGACAGTGGGAGGTGTCCCTGCCATGGCAGGGGTGGGATGGGGTTTAGGGTCCCTCCCACCCAAACCTTTCCATGACCCTGTGCTCCATCCCTTGAGCTGATGTGGCTCAGCGTGATCCCCTTGGCTGTTGCTCCTTTCCAGTGCCCTCATCATTTTTATTTGTGTTTGTTCCCCAGGCCATGTGGACTTCACCATTGAAGTGGAGAGGTCTCTGAGGGTGCTGGATGGAGCCATCCTGGTTCTCTGTGCTGTGGGGGGTGTGCAGTGCCAGACCATCACTGTCAACAGGCAGATGAAGCGTTACAACGTCCCCTTCCTCACCTTCATCAACAAACTGGACAGGATGGGCTCCAACCCAGCCAGAGCAGTGCAGCAGCTCAGGTCTTTGGCATTTCAGTGATCCCTGAAATTCCACTCCCATGGCAGCTCATTAGGAACAATATTGGAAAGGCTTCTTTCGGGAGCTGCACTTTGGAGAATCCCTGACTCAAGGTTAAATCCTGGTCTGACCCCGGACAAATCTCCATTGCCCCAAAACCCCCCAAATATTGGTGTCAGCCAAGACTGGCAGTGACCAAGGGCTGGGGTTTGATGTTTATTTTGTTGGTGGAACTGTGTCAGGACAGCCTCTGAAATTCCAGCAGGGAGGTGACCTGGGGAGCTCTGGATTCTGGGGGTGCTGCTTACTCTCTGCCTAACTTGATCCATGACATAAACTCATTAATACTCATTAAGGGAGAAGCAGCTCCTTTAATCAAGCAATCAGCCTCAAACTGGTTTCCTCTGCTGCCTTTCCTGTGGGAGTTGCTCCCTGGGCCTGATGGGATACAAAAGGTGGGATACAAAGCCCTAAACCCCAACGGGGTGGTTTTTATCCATACTGGCAGATTTGGGCTCTGTCCAAAGGACAAAACACAGGGATTTTCTGGGAGGGGGATATTGCTCCAATAACACGCACACAGAAATGACTTCTTTCTTCAATAATCCCTGTTTTCCCCTTTTTCAGATCCAAGCTGAAACACAATGCAGCTTTTGTTCAGATCCCAATTGGGCTGGAGGGAAACTTTAAAGGAATTATAGATCTCATTGAAGAAAAAGCAATCTATTTTGATGGCCCGCTTGGGTAAGTCCTGGAAACTGCTTCTTTTCTAGCTGGAGCTGCTCTTTTGCAGGAGGAATTCCTGCAGTTTCTCTTCAGAGATGAAACCCAGCTCTCTGGAAATGTGGGAATGGGCTTGTGCTGGGGCTGAGGGTCCCCCTGCAGCTCTCCCAGGGCCGGGGGCCTGCAGGGAGCTCTGGGTGGGGGTGGCTGCAGCAGGACTTGGTTGCTGTGGAGGGGTGGTGGCTCCTGGAGAAGCAGGAGGGGATCCCTGGGGTGAAGGTCAGCTGTGGCTGAGGCTCCTGGGAAGTTTTCCTGGTCCCTGCATGCGGGAAGGACTCCCCCCATCACAGCCGCCACGCTGGTGTGCCCGCAGGGTTTCTCCCCGGGCTCCAGGCGAAGGGTGGGTTGTTCTCAGGCAGGGTGGTGCCACCAGGGGTGGGCAGGCTGATCCCTGGGGGGCTCCCCGTGCCCCCTGTGTGTGCAGGCAGAGCCTGAGGGTCGAGGAGGTGCCCGTGGAGCTGCGGGCCGAGGCTGCCGAGCGGCGCCGGAGCTCATCGAGTGCGTGGCCAACGCCGACGAGCTCCTGGGGGAGCTCTTCCTGGAGGAGAAGATTCCCACAGCTGCCCAGCTAAAGGTACCTGCCTCGTGCTGCCTGTCCCCTCAGTCCTCACTGGATGTGCCAGGGGTTCTGTTGGCTGGGGTTGTGTCACCTCAGCTGAACTCCAGTCTGCCCCGGGAGGGCCTGCTCCCAGTCTGGCTTGGCTTTGCCAAGCAAGGAATTCTGGAGAGCAGCTTTTATGGGAAGCCCTTGTGCTGGGGGGTGTCCTGGGGGCTGTGGCAGCAGCTCTTGGCTGCAGGAGTGCAGAAGGCCAGGCAGGGCAGGGGATGGGCTCTGCTGCAGCAGGGAGTCACGGGGGTGTTTTCCAGCTGGCAATCCGAAGGGCAACGCTGCAGAAATCCTTCACCCCCGTCCTCGTGGGGAGTGCTCTGAAGAACAAAGGGGTGCAGCCACTGCTGGATGCTGTCCTGGAATACCTCCCGAACCCTTCTGAGGTGGAGAACTACGCTCTCCTCAACCAGGGGTGAGTGCACCCAGCAGCAGTGTCCAGGGACAGGGCTATGGGGACTGTCCCTGCCCTTGGCACTGGGTGGGCTTTAGGGCCCCTCCCTACCAGAGCAGTCTGGGATTCCATGGAATAGTTTCAGAGAAGGAAACATGCCTAACAAGATCCCCAATCCCTTCCCATTGGTATCAAACAATGCCACCAGAATTTGGCACAAAGTCCCAAAGTTCCTCTCTCACTCGAGGGTTACTGGGGTTTTACCACATTCAGTGTTACACTTGGACAATGACTGTCAGGTAATTGCTTAGAATTGATGGCAGCCCTTAAAGCCAGGCCTGCCTAGAGGAGGGAGCACATCCCAGGTGTGTAAATAGTGTTTTATTCTTAGGGACATGAATCCCTGAGGCTGGAAAAGAGCTCCAGGAGCATCAGGTCCAAGCTGTGCCCAATCCTCCCTTTGTCACCCAGCCCAGAGCACTTCCAGGAATTCCTTGGACACCTCCAGGGATGGGCACTCCAGAACTCTCTGGGCAGCCCCTGGCAAGGCCTCCCCCCCTTTCCATGAGGAAATTCCTGCTGATTCCACTCTGAGCCTGCCCTGACCCAGCCTGAGGCTGTTCCCTCTCCTCCTGTGCCCTGGCAGCAGAGCCCACCCACACGTGTGAGCCCCAACAGCAGAGCCCCTGGATGTTCACAGGAGGCTCCCATGTTGGTTCCTAACCTCAGCTCCCTGTGCTCCCTGTTTTTAAGGGATTCTCAGGACCATACCAAGTTCCTGCTGAACTCTGCTCGTGACGATTCCCAGCCTTTTATCGGCCTTGCCTTCAAACTGGAGGTGAGCCTCACTCTGCTCCTTCCCACAAGTCATGGAGGGAGTCCAGGTGGTGCTACCAAAACTTACCTACAGCAGCTTGAAAATCACTCTATACTGAAAGTCAGTTTATATTTAACTTCAGTTGAAATGTAACTCCTTTTTAAAAAAAGGGTTTAACCATAAAATCCACAAACGCTGCCAATTTGGAACTTTAGGGTGAGTTCTGGACCTCAAGTCTTTCCTGGTTTTCTTAGTTAAAACTTGAACTAAATTCAACAACTAAAATTTGGGGGGTTGTGGGCTTAACTGAAACACTTTCAGGGGAAAATCCTGTGTTTGGTAACAATGGGATGTGAGAGAGTTAGAGAGGAAAAAGTGCAGAGATTGAAGCAAATAAGTTGTTTGCTATTTAGCAGCACTTCAGGATTCTATGGGAAATGGCTGGCCAGATTGTCTGTGTGTCCACGTGTGTCTGTGGTGGGAAGGTTTGGTGTAGTCTGAGTCTTCTAGGCCTGAAGTTTTTGAGTTTCTAAACTCAGTTTCTTCATGATGTTTTGGTTTAAGAAGACCTAGTTCTCACAGACTTGACATAAACATTACAAGTGTTTCTGTAACAACTGTAATGTTCTAGATTTCTTTCTGTAAGAAGAACTTTCTGTGTGCCTTTCAGTTTTGACCTGTAGGATGAAGAATTCTGGCACTCTTCTAACCAATGAGAGTGGCCTATTGGAGAAAGTATAAAAAAAGAATCAATAACAAAAAAAAATTCATGTTTGTTGCTCCCACAACGCCAGTTTGGGAGTGACAAACTGGTTCAGAAAATTGCCAAATGTCCATTGCAGAGCCACGTGAAAGCTGTTCCCAACCTTCCCTGGGTAGGGGGGCACCCTGGAGGGTGCAGCTGCTGCCTGGGCTGGGTGCTGGCTCCCTGAGGGATGTCTGGGGCTGTCCCTGCAGGCTGGCAGGTTTGGGCAGCTCACCTACGTCCGGGTGTGTACCAGGGCATGCTGAGGAAATCCGATTACATCTACAACACCCGCACGGGCAAGAGGGTCAGGGTGCAGAGGCTGGTCCGCATGCACTCCGACAACATGGAGGTGAGAGGGGCTGGGCAGGGCTGGGGGGCCACGGGGGGTCAGCACTGGGGGACCACGGGGGGGTCAGCACTGTCTGAACCCCTGGGTGACCCTGGATAACCCTGGTAACCCTGATAACCCTGGGGGTCAGCACTGTCTGAACCCCTGGGTGACCCTGGATAACCCCGGGGTGGGTCATGCAACTGGGGGACCCTGGGGGGGTCAGCACTGTCTGAACCCCTGGGTGACCCTGGGGAACCCTGGATAACCCTGGGTAACCCTGAATAACCCCTGGGGGGGGTCAGCACTATCTGAACCCCTGGATAATCCTGGATAACCCTGGGGGGTTCAGCACTATCTGAACCCCCTGGGTGACCCTGGGGGGTTCAGCACTATCTGAACCCCCTGGGTGACCCTGGGTAACCCTGGATAACCCTGGGGAGGTCAGCACTATCTGAACCCCTGGGAAACCCTGGATAATCCTGGATAACCCTGGATAATTCTGGGTGGGTCAGCACTGTCTGAACCTCTGGGTGACCCTGGGTAATCCTGGATAACCCTGGATAATCATGAGTGGGTCAGCACTATCTGAACCCTGGGGAACCCTGGATAATCCTGAGTGGGTCAGCACTATCTGAACCTCTGGGTGACCCTGGGTAATCCTGGATAACCATGGATAATCCTGGGTGGGTCAGCACTGGGTGACCCTGGGTAGCCCTGGGTGGGTCAGCACTATCTGAACCCCTGGGTAATTCTGGATAATTCTGGGTGGGTCAGGACTGTGTGAGCCCCTGGGTGACCCTGGATAACCCTGGGTGGGTCAGCAGTGCCTGAAGCACAGGATGGTGTTTGCTTCTTAGCAACTTTCCTTCTCATTTGATCCCAAACTAATCCAAGCTGAGCCCTCCCTTTTGTCCTTTGAATAAAAGAGGGAGATTTGCAGGGCTTTTTATCCAAGCTGGAATTTTTTAAGGAGCTCAGTGACAACATAAAACCCAGTGTTTATGGATCTTCTGTAATCCAGGTGGAGTCTGGATGTGAGGGAGAGACAGAATCAGTCCTGGAGTGGTCTGGGCTGGAAGGGACCTTAAGGATCACCAGGTGTCCTGGGCACCCCACCATCCCAGGCTGCTCCAGCCCTGCCCAGCCTGGCCCTGGGCACTGCCAGGGAGCCAGGGGCAGCCCCAGCTGCTCCTCTCCCACTGGTGTGTGAGCAGGAATGTTCCTTCCCTCAGGATGTCAATGAGGTTTATGCTGGAGACATCTGTGCCCTGTTTGGGATCGACTGTGCCAGCGGGGACACGTTCACAGATAAAACCAGCACTGACATCTCCATGGTGAGCCCCTGCCCTGGCTGCCCCACCACTGGAGCCAGCAGCCTTTGGATGGAAATTGTAACCATTCCTTTCTCCTTGGCCACACAGGAATCCATCCATGTGCCTGACCCTGTCATTTCCGTGGCTATGAAGCCTTCCAACAAGGTGGGAGCCTTTGGATCAGCCTCTCCTCCCCGGAGTTCCCTCTCCTCCTAGCCCTCTCCTCCCCGGAGGTCCCTCCCTCCCAAGCCTCTCCTCCCGAGTTCCTCCTCCCAAGCCCTCCCGATTCCCCTCCCAAGCCCTCTCCTCCCCGGAGTTCCCTCCCTCCCAAGCCCTCTCCTCCCCGGAGTCCCTCCCTCCCAAGCCCTCTCCTCCCGGAGTTCCCTCCTCCCAAGCCCCTCCTCCGAGTCCTCCTCCAGCCCTCTCCTCCCTGAGTTCCTTCCCTCCAAGCCTCTCCTCCCCAGTTCCCTCCTCTGCTGCTCTGTGGTTTTTATGGAACAGTCCAAGCACTGTTTGAAAGTGTTTTATCCCAAATAGCCAAGATTTTATCCCTTGGATAACCCAGGGCTGAGCTGGATGCTGTCCCTCAGCCAGAATCACACAATAAACAATTCCCACTTTAATCAACAGTGACAAACCTTCCATGAAATAACCCCAAAGAGCAGAAATGCTCAGCAGAGGAGGGGAACACTTGAGGCTTTCTACTTGGAATGACCCATGGCTGTTGAGTAACCCTTGGCTTGTGTTTCAGAATGACCTGGATAAATTCTCCAAAGGCCTGGGCCGCTTCACCAGGGAAGATCCCACCTTCAGGGTGCACTTTGATGAGGAGAGCAAGGAGACCATTGTCTCTGGGATGGGGGAGCTGCACCTGGAAATCTATGCCCAGGTAATTTGGGAAGCACAGCCCACTGACTGCTTTTCCCAGCTCTTCCTCCTCCCTGCTCCTTCCAGCTGCTCAGGGGAAAGTTGAACTTTAAAGTCCATTTTGAAGGTTCTTTCTCACCAGTGGTTCCACTCCTGAAGGCTTCTGCAAGGAAATTTTGCCTGGGATGTTTTTAGGATTTGGTTCAAATCCATAAAAAATGTGTTAAATGCTATGCTTTGCTCCAGCAGCCTTTGCTTATAATAATTAATAATCTCTAATTATAATTAATTTCTACAGAAAAATCCTCTGGTTTTGTGGTTTTAAGTGCATCATTCCCAGATTAAAGCTGGTGCAGGGAGAAAGGAGTAGCTACAGGGATTTGTTTCATTCCAGCTGATGTCTATATTTCAATCTTAACACAAAAGATGCATCTTAAATACTGACAGAATGAAGAAAAAATGATTTTTGCCTTGAAAAACTTGAATTTTAATAACATAATCAATGCTCCTTCCTTTTGCTGCATCTGAAGCTGCAGGTCTTAAAGAAATTGATGGGGAATAATCCGTTCATTAAGAAAAAACAAAACCAAAAAGCCCCAAATCAACCCAACCAAAAAAGTGATTAATCCTGATGAAGTTACTCATTCCCAAGGGAACAACCCTAATCCCTGGTGCTTTTTTCCTGCAGAGAATGGAGAGGGAATATGGTTGTCCTTGCACCATGGGGAAGCCCAAAGTTGCCTTCAGGGAGAGCATCTGCGCCCCTGTGCCGTGAGTATCTGTGCTGTGCTGCTCCCACGGAGGCACAGGCAGTTCTGCTGGAGTTCTCAGCTCCACGAGGGTTTCACTCCAAGCCTTTTCCCGTGGCTGCTCCCCCCTGGCAGGGCTGGAGCTCTGGAGCTGCCCCAGGGCTGCTCAGGGGCAGGGGGTGGCCCCGGAGCACGCGGGTCCCGCGCCGGGGGTGCCACAGCACGCTCACCTCCCAGGGCAGCAGCTCCTGTGGGGCACACACAGCCCGCTGAGCACTGCCCCCTGCTGCTGCAGGGCTTTCCTCCAGGGAAAAGGGCTCTCCTGAGCTCTGGAATCCTGAATTTTAGGGGTTAAAGGGCAGGGATGGAGGGCAGGGTGGGAGCGGGTGGGACGTGCCTGGACTGTCACAAGCTTCTTGTCCCAGTTTTCTGTGGGTTTCCTATGAAAACACCTGCTCAGATCCCCAAATTCTGCTGGAGGGATTTAATGCTGTGCTGGGGGCCAGTTTCTGCTGGGGGTTACTGGGATTGCTGAGGTCTGTGCTGGAACTCAGCTGAGCATCCAGGATGTTCCAGCTGCCCCTTCCCTCCCTCTCTGCCCACTCTGGCACTGGCATCTCCCACGGGAGAGCTTGAGGGACCAGTGTGGAACCTCAGCCATGCCCCAGAAAGCTCCAAACCAAAAACTGGAACCTGGAAATCCCTGCTCTTGTTCCTGGGATGCTGAGACAGGCAGGGCTGGGGAGCCTGAGCTCACCCTGCAGGATCAGAGCTGGGTCTCAGCTGCAGCTCACACAGCTGCAGTCTTAAAACACCCAAAAAGGGAGTAAGAGTTTTAGGAATAAAATGATTTACCTGGGACACCATTTCGTGGAGTAGAACCACATAGTCAAACTGAAGATCTTCATCACTTCTTTTCTGGAAAGACAGAATGAAAAGGGGTGGATTTGGGGGTTCTGACACCTCGCAAAAAGAGTTTCAGTTCTCTGTGGTTATCACAAAAATTCCCTGATGGATTTCAGATAAAACTGTCAGCTCCTGCTCACAAATGAAACAGGTGGAGCTCAGGCACTGGAACAAAATTAAAATCTCCTGGTTTAAATTTCTGTGTCCTCCAAAACTGCACTGGAGATACTGAAAGCTTTAAACTGCTATAAATCCTTGCCTAGAGAGACCAGCTCTGTGAGGAATTCTTTGGGATCCCCTCATTCCAGAAGGTGTCAGTTTAGCCCAAACAATCCCAAAGAGAATTGTCAGGAGCATTAGGACACTCCAGAGCCCTACAGAGAGTGACAGTCAGGGATTCTGAGTGACAGAATAAACCCTGGCCTTTGCAATGGACTCTTTGCCTGTGTTTTTCAGGGAAAAAGGGACAAAATCACCCAGGACAGATGGCAGCTGGGTTAGTTAACAGTTATTGTCTCCTTTATCCTTGAATTTGTTAGAGAGGGGTTGAAAATCTTTCAGCTCTTGCTGGTGCACAGCCCTGCAGCAGCTGTGAATTCTCTAAAATGCCATCAGAGGGAGCAAAGCATTCACAAATCCTGCTCCAGAAGGAATTCCTGTCTCCTTCAGCCCCAGAACTTCTGGGAACTCACTGTCTGTTCAGAGGGGCAAAACTTTAGGAGCTTTTGATTTTCCAAGTACTAAATCCTGCTGCTTGTTCCTGGCTCCTGTGGAAAATTGCCTTGAATTTAAAGCTGATGATCCCTTTAGGGGATTCACAATGGATGTGCTCTGACAGAACACAGCAACACTGGGAGGATCTACAGAATTCTGTTCATTTATTCTCCTTGCCACAGCTGCTCAGCTCCTGCCTCCTCTCCAGGGAAAGCCAAGGTTGGATGGGCTTGGAGCACCCTGGGAGAGGTGCAGGGGGGGAATGGGATGTGATTTCAGGTTCCTGCAGCCCAGCCCAGTCTGGCATTGTGTCCCTGCTGCTCACTCACCACTTGCTTCACGTGTTTCACCTGGGCAAGGTGGAACTTGGTGTTTTCAGTGGAATTCTGCCAGGTCAGGTAGCCAGAGGCCACCCAGGCCAGCAGGTGCAGGGGCTCCAGCTCTGGGGGAACATTCCCATGGCTGTCTGCAACCAAAACCAACAGTGGGTGTTCAGGAGAGAACCAGAACACTGTCACATTGTCACCTCACTCAGGGCAGGCTGCTGAACCCCACAGCCTCCCTCCACCCCCAGAGAGTGTTTTCCTGCCCCAGCACACAATCCTGGAATGGGCTGGGGGGGTTAAATGCCCCCTCCCACTGTGCCAGGCTGCCCCCAGGGCAGCATCAAATCCTGTGCTGCCCTCCAGAGAGCTCTGGGCAGCTGCTTTCACAGGAAACCCCACAAGATTTCACAGGAAACCCTAGAAAACCCAAATATCTTGGTTGTGATAATCCAGCCTGGCCTGGGCACTGCCAGGGGGTTCTCCTGCACTTTTCCCTTGCTGTGAATCCCAGGTGTGGAAGGCAGGGCTTGCTCTGAGGGAGAGCAGCCCCTGCTGTGCCTTTGGGGTGGGTGTGCAGTGCCAGGGGGAGCAAGAGGGGACAGTGCCAGCTGCTTGTAATAATTAATAATACTTAATTAGAATGAATTCCTACAGAAAAATCCTCTGTTTCTGTGGCTTTATAAGCCTTTGCTTATAATAATGAATTATACTTAATTATAATGAATTCCTACAGGAAAAAATCCCTCTGTTTCTGGGGTTTTAAGTGTATCATTCCCAAATAAAAGCTGCTGCAGGGAGAAAGGAGTAGGTACAGTAGATCAGGGCTGTGATTGCAGCCCCCAAAAAAAGAGAAATGCAGACTGGGAGTGTTTCCCAAAGAAGGCTGTGGTTTGTAACGTGGTCTTTGGGGATTGCTGGGGTTTAGGGTGGAGTTCCCCCCCAGAATAAATGGATTTATTGCGATTGCAGCCCCCTGGAAGATTCAGGGCAGCAGCAGGTGAAGTCCTGAGGCTTGGGCTGTACCTGGGATGTTCTCAGCCACCAGCTCCTCCTCCAGGCTCCTCACGTGGTTGTAGAAGTCCATGTCTGCCTGCTCTGTGCTCCTGAGCTCCCCCTGCACCGTGACCTGCACGGCTGGGGCACAGGCTGTGCTGCCCAGGTGGTAGAGAACCTCGGCAGTGCAGCCCACACTCCTGCCCTGTTGCAGAGTTAAGGATGGGCATTATTATTTGATTGATTAATAATGTGTGGAGCCAGGGTAATCTGCACCTCTGGGAAGGGAATTTTTACGTCGTTGCTGTTTTCTCTGAGTCTGGCCCGGAGAGCTTTGGGATTAAGACAAGGTTAAATTCCTGGCATTTCTGTGGATGTTTAAAGGTGGGGTTTGCTTTCTGCAGGGATGGAGGGGGCAGTGGTTGGGTCCCTTGTGCTGTTCAGTGACACTGAGGTGTCCTTGCCATCCCTGCAGCCAGTCCCTGTAGGGGAAGGTACCAGTGCTCACTGGGATCCTTTTGGTTCAGATTCAGCCTTTTGGGGTCTGACTGGCAGTACAGGAAAATCAGGGTGTGAGGCAAAATATTAATTGCAGTGTCCACAGGGTGGAATTAAAGCAGCCTGACTCACTTTGTCCAGGACATCTTCCAGCTCCAATTCCAGGTAGTACTTGTGCCCAACACCATCAATGTCCTGGAAAAGGAAAAATATTCATAACATTTATTTTGGCAACTGTTGAATGGCTGCATCCAGGACAAAATCAGAGAATCCCAGGGGGGTTTGGGTTGGAAGGGACCTTAAATGCCATCCAGTGCCATCCCCTGCCATGGCAGGGACACCTTCCAGTATCCCAGGTTGCTCCAAGTCCCATCCAGCCTGGCCTTGGGTACTGCCAGGGATGGGCACTCTGTGCCAGGGCCTCTCCACCCTCATTTCTGTCCTTGAACACCCCTGAAGTGCCAGTTTTGGGCTCCTGTGTAACTCTATCCATGGATTTGCTGCTTGGTTAGATCCTCACCTGAAAGCCTCCAGTGCTTCCTTCCATTAATTCCATTTTGCAGGGGACCATGAATTGGATCATGCCCTGTATTTCTCTGCCTATAAACGAAGGAGCAGCTGGCTTGGCTGGGCCTCTGGTTTTTTTTTGGAGGGGGTTTGCTGTGCCCCTGTTTTGGGAAGGGGTTTGCTGTTCCCCTGTTTGTGCCAGGGTTGCTGTGCCCCTGTTTTGGGAAGGGGTTTGCTGTGCCCCTGTGGGGTTTTTGGGAAGGGGGGTTTATTTGCTGTGCCCCTGTTCTGGAGAGGGGTTTGTTGTGCTCCTCTTTGTGCCAGGTTTGCTGTGCCCCTCTTTGTGCCAGGCTTGTCATGTCCCTGTTTATGCCAGGTTTCCTTTGCCCCTCTTTTTGCCAGGGTTGCTGTGCCCCTGTTTTAGGATGGGGTTTGCTGTGCCCCTCTTTTGTGCCAGGTTTGCTGTGCCCCTCTTTTGTGCCAGGTTTGCTGTGCCCCTCTTTTGTGCCAGGTTTGCTGTGCCCCTCTTTTGTGCCAGGTTTGCTGTGCCCCTCTTTTTGCCAGGGTTGCTGTGCCCCTGTTTTAGGATGGGGTTTGCTGTGCCCCTCTTTGTGCCAGGGTTGCTGTGCCCCTGTTTTAGGATGGGGTTTGCTGTGCCCTCTTGTATTGTGCCCTTTAGGGGTTTGCTGTGCCTGTTTGCTTGCTGTGCCCTGTTTGTGCCAGGCTTGCCGTGTCCCCGCAGACCCCGGGCGGGGCTGAGCTGTGTCCTGGCACCCGCAGGAGCACGCAGCTCTCTCCTGCTCCTCCCTGGGCGGTTCCCCCTGCCCGGTGGGCAGGGCTCCCGGCCCCGCAGGTGACACCGGGCCGGCTCACCTCGCTGTGCTGTCCCCGCCAGCGCCCGGAGCTCCCGAGCGCCTTCCGACCTGACACGGGGGTGACACGGGGGTGACACGGGCTGTGTCCTCCGGGGGCTCGGGATGGGCTCGGGCAGGACACAGCTCAGCCCTGGGGAGCAGCCCCTGCCGGGGTGCTGGGGCCGATCCCTGTCCCGGCTCTCGGTCCCTGTCCCGGTTCCCGATCCCCGTCTCGTCCCTGTCCCGGTTCCCGATCCCCGTCTCGATCCTGTCCCGGTCCCGCTCACCTGTCCCGGTTCCCGATTCTGGTCCCTGTCCCCGCTCCCTTGTCCCGGTCCCGGTTCCCCCATCGCTGTCCCTGTCCCCGCTCCCCTGTCCCTGTCCCAGCTCCCCTGTCCTGCTCCCTATCCCGCTCACCTGTCCCGGTCCCCGATCCCCGTCCCTGTCCCGCTCACCTGTCCCGGTTCCCTATCCCGCTCCCTGTCCCTGTCCCGCTCACCTGTCCCGGTTCCCAATCCCGCTCCCGGTCCCTGTCCCGCTCCCTGTCCCTGTCCCGCTCACCTGTCCCGGTTCCCAATCCCGCCTCCCTGCGTCCCTGTCCCCACGCTCCCCGTCCCTGTCCCGCTCACCTGTCCCGGTTCCCAATCCCGCTCCCGGTCCCTGTCCCGCTCCCTGTCCCGCTCACCTGCCGCCGGGCTCGCCGCAGCTCCCGCAGCTCCAGCCCGGTGCCGGGGCCGCCGTGCAGGTACCGCAGGTAGCCCACGGCCACGGCCGCGGCCCGCGCCGCCGGGAAGTGGCTGGGGGGCAGCTCCATGGCCCGGGAGCCGCTTCCTCCAGCCGCAGGAAGCGCCCGGGCGGGGCCGCGCTCGGGAGGGCGGGAGCAGCAGCCCGGGGTGCGATACCGGCAATAAACCCTGCCCGGAAGGGCGCGGCCTCGGGACGGGCTGAAAGGGCTCCTAAAACCGTGCGAGAGGAACGCCGGGCTTTGGGGTTAGTGGACCATGCCAAACTGCACTTAGGGAGGTTATAATGAAGCACATTGATAAGAAACATAAACGGTGTAATTATTGTTTGGGGGTGAAATATTTGTTGCTTTGGGGATCATGAGAATCAATATTCAGAGTTTCCAGGGTGCCTGTAGCTGAGATCCTGTTTGTACAATAGAAATACAGTTATTGTAATAATTGTTTTGCTTAAACAAATATGGGGTTATATAATAATAACTAAAATAGTATAAATATGGTGATATTTATATACCATAAATACAGTGTAATATACCATAATAAAATGGTATCAGTATGGTGATATTTGTATACCATATATTCATATATACAATATAATAAAATGGTATAAATATGCTGATATTTATATTCCATATATACAATATAATATACCATAATAAAATGGTATAAATATGGTGATATTTATATCCCACACATACATCTATACAATATAATATACCATAATAAAATGGTATCAACATGTGCATTCTGAACAGGTGGACAGAGCTCGATTTGGGGAGCTGTACCCCGAGTTCCTGAGTGCTCTTAATAAATCACCTGCACATAATCCCCCTGGGATTGTGTGTTTGTGAATGCTCACAGCAGCACAGCTTTTCCAGGGAAATTTGTGGCTGCCCTATCCCTGGGAGTGTCCAGGTTGGACAGGGCTTGGAGCAAGATCAGAGAGCAGAAAGTGGCAATTCCAATTCCAATTCTCTTCCAACCCAAAGCTGCCTGTGATTGAAATACACACTGGGAGTGTTCCCCGTGGTTTGTAATGGGCTGTTTGGGCGTTGCTGGGCTTTAGGTTTGAGTTCACCCACAAGAAGCAGTCGGGAGGAGCAGGCCAGTACGGCAAAGTCATCGGAGTGCTGGAGCCCCTGGAGCCAGAGAACTTCACCAAACTGGAATTTGAGGACAGAACCATTGGCACCAATATTCCCAAGCAGTTCGTGCCCGCTGTGGAAAAGGTACAACCCTTTCTGTGTGACACAGAAAATCCTGATTGCTGCTCCCCACAGTGCCACCCCCATTTGCTGGGCCTTTTCCCCTTGCTCCATCACAGCTGTGTGGTTTTACTTCATGTCTCACAGTCCTGGGGTTCCAGTTAACCCAGGAGCTGCTCTGGCTGTGCTGGCTCTGTTGCCCTTGTGAGAGCCTCCTGCTCAAGCTGCTCTTTCCTGGCCTCTTCCAGTTGTTGTCCCTCAATTCTCCTCCCAACCCCAAAATACATGACTTCTTCTGTGTCTTCCCTCAGGCCAGTTATGGAGAAAACTGTAATTAAGCTGCATTTCCTGCCCCACTTCCCAAATTCTCTATCTCCTCACTGTATAATTTATCACACACAGCTTTAATTAACCTACCAACATCTTGGAATTCCTGTAATAACCTACAATCATTCCTTCACTTTTCCCTGATGCAACACTAAAAGATTTTTTGCCAAATCCTGAAAAACCCACTGCCTTAAAGGAACCTTGTCCTCCAGGCACGAGCTCTTTCCACACTGAGCATCCTTTTGGGGTTTGCCCGTGGGATCCCTTAAGAAGGCAAGCCCTGGGGCCGTGTGTGCTGGCTCTGAGTGGTACAAGCAGGCTGGGGTGGCAGTGGCTGCCCGTGCAGGTGCTGCAGCCTGAGCTGTGCTTCCAGGGCTTCCGGGGGCCTGTGAGAAGGGGCTGCTCTCGGGCCACCGCATCTCGGGCGTGCGCTTCGTGCTGGAGGACGGCGCCCATCACATGGTGGACTCCAACGAGATCGCCTTCATCAGGGCAGGAGAGGGAGCCCTGAAACAAGGTACAGCTCCCCCTGCATGGCTGCTGCTGCCTGCTAGCCACCTTTCTTTCCCGAGCCTTCCGTTCCTTTCCTTTCCCGAGCCCTCCGTTCCTTTCCTTTCCCGAGCCCTCCGTTCCTTTCCTTTCCCGACCCTCGTTCCTTTCCTTTCCGAGCCCTCCGTTCCTTTCCTTTCCCGAGCCCTCCGTTCCTTTCCTTTCCCGAGCCCTCCGTTCCTTTCCTTTCCCGAGCCCTCCGTTCCTTTCCTTTCCCGAGCCCTCCGTCCTTTCCTTTCCGACCCTCCGTTCCTTTCCTTTCCGAGCCCTCCGTTCCTTTCCTTTCCCGAGCCCTCCGTTCCTTTCCTTCGAGCCCTCGTTCCTTTCCTTCCGAGCCCCGTTCCTTTCCTTTCCGAGCCTCGTTCCTTCTTCCGAGCCCTCCATTCCCTTTTCCCTTCCCGAGCCTCCTTTCCTTTCCTGAGCCTTCCATTCATTCCTTCTGAGCCTTCCATTCTTCGTGAGCCTTGCTGGGCTTGCCTCTCCCCTCCTGAGGTTGCCTCTCCCCTCCTGGGCTGCTCTCTTTCCTGCACGTTCCCTCTTTCTTGCCTGCACTTTCCTTCCTTCTTCCCTCAAGTAACTTTCCTTACCTCTCCTGAACTTTGCTTTCCTCTCCTGAACCCCTCTCAGGGTTCGTGTCCCAGCCTCTCTCCAGCCCCGTTCCCTCCTCTGGATGTGCTCCAGCCCCTCCAGGTCCTTCCCAAACTGAGGGGCCAGAACTGGGCACAGCCCTGGAGGTGTGACCCCAGCAGTGCAGGGGAGCAGGGACCCCCTGCTCCTGCTGGCCACACCATCCCTGATCCAGGGGCCATCATCCCTGCTCCTGCTGGCCACACCATCCCTGATCCATGGCCATCACCCCCTGCTCCTGCTGGCCACACCTCCCTGATCCAGGCATCACCCCTGATCCGTGGCCACACCTCCTGATCGGCCATCACCCCCTGCTCCTGCTGGCCACACCTCCCTGATCCAGGGCCATCACCCCCTGCTCCTGCTGGCCACACCTCCCTGATCCAGGGGCCACTGGCCTTCCTGGCCACAGGGCCAGAGCGGCTGTGCCCAGCTGCTGCCCCTGCCCTGCTGTCCCTGATGTCCCCGTGCCCCAGCCATGGAGAGCGCTGCCGTGCGGATCCTGGAGCCCGTCATGGCCGTGGAGGTGGTGGCTCCCAGCGAGTTCCAGGGCGCGGTCACGGCCGGCCTGCACCGGCGCCGCGGCGTCATCACGGGCCAGGACGGCTCCGAGGGCTACTTCACCCTCTATGCTGAGGTGAGTGCTCCCTGCCCTGCCCAGGTGTGTGCTCCCTGCCCAGGTGAGTGCTCCCTGTCCTGCACACCCAGGTGTGTGCTCTGTGCCCACGTGTATGCTCCCTGCCCCACCCTGCACACCCAGGTGTGTGCTCTGTGCCCAAGTGTGTGCTCCCTGCCCCACCCTGCTCCCCAGGTGTGTTCTCTGTGCTCAGGTGTGTGCTCCCTGCCCCACCCTGCTCTCCCAGGTGTGTTCTCTGTGCTCAGGTGTGTGCTCCCTGCCCCACCCTGCTCTCCCAGGTGTGTTCTCTGTGCTCAGTGTGTGCTCCCTGCCCCACCCTGCTCTCCCAGGTGTGTTCTCTGTGCTCAGGTGTGTGCTCCCTGCCCCACCCTGCTCTCCCAGGTGTGTTCTCTGTGCTCAGGTGTGTGCTCCCTGCCCCACCCTGCTCTCCCAGGTGTGTGCTCCCTGCTCTGCCAGGGCTCAGGTGCTCACTCTGTGCAGGCAGTGGAGTTTTCTGGATTCATGTGCCCCTCCTCTCCCTCCTCCAACCTCTGCAGAGGATCTCGGGTGTTTTCCTGGAGGGGCGCAGACAGCCACACCCGGGCCTTTCTGCTTCCCAAATTCACCTTGGAGATCCCTCAAACCTCACTGGTTTATCCTGAATTTAGGATATTCCACTTCCTGGTGCAATCAAAGGAAGTCTGGTTTTCAGGCCTGAAGTTTCTGAGTTTCTAAAGCTCTGATTTTCTCATGTTTGTGTTTTCTGAAACTTGTTCCCAGAGAGGGAACATAGACAACCAAATAGTTTTTGTAACAGTGTTCTTTCTGTGAGAAGAATTTTCTTTTGATGTCCCTCTAATTTGACCAATGTAAGAGGTTTGTCTTTCTTTCACCAATCACAGTAGTCTTTAAAAAATTGTATATAAGGAAAACGATCCCTAAAAATAAATTCATTCTTCACAGAACCTTGAAAAGAATCACAGGAGTCTGTGTCGTGTGCTGTATCCCACAGCAACACTCAAACTCTGAGATTTTTGAGGTTTCTTGTTGAAAACACACTGCAGATATAAATTAATTAAAATAACAGGCACTTTACAACAGCAGACCAATAAATCAGAGCTGTTTACAGACAGCACTGGCTCTTTATGTCATAATTGGGATTAATTAGCTGACAGCCCAAAAGTGATGGAAAAAACCTCACTGTGAGCAAATATGTTTGGGTTTTAGGTGCCACTGAACGATATGTTTGGGTATGCCACTGAGCTGAGGTCTTGCACAGAGGTGAGTGTTGGTCCTTTGGGCTCAAACCTGTCTGAGTCTGTAAATCTGGGCTCCTTGGCTCAGCCTGGCCCTGGCAGCTGCAGCAGGGAGTGAGAGCAGAGCAGGGCTGGGCAATTGCTGGGCAGAGGGTTCCTCTGTACCTGGGGGCTGCAGAGGATCCCTGGTGGTGCTGAGGGTTCTCTTGGGCTGCAGAGGATCCTGGTGGTGCTGAGGGTTCTGTTGGGGCTGCAGAGGATCCCTGGTGGTGCTGAGGGTTCTGTTGGGGCTGCAGAGGATCCCTGGTGGTGCTGAGGGTTCTCTTGGGGCTGCAGATGATCCCTGGTGGTGCTGAGGGTTCTGTTGGGGCTGCAGAGGATCCCTGGTGGAGCTGAGGGTTCTGTTGGGGCTGCAGAGGATCCAGGGTGATGCTGAGGGTTCTGTTGGGGTTGCAGAGGATTCCTGGTGGTGCTGAGGTTTTTTGGGGTTGCAGAGGATCCCTGTGGAGCTGAGGTTCTGTTGGGGCTGCAGAGGATCCCTGGAGGTGCTGAGGGATTTTTGGGGGTTGCAGAGGATCCCTGGTGGTGCTGAGGGTTCTGTTGGGGCTGCAGAGGATCCTGGTGGTGCTGAGGGTTCTGTTGGGGCTGCAGAGGATCCCTGGTGGTGCTGAGGGTTCTGTTGGGGCTGCAGAGGATCCTGGTGGGCTGAGGGTTCTCTTGGGGCTGCAGAGGATCCAGGGTGGTGCTGCCCAGGCAGGAGCTGTGTGCCCAGCAGGGCTGGCCCATCCCCTCTCTCTTTTGCCACCCCTGCAGGGCAAGGGGGAGTACACTATGGAGTACTCCAGGTACCACCCCTGCTCAGCCAGCACTCAGGAGGAGATCATCAACAAGTACCTGGAGGCAACGGGGAGACTTCCTGCCAAGAAGGGCAAAGCCAAGAGCTGAGGGCTCCCTCTGGAGCCCCCAGAACAGTTTGTGCCAGGCTCCTCCAACAGCTCCAAGCCATGGAAGCAGCCCAGGCTGGGTAAGGTGGGCTCCAGTGCCATTTGGACTTGGAATTTTACCATGAAACCTTTCCCCTGAGGTGGTGGCAGCAGCACAGGATCACCACAGGATCACTCAGTGTAAATGCTGTGGTTACAAAGAGATGTGAAAACACAGCTGATGATTTGCTTGAGGTTTGTCTTCATTAAGATCTATTAAAAGAACTTTATTTTTTATTTGATACATCTTTCTTTGGAAATGTTAAACCAGAAACTGAGGTGAGAGCTGCTGGACAGGTAGGGGGACATCTTGTGGTGCTCCAGCTTCCCTCCAGGAACAGATGGAATCTTCCCCTCCCAATCCTTTGGAAATGGCACAGGAGCCTCAAGTCTCAGGCCACTGGGCAAAGCCATCAGTCATTGCTTGGTACCAAATCTACTAGGGGCACAAGGGTGGATGTTGGGAGGAGCTGCCTCTTCCCAGAGCTGGGAACAGCATGGAACTGGGCACGTGGCTTTAATGGGCTTGGGGTGTGGCTTTAATGGGCTTGGGGTGTGGATTCATGTGTGGGCTTGGCTTTTGGCTCCTGCTTAGAAACCCAAACCCAAGATCCCTTTTCCCAGAATCTCACCATCTAGAGAGGGTTAGAAACCCAAACCCAAGATCCCTTTTCCCAGAATCTCACCATCCAGAGAGGGTTAGAAATCCAAACCCAAGATCCCTTTTCCCAAAATCTCACCATCCAGAGGCTGAGTTGCATCTGATGCTCAGCTCAGGATTCACTTGACTTTGCCAACTCGGAGACAAAGGAGTTAGGTGAGAAGGTATTCCCACAGTTCTGCATTTTAAAGTTATTCCCAGAATGTCCACGTTGACTTTCCTGCCCTGCTCAGCTGGAGTGTTTTTGCAGATTCCAGTAAACAGGGAGTGAAGTTCCAGTTTGAACCCAGCGATGTTCCTGGCACAGCTCTGGGGCTGCTGCTTCCCAGACAGAAACAGGAGGAGCAGCCAGGCTGCTCCTGCTCTTGGAAGGACCTGGAAATGATTTCTGGGAGCCTTGGGAAAGGATCTGGAATGCTGAGGGATCCCAGGGCAGTTGTGGGGTGTCTGTGGGGTGCTGCCCTGGGACAAACTCCTGATTCTCACACACCCATGGCTTTGGGTTTGGGAATGCTCAGCTGGAATTCATTCCCAAAAAAGCCCTGCAGCTTCTCAGACATTTGGAAGTTTTCTAAAACAAGCAAATGTAGCACTTGCCCCAAAATCTGGAGATGTGTGCTAAAAGCAGTGTGAGCACAGGACGAGAAACAGGGTGGGTATGATTTTATCTGTATTTCTGGGGGTTATTTCTACTGCTGGGATCCATATTTATATTTATGGGGTTTGTGTTATGTTTTGACCAGTCGTGATGTGCATTCCTGGCTGATGTGTTCTGCCAGATGTGCTGGTTCCCCACAAACCTGGAAAAGAAACAAACCCCAAGGATTTTGCTGTATGATTCGAGGTTTTAGGCTGAAACCTTGGCCTAAAAGCAGCTGGGGGTGGAATTTGCCTTAGAATTCCAAGAGCTTTGCTCCTTGTGCAGAAGTTCCTCTGGAGTTCCTGAAGTGCTGTGGGTCTGTGAGCAGGCAGTTCCACCCCCTGTGCCTGATCCTCCCCTGCAGCCCTGCAGAGCAGTGGCAAAAACAAGGTAAGGACACAAAAGCAGAGCCCCAAAATGCCAAATCCATCCTATTTTCTTGCCCTTAATTCCAAAAAATATCTGAATCACCAGCTTCTTTAAGGAATGTTGGAGTTCACTCCCTGATCTCACACTTCTGATGTTGAGAAATGTTCTCCCAGCAGGAAAGAAAACACCAGGAGGGTGTGGAATGCTGCTCCCCTGAGTTTATTGGGTGCTGGGGGAAAAAGCTTCAGTCAGGAAATCAGACTTATTTGTGTGAAATGCTGGAATTGGGGCAGCTGACATCACCCAGCCTAAAAAGCATCCAGGGGAAGCTGCTGTGTGAAATCCTTGGATTGTTGTTCCCAGTTACAGCTCCAGGATTGGGAAAGCCACCCCAAGTCCAAGAGAGCCTCAGTTCCTCAGGAACGTGGTGTTCTTGGGAAGGATTGAATTTATCCTGCCACAAACCTGGCTGGGGGGGAAAAAAGTGCCCTTGGGACAGTTTGGAGCTGCTGGGAGCCCAGCTGGAGTGGGTGGCAGAGCACAAAGCCATGGCTGGGGGCACAGGAGCTGTTCCCAGACTGGGGACTGAGCCACAAGGAGCCTCCCTGGCTCTGCAGCAGTGTCTGGGCTTGAGGTGACAGAGACATTTGGGCTCCACAGCAGCAGAAAGAAAACCCAGCCTCGACCCTGAGTGATGGCATTTGGTTTATTGGAGATGTGAGTTAAAAATCAGCATGATTCTAGCCCAAAAGGTGACAAAACATTAGTAGGCAGATCTCTCTTAGTGACAGATTAACGCTTTGTTCATGATTTTTGTCCAAATATATTAATTTTGTTTACAAACTCTTAGGTAACAGTGAATTAGTGACATCAAATCAACTGCTGGATGTTCATCTGTGTATATATGGAGTAGCAGAGGGTTCAGGCAGAGCTGCAGAACTTGAATCTCAGAACTGAAGAAGTGACAGAATTCATTTTGGCACAGAACAGATCAGTGAAACCAACTTGCACGGCAGGATGATCCCAGCTCCAGGTCTGGCAACACAAGGCTTTGCTGATTGGATCCAAACCCACAAAAGGGAGGATTTCACTTAAAAACTGGCTGCCTTTGCAGCTGCAGGCGCAGCAGCTGAGCCAGACTCTGCCCCGGATGCCTCCTCCAGGCCGTGGCTCTGGGCAGCACAGAAATGCTTCACCTTCACAGGGTGCCTGGGGAGCCACGTCAGGCGCATGTGGCACGAGATGATTTCCTGCAGGAGGGATTTAAACCGATTTTCTCATGCTGAGGCAGTCCAGCTCCTGCTGACAGGAGGGACTGTTCAGGTGTTCAGGTACACCTCCTTACCTGCGTTGGGATTTCGTGCAGTAGCACAGTGTAGTCAAACTCGGTGAAATCATCTTTCCTCATCTGGGCAGGTGTAAAGAAGAAAAGAATTATCAGGAGCACAGGTTTGGATCGTTGAGATTGAATGTCTGCTGGGATTTACTGGAGCCCAGGGAAGGAGGTGAGCAGGGCCCCGTGGCTGTGGTTGCTGGCTGGAGTGAGATGGGGTTTGATTGTGGGAAGATGGAATTAGCAGCACTTCCTGCAGGGAATGATTGAGGACACCAAGAGCTGCATGGCTCTGCAGCCTGTCTGCACTGAAACCAGGTGCTAATTCATTGAATGAAACCCTCAATTAAAGCTGAGAACTATGAGAACTCTCCATCAGAGAGATGCTGAAGGCTGAGGGGCCAAACCTGGCTCCTGTCTGTGGGTCCCAGCTGGCTGAGGGCTCTGGATGTGCTGCAGGCTGAGGGCTCTGGATGTGCTGCAGGCTGAGCCTGAGGTGAGGCTCTGGAAGTGCTGCAGGCTGAGGGCTCTGGATGTGCTGCAGGCTGAGCTGCAGGCTGAGGGCTCTGGAAGTGCTGCAGGCTGAGGGCTCTGGAAGTGCTGCAGGAGCTGCAGCAGCTCCCCAGCCAGGGCTGGTGTCAGCTGTGAGCACAGCCAGGGCACAGAGGCTGCTGCCTCTGCCCTGAGCCCCCCCTGCAGAGGCAGGGAAGGAGCCGCCAGCCAAGCCTGGCCCAGCCAAGCCTGGCCCAAGTGCTGGTGCAGAGCTGCAGCTGCTGGGGAGGGCCAGGCCCTGGCACTGGGGGATCCCCTGGGAGCAGGCTCTGTGCTGCCCCTGCCCCACTCACTCACCCACTGCCTCACAGACTTCACTTGGGCCAGGAAGTAGCCCAAGGTCTCCGTGGACTTTTCCCACATGATGGAGCTGCTGCCAGCCACAGCCAGAGCCCACACTGGCTCCAGGGCAGGCTCAATGTTGCCATAGCTGTCTGCAAGGCAAGGAGGAAGAGAAAATCCTATTAATTCTGGCTGGGCAGCAGACAAATGATGAAGCTCGGAGCAGTTTTGCCTGGCACAGCCCCATTCCTGGCTGAGCTCTTCCCTCTGCCCTGTCACAGGAGGAGGGAGGGCAATGATGCTAAACCTGCAGCCCCAGGGGAGGATGAAGTGTGGCAGAGCCAAAGGAGGTGAGAAACCTCAAACCCCACAATAATGGGAGTCCTCACCTAGCTGGGAGAAAAGAAAAGATGGCATTTCTCCAGGATGGAAAAGCTGTGTTGGTCACCCTCAGTGAATCTGCAGCCCCAGCTGGGGAGCTGTGTGGGTTTGGGCACTAGTTATTCCTGGAGGCCAGCTTGCATTGACCTCACTCAAACGTGGTGGAGCTGCCCGAACCCCAGAGCACCCTCACAGGAGGTGCTGAGTGCCATGGTAAATCCCTCTGCTCTCCCCACAGTCCCCAACAGAGCTGGGATTGCTGGGACAGCAGGATGGGCTCAGTGCTCTCAGCAAGGTGCCTCCTCTCCTGGTGTTTGTGTCCTTCCTGCCCCTGGAGAGAACATGGAATACAGGGCAATATTTGGAGGAATGTACCTGGAATGTTGTTTCCAGTTATTGGTTTGCTTTGGTTCCTGATCCTTTGGTAAAGTCTGTTGTCCTCTTCCTGGATTTCCTTCTTGTCTTTGGTGTGGGAGCACTTGATGCTGACAACAGGAGGAGACTTTTTCTTTGGATACAGCACTGTAGCCAGGCAGTTCCCAGCATCTTCCTGTCAACAGAGAGTTTAAGACTGTTATTTTTAATCAAAATTTTATTTACCAGCAACTCACTCTTTGAATGAAGCTGTTCAGGGGTAAGGAAAGTGTCAAGAGGGATTTTATTTTTCTTTTTTTCCAGGAAAGAGGTTAAAACCACAAGGCTAAAGGGATTTAACAGAAGGTTTTAATTAATGCTTGTCCTGCTTTCAGGACACAAGAGTGCTCTAAGTCATCTTGGAAATATGTTTGTGAGAGCTCAAGAAACAACTTTAATTGATAACAGGGACTTTCACTGTGCCAGCCTTGAAAGAAAAATAATCAAAGGCTTCACAGTAAGTTCTGAAAATCATTTGAACTCCACAAATGTGTGTGCAGGAAGAGGACAGTGAACTGCTGCTGACAGCTGGGATAGAAGAATGGAGGGGGTGGAATTGGAAGGCCAGGGAGCTCTCAACTCCTGAGTGCCATTCTGGGAATGGGGGAGCATAGAGGAGAGGGAATGGGGAGCAGAGAAGAGAATGAGAGGAATGGGGGAGCAGAGAGAGAATGGAGCAGGAGAATGGGAATGGGAGCAGAAGAGAGAGGGGGAATGGGGGAGCAGAGAGAGAGAGGGGGAATGGGGGAGCAGGAGAGAGAGGGGGGAATGGGGGAGCAGAGAGAGAGGAGGGGGAATGGGGGAGCAGAGAGAGAGAGAGGGAATGGGGGAGCAGAGAGAGAGAGAGGGGGAATGGGGGAGCAGAGAGAGGAGAGGGGGGAATGGGGGAGCAGAGAGAGAGAGAGAGGGAATGGGGGAGCAGAGAGAGAGAGGGGGGGAATGGGGGAGCAGAGAGAGAGAGGGGGGAATGGGGGAGCAGAGAGAGAGAGGGGGAATGGGGGAGCAGAGAGAGAGAGGGGGAATGGGGGAGCAGAGAGAGAGAGGGGGGGGAGGAGAGGGGAATGGGGAGCAGAGAGAGAGAGGGGGAATGGGGGAGCAGAGAGAGGGGAATGGGGGGAGAGCAGAGAGGGGAATGGGGAGCACAGAGGGGCAGGGGAGGGAGCCCTTGGTTGCCTCAATGACTCGAGCAGGAATTCCCCTCGGGACTGAGGCCTGCTGATGCCTCGGGTGAGCCTCGGAGCCAAGGCAGGCAGGGAGGAGCAGATCCGTTTAGCACACACATGTCCCTGGTTTGGAGCTGCTGGAGTGGATTCGATGCCCAGGGTGAGGAGGAAGAGCAGGAGCTCACCCCAGTCCTGTAGTCCTCAGTGCTGAACTGCAGGTAATACTTGTGGCCAGACTCTGGGATGTTCTGGAAGGGAGAAGATGGAGCCAGAGTGAATTAAAGCCTTAAGTGCTGCAAGGAGCTCTGAGGGGGGAGGGTCCCTCCTTAAATTCCCTGGGTTTGAGTGCAGCATCACTGACTTTTAGTCTTCCTTGGTGTTTAAATACAATTCTGGCTGTTTGCAGGACCCAAAGCAAACCCTGGTGTGTTGTTTATCTAACCCTTTTTTAAAAAAAACTATCTTTTCCCAGCACACTTTCCCAGGAAATTATTCATGGTACAAGGTGAGTGGAGTTTGATACCCACAGCAGATCCTCAGCTCAGCCCCTGCTGGGAAATGCAGGTAAAAATTGCTTTAGTCACTCTATTTCTATAAAATCCCCTCCTGAAGCTTTAGGATGAGGCAAGTCCAGTGTGGAGCCAAATGCCACCACGAAGGAAGTGCAGGAAACAGAGAGGATGAGCTCAGAGTTGTTGAGAGTTTCTTTCTTCTCTGCATCCTCCCTCTGCCCTTTTTGTGTACTGCCTCCAATATTGTCCTGTCATGGGACACGGGCAGAGGAGTGCAAACTGACTTTCTGAAATGCAGCATCACCAGAGCAGGAGTGACAGCAACAGAACCAAGCCCAGAAGGGTCTCATCTCGTGCAATAACCACATTTAAATCTAAGATTGTACCTGCTGTAAAGCCACCCAAGGGGTGTCACTGCTGTGGCTTTACAAACCCCCTGATCTGATGGAATTTGGGGAGCTTGACAGTGACCCAGGATTACTCCTGTGCATCATCAGTGCTGCAGGTGAGAGAAGCTGCAGCAGCCAGCAGGACTTTTAAAAGAGCCCAGAATTCTGTGTTTCTGAGGGTTTGGAAGCAGAGATTCTCCCACAGCACTGCTAGCAGGTACTACCACCCTACTACAGCTGCCTGGAGAGCTTTCAAATGATGCTACACAGATAAAACTAATATTTAGTCTGGTGTCAACACCTGAGGATTCCTGAGCTCACCAGGGAGAGCTCCATTTGGCACGAAATAATTGTACTGAAGTCTTTGTAGTCCCAAAGGAAAAGTTTTATTCCCAGTGTTTTGTCTCCCCACCCTCATCCCAAAAGGCTGTTACCCAAGCCCAGAGCTGAGCAGAGCTCAGGGATGCCTGGCAACCCCCAGGGAAGCAGCCAAAGATAAAAGTGTCCAAAAAGAGAACAAAACAAGTGAGTAATTCATTTTTCCACTCGATATCTGGGTCACGGGATTCTTTTACTTCTGGGCTCCAAATTACTGCAACTTTCCTGACAGATTTTGAGTCCTGGGAAGAACAAAGCTGCAATTTCAGCACAGCTTCACTGCAGGTCCCCAAGGAATCGGTTTCCAATCGGTTTCCAGTCGGTTTCCAGTCGGTTTCCACTCCCCTCACTCCCCACAGGCACAGAAAGGGAGGATCCCTCTCTCCCCACGTTCTCTTCCCCTCTTTTCCCACCAGGATTTTCCCCCTGGGATCACTTTTTGCCTGGGTCACTGAATAGGGAGGAGTCAGAGCTGCCCCTGCCGTGGGTTCTGCCTTTCCCACCCACACCTGCGGCTTTGACTGTTGGAAATTAATTAATAGAATGTTTTTAATTGACTTCTAATACTGGGGAGCAGAGCTGTGGTGTTGCACTGGGTGAGGCTGGGAAATGCCCACCTGGATATTTAAAAATTGGATTTTCTAGTCAAATTTAAGCAAATGTTGCATGAGATCTTCCGGCTTTTCCCTTTCCCCTTCACCTCCCTACTCCTAAATTAGGATTTCCAAGGCAGCTTGGGATGGGGAGCTGCTCCAAAAGCTTCTCCTTAAATCCTGAGATTTTCAGCTGGCACGAACTGGTTCATTATCAAAAGTGAATTTTGAAGTGCAGGACAACAGCTCCAGGAGCTGCTGTTTCCCACAAGATCCTCAGTCAAGAAAAAATAGGGACAACAAAAATCATCTGCATCAACAGCAAGGTAAGGATTATTCCAGGTTTGGCATTTTGTTGCCAGGAAATAAAGTCTCATTTTACCTGAACTTGAAAGATCTTTCTCCTCTAAGAGAGTTCCTAGTCCTGTTTCCAATTACCACTTTCACCAGCTCGTGGGCTAACAAAGTTAGTATTAAATAACAATGCTCATTATTAAATTCCACTAAAATTATTCTGATTTACGAGTAACCAATAGGAAATTAGCCCACTTTCGAAAATAATTAAAAACCAATCAAACCTAAAAAAAAAAACCCAAAAAACTCCAACATTTCTGCCTCTTGCCTTCACGAATACAGCACATTCCTTCCAGGAAATTCTTTCATTTTTTCCAGGGGAGGACAGGAAAGAAGGAAGTGCCCACTTTTAGAGAATTTCTCCTCTTGTTTTCACAGAGCATGCAAAAAAAAGAAAAAGGGGAAAAACTGCAGAGAGTTAGGGAGCTGCTACAGCACTGAGGAAATAAGGAGCAATTTCATTTCTCTCTAATGAGCCAATTATTTTCCTTCTCTATCAGGAGGCAGGTGGCTGATAGAGGGTGGAAAAACCCCTTTCCCTCCCACAAAAAGATCACCACTTCTTCAGCCAGGCACTGTGTTTATATATGGAAATATTTACATGTAGACATATGCAAAGTGCCCAGGAAATACAGAAGGAGCATCGGGGAGAGTATAAAATAACAGAGAATTCCTGTCATAGGTGTTGCAGCAATTTCACAGGAAAACTTCATATCCAGGAGCACTTCCATGCTCAGCACCCAGTGATCTCTGCAATACAAGGGCTGAATTAATTAATGCATCCTAGGTATCTCTGGTTGGTTGTGATATGCCTTTTGGAAAGGGAGATTTAACACTGCAGCCTCTACCAGTTTCAGAGCTGCACAGGACAAGGGGGAAGATCTCCAGATCCTGCAAAGGATCAGTGGAATCCAGTGCTGCCTTGGCACCTCAGACTGGAACCCAGAACAACCAGCCCTTGCTCTCAGGAGCAGATCCAGAATTATTGTAACTGGGAATTCAGCACAACCAGCCCTTGCTCTCAGGAGCAGGATCCAGAATTTATTGTACTGGGAATTCAGCACAACCAGCCCTTGCTCTCAGGAGCAGATCCAGATTTGTTCGGGAATTCAGCACAACCAGCCTTGTTCTCAGGAGCAGGATCCAGAATTTGTTCTGGGAATTCAGCACAACCAGCCCTTCTCTCAGGAGCAGGATCCAGAATTTATTGTAACTGGGAATTCAGCACAACCAGCCCTTGTTCTCAGGAGCAGGATCCAGAGTTTATTGTACTGGGAATTCAGCACAACCAGACCCTTGCTCTCAGGAGCAGGATCCAGAATTTTGTTCTGGGAATTCAGCACAACCAGCCCTTGTTCTCAGGAGCAGGATCCAGAATTTATTGTACTGGGAATTCAGCACAACCAGCCCTTGCTCTCAGGAGCAGGATCCAGATTTTTGTACTGGGAATTCAGCACAACCAGCCCTTGCTCTCAGGAGCAGGATCCAGAATTTATTGTACTGGGAATTCAGCCAAACCAGCCCTTGCTCTCAGGAGCAGGATCCAGAATTTATTGTACTGGGAATTCAGCACAACCAGCCCTTGTTCTCAGGAGCAGGATCCAGAGTTTATTGTACTGGGAATTCAGAACAACCAGCCCTTGCTCTCAGGAGCAGGATCCAGAATTTGTTCTGGGAATTCAGCACAACCAGCCCTTGTTCTCAGGAGCAGGATCCAGAATTTATTGTACTGGGAATTCAGCACAACCAGCCCTTGCTCTCAGGAGCAGGATCCAGAGTTTGTTGTACTGGGAATTCAGCACAACCAGCCCTTGCTCTCAGGAGCAGGATCCAGAATTTGTTCTGGGAATTCAGCACAACCAGCCCTTGTTCTCAGGAGCAGGATCCAGAATTTATTGTACTGGGAATTCAGCACAACCAGCCCTTGCTCTCAGGAGCAGGATCCAGAGTTTGTTGTACTGGAATTCAGCACAACCAGTCCTTGCTCTCAGGAGCTGCCCAGCAACAGGAGATTTAAATCTCCTGGATTTAAATCACATCCCTCGGCTCTCCAGGAAAGTGATGCATTCCTTCCAGGATCTGCATCCCGGGACAAACATTCCCCAGAAGTTTCTGCCTGATCCTGTTCTTTCAAAAGCTGAATAAGCTGTAAAAAAGCCCCCAAAGCTGAAGGAGGAGAAGGGCTGTACCCCGAGCAGCACCTCGAGCATCCCTGGCAAGCTCCCCATGACAGGGAACTGTCTCTGCAGCTGCTCTTCTCTGGGACTCTGTGCCCTCGATTCCATGGGATTTGTGGAAGACTCGGGTACATTTTCAGGTGGGAACTGCATCGCCTTTAGATGAAGCTCGTGGTGTGAGGAGGGACTGCGGGACAGCGATCCCTGAGGAGAGCCGGGTGTCCCTGAGGAATGGGAGATGGGACAGCGATCCCTGAGGAGAGCCGGGTGTCCCTGAGGAATGGGAGATGGGACAGCGATCCCTGAGGAGAGCCGGGTGTATTTGAGAAAGGAAGAGATGGGACAGCGATCCCTGAGGATACTCGCTCTCCCCGAGGAAGCGGAGATGGGACAGCGATCCCTGAGGATACCCGTCTCCGAGGAAGACAGATGACACGATCCCTGAGGATACCCGCTCTCCCCGAGGAAGCGGAGCTGGGACAGCCGGCCGCCCTGTGCGGGAACGCGCTAAGCTCAGTTCCAACTACCACCCGCCCGGCACTAATGACTGCTCATTAACTCGCCCAGCGTCCCTCCACTCCCCGCCGGCTCCCCGCTTACCTTCAGCGTAGCCTTGCGGACGTGCCCGAGCGCCCGCAGCCCGCCCAGGGAGCCCGCCTGGAAGTTGCGGTACTGCAGGGCCACCCGCGCCGCCGCCGCGGCCGAGCGGCTGCCGGGCCCCAGGCGCTGCCCGCCGGGCCCGGCCGCGGGGCTGCCGCGGGGCACGGCCAGCAGCAGCAGCAGCAGCAGCAGGGCGGGCGGCGCCGCAGGCGCGGAGCCCCGGCATGGTGCGGGCTCAGCGGCGGGCACTGGGGCGGGCTCGGCCCCGCCGCCCTACAAATAGCGCGGGGCCCGGCCCGCTGCGCCCGCCCGCACTCCGCCCGCTGGCAGCGCCCGGCCCGGCCGGGACCGCCTGCGCTCTGCCCTCCCACCGCCGAGTGCGGGCTGAGGGGAGTGAGGGGGCTTGAGGCGAGCCGAGGGGCTGAGGGGAGCCGGGGGGCTGAGGGGAGCCGAGGGGAACCGGGGGGCTTGAGGGGAGCCGGGGGGCTTGAGGAGACCGGGGGGCTAAGGGGAGCAGAGGGGTTTGAGGGGAACCGGGGGGCTGAGGGGAGTGGAGGGGCTGAGGGGAACCGGGGGGCTGAGGGAAACCGAGGGGCTTGAGGGGAGTGGAGGGGCTTGAGGGGAGCCGGGGGGTTTGAGGGGAGTGAGGGGCTGGGAGCGGGGTTGAGGAGGGGGGCTGAGGGAGCCGGGGGGTTTGAGGGGAGTGGAGGGGCTTGAGGGGAGCCGGGGGGTTTGAGGGGAGTGGAGGGGTTGAGGGAGGGGAGAGCCGGGACGTTATGGGGACCCGGAGGCTTGAAGATGCTGGGGAGATTTGAGGGGTCTGAGGCTTCTGAGGGGATCCAGGGGAGTTGGGGGTGTCTAGGTACTGAGGGGATCCAGGGGATTTGGGGGTGTCTGGTACTGAGGGGATCCAGGGGATTTGGGGGTGTCTGGTACTGAGGGGATCCAGGGGATTTGGGGGTGTCTGGTACTGAGGGGATCCAGGGAGATTTGGTGTGGTTGTCCAGGGTTACTGAGGGGATCCAGGGGATTTGGGGGTGTCTGGTACTGAGGGGATCCAGGGGGATTTGGGGGTGTCTGGTACTGAGGGGGTCCAGGGGGATTTGGGGGTGTCTGGTACTGAGGGGATCCAGGGGATTTGGGGGTGTCTGGTACTGAGGGGATCCAGGGGGATTTGGGGGTGTCTGGTACTGAGGGGATCCAGGGGATTTGGGGGGGACCAGGGGTTCTGAGAGGATCCAAGGGGGTTTGGGGGGGTCAGGTACTGAGGGGATCCAAGGGGGTTTGGGGGTGTCAGGTACTGAGAGGATCCAGAGGGATTTGGGGGGACTGAGGACTTGGAGAGCAGCCAGGGCAACTTCAGAGGGACCAGGGGTATTAAGGGGAGCCTGAGGGAATTGAGGGGGACCTGGGATTCTGGGGGGTCAGAGGGATTTGAGGGGTGCCAGGGGGACTCAAGGGCACCAGGGGTTCTCGAGGAGGGGCCTGGGGGAACCAGGGGAATGGAAAGATGCTGGAACTGGAGCAGGACCAGGGGTCCTGAGGGGAGCCAGGGCCATTCCCAGGAATTGTCTGGAGCCAGCTGTGTAATCCTGACCCAGATCAGAGCAGGCACAGGTGATGGTTGGGAAAAGGCAGTTAGCTCCTTCTCAGCATTACCACAACTCAACACCTCCCAAAACTCCAAAACTCGCCCAGCCCATGGCAGGCTGTGCCTGGGACACAGCTGAGATACTCCAAATACAACGCACAAGAAGCATTCAGCTCTGGAATAAATCTCACTTAGTGAAGGTTTTGGAACCAGTACAGTCATGTCTTGGTAACATGAAGAAAACCAACAGAGAAACAGCCAGGTTCCCTTAAAATGATGTTTGGGATACAAGTGGGCTTGTTGCCTTGCTCCTCCTGGAAGCATCTCCTTTGGAGAGGCAGAATGTGGTAAAATGTAAAAGGCTGCAGCACTTCCTGTGTTTAAAAAGCTGATTTTTAATGACCTGCTTTGTTACCATCGAGCAGACAGGGGTTTGTATGTGCAGCTGGGAATCTATTTTTGTGCTCTGCATGAGTATTGCAGCAGGTTTCTGGGCTGGGACCTCAGAGAAGTAAATCAAAACTCTGGTTAAGCACTCAAACTGTCTCCTGTGGAGCTTTAAGTCTCTCTTTATTACTGAAACGCTTTTTCACAGAAGTGGAAATTCAGTATTTCTGAGGCGTTCCGAAGCGAGGGAAAGAATTATTACAGTAAAGATATCATTCTTTATTATAGTTTTTTATATCACCCAGCTTATTTTCCTGTATTTATTGATTTTGATTTTCCCTCCAGAAACAGATTCTGTAATTAACACTTTGTATCTTTGCATTCGCGTTTCACACAGGCCAGGCTGGAGGGGGCTCGGAGCAACCTGGATTAGCGGAAGGTGTCCCTGCCTGGTGTCAAGGTTAGCTGAAGGCTCATTTTTTCCTTATGTTTGTCTCCATGTTTCTCTCTAATATTTTTCAGGAAGAAAGCAACATTTTCTCGTTTCTCCTCGGCGCGGAGCCGGCGCTGCTGTCCCCGTCCATCCGAACCCCGCAGGCTGCTTGCCCTGGGCTGGCACCGGGGCTTGGGCAGTGCCAGCCGTGTCCTGCTGTCCCTTCCAGCGGCTCCTCGGGTGTGGCGCGGCCGCCGAGGATGCCGTGGGAGCGCAGGAAGCGGAGCCTGGAGCGGGGATGGCCGGTGAGCAAACTTCGGTGCAGGATGTCGGGCAGGGAGCGGCTCCTCCTGCTGCCGCTGCTCGGGGAAGGAGCGAGACCCACCCTGAGCGGGGGGCACACTCGGCTTCGGTGCCTTCGGTTGTGGGCGAGTTTCTTAGAGAGGAACTCTTCTCAAAGCCTCAAAGTGCGGCTTTGTCCCCGAAAGCCTGTCAGGCGCCGAGCCGAGCCCTGAGGCGCTGCCCCCATCCCTGCCTTTGGCTGCCCTTCCTTTTCCCTGGCGTTCTCCTCCTTTTCCTGCTGTCCCAGTGACAGGGCAGTTTCCTTCCTCCCGAGGGCAAGCGGGAGGCTGGGAGTGCCGCAGGGGCAGTGTGAGCAGGGCTCTGAACTCGTGGGACAAAGCAGGGACAGTCCCCGGGCAGTTTCCTACGCTGCGGAGATCGTGCTGCTGAGCTGAGTTTACAAAACAATTCGACTTGGCAAAAACAAAAGCTCAGATGCTGAGCGGGTCCAGGTCAAGGCTGGGGGATGTTTGTACATGTGCACAAGCACAAGGTTTTGTGCTGTCACAACATTTAGGAAACGTAGTTCTTTAGGCTCTGAGGCTCTTGGACCCTTAAAAGCTGGAAGTGCATCCTCCAAGAGCCGAGGCTGCTCCAGGCTCTTTGGTGGGGGTGAATGGAGCTCTGCAGAGTGTCAGAGCTGAACCACAGGAACCGAGGGGAATGACCTGAGGGGATGCACCCACTGCTGCGGCGAGCCAGGGCAGCACCGGGGTGAGCACAGGGATGGAGCAGCTCTGCTGGCAGGAAAAGAGGGAGAACTGGGATTGCTCAGCCTGGAGAAGCTCTGGGGTGACCTCAGTGTGGCCTCATCTGGGGGGGGCTGCAGGAAGGATGGAGGGGGTGGAGGGACAGCACACAGGGAATGGCTTCTCACTACCAGAGGGCAGGGCTGGGTGGGGTCTGGGCAGGAATTCCTGCCTGGGAGGGTGGGCAGGCCCTGGCACAGGGTGCCCAGAGCAGCCCTGGGTCCCTGGCAGTGCCAAGGCCAGGCTGGCACAGCTTGGAGCAGCCTGGCACAGTGGGAGGGGTCCCTGCCATGGCTGGGTGGGCTGGATGAGGTTTGAGGTCCTTCCCAAACCCCTCCAGAGTCCCCTGGTTCTGTGTATTCTGGTTAATCAGAACGGGGTGCAGGGAGGTTCTGACCTTTCCATCTTTCTCCCTCTCATTCCCCATGATCTGCTGCAGCCCCAAAGAGGGCAGTGCTGGTGTCTGGTCCATGTCTCAGAGCCTCTGTCTCTCTGCCCTCCTCTGCTCCTGCAGGAACCAGGACACCCTGGGAAGCTCCCAGGCTGGTTTGCATCACACTTTTGTCCCTGGCTTGGACCCTGTGGAACTGCAAAGGAGCCTTGGTTCAGGCAGTGGCTCCAAAAAGCATTCAGAGGTTTGCATTTGCCTTTGTCATACATCAAGTGCTTGTTTAGAATCCAATTATTTGAATTTGTTTCATATTTGGAGGCAGTGTCTATGTCCCCTGTATATTCCAGACCTCACTGGCTCACAGTCATTACCAGCTGACTGGAATTTAATACAGTGATTTCGGACAAAATTCACTTTATTTGGTTGTGCAACTTTGCCAGTTTTAACTTCACCATCTTACTGTAGTTAAGAACAAGTTCTGTTACTTGATTTTAGCTGATTTGGGATTTAATCTCAATAATTAATCCCAAGAATTTATTTTTAATTAGTCTCCAGATGTTTTGCTGGATAAATCAAGAATTAGTCACCTTTTAATGCATTGCTGGATTAATGTTCTAGACCTTACCTATAGGAATAAAATAAGGATATTGATTTAGTGTGGCTAATTTTTTTCAGGGAAAAGTTGGGTTTGAAGGCTTATGATTATTTTAAAATCACAGATAGGATTTTTGTATTTTTTTTAAGAAATCTTTGTATTTTGTGTCAGCAGCAATTCTGTCCCTCCAGGCCCTTGCAAATTGTCTCTCTCCATCCTCCTTGTAGCTCCTTTCAGGTCCTGGAAGGCCATAATTAGGCCACCCCAACTTGTAAAGGTCAATATTGAAGTCAGCCAGGAAGGTCTGGTAACACTCTCTGGCCAAAACCAAGCTCCTTGATGCTGTTTCCATTATTTTGTGATTTTTTTATGTTGGGTTTAAATTGTGTGCCGAGCTCCTGTGCAATTGAAATGGCAGCAGGAATTTCAGAGCTCTCTCAGCTGCTCTTCCCACTTTCCCATGAATTATCCACCAGCTCTTCTGCTCCTGTTGCTTGGAGTCTCCTCCAGCCTGAAGGCTGAGGGTGTGGAGTCACCTTTGATGCCCCATTTCCTTCAGTTTGGTGTTTTCTGCTGTATCAAACCAACACTTCTGCAGTGTCAGCCATTCCCAGGCAGAAACCCCCCAGTGAACCCAGTGAAACAGAGAAGCACAGAAACTCCCAAGCACGTGAGCATTTACAGGATCCTCTTTTATTGCACTTCCCCAAAAGCTGTTTGGCAAGGAAATTGGAATAAATCTGATCCCAGGAGAGTGAAAGGGCCTGGATTCTGAACAGGGAGTCAGTCAGGACAGGTGATCCTGACATGGGAGAGGGACACAGAACATTTGGCAAACCTCTTTGGGATCATCTCCTTTTCATTCTGGAGCTGCTGTGGAACAGAGAAACCTTTCCAGACACACAAATCCCTTCCATGCCCAGTGAGATCCCATCACCCAGAGCCAGGAGTAAACAGGGGCAGGAAATAATCCCTGTGAATAACCTGAAATCACCGTGCTGCCTGGTGCAACTCTAACAGATGCATGTGGGATCATGCCCAGACCTGTTTAAAACCAAACAGTCACTAAAGCAGCCCTTGGCAGCTGAGCTGCTGAGGGGAATACTGGCTTTTTGGAGTGCTTGGAGAGCATCACAGGGCAGCTCAGCTGAGAGTTTGCTTGTTGGACAGCTCTTGCAGCAGTCCTGCCTCTCCAGAGACGTTTGGGCAGATCCCTAAAAGATGGGAATCTGCAAGCAAGCCTCTAAATCACTGTTCTGATGGAATGCCTGGCAGATTGAGGAGCCACAACCCCACAAAACCTTCATTTGTTTGAGGCTAACATTTACTTAGGTGATAGCAACAAAAATCCCCTTGTATTTCTGACTTTTTGACACTGATTCTGCAAAGATTCACTGCAGGGCCCTGTGAACCCAGGGTTGCAACAGCACAATAACTGGGCAGGTGTTTGGTTGCACAATGTTTGGAGAAGGCATTAAATATTTGCACAACAGGGGGGTGTTTGTAGGAAGGTGAGGACAGGAGGGGGATTCTCACCAAAATTCCTCAGCATTGTCTCACAGCCACCCCTCTCTGCAAGGTGACAGTGGCCCCTCAGAGAGGAAGCAATTTTCCATGTCTTGCTCACTGGAGTTTCCTCTCTGTCCCCATTTTGTCCCCATTTTTATCTCCTCTCTCTGCACTTTTTATTCCCATTTTATCCCCTCTCTCTGCACTTTTTATTCCCATTTTATCCCCTCTCTCTGCACTTTTTATTCCCATTTTATCCCCTCTCTCTGCACTTTTTATTCCCATTTTATCCCCTCTCTCTGCACTTTTTATTCCCATTTTATCCTCTCTCTCTGCACTTTTTATTCCCATTTTATCCCCTCTCTGTCCCCTTTTTATTCCCATTTTGCCCCCTCTCTCTGCCCTTTTTATTCCCATTTTACCCCCTCTCTGTCCCCTCTCTGTCCCCTTTTCCAGGAGCTGGGGATGCTGAGCTCTGAGGTTCCTTTCATTAGAACCCCCTGTGCTGTCACTGCTCTGGGCACACCTCAAAGAGGAACCTGACATTATTTATTTCATCATTTTAAACATCTCTTAGACAAAAGAAAACACAAAAATATTCCTCATTTCCTTGAGTAGCTGGGGATGGTATTTACAGTGGAAAACAAGCATAATTTATTGTTAATTCTGTTCTAAGAAAAATTTGTCTTGCAGGGAGATTAATTAACTTAAATAAGGCGTTTTATCTTCACATATGAATTTTGTACTTGGGTTTTTTAAAGGTTTGCTCAGAGTTAAACACTTACAGCCTGTATTTATGTCAGTAGAGGCTTAAGTTACCCATGGAATTATTCATTGAACTTGATGATGTTGGAGATCTTTTCCAGCCTTAATGATTCTGGGATTCTATTTCCCAATTTTCAGCTCACCCTATAAAATGCATGATGACCTTTTCATTTTCCTCTTCTGCAGGATCTCCAGTGATTGAAGCAGTCTGACAGCAGGAAAGGCAGGTTGTTCTCCAGGAACCCCTGCAATTATCTCAAAGAACAGATCAAAATCCACATTGTGATTCGTTTGTATTGCAGATTTCATATTTGGTTATTTGTAGGCACCACTCCTGGGACTTAAAAAATCAACTAGCATTACATTTTAATCTGAGTATTAGATGGACATGGAATTAATTCTTTAAGTAATTAAGGTATGTAAAATCTTGTTTCCATACTGAATGGTTTGGTTCCTCTCATCTCTCACTGGTCAGTGAATTATCTCACAATAATCTCATTTTCCTGGTTGGGATTAGCAGTGACTCCTCCTTGGTTCTTTTCTGCATCACTGTGTGTTCCCAGAACTTGTGAGAAGAGGCTCTTTTCGCCCTGCATGAGTCAGGGGGTTGTGACAAACAGCTCTGGTTTCCTCAGAAATGTATCAGCCCCTCTGTGTTTATTTCTCCAGCAATAAACAACGCTCTGCACAATGTGTTTCGGCTCCCTCAGCTCCTGGTCAAGTGTCAGAGCCCAAATCTCACAGACTGGAGAGGACACTGTGGCCCGGCAGGGTTTGGGCTCCTGAGGGGGCAGAGTTGGCAGCCTGGCTCTCAGAGCTGTGTTTTGGGGCTGGTGCCAGCCCTCCTCAGCCCCACCAGAGCATCACATGTGCCTGTCCCTCTCTGCAGTGCACCGAATTCCCACAATAATCACATCTGAAGGGGTTAGAAAGCCCTCCTCAGTTGTTTCTCCTCTTTTGGGGGTGTAATCTCAGAGAAGGCAGGCAGAGCAGCCTGGTGGTTCCCAGGGCCTGGCCAGAGCGCCAGGGCTGCATTCCCAGGGCAGTGAGGAGTCCTTCCCCAGCAGGCTGGGTGGAAATCGCATCCAGGGAACTCAGCTGGAGCCACAGCCTGTCCCAGAGAGTCACTGTGTCACACCAAATCAGGCAGCCAAAGAGTGACCCTCCTTTATTGCTGCAGGTTGGCTTTGTTTTCATGAATATTGCATTATTCAGCCTTCTGTAGGAGCTGATTCCCCTCTCTTTTTGTGTTACAAACAGCATGCAGGACTGTTGCTAGAACATGAAGGGAACAGCAAAACAAAACAACACATGCAGTGAAATCAGAAACTTCCAGCAATCAAGACTAATTCAGATACAACAATCAGGAATATTTCAGAAAACAGCCACAGTTCATAACTCCTGTGAAATCAGGTAATCAGCACTTTCTGAAACACTGCACCATCACCCCAGAGTCTGCAAACAGCTGACAAACCTCGATTCAGGGGGGTCTTGGATAATGATTTGCACATAATAATGTCCAAGTTTACCTTAAAAAACAGCTCCAGCTGTCATATATATATATATAAAGTGAAATTGCCAAGTCAGTGGCCACAAAGGGAGCTCTGCAGCTCTCCCCACACCCAGAGCAGAGCTCCTCTCTTGGAGTAGGACAGCAGAAGGGGGAGCTCCTCGTTTGCCAGGCAGCTCAAACAAGGAAGCAAACACTCCAGCTGCAGGATGGGGTGTTCTGCCTTGGCATGGCTCTCTAAGGCAGGGGTTTTATCTGCTCCCTCTCCTCAGTTCACTTTTCTCTCCCCATTTTCCACTCCCTATCTCTTTCCAGAGCTGTGCCCTTGGCACTTGTAGGCAGATGGCAGATATTTGGACTTGGGGTTGTATTTTCTATGAATGCTTTGTGGTTGTGGATCTCAAATTTCCAGGAAAAAAAAAAAAAAAAAAAAAAAAAAAAAAAAAAAAAAGGAAAAAAGCTCTATTTGCCTTACAGATAAGAGAAAAAAAAAAAAAAAAACCAACAAACAACTTCATTTATTTTCTCTTCAATTCCTTCTAATCTGCCTTCATCTCTGGTTACCATGCAGGCAGTGGTGGAGTGCCCAGCCCTGGAAGTGTTTCCAGCTCCTGAGGATGTGGGTCAGTGCTGGGTTAACAGCTGGGCTGCTGCTCCTGGAGGTCTTCTCCAACTTTAGGGATTCTGGGATGGTTCTGAAAGGCCAAAGAGCTCAGAGGGTTCCAGCTGCTCTGAGTGCAACCAGAGCAGAGTCCCCAGGAGGTGTCTGGCCAGGTCAGCCTGGTGGCATTTCCTTCCCCAGCCAAGGAGAAGGGGGGTGAGGTGAGCAGTGACATTTCAACATTAATACAGGGGGAATAATTCCACTGGGAATCGTTCCCAGTGGAAGCAGGGAGAGGTGAAATCCCTTTTGGTCTCTGGGATCCAGTCCTTGTGCTGTGCTAAGGGTGGCTGGAATTCAGGATTTGCCCACATGGAAGAGGTAAATACAGAAATGAACCAAGCTGTGAGGGAAAGGCTCTCCAAGCACAGCACAATGTCCACTAAAGCAACCTGAGAACTTGCCTTACTCATTTCCTTTTGCTCAAACCAGGTTCTTTCCATAGAATTCTGTTCTTTTCCTCCTTCTCAAGGAACCCTTGGAGCCCAGGACAGCTCTGGCTCAGGTGGGGAAGCACAGCCCCGTTTTTCCTGCCCTGTGGGAAGAAGGTGAGTCCTGGAGATCTCCTAAGAAATGACCAAAGTTTCTGAGGCAAAGAAGCTGGAATGACCTTTCCTTGGAACTCTGAGCTAGGAATAATTCCCTTGATTTCCTGAGAGGGGATGAGCTGGCTGTGGTGCCAGGAGAGGTGAGGGGAATATTTCACTTACTCACCTGTAAGATTGTTGTTTATTCAAATTTATTCACTTGTCATTTATGGGGAACAACGTGAACCCACCCGTTTCCTTCTCTCAGGCCATGAATAATATTGAGGAATTTGTTTGCACTTGGAAACCACAAGGTGGGGAGCTCAGGGAGATAAAAATGTCAAGAATTGTAATCTGGGAGTGAAACTGTGAAGTTAAGTGTTGAGCAAGATGCTTCTAAAGGAAACAATATATTTTCAGAATTAGATCACAAGGGATTTTTTTTGTTTGTTTTTTGCTGTGCAGAGTAATTTCTCATTCACTCTTTGAAAGAAATAAAAAAGTAAATTGCATTTCATCTCCCTCTCCAGCTCCTTACTTTAACAAACACTTAGGCAGAATTTCTTGTCCTCTAATTTGAATTATCAGTTTGTGAAATGGATTTTTCCCCCCCTCTCCAGCTTGTTTCCAATTCTTTGCTTATAAGGAAATGATTATGCTCCCCCTTTCCCACCCTTTTCTCTTTTAGAGCTTTTTTGTAATCTTTTCCCCATGGTATCACTTTTCTTGAGTTGTGAAGCAAAGCCTCATACTCTGAGATAAACCTGGATACGTGGAGATGACTCAGGACTATTGGAATAATTGTGATTTTTCATTTTTGGTTTTATTTAAAACGATCTCAACTATTTAACATAACCATGACTCTTTAACATAACCACGTCAGCTACAGGGATAGAATTTAATTGAATTTCCTCAGCTCCAAGGCCTGGGAGAGCTGCTGAGAAGGAATTCCACAGAGGGGAGGGGTTAATTGGAAATGAGGGATCAGGTGTATCAGAAAGGAATTCACGGCCAGGGAACAACAACGGGACCACTGACTCCAGTTGCTTTTCTGGGAAGTTCTCCAGGCTGCAGCAGAGAGAAGGAAGAGATCCAGCCCACCTTAGGCAGCTCTTGGAAAGCCTCCAGCAGAGTTCAGCACAGGGCAGAGGAAGGGCCCGAGGAGGAGCTGCTGGGGGAGAAGCAGAGCCCGACAGGGGAGCTGCTTTGGGGTGAAGGAACTGAAGGACACTCCTTGGGTTTGAGCTTTTCTATTTTTCACATTCTGGGCTGGTTTAGTGTGCAGTTCTGGGTTTCATATTCAGTGTTGGTGAGCTCTCTTCACAGAGCAGGAGACAAAACAATTCCTGCTCCAGCCTGGGACCAAGGACAACTTCCACCCCAAGAACAAAACCCACAGTGAAGTGAGAATTAAAAACCAGGAGGATGGAGCTGCATACCCTGGAGCTGTAATTGCACGATGAACTCCAGTGTGCAAAGGACCAGAACTTATCAAAGTGTGAGCCCTCGTGCCTTGGAGCCCATTTTGGGACCATTTTGGGTTCCCCCTGGGTGTGGGCACTGCCCAGGTGTGCCCAGAGAGGCCTTTAATAAATCCCTTTAATAAATGCCTTTCAGTAAATCCCTTTCAACAAATCCCTGCTTTCTCGTTTTGTTGTCTGCTCTGCTCCAGGGCAGCCTCCGAGGCATCGAGGGAGAGAACACGGGGCTGAGAGGGGCTGGGCAGAGGAGCTGCTGCTGGATCCTGGGAGTGCCTGCCAGGCTGGGGGGAGCAGCCCTGGATTTGGGGAGAGCCCCGGCTTTGGGAACAGCTCTGCTTTGGGAAGAGCCCCGGCTTTGGGAACAGCTCTGCTTTGGGAAGAACCTCAGATTTGGGGAGAGCCCCGGCTTTGGGAACAGCCCGGCTTTGGGAACAGCTCTGCTTTGGGGAGAGCCCCGGCTTTGGGAACAGCCCCGGCTTTGGGAACAGCCCTGGCTTTGGGGAGAGCCCGGCTTTGGGAACAGCCCCGGCTTTGGGAAGAGCCCGGCTTTGGGAACAGCCCCGGCTTTGGGAACAGCCCCGGCTTTGGGAACAGCTCTGGCTTTGGGAGAGCCCGGCTTTGGGAAGAGCCCCGGCTTTGGGAACAGCCCGGCTTTGGGAACAGCCCCGGCTTTGGGAACAGCTCTGGCTTTGGGAGAGCCCCGGCTTTGGGAACAGCCCGGCTTTGGGAACAGCTCTGCTTTGGGGAGAGCCCCGGCTTTGGGGAGAGCCCCGGCTTTGGGAAGAGCCCTGGCTTTGGGAACAGCTCTGCTTTGGGAACAGCCCCGGCTTTGGGGAGAGCCCCGGCTTTGGGGAGAGCCCCGGCTTTGGGAAGAGCCTGGCTTTGGGAACGCCTGCTTTGGGGAGAGCCCCGGCTTTGGGGAGAGCCCCGGCTTTGGGAACAGCCCGGCTTTGGGGAGAGCCCGGCTTTGGGAGAGCCCCGGCTTTGGGGAGAGCCCTGGCTTTGGGAAGAGCCCTGGCTTTGGGAACAGCTCTGCTTTGGGGAGAGCCCCGGCTTTGGGGAGAGCCCCGGCTTTGGGAACAGCCCGGCTTTGGGGAGAGCCCCGGCTTTGGGGAGAGCCCCGGCTTTGGGGAGAGCCCTGGCTTTGGGAAGAGCCTGGCTTTGGGAAGAGCCCTGGCTTTGGGAACAGCTCTGCTTTGGGAACAGCTCTGGCTTTGGGGAGAGCCCCGGCTTTGGGAACAGCTCTGGCTTTGGGGAGAGCCCCGGCTTTGGGGAGAGCCCCGGCTTTGGGAACAGCTCTGCTTTGGGAACAGCTCTGGCTTTGGGGAGAGCCCCGGCTTTGGGAACAGCTCTGGCTTTGGGAACAGCTCTGGCTTTGGGAACAGCTCTGCTTTGGGAACAGCCCGGCTTTGGGAACAGCCCCGGCTTTGGGAACAGCCCCGGCTTTGGGAACAGCTCTGGCTTTTGGGGAGAGCCCTGGCTTTGGGAACAGCTCTGCTTTGGGAACAGGCTGATTTCTGCCCTTTCAGGGATGCCAAGGGGCACTGCAGCCGTGCCAGGGAGTCAGTGGGAAGCAGTTCCCTCTGCCATCCACTCGTGTTCCCATCACTGCCACCCCCAGAGGATGAGGAGCTCTGATAAAGAGCCTGGTTTACAGAACCAGATAAATACAGCCCCAGGCTCCATTTAGCTTTGTTTCCCAAAGTTATCCGTTTGATCTGTGCATAGAGATTGTCACCCTGGAATTTGGGAACTCCAGGTGGCTCTGCAAGGTCAATTATCTTTGAGCTCCCTCAAGTGGCAATGAAAGCTTGGAGTTTGTCACTGGAATTATCGAGTTTGTCACTGAATCCCTCGAGTTCTTTACAAAACCCCTCGAGTTTGTCACAGAAATCCTCAAGTTTGTCACAGAACCCCCTGAGTTTTTTACAAAACCCTTTGAGTTTGTCACTGGAATAATCGAGTTTGTCACTGAAACCCTCGAGTTTTTCACAAAACCCCTCGAGTTTGCCACTGAAACTCTCCAGTTTGTTGCAGGACTGCTTTTCCAACGAAGCCTAGATAAGTAATTTTAGACCGTGTTTTCCACAGCAGCTGTAGCAAACTGATGTGCTCGGGTTTCAAGGAATCGAAAGCAGTTTAGAGGAGCTGAACACGATTCGTTTAATAACAAAATCCTCTTTTGACAGCTCTCTGAAAGGCCGGGTATCAAGTGAAATGAAGCGTTTGATGTCCAAGAGGAGTTTGCAGCCAATTCCCGACATGATACCTGCGTGTTTGGAGAGGTTGTTTGGATTTTCCTCCTGTGCCTGTGCTCTCTGCACCTCGCCAGGGTAAATAAATCCTTTGGCTGCAATCCCAAGTGGGGTTGAGAGCATCTTTTATTCAAAAAGAAATCTTTTATTCTTTTATTCGAAACGAGCACCTTTTAATGAGGAGGCAATTGCTGAGGTGCACACAGCATTCAGGTCATTTTTGGTGCAGGAAGATGACTTGGATGGGAGAGTGGAGCTTTTTACAGTTTTAAAAAAAAAAAAAACCAGCTTTTTTGGGGGGATTTGTTTGACGTGGCAAGAAGCTCTTGGAGCAAACAGCTTGAGAAAAATGACTTTGGAGAAGAGCAGCCTTGCAGGGTTGGAAGGGGCTGCAGCTGTTATAAATGCACTTATAAAGTTGGGGGGTTTTTTGCAAATATTAAAATGAATGCTGTATGTATAATGCTGGGAAATTGTGCTGTACTAATAGAGTTTATTTTCTGCTATTAATGTCTATACTGGGCTATAACACGGTAATGTATAAAGGCTGTTGTAACTAACTCAGAGAATGGTGAGCAGGAAATTCTTCACATTCTTGGATTATCCTGTCTGATGATGGTAACGGACACCAGAGCCCAGGGAAGGAATTTATTGATCACCCATCACTGGCTGGAGGAGCCTGGCCCTCACACTGACATTTACACTCACACTGCATTTATATTCACATTTACACTCACGTTTATATTCACATTTACATTCACATTTACACTCCCATTTATATTCACATTTACACTCACATTTATATTCACATTTATATTCACATTTACACTCCCATTTATATTCACATTTACACTCCCATTTATATTCACATTTACACTCCCATTTATATTCACATTTACATTTACACTCCCATTTATATTCACATTTACATTTACACTCACATTTAAATTTGCTCTCACATTTACTCTCACATTTACACTTACTCTCACATTTACTCTCGCTCTCACATTTTCACTCACTTTTACACTTACACACTCACATTTACAATTAAACTCTCACACATTTACCCTCGCATTTACACTTACTCTCACATTTACACACATTTTCATTCGCCTTTACACTTACACACACATTTACATTTACACTTACACTTACATTTACACTTACATTTACACTTACACTTACACTCACATTTACACTTACACTCACATTTCCGTTTACATTTCCTCTCCCATCTCCCATTTCCCTCTCCCATTTCCCCTTCTCTTTCCTCTCCCATTTCCCGTCCCATTATCCCCTCCCATTATCCTCTCCCCTTTCCTCTCCCATTTCCATGTTTCTATTTATTTCCCGGTCCCCTTTCCATGTTTCTATGTATTTCCCGGTCCCCTTTCCATGTTTCTATGTATTTCCCGGTCCCATTTCATGTTTCTATGTATTTCCCGGTCCTCATTTCCATGTTTCTATGTATTTCCCGGTCCCCTTTCCATGTTTCTATTTATTTCCCGGTCCCATTTCCATGTTTCTATGTATTTCCCGGTCCCCTTTCCATGTTTCTATGTATTTCCCGGTCCCCTTTCCATGTTTCTATTTATTTCCCGGTCCCCTTTCCATGTTTCTATGTATTTCCCGGTCCCATTTCCATGTTTATTTTTATTTCCCGGTCCCGTTGCCCAGGGCCCCTCGGTGCCTCAGCGCGGCGCTGCCATGGCAACGGGTCACGTGACGGGCGGGGTCACGTGACGGGCGGTCGGTCACGTGCGCGGCGCTCACGTGCGGCGGGCGCCATGGCGGAGGAGCGGCGGGCGCTGCTGGCCGAGGGTGCCGAGGGTGCCCACGGGGCCGAGGGGGCCGATGGCGGCAGCGGCGGCTCCCCGGGCCCTCCCCGCGCCCTGGCTGCCGCCTGCGACCCCCGCCGCCTCCCGCACCGCCTGCTCGTCCTGACCCTCATGTGCTTCCTGGGGTTCGGTGAGGGCCGGGACCGGGGCCGCGGCTGGGTGCGGTGAGGGGAGGCTGCGGGGACCGGATGGGGTGTGGGGGTGATGCGGGGCTCGGCTGTGGGGCTCAGCTGCGGGGTTCGGCTCTGGGGGTGCTGCGGGGCTCGGCTGCGGGGCTCGGTTGTGGGGTTCGGCTGCGGGGTTCGGCTGCGGGGGTGCTGCGGGGCTCGGCTGCGGGGTTCGGCTCTAGGGGTGCTGCAGGGTTCGGCTGCGGGGCTCTGGGGGTGCTGGGGGCTCTGGGGGTGCTGCGGGGCTCTGGGAGTGCCGCAGGGTTCGGCTCTGGGGGTGCTGCGGGGCTCTGGGGGTGCTGCGGGGCTCTGGGGGTGCTGCGGGGCTGGGCTGCGGGTCTCGGCTCTGGGGTGCTGCGGGTCTCGGCTCTGGGGGTGCTGCGGGGCTCTGGGGGTGCTGCGGGGCTCTGGGGGTGCTGCGGGGCTCGGCTCTGGGGGTGCTGCGGGGCTCTGGGGGTGCTGCGGGGCCCGGCCGGAGCCCTGAGCCCTTCTCCCTGCAGGCAGCTACTTCTGCTACGACAACCCGGCCGCTCTGCAGACGCAGGTCCAGCGGGTGAGTGGCCCCCGGGGGCTCTGGGAAGCAGGGAGAGGCACGTTCCCGTGGGCACGGGCTAGCCTAACCTCGGGCAGGTGCGGAGGAATTGGCCCTGCGAGTGTGGGGAGGGTGGAATTCCCAGAGAAGCTGGGGCTGCCCCTGGGTCCCTGCATGTGTCCAGTTGGAACAACCTGGGGTAGTGGAAGGTGTCCCTGGACTTGGAGCAAAATGGGCTTGGAGTCCCTTCCCTCCCACCCCATCTGGGAGTTCTGGGAAGTACAGAAAATGCACTTCTTTCTGCTTGGTTCTTCCTGAACTCTGTGTCCCTGCAGCCAGCTCGGGAATAATGGCTTTTTGTGGTTCCCTGTGTGCTGTGTAGGACATGAAGGTGAACACAGCCCAGTTCATGGCTCTCTATGCCTGGTATTCCTGGCCCAACGTGGTGCTGTGCTTCTTTGGAGGTTTCCTGATAGACAGAGTGTTTGGAATCCGGTGAGTGCAGTGTTTGTGTCACTCTTGTGCCAGGAATGAGGAGCTAAACCTGCAGGTGAAGCTTAGACTTTATATTGCAAAGCTTTTCAAGGTTATAATAAACCTTTCCACTGTTTTCCCCCACACAGTTTAGGATTTTTTTAACAATATGGATGAGCTTCCTTTCCTTTGTAATTTAAATAAATTAATTTCCAAACCACCACCTTGTCCTACCTGTTTTCTATGGGAATAGTTGAGCTGCACAATTTATTACAGAAGCCTTTTAATTGCCCATCCACCTCCCCTTGTTTGCCTACTGCAGGTCTAAAATAGTGTTTTGTAAGGAAAAAAAAAGGCTTGTGGTTATGCATGAAGTGATTTTCTTTTCTTTCCAGGCTGGGCACTGTAATATTCAGCATCTTTGTGTGTGTTGGGCAGGTGAGTGGAGGATGATCTGGGTCTGCAATTTGTGTTTCACTGCAGACAGCTGAGAGCTGGAATGGGAGGAGCCTGGGTCGTACTGGGGAAGGGAATCCTGGAATGGGGCTGTAATTGTGGGAAGGAGCCCCATTTGTAATGTTTGCTGGGAAATTGGTTGAGGATCAGGAGGTTGACACAGTCCTGGGTGGGCTGGGTTGGTGATGGTGAGCAGCAGAGGGAACAAAAACCATAAAGAGCAGGAGTTGGATGAGAAGTTGTTTCTGGGAAGAGAAAAGCATTTTTGTTCCTGCTTTCAGGCAGTTGTGCTTTGCTCCATAGCTGAACTGCAGTCACCATTTCCCTTGGCTGCTGTTTGCAGGTGGTTTTTGCCCTGGGAGCCCTGTTCAACACCTTCTGGCTGATGGAAGTGGGCAGGTTCATCTTTGGGTGAGTCTGGCAGGGCAGCTTTGTGCTCTTCGAGGTGAGAAAACTCACAAAGCTAACCCTGCAACACGCTCCTTGAGGAGTGCTCCCACTTGGAGCCAAAAACTGGGTGGGTTCTGCCACCTCTGAGGCTGAGGGCTGCAGGATCTCCCCTTCTTCTCCTGGTGTAACTCAGTCAGAAAACAAACCCCTGGATTGGCAGGTGCTGCTGAGTCACCAGCTGTGGCACCGCCGATCCCTCTTCTCTCGCTGCCCCTCCAGTTTGGAATCCGTGATTCCTGTTGCCTTGTCTGTAAACCTGCCCTAAAGCTGCCTGTCCCCAGCCACATTTCTGTGAGCTCCTGCTCCTGCCAGGAGCTCTGTGCTCTGCCTGCTGCAGTGGGGATGTGTTCTGGGCTGTGTTTTGCAGGATCGGGGGCGAGTCCTTGGCGGTGGCCCAGAACACCTATGCAGTGAGCTGGTTCAAGGGCAAGGAGCTGAACCTGGTGTTTGGATTGCAGCTCAGCATGGCCAGGATTGTGAGTGGCCAGCAGGGCAGGGGCTCTGCTCCTCATTTTCGGGCTCCTCTTGGGGCTTTTATCCATGGCTGGGGTTTCCCTGGTGGAGCTGGGGGTGGGCACCAGTTCTGAACTGGAGATTGCAGCCATGGATCTTACCTGGGGACAAAAGGTGCTATGTCCTGGTATCTGCCAGCTGGGAATCCTCTTGGCTCCATGGATTCAGTTCACTCACTTTGTGAGCTCATGCACATGGGTTTATTCTCTTCTCATAGGTAAAAACTCTCCCAGCCTTGTTACCAACAGTTTATGAGCTCGTGGACAGGGTTTATTCACTTCTCCTAAGTGAAAACTCTGCTAGGCTGGTATAAAATTGCACTTGGTGATGTTAAATCCTTATTGCAGTGATTCATTTGTTACCAACCAGTTTGTGAGCTCGTGCACATGGGTTTATTCCCTTCTCCTAAGTGAAAACTCTGCTAGGCTGGTATAAAATTGCACTTTGTGATGTTAAATCCTTATTGCAGTGATTCATTTGTTACCAACCAGTTTGTGAGCTCGTGCACATGGGTTTATTCACTTCTCCCAAGTGAAAACTCTGCTAAACTGGTATAAAATTGCAAATTGTGATGTTAAATCCTCTTTGCAGTGATTCATTTGTTACCAACCAGTTTGTGAGCTCGTGCACATGGGTTTATTCACTTCTCCCAAGTGAAAACTCTCCCAGCCTTGGAGAAAATTGCTATTGGTGATGTTAAATCCTTTTTGCAGTGATTCATTTGTTACCAGCCAGTTTATAAGTTCTTGCAGGTGAGTTTATTCACCTCTCATGAGTGAAATCCCTCCTAGACTTGTATAAAATGACAATCTGTGATGTTGGATCCCCGTTGCAATGATTCATTTGTTACCAACCAGTTTGTGAGCTCGTGCACGTGGGTTTATTCACTCTCACAGGTAAAATCTCTCCCAAGCCTGTATAAAATTGCAGTTTGGGACGCTGGATCCTCATTGCAGTGATTCCTTTGTTCCCAGCCCAGCTGGAATCACTGACATCCTTCTCCCTGCTGGGCTGGGTTCCCTGGGGTGCATTGTAACAATGGCAAGAACAGTCAAATATTATTATTATTATTATTATTTTAATCATGCCTGATGCTGCTGGGGATTGCTGGGTCCTTCACATGGCTCTGTTGTGCCTAGGGGAGCACGGTGAACATGAACATTATGGCATGGATCTACTCCAGAGTGCAGCATCTCCTGGGCTCTGCTGGCCCCAGCACCCTCGGCCTGGCTCTGCTCATAGGTCAGTGACCTTTGGCCTTGGTGTCACCTGAGCGCGTGCTCACCGTTTATTAATGCCTTAAAGACATTTGTTAATCCCTTCAGAGCATTTATTAATCCCTTAAAGGCATTTATTAATCCCTTCAGAGCATTTGTTAATCCCTTAAAGGCATTTATTAATCCCTTAAAGACATTTGTTAATCCCTTCAGAGCATTTGTTAATCCCTTAAAGGCATTTATTAATCCCTTCAGAGCATTTATTAATCCCTTCAGAGCATTTATTAATCCCTTCAGAGCATTTATTAATCCCTTCAGAGCCCTTATTAATCCCTTCAGAGCCCTTATTAATCCCTTCAGAGCATTTATTAATCCTTTTAGAGCATTTATTAATCCCTTAAAAACATTTATTAATCCCTTTAGAGCCCTTATTGATCCCTTTAGAGCATTTATTAATCCCTTAAAGACATTTATTAATCCCTTAAAGACATTTATTAATCCCTTCAGAGCATTTATTAATCCCTTCAGAGCATTTATTAATCCCTTCAGAGCATTTATTAATCCCTTAAAGGCATTTATTAATCCCTTCAGAGCATTTATTAATCCCTTAAAGACATTTATTAATCCCTTCAGAGCATTTATTAATCCCTTCAGAGCATTTATTAATCCCTTCAGGGCATTTATTAATCCCTTCAGAGCATTTATTAATACCTTCAGAGCATTTATTAACCCCTTCAGAGCATTTATTAATCCCTTTAGAGCATTTATTAACCCCTTAAAGGCATTTATTAATCCCTTTAGAGCATTTATTAATCCCTTTAAAGCAGCACCAGTCTGTTGGAGTTTAGGAAGAGCAGTTCCAGCACTTTCTGTATCCTCATTTTCTCTCAGGTCACTGCTGAAATGCTGTGCCATTTTCAGGGTTGCCAAATTCAAGTTTGTGCCCTGGGGAGGTGAAATATTTCCCATGCTTTTTGCTCAGGCAGGGTTTCTGCGGAGGGTCCAAGCCTGCCCGTGGTTCTGTGATTGTCAGTGAGATTGGGTCAGCTGTGGGGCTCGTTGCCTTCCCTCAGAGCCAAGGCAGGCTCTGTTTGTGTTCCTGCAGGGACACCTGGCTGATGCTCTCAATAAAACAGATCCATGGCTGTGCTCCAGGGCAGCTGTGTGCCAGGCTTCACTTTACACCTGAGCCCGGGGGTAACCTTGGTGTGCCTTGACACGAGCACTGCCCCAGCTGGGCTGGAGAACCCAAAAACCACTGCTGGAGTTGGCAGCTGACCGTGGGGGTTCTTTCTGCAGGGGGAGTCACTTGTCTCTTCTCACTGAGCTGTGCTTTGATCCTGGCTTACCTGGACAGGAGAGCAGAGAAGCTGCTGTGTAAAGAGCAGGGGAAGACAGGTGAGTGCTGGAACAGACCCCTCCAGCTGCTCTGCACAGGGCAGCTCTGCTTTTCAGGGAATTCCTGGACTTTGGCACTGTTCTGATGATAATTTTTTAGCTCATCTTTACAAGGAGTTTGAATTTAATGAATATCTAATGATAATTTTTAGCTCCTTTTCACAAGGAGTTTGAATTTTAAACACCAGCTCAACAGGCAGATGCACTGTCACCTGCTTTATTTATGAAAATAAGAGTTGGCAGCAGTTTGTGCCCTTACCACTGGCTCTGTGTTTTCTTGATTTCCTTTAGCAGGGATGCAGAAGCAGGGAGCTCTTCCCTGGCACTGTGTGCTGGCTTGAGTTTTCCACAGGGCACAACTCAAACCAATTAAAAATAAGCCAAATTGGAGATGCAGTGGGATGCCAGGCTGGGCTGGGAGGGACCCTTCCTCTCCAGCCAGGCAGTGGCAGGGTTTGGGTTAAGGCTGGGTTGGCTTCAGGGGGGAGGAGTCCCAGGAGGGTTTGGGGTCACCTGGGACTCTCCAGAGCAGGAATCCCAGGAGGGTTTGGGATCACCTGGGTGTTCCACAGAGGAGGAATCCCAGGAGGGTTTGGGGTCACCTGGGTGTTCCCCAGAGGAGGAATGCCAGGAGGGTTTGGGGTCACCTGGGTGTTCCCCAGAGGAGGAATGCCAGGAGGGTTTGGGGTCACCTGGGTCTCTCCAGAGGAGGAATCCCAGGAGGGTTTTGGGGTCACTTGGGACTCTCCAGAGTGCAGGAATCCCAGGAGGGTTTTGGGGTCACTTGGGACTCTCCAGAGTGCAGGAATCCCAGGAGGGTTTGGGGTCACTTGGGACTCTCCAGAGTGCAGGAATCCCAGGAGGGTTTGGGGTCACTTGGGACTCTCCAGAGTGCAGGAATGCCAGGAGGGTTTGGGGTCACTTGGGACTCTCCAGAGTGCAGGAATCCCAGGAGGGTTTGGGGTCACTTGGGGCTCTCCAGAGTGCAGGAATCCCAGGAGGGTTTGGGGTCACTTGGGGCTCTCCGGAGTGCAGGAATGCCAGGAGGGTTTGGGGTCACTTGGGGCTCTCCAGAGTGCAGGAATCCCAGGAGGGTTTGGGTCACTTGGGGCTCTCCAAGTGCAGGAATCCCAGGAGGTTTGGGGTCACCTGGGGCTCTCCAGAGCAGGAATGCCAGCCATCTCAGATTTCTCCTGCCTGGTTCCATGCTGTCTCCCCGTGCAGGAGAGGTGATCAAGCTGAGGGATGTGAAGGATTTCTCCCTGTCCCTGTGGCTCATCTTTGTCATCTGTGTCTGTTACTACGCTGCAGTCTTCCCCTTCATTGGCCTTGGCAAGTAAGTGCCACTCTCTGCCAGCAATTCCCTGGGAATTTGGCCAGGCTTTGAACCAAAATGCTGAAAAAATGCACATTTAACAGCTGGGCTTGGTGGGAATTACCAGTCAGGAGCGTGAGGAATGTTTGATTTCCTGATTCAGACTGGATGCAGGTTTAAAACACGGGGTGGGATTTGGTGTGCTGCAGGATTCCTTCCATATTTACAGCCCAGCATGTCATTATTTGGGTTAAATGTTGGTTATGGGCTTTTTATGTTTTCCCCAAAGAATAATTTGAGAGATCCTTAAAATCTGTGAAGTCTGCTAACAAGCTCCTAAATTAATTATAAATGAGAATCTGGGATATTTATGTCAAAGCTATATTTAATTTTTTTTGTAAATGAGATTCTCATGTCTTTGTCTAACTTAATTTTGATTTCACATCCCTCAAGTCTGCATTTTCCTAAATAGATTTTTTTCCTTCCCTCAGGGTTTTCTTTATTGAAAAATTCCGATTTTCCCCTCAAGAAGCCAGTGCAATTAACAGGTATTGTGTGATTGATTTAATAAGGAACACTGCCAGATTTTAGGATGCACTTTTGGGCTCTGGGCAGATTTGGGATCTCCTGCGAGCTGCACTTAAGTGGAGAAACAATTTCACATGACCCAAGGAGTAACTGGGAAACATAGATGGGTTTTTTATTAAAGACAGCTGTTCACACTGGAAAGGAAAAGCTCTGAAGGCTTTTATTTTAGCATTTAGGGATTCTTTGCTGAGTGCTAAAATCAGTGTAACAGCAGCACTGAAGGAGCTCCAGTGTGGGAGTTGGAGGATGAATCTGTGATGTGGGCAAACCCTAAATAAATAAAACCCCAAGAAATTACCTGCTGGGCTCTTGAGTTGCTGAGCATTTTCATGTCCTCAAACCTTTTGGGAATTCTAAACTGGGATTTTTTGGGGGGATGGTTTTCCCAGAGTTAACCCTTTGCTGTCTGTGCTGCAGTGTGGTGTACATCACCTCTGCCCCCGTGTCCCCTCTCTTTGTGCTGCTGGTGGACAAGGTTGGCAAGAACCTTGAGTTTTCTGGGTGCTGCAATCAGTGTCATAGCAGCACTAAAGGAGCTCCAGGTTGGGAGTTTGGGGATGAATCTGTGACATGAGCAAACCCCAAAGAAATAAAACCCTACAAGAGAACCCCTGCTGGGCTCCGAGTCACCGAGCACTTTCATGTCCTCAAACCTTTTGGGAATTCTAAACTGGGATTTTTTGGGGGGTGGTTTTCCCTCTGTCCCAGAGTTCAGGGGGGCCTGTGGGGTGTTAACCCGTTGCTGTCTGTGCTGCAGTGTGGTGTACATCATCTCTGCCCCCATGTCCCCTCTCTTCGGGCTGCTGGTGGACAAGGTTGGCAAGAACATCTGCTGGGTGCTGGCTGCTGTGCTGGGCACGCTGGCCTCCCACACCCTGCTGGCCTTCACCTTCTGCAACCCCTGGGTGCCCATGGTAAGCTGGGCTTTAGCTTTGAACCCAAAACAGGGCAGGGTTTGGGTCCTGCACAGCCAGGGTGGTGCTGGGAGAGATTCCATCGCCGAGCTCTGCACCAGGCACTCCCTTTGTCCCCTAAAATTGATCTTTTAGTTTATTTCTGCAGTTTATTGCTGTTATTTAAACTGCACTTTCCTCCTAAAATTATTCTTTTAGTTCATTTCTGCAGTTTATTGCTATTACTCAAACTGCCCTTTTCTCCTGAATATTCTTGTAGTTGGTGTCTGCAGTTTATTGCTGTTATTGAGGCTGCACTTTCCTCCTAAAATTGTTCTTTAGTCTGTTCCTGAAGTTTATTACTTCAGAATACTTCAGGTTCTGTTCCTGAAGTTTATTACTGTTACTCAAATTGCACTTTTCTCCTGAAAATTCTTTCCCTTGATGTCTGCAGTTTATTGCTATTATTCAAACTGCTCGCTTTTCTCCTAAAAAGTTTTGGTTTCTTTCTGAAGCTTGTTACTATTACTCAAACTGTACTTTTCTCCTAAAAATTCTTTTAGCTTATTTCTGAAGCTTATTGCTCTTACTCAAAGTGCTCACTTTTCTCCTAAAATTTGCTATTAGTTTATTTCTGCAGTTTATTGCCATTATTCAAACTGCACTTTTCTCCTAAAAATTCTTTTAATTTCTGAAGCTTATTACTACTATTCCAACTGCACTTTTCTCCTAATGATTCTTTTAGTTTAGTTCTGCAGTTGTTGCTATTATTCAAACTGCTCAATTTTCTCCTAAAAACTGTTCTCTTAGTATATTTTTGAAGCTTATTACTATTACTCAAACTACTCACTTTTCTCCTAAACATTGTTTTTAGTTTATTACTGTTACTCAGACTGGACTTTTCTCCTAACAATTGTTCTTTTAGTTTATTCCTGTTTCTCCAAGGGCTGGAGCTCAGTAACAATCTGCTTTATTGAGGGCACATTTCCTGAAATTCTTGTTTGGAGCTGAGCTTGGTGCTCGTCAGTGAGGCAGAGATTAAAAACTTGTTTAAACACTTTTGAAGTGTTTTCCTGGTGAGGTGCAGCTCTGAGCATTCAGCCAGGCTCTTTAATTTCCATGACACAGGTTATTCTGGGGCTGTGGGGCACAAAGGGAACACACAGCACACACACAACAGGTGTCTAAAGCACAGAAGAACAAGAACTAAGTTAATTGAAATTTGAGCTATTTATAATTTTTAGGACTCTGCCCAGGGATTGGGTAATGAAGTATCTACTTCTTTAATCTTGCTGGTTAAATGAGAAGTCTCTCAAATGATATCCTTCACAAAGGAATGTCATTACAGTCTGTTTATTTTACAATTGATGGGAACTTGACTCTATTTGACAGAAACAAATTTGAAGGCTTTTTTTTTGGGAATAATAGGATCATTGCTGGGGGGAGTTCCAGGCAGGGCTGGTTATTTACCCTTGTCCTGCCCAGAGTGTTGTCCCTGGGCAGGAGGGAGGGCTGTGTTTGCACTGACCAGAGCTGTGCCTCTCCCCTGTGCCCCCCAGAGCCTGCTGGGCCTGGCTTACTCCCTGCTGGCCTGTGCCCTGTGGCCCATGGTGGCCTTCGTGGTGCCCGAGCACCAGCTGGGAACTGCCTATGGCTTGTGAGTATGGCAGGGACCCCGGGGGGCTGGGGGGGGACAGGGCACAGGGAGGGGCTGCCAGTGCCAGGGGGCAGGGCTGGGGGGGGACAGGGCACAGGAGGGGCTGCCAGTGCCAGGGGGAAGGGCTGGGGGAGAGACAGGGCAAGGGGTGCCAGGTGGGGTATGGGAATCAGGGGTACTGGGGATGGGGGGCATGCTGGGGGAGACTAGGCCATGGGGAAGCTGGGTGTCTGGGGAGGGCGATGGGGGGAGCTGGGAGGGGATGTGGGGAGAGACTGGGATGGGGATGTGGGGGGTACTGGGGATGGGATGTGGGGAGACTGGGGATGGGGGATGTGGGGGAGCTGGGGATGGGGATGCTGGGGGTTACTGGGGATGGGGATGTGGGGGAGACTGGGGATGGGGGATGTGGGGAGACTGGGGATGGGGATGAGGGCGGGCTGGGTGGGGGATGTTTGGGGAGATCTCGGGATGGGTGGGCAATGTTGCGGGAACTGGGGGATGGGAGGAATGGGGGGGTTCTGGGGAGGGAGGGGGATTTTCCTGGGGACTGGGGATGGGGGATGTTGGGGGGTTCTGGGGATGGGGGATGTTGGGGGGGTACTGGGGATGGGGGATGTTGGGGGGTTCTGGGGATGGGGGATGTTGGGGGGAGACTGGGGATGGGGGATGTTGGGGGAGACTGGGGATGGGGGATGTTGGGGGGTTCTGGGGATGGGGGATGTTGGGGGAGACTGGGGATGGGGGATGTTGGGGGGGTACTGGGGATGGGGGATGTTGGGGGGGTACTGGGGATGGGGAATGCTGGGGGGGTTCTGGGGATGGGGGATGTTGGGGGAGACTGGGGATGGGGGATGTTGGGGGGTTCTGGGGATGGGGGATGCTGGGGGGAGACTGGGGATGGGGATGTTGGGGGGTTCTGGGGATGGGGGATGTTGGGGGAGACTGGGGATGGGGGATGTTGGGGGGTTCTGGGGATGGGGAATGCTAGGGGGGTACTGGGGATGGGGGATGCTGGGGGGAGACTGGGGATGGGGATGCTGGGGGAAACTGGGGATGGGGGATGCCAGGGTGCAGGGCTGGGGGGGATTTTGGGGAGGAATTCCTCCCTGGGATGGGATTCCAGCCAAAGGAGCCTGCAGGAAAGCTGGAGAGGGACTGGGGCCAGGACCCAGGGAGGGGCTCCCACTGCCAGAGGGCAGGGATAGGGGGATTTCTTCCTGGGAGGGGCTGGGCTGGAAATCCCAGAGCAGCTGGGGCTGCCCCCGGCTCCCTGGCAGTGCCCCAGGCCAGGCTGGAGCCCCTGGGGCAGTGGGGGGTTCCCTGCCATCCCAAAGCATTCCCTGAATGCTGACACTGAGCCTGAGCAGATCCAGCCCAGTCCTGGCCCCCAGCTCCTCCAGTCTGGAGCAGGAATTCCTGGCTGCTGTGGGGCTCTGGGGTTGGGACACAGGAACTTCTGCAAAACACGTCCAGGCAGACGGGGGGAGTGCAGCTCCCATTAGCCCCAGTGCCCTGAGGAGCTTCTCCTGAGGGAAGCAGCACGAGCTGAGTGCTGTTCTGTGTGTCCCAGCATGCAGTCCATCCAGAACCTGGGCCTGGCAGTGATTGCCATTGCAGCTGGCATGATCCTGGACACCAGGGGATACCTGTTCCTGGAGCTCTTCTTCAGTGCCTGCGTGTGCCGTGAGTGCCCTGGGCCAGGCAGCTCCACGGGGCTTCCTGGCAGACACAGACACTGGGCAGCTCTGCCACCCAGACACTGCCACCCAGACACAGACACTGCCACCCAAACACTGCCACCCAGACACAGACACTGCCACCCAACACTGCACCCAAACACAGACACTGCCACCCAGACACTGACACGCCACCGACACAGACACTGCCACCCAGACACTGACACTGCCACCCAAACACTGCCACCCAGACACAGACACTGCCACCCAGACACAACACTGCCACCCAGACACAGACACTGCCACCCAACACTGCCACCCAGACACAGACACTGCACCAACACTGCCACCCAACACAACACTGCCACCCAGACACGACACTGCCACCCAAACACTGCCACCCAGACACAGACACTGCCACCCAAACACTGCCACCCAGACACAGACACTGCCACCCAAACACTGCCACCCAGACACAGACACTGCCACCCAGACACAGACACTGCCACCCAAACACGACACTGCCACCCAACACAGACCCACGACCAGACACTGCCACCCAGACACTGACACTGCCACCCAGACACGACACTGCCACCCAGACACTGACACTGCCACCCAGACACTGACACTGCACCAACAGCCCAGACACAGACACTGCACCAGACACAGACACGCCCCCAGACAGGAGGCACTTTTCACCAGAACGCACCCTGCACTGCCACCCAGACAGGACATGCACCAGGGACCTGTTCCCCAGACACTGCATGTCCACAGCAACATGCCCCAGACACTGCCACCAGACACAGACACAGCCACCCAGGACACGCACCAGACACAGAACTGCCCCAAACACGCACCCAGACACGATCAAGACCAATACAGACAATGCACCCAGACACTGACACTCAACCATCATACACTGCCACCCAACACTGCACCAACACAGAACTGCCACCCAGCCGACACTGTCCACCCAATTGCCATCCAGAAGCCCTCCACCAGCAGAGCAGACATGGACAGCACCCAAACCCACCACGGACACTGCCACCAGACACTGACATCCACCCAGACACAGAACCACCCAAACACTTGCCACCCGATAAAGACATACTGCCACCCAGACACAGACACTGCCACCCAAACACAGACACTGCCACCCAGACACTGCCACCCAGACACAGACACTGCCACCCAGACACAGACACTGCCACCCAGACACTGACACTGGGGCAGCTCTGCCACTCCCAGGGGTCTCTCCCCTGACAGGGAGGCCTTTTGGAAAAGTTCTTGGTAGGACAAAAGGGAATGGGGCTCTGGGTTGTTGCCCAGGTTGTTCATTGTTTCCTGATCAGCAATCCCAGCACTCCAGGCTTTACCCCAGCTCAGGGGAGGGAGAACAGACCCCAAAAGGCCCCAGCACACGGGATCAAGGTTCTCTTACAGATAATTCACCCAGTGAGCACCAAGAACCTTCATTATTGCTGCTTTTCTACCAATGACAACTCAATTTCTGTTCACACCGCTCTGCCTGTGGCAAATTGTGCCCAATGGTCCTGAGCCCCCCACACTGCAGAGCAGGGAGGGGATGGAGGAGGAGGAGGGAGCCCAAACCCCACCAGGATCCTCCATCTTCATCTACTTACCACCCTAACAAACCCCAAAATCTACACTTCTCTCCCTGTGATAAATGACATACTATGCTACCATCTAATTGACATTCTGGGAAATTCTTCATCCCAAAGCCTGGGCAGCCCTTTCCATGGAGGAAGGTTAAAGGCAGTGTTTGTCAGGGGTTTGGACCCTTTAAAACATGCAGGGAATTATTCTCTGCATCCTGGGCTCCAACAAATTCCTCTGGAGGGGTCAGCTGGGGCAGTGCTGAACCCACAGCCAGTGAAGTTTCCTTGGAGTGTGAAGAGTTCCAGAGCTTAAAAAACACACTGCAAGCAGACCAATAATGCCTTGAAAATGTAAATGAGAAGTTTAATTTTAAAATCCTTCCTGAGTATTTGAATTTTCCATGAAAATCTTGGCTGTGGGTTAAAGCTGCTCGTTTACTGTCAGCTAAAACTGTGTCTTGCCTTTTGCAGTGTCCCTGATAGCTGTGGTCGTGCTGTACTTTGTGAATCACCTCACAGGTGAGGCTGCCCACCTGCTCTCCACCTCGGTTTGTAGCTCTGCACAATCATTCTGCTGATTTCCCACTGCTCTGACATCTCCTGGGGGCAGGTTCCATACCCAGAGCGCCAAAAATCCCAGGTTTAAAGCCTCAAAATCCCAGGTTTAAAGCCTCAAAATCCCAGATTTAAAGCCTCAAAATCCAGTTAAAGCCTCAAAATCCCAGGTTTAAAGCCTCAAAATCCCAGGTTTAAAGCCTCAAAATCCCAGGTTTAAAGCCTCAAAATCCCAGGTTTAAAGCCTCAAAATCCCAGATTTAAAGCCATCAAAATCCCAGGTTTAAAGCCATCACAATCCCAGATTTAAAGCCTCACAATCCCAGATTTAAAGCCTCACAATCCCAGATTTAAAGCCTCAGAATCCCAGATTTAAAGCCTCAAAATCCCAGATTTAAAGCCATTAAAATCTCAGATTTAAAGCCATCAAAATTCCAGATTTAAAGCCCCCACAATCCCGATTTTAAAGCCCCCCAAAAATCTCAATTTTAAAGCCCCAAAAATCCCAATTTTCAATCCCAAATAATCCCAATTTTAAAGCCCAAATAATCCCAATTTTAAACCCAAATAACCCCAATTTTAAAGCCATAAGAATCCCAGCTTTCAAGCCCCAAAACTCCCAATATTAAACCCCCAAAAATCCCGATTTCAAAGCCCCAAATCCCCAATTTTTAAGCCATAAAAATCCCAATATTAAACCCCCAAAATCCCAATTTTAAAGCTCAAATAATCCCAATTTTCAAGCCATAAAAATCCCAATATTAAACCCCCAAAATCCCGATTTTAAAGCCCACAATCCCCAATTTTCAAGCCATAAAAATCCCCGATTTCAAGCCCCCCCAATCCCAGTTTTCAGGGTCTCAGAGTGCCCCTTGCTGCCCTTGCAGGTGGTGATCTCAACTGGTCTGCACAGAAAAGAGCCAAACTGCAGAAAGCAGCTGCTTCTGAGTAAGTAGAGAGGCAGGAAAAAATGTCAGTGTCCTTGGAAATATTTAAATTTTTTAAGGGATTTAGGAGCTCATTTCTCCACTCTCATTTCTGCTAAGAGAGAGAGATTATGTTTGTTTAGTTTATTTAATTTATTTTATTTCATTTCTGTTGGATTCAGTTTCTTTCCAGGCTGCTTTAGGATTTCCTAGCCCTGTTGGAGGTGGCATTAGCCAGGTGGCTTTTTCTGGCCCTTTTCCTCCCTGTTTTCTTTGATTTTATTGTGGCCTCACAACTCAATTGTACAAAATATGGTTGGAGCCTAAATCCCAGCTCTGAGGGGAAAATCACTTTGGGGTCAGGTGTGGCACAAGGTTTGGGTTTTGAGCAGAAAATGCGGCAGGGCTTGGCCATAAAACGGGATTTGTTTTTTTCTGAAGGAAATGGAGCCCTGGAGAGGGCAGGGATGGTTGGGATGAGGAAATTTGGGCTCTTCTGGAATAGTTGGGGTTGGGAGAGACCTTAAAGTTCATCCAGCCCTGCCCTGGCACCCCGTTGGTTCATTTGGATTTGGGGTGCCCAGCCCAGGGTTTGTCCCCTGTGTGTAACAATTCTGGGATTCCAGGGCTTCTGTGGGATTTGGGTGCCCAGGTTTGGGGTCCCCAGGTTGCAGGTTTGGGGTGCCCGCTTTGGGGTGCCCTGCCCAGCTTTGGGGTGCCCAGGTTCTAGGTTTGGGGTGCCCAGGTTGCAGCTTTGGGGTGCCCAGGTTCCAGGTTTGGGGGTGCCCAGCTTTGGGGTGCCCAGCTCAGCTTGGGGTGCCCAGCTTTGGGGTGCCCAGCTCAGCTTTGGGGTGCCTAGGTTGCAGGTTTGGGGTGCCCAGCTTTGGGGTGCCCAGGTTGCAGGTTCGGGGTGCCCAGCCCAGCTTTGGGGTGCCCAGGTTGCAGGTTCGGGGTGCCCAGCCCAGCCGTGGGGTGCCAGCTGGGGGGTGCCCAGCCCAGCTTTGGGGTGCCAGCTGGGGGGTGCCCAGGTTCCAGCTTTGGGGTGCCAGCTTTGGGTGCCCAGCCCAGCTGTGGGGTGCCCTGGTTGCAGCTTTGGGGTGCCAGCTTTGGGGTGCCCAGGTTGCAGGTTCGGGGTGCCCAGCCCAGCCGCGGGGGTGCCAGCTTTGGGGTGCAGTAATGCGTGTCCCTTCTCTTGCAGCAAGGCCAGCTGAGCAGCGGCCAGGGCAGCCCCTGGAGCTCTGCAGGATCCCTCCTCCCCGGGGCTGCCAGCACTGCCCGGCTCTGCTCCCGTGGAACAAAGCCCACGTTCCATTTTGTGTGTGGGGTGGGGTCTGGCTGAGCTCTGGCACCCCCTGAGCTCAGCCCTGGGCTCGGGGTGCAGCTGCCTGAGCCAGAACCAACCCTGCTCCCACCCAGAGCTCCCTCCAGCTCTCTGCTGCTGCTCCTCTCACTGTCTGAATGCAAAACCCACTTCTTAAATTTACACCTTTGTTTCCTCTCACCACAATGGAAAAAAAAAAAAAAAGCCCCAGCTGCTCAAATGGACTTTTATTTTTTGGGTAGGAGATTTCTGAATTTTGAGGCTGCTGAGCAGTCTTTTATTGCCTTCTCTGTTCTCTTTGTATTGTAATGGTTATTTTAAGGGATGAGATTTGTTTAAGAGGTATAAAAATTGTTACAGAAGCTCCCTGAGCACTTTGTCATCTGGGAAAACCCAAAAGGTTTCTCTTTCTACTGAAATCTTGGACTGAAATAAAAGGAACCTGCACAAATCAGCCTCTCTCTTTCTTTACACTGAATTATTGATCCCTGCACAAATCGGGGATCATTCACCTGATAACCCAAAACATGATAGCTATTCCATTAATTAAATTAATATGAAAACATTAAATAACATTCCAGTAAGAAGCACTCCCTGCCTGGCAGGGTTTTCCCTCAGGACAAACATTTTGTGCCACTTTTCTTTTGCAGAGCAGAAGAGCAGGAGAGGCTCAGAAGACAGAACGAAGATGATTTGGCAAAGTTGCTGCCAAAAGCTGATGCCTTTAGTTTGAGGAATAAATACCTGTCCAAACTGGGAGCTCAGGTATCACTGCCAGGGGTTCACAGATGATCTAAAACCACAATAAATGAGGGGTTATTTCCAGAATTTGGCTGGGTTTAACACCTCAGAGGGCAATTGCTGGGATTTGTTCTCAGGAAGAAATTCCCAATAATTTATGAAGGAGAGCAATCAAAGGCTGGCCCACCCTAGAAGCTGAGCAATGTCTCGATTTTATTTTTTTTTTTTTGCAGCTCCCAGCTCATTACTCCTCCTGTTTCTCAACCCTGGCTCACAGAAGTGTGTTGAAATAGCAGCTTGGCCCTGTGGAAAAGCAGGAATCCAGTGTGGAAAAGCAGGAATCCACTGAATTCCCTGGGCCACAGAGCCCAGCCTAGATCTTAGATTTCAAGTAGTGCCTAAAACTCTTCCCCCTGGGCAATCCAGGGGTCCTGCAGGGGAATTGTGGCTCTGGTGGAAGCTCTGAGCACCTGCTCCAGCCTCCTGCCTCAAATACTCCATGAGTAGTGAGCAGGATTTGATCTCTGGGTGGGAAAATGCAATCATTCACCTGCTGGGATGAGCCTGCATGCAAGAGGGGCTTTTCCAGCCTCTCCTCCTGGACACCTGCCTTGCTCTGTTTGGTTTTTCTGGAGAAAAAGGTGAGGAGAAGCTCCCAGGAGATTCCAGGGCAATCTCCAATTCCAGAAGAACAAGAAGGGCTCAGCCTGGAATTTATCCCAGGGCAGGAACAGCAATCACCTCTCCAAGCCTGAATACTGTGAAAACTGATTTATTTTTAAGAGTTAATGACTAAAAAGTGTTAAAGGAAGAACTGAATTTTTGCTTGCAGAGGGAAAAGCCTCGAATTCCACGGTGGAACTCCTCATTTCAGAGGGAGTCCCCAGAGCTCCTGCATTTGGCTTTGCTTTAATGACTCCTGCAGGGAATTGGAGAGATTTCTCCCTGAGCTGAGCTGAGCAGGGCAGGAGCAGGAGGATTGTGGAGCTCAGGAGTTGGGGGCTGGCTCAGGTGCCCCACAAAGCTCAGGAGCCTCTGGCACGTGTGCCTGCTGGGAGAGCAAGTGGTGTGGAAGAGTCCTCATTGGATAGTTTGGATTTAAGCAGAACTCACAGCCTTAGAGCCAGTTTTAATAGAGGCTTTGCAGTGGAGAATTCTTTGCTGTCCCTGGAAAACACCCATCTGCCTGAAGGACCTTTTGGGTGAGAGTTGTGGATTCTGAAGGAACTTTTGGGTGAGAGTTGTGGATTCTGAAGGAACTTTTGGGTGAAAGTCTTGGATTCTGGAGCACCTTTGGGTGAGAGTTGTGGATGCTGGAGCACTTTTGGGTCAAAGTCCTGGATTCTGGAGCACCTTTTGAGTGAAATTGTGGATTCTGAAGGACCTTTGGGTGAAATTGTGGATTCTGAAGGAACTTTTGGATGAAAGTCTTGGATTCTGGAGCACTTTTGGGTCAAAGTCCTGGATTCTGGAGCACTTTTGGATGAAAGTCTTGGATTCTGGAGCACTTTTGGATGAAAGTTCTGGCTTCTGGAGCACTTTTTGGGTGAAGTTGTGGATTCTGGAGGACAATGGGAAAGCAGAGCAGCAGGTTGGGAACTGCTGCCCCCTGAGCTGGGCTGGTTCTTCCTGCTCCTCTCTGGGCTCCTCCACCAGCACCAAGGGCTGGCTGGGTGGGTGCTTTCCTTGTAGACCTGTGATTTTGGGGTGCTTTTCAATAAAGCCTGGCCTTGGACACTGTGATTTTTGCTCTTGCCTTTGGGGGATTTTTCCCTGAGAAGAGTGGAGAGTTTGGGGGAAGTTTCTTTGAGGATCCAAAGCTGCCCCCACTGCTGGGTGGATGATTTTTTTCTAGGGGAAGGAGAGAATTAAATTGAATTTTGCTCTGCTGCCTCTCTTGAGCTGTGACCCGTTTTGGTTGGAGAAGTTCTGCTGCTCCCTCCAGGCTGCAGTTCCTCTTTCCCTGAGCTTCACTTTCAGCTCGGGGTTCTCTGCAGCCCTCGGGATTTGCTGCACTCCTGGGGACCCTTCTGCCCAAATTCCCCTGGGAGGAATTGGTGGTGGAAGCATGTATTGAAGATCTCTCGGAATCAGGGCTTGCTTGGAGCAGCTGGCTCCGAAATCGCAGAGCCCCGGGGGCTGCGGAGCTCCGTGCCAGCGGGCGGGACGGGATTGATCCCAAAACTCCTCCCTTTCCCAGGGAGCTCTCGCCAGCAGCGCGGCGGGGCTGGGCACAGCGGGGCTGGGAGGGTTCACAGCCTCCGTGATCCTGGGTTATCCGGGGTTATCCCTGGGATTCTGGGGGTAATCCCTGGGGTTATTCTTGGGGTTATTCTTGGGTATTCCCTGGATTCTGGGTTATCACTGGGTTATCCCTGGATTCTGGGGTTATCCCTGGGATTCTGGGGGTATTCTTGGGGTTATCCCTGGGGTTATCCCCGGGTTATCCCTGGGGTTATTCTTGGGGTATTCCCTGGGGATTCTGGTATCCCTGGGGTTATCCCTGGGATTCTGGGGCTATTCCTGGGCTATTCCTGGGGTTATCCCTGGGTTTATTCTTGGGGTTATTCCTGGGATTCTGGGTTATTCCTGGGGTTATCCTGAGGTTATCCCTGGGATTCTGGGCTATCCTGGGCTTTTCCTGGGTTATCCCTGGGTTTATTCTGGGGTTCTGTATTCCTGGTTATTCTGGGGTTATTCCTGGGTTATTCCTGGGTTATTCCCTGGGATTCTGGGCATTTATTCCTGGGTTATCCTGGGGTTATCCTGGGTTATTCTGTTCTGGGTTATTCCTGGGTTTATTCTTGGGTTATCCTGGGTTTATTCTTGGGTTATCCCTGGGTTTATTCTTGGGGTTATTCCTGGGATTCTGGGGCTATTCCTGGTTTATCCCTGGGTTTATTCTTGGGGTTATTCCTGGCGTTATTCCTGGGGTTCTGGGTTTATCCCTGGGTTTATTCTTGGGATTATCCCTGGGTTTATTCTTGGGGTTATCCCTGGGTTTATTCTTGGGTTATTCTGGGATTCTGGGCTATTCCTGGTTTATCCCTGGGTTTATTCTTGGGGTTATTCCTGGGATTCTGGGCTATTCCTGGGTTTATCCCTGGGTTTATTCTTGGGGTTATTCCTGGCGTTATTCCTGGGTTCTGGGTTTATCCCTGGGTTTATTCTTGGGATTATCCCTGGTTTATTCTTGGGTTATCCCTGGGTTTATTCTTGGGGTTATTCCTGGGATTCTGGGGCTATTCCTAGGTTTATCCCTGGGTTTATTTTTTGGGGTTATTCCTGGCGTTATTCCTGGGGTTCTGGGTTTATCCCTGGTTTATTCTTGGGGTTATCCCTGGGTTTATTCTTGGGTTATCCCTGGGGTTCTGGGCTATTCCTGGGTTTATCCCTGGGTTTATTCTTGGGGTTATCCCTGGGTAATTCCTGGGGTTCTGGGTTTATCCCTGGGTTTATTCTTGGGGTTATTCCTGGGATTCTGGGGTTATCCCTGGGTTTATTCTTGGGGTTTTCCCTGGGTTTATTCTTGGGATTATTCCTGGGTTCTGGGGCTATTCCTGGGGTTATCCCTGGTTTTATTCTTGGGGTTATTCCTGGCGTTATCCCTGGGATTCTGGGGCTATTCCTGGGTTTATCCCTGGGTTTATTCTTGGGTTTATCCCTGGGTTTATTCTTGGGTTTATTCTAGAGGTTATTCCCGGGTTATCCCATGTGCTCCTGAGTGGGCTCAGGGAGGTTTTGGTGGATGAGCTCTGTCTCCAGCTGGATCTGACCTTTGGAAGAAAACTTCCTCCCCCCTGTGGGGTTTGGGGCTGGAACCTCTCTGACCCCCAGGAAAGGCAAGGAAGGAGAAAATTCCTGCTCTGTTTCCCCCACCAAGCTGCTCTCCTGGGATTTGGATTTTGCAGCTGTGGGGCTGCTCCCCTGATGATCCCAATCAACGCCAGCCCTTAATTAACGGAGCTGTTGGGCTGGTCCCGGGCTCTGTGTGTGGGGAGGGCAGGAGCTGAGCCCGGGGAGCTGGCACATCCCAAATTCCTGCCGGCAGCTGGAATGGGGGGAACAGCAAACAGGGGAGGGGAAATGTTCGTTTAGGGCTGGGGCAAACCCAGAGGGACATCTCAGGTGTCCCTGACAGCCTGGTGGGAATTTCCTTCAACTCCACACTTCAGGACTTGGTGAAAATCTGCCTTTGTTCCCAGACCGTCTGCAGGTGAGCATTATGTGGATTTCTAACATTATTTGGTGTTTCCAGAGGTGGATTTTGGGGTTTATTTTACAGTGTAGCACTAAGAGCAGATCAGCTTTGATTTGTTGGTCCAAGGAGGTTTCTGGGGTGCCCACCCTGCATTCCAGACCCCCCCAAGGATGAAATCCAGAGCAGACCTGGGCTTTCCAATCGATCAGGACATGCATGGCTTAGAGGAGCTCCCTAGAGCAAATCTCCCGGGCTTTTTGAGGAAACCAATCCCTCCAGGCAGGTTGTGGAGAGGCTGGAGGGGACATCCCAGCTCCTGCAAGGTGTCAGCAATGAGGGGCACCCCCAGGAGAAGCAGAGGGAGAACTGGAGGGCAGAGGTGGAGCTCCCAGGCTCCATGGAACTCCAACCTTTGCAGGGATGGATTTCCCCCCAGGGCATTCTGACATGAATGCAGTGAGAGAAACGGAGTGCCCATAATGGCAATATTTAGAGCTGACTCCAGGGAAAACCTCTCACAGGTGCTGCTGGAATTTGGAATTCCTGGCTTGGTTCTGCTGCAGGGGAAGCAAATCCAGCCCTCTCCTTTTGTGAGGGGCTGAGAGCAGAGGGCACAGCCTCAAGGGAAATGAAAAAACCTCGAGGTTTTTCATGGTGGTGCCTCGTGGAGCTGGCACAGAGCTAGACAGAGTTAAGAAGAATAAAGTGATTTTTTATTAAGGTGCCTTCAGGGCCACCCCCTGGCAGTGCCACAGCCCTGGCTCTGCCCTGATGGCTCCAGGGTGGAAGCAGAAGAGAGCTGGGCACCAGATCTCACATTTTTACAGGTTTTAGTCCTTTTGTCCTATTAACAGCCTCAAATTATGAAGTTTCATCCTCCTCGCTTGCCTGGCCTCCTCTTTTCACGCTTACACTCTTGGTCTGAAGTTTAGAGAGATTGCCCTTGAGTCCTTAAATAAAATAAAATTATTGTGTCTTCACCACCCTGTGAAAAGATTTTAGTAATCCATATATAAAACTAAAAGCTGCCACACCAATGCAGAATGGGAAAACTTAAAACTGGAGGCACCCATGGACAGAGTGATGGAGTTCTGGGATGCTCTGCCCGGGGAGTGCCCATCCCTGGGGGTGTTTAACATGATCCTGGAAAGGCTCTTCCAGGTGTTTCTGGGCTCAGAGCAGAGCTCTGGGCTGTCCCTGGGCTCCTGAGGGCAGCAGGAGGCTGCGATGGATTCCATGATCCTGGAAAGGCTCTTCCAGGTGTTTCTGGGCTCAGAGCAGAGCTCTGGGCTGTCCCTGGGCTCCTGAGGGCAGCAGGAGGCTGAGGAGGGAGCAGACCCTGAGCCTGCAGGGCAGGACCCCTGAGGCACATGGGGGTGGGAGGGGTTTCCCCAAGGATTCCCCATCCCTGAGTGTCCCAGGCTGGGCTGGATGGGGTTTGGAGCAGCTGGCACAGTGGGAGGGGTCCCTGCCATGGGATTTTGCCACCTCCAACCATTTTTGTGACATTTCTGTTCCCATTAATCACTTCAAAAGTGTCAGATGAAGTGAACAACCCACAGACCGATTTTTTTCCCTTTGCCTGGACTCATTTTTCCCCTTCTCCTTTGCTCCTGCATTTCCTGCTCTCCCTTTGGCCAGGCTGCTGCTCTGGAAGGTTTGTTCATGAGTTTAACCCAATTAGTGCCCTGGGGAGCAAAGGCTGATTACCCTGCACATCCTTTTGCTATCCATCACTGGAACATTGCCTAACACAGGCAGCACTTGGCCTCCCAGTGAACCAAGGGCTCCAGGAGCTCATTCCAGCCAGGAACACAGCCCAGCACTGCCAGGAACGGTCCCCAGGCTCAAAGTGTGGCTTTTCCAGGGGATTAATCTGCATTTTTAGCCTTGAGGTAGAAAACACAGTTTGGGTTTAAGGCAGCACTTGCAGAATTGCTGCTGGCATCCCTGTCCCAGCTTTTCCAGGCAGAGTTCCCCAGGGATCAGGACCTCAAATGCCCTCCTGGAGCTGCAGGGCTGACAGGCAGGAGCTGAGGGCTCCCTCCCCCAAATTTCCTGCTGGTTTTCCAGGGAATCTCCCAGGGGATCCTCAGGGCTCCGTGGGGGTGGAGGGAGTCCTGTCCTGGCCAGGCAGGGATGGGCAAACCTTGGGCTCCAGGCCTTGGAAGAGTTTTAGAGAATGGTGGAATTACAGGATTGTTAAAGCTGGAAAAGTTCTTGAAAGTCATCGAGTCCAGCTCCCAACTCAGCAGCTCCAACTCTGAGCCACATCCCAGGGGTTCCCTTCCACGGGCTTGGAACAATTCCAGGGGTGGGGACTCCACTGAGCTTTCCATGTGGGCAGAATTCTCTGGAATTTGTGAGTATTGGGGTAAAAACACCACAAGAGCTCATTTCAGCTTGATGGAATTTTGGTGGGAAATGATGGAATTTCAGCCCAGCCTGGCCCTGTTGGAGCCCCTGATTCAATGTGATAATGCAGAAATGTAACAATTAACAGAAATGTGAAGTTTTCCTGGAGAAATGAGGTGAAGTCTTGGACACAGGGCGGAGCTGGAGGATTTTTTTCCCTGTTTCCCTGTAAGGGTCACTCCTGGAAATCCCGAGGAAAGTCCAAGGAGCCATTTCCACCCAGGGAACAGAAGTAGGGATTGTCCAGGGGGGCTGGAATTCTTTCCTTGCCCAGAGAAGCTGAGGCTGCCAAATCCCTGGAATTGTCCAGGGTCAGGAAGGTGCACAGGGATGGGATAATGGGACGGGGATGGGATGGGATAATGGGACAGGGATGGGACGGGATGGGCTCTGAGGTCCCAAACCACTCCCTGATTCCTCTCTGCTGGAAAACCAAAGGAATTCGTGTGGAAATGAGTGGCCACACTCCAAGGAGAAGCCTGAAGGCGGGGCTGGAGCTGCTCCCTCTGCTCCAGCAGCAGCAGCTCCCTGGGAGCACTGGGCCAGCAACCCCCAGCTCCCAGCCCAGGGAAATCAAGCACCGGAATGATCCCAATAAATTACAGTAATTGTGCCTGGCAGCACGGGGTAATTTAAAATGGATTAATCTAACCAGGCTTGAGGGGGAATAAATAATAAACATCTCCAGGCAGGGGGAATGCTGCTCTCCTGCCTGGATGTTAAATCCTGCTCCTACAGCACTGCAAAAATCAGGCTGGGAGGGGAAGGAGAGAGGAATCAGGAATGGGACAGGAGAACGTTGCCAGCATCCATGAAAGGGGGAATGTGCTGCCCAGCCCTGGGGCTGGGATGGGAGCAGGGAGCAGGTCTGGAACAGGGCTGGGCTGGGTTTTGTGTCCCTCATTTCCATTTTGGGATGGAATCAGGTCTGGAACAGGGCTGGGCTGGGTTTTGTGTCCCTCATTTCCATTTTGGGATGGAATCAGTTCTGGAATGGGGCTGGGCTGGGTTTTGTGTCCCTCATTTCCATTTTGGGATGGAATCAGTTCTGGAATGGGGCTGGGCTGGGTTTTGTGTCCCTCATTTCCATTTTGGGATGGAATCTGGTCTGGAACAGGGCTGGGCTGGGTTTTGTGTCCCTCATTTCCATTTTGGGATGGAATCAGTTCTGGAATGGGGCTGGGCTGGGTTTTGTGTCCCTCATTTCCATTTTGGGATGGGATCTGGTCTGGAACAGGGCTGGGCTGGGTTTTGTGTCCCTCATTTCCATTTTGGGATGGAATCAGGTCTGGAACAGGGCTGGGCTGGGTTTTGTGTCCCTCATTTCCATTTTGGGATGGAATCAGTTCTGGAATGGGGCTGGGCTGGGTTTTGTGTCCCTCATTTCCATTTTGGGATGGAAGCAGACCTGGAACAGGGCTGGGCTGGGTTTTGTGTCCCTCATTTCCATTTTGGGATGGAATCAGGTCTGGAACAGGGCTGGGCTGGGTTTTGTGTCCCTCATTTCCATTTTAGGATGGAATCTGGTCTGGAACAGGGCTGGACTGGGTTTTGTGTCCCTCATTTCCATTTTGGGATGGGATCAGACCTGGAACAGGGCTGGGCTGGGTTTTGTGTCCCTCATTTCAATTTTGGGATGGAATCAGGTCTGGAACGGGGCTGGGCTGGGTTTTGTGTCCCTCATTTCCATTTTGGGATGGAATCAGTTCTGGAATGGGGCTGGGCTGGGTTTTGTGTCCCTCATTTCCATTTTGGGATGGGATCTGGTCTGGAACAGGGCTGGGCTGGGTTTTGTGTCCCTCATTTCCATTTTGGGATGGAATCAGGTCTGGAACAGGGCTGGGCTGGGTTTTGTGTCCCTCATTTCCATTTTGGGATGGAATCAGTTCTGGAATGGGGCTGGGCTGGGTTTTGTGTCCCTCATTTCCATTTTGGGATGGAATCAGTTCTGGAATGGGGCTGGGCTGGGTTTTGTGTCCCTCATTTCCATTTTGGGATGGAATCAGTTCTGGAATGGGGCTGGGCTGGGTTTTGTGTCCCTCATTTCCATTTTGGGATGGAATCTGGTCTGGAACAGGGCTGGGCTGGGTTTTGTGTCCCTCATTTCCATTTTGGGATGGAATCTGGTCTGGAACAGGGCTGGGCTGGGGTTTGTGTCCCTCATTTCCATTTTGGGATGGAATCAGGTCTGGAACAGGGCTGGCTGGGTTTTGTGTCCCTCATTTCCATTTTGGGATGGAATCAGTTCTGGAATGGGGCTGGGCTGGGTTTTGTGTTCCCTCATTTCCATTTTGGGATGGGATCAGGTCTGGAACAGGGCTGGGCTGGGTTTTGTGTCCCTCATTTCCATTTTGGGATGGAATCAGTTCTGGAATGGGGCTGGGCTGGGTTTTGTGTCCCTCATTTCCATTTTGGGATGGAATCAGTTCTGGAATGGGGCTGGGCTGGGTTTTGTGTCCCTCATTTCCATTTTGGGATGGAATCAGTTCTGGAATGGGGCTGGGCTGGGTTTTGTGTCCCTCATTTCCATTTTGGGATGGAATCTGGTCTGGAACAGGGCTGGGCTGGGTTTTGTGTCCCTCATTTCCATTTTGGGATGGAATCTGGTCTGGAACAGGGCTGGGCTGGGGTTTGTGTCCCTCATTTCCATTTTGGGATGGAATCTGGTCTGGAACAGGGCTGGGCTGGGTTTTGTGTCCCTCATTTCCATTTTGGGATGGAATCAGTTCTGGAATGGGGCTGGGCTGGGGTTTGTGTCCCTCATTTCCATTTTGGGATGGGATCAGGTCTGGAACAGGGCTGGGCTGGGTTTTGTGTCCCACCTGCTCCTCTCCTGGGTGTGTTTGATCTCCTGGGGTTTCTGGCTCAGCCCCAGCAATCCTTGTTTATCTCCTTACTCTGCTGCTGCCTCGCTGTGCCTGCACAACACTGGGGAAGAGGAGAAGGAAGAAGAAAGGGAAAAGAAGAAAGATAAGAAAGCTGGTCACCTGTAGTCTGGGTCTCCTGGGCCTGAAGCTTCTGAGTTTGTAAACTCAGTTTCTTTGTGATGCTTTGGTTCAGGAAGGTCTGGTTCTCACAGAGTGGACATAAACAGTGCCAGGGCTTTTGGCATGAGTGTGATGGTTTGGATTCCTGTCTGTGGGATTGGCTTTCTCTCTGTCTTTCAGTTTTGGCAATTGGGGTGAAGAGTTCTGGCACTCTTCTGACCAACGACAGTGACCTGCTTGAGAAAATAAATAAAGAAGAGATATAAAGATAAATAAAGAATATATATAAGAGATATAAAGAAGATAAATAAAGAAGATATATAAAGAGATCTAAAGAAGATCTGTAAAGGGGGTCAGTGTTTGAATAAAGATTGGAGCCAGATCCATTTGCTAAGTGAGCTTGGTGTCCTTTGTTGCTCCCCACCGTGCCATTCCCAGGGTTCCAGCCCCCCTGGACACTCCCCAAGGCTCTGGAGAGCTCCTGCCCTTCCCAGCAGCTCCCCTGGGCTTGGCAGCCCCAGAGAAGCTTCCAGAGAAAGGGGCTGAGCCTGCAGAGCTGGGCTTGGAACAAAGAACTTGAACCCTGGGCCAGGGCTGGGGCAGCCAAAGCCTGGGATAGAGGATGGGAGAGGGAGGCCCTGGATTGTGGGAATGGAAATAATTCCCTGAATGCTGGAAAGATGGGCAGTGCTGCCCCAGTTATGGAAACATGGCCAAAGCTCCCTGAGTGATTGAAGTATGAGCAAAGTTCCCCAGATTATGGAAATATGGCCAAAATAATCCCCAAATTATGGAAATATGGCAAATAATGCCCAAATTATGGAAATATGGCCAAAATAATCCCCAAATTATGGAAACATGGCCAGAGTTCCCCAAATTATGGAAATATGGCAAATACTCCCTGAATTATGGAAATATGGCAAATAATGCCCAAATTATGGAAATATGGCCAAAATAATCCCCAAATTATGGAAACATGGCCAGAGTTCCCCAGATTATGGAAATATGGCAAACACTCCCTGAATTATGGAAATATGCCCCAAATTCTCCCAATTATGGAAACATGGCCAGAGTTCCCTGAATGATTGAAATATGGCCAATGCTCCCCAAATTATGGAAAAATGGCAGATACTCCCTGAATTATGGAAATATGGCCAATAATGCCCAATTTATGGAAATATGGCCAAAGTTCCCCCAGTTTGTGACCAGTGGCCAGGAGGGGAACCCCAGGGGTCACCCGAGGGCCTTTGGGGGTTACCTGAGGTGGGGTTTGGATTTTGAGGTGTTGGAGAGCCTGGCCAGGGTTACTTCAGGTCATTTTGAGGTCATCTTGGGGTCACTGGGGTCATTTGAAGGTCAATCAAGGTCATTTTGGGGTTACTCGAGGTCATTGGGGTCACTCGAGGTCATTTTGGGTTTTGAGATTTTCGGGTTTCTGGCCGGGGTTACTTTAGGTCATTTCAAGGTCATTTTAAGGTCACTGGGGTCATTTGAAGGTCAATCAAGGTCATTTTGGGGTTACTCGAGGTCATTGGGGTCACTCGAGGTCATTTTGGGGTTTTGAGGTTTTCGGGTTTCTGGCTGGGGTTACTTTAGGTCATTTCAAGGTCATTTTGAGGTCATTTCGGGGTCACTGGGGTCATTTGAAGGTCAATCGAGGTCATTTTGGGGTTACTCGAGGTCATTGGGGTCACTCGAGGTCATTTTTGGGTTTTGAGATTTTTGGGTTTCTGGCTGGGGTTACTTTAGGTCATTTTGAGGGCATTTTGGGGTCACTCGGGGTCATTTCAAGGTCACTCGGGGTCATTTCAAGGTCATTTGGGGTTACTTGAGGTCACAGGGGTTACTTGAGTTCATTTGAGTCCCTAATAATTGATCTGGGGCTCAGAGCCTGACTTTGCCTGTTCATTTTCATTTTTCCACATTAATTTTAATTTTCACACATTAATTTTCATTTTCCCATGTTAATTTTCATTTTTTCCATGTGATTTTTTATTTTCCCACAGTAATTTTTATTTTCCCACGTTTATTTTTATTTTCCCATATTAATTTTTATTTTCCTACATTAATTTTCATTTTCCCATGTTAATTTTCATTTTTCCATATTAATTTTCATTTTTCCACATTAATTTTCATTTTTCCACATTAATTTTAATTTTTTCCATGTGATTTTTTATTTTCTGACATTAATTTTTATTTTCCCCCGTTAATTTTTATTTTCCTCCGTTTATTTTTATTTTCCCATGTTTATTTTCATTTTTCCATGTTAATTTTCATTTTCCCATGTTTATTTTCATTTTTCCACGTTTATTTTCATTTTTCCACGTTTTATTTTCATTTTTCCACGTTTATTTTCATTTTTCCATGTGATTTTTCATTTTTCCATCTTTCCTCCAACCCAGGGAGAATTCCTGGAGCTGTGCCTGGTCCCAGTGTTCCCAGTGTTCCCAGTGTTCCCAGTGTTCCCAGTTTGTGGTTTCAGCTCCCAGGCTGGCAGCAGAAGCTACTTGGGTGCCTCTTGCATCTCCTAAATGGGGAAAAAATGGGGGTGGGAATGGGGTAAAATAGGGGAAAAAAAATGGGAAAAATGTGTGGAAAAATGTGTGAATAATGGCAGGGGAAAATGCGTGAAAAATGGGGAAATCATGGGGGAAAATAGGGGGAAATGTGAGAAAATGGGGAAAAATGGGGGGGAAATAGGGGAAAATGGGGGGAAATAGGGGAAAATGGGGAAAAAGGAAAAAATTGAGGAGGATAAAAAGGGGGGGAATAAAAAGGGGAGGAAAAAAAAGCGAGGAAAAAAAGGGGAGGAAAAAAAGGGGAGAAGGAAAAGAGGGAGAATAAAAGAGGAATAAAAGGTGGTGAAAGGAAGAGGGGGAGAAAAGAGGAGGAATAAAAGGGGGAGAGGAAAAGAGGGAGAAAAAAAAAGGGAGGAAAAATGGGAGAAAACATGGGAGGGATAAAAAGGGGAGAAAAGAAAAGTGGGAGAAAAGGGGAAGAAAAAAAAAAAGAAATAAAAGGGGAAGAAATAAAAAGGGGAAGAAATAAAAAGGGGAAGAAATAAAAAGGGGAAGAAAAAAAAGGGGAAGAAAAAAATGGGGAAGAAAAAAAGGGAAGAAAAAAGGGAAGAAAAAAAGGGGAAGAAAAAAAGGGGGAGAATAAAAGGGAATTTAAAAAAAAAAAAAAAAAAAAAAAAAAAAAAAAAAAAAAAGAAAGGGAAATAAAAGGAGGGGAGGAATTCTTAATTTCACGTGCTCACCGTCAGCAGCCACCGGGAATTTTGCCCCTCAGGGATTTTCCTCCCTCCCTCCCTCCCTCCTGTGCAGCATTTGGGGTCGATCCCTCTCTCCTGTTTGGGGCCGGGAGCGCGGGAATGGGAAACGGCAGGAAAATCTTCTTCTCTCCGGGTTATCCCCTGAAATTGTGGGGTTTTCAGGCAAAACTCTGGGAAAGGAGGGACAGACCTTTAGTGGAATGGACAGGATGAGGGGGACGAACATCCAGAGACAAAAATCCCATTGCCGACCCATTGCCTTCCCCCTGCAGGGGATGCTGGGGCTGGGGTTGGGTTAAAGAGGAACAAAAACCCCAAAACAGGAGCGGCAGGGGCGCGGGGGCAGCAGAGAGGGGATTTTGGGGTTTTCCTCGGCTCTCACCTGTCCTGGGGGTGGATGGCAGCCGGGAGAGGGCTCCCCTGGAGAGGGGACAGGGATTGGGGTCCGGGTTTTTCCCCTAAAGCACCGAGCAGAGGGATTGGGGTCCGGGATTTCCCCTAAAACGCCAAGCAAAGGGTGGGGGGACAGGGATTGAGATCCCGGGCGTCCCCGAGCAGAGGGATTGGGGTCAGGGATTGGGGTCGGGATTTCCCTAAGGCACAAGCAGAGGGATTGGGGTCGGGATTTCCCTAAAGCACCGAGCAGAGGGATTTGGGTCCGGGATTTCCCCTAAAGCACCGAGCAGAGGGATTGGGGTCCAGGATTTCTCTAAAGCACGAGAAGAGGGATTGGGGTCCAGGATTTCTCTTAAAGCACCGAGAAGAGGGATTGGGGTCCAGGATTTCTCCTAAAGCACCGAGAAGAGGGATTGGGGTCCAGGATTCTCCTAAGCACCAAGCAGAGGGATTTGGGTCCGGGATTTCCCCTAAGGCACCAAGCAGAGGGACTGGGGTCGGATTTCCCTAAGGCACCAAGCAGAGGGATTGGGGTCCAGGATTTCCCCTAAAGCACCGAGAAGAGGGATTGGGGTCCAGGATTTCTCCTAAAGCACCGAGCAGAGGGATTGGGGTCCGGGATTTCTCCTAAAGCACCGAGAAGAGGATTGGGTCCAGGATTTCTCCTAAAGCACGAGAAGAGGGATTGGGGTCCAGGATTTCTCCTAAGGCACCAAGCAGAGGGATTGGGGTCCGGGATTTCCCCTAAGGCACCAAGCAGAGGGATTGGGGTCCGGGATTTCCCCTAAGGCACCAAGCAGAGGGATTGGGGTCCGGGATTTCCCCTAAGGCACCAAGCAGAGGGACTGGGGTCCGGGATTTCCCCTAAGGCACCAAGCAGAGGGATTGGGGTCCGGGATTTCTCCTAAAGCACCGAGCAGAGGGATTGGGGTCCGGGATTTCTCCTAAAGCACCGAGCAGAGGGATTGGGGTCCAGGATTTCTCCTAAAGCACCGAGCAGAGGGATTGGGGTCCGGGATTTCCCCTAAAGCACCGAGCAGAGGGATTGGGGTCCAGGATTTCTCCTAAAGCACCGAGCAGAGGGATTTGGGTCCGGGATTTCCCCTAAGGCACCGAGCAGAGGGATTGGGGTCCGGGATTTCCCCTAAAGCACCGAGCAGAGGGATTGGGGTCCGGGATTTCTCCTAAAGCACCGAGCAGAGGGATTGGGGTCCGGGATTTCCCCTAAAGCACCGAGCAGAGGGATTGGGGTCCGGGATTTCCCCTAAAGCACCGAGCAGAGGGTGGGGGGGACAGGGATTGGGGTCCGGGATTTCCCCTAAAACGCCAAGAAAGGGTGGGGGGACAGGGATTGAGATCCGGGCGTCCCCGAGCAGAGGGATTGGGGTCAGGGATTGGGGTCTGGGATTTCCCCTAAGGCATCAAGCAGAGGGATTTGGGTCCGGGATTTCCCCTAAAACGCCAAGCAAAGGGTGGGGGGACAGGGATTGAGATCCCGGGCGTCCCCGAGCAGAGGGATTGGGGTCCGGGATTTCCCCTAAAGCACCGAGCCGAGGGTGGGGGGACAGGGATTGGGGTCCGGGATTTCCCCTAAGGCACCGAGCCGAGGGTCGGGGACCCTCCGGACAGAGGGGTCGGGGTTTGGGGTCGTGTCCCCGAGCAGAGGGTGGGGGTCACTCCCAGGGGTTCTTCCCAGGGGTGGGGGTCCCTCCCAGTGGGGTCAGGGGGTGCAGAGGTCCCGGGGTTTGGGGCAGAGACTCACCCCGGGCAGGAGCAGCAGCCAGGGACGGAACGCGGCGAATTCTCCCCGCAGCAGCAGCAGCAGCAGCCCCAAATCTGACCCCAAATCAGCCCAAACACGGCCCCAAATCCGGCCCCAAACCTGACCCCAAACCAGCCCAAAACTGGCCCCAAACCCTGCCCCAAATCCAGCCCCAAACCCTGCCCCAAATCAGCCCAAAACTGGCCCCAAACCTGCCCCAAATCCAGCCCCAAACCCTGCCCCAAATCAGCCCAAAACTGGCCCCAAACCCTGCCCCAAATCCAGCCCCAAACCCTGCCCCAAACCCGACCCCAAATCCTGCCCCAAATCAGCCCCAAACCAGCCCCAAATCCGTCCCAAATCTGACCCTAAATCAGCCCAAACCCTGCCCCAAATCCAGCCCCAAACCCTGCCCCAAACCCGACTCCAAACCCTGCCCCAAATCAGCCCAAAACCGGCCCCAAATCAGCCCAAACCCTGCTCCAAACACAGCCCCAAATCTGACCCTAAATCAGCCCAAACACGGCCCCAAATCCGACCCCAAATCCAGCCACAAACCCTGCCCCAAATCCGGCCCCAAACCCTGCCCTAAATCCGGCCCAAATCTGACCCCAAACCAGCCCAAACACGGCCCAAATTTGGCCCCAAATCAGTCCCAAACCCTGCCCCAAATCCGGCCCCAAACCCTGCCCAAATCTGACCCTAAATCAGCCCAAAACTGGCCCCAAACCCTGCCCCAAATCCAGCCCCAAATCAGCCCAAAACCGGCCCAAACACAGCCCCAAATCTGACCCTAAATCAGCCCAAACCCGACCCCAAATCCAGCCCTGTCCCTCCCAAACCCATTCCAGTCCCTCCCCGATCCCAATCCCACCCCAGTCCCTCCCCATCCCCCCGGATCTCCCCCAGACCCCCCAGACCCCAACCCCCTCCCCATCCCCACCCCAAGCTCGGCTCTGGCCCCCCAGCCCCTCTCGGAGGCAGCAGAAGGGAGCAGAAGTCCCTGGGAGGGAGAAAAAGGGAAAAAAAAGGAAAAAAGGGAAAACTCTCCAAGCCTTAACCTTGCCCACCTGTGTGTCCCTGGCACAGGTGGGGTCTGGTCCTGGCAGGGGGAAAGGCAGCAAAAAAAAGGAGAGCAGACCTCAATAATTAAAATATAAAGGGCTGGAAAAACACCAAAATGTCCTTTGATATAAAAATTAATTTGTTGGTTAACAGGGGTTTTGGTACCAAAAATGCAGCAGGAAAAAGGAGAGCAACAGCTCATTTCAATTAAGATATAAAGTCCAGAAAAAACACCCAAATGTCCTTTGATAAAATAATTAATTTGTTGTTTAACAGGGTTTTTGTACCAAAAATGCAGCAGAAATAAAAGGAGAGCAGCACCTCATTAAATTAAGAAATATTGAAGAAGCCACTCAAATGTGCTTTGATAAAATAATTAATTTGGTTTTTAACAGTGTTTTTGTACCAAAAATGCACCAATAGAAGGAGAGCAACAGCTCATTTAAATTAAGATATAAAGTACTGAAAAAACACCAAAATGTCCTTTGATATAATAATTAATTTGTCATTTAACAGGGCTTTTGTACCAAAAATGCAGCAGCAAAAAAGGAGATCAACTCCTCATTAAATTAAAATATAAAGTATTGAAGAAGCCACCAAAATATCCTTTGATATAATAATTAATTTGGTGTTTAACAGTTCTTGTACCAAAAATGCAGCAGAAATAAAGGAGAGCAACAGCTCATTTCAATTAAGATATAAAGTCCAGAAAAAACACCAAAATGTCCTTTGATATAATAATTAATTTGTCATTTAACAGGGCTTTTGTACCAAAAATGCAGCAGCAAAAAAGGAGAGCAACACCTCATTTGAATTAAGAAATAAAGTCCTGAATAAAACCCCACAATGTCCTTTGATGCAATAATTAATTTATAATTTAGCTGCTCTTCTGCCATCCCTGGTGGTGTCTGCCCAGCACCCGCCCTGATTAATGCAGCCCCACCCCCGACTCACCCTGAGTTTATAAATGTTTATTTTTAAACCAAACCTGCCATTTAAATTGCATTTCATTTGCTACAAACCCAGCTCGCCTCTTGTCCAAACCCAAACCCTTCCTGCCCCGGGATTTTTGGGGATCCAAAGTGTTGGGAAATCTCAGAATTTCAGCTCTGTAAACCAAAAAATCCGAATTAGAGACGGGGTTGGAGCTGAAGCTTGGGGGAGGCTCCCAAATTTAGGTGCTGATTATTTTCTAAATATTTTCATGAGCATTCCCCTGCAGATAATCCCTGGCAAATCTTTGGAGTTCCAGCTCTGGAATCCCTGCAGGAAAAGGGAATTTGGAACATTTAAGCCGTGTCCAGAGGGGGCAGGATGGGATTTGGGAGTTTTTCCATTCTTTCCTCTCTCGGATGCAAAGCCTGGATTTGATTTAAGCTCTGTGGGAGTCAGGATTGGGTTTTAAGGGAGCAGGAGCAGCTCCCTGGGAAGAAAAACGGATTTTCCAAGAGTTCCACTCACCTTGCACAGCACGAGGACGCTCCAAATAAACATTTTGGAGAGATTCAAGGATGCAAAATCCATAATTCCCTACAAGAGCCGCTGGTTTTGCAATGGGCAGCCTCTGGAATGGGGGGAAATAAAAAGCACTGGGGGGATTTCAATGGAGCAAAATCCACAATAAGATTGGGCAGGGCAATTAATTGGGGATAATAAAGGGGAGCATCCAATTTGAGGAGGAATTAATGGGAATCTGCAGAATTCCTGCTGCTTTTTGCATCCCACAGCTCTGCTCAGGGTCAGGAGGGGGTTTGTGCCTCAAATATTTGGGGTTCAGGCATTGAGAATCCATCCTTATTTCAAACACTGTGGGATTTAAGGTTGGACCAGTAAATATTTCACAGCCTGAACCAGGCACAGCATCCAGGGAATTGCTTCTAAATTAGCCACGGAATTGGAGGAAAAATTAAGAAATATTTACTTACAATTCTATCCAATCCCTTTTTTATTTTCTTTTATGCTGTGATTAATTCAATTCCCAGATTTCCTCTTGCACATGGAAATTAATTTTCTCCAACAACTCATCCAGGCCCCCAAATGCTGCAGGTCCCCCTGGCCTCAGTTTTTTCTTGCTTTGCTTTGGGAATGTTTTCCTCAGGTTCAGCTCCCACATGGAGCAAAGCTCAGCCAAAGCCAATTCCTGTGAATTCCCAGGAATTTCCAGCAGGAAAATTTATTTTTGGGGATGCTGGGGTTTATTAATTAAGCAGGCAGGATTGAAGGGGGAATTTCCCAGCCCCAAAGTGGAGTTCCCAGGCTGCAGCCAAAGCCAGCTCCAGGTGTTTCCAAGGAGAAATCCAGAGCTTTCCAAGTTTTATTTTAGTTTTATTTTAAAAGCGTAGAATCATTTAGGAAATGGCATCATTTGAAAGTCAATTGGTGATCTGAAATGATTCAAGTGATAATCAATAAGGATTTTGTTCCAGTGCACGAGTGGTTTTAGCTGGGGCAGGAAATGGGGAATTCTCCCAGGAACCCAAGGCCTGGAAGTGCTGGGAAAGTTGGGACACCTTAAATTTGAGGGGTTTTTTTTACTATTAAATTCGATGTTTATTTTAGATTGTTAGGTTCTTGTATTTAGAATAAATAACCAGGTTAAGGCTTTATCATCCTCCAAAGTCTGAGCCTTACAGAGCCTCTGTCCTGAGAAAAATTGGCAATTATTCCTATTTTGGATTGGGTTTATTTCCCTTTTATTGCCTGCCAAAGCAGGAATCTTCACCCCAGTTTGTGACACTTTACCCCGTGCTGGAAATCCTTGGAATTACCTCTGGGAAAGGGATTTTTGGGGAAAAACCCCCGGAGGAATTTGCTGATTTTCCTGAAGAGCCCCTGGGATGCAGGTTTGGGATTGGGATTGTGCAAAATGGAACTGCCAGGGAGGAGCTGGGAGCTCGTGGAGTTTGGGCTGGGGGCTATAAAAGAGAAAACAGAAACTAGGAAATAGAACACCCAGCCTAGGAAATCAAATAAGTGGGATATAGAATGTAGAATATAGAATATAGAACATAGAATGTAGAATATAGAATACAGAATATAGAATACAGAATAAAGAATATAGAATAAAAATATAGAATATAGAAAATAGAAAATAGAAATATAGAATATAGAATATAGAATACAGAATATAGAATGTAGAATATAGAATGCAGAATAAAGAATATAGAATAAAAAATATAGAATATAGAATATAGAATATAGAATATAGAATATAGAATAGAATATAGAATATAGAATATAGAATATAGAATATAATACAGAAAATAGAATAAGGAATAAAGAATATAGAATGTCAAATCTAGAATCTAGGAAATAGAATATAGGATATAGAATGTAGAATACAGAGCATAGATTATGGAATAAAGAAAATAGAATAAATAAAATACCTAAAATAAAATATAAAAACCAGGATATAGAAAATACATAAATTAAAATATAGAAAACAGAATCTACAAAGTGGGATACGGGGTTGATGAACTTGTGTGTGCTGCACCCTTCCCTTCCCTTCCCTTCCCTTCCCTTCCCTTCCCTTCCTTCCACCTTCCCTTCCCATCCTTCCCAAACCTTCCCTTCCAAACCTTCCCTTCCCAACCTTCCCTTCCAAACCTTCCCCTTCCCAAACCTTCCCAAACCTTCCCAAACCTTCCCTTCCCAAACCTTCCCAAACCTTCCCAACCTTCCCAAACCTTCCCAAACCTTCCCTTCCCAAACCTTCCCTTCCCTTCCCTTCCCTTCCCTTCCCAACCTTCCCTTCCACCTTCCCTTCCCAACCTTCCCAAACCTTCCCTTCCCTCCCTTCCCTTCCCCCTTCCCTTCCCTTCCCTTCCCTTCCCTTCCCTTCCCTTCCCTTCCCTTCCCTTCCCTTCCCTTCCCTTCCCTTCCCTTCCCAAACCTTCCCAAACCTTCCCAAACCTTCCCAAACCTTCCCAAACCTTCCCAAACTCCTTCCCTTCCCAAACCTTCCCAAACCTTCCCAAACCTTCCCTTCCCAAACCTTCCCTTCCCAAACCTTCCCAAACCTTCCCACAAACCTTCCCAAACCTTCCCAAACCTTCCCTTCCCTTCCCTTCCCTTCCCTTCCTTCCTTCCCTTCCCTTCCTTCCCTTCCCTTCCTTCCCTTCCCTTCCTTCCCTTCCCTTCCCTTCCCTTCCCTTCCCTTCCCTTCCCTTCCCTTCCCTTCCCAAACCTTCCCTTCCCAAACCTTCCCTTCCCAAACCTTCCCTTCCCAAACCTTCCCTTCCCAAACCTTCCCTTCCCAAACCTTCCCAAACCTTCCCAAACCTTCCCAAACCTTCCCAAACCTTCCCTTCCCAAACCTTCCCTTCCCAAACCTTCCCTTCCCAAACCTTCCCAAACCTTCCCAAACCTTCCCTTCCCAAACCTTCCCTTCCCAAACCTTCCTTCCAAACCTTCCCAAACCTTCCCAAACCTTCCCAAACCTTCCCTTCCCAAACCTTCCCTTCCCAAACCTTCTCCAAACCTTCCCTTCCCAAACCTTCCCTTCCCAAACCTTCCCTTCCCAAACCTTCCCTTCCCAAACCTTCCCAAACCTTCCCTGGAGTGGTCCTGGTGCCTCCCGTGGATCCCAAACTCTCTCCCACCCCATTCCCGGTATTCCCAGGCTCTCTACCATTCCCGGTATTCCCAGGCTCTCTCCCACCCAATTCCCGGTATTCCCAGGCTCTCTCCCATTCCCGTTATTCCCAGGCTCTCTCCCACCCCATTCCCGTTATTCCCAGGCTCTCTCCCATCCCATTCCCGGTATTCCCAGGCTCTCTCCCACCCCATTCCCGGGGATTCCCGGAGCTCCCCCGCTCGCCGCCTGCGCCGCTCGCTCCCTCTCCGGCTCTTCCCATTTTTCCGCCCCTCTCCCGGCGCTTTTCCGGCGCTCGCTCCACTCGCGGCTCCCTGCTCCTGCTCTTCCACGGGAGCAGCCGCGATCCTGCCCCCTTCTCCTGGGAAACTTCCCCATGCGGCTGGTAAGGGCTGGGATTCCCTCGGGAATGATTCCGGAGGGCTGGCGGGGCTGCGGGATGCCCGGCGGGCCGGGGATGCGCTGGCAGATTTCCCGGAGGAATCTGGGATCCGGCCAGATCCCGGGAGAAGGGATCCCGGGTGGATCTTCCACCTCGGGAGAAGGGGGCTGGAGCGAACGCCCTGCGATTCCTGACGTGCTGGGAATTTATCCCGGGGATTTAAGGCTGGGTGAGTGCTCGGGAAGGGGGGGATCATCTCCGGGTGATAATGATTCCAAGCAGAGCTTGGAAAAGATGCCTGAGGATTCTCAGGGATTCTCGGGGCTCTGCCGAGCACTGGCCGGGCTGCTGGGGCAGAATTTTCCTGGATTTCCCCGGGAAATCCAGATTTTTCCTGATTTTTCCTGGATTTCCCAGCCTTTTCGCAATTACTGGGAGGGAAAACAAACGTGGCTGTGCTTCCCGGGGGGGAACAGCCCGCGGCTCTGAGCCTCGGAATTCCGCCGGGATTTCGGCTGGAGCAGCGGGCTCAGGGCTGCGGGAGCCGGGAATTGGGCTCTTCAGCGTGGGAAAGCTCCCGGCTCGGGGCTGCATCCCGAGTTTGTCACCCCGGGAATGCTCGGGCAGTGGGCAGAGCACGCAGAGAATTCCCCGCAGCGGGATCCAGCCGGGATTTTTGCCGATCCTGCCCGAGCGGCTGTCCAGGGCTGGAGGGAGCGCCCGGGCTCCTTTCCCAGCGGAGCAGAGAGCGGAGATTCCTTCAGGAGCAGCTTCCCAGGGCGCTGCCTTCCAAACCGAACTCCATCCCCTCCGCGCTGGGCAGCTTTTCCAGCCCTCATTCCAATGGCACTGACAGCCCACGAGGCTTTTCCAGCCCTTATTCCAAAAGCACAGATATCCCACGAGGCTTTTCCAGCCCTCATTCCCAGGGCACTGACATCCCACGAGGCTTTTCCAAACCTCATTCCCAGGGCACTGACATCCCACGAGGCTTTTCCAAACCTCATTCCCAGGACACTGACATCCCACGAGGCTTTTCCAAACCTCATTCCCAGGGCACTGATATCCCACGGGGCTTTTCCAGCCTTCATTCCCAGGGCACTGACATCCCACGGAGCTTTTCCAGCCCTCATTCCCAGGGAACAGGCAGCCCCTGTGGTTTTTCCAGCCCTCATTCCAAGGCAATCCATCGGGATGTGATGGATGGGAGTGATACAAACACCAGAGGGTGAAAATTAACCAGGGAGAGACACTGGGAGGTGATGCAGGGAGTTGGGAATGGTTCCTCAGGAATTCCAAGGGCAGGGAGCCGACCCTCAGGTGAGAACCCATCCTGAATATCCCATTCCTCCTGGGAGGAGGAGGCTGAACACGTTGGGATCGATGGATCCTCCACGGCTCCGGGTTCCAGAGTGTGTGGCTGGAAATCAGCAAATACTGAAATCTCCTTTCTCCCAAGCTGGAATTAATTCGACTTCTCTGTTCTCCAGGACAACCTGTCAGGCAGTGGAAACTCGTTTGTTTAATTGCACAGGAAAAAAAAAAACCTGCATTAGGAATATCTCACTTACCTGGAGCTGAATTTATTTGGATTCCCCTTGCTGGTCAAGTTTTTCAGCTTCCCAAAAGGCTGGAGAAGCTCGAGAAGAGTCCTATAAATAAAATAAATGCAGGAGAATTTCCCTGAGCTGTAGGTGCTGGGATTCACTTCATGTTCCCAATGCAGCACTGCCAGACCTCTGGAATTGTGTCCAATGCTTTTGTCCCCTGCTTTCCCTGAGTATTCCAAGGCACAGACAGAATTGGAGTCCTTTCCCTGCTTTAAATCTCTCAAAACTCAGATTTTCTGTCATGAGGCTCCTGCTCTGGCAGTTTGGGGATTCCTGGAATCCCAATAAAACCAGGGAGACTCTTTACGTGCCCCAGGGCTGAAGCCTGGCTTTGTGTACAAAAGCTTGAAAGAGATGAAATGCCAGGGAATGTCTGTGCTTCCAGCAATTTCCCTGGATGCCAAAGGAAACACAGGAATAAATGACAGACTGGTTGGGATGAGCCCTCTGCAGGGGAAATTTCCCGGTTTCAGGGGACCTGTGGCTCTCAGTGCCCTGATCCCAGCTGGGAAAACACAGCACAGCCAATATTCCGTGTTTTTTACACCTTCAAAACCTGATTGCAGCACCTGGGTCCAGGTGGGATGGGGGGAACTGGGGCTGGGAGCTGAGCTCTACAGCAGGTGGAGTGAGTAATTCCAGAGGGTAAAATCACCCCGGGAAAACATGGAAATGCCTCCTGGAACCAGGATCCTGTCTGGGCTTTAACTGGAGTGTGGGCAGCTCTGCTCATCCCAGGTTCTCAGCAGGATCTGGCTGTGGGGATATTTCCATTTAAAAAGGTCAGAGCCACTGAAGGGTTAAAGAGGGGTTTTGAGGGAAAAACAGAGCTGGGAAAATATCCATGAGGAAAAGGAATTCTCAGTTCTTTGTGAAGCAGAAGAGCTGAGAATTCCTTTTCCTCATGGATATTGGAGAGCTGGAGACTGAACTGGGACAATTAAAGGGATGGCAAGGGAGTGGAAACTGAGCTGGTGCCAGAGTGGGAACAGGGAAACTCTGGGAAAGTGGGAATTTGGGAACCAATCTGACCCTGACCTGTGGGTCCCACTGGATGCTCCAGGCTGAGCTGGGGGATGAAGCAGAGAGCAGCTGCCACCCCTTAGGAACGGGAGATGATTTCCCAGGCAGTTCTGATGGATTTAGGACTACCCTTGAGGTCTTTTCCAACTTTAATAATTCCATGATTCCCGCTGAAGGAAGCTGGATCTGCTGTCCCAGCTGCAGGAATAGCTTTGTGGGTAAATCCAATTACATCCTCCAGTGGTTTGGTTTGGTTATTTTTTTTTATTATTATTATTATTTTGCATGTCCCTTATTTGTGATTAATTTATTTGCCCTCAATTTTCACCAAAATTCAGCATTTTCTGTCAGGTTTCGCTGAATCCTGATGTCACCTGCAACTCCTCCCCCTTGCTGCTCCTCTGCTTTTCCCACATAAACAATAAAAGAGAATTTTGGGAGCTCCGGGAAGCTCTTTTCAAGCTGTGCAAGTTGGGCTCATTTAATTCCTGAAGGCTGCACATCCACAGCCTGATATCCAGGCAGGGAAATTCATTTACATGCCAGGGATGGCTCAGCCACCCCTCAACTGCTGGCATTTCATCCCTGCTTCGGAATATTATTTACATTTATTAAAAAGCACTTGGAGAACGTTCAACTTGGTGCCTTTCAAAACAATGTGGGGCGGCTGCTTTCAGAAAGACACAGGCGAGGGGTTTTTCTTAATTAATTTCCTGTTAATCCTTTAAATTCCTTCAATTATCAAGTATTTAAAGTGAGGTTTATGTGTTAATAACCGAGTGAGAAGAGTGGGGCTTTCCATTTTTCCAGGTGCCTGAACTCGAGGGTGATTTAAATCCCCTCCTGTTGTTTTCCCTCTCCACAAAACATCCCAAGCTTTTCTTTCCTTCTCTCCCTGAGGAATCCCAGGAGGTCAGCAGTGCCTGGCAGGAATTTTCCACTGGACAGCGACCTCGACAATCAATTCCATTGATTGGAGTTCTGATGGAAAATGAGAGATGCCAAGGAAAGAAACCTGAATTATCCATTCACGAGCTCAGTTGCTGATGGAAAATGATCCTCATTTTAACTATTGATAATTCAGCGTGGGCACAAAACACAACTGATTTTAAAGTGATTGTGGCTTTGGGCAAACACATCTTTTGTAGGAAAAGAGAAAGAGAGGGAATCTTTCCCTTAGTCCAGGGAGCAGCAGCAAATGGATGTCACTGGAGCAGGGAATTTCAGGGACATTGTGCAAACACAGAGCTGCTTTCTCCTCGGGTTTAGGGTTTGAAGAAAGGATCCTGAGTGCTGTAATTAAAAGTGGAGCCTGAGGGTCATGGATGTGATTCCCACTGAGGAGCTGTGGGAACTCAGGACATCCCTCTGACTGTCCCAGAAAATTTATCAGTCACAAGAATTTAAGTAGAATGATAGTTAACATATCACAGGGTGAAAATGTAGAATTTTGGGGGTTTTATAATGGAGTTTAAGGGCAAAGATGGAGGATTCAGGGTGTGTCCCTGCCCTTCTTCTTCATCTTTTGTTCTCCAGGTCTTCCTAAACCAAAACTGAGTTTAGAAACTCAGAAGCTTCAGGCCCAGGAGACTCAGGCCACACCTCTCAGGTGTTCCTGGGTGTGTTTTGGGACACAAACTCGTGTTTGGATCAAAGTGGAGCCTCTGGAAGGTGAATTTTTGGCAGGAGGCCCTGTTGGAAGGGGCTGCATCCTGAGTTCCCCCGCAGGTTTGGGATCAGTGTGTGTGCTGAGAATCCACAAGAGGTGATTCCAGCTCTCAGCCCGGCCTCTGGGGACTGGAAAGGCAGGAAAAAGATTCACTGGCCATGGATTTGTTTCAAGCTCCTTGAACACCCCAAAGTTGTGTTTGTCCTGGTGGGAAAATCCAGTTTTGTCACCAGGAGCTCTCCTTGACCTTCTCACTCCAGAGCTACTGGAGTTCACTGGACTGGTGCTGTTTGGAGCACATTCCCCTGGGAATTATTATTTCCATGAGGAAATATTCCTGATTCCTGCTCTTCCCCGTGCCATGGCTGAGCCAGGGTTTTCCAGAGTCACCTGCAATTCCTGGGCACTGCCCAGCCCTGCCTGTGAGGAGCTGGAAATGGAAGCCCGTGGTGTGTTGTGCTCTAATTTATGCCAGGAAGCAGATTTAAATTATGCAAATTGCTGTCTGCACTGAATCTGCCATCTGGAAAAAGTTCTGCATGCAAAAGTCTGTCGGGGCAAGGCGAGGGATGGGGGATCACTGGGAAGGGAGAGCTGATGGAATGAAAACAAGCTGCTCCCAGAAAATTTATTCCCCTGCTCCAGTCCAGTGGCAAAGCTGATCTTCCATAGGAGGCAGATTAATATTGTAGGGTAAAATAATTGTTTAAAGCTGCTTTGGAGCTGGAAGAATTCCTTTTTATCCAGAAGGGATAAAATGTAGGTTAGGAGGGAGAGGAGGAGCCCAAGGGAAGAGCTGGAGGTGGGCAGGGATCAGCAGTGAAAGGGTGAGGCTGAGAGAGATCCAGCCTGGAGTGTTTGGGGCCCAGGAGAAGTCCTGGAGCCATGAAACATGGAATATTTCTGTAAAAAAATGGGAATTGCAGAGGTTCAAGGAGGCAGGATTTGCTGCCTCTCTGCTGTTGGAGGTCAGGGGAAGGTTCTTCCCTCAGAGGGTGCTGGGCACTGAACAGGGAATGTTGGGAACTGAACCCATTCCAAACCCTGCCCCAGCTCCAGGAGCGTTTGGAGCTGCAGGGATGCCCAGGGTGGGATTGTTGGGGGGTCTGTGCAGGACCAGGGGCTGGGATGGAGGATCCTTGGGGTCCCTTCCAGCTGAGGATTCTTGATTTTCCATCAGAGCTGACTTGTGTGACTCCTTCTCTGCCAAAGCCAGAGCTCCCTGGCAGCAGGAATGTGCACCTTGGAGTTACATCCCCTCTGGGCTGAATTTCTGGGACAATCCCCCCTTTCTGAGCAGGGATTGCCTTTCCTTGTGCCCCCAGGAATGTCCTCAGGTAAAACCCAGCAGAGGCCTCTCCAGAAATCAGTGTTGGTGGAGTCCAGGACTTGTGGACCTCCCTGGAAAGGCAGAGGTTGGTTCTCCACAGCCTCACCAACACCAACCCCCTGGCTTGCCCAGCCCCTGTGTGCCCAGTCTGGGGCAGCAGCTCCGTGTCCTCAGGCATGGGGACATCCTAAAATCTGGGTCTTTCTGAGTTTCTAAAGCTCTATTTTTTTCCCTGATATTTTTCTTGTTCCCACAACTTGCCCATAAACACCAAAATTGTTTAAGTAACGATGCTCCTGTTTAAAATTCTTTCTGTAAGACAGACTTTCTTTTAATGTCCCTCTAGTTTAACCAATGGGAGTGAAGTCACTCATTCACCAATCACAGCAGCCTGTCAAAAATATATAAAAAATATATAAAAAAGGAACCAGTGTTTAAAATAAACAGAGACAAATTAATCTCTCCAAAGTGTTCCAAAAACTCTCGTGTCGCGTGTTATCCGCCGCAACGACGACACCCCGGGAGGCAGAGCAGTAATTACAGAATTAATTAATTAATTGCAGCAGTAATTACAGAAAGCTTTGCCAGATTTTTCCTCGCTGCTGCTGCCCGGGCTCCTGAGCACGAGGGGGGCTGTGCAGGGACCCCTCACTCCTGCGAGGCACGGCGTTAATTTGGGAGAGGAACAGCTGGAGCAGGCAGGGCTGCTCCACAAGCCCTGCCAGCTCCTGCTGCAATCAGACAGCAAACAAATGGTTCCCATTCCAGCCCGGGCTGGCTTCCCAGGATAAACTAGTGCTGTGGAATTGTATTCCCACAAGCAGCACGAGCTCCTATTTAAAAAGCATCGCACAAGCCTGTGTGTTCCTGATTATTGCTGGGATGAAGGGAGAAACATTGCAGTGCTGGTTTATTTTTGCTCACCGTGCTCGTAACTAAGCTGGGAGTGCTTTTCTTCTTCCCATGGAGCTGTTGCTGCAGATGGGATATTGGGAATTAGGAATTTCTGGCTGGAGGGTAGGCAGGGGCTGAGCTGGAATTCCCAGAGCAGCTGGGGCTGCCCCTGCATCCCTAGCAGTGTCCAAGGCCAGGTTCCTAAAATTCCCATTTTAGGGATGGAAGATGCAGCCATTCCATGTTTCTTGAGAAATCCTGGAATCCCTGCAAGATTCCTGCTGGTGTGCAAGGGGCTCTCAGCTTTCCATGCAGGGGGAATGGGTTTCCATGGAGAGAGGGCAGGGCTGGGTGGGATTTAGGAAGGAATTCCAAAACCAGAATTTGAGAGTGGGGAGGGGCTGGGCTGGAATTCCCAGAGCAGCTGGGGCTGCCCCTGGATCCCTGGCAGTGCCCAAATCCAAGCTGGAAAGTGTTTGGAGCAGCCTGGGACAGTGGCAGGGGTCCTGGAGGTGGATGGGCTCTAAGATCCCTTCCCACCCAAACCCCCCTGGGATTCTCCAGCAGGAGAGTCTGGCTCTCAGGAGTTCCTCACCTTGGGATGGCACAGCTTTGCAGTCCTGGTACTTTGGTGTTTTGTGTTGGTCTCTTCTGCCCATAAAAATGGATTTTCCAACAGGGAAGTGATCACTGATCCAGGGAACCCAGTGGATATTCCTGGGCTTAATCCCTAAATTTAGGGCTCGTGTTTTATGGTGGTTTTAATGAAGAACCATGGGCTCCAAATGCCCTCTTCCCACCAGAGAGCCTGGCACCGTGCTGGAATTCCTGCCAGCAATGCCCCAAACGCCCCAAGCTCTGCCTCATCTCCAGCACGGAGCTTTGCCTGGCTCCAGAGATCCCGAGCATCTCCCAGCCGCCCTGTCCTCCCCCAGCCAGAGCTGCTCTCCCTGGAGAGCCTTTCCTGGGGAGCCCTCAGCTGACCTTTGCCAGCCCTGCCAAGGCAGCAGCACAACACCCAGCCCTGGCTTTGTGGGTTTTTTAAGCCAGGCTCTGACAGATCCCTCCCGAGAATGCTGCAGCTGCCACAGGTCCGAGCTCAGCATCTCCAAGGTAACATTTCCAGAACGTTTCCTTCCAGCTTCCCCCTCACCCCTGCACACCCACAATCCACAGGGATGGACTCCTCGTGCCCGTTTGACCTTTTCTGCTGCTTTTCAGTCCAGAAAGCTCATCCTGTGACCCCGGGGCAGCTCGGCAGGGCTTGTGTGTTATTCCAGTGGTGTTCCTGACGTTCCTGCAGCATCAAACCTGGCAAAAAAATGGGATGTTTCACTCTCAGGCTCGGCTCTGAAAGGTCTTTGGTGTCACTGTGAGCTTTGAAAATTAAAGGGGTTCTAAAAGCAGCTGGAAAAGGAGAGATTTAATCAGAGAGATGCTGTCCTGGGGGAGCCTGAGGGCTCTGCCTGGCTCTTGGCTGGCAGAGGAGTTCAAAGCTCTGGGGAATGGAGTTTCTGTCCTTGCTGCCCCTTGGATGGAGACATTTCAAAGGAAGGGTTTTGTTGTTTCTCTTTCTGACATTTGAGTTCAGTTTTGGTCTTGGAAACCCAAAGCAGAGGCTCCTTCCAGCCAGGGAGAGCAGGCAGTGAGGGAAGGGGGGGTTCTTTAACTCTGAATAATTGTGCTGCAGTTTGGTTCAGGTTGGAGAAAGGTCCTGGAAGGGCAACAAAGCTGGTGCAATTCCAGCCCTCCCCATGGCCAGGGCCTCCTTTCATCATCCCAGGTTTTGTGTGTGAACATTTGATTTGGTTTTTGATCTGATCTTGAGATGTCTGGGAGTGGAGACCTTTAATTTCCTGTCCTGGTGGATCTGCCTTTGCCATCCTCCTGGATCTGCCTTTGAAATCCTCCTAGGGATGTGTTTTTGCAGGGAACTGGGACTGGGGAAAGGCCCCTTCCCTCTGTATAGATGCCCCAAAAATCTCAGCCTGGGAGGGCAGAATTAACAACCCAATCAAGCCAATATTGTTTAATTCATAATTCATTATAAACTGACCCCACTGACTGGATGAACTGAGGATGCTGCAGGTCCTGGAGTCACCTTCCCATTTCCCAGCAGAGAAATTCACTGGAGCAGGAGCAGCTGCTGCAGAAAAGCAGGATTTGGGCTCTGTGATGGAAGAATCAAACATCCCTGGAAAGGCTCAGCCAGGATTATTTGCTCTCAGGCTCTCAGCTGAGCAGCACCAAGAGCAGTTTTACCTCTCAGGAACTTGTTAAAAAACTTGAAATAGGGTTTGGTCACAATGGGGACTGCCACAAAGCCAGGGGGGGTTTAATCATTATTTTATCATTATTTTATACATATTTCTATAAATGAGTGGCAGGTTTCCCTTGGAGAGTATTCCAGAAAAATCAGATTTCAGGCTGGGAGTTGTGTGGCTGCCTGGGTAGAAAAGCTGTGAGGAATCAAAGCTTTTCCAGCTTTTCAGGATGGAGCAGCCACTGAAATTAGAAGGAAGAAAAACTGGATGAGGTGTTGAAGGAGTTCTCCTGGCAGCTCCTGTGAGCTGAGGAGCAGGATTAGGGAGAGCTGGAGATTTGGGGAGCAAAGCTCAGTTTTAGTCTGCCTCCAGCTTTTGGGATGAACTCCTGCCTCTTGCTCTTCAGGGCAGCAAAGCTGCAAAATCCCAAATTCCATTTCCACTGCCTGTTAAATACCAGGATATTTCCTCATTAGAATGAGGTGGATGGCAATGTCAGGTCTGTGTGGCTGAGCTCAGGGAGATTAATTAATTAATTAACAGGATCTCCATTAATGCCATGCCTGGAAATAAAGCCCCACCTGCCCGTTTTTTTCCAGAGTGCTGGTGTATAATATCCCAAGGTTTCTCTGGAATTCAGAAATCCAGCTCTGCCCCAGAGAGTCACATTCCCATGGATTTTCCACAGAAGCAGCCACAGCAATGCTAATTTGGGAGTTGTCTGGGGAGCAAATTTGGAGTGCCAGAACAAGACTAATCCCCCCCTGTGTTTTCTCTAATAAAAGGGAAGAACACTAAATAATTAACGTCAACAAATGAAAACTAATTTGCCAATTTTTAATTTTTCCCCCATTGCGTGATCCCTGTTAATGAATAATTTACCAGCCAGAGATGAAAATAAAATGAAAGGATTTCTCTGGGGTCTGCTGTGTTCTCTGAACATGCAGGCTAACTGTTTAGATACCCATATATATATTTCTTTTAAAAGAGGGAAAAATAACCCCAGAGAAAAGAGCATTCAGCAGGAACCAGGCAGGAATAAAAAGAGCTGCAGCCTCCAGAGGTTTTCCCATTTCCTCCCAGCCCCGAGATCATTTGGCTGAGGCTGTTTGTGAATTATTCATCCCAAGTGGAGCTCTCCCAGATTGAATGTGACCATTTCCCATCTCAGGGCTGCTGTTTTGGTTTGTGTTTCAGCTTTTCCTGGGCTGCCCTTTCCCCCGAGGGGGGGATCTGTCAGTCAGGCACTGACGCAGCTGGGAATGGGAACGGGGAGAGCTGGGAAACCTCGGGAATGGGGCCGTGCTCGGCTTTGGCTTTGGAGCGTGGCCTCCAAGGGAAAAGTGTTTGTTATTGCAGCTCTGGGTTGGGTTTAGGGTCCTGAGCATCCCGATCCCTGGGTCAGGTCAGCAGGAGCATCCCGGGCTGGGTCCCTGCTCGTGGAGGGGAGGGAGGGCACGGGGCTCAATAAAACTGTTCAAAACTTGGGCTTCTGCTGCCTCCCCAAACCTGCTCAGGCTTGGCGGGGTTAAATGGGACTGGGAAACAGGTCCATGGTGGGAAACCGAGCTGGGAAAACAGATCTGGGATTGGGAAACTGATCTGGGACTGGGAAACAGATCTGGACTGGGAACAGATCTGGGAAACAGATCCAAGGTGGGAAACAGAGCTGGGAAAACAGATCTGGGATGGGAAACGATCCAAGGTGGGAAACAAAGCTGGGAAAACAGATCTGGGATTGGGAAACTGATCTGGGACAGTGGGAAACAGATCTGGGACTGGGAAACAGATCTGGGAAACAGATCCAAGGTGGGAAACAGAGCTGGGAAAACAGATCTGGGACTGGGAAACAGATCCAAGGTGGGAAACAGAGCTGGGAAAGCAGATCTGGGATTGGAAAACTGATCTGGGATTGGGAAACAGATCCAAGGTGGGAAACAGAGCTGGAAAAACAGATCTGGGACTGGGAAACTGATCTGGGATTGGGAAACAGATCCAGAATTGGGAAAACAGATCTGGGATTGGGAAACAAATCTGGGATTGGGAAACAGATCCAGGACTGGCAAAACAGATCCAGAATTGGCAAAACAGATCTGGTATTGGGAAACAGATCCAGGATTGGGAAAACTGATCCAGGATTGGGAAACAGATCCAGGATTGGAAACAGATCTGGGATTGGGAAACGGATCCCTGTCAGAGGCACTGCCCAGGGATGTTTAATTTGCAATAGTCCAAACCATCACAACCAATGGTGGCTTTTGCTGTTTTGTTGCCTGTTCAGTCTTCACCCCGGGGTTAATAGAGAGTGATGTCGAACACCAGGAGTGATTTATGGAAGGCAGGCAGCTTTTGGCACCCTGGGATGTGGATAAAGTCAACTGCAAATTGTTTTCACATTCTAAATTACTGCACCCAGCTCTGGAGGAGGCTGGAAAAAGTGCCAGAGGGAAAGAGTGGGAGAAGGAAAGCTCAGGTGGTTATCTCTGAACTGAGCTGTGCCACAAAAAAAATCCAATTTTTAAGCCAAACCTCTGTGCTGAACACCAGGGAATTCATGGAATTCCTGGGAATTACCATGGACGTGGGGATTCCCAGCTCCACACCTGCCACATCAAACTGGTGCCACCCCTGCTGCTGGAACAGCCACTGGTGCAGGCTGGAAATCTCTTAATTAAGAGCCTGGATAGGATTTGATTGCAGAACAAAGATTCTGGAAGCAGGAGCTGGTGCTCTTCCCACGACTATCTCTGGAATCAAACACCCAAGATGGGAAAGAAAACTTCCCTCTTTGACTCTGTGTAATTTTTTTTTTTTTTTTTTTTTTTTTGTAGCTCTGATATTCCCTTTCCAATTTGTGCTGGATTTTCAATAAAATACTTTTATCATTATTCCAGTTTCTTTGTCATTATTATGGATTTCTAAGTTAAAAATCTCACAGGTGGCACTTGAGGGATTGGTTTTGTTTCGGGGTTGACTCAAAATTTGGTTTGTCTTGAGGCTGAGAGGCAATCTCCAGGGGCTTCCCATAAAAATAATGATTTTTTTTTTTCCCCTCTCCTTGCAGGAAGAACTCAGGAGGCTCCAGCACACCCTGGAACAGGTCAATGATGGCAAAGACTCGCTCCAAAGGTAAATAAATGTGCCTTTTTCAAAACCTCTCACCCATGAGAAAAGAAACAGATTTTCCAAGGTGTGAAATCTTTGCTGAGGGATCCTCTTTGTCACAGACAATATCCCGAATTTTGCCTTTTTCCCATCAACAATCCCTATTTTTAGTTACAAGAGGACAATTTCTGACAACTGAGATATCACTGAGAGCCCAGTAAAGTCTCACAATAACTCCACAGGCTGGGGTCTGATCTCCCAAATGTCCCTGCCAAGAGCTGGGAATTCCATCCACGCTGCTTCTCCCACCCAAGGCAGTGTTGCCAGCTGCTGGATTTGGCTATTCCAGCATTTTCAAATTGCTTTCCTCAAGCCATCAGTTCCCAGCAGCATCTCCTCGGCCATCACTCATTACAGAGAATTTATTCTTCACCCCCCACGTGGTTTTTGCTGCTGTGACTCATTTGCTGCCAGCATTCCATTGTTCCTCTCCATCTCCCTCTCCAGCTTTTCCAGCGTGGGGATGGATGTTAATTTAGCAGGAATATCTGTTAGATGTGCCAGGTTGGTTTTTTTAATTTATTTACAGCAGCTCTTCTGCTGGCTGTGCCTGTCCCTGGAGCTGTGGCAGCTGGGAGGTTCAAAACAGGGATTCAGACAGGTTCCCACTGGAAAACTGGATCCAAATTCCCATTTTTTTTTGTTGGGAGCTGGACACAGAGGTCCAGATAACTTCCTCCAAAGACAGCAACACCTCCTGATCAGCAGCTCTTGTTTGCTCTTGTCCAGATTATGGAATTAATTCACAGGGGAATCGTTAAACTCATTTCCTTTTCTTTCCTGTAGCCATCAGCTCACCATGGATGAAGAAAATAATATCCAGGAATATCCTATCAACCTCCAGCCCGTGGAATCCACAGTGAAAATGTGAGTAAGGAAAAGTGCCTTGGAATGCAGCTGAGGGTGTCCAGTTCTGAGCTGCAGGATCCACCCTGGAGCCAGCCTGGATTTCTGTGTGGCTGGATAAAAGAGCTCCCAGTTGGCAAAATAATTAAGTTCTCTATGTTTAAGCATGTGGAGCTGAGAAAATTGGGATCGTTCAGCCTGGGGAAAAAAAAAAAAAAAAAAAAAAAAAAAAAAAAAAAAAAAAAAAAGAGAAGGCTCTAAATTGTGGCTTTCCAGTGCCTGAAGGGGCTCCAGGAGAGCTGGGGAGGGATTGGGGATGGGGGGACAGGACACAAGGAATGGCTCTGGCAGGGCTGGGTGGGATTTGGGAATTGGGAATTGCTCCCTGGGAGGGTGGGGAGGAGCTGGGATGGAGTTCCCAGGGATTTGTGGGTCCCTGGAATGCCCAAGGACAGGATCGGAGCAGCCTGGGATGGTGGGAGGTGTCCCCACGGCAGGGGTGGGATGGGATGGGATGGGAGGGATTGACATTCCCCTCCCACCCCACCCACCCTGGGATGGATCCCAGAATCCCAGAGATTCCCTTTGAAGCCACTTTCTAACCGGGGTTACCCGGTTAAACTGCCGTGTTGCCCGGGTTTTGTCCCTTCCCCCGTGTCCCTGAGGAGGATTTGGGATCTGCTGGAGTTTCCCAGAGGAGGGCAGGGCAGTTCGGAGCCTTTCCCACGGTGATGTTCCCATTCACCGGGGCTGTCCCCGGGCAGGAGCAGCCCTGGAAGTGCCGAATTCCTGCTCTGAGTGGGTGGGCAGCCCGGCCCCGTGGCTCGGGAGAAGCGGGATTTCCTCGGGAGCTGCTCCGGAGCTCCCAGTGCCCCCGGCCGGGAATCGCGGGATGGTTCGGGGTGGGAGGGACCCGGAGAGAGCTTTTGGTCCAGCCCTGAGCAGCGATGGCTTCAGCTAGGGCGGCTCCTCGGCCTGATCTGGGGAGGTTTTGGGATGAGGCATCTCCCACCTCGCCAACCTCAGGGGGAAAAATCCTTGCTCATATCCTAAATCAACCCTCTCTTCGAATTACAGAATAATTTTAATTTTTTTCCCCTGGGGTCAGTTATTCTAAAAGCCTTGGGTTTGAATATTTAAAACTTCCCAGGCATTTATCAGAGTCCAGGATTCCTTTTGGAGCCTCTCCCAGCACGGATCCTCCAGCCCTGGTGCAGCAAACGCTGCCTCACTTACGGGCCGTTCAAAGATTAATGCATATTAAAATATTAAAGGGACGAGAAGTTTCAAATTAAAACCCGGTGTCTTTTGAGCTTTTAGTCATGCAAATAAAAGCCAGATAAAAGAATCGATTTCCAGGGAGCTTTCTAGGAGGGTAATAGGACTTAAGGTCAGTCTATTCTCTGGATTTAAAACGGAAATAGATGTAAATATAAATAGATAAATATAAATAGTAAATACTGCTCGTGAATAAACCCCTAATTGCTTAAAAATCCTACACGGAGCTAATCCTACAGAGGAGCTGTGGATGCTGGAATTGTTCCAGGCCAGGTTGGATGGGGTTTGGAGAAACTTGGGATGGTGGAAATTGTCCCTGCCCATGGCAGAGGATGGAATGAGATAACGTTTCCCAACCAAAACAATTCTGGGATTCCATAATTCCATGCTACTGCTCTGGGTCTCAAATTCCAGTTGTATTTGAATTATGATCTGAAATGTGGTATCAAAATAAGATGTGGAAGGTTGTTCATTCCTTTCAATGGACAAATGGATATTTTTATTTTGATTGCGGGATGTAGGAGAAATTCCTGCATGGCCTCAGCTGAAATCACTTCCGTAGCTTTTGGGATTGGGTTGGACTCTGAGCAACGTGGTGGAAGTTTGGAACCAGAGGATCTTTAAGGTCCTTCCCAACCCGACCCGCTCCAGAATTCCCTGATTCTCCTTAACAAACATCCCGAATCACCCCAGTGACACCTTGTACAGACCCTCCCCAGGCACGTGAGCTTCTCCAGGTGGGAAAACCGAAGGCAGGAGCCCCCAAGCCCAAGGTTTGGTGGCGGGATGTGGACTGGAACCCTTTGTCCCCTCAGCATCCAGCGAGCATGGCCGGAGCACCGGGAGCTGTCCCCATCCTTGGAGCTGCGGGACAAGCACGGCTCCACCCCAACGTCCCCAACATCCCCGAGGTCCCCAAGGTCCCCAGGGTCCCCAAGGTCACCAGCCTCGGGCAAGATGAGCAGATCCATCAGCATGAACACCTTCTCCGACAGCAGCACCCCCGTGAGTCCATCCGCAATTCCTCCTTTGCCGCTTTTCCTTCTGGGATTTGGGAGAGGGGAAAGCTCCCCTGTGGGGTCGCTGGGGGTTCAGACCCGCAGTGTCTGAGTTTCTAAAGCTCTGCTTTCCTGCTGGTTTTGGGTTGCTGAAATTCCCTTCCCAGGGAAAGAACAAAACATCAGGGTTGGCTTTATGACGGTGTTCGTGTTCATTCTTTTCTGAGGGAGGGATTTTCTTTCGATGAGCAATGTGGGTGAAGAATTTTGTCTCTCGTTCACCAATCACAGCAGGCTGTGGAAAATCGTATATAAGGGAGCGAGTTCTGGAAATAAAGATTCTCCTTCGCGCAGCCTTTGAAGGAATTTCACAGGAAAATGCCGTGTGTGTTATCACAACAGGGTTGATAAAGGGTTAAAAAAGGGATTTTTTTTAGGTGTCTCGAGTGACCACGGGGCAGAGGTTGCTCTTGTAGGCTCATCAGATGTGTGACTGCGGATGTCAGAGCTGGATTTCGGCAGATTTTGGAGTTGTTCTTGCTGGAAAAAAGGGGCTTCCGAGTGGTCTCGTGTGCTGTGTGTTTAGGATATTGTGATCCCAAAAAACCCTCAATTCCTGGTGCTTTTCATGCAAAGAAATTTGGTTTCCTGGTTGGTTTTTTTGTTTTGTTGGTTGATTTTAATATTTGTTAAAAGAGACTTTGAGAAGTTGATGTAAGGGGTCAAAATTAAATTTGATTTTGGAACAAATATTCCTCCTTGATCAGTGGCTGGAGGCTGTTTCTCTTTTTTAAGGTGACCCTAAATAAACCCAAATACAGATCCCATTTTTGGAATACAAACAGCTCTGTGACTGCCTCTGAATTGGGATTTTTAGGTCAATAAATAAATAAATCCAGAGTCTGGAAATGTTGCTTTCAGCTTTGTGACAGAAGAGAAGATTTGAGTGTATTACAGGTTGCAGCACATGGAATAATTTCAGGAATAATTCCGGAATTCCAGGAATTTCCTGGTGTGTGGTGCAGGAAGTGTCCCCCTGCTCTCAGGAGGGAACAGTTTGGTTGGATCCTCACTGTTGGTGGCTGTTGCCACTCACAGGACAGCATTTGGTGGCTTCTGAATCCCTACAAAAATCTGGGAAGTGTTGGTGGTGTTCTCCATGCTGAATAAATTTAATTCTGCCTTGAGTTGCGAAGTTGGAGATTTTAATCTCATAAAGCCTAAGGCACTGATCAAACAGAGCATTTCTGCACTAAAAACCCTGATCATGGGATTTGGGGGATAATTTGAGTCTTTCCAGTGTTGATCCAGGCCTGAAGTGAGCAGGTTTATTCTGGGACATGGTGCTTGACAGAACTTGATAAAACATTCCTGACTTATTTTACTAAATAAATAAATAAATAAAAAGCACTGCTTCATTTTTCGCTGGGAGCTGGAGGCTGAAGTGAGTTGGGATATGGGGTCGGACACTGATGTTTCGCGGATTAAAGGGGTTTGGTTCCTTTAATTAGAGGAAGAAATGAGGATATCAATGTTTCTCTGCCGCTGGAATCTGCTTCCACCAGAGGTCCCTCGTACCCTGCGCAGGGACGCTCCCGGTGCTCCGGAGCTTCTCCAGCCCCGATCCCGTTTGGAAAATGATATTTTGGGATGGCTGGGAGTGCAGCGAGGGCAGCTGGGGGCTCGGTGTTGGTGGGGGGAAGGCGACCGAGGGGTTCTGGGGTAGAACAGGGGGGTCCCCGTGGAGACAACTGACGGCACGGCGGGAATGTCAGAGGGATGAGATGGGAATTTTTTTTTTTGGCTGCTGCTTTGCAGCAAGGAAAGGTTTGTGTGTGTGTAGCACGAACAGATTTGAACCGTTGGAAAAGATCTGGAAAAGATCACTGAACAGATTATGGGATGAGGAGCACACGGGCTGGAGCTGTGTTGTCTTCACTTGCTTTTGTTTTCCTTTTAGTTTTGCGAAAAAGAAATTAGAAGATAGGCGTGTAACAGATTTGAAATAATGTTTTTCCTTGTAAATGTTTTATTTTGGTTGCTGTGTAGAAAAGGGCCAAAATTTCCCTTCCTAGATGGGTTTCTGCATTTTTTCTTTCCTCCAAAATCACGGAATGGTTTGGGTTGGAAAGGACCTTCAAGCTCATCTTGTCCCTGCCCCAGGCTGCTCCAAGCCCTGTCCAACCTTGGGAATTTCCAGGAATCCAGGAGTTTCTCTGGGAATCCCAGCCCCTCCCCACCCTTAGAGGGAGGAATTCCTTCCAATATCCCATCTAAATTTCCACTCCTTCAGCCTGAAGCCACTCCCGTTCCCAGTGAATTCTCTCCCCATCTTCCTTGCGTCCCCACTCAGGTTGTGGAAGGAGCTCTGAGCTCTGCACTCAACTCCCTCTCCTCCAGCCTGAACCACTCCAACTTTCCACCCGTCTCCATAGGGGAAGATCTCCCCTTACCAACTCCACGACCTCCTCTGGATTTGTTCCAACACTTCCACTCCTTCCTGCCGCGGTTTTGGGGCACTCCGGGAGGAGGTGCCAGCCTTTATCTCTAGCTGAGAGCTGGAGAGCAGGAGGCTAACGCGGGTGGGAATACTGGGTTAGACACTGATATTCCGTGGATTCCAGGGGTTTGGAGCCCTTGGAGGATGGAAGGAGGGGATGGCTCAGCACCGCGGACAGCGGCGGGCTGCGCTCGCTCCTCGCTGCGCTTTAACGGGGTGTCACCCCAACCCTGCCACTCCTGAGCTCCCAGCCTGGAAAAGAACCTCAAAAATCATTGGGATGCTCATCAATCAATTGCTCATCAAGAGAGCAATCTCGTTGAGAATGGCACGAACTGATTTTGTAAAATTCCCATTTTTCTGCTTCTTGGCCAACTTTCTAGCAAGAAGTTTTATTTTAGAGGTGCAGCCACCCAAACCCTGCTTTTCCAATCAGGAATGGTTTTCTCCCCGACCCTTCTCCATCGGTTGATGCCACAGAAATATCCAGTGGGGAATACAGCCAGGATTGAACTCTCCTGCCCCAACCCTCAGCTTGTTTGCCTTTCCTGCCTCATGTGGTACCTTCAAAGCTGGGACTTCCCTCAGTGATTTATCAAAGTTTGGTTCTAAAATAGAACAAAACCTCTCTGTAGCCTTTGTGTGTTCCCAGGTTTCCCAGGAAAATCCCATTTTCCCACTGGTGTCCGTGACATTCCCAGGTGTGTTCTGCTCCTGCAGGAGCTCTGGGAAGGGGAGGGAGAGGGAAAATCAATGTATGGGAGGCATGAATCCCTTCCAGGGTGTTAATATGGGGAACGTTCCCTCTTTCCCGGGAGCCTGAATTCCCAAATCCAGCAGCAGCAGAGAGGGAACCAGCTGATAAATATTTACAATGTGATTTCTATATAATGTAAAAATGCAAATCCTTGCTCTTGAGCAGCGTGGATGGAAACATAATTAAAGATGAGGGAGACAAATCCAAAGAGATGAAAAGGCCTTAATTAGAAATCAAATATTTGATGGGTTGGGGAGAAACATTAACGCTGATGTGGCTGTCAGATAACACTTGGAATGAAGGGAACATGGAAAAGAAATGTTGTTTTCAATCCCTCCCGTTGGCTTTGGGTAATCTCAGCTCTAAATGTGAGCAGGGAATTCACAGTGCTGCTGGCCTAACATGGAATTTATCTTTTAAATGGGTTTTTATGGAGAAATAGTTGTTGAGTTTATTTGTGTAGATAATGATTATCCAAGTTTAAATCCCTTACAGATATTATCCCATGGGATTTTAACTGCTGGGATACAAAAGGACCCTCTTGATCCTTTCAGAACAGCAAGGATTTCTTCTTTTTTTATGTTGTGTGCTCTGAAGGTCGGGTATTGATGTGATTATTGATGTCAATTTGAGTCCCTGTGGTTTAGCAGCAGCAAAATCAATCCAGAAATGATCTCAGCTGATGATAAAACCACGGAGGAGACATTTCTGGTGATGTTTCTGGGGCAATATTGGGCAGCCTGAGACACCTGAGAACAGGTTTGTTGAGTTCTGGGGTGCCTTTGAGTCTGTGAAGGTTCACACTGAGAGGGCTCTGGTGGGTATTGATCAAAACCAGTTTGATTTATGTCCCACTTCAGGAAATCGGGCCAAATCCTTTATAAATCCTTCCTAAGCTAATTCTATCTACAATATCTCATTTCTTCCCACAGCAGGGGAATTCCACTGCCTGCCTTTTACAAAGCCAGGCCCCCAAAAATGAAAACAACATTAACGAAGGCTTCAATGCTTAATTAAGCAGAGGGGGTGCAGAGCAGATTTGCAAAAAGTTCTTGGGGAATTTTCTTGGGGAACTCCAGAATTTCCTTTGTCTGAGGAACTTCCAGAGGGCAGGGAGAGATGGGATTTTGGGCTGGAATTCCCAGAGCAGCTGGGGCTGCCCCTGGATCCCTGGAGTGCCCAAGGCCAGGTGGGACATTGGGGTTTGGAGCACCTGGGATGGTGGGAGGTGGGGTGACCTTTGAGGTCTCTTCCAACCCCAACCCATTCCAGGATTCCCTGCTCTGTGAGCAGCCAGCTTTGCTGATGGCATTTGCCATCCTTGGGAATGATGGTAATGGCCTGTTTCTTTAGGCTGGGGAAAAAAATCCCATCTTTTCCTGCTGTTTAGGATGAGCAGCTAAAATATCCTAAAATGTGTAGGGTTTGCAATGAGACCCTCTGGGGTCACAGCTTTGGGTGTTGGTGGTTTCAGAGCTGGGCACGGCTGAGGAGAGCACACCAATAATTCCTAGGAATTGTTGGGAATTCCAGGGTTTGGCAAATCCAGAGAACTTTTGTTGTCACCTTTCCCAAGAGCTGCTGATGACAGAGTTCAATCCAGCCAAACCCTGGGAATGGATTTGGAATGGGAAGGACAGAGTGGGAATAGTGGTGGAATTTTTTCACACTGGGACATTTCCAACCACGGGTTTCCCCCAAGGAATTATCTTCACTGGTTGGAATGAATTCTATTTTCATGGGACCAAAAAAGAGGGGAAAATGTAAGAAATTTAAGTAATGGATGATAAAGTCATGATTACAGCAGGAGGAATTAGGTGTATAAAATATATTTAATAGAAATTTACTGGGATGGAGGGAAAATCCAATGGAAATTGCCCCATCCTGAGCCATGAAATAAATTATTTTAGTGGCTCTTTCACCACTGAAATGTGGCAGCAGCACTTTAATGGGTTCTATTACAGAACAGTGGAGCTTCCCAAACATACCCAGATTATCTCCTCCCAAAGGGCAGAGTATTGATTTCTGCTCATGAAATGGATTTTCTGAGTAAATACACCAGAAATGTACATTTTTGTGGGAATAAATGTGATTTGAGCTATTTCACTGCTTGGAATTTAAGCAAATAATAATCATTTTTCTGGTTTTGGGGAGATTCTGCCTCTGTTTCAGTAACTCTATTTTTGGAGGCAATTTTCCACCTGTGAAATGACTTCTTAGGGTCAGCCAAAGGTCGTTAGGAAGACATAAATGACATTTTAGGGAAGCATTTAAGGAAAAAGCTGTATTTTCTTTGGGAATTTTTTCAAGGGAGTGAAAATTTCACACTGGGGGTAAAAAAAGCCAATTTAATTTTAACAAAGATCCCAAAGTGAGCAGCAGGGAGGTGCCCTGGTGGTGCTGGTTCAGCCCCTCCTGGAGCTGAGCCCAACCACGGGTGAGGATTTTGGGAGGAAGGGTGGGAAGCTTTGCTCTCAATGAACATCTCCATAAATCCAGTTTTAATGGACATTCCCACATTGGAATTACTCATGTTTTCAACAAAACCTGACCAAATCCAGTTTTAATGGACATTCCCACATTGGAATCACTCAGGACTTTAACAAAACCTGACTAAATCCCGTTTTAATGGACATTCCCACATTGGAATTACTCAGGACTTCAACAAAACCTGATCAAATCCTGTGTTAATGGGGATTCCCATGCTGGAGTGATTCAGGTCTCCAGATTTTCTCCCAAGCCCATCTCTCCTACCAATCATTTTTGGCAAAGCCACCCTTTAGCCAAGGTCTTTAAGAGACCTAAATCCAGCAGTGAACTTTGGGATTTATCCTGGATTATTCGTTACTTCCATGATTTGCTTGATTCCATCACTTGCTTCTGCCTTTTTTAACTTCTGCTGCTCTTTCTCCCTTTCCTTTGAAGTATCAGCCTTTACAAAGCCCAAAATTCCCCCAAGTTCCTCTGTCCCACCCCTGTAATTGTGAATTTTGGAGGGGTTTCCCATCTCCCAGGCTCTTCTCTGCAGTGAGATTTTGTTCAGCAGTGCCAGGATCACCTCATACCCCACCTGTGCCCTTCTCCCTTGGACTGTGCTTTGAAATTCCCTCGCTCCTGAAATTTTGTCCTTATTTTGCCCTTCTTTGCCAGCACTGAATTAAACATTTTTCCTCCTGTTGGCCAGGGCAGGGAAATGCTGGGAGCTGAGCGGTTCCCACTGGTGAGCTGTGGAATATTCCTGTGGTTTATTGCGTTGGACATTCTCCTGCTGTTCTGGTAACTCATTCCCCACACCGTGTGTACACCAGCCCTTCATTATTTGGAAATTTCAGCGCTCTTGTTTTTCCAACTAAACCCTTGTTTCCAGTTCCTAATTAAGGCTCTGCTTTAATTGCATTAATTCCTCTCATTCCGAGCCTGAACGTGGAGCTTGGAAAAGGCTGCTCCAATCACAGGCACGCTTTGGCTTTCCCAAGGTCTTTAAAATTCCGTGGCTGTTCCAAGAAAGCGCAGCCAGTGGATTATTTCTCAGGGACAGACAGTCCATCCTTCTCCTGGGGGTTTTATGGACAGAGTGTATAAAATGATAACACAATGAACGGGCCACTTGCCACCCTCTATCAGCTGCTTAAATCAGCTGCTCCAGACAGCAATTCAATACAGGAGAAGCTGTTCCAAATGGATTTTTCAGGTCTGAGGAATTTCAGGAGTGTTCTTGAGCCGTTGGCACTGAGATAGCTTTAAAGACATTTATGGGCCTTCAATAATGATGCTTTCAAACCATCTTCAGAATAATAAAATCGCTTTGGTGCTCTGAGGAGCTCAGGAGAAAATCAGATTATTGTTAGATTTGATTATGGCAGTGTCCAGAAATCGCAGCTATTGGATAAAATCCGCTGAGAAGCAAAAGGAGGATCTCATTTGGGGAGGGAAAGGAGGAGAAGGTTTGGCGTGCAGGAATTAAATATTCTCCCGTAATTTTATTTTTATGTAAATTATGTAAATTAGATGAAGATGTCATAATATTTCCCGTGCTGAATTCATGCTATTTATGAACACTGCAGTGCTGTTTCCTCCTCTCCTGTAAAAACCTGCTGTGCTTCCCAGAATGCTGGGGATTTATCTCTTCTCCTGTGTTTAATTTTGCAAAATCGGGATGCAAACTTAAATAGGAAATCTCGAAGCCAAACTTCAGCAAAAGATTTCCTTCCTCGAAGGAAAGGGAGCAGGGAAGTGAATTCAGTATTTTTAGTGCAGAGCTGTGTTTTTTGGGATGTAGAGAAATTAAAGTGGGCTGCCCAGGCAAGTGGTGGATTCGTGGAGTCCCCATCCCTGGAAGTGTTCCAAAAATTGGATTTGAGGACATTATTTAGTGGGGAACATGGGTTGATGCTTGGATTTGATTTTGGGAGTCCTTTCCAACCTTAAGGACTCTGTGATTCCATGAAATGACAGCCTTGGGGTCTCTCCCAAGCCTGCTGAGCCTTCCTGCCCACATTTTGATGTTTCTTTTCCTTGACAGCCAAATATTTCCTGGATTTTCTTCCTGAATCACTCTAAACTCGTTTTGTGGGGTGGAGTTCCATGGGTGGCTGCAGGAAGGGCTGGACCTTTGTCTGTCCCTTCCCATTTCTGGGAAAAAAACCCAAAGCAAACCTTTGACTGAGCCCCAGATCTCCTCTAGGACAACACTGAGGCTCAGAGGAGCTTGGAATTTCCTCGTGCAAATCCCAGTCTGGTTTTTGCACACCCCAATTCCCATCCCACACCTTTAATCCTGATACTGTTTTTTGTTAAGCCCATCTGCAGCAGCTCCTTCATTCCCTGCATGATGGAACAGATCCTTTGCTGCTCCTCATCCCCAAAAAAAAAATGGAATTGGACAACTTCGAGCCTGGATTGTGACCTTTGCCCAAGGATTCTTGCTCCCTCTTACAGGAATCTTTGGGATATTCCCTGCAAACCTGAGCCTGACTCCTCACATCATCAGAAATCCCAAATCCTCAATGCTGTAAAAATATCCCAGAGTTTCCTTAACTCATTTTCCAGAAGTGTAATGATCCAGAAAATTAAGAATATTCACTTTTTTTTTTTCCCAGCAAGGAGATATTTTAATTCCAAATGTTCCCACTTAATTTCCCTCAGGGCATAAACTCAGACCTTCCATGGCAATGTCCTTTCAGCTGTCCTTGTTTTTGGGGGGAATTTCTCTTTTCCATGCTTTTATTTTAAACCCCACTCTTTGACACACACAAACACAAAAAAAGAATTATTTCATTTATTAAAGGCCATGCCCACCATGAGATAATCATGGCAAAGAAATGAGAGGCTGTCACCGACTCCCCTCTCCATGAAAAAGGAATTTCATGTCAATGGAGGCATTTTCCAGCAGCACTGAGGGGCTTTATTTTTATTTATTTTTGACAGCACCACTGGCCTTTGTTCCCAGCCTTTGCCACACAGAGGAACTTTGTCTGCTGCAAGGGTTGGTGCCAACTGGTGGGAAAGGTCCTAAAAACTCATGGAATTTCTTTTGGGATGCATGAGCCTCAGGGAAGGTTTTATTACAGCAACAGGGGCAGAAAGAGAGGGCAGGCTGGAGAGGGGTCTGGCTCAGAGCGTGACAGAACAAATCAGGTTAAATTCAGGAAAATCTGGGTTTAGTCCCAGACTGGGGCACTTCCAAGAGGGATTGTTTTAAAAATGTGCAAGTATAAACTCAAATTAAATATTATTTTTTTTAAAAAGGTTGAATTAAAAGTAATTTTTAGCATTTCCTGATGTTGGGGGTTTCCCACTTAATTAGGGCTGAACAGGAACTCGAGTATGAGATTGGTTTATGGTGTGTTTTCCTTTTTAGGGTTTATTTTTGTGTCCTCTCCAGCCAGGGAACAGCTGAAGCAGTGGGAATGAGCTGAGTTTGTAATCCCAGCAATTCTGGATTGATCCACGTCAGAAACTCAGCTGTTAAAAGTGAACTCCCAATGCCTTGGATTTTTTGCTCCTCCTGTGTTCTCCTAGAATTCCAGGATGTTTTGGGTGGGAAGGGATCATAAATCTCACCTCCCACTCTGCCAGCCTGGCCTGGGACACTCCCAGGGATGGAGAAGATGTCCCCAATATGTTGGTTAAATCAGATAAATTTAAATTCCTCTGGAATTTCACTTAAAACACAGAAATTACCCAAAGTTTTGGGAATTCACCTCAATGCCAATGGGAAATATAGCTGTATCCTACATATTGCCATGCATGAAGTAACTTATAATTGCATGATCCAGATGTTTTCCTGTTCCAAAACACAAATATCCAGGATCCACCTGCAGCCCAGCTGCTGGATCCCTTGGCCCAGGGGTGTTGGGGGATCAGACCCTGAATGAGTCTCTCATTTTGGGGATTTAATCACAATTTGGGATTGATCAGACTTTTCCCACTGACTGATAACTCAACTTCCCCCCTTCAGCACCTCAGTTAAACCAGGGCAAAGCCTTGCTTGGTCATCAGGATGAAGAATCCAGGACTGGCAATTGTTGCTTATTAAATGTTTGTTTTAAAATTAAGCTTAATTTTTTAAGCTCTTTTTTTTTTTTTAATTTTGGGATTTTTTAAATTTAGATGGTTTGGGAGATCAGCAGATGGAGAAGGAGCAGCTAACCTCTCCTGATCACAGCCTGGAAAAATGTTTCCACAGTGACACTAAAATCTTAATAACCTGTCAAAGGCACTGCTCAGGGGAGGTTTGGCATGAAAAATAACTCCAAGATTTCCAGCTGAACAATGCTGGGCTCATTAAACATCCATCAAAACCCAAAGTGAAAGTTAATTTACCTCCAGGCTTGCTCCTGAGCAAAGCCAGGGCCTGCTTTTTAATTTTCCAGGAGAAAATTGGGCATTTCAGCCACGACTTCCTGAGATTCCAAATTGGTGAGGAGCAAAATCCCAGTGGGGAAAAGATTGGGAGTGATCAAATACTTGAAGGTGCTGTTAAATCTCAAAGAATTGTTGCCTCACCTCAAAAACGGGGAAAAAATTAAATAAGTAAAAAACCAGAGCTTAATTAAACTGATTAATTACACCATCAGGGAAATCTGGACAGGAAAAACTGGATTGGTTTTGGAGAATCTGATCAGGAGAAATTGAAATTTCCTGGTGTTTGGGAGAGCCTGGATCCCCAAACTGTTCAATTTTGGGTGACCTTTGAGCAATCAGACAAGCAGGAGCTGCTCCCAAGGCATTTTCTCCCAAAATAAGAAATCCCTGCCTTTACCCTCACAGATCCTGTCCCAAACTTTGCATTTTCTCCCAAAATATGAAATCCCTGCCTTTCCCCTCACAGATTCTATCCCAAACTGTACATTTCTCCCAAAAATAAGAAATCCCTGCCTTTTCCCCTCACAGATTCTGTCCCAAACTTTGCATTTCCCCCAAAATAAGAAATCCCTGCCTTTCCCCTCACAGATTCTGTCCCAAACTTTGCATTTTCTCCCAAAATATGAAATCCCTGCCTTTCCCCTCACAGATTCTGTCCCAAACTTTGCATTTTCTCCCAAAATAAGAAATCTCTTCCCTCACCGCCAATTTTTCCCCCAAATAAGAATTCTCCCCTGTCCCAAACTTTGCATATCCTCTTCCCCACACTAAAATAAAGAAATCCCTGCCTTTCTCCTCACAGATTCTGTCCCAAACTTTGCATTTCCCCCAAAATAAGAAATCCCTGCCTCATTCTCCTCACAGATCCTCCTTCCTCAATCCCAAACTTTGCATTTCCCCCAAAATAAGAAATCCCTGCCTTTCTCCTCACAGATTCTCTCCCAAACTTTGCATTTTCCCCCAAAATAAGAAATCCCTGCCTTTCTCCTCACAGATTCTGTCCCAAACTTTGCATTTCCCCCTTTCTCTGCAGGCTGCCCTTGCTTTATTTTGGCTGTCACAGGAATATTTTTTGGGGTTTTTTAGGTTTCTTTAACCCAGGGCTCTGTGCAAGGACAGGAGGATTTAAATTTTGCTTCCCTGTCTTTAAGGGCAGAACTGGCAGGATAATATTTTTTTTATTTTTAATTTATTATTATATTCTGAGACTGGCAGGATAATTTTTTTTTTCCTGCTTTAAAGTCCTGTGAGTTATCCAGGATTTTCTGGGACTAAAACCATCATCCCAAGGAATGTGGGGCCACCCTTCAGGAGTTTATTGGAGCTGGTCTGCATTTAAATTGTCCCATCAGGGGGCTCTCAGGAGAGCTAGGGAGGCTCTTCCAGGAATTATTCCTGCTATTTCCCACTTCAATGGCTGGCTTATTTTAGGAAAACAATGATTTTCTCCAAATGAGGCAGCCTGAGGTTTAACCTTTGTGGGCAGAGGTTTATTTGCTGTGATGTTCTTCTCCCTTTATTCTATAAATGAGTTTCTAACACCCTGATCAGGTTCCTGCATTCCTTCTCAATTCCTCCGTCCCAACCAACAGGAATCCCAAAGACACAATTAAAAAACCAGAGGTGGGGACACAACAATGTCCTGCAGTGGCTTTTGTCCATAAGGAATAATAAAAGCTAAAATAGAAATATTAATGAATGCCTGTAATGCTCAGCTCTGCTTCACTTCTAAAGGAATGAGAGAATTTAAAGAAAGATGGAATATTTAAAACATCCTAAAAAATATGAAGACCTGGATGAATGTGTTTTTTAAAAAAATACAATTAAAAAGAGGTTGATTTAAAATAAAAGGAGAGGGGAAGAGTGAAAATATTTATATGGAGGGTTAAGATATTTCCATTGGTATTTATCTATTTACCTTTAATTTTGAGATTAATTTTCTTCCTGGGGTTGTGATTTCACTGGGATGGAGGTTGGGTGTTAAATCAGGATCTTCCTTTAAATCCTTCCCCCTTCAATTATCCAGCATCATCCTGGGAGCTGATGGAATTAATGGGGGATTATCACAATATTCTAGATTTGAAACTTTAGACAACAACCCCGCCCTCTGCCCCAGGAAATCTGAATTTTATTAATTCCTAAAAAAGATTGCCACTGGGAAGCTGCAAATCCAGCTGCAAATCCTCTTCCCAGGAATAGGAGCAGGTGAAATGTGTGGAACTCAAATAAATTCATTTTCCCACAAATCTGCCAGGTCTCATTTGTAAGGTTTCTGTGCCCCTCACTATTTTGGCTGACAGGAGTTGGAGAAATGGAAACCAGCAAAGAAAATTGGGATTTTTTTTCCCCTCTCCAGTGATAACTAATCATTCAGCAATGCTGCACTGAAAAGTTCTTTATTCTTCATTAAATTCTCTGCTGCTGCCACCTCACATTTTGGGATCCGGGAGATCCTGGCCAGAGTTTGTGCTGCCATTGGAATTTTTTATCGTTTCCTGGGAGGGGAATTTATCCTGCCGAGTGATGTCACCGCAAAAAATGCAAATTAATTCATGGAATTAGAGCTGACTCCGCTTCTCTGAGCCCTTCCCAACCCAAATTTATCCCTTTGCTGGAGCCCAAAATCCCATCGTTGTCCCGGGAAATTTGCATTTCCAGGAGGGATTTCTTTTGTGCCCCAGGCCGATTTTATGTCCCCGCCGATAATCTCTTGATTAGCCTCCCATGGGCGCTAATCCCTGGTTTCCTCCGATTAGGGAGCCCGAGAAACACAGACAGGATGGGGAAAAATGAGGAGCAGGAGGTTGGGAATATCCCGGGTTCATCCCAGAGGCACCAGGAACAGCCCTGTGAATCCAGGAATAAATTCATTAACCTGATTTCAGCCACTTCATGGACATAAATGGAGATAAAATCCCACTTTTGGTGGAAAATAGGGATTGAAACTTGTCCTGAAACTGCAGGAGAGGGAAAAGCAGCAGCTCTGCTCATGAGCTTCCAAAACCCTTCCAAAACAGGGAGAGCCTGGAGCTCCTCTATTCCATCTTTCCCTGATATTCCAGACTCAGGAACCTCGGGAAGAAGGTTGGGAATACCCAGAGCTCATTCCAGGGCACCAGGACAGGAAGAGCCCTGTGAATCCAGGAATAAATTCATTAACCAGGGCTGATTTCAGCCACTTCATGGACATAAATGGAGATAAAATCCCATTTTTGGTGGAAAATAGGGATTGAAACCTGTCCTGGAATTGCAGGAGAGGGAAAGCACCCACATCCTCTCCAAAACAGGGAGAGCCTGGAGCTCCTCTATTCCATCTTTCCCTGATATTCCAGACTCAGGAACCTGGAGCTGGAGGTTGGGAATACCCAGAGCTCATTCCAGGGGCACCAAGAATCTTGGGAAAAAGGTTGGGAATACCCAGAGCTCATCCCAGAGGCACCAGGACAGGAAGAGCCCTGTGAATCCAGGAATAAATTTATCAACCAGGGCTGATTTCAGCCACTTCATGGACATAAATGGAGATAAAATCCCACTTTTGGTGGAAAATAGGGATTGAAATTTGTCCTGGAATGTAGGAATTGCAGCAGAGGGATTGCTGGGCTCTCCACCCTCCTTCCTCCTCCCCCTCTCTCCCTCCCTGGCACATTAGGAAAGTAAAGAAAGCTGAAGAAATGAAAAGCCCTGTGAATTATTTATCCCTCTGGAGCAGCTCTTCCCAGCTTTTCCAGAGCCCTCCCTCCCCCTCTGCAGCTCAGCTCTGCTCGAGGTTTATTTTAAATTATCCAAGCTTTAATTCTCCCCTGCTAATTAATAATTAATGGCCTCACTTGCTCTGGAATCTCTTTTTTCCAAGCAGGATTCAGGCAAAGGGAACGAGGGAAACAAATTCAGTTTTTAACTCAAAGTTGTATTTTTTTTTTTTAACTTCTTGGTGTATTTTTCTCCTTTTTTGGTGTATTTTTCCCTTTTTACTGTATTTTTTCCACTTTTTGGTGTATTTTTCCAACTTTTTGGTGCATTTTCCCCCTTTTTCCTCTTTTTTCCTGTCACTGTGCTCCTACATGGACCTTCCCAGGCCTTTTTTTCCTCTCTGCTCAATTTTTCCCCTTTGATTTTATTTTTGGTGGCTTTTCCCTCCAATTGTTACCTTCTGTTCTGCCACCCCTGTTGTTTTTTTGCTTATTTTTTCCTTTTTTAATAAATTTCTCCCCATTTTTTGCATTTTCCTCCATTCTCTCAGGGTGTTTTTCACCCCAGCTTTGCTCAGGAGGGTTTCCCCCATTTGCCCCCGCTGGAACTCTTTTATAGCCAAAATATCTTGATGATCTTTCCATATTTCCAACAGCAGATGGACCTAGAATTCCAAATTCCAGGATTTATTCCCTTTTTTCTGGGGTTTATTTTCCTTGTTTGAGCCGGGCATAATTTAATCCCTGAAAATGAAAAATTCTCTCTTGAACATTCCTCACCTTTTTCTCTTTAAACCTTGAAGGAATTTTTTGCCTTGTGGCCCTTCCTGGGAGGAATCCTTTCAGGATTAACACATCCTTGAGGAGCTGCAATGGGAAAAAATGAGGGAAAATAAATATATTTTTATTTTAATAATTTTTTTCCACGGGGAGACTTGCAGGGGGTACTTTGTGTCCATTTTTCAGCTGTGCTGATCCATGAAAAAATAAAAATTTACCTGAAGAAAAGCTCAAGGAGGGCACTGAGGACATCACTCCTGGGATTTTCCTGCTCCAAGTGTCAGCCTGAATTTCTTGTCAGGAACATCCCAACAGCTGCTGCTGGAACCTTCACAGCTCCTTTTAGTCCATGAAAAAAGGAAATTTTCTAAGTCAGGACAGGTTTTTCAAGGGAATAACCCCTGATGGGGATGAGATTTCCAAGCTTTATTATGGAAAAGTGAATTATGATAAATTGGAATTTAAAAGGCAGGATGGAATGAAGGGTTGGAAGGGTTGGAATATTGGTCTGGGGTTGCTTTATTTGTGGTTTGACCTGGAAAAAAGGGAAAATTTTCCTGCCTTTTCCCACCACCCATAGAGCCTGTGGAAAGGAGAAGTTCATGGACAGATTTCAAGGATTGGGGCCTGGGAAACGAATCCTCATTTTTGAGCTTCCTGCAGTTTTCTGACTGCTAGAAGCATTCCCATTTTTCCCTTGGATACGTTTCCCTGACACCTCCCACCATCCCAGGGTGCCTGGGACACTCCAGGCATGGGGTATCCTTGGGCCAATCCCTGCAGTATCCCTGCCCTTTTCCAGGGATGTGTTCACAGGGTGGGAATGGGAAGAGGGAGTGCAATCAGGGATGGGTTGGTTCGTTTGTTTGGGCTCCAATCTCCTAAGGAATTAGCAGAAATCCCTTAGGGAAAAGGACATTGATGGGAGGGACTCTGGATTAGGTGGGAAAGGACACTCTCCCTGCAGGGACTCTGGGATTAGGTGGAAAAGGACACTGTCCCTGCAGGGACTCTGGGATTAGGTGGGAAAGGACACTGTCCCTGCAGGGACTCTGGGATTAGGTGGGAAAGGACACTGTCCCTGCAGGGACTCTGGGATTAGGTGGATAAAGGACACTGTCCCTGCAGGGACTCTGGATTAGGTGGGAAGGACACTGTCCCTGCAGGGACTCTGGATTAGGTGGATAAAGGACACTGTCCCTGCAGGGACTCTGGGATTAGGTGGATAAAGGACACTGTCCCTGCAGGGACTCTGGGATTAGGTGGATAAAGGACACTGTCCCTGCAGGGACTCTGGATTAGATGGGAAAGGACACTGTCCCTGCAGGGACTCTGGATTAGGTGGATAAAGGACACTGTCCCTGCAGGGACTCTGGATTAGGTGGATAAAGGACACTGTCCCTGCAGGGACTCTGGATTAGGTGGATAAAGGACACTGTCCCTGCAGGGACTCTGGATTAGGTGGATAAAGGACACTGTCCCTGCAGGGACTCTGGATTAGGTGGATAAAGGACACTGTCCCTGCAGGGACTCTGGATTAGGTGGATAAAGGACACTGTCCCTGCAGGGACTCTGGATTAGGTGGGAAAGGACACTGTCCCTGCAGGGACTCTGGATTAGGTGGGAAGGACACTGTCCCTGCAGGGACTCTGGGATTAGGTGGATAAAGGACACTGTCCCTGCAGGGACTCTGGATTAGGTGGATAAAGGACACTGTCCCTGCAGGGACTCTGGATTAGGTGGGAAAGGACACTGTCCCTGCAGGGACTCTGGGATTAGGTGGATAAAGGACACTGTCCCTGCAGGGACTCTGGATTAGGTGGATAAAGGACACTGTCCCTGCAGGGACTCTGGATTAGGTGGGAAGGACACTGTCCCTGCAGGGACTCTGGGATTAGGTGGATAAAGGACACTGTCCCTGCAGGGACTCTGGGATTAGGTGGATAAAGGACACTGTCCCTGCAGGGACTCTGGATTAGGTGGATAAAGGACACTGTCCCTGCAGGGACTCTGGATTAGGTGGGAAGGACACTGTCCCTGCAGGGACTCTGGGATTAGGTGGATAAAGGACACTGTCCCTGCAGGGACTCTGGATTAGGTGGGAAAGGACACTGTCCCTGCAGGGACTCTGGATTAGGTGGATAAAGGACACTGTCCCTGCAGGGACTCTGGGATTAGGTGGATAAAGGACACTGTCCCTGCAGGGACTCTGGATTAGGTGGATAAAGGACACTGTCCCTGCAGGGACTCTGGGATTAGGTGGATAAAGGACACTGTCCCTGCAGGGACTCTGGATTAGGTGGATAAAGGACACTGTCCCTGCAGGGACTCTGGATTAGGTGGGAAGGACACTGTCCCTGCAGGGACTCTGGGATTAGGTGGATAAAGGACACTGTCCCTGCAGGGACTCTGGGATTAGGTGGATAAAGGACACTGTCCCTGCAGGGACTCTGGATTAGATGGGAAAGGACACTGTCCCTGCAGGGACTCTGGATTAGGTGGATAAAGGACACTGTCCCTGCAGGGACTCTGGGATTAGGTGGATAAAGGACACTGTCCCTGCAGGGACTCTGGATTAGATGGGAAAGGACACTGTCCCTGCAGGGACTCTGGATTAGGTGGGAAGGACACTGTCCCTGCAGGGACTCTGGATTAGGTGGATAAAGGACACTGTCCCTGCAGGGACTCTGGATTAGGTGGATAAAGGACACTGTCCCTGCAGGGACTCTGGATTAGGTGGATAAAGGACACTGTCCCTGCAGGGACTCTGGATTAGGTGGATAAAGGACACTGTCCCTGCAGGGACTCTGGATTAGGTGGATAAAGGACACTGTCCCTGCAGGGACTCTGGATTAGGTGGATAAAGGACACTGTCCCTGCAGGGACTCTGGGATTAGGTGGGAAGGACACTGTCCCTGCAGGGACTCTGGATTAGGTGGGAAAGGACACTGTCCCTGCAGGGACTCTGGATTAGGTGGATAAAGGACACTGTCCCTGCAGGGACTCTGGATTAGGTGGATAAAGGACACTGTCCCTGCAGGGACTCTGGATTAGGTGGATAAAGGACACTGTCCCTGCAGGGACTCTGGATTAGGTGGGAAAGGACACTGTCCCTGCAGGGACTCTGGGATTAGGTGGATAAAGGACACTGTCCCTGCAGGGACTCTGGGATTAGATGGATAAAGGACACTGTCCCTGCAGGGACTCTGGATTAGGTGGATAAAGGACACTGTCCCTGCAGGGACTCTGGATTAGGTGGATAAAGGACACTGTCCCTGCAGGGACTCTGGGATTAGGTGGATAAAGGACACTGTCCCTGCAGGGACTCTGGATTAGGTGGATAAAGGACACTGTCCCTGCAGGGACTCTGGATTAGGTGGATAAAGGACACTGTCCCTGCAGGGACTCTGGATTAGGTGGATAAAGGACACTGTCCCTGCAGGGACTCTGGATTAGGTGGATAAAGGACACTGTCCCTGCAGGGACTCTGGATTAGGTGGGAAAGGACACTGTCCCTGCAGGGACTCTGGGATTAGGTGGATAAAGGACACTGTCCCTGCAGGGACTCTGGGATTAGATGGATAAAGGACACTGTCCCTGCAGGGACTCTGGATTAGGTGGATAAAGGACACTGTCCCTGCAGGGACTCTGGATTAGGTGGATAAAGGACACTGTCCCTGCAGGGACTCTGGATTAGGTGGATAAAGGACACTGTCCCTGCAGGGACTCTGGATTAGGTGGATAAAGGACACTGTCCCTGCAGGACTCTGGATTAGGTGGATAAAGGACACTGTCCCTGCAGGGACTCTGGATTAGGTGGATAAAGGACACTGTCCCTGCAGGGACTCTGGATTAGGTGGATAAAGGACACTGTCCCTGCAGGGACTCTGGATTAGGTGGGAAGGACACTGTCCCTGCAGGGACTCTGGATTAGGTGGGAAAGGACACTGTCCCTGCAGGGACTCTGGATTAGGTGGATAAAGGACACTGTCCCTGCAGGGACTCTGGATTAGGTGGATAAAGGACACTGTCCCTGCAGGGACTCTGGATTAGGTGGATAAAGGACACTGTCCCTGCAGGGACTCTGGATTAGGTGGGAAAGGACACTGTCCCTGCAGGGACTCTGGGATTAGGTGGATAAAGGACACTGTCCCTGCAGGGACTCTGGGATTAGATGGATAAAGGACACTGTCCCTGCAGGGACTCTGGATTAGGTGGATAAAGGACACTGTCCCTGCAGGGACTCTGGATTAGGTGGATAAAGGACACTGTCCCTGCAGGGACTCTGGGATTAGGTGGATAAAGGACACTGTCCCTGCAGGGACTCTGGATTAGGTGGATAAAGGACACTGTCCCTGCAGGGACTCTGGATTAGGTGGATAAAGGACACTGTCCCTGCAGGGACTCTGGATTAGGTGGATAAAGGACACTGTCCCTGCAGGGACTCTGGATTAGGTGGATAAAGGACACTGTCCCTGCAGGGACTCTGGATTAGGTGGGAAAGGACACTGTCCCTGCAGGGACTCTGGGATTAGGTGGATAAAGGACACTGTCCCTGCAGGGACTCTGGGATTAGATGGATAAAGGACACTGTCCCTGCAGGGACTCTGGATTAGGTGGATAAAGGACACTGTCCCTGCAGGGACTCTGGGATTAGGTGGATAAAGGACACTGTCCCTGCAGGGACTCTGGATTAGGTGGATAAAGGACACTGTCCCTGCAGGGACTCTGGATTAGGTGGATAAAGGACACTGTCCCTGCAGGGACTCTGGATTAGGTGGATAAAGGACACTGTCCCTGCAGGGACTCTGGATTAGGTGGGAAAGGACACTGTCCCTGCAGGGACTCTGGATTAGGTGGGAAGCTCTCTTCCAGCGTTCTCCTGCCCGGGGAGGAGCCGGGGCAGCAATGAAAACTCTTCCCAAACCTGAGGGCACTGAGTGGCCTCATGGCCCCGGCAGCGCGGATTTCGGTGCCTTTGGCTTTCGGAGCGTTTGGTTTGGGATTTATTTTTTGGGGTGGCAGTGTGGTTTTGCTCTGACCCCAGCCCGTGTTTTGTCTCTTTTGCCCTGGCCCCTGTTTTATCCCTTTTATCCCTGTTTTATCCCTTTTGCCCGTGTTTTATCCCTTTTGCCCCCGTTCTGTCCCTTTTCCCCCTGTTCTGTCCCTTTTCCCCCTGTTCTGTCCCTTTTCCCCCTGTTCTGTCCCTTTTGCCCCTGTTTTAGCCCTTTTATCCCTGTTTTATCCCTTTTTTCCCTGTTTTAGCCCTTTTATCCCTGTTTTAGCCTTTTGTCCCACCTTTCTGCTCTCCCGCTCTCGCCGGCCCTGGCTCTCCCCTCACGCTCTCGCGCCTCCGTGTCCCGCGGCCTCCGTCCCTGCTGCCCTGCCCGGACACCGGACCGAACCGGGACCGAACCGGGACCGAACCGGGACCGAACCCTGCCCGGGACACCGGGACCGAACCGGGACCGAACCCTGCCCGGGACACCGGGACCGAACCGGGACCGAACCCTGCCCGGGACACCGGGACCGAACCGGGACCGAACCGGACCGAGCCCTGCCCGGGACACCGGGACCGAACCGGGACCGAACCGGGACCGAGCCCTGCCCGGGCACCGGACCGAACCCTGCCCGGGACACCGGAACCGAACCCTGCCCGAACCACCGGAACCGAACCCTGCCCGAACCACCGGAACCGAACCCTGCCCGGGACACCGGGACCGAACCCTGCCCGGGACACCGGGACCGAACCCTGCCCGAACCACCGGGACCGAACCCTGCCCGGGACACCGGAACCGAACCCTGCCCGGGACACCGGGACCGAACCCTGCCCGAACCACCGGAACCGAACCCTGCCCGGGACACCGGGACCGAACCCTGCCCGGGACACCGGAACCGAACCCTGCCCGGGACACCGGGACCGAACCCTGCCCGGGACACCGGAACCGAACCCTGCCCGAACCACCGGAACCGAACCCTGCCCGGGGCACCGGAACCGAACCCTGCCCGAACCACCGGGACCGAACCCTGCCCGGGACACCGGGACCGAACCCTGCCCGGGCCACCGGGACCGAACCCTGCCCGGGACACCGGGACCGAACCGGGACCGAACCCTGCCCGGGCCACCGGGACCGAACCCTGCCCGGGCCACCGGGACCGAACCCTGCCCGGGACACCGGGACCGAACCGGGACCGAACCACCGGGACCGAACCGGGACCGAACCCTGCCCGTTCCCTGGCCGGGCTCTGGGCCTCCTGTCCTGGTGTCCGTGTCCCAGTGTCCCTGGATCCCTTGGAATGATCCCTTGGGATGATCCCTGGGTCCCTTGGGATGATCCCTGGATCCCTTAGGATCATCCCTGGATCCCCTGGGGCAATCCCTGGGTCCCTTAGGATCATCCCTGGATCCCTTAGGATCATCCCTGGATCCCTTAGAATGATCCCTTGGGATGATCCCTTGGGATGATCCCTTGGGACAATCCCTGTTTCCAGAGGCTGCTCCAGCCGTGGTTTCCCAATGCAGGGAGGGAAGGAGCTGCTCCTTGGCTGTGCTGCCCCTCAGGGACCCGATCCATCCCTCGGGATGGGAACTGGGGACACACCCTGGGAAAGAGGCGACCACCCCAGGAACCCCCCAGATCCTCTGGGTGCGTCTGGGATCTGCTGCTCCCAGGGGTGGACAACGTGTGTTCGGCTCATTTCCCTGAAATTCCCTGGATTTCAGACTCCTCCTGGCTGGATTTAAACTCCTGCTTGGGCCGGGCTTTGTGGAGGGCTGGACACTCGGGATGGGCAGGGATTTGGGTTGGGGGCAGAGCAAAGTTAAACTCCAGCACCCTCTCAGCAAAGTTATTCCGTGGTTGGGATTTGGGGCTGGAGAAACCCAACCCGGAGCTGTTTGTGGGAGGCACGGAGCTGAAAAGAGCAGTGAGAGATGGAACAGAGCAAGACAAAGCCTGAGCAGTTGCTTTCAGCCTAAAATGTAGATTTATGCAGAAAACAAATATCAAGAGCTGCATCTGTTGTGGGTGAAGCACAATTCCTCATCAGGGAGCAGAGCTCCTTCCTGGCTGCTCCATTTGCTGCAGCCACAGAATTTATTTTCCCTGGATTTGCCTGTCAAAAAGGAGTTTGGAGATTTTTTTTGAAGTTGTTTTTTTGTTGTTGTTGGGTTGTTTTTTTTTTAAATATAAATGAGTATAAAAATACTTCCCTGGGCCAGGTGACTGCACATTCCTGATGAGGAATCTCTGGCCATGTGTGTATTTGGGAAAAGCCAGTAGGGAAAAGTCTTTGGATGGTGCAGGGTGTTTGGGGTGATAACTGGGCTGGTTTTTCTGGGCCTCTGTGTGTGTGTTTATTTGGGAAAAAAAAAAGCAGGGAAAAGTCTTTGAATGGTGCAGGGTGTTTGGGGTGATAACTGGGCTGGTTTTCCATGTCTCTCCCTGTGTGTATTTGGAAAAAAAAAAAAAAAAAAAAGCAGGGAAAAGCCTTTGGATGGTGCTGAGTTTGGGGTGATAACTGGGCTGGTTTTTCTGGGTCTCTGTGTGAGCTTGTATTTGGGAAAATCCAGGAGGGAAAAGCCTTTGGATGGTGCAGAGTGTTTGGGGTGATAACTGGGCTGGTTCCCCAGTCTCTCCTGTGTGTATTTGGGAAAATCCAGGAGGGAAAAGCCTTTGGATGGTGCAGGGTGTTTGGGGTGATAACTGGGCTGGTTCTCCCAGTCTCTCCTGTGTGTATTTGGGAAAATCCAGGAGGGAAAAGCCTTTGGATGGTGCAGGGTGTTTGGGGTGATAACTGGGCTGGTTCTCCCAGTCTCTCCTGTGTGTATTTGGGAAAATCCAGGAGGGAAAAGCCTTTGGATGGTGCAGGGTGTTTGAGGTGTTAACTGTGATAGTTCTCCCAGTCTCTCCTGTGTGTATTTGGGAAAATCCAGCAGGAAAAGCCTTTGGATGGTGCAGAGTTTGGGGTCATAACTGGGCTGGTTCTCCCAGTCTCTCCTGTGTGTATTTGGGAAAAGCCAGGAGGGAAAAGCCTTTGGATGGTGCAGAGTTTGGGGTCATAACTGGGCTGGCTTTCCCAGTCTCTCCCTGTGTGCACTCTGCATCCCTGGGCTGGGGCAGGGAAAGCTCTCCCGCAGCAGTTCCCCCTCCCATGGCTCTTCCACACTCCTCTGGTTTGGAGAGCAGCTCTGGAGTGCCTGAAAGGAATCTGTGCCTGTGCAGCTGCATTTCTGCAGCCTCCCTGCGCTGCCTCTGCGGGCTCCTGAGCTTCCTCAGCTTCCTGAGCTGCTCCTCCGCTTCCTCAGAGAGCAAATCCCGCCAGGAGCAGCTGGGCAGGGGCTCAGCCTGGAGCAAAGGGGGATCAGGGGGCCCTGTGGCTCTGCAGAATTCCTGCCAGGAGGGTCAGGCTCTGCTGCCAGGGCACAGGGGCAGCAGGAGAGGGAACAGCCTCAGGGTGAGGACAGCAGCAGGAATTTCCTCGTGGAAATGTTGTTCAACGCTGGAAGGGGCTCCCAGGGAGTGCCCATCCCTGGAGGTGTCCAGGGAATTCCTGGATGTGGCACTCAGAGCTGCAGGCTGGGGGTAAAGCGGGGATCGGGCCCAGGCTGGATGGAGATCTTTTCCAACCTAAATAATTCCATGATTCTGTGAGTTTTGGGGCTGCCCCGTGGGTGCAGCACCCCAGGTTTGGGGGATAACTGCAGGGACGTGCTCAAAGAGGCCACCAGAAATGGGTCAGGGGTCTCAGGGGTCCCTTCCCAAAAACTGCTCTAGGAATCCCAGAGTGATTAAGGAAAAGGAGTGCCAGAATGATTAAGGAAAAATAAGCTCAGAATGATTAAGGAAAGGAATCCCAGAATGATTAAGGAGAGGAATCCCAGAATCACTAAGGAGAGGAATCCCAGAATGATTAAAGAAAAATAATCCCAGAATGATTAAAGAAAAATAATCCCAGAATGATTAAGGAAAGGAATCTCAGAGTGATTAAGGAAAAGGAATCCCAGAATGATTAAGGAGAAGGAATCCCAGAATAATCTAAGGAAAGGAATCCCAGAATCATGAAGGGGTCCTGAGGGTGCAGAAGGAGCAAAGGAGAATTGTCCTTGATGGGAACTGGGATCAGCACCAGTCCTGGCTCAAATTTCACTGGTAATGGGGCGGATTGCTGGGATTTGATCCCACCCTTTGGAGCTGGAATTCCTTTGCAGCTGGAATTGCCCCTTGCCCTCTGCAGGTTCACTCCCTGTCCAGGCTTCGGCTGCTTTAGGCTGGGATTAATTATCTGTAACCTGACTCAACCCCTGAGCTGGGCTCAGACGGGGCTGAGGGCATCTTGGGGAATGTGACATCGCAGATTGTGGGAGGAATATCCAAACGTGATTTTCCCAAACCGTTCTCTGTGCCTCTCCTTCAACTGATTGGGATGAGAAGTGAGTCACTGTAAAATATTTACAGCCCCAGAAAATTTACAATCCTCAGTCCTAAGTCAGGCAGCGAGCTGGATCGTCCAGGGTGCAACAAAAACTTGGGAGGAATTCCTGGATGTTGGCTTTTGCTCCAGACATTCCCAGCTCCAGGCTGGTGGGATGGATCCTGGATTCTGCTGGAGCTGAGCACGCTCCTCCCTGCTTGGGTTGGACCCCAGCCCCTCCCAGTGACAACCAGAGGTGATTAACACACTCCTTAATTAAGCTGAGACTTCCTTTCGGGGCTGATTCCTCTCTGCCCAAAGGATCAGGAGGAATTTGGGGGGAGAAACTCTGCAAAAGCTTCTCTGCACACGCTGGAATTCGGGAGTTAATGCACTTAGGGGAAGCAACATAAATATTAAGATTCAGCAGGGCTCTGTGGATTCCTGCATTTGAAATATTCCAGCTATTTCCCTGCTCGCATTCCTTACCCACGTGCCTTCCAAAGCACTTTGTTAAAGGCTTTTTTTTTTTTCCCCCCTGGCCTTGATGATTACACAGAATTCCAGAGGCTGTTGGAGATTCCTTTTGTTTACTCCAAGGATTTTGCTGGCCCTCCTGTGCTTCCAGACTGGGCCAGGCACAGGGGAAGCAGCTCCATCCCTGGAATTGTTCCAGGACAGGTTGGACAGGGCTGAAAATAAAAATAGAAATAGAATATAGGAATAGGAATAGGAATAGGAATGGAATGGAATGGAATGGAATAGAAATAGAAATAGAAATAGAAATAGAAATAGAAATAGAAATAGAAATAGAATAGAATAGAATAGAATAGAATAGAATAGAATAGAATAGAATAGAATACAATTAGAATGATTAGAATAGAATAGCCATACAATTCCAGAATGGTTAGAAATAGAATAAAATAGAAATGAAAATAGAAATAGAATATAATATAAATAAATCATAGAATTCCAGAATAGTTAGAAATGGAATAGAAAATAGAAATAGAACAGAAACCCAGAATGGTTTGGGTTGGAGAGGACCTTAAAGCTCACCCTGTTCCAATGCCCTGGGCAGGGCAATTCCACTATCCCAGGTGATTTCTGACAGCTTTTTTTCCCTGCCCATGGAATCACAAACCCCAGGAATACTCACAGGGGTTGCAGCAGGAAAAGGAAACGTGCCCTGATCTCAGTGCAGCCCTTTTCCTTTCAGGAAAGGGAAATTCTTTGTGTCCAGAGGAAACTTCCCTTTCCTGCTTTATCCCGGGGGTATTTTTAGCCCAGCATCATTTCCCTGGCAAATCCCACCTGGGTGGGGACAATGCTCAGCTCTGTGTGGGAGTCAGATCAGGAAAAAAACCCCAAACCCCAATTTTTAAAGTCAAAACACAATTTGGGAGCTCTGGGTGGACATGAGGGTGTTGGGATAAAGACCCAGCTGGCAGAAATATTCCCATATTTAGGGATTTATGGTGTTTTCAGGGTGGTTGTGACTTGCCTGCTTTCCTCTTTCTCTGACCCAAAAAATTTCTGCAATTTAGCAGGAGAGAACACAAGAAACCCATTTTAGAATGGGGTTAGAGCAGTGCCAAAATAGAAAAATCGAATCCATTTAATAACTTATGATAATCAGCACACTGCCTCTGAAACCAGCAGCAGGAAAAGAGTAAGAATCTTATTTTTGTGATGTATTTCTGCCTCAGAATCAACCCCACGAGCCTTGTTTGTATTAAACCTCCTTTGCACTGAATATAGAGCTGAAAAACAGATTCTTTCACCTCCAAGGGTTTGTGTTCACACCCTTGGAAATTCCTACAAATCCCAAGTTTTCCATGGTTGTGAAAGAGAGGAATGGCATTTGTGTTTGGAATGGCAAGAGCTGGCTCCATCCTGTGCAGGCTCAAGCAGAAATATATTCCCTGTGCATAATTAGAAGTGAGGAGGGTTTTCTACGAGGTTAAAAATGATTGGATCTGTCTGCAGTGGGGAAAAAAAAAAAAAAAAAAAAAAAAAGAAACTTGGAAAAATCACGTGTATGATGTGTTAAACCTTGTAAGAAAACAAATTTATCTGAGGACAGGGCAGCAGGCAGGGATTTGCAAGGACTGGCACCTTAAAGCATGGACTGAATGAAGGCTGCAACAGCTTTATCCCACTAAAATAGGAGAAGTGGGAATGGGAAGTGCCTGCCACCCGTTTCATGCCATCCCAGCTGTCCACACTGGGAAATTCAGGGAGAGGGAAGCGCTCTTGTCCCCCACAAAACATTATCAGTGCACTCGTGGTGTTGAAGGAAAGAAACTTCCCCAAGGAAGATCCTATAAATCAAATTTTCCTGGAGCAGCGAGGCAGCTCCTCCTTGGCTCAGCGAAAAATTCCTTTTGAGGCTGGTGCTGACGTTAAAGGAGCCCCAAATAAAGAATTGCACCGCCCGGATTGTGCCGAATGCCACCCCCTCCTAACCTCGTGGTGAAACCTTTTTCCCCGTGCAGTTCATCTCCAGGATTTCGCTCCTTCCTGCCATTTGCCGGGATTATTTTTAAAACTGCACTTTGCGGTTCCTGGTTTTGTGGGGTTGCAGCCACCAGGCAGCCTGGCAGGGAAGCCGGGATCAGCTGGGAAGAGGGAGGGATTCAGCTGCTGCCGGGGGTCAGGAGAGAAAATTGGGATAATCCAGGCTGAGCACCTGGAGGAGACACCTCAAGGGAAAGGTTAATCCCAAATAAACCGGGTGAGATTCCCTGAGCATCCCAGCCCCTTCATCCCTCGGCAGCCCTGCCTGGGAGTGGGAGCCTCCTACAGAAAAGCTGGAGAGGGATTTTTAACCAGGGCAAAGGGGAATGGCTGCCCACAGCCACAGGGATATTGGGAAGGAATTCCTCCCTCTAAGGGTGGGGAGGGGCTGGGATTCCCAGAGAAACTCCTGGATCCCTGGAAGTGCCCAAGGTTGGACAGGGCTTGGAGCAGCCTGGGGCAGGGACAAGATGAGCTTGAAGGTCCTTTCCAACCCAAACCATTCCGTGATTTTGGAGGAAAAAAATGCAGAAACCCATCTAGGAAGGGAAATTTTAGCCCTTTTCTACACAGCAACCAAAAATAAAACATTTACAAGGAAGGACCTTATTTCAAATCTGTTACACATCTATCTTCTAATTTCTTTTTAGCAAAAACTAAAAGGAAAACAGAAGCAAGTGAAGACACAGCCCCAGCCCGTGTGCTCCTCATCCCATAACCTGATCAGTGATCAATAACTGACCCCTGGCAGCCCCTGTCCGTGCCCTGCTCCCGAGGTTTTTCCCATGCTGTTGGTGGGTTTTGGTCCTGCCGGGACTGCCAGGATGCCCCTGCAGGGTCGCTGCCGCCCCGGAGGGGGATGGATGTGGAGGCAGAGCTGGCACAGGAGCCCTCCTCCCCTCCCCTCTGCCCCGGCCAGCTCTCCTCGGGATGAGCTGCACGAGTCCCAGGAGTTAAGGGGCTGCCCATGTTCCCTTCTCCCTCCCATCCCTTTGGAATTCCAGGAATTCGTGCCCACCCCCGGTGTCAGTGCCGTGCCCGCCTTGGGCCCTGGCATCCCCTCCCGCTGTGCCCTGCCACATCAGGGAATGTGAAACCCCCCATTTGTGCTGCTTTTTTGGGGGAGTTAATTCTCTGCCCGGAGCTGGGACAGGCTGGAATTATGGTTTGGATTCGGGCTGGAGACAGAGTTGATAACACGGAGATGTTTTGAGACCTCAAGGATGTTTCCACACCAAATCCCGCCACTCAATCAGCTCCTAACCCAATGCAATATTCAAATATCATTCTAAATAAGAATTGCTGGTTCCCCCCCGGCCCTGAGCTCTCCCCCTCCACATCCAGAGGGTCGGGATTGCAGGGATCAGAGGGCAGCTGGGCGCTGCCACATCCCCCAGACCCTGCGTGGAGGCTCGTGCTCCGTGTGATTGATGCTCCCCATCTCAGCCACACCGCCTCAAAAGGGCTCCTCGCCGTGGATTTGGGAATGGGAACGTTTGTGTGTTAAACTTGGCTTCGGTGACCCAGAATGCAGAAACTAGATTAGTTTTTTTTAGCGGAGTTATTTATAGGCGACTCTTAACGAGTTACTTTAAATTACTTTTAAAGAAGGAAAGAAAGGGAGAGGGGGGAAGCAGGGATTTGTGGCGGATGCTCTGTGCTCCCTCGGGGCTGGGAGGGAGGATGGCACCCCTGCCCCGCACAGACACGGTGCCAAACCCAGTCATAAAATCCTGGAATGGTTTGGCATGGAAAGGACCTTAACTCCCATGCCTGCCATGCAGGGACCCCTCCCACTGGCCCAGGGAGCTCCCAGCCTGTCCAGCCCGGCCTTGGGCACTGCCAGGGATCCAGGGGCAGCCCCAGCTTCTCTGGGAATTCCAGCCCAGCCTTGCCCCTCCTCACAGCCAGGAATATCCCAATATCCCATCCATCCCTGCCCTCTGGCCCTGGGAGCCATCCCTGTCCCCAGCCCCTCCCCAGCTCTCCTGCAGCCCCTCCAGCCCTGCCAGGGGCTCGGAGCTCTCCCTGGAGCCTTCTCCTCTCCAGGAGCCCCCCAGCTCTCCCAGCCCGGCCCCAGCCCTGCCATAATCCCTGAGCCCATTCCCCTCAAAGCTGGAACTGCAAAGATTGATTTCATTTATTCATGGGCACTCCTTGCTCCAACCCCGCATTTCCCACCCCAACATTTCCTGCCTCTGCTTCTCCTCATCCCCAGATTGCCATCATTTTTTGGGGATGCTCTCCTGCCTTTGTCCCTGCCAGGAATTCCCAATTCCCGATCTCCCCTCTGGCAGTGGGAGCCATTCCCTGTCCCCAGCCCCTCCCCAGCTCTCCTGCAGCCCCTCCAGCCCTGCCAGGGGCTCGGAGCTCTCCCTGGAGCCTTCTCCTCTCCAGGAGCCCCCCAGCTCTCCCAGCCCGGCCCCAGAGGGGCTCCAGCCCTGGGGCAGCTCCGGGCTCCTCTCTGTCCTTCCTCCAGCAGCTCCAGGTCCTGCTGGAGCCCCAGATCCTGCACAGCTCTGCAGGTGGGGTCTCACCTGAGCGGGGCAGAATCCCCCTGCCCTGCTGCCCACGCTGGGGGATCAGCCCAGCCCGGGGGGGATTTGGGAGCAGGCCGAGCTTCTCTTCCACCGACACCCCCAAACCCCTTCCCTCAGGGCTGCTTTGGATCCATTCTCCCACCAGCCTGGATTTACACTTGGTGTAGCGCCGACCCAACAACGGCGGGAATCAAGAATAACAATATATTTCCGTGTAGGAAAAAAAAAAAAAAAAATTAGTTATAGTAGCCGCTACGACAACATTAGGTAATATCCTAGTCATTAAAATAAAATAAAAAAAAAAAAATAAAAAAAAGGAAAAAAAAAAGAAAAAGAAAAAGAAAAAGAAAGAAGCAAGAGCAGCAGCTACGACAACATTAGGTAATATCCTAGTCATTAAAATAAAATAAAATAAAATAAAAAAAGAAAAAAAAAAGAAAAGAAAAAGAAAAAGAAAGAAGCAAGAGCAGCAGCTACGACAACATTAGGTAATATCCTAGTCATTAAAATAAAAAAATAAAATTAAAAAAAAAAAAAAGAAAAAAAAAAGAAGAAAAAGCACCGCTACGACAACATTAGTAATATCCTAGTCATAAAATAAAATAAATAATAAAATAAAATAAATGAAATAAAATATAATAAAATAAATAAAATAAAATAAAATAAATAAAATAAATAAAAAAATAATAAAATAAAAATAAATAAAATAAAATAAATAAAATAAAAAATAAAATAAAATAAAATAAAATAAATAAAATAATAAATAAAATAAAATAAAATAAATAAAATAAATAAAAATAAATATAAAATAAAATAAATAAAATAAAATAAAATAAATTAAAATAAAATAAAATAAAATAAAATAAATAAATAATAAAAAAATAAATAAAAATAAAAATAAAAATTAAAAATTAAAATTAAAATTAAAAAAATTTAAAAAAAAAAGAAAAGAAAAAAGAAAAGCAAGGCGCAAGAGCAGGGGCTTTGCTGGCCGCCAGCCGGCGTTCCCCGCAGCTCCCGAGCGGCGGAGCCGAGCCCGGCCCCGCTCCGCCCCGCCCGCTCCGCCCGGGGCCGCCCGCGCCGGCGGCAGCAGCTCCGGAGCGCGGGGGCGGCCCCGGGCCGGCGCTTCCCGTGCCCGGCGGGCAGCAGCGCTCCGGGCACGGCTGACACGGCCGCCCCTCCGCTTCTCTCCGCCAGGATTGCCGCGAGGATGGCATGGAGTTAGGCAGCGACGCCGGCAGCAGCCGCTCCAGCTCGGAATCCAACTCCAGCAAAGCCACGCCGTGCTCGGAGGGCAAGCGCTCGCCGTCCGCCAGCAGCCTGGACCTGGCGGCGCTGGAGGACTCGGAGGAGGAGGAAGAGGAGGAGGAGACGGGGGTTCCCCGGCGTCCCCGGCCGCCCATGGGCGCCGGCGCGGCCCCGCGATCGCCGCTGCCCGGCGCTGCCCGCGGCCCCCGGCGCGCTCGGCCCCGCGGCCCGGCGGGCGGCGGAGCGCTGGGGTGCGGCCCCCCCGGGCCCCGCAGCCGCCGGCCATGGACTGGGCAGCCCTGGAGAGGCACCTGGCAGGGCTGCAGTGCCGAGAGCAGGAGCGCAAGCCGCGGGCCAGCCCCGCCTCGGTGAGTGGGGAGCGCCCGGGGCTGCGGGGAGGAGACCTGGGGGAGGGATGCTGGCGGCAATGGAGGAGCCAGCGGGAGCATGGGGAGGGCCGGGAGAGAGGCCGGAGGAGATGCTCCGAGGGCTGCGGCCCCTCTGCTCTGGAGCCGCGCTGGGGATGCTCACCTGGAGGGGAGGAGGCTCCAGGGAATGCTCGGAGGGGCTCCGGGAGAAGCTGGGAGGGACTGGGGACAGGGATGGGGGGACAGGACACAGGGGATGGCTTTAAGCTGCAGGATGGTGGATTTCCATTGGATTTGGGGCAGGAATTGTTCCCTGGGAGGGTGGGCAGGTCCTGGCACAGGGTGCCCAGCTGGGGCTGCCCCCGGATCCCTGGCAGTGCCCAAGGCCAGGCTGGACATCGGGGCTTGGATCCATCTGGGACAGTGAGAAATGTCCCTGCCATGGCAGGGAATGGGATGAGCTTTAAGCTCCCTTCCATCCCAAACCATTCCGTGATTCTCCAACTTTCCCGGAGCCCCCGTGGGCACTGGTGGGGCTGGCTCCCTGCAGCTGCAGGGATGTGCCAGGGGCACCCCCAGGCTGGCTCGGGGCTGGCTCCCCTTGGAGAGGCCAAGGAATATCAGCTTTAGCCAGGCTGGGAGCGCTGCCAGCCTCTCCTTCCCTGAGGGAAAGGACCTTCCCCAGGGCCTGGGCTCACTCAGGAGGAAACCCCGGCACTGCTTTACAGAACCCCCTGTAAATCCTGGCCCGATCCCATTCTTTAGGGCGGTTTGGGAATTGCACAGAACTTCTGAGCTGCAGGGATGCGAGAGGAAGCAGCACTGCAGCCCCGCCGGTGACACGGCAGGGCTGAGGCTCTTCCATAATGCATGAATTCCAAAGGAATCCACCAAAGCTCTCCTGGAAGCTCTGCAGGAGCCTTTGGATGGCTGGGAAACGCTGCGTGCCTCAGCAGCCGTACCCCGTGGCCTTGCCTCTGGCACACATGAGTTTTTGCCATGATTTTCGTGTTGTTCAAAAGGCATTCCATGCCCTGACTTCCTGTGAAGTCACCTCGCTCGGGAGGTGGGGATTTCCCCCTGAATCCTTGAATTACAACTAATTGGTGACAAATCTGGGTGGGTGCTGGGCAGGATGAGTAAGCTGAGGGATGAGTGGGACTGCTGCCATGCAGGGATGCTTTTTTTCCAAAGCTTGAACGCTGGAGCCTCGGTGCCTTGAGGAACTGACAGGTAACAGCTTTAATTACAATCATTTGTGCAGGAGCTCAGCCTGAAAAAAAGGAAGAAAAAAAAAACCCACCAAAAAGGAAAAAAAAAAAACCCACCTCATTTTTGTGGTTTGGGAGCTGATTTCTCCAGCATTATCTGATCAGCACTGCTGGAAACTCTTTGCCTCCAGGCATGAGCTTAACCAGGTGAGCTGTCACCTAAGGAATTCTGCCCCTGTCAGGATTTTCCTCCTCCATCCTGCCGTTCCCTCCTGCAGAGGCCCTGGCAGGAATTCAGGCTGCCTCCTGCCCTGGCTCGTCCCGGGCTGAGCTGGGCTGTGCAGAGCCTGGGTGGGCGCCCAGCCCGGGGCAGGGGCAGCATCTCCCCGGGGTGGCACTGCCCTCAGGGCTCCCCCCTCCTGGAGTCTGACACTCTGCAGAGGTGAATTTTGAATTTCCCAGCGCTTGAGAGACTTTCCCCAACTCCCCAGCTGTGTTGTGCTCCAGGATTCCCCTTCCCTCGGCTGCCAGGCAGGAGGAGGAGGAGGTGTTCCAGCTCTGCTCCTTCCACTTCCCACCTGGATCAAAGGGAAAAGGCAGCTGGGAATTGCTCTTTGATGTCCCTGTGACCCCTCCTGTCCCTCCCTGGCCAGGTCTGTCAGCCCACAGCGTGTCCCACGAGCTGCGTGCACCCAAATCCTTCAAGGCTGACCCAGGCTGAGGTGAAAAAGCCTCTTTTTATTTTTGTTTTCCCTGCCCTTGACATTTCCCTGCGGTTCAGTGTTTATGACAAAGCTTTGCCTTGCCCTGCTGGAAGCCCAAGTGTTTGTAAACATGGGAATCGTGGAGAGGAGGCAGCCAGGGAGCAAATGCAGGGAAAGGGACTGGATTGCTCTGAGTGCTTGCAGGAAAAGGGGAATTTCAGTAGGATGGGCCTTGGCTGAGGTCAGGAATCAGGGTGGGATGTGAAAGCAGCTTGCAGTGGAAGTGTTTCCTAGGCTGGTTGCTGTTCCCAGGAATCCAGAGAGATGTTTCCTTGAGATTATTTTATTAAGATGATTTATTAAGATTATTAAAATCGAGTTTTTTTCTGCTGTCAGGAGCGGATTTTCTTGGGGTTTATCACGGCCCAAGTGAAGGGGGACAGGAGTGACCCCATCAGGGGACAGGAGGAGGAAATTCCCACTCCTAGGGAAGCTCTCCCATGGTTTTAGGAGGTTTTCCCACCTGTGATCTGGGATGTGAGGAGGGCTTGGGAATGCTGCAGCCGGGCTAAACGCAAGGTTTAAATGAGGAGGGCCCTTTGGTCACATCTGGAGCTGCACACCTTTGCCCTGAGCTGCTGGAAAAGGCTGGAAAAGGGAACATTAATTATATTAACACCATGGAAAAGGCTGTTGTGCAGCTTCCAGGGGGAATGACAGGGCACAGCCGGGGTGGGAGGGCCAGGGCTGCTCCCTCAGGGGGCAGACACGGGCACCGTGCCTGAAAGCTCCAAGCAGGAAATTCAGGAGGGATTTGGCAACTGCTGCTTGGCCCTGGCAGCCCCAGTGCTGAGAGAAGCAGAGGCCCAGCAGGGTGGGCTGTGCCCCGTGGGCTGGCTGGAATGCCCCCAGCCCCTGATGCCCTCTGGGTGGGCCAGGTGGGCAGGTGCTGTCTAGAAATGGAGAATATTCCTGTCATTCTCCCTCCCGAAGGGTGACATGACTGCTGTTGGAGCTGGATTGAGTGGATGAGGTCCCTCCAAGCCTGATGGGCTCTGTCAGGTCACTCTGGAGTTTTCTGGACTCCACCTAAGAGGAGAAACCTCTTTCCTGAAGGCACTTGCTGCTCGAAGGCTCACAATGGAGATGCTTGGCTCAATCTCCTTGTCCAGCTGCAGGAAGCCACCCCATCCCATTTTTCCATTTTTCCTCCTTTCCTCCAACTCCTGGCTGCATCCAAAGTGGTACCAAATGTGCCATGGGATTGTCAGGTCACTCTGGAATTTTCTGGACTCCACCTAAGAGGAGAAACCTCTTTCCTGAAGGCACTTGCTGCTTGAAGGCTCACGATGGAGATGCTTGGCTCAATCTCCTTGTCCAGCTGCAGGAAGCCACCCCATCCCATTTTTTCCATTTTTCCTCCTTTCCTCAGCTCCTGGCTGCATCCAAAGTGGTACCAAATGTGCCACAGGATGATTTATGGCCCTCGGGAGCCGTGGAGGTGCCGGGGAAGCGGCGAGGCTCCGCTAATGGCTCGAATCAAATCCAAATCAGCCTTAATGGCTTTAATATTCCTCCCGTTGCCTCTCTGAGGATAATTACCATCAATAGGAGGCATTGGCTGGGGAGAATATCTGTAAATTCTGGAGCCAATTAAAGAAACACTGGCAGGAGGGGAAGTGGCTGGGGCAGACTGGGCTGGGGCGGGCAGGGAGGGGCGGAATTGCCGAAGGAATTTCGCTGCCCACGAGGCTTGGTGCAGGCAGTGCTGCTGAAAGCTCAGCCCTGCAGCTTCCAGACCTTCTGCAGGAGCTTAATGGATGGGGAAGGAGGTGCTGGAGTCTTTATTTTATCCTTCCATCCCTGGGATGTTCCTGCCTGTGCTGTGAGACAGAGAGCTGCTGGTTATCCTATCCCCGTGGTGGTGAATCCAAGGAATCCCACACCAGTCCAGGCACTTGGACTCCTGCACTTCCAGTGTTGGGCAAGGTGAAAGTTTAACAGGGAGGATTTACAAATAGGAATGATCAGCAGAAGGGTCTCCAGAAGCAAAAGCAAGTTTTGATAGAGAAGAACAAAAGATGTGTGAAAATAAAGATTGCTGAGCTGGTGGTCACTGGACAAAGGTTGGGATGAGATTTTATGGCTAAGAGATTTTATGGTTTTCCAGCCTGGAAAACCTGTGGAACTGCTGAGGGGCTGGGCTAGGTGAAAGTTTAACAGGGCAGGTTTACAAGTAGGAATGTTCAGCAGAAGGGGCTCTAGAAATGAAAGCAAGTTTTGATGGAGAAGAGCAAAAGATGTGTGAAAATAAAGATTGCTGAGCTGGTGGTCACTGCACAAGGGTTGGGATGAGCTGGGGAGAGATTTTATGGCTGAGACCAGACCTTCCCTGTCCTGAAGGATCCTGAGCCTGGTCTGAGCTGGATCCCAGCACCAAACTCCTCGCCAGGCCCCTGGAAAAGGGAAATCTGCCAGCAGGGAGCTTCTCCAGGACAATGAATTTCTTGTGAGGCTTTTTCCTGGGAAGCAAACCTTTGGAGGGTGGAAAAAGCTGTAATTCTGCCTTGTCCCAGTGTGCTGGGAGTGGGATGAGCTGCAGGGTGATCCATCCCTGCTGGATCAGGAGAGCCCTGCCCTTTGGCCACTTCCCAAAGCTCAAAGGTTGCCTGGGAGATTCCTAATCCTAAGTGAGCAGGGAAAACATCCAGAGACAAAAAAAAAAAAAAAAAAAAAAAAAAAAAAAAAAAATTCAAGCTGCTTGGTGGGAATTCCATCGATTGGAGGGATTGGGAAGCTTTGCTGCTTCCCAAACCAGGACCAGGCAAAACTCCCAGGATTAAAAATCCTGAGGGAAAACTCGATTGCCATTGCTGCTGCTGAGCTTTTCCTTGAAGGAAGTGCCAGACTCCAGGGGGGACAGCCTATGGATTGTGTCTGCAGGGATGGTGCTGCTCTCTCCCACGATGGGAATTCCTCCAGGTGATGGAGCCCACTGGGCTGGCGAGTGAATGTTTCTCTTGGGATGTGGAAAAGCTGGAAAAGTGGGATTTTTCTAGCCCGAGCTGTGGTGCAGGCAGCAGTAAATCTCCCTTTAATGTGATGCTGAGGGATCATTGCTGGGATCTGGCTCTGGAAAACCATTTATTTATTTAATGGGTGATTTATTAGGAAGGAGTGTTTTTGGGAATCACAAGTAGGAAATCCAAAGGATTTACAAGGAGAGGAAATTTGGAATATCTCAGAACAGTGTTTTGTTTTTTTGGTTTTTTTTTTAAATAAGGAGATTCTGGAGTGTTGCATCCCTCCCCTAAGTCTTCAAATTCCCACTTGAACCCGAGTGTCTCAGGTTGGAATAGCAGCAGGCAGCAGGAATTTTGATTTCCCAGGATAATAATTATGTACTTAGGCAAATATTCCTTGCTTATTAAGCGGGATAAATGCGAGGCAGGGGGGGTTTAATCCCCACAACCACCCTGTGCTCTGCAAAACCTGCTATTTTCCCTAGGGCTGGGGAGGATGGATGTGCTCTACCTGGAGGGTGGGCAACACCTGGAATTGTGGAAAATCCAGGTGAGTGTGGAGGGAGAAATTTTAGCTAAAAAAAAAACAGAGGAAAAGGAGTTTATTCACGTGAAGATCTGCTGAGGAGCCCTGGAAAACCAGGATTGTCCAGACTCCAAAATGCCAGGCAGCTCAGGGATGTTCTAATTATTCTAAACGATTTAGAGATCGGTAAAATAATTCTAAATAAAATAAATGCTCCAAAAATCCCCCACGCCCTGGCAGGGTTTGTTTCTGTGAGCAGCAGGGCTGCCTTAGCAGTGATAAGAACAGCAGGAATGTGATTTATTTCCTTCTTCCTCTCGGCCTGGATTTAAGGTGGTTGGGATTTAACTGGTTGGAAAAGCAGGTGCAGCACTTGATTATTTTAAAAAAAGTTTGTGTAGGAGCTGTCAAGAAACTGCTCAAAGCATCGTTGCTCCTACTCCTAACAGCCAAAAAATGAGGGAAATCAATATCAGTGACAGGAATTTGTGTCCCAAACTCCTCAGGATGTGCTGGAGCCCAAAGGAGCTTTAAGGGAGCATCAGATTTAGTGGGGAAAATGGATTTTTTTTTGAGGAGAAAACCTCTTGAAAAAGATCTATAAAATCCTACTGTAATTCACCCAAGTTGGGTGTAATCCCCACTGGGAGGAAATGTGATTTCCCAGCTGCTCCCAGTGGCTCACTGTAGGAATTAATTTCACTTTATAAAAACGAAGCTGTTTAAAATAATCCCATCATGTGCTCAGCTCAGTATTTCCCAAGGCTGGGCACGGTGATCCAGGAATTCCTGTGGGATTCTGGGCACGGTGACACTGCTGGGGGGGCTGAGGAGAACCAGAATTTGCTGGGGCCACCTCAAACAGTTCTGCTTTCCTGCAGGAATTGCTTCAGTTAGAACCAAAATCATTTCAAAATCCCTGAGATCGATCCTGCTCCAGCAGAGCACCCATGGGTTCAGCAGGAAATGAATTTCCCTCTTCCAATTATTCTTTTCCATGAATCCTAATCCCTCTTTCCCTGGAGTTTTTCCAGTTTTTCCAAGCTCTAATCCCTCTTTGCCTGGAGGTTTTCCTGTTTTTTCCAAACTCTAATCCTTCTTTTCCTGGAGCTTTTCCAGTTTTTCCAAGCCGTAATCTCTCTTTCCCCAGAATTTTCCCAAACCCTAATCCCTCTTTCCCTGGAGCTTTTCCAAACCCTAATCCCTCTTTTCCTGGAGCTTTTCCAGCTTTTCCAAACCCTAATCTCTCTTTCCCTGGAGCTTTTCCAGTTTTTCCAAGCCCTACTCCCTCTTTCCCTGGAGCTTTTCCAGTTTTTCCAAACCCTATTCCCTCTTTCCCCAGAATTTTTCCAAGCCCTACTCCCTCTTTCCCTGGAGCTTTTCCAGTTTTTCCAAGCCCTGCTCCCTCTTTCCCTGGAGCTTTCCCAGTTTTCCCCAAGCCCTGCTCCCTCTTTCCCTGGAGCTTTCCCAGTTTCCCCAAGCCCTGCTCCCTCTTTCCCTGGAGCTTTCCCAGTTTTCCCAAGCCCTGCTCCCTCTTTCCCTGGAGCTTTCCCAGTTTCCCCAAGCCCTGCTCCCTCTTTCCCTGGAGCTTTCCCAGTTTTCCCAAGCCCTGCTCCCTCTTTCCCTGGAGCTTTCCCAGTTTTCCCAAGCCCTGCTCCCTCTTTCCCTGGAGCTTTTCCAGTTTTCCAAACCCTAATCCCTCTTTCCCTGGAGCTTTTCCAGTTTTCCAAACCCTAATCCCTCTTTCCCTGGAGCTTTCCCAGTTTCCCCAAGCCCTGCTCCCTCTTTCCCTGGAGCTTTCCCAGTTTCCCCAAGCCCTGCTCCCTCTTTCCCTGGAGCTTTCCCAGTTTTCCAAACCCTAATCCCTCTTTCCCTGGAGCTTTCCCAGTTTCCCCAAGCCCTGCTCCCTCTTTCCCTGGAGCTTTCCCAGTTTCCCCAAGCCCTGCTCCCTCTTTCCCTGGAGCTTTCCCAGTTTCCCCAAGCCCTGCTCCCTCTTTCCCTGGAGCTTTCCCAGTTTTCCCAAGCCCTGCTCCCTCTTTCCCTGGAGCTTTCCCAGTTTTCCCAAGCCCTGCTCCCTCTTTCCCTGGAGCTTTTCCAGTTTTCCAAACCCTAATCCCTCTTTCCCTGAGCTTTTCCAGTTTTCCAAACCCTAATCCCTCTTCCCTGGAGCTTTCCCAGTTTCCCCAAGCCCTGCTCCCTCTTTCCCTGGAGCTTTCCAGTTTCCCCAAGCCCTGCTCCCTCTTTCCCTGGAGCTTTCCCAGTTTCCCCAAGCCCTGCTCCCTCTTTCCCTGGAGCTTTCCCAGTTTTCCCAAGCCCTGCTCCCTCTTTCCCTGGAGCTTTCCCAGTTTTCCCAAGCCCTGCTCCCTCTTTCCCTGGAGCTTTTCCAGTTTTCCAAACCCTAATCCCTCTTTCCCTGGAGCTTTTCCAGTTTTCCAAACCCTAATCCCTCTTTCCCTGGAGCTTTCCCAGTTTCCCCAAGCCCTGCTCCCTCTTTCCCTGGAGCTTTCCCAGTTTCCCCAAGCCCTGCTCCCTCTTTCCCTGGAGCTTTCCCAGTTTTCCAAACCCTAATCCCTCTTTCCCTGGAGCTTTCCCAGTTTCCCCAAGCCCTGCTCCCTCTTTCCCTGGAGCTTTCCCAGTTTCCCCAAGCCCTGCTCCCTCTTTCCCTGGAGCTTTCCCAGTTTCCCCAAGCCCTGCTCCCTCTTTCCCTGGAGCTTTCCCAGTTTTCCCAAGCCCTGCTCCCTCTTTCCCTGGAGGTGCCTGTGTCTGTTCCCCCTGGCCCCATTCCAGCTCCGCACGAGCCCCCAGGATGTCCAGGAGACCCCAGGGAAGCTGGAGGAGCCGGCAGAGCTGCAGGCTGCCGGAGCAAGGGGACAAGAACGCCTGAGGTAGAACAGGAGAGGGAAAAAAAGGAGCTTGGAGAGCCCAGCGTTGTTTCCTTGCTCTTATATGGAGCTGCTGTGCCACCAGCAGCTCCCTGGCTCCATGACTAATGAGGCTCAGCTGGGATCCACCCTTGCTTATCCTGTTATTTTTAGCTTTTTCCAGCCTCCTGCTCGCTGTGCCTTATTGGAAATACCGAGGCTGCACCTCAGGGCTTGGCCAGAGCAGGCAGGAATGGGATTTCTCCGCCCTGGGGGAATTGGTTTGGGACACCCAGTGAGGAGGAGTCACCTTTGTGACCCAGGCAGCTCCTGACAAGAGGATTCGGTTTTTTTCCCTTTCTCCCAGTGACCCTGGGGTTGGGAGACAAGCTCCAAAAATCATCTTTATGTCCGCTTTTTAAAGGCTGGGAATTAAAAATGATCCTAAAGCAGGAGCAGGGCTTTAATGAGGGATTCTCTGGAAATGGCCCTGGGGTGGGAGCAGGTACAGAAATCCCACATCCTCTCCTTAGCAACCATTAAATTCCTGGTCTGGGGCCAAAAGCCATTTCTGGATGGAACATGGAGCCCTTGGAATTGTGGCAAAATCCCTGGAATTGCAGGCAGAGGGAACCGAGCTGCTTGAAATCCAGGGGGTTCATTCATTAATTAATTAATCCTGACTGTGATGTGGCCAGTGTGCTGCCCCTGCATTTATCCAGCCCCAAAAATCAAACTGCCCAAACCCCAGCAGGGTCTGAACCTCTCAGATTTGGGGTGCACGTTTTAAGGAGGCCCCTCAAAAAAAAAAAAAGTGGATTTCTGCCAAAATCTTTGGAGTTCTGGGCATCAGCCTTGGGAGCTGAGGGAAAAATCCCCTTCTATTTTCATCCTGACCATGACTCAGAGGAAGATTTGTCCCTGCAAAGTCACTCCTTTTTTTGAGGAGGCATTTAAAGGCCGCTGCTGTCACCTGTTTGGCTCAGGATATTCCTATTTTTGGTGGCTGGCTCTGTTTAAAAAAAGATGATTTTTCATTCCACATCCACTTTGGAGCACGCTGTGTTTGTTTTTTTCAGCCTGCAAAAAAAAAAAAAAAATAAAAAATCCCAGTCCTGGGCTTTTGCCACCCATTTTGTAATTAAAATTATCAAATAAAGCCATAAAGAAATGAGGCCTCTCAGCTGTTGCCCCTGGGAAGCACAAAGGGAATAGAAAAGGATGGAGGTGAAAATCCCACCCTCAGTCCCAGATTTTGCCCTCTCAGTGCTTTATTTATAATTTATAACTTGATTTTTGTTGTTGGCCGGATGAGGGTGCAGCACACTGGACACCCCACGCTCAGGATTAATTAATTAATGAATCCCCTGGATTTAAATCAGCTTTTTTTTTAAAATCAAAATCCAGGGATTTTGCCACAATTCAAAGGGGTTTATATTCTCTCCAGAAATAATCCCCAGAGCAGTAATTTAAGTGTTGAGTAGGGAGCATGGAATTTCTGTTTGTGCTCCCAATCCAGCAAGGTTTCCAAATAATTCCTGCTGTCCCACCCTGTCCTTCATCCTCAGGAAAAATCCCTTGTTAGGCCACTTTTCTCCTCTTGGAAAAATCCATTATTTCCTCTCCCTGCTGCTGTTTTAACGGGGCTGGAGGGGACAGTTTTGTATTTTTCAAATCTCTTTTCAAATATAGCAAATTTATATTGGGGAAAAAAATGAAAATGAGCCAAATAAATGGTTATTGATTTGGTTAATAAACAACCAAATTTAATTGGAGGAGGGATAGGGAAAATTTGGCAGGATGTGCTGCCCATGGATTTGAGCAGGGCTGATAAAAATTCCTAAATTTGTGTCCTCAGGGATCAGGTGAGGGGGTTACTTATGGGTCACTTTTAAAGATTTTGGTTTATTCTCTCCCTGCTCTGCCTTGGGTGAGGTTTCCTTTGGGTTCAGCTCAGGCAGATCCCACCCAGTTTCCCTGGAATGTCGGCTCTGCCCTGGCTGTGCCAGCCCAAACTGGGGAGAATCGTTTGGAGCTGATGGGATTTGCCACAAATGCTCTCCCAGATTGTGCTGCAGAGCGAGGAAAATCTGAATTTGTTGATGCTCAGATAAAAGCTGATTTTGCCTGCTGAAAAGCTGGTGTTCTCCATAGATTCTGCTGAAACTTTGGGAATCTTTTCCAGCTGGGTTTGGGAGGGGATGGGTGCTGCCAGGATGCCTCAGCTTGGAGGGAAAAATGGGATTTGGAGGCAGAGGAATGCCCTGGAATTCCGTGCCAGGCTGCTCCTGGCAGAGGCACAGGGCTGAGCTCGGGCACAGCTGCTCCAGCTGGGACTCTGGGACCCTTGGGCACTGGAATTCTGGGGGAATTCTCTCCCTGCTCTGCCTTGGGTGAGGTTTCCTTTGGGTTCAGCTCAGGCAGATCCCACCCAGTTTCCCTGGAATGTCGGCTCTGCCCTGGCTGTGCCAGCCCAAACTGGGGAGAATCGTTTGGAGCTGATGGGATTTGCCACAAATGCTCTCCCAGATTGTGCTGCAGAGCGAGGAAAATCTGAATTTATTGATGCTCGGATGAAAGCTGATTTTGCCTGCTGAAAAGCTGGTGTTCTCCATAGATTCTGCCCACTGGGAATGCTGCATTTCCAGAAGAACTGTTGATTCCTAACAATAGAAATAAATCAAATTGCAAAGGAGGCAGCTGGAGTTTTCCTGTGCTGTCTCCCCACACTCCTGAAGTGCTGGAGATAAATCTGTGGAGACAGGGAGTGGTTTGGGTGGGAAGGAATTTTAAATTTTAAGAATTTTAATGGTTTGGGTGGGAAGGAATTTTAATTTTTAATTAAAATTAAATTTTATTCCAGTCCCAAATCCCTGCCACAGGGACACCTCCAACTATCCCAGGCTGCTCCAAGCCCTGTCCAGCCTGGCCTTGGACACTGCCAGGGATGGGGAAAAACCATTCCAGAGCCTCACCATCCTCACAGGGAAGAATTCCTGCCTGATAATCCATTTAACCTCTGGCAGTGGGAGCCATCCCCTGTCCCCATTCCCTCCCCAGCTCTCCTGGAGCCCCTCCAGGCCCCTGGAAGAGCTCTGAGGTTTCCCTGGATCCTTCCCTTCTCCATTCCCAGTGAATCCTTGGTGGGCTCAGACCTCACCATCACAAATCCTCAAAATTCCCTTTTAAGCGCTTCTGATCCAGCTTTAAAAATTGTCCAACTGAAAAGGAAGCCTGTGTGGTACCACTGAGCCTTCCTGGATGGCTTCCATGGAAAAATCTGCTTCTTTTCCATATGTTTGGTGGCTTTTATATCACTGGAGAGTTATAAATACATGGGTGGCTTAAATGAGTGCCTGCAGTTCCCTGGGAAGTGTTTGGCATGGCAGGAATGAGGATGGGGAATTGCTGTACCCTTCTGCTCCGGGTTTTTAGGGAAGGGAAAGTCCTGGTGTGGTTGTGTGTTTTTATCCCAAATCCATCTCGGGTGCTTCAGGTAAAGGTGCTGCTTGTAAAGGACTCCAGAAGATTCCAGGGAAGGAAAAAAAAGGCGTGGAAAAGGGAAGGACATTGGGTTCTTTACCTGCTGGAGTTTATTCCCGCCTGGAGCAGAGTGACACATCCAAAATGAGGGAAAACCCCCATGGCACCATCCTCCTTCAATAAAAAAGGAATAGTGCAGAGCATTATCCATGGATGTAATCCAAACAAATACTCCCCTTCCCAAGCAGCTGTCGAGCATTAACTGATTAAAAATAATCGCTTTTTGCTTTATTTTTCTTGCTGGATTTAAACCCAGGGAAAGCTTTAGCTGGGCTTAAAGAGGAGCTAAATCCCTCACTCCCAGGAAATCATCAGCAAATAGAGCTGAAATCCCGGGATGCTGGATATAATTTCTGCTTCCATAGGAGCTTGCTGTGCTTGAGGAGCCTTTGGGAGCCCAGCAGGAGCATCCTGGAGTGCTGGGGCTGGACACTGATCCCAGAGGATTCCAGGGAGCTGCTCCAAGGGTTGGAGAACTCTGGAGCCAGGCTGGGAGAGCTGGGAACGTTCACGTGGAGAAGGGAAGGCTCCAGGGAGAGCTTCCAGCACATTCCAGGGCCTGGAGGGGCTCCAGGAGAGCTGGGGAGGGGCTGGGGACAGGGATGGAGGAGAGCTTAGATGGGATATCAGGCAGGAATGCTTGGCTGGGGGGGTGGTGAGGCACTGGAATGGATTTTTCCAAGGATTCCCCATCCCTGGCAGTGTCCAAGACCAGGCTGGACAGGGCTTGGAGCAGCCTGGGATAATTGGAGGTGTCCCTGTGGCAGGGATTTGGGACTGGATAACCTTTAAATTCCTTCCCAAGCAAACCACTCCAGGATCCTGCAATTCTCTGAAAACTGAGACCAAACATTCCCAGGTCTTGAACTCCTCCCTGATTTTCACCTGCTCCATGCTCCAGCTTCCTATTTATTTTGTGATATTAAAAAAAAAAACAAACCAAAAAAACCCAAAAAAAACACCAATCCGAAAACCCAACCCCAAAAAAAAACCTAATTGAGCCTGGCTTTTGTATCAGCCGGGTGAGTTGGCCAACACCAGCCTGGAAAATAAACCTTCCCACCTGATAAGGCCCCTCTGGGAACGCCTGTGGGCAGGAAACCGCTCCTGGAGTTTCCAGCAGGAATTCCATGCCTGGGCTGCCCTGCTCCTGCTTTTTTCCCTTCCCATTCCAAAGGTTTGTGGGTGAAGCCCTTGCAGCTGGGCGGGATCAGGCGCAGAGCACGACACGAGGTGTAAAAATAACTGTGTGGGACAGCGAGAAATGCGAAAAACGTCGGGAAAAAAGGGCTGGATGTGGCTTGGCTGTGAGCAGCAAGCCGGGTTTCTTCCCTTGGCTCCCTCCCGGCTTCCCTGCCCGGCTTTCTCCCTTTCAAGGAGGGTTTTTCCCAGCGGGAATGAGGATGGGAGAGCCCATAACCTCCGTGTGCGCCTCCCTCCGCCCTGTTAATGATTTCCTTGGAGTTGGGGCAGGCAGGGAAAGCAGCCAGCCTGGGAATTCCTTGGGATGTGCCAGGGGGCTCCTATGAGCTCAAGAATGGGGGGGGGGGGAAACAAACTAAAAATACAAGTACAGAGCGGAAATTCTCTTTTTTCCCCAGAATTTGGGATAGCAGATGTTTCCTCCTCCTGTAGAGGAAGAATTAAGGAAATTCCATTGTCTCACGGGCAGAATTGAGTGTCTGGGAAAGCTGAGTTCTCCGTGGGCAGGGATGTGGTGTGGGATTGAAGGGATTGAATTCCCCGTGTCCTGGGGCCCTGCAGGAATCGGGTCTAGCTCGTTCCTGGTGCCCACCTCCCCTCCAGGACAGCCCCTTCCCAACCCCTCTGGAGACCTGCAGGGGTTCCAAGGGAAGGGCAGCATCGTGTCTGACCCTCTGGAGATGTTCTCCAGGGATTTCCGAGCCACACATTCCTCATCCAGAGCTGGTTTTGGGGAAACTTGTCTGGATCATCTCAGAGTGGTATCCAACACCTTAAATTGGGGTTAAGAAATGCAAACCAGGCAGGACAGCCCCCCCCCGGTTTGTTTTCCCAGCCACAAAGGGGTTGGGGGGGGTCCCAGGAGCTTTTCCCTGGATTGTGGCTCCGTGGAAAGCAGCAGCCTGTGTTCATCCTTCCACCAAGAGCATCGCTGACCCAGCTGGAAAGCTGCCAGGAGCCTTTCCCTCCGTTTAATCCCTCTCCGCTTTAATCGTTACCTGCCCACCTCGTTCCTGCCGGGGAATGCAAATGGAGCTGGAGCAGAGGAGCAAAGCCAGAGGTCCAGGATAATTCCTGGCCTTTCCCACCTCCCTGGCCGGCTCCATGTCCTGGGGGGAAGAGGCTGCCTGGGAACAGTGGCTCTTGTGCAGCAGGTGACCGGGGCTCTCCCTGGGATCCTTTTTCCAAAAAGGAAAAACTTTTCATTCCTGGGGGGATTCACTCCAGCCCTGGGAATGGGCTTTGTGTCGCCACTGGAATGAGGGGGGGAACTGGGAGTTTTCCGGTGGTGCACAGAATAAATGGAATTTGAGTTTATGTAATGCGTGGGGCCGCTTTTAGTTTGCCTCAGATCCTTCTCCAAACAAAGCCAAGGTTATGCAGCAAATTGCAGAGTGGGGATGGTTTATTTGGATGAATTTTTATTTTGATGTCTGCTTGACTGGGATTCTCTGCAGATCCAAGGAAAACCAAGGATGACTTCACCCTCTCTTAAAAATTTATGCAGAATATATTAATTTTTTTTTTTCTTTTTAATTGAAGTGTCTTTATTTTTTTTTAAAAGCTCCACGGCTGCAGGGGAGAGAGAGCACTGGGGAGGAGAATCTGGGGATTCTCTCCATCCGTGCCCCAGCTGCACAGGGACTCCAGGGATTCTCCATCCATCCTCCCACAGCTGCTCCAGCCCGGCTGTGCTGGTGGGAAGCTGGGAAAGCTGGGGCAGGGTGATGATCCCACAAAGGCCTTATTTTTTTCTAGAGGCACATCTGGTGTGGGGGAATCAAATCCGAGCTGCCCTGAGCAAGTGTTCCTGGATTTCAGTCGTGTGGATCGCTGAACAGCTGGGCCTAGGAGCGGGATAAATCCCTTTTAGGATTTAGCCGAAAGGAGGAGGAGGAGGAGGAGGAGGAGGGCGGGCAGGGAATTTCTGCTGTTCCCTGCCTGGCTGGGAGTGCCAGGGCACGGTGGGAGCCCAGCCTGTGACCCGGCCATCACTCTCTGGCCGGTTTAGCGCCCCTTGGATGAGCTGTGTCCAGACCAAACAAGGATGAAAAATGTTATCTTGTGTGTCCTCGCCCAGGACAGAGCCAGACTCTTGGAAATGAGGCTGGTGGGGTTCCTGTCGTGGTGGGAAAAGACCCCCGAGATCACCCCAAGTGATCACATTCCCGAGTGCCCCATCCACTCGGTTTTTGAACCTTTCCAGGGATGTCCTCCCCCACTGCCCCGGGCAGCCCCTTCCCACGCTCAGCCCACCCTGCAGGGCAGGAATTTGCCCTGATAGCCAAGCCGAGCCTTGTCCCCGTGTCCCCAAACCCGGCCGGGGGCTGCGGGGCCGGCGCCCGGCTCCGCTCCCTCCCCGCCGGCTGCGGGAGGTAAAAATAACCGGGAATGTAGGGCACGGGCTCCACAGGAACCCCCGCACGGGCTTCCCGAGGCAGCAGCAGGCACCGGGAAGGCTCTGGAGCTGTTCTTTCGGGGCTGCCGGCTTTGGGGCGCCCCGGCACCGCGCTCCATCCCCCGCCGGGGGGCTCGGGGGGGTTGGACCCGAGGCTTGCCGCAGCATCGCCGGGCCCGGGGGAGCCTCCCCGTGCCCAGAGCGGGTTTCAGGGATGTTTTTTCCCATCCTCCAGGCGGGCAGCAGCGGCCGCAGCGGCCCCGCCCGGCGCCCGGAGCGGGCGGAGGCGGCCCCGGCCCGGCCCCCCCGCGCTCCCGGGGCTGCGCAGGAGCAGCGCGGCCGCATCCATCTTCCCGGGCTGCCTCCTCCTCCTCCTCCCCATCCTCCTCCTCCTCCTCCTGCTGCCTTCTCCCCATCCTCCTCCCCCGCCGGGGCCGCGGCGGCTGCGGGCGCTGCCGGCGGGGCGGCAGCGGCGGATGATGCACCGAGATGGTTCACCAGGAAAACTGCTCCTACCAGGTGAGGGGCGAGCGCGGCCTGGCCCCCAGCCCCGGGCAGCCCCGAGCCACCCCGGGCCACCCCCGGCCGGAGCCAGCCCCGCTCTGTGCCACCTTTGCGGCTGCGGCAGCGCGGGGCCGCCGCTTCGGGTTTGCACCGAGCGCCCCGAGGTTCCTCTGAGCACCCCAAGGTTCGCTCCGAGCACCCCGAGGTTCGCTCTGAGCACCCCAAGGTTCGCTCCGAGCACCCCGGGGGTCGCTGTGAGCACCCTGGGGTTCGCTCCGAGCACCCCGGGGGTCGCTGTGAGCACCACGAGGTTCGCACCGAGAATCCCAGGGTTCGCTGTGAGCACCCCGGAATTCGCACCGAGCACCCCGGGATTCGCTCCGAGCACCCCGGGGTTCGCTGTGAGCACCCCGAGATTCGCACCGAGCACCCTAGGATTCACTCCGAGCATCCCGGGGTTCGCTCCGAGCATCCCGGGGTACTCACAGAGCAGCCCGGGCTTCGCACCGAGCATCCCTTGGCTTCGCACCGAGCCCCCGCGGCGTTCTCTCCGAGCACCCCGGGGCTTTTGTGCTCGCCATGCGATGCTCGGAGGCGCAGCGCGGCCGGGGATGCGTTGCCCACATCCCGCTGCCCGCCCGGGCCCTGCTGCCTGCATCCCTTCTGCCCGCATCCCTCCGCCTTTCCCGCCGGGATCGCGCCGCTCCCGGCAGCGGCATCGCGGCCCCGGAGCTGCCGCAGCGCTGGGATGTCTTTTTGAGACCATTTCCTGCGCTTCCCACGGTGCTGCGAGCGCAGCATGGTGATTCACGGGTGCGGGCTGCTCCCGGCTCCGCAGGAACCGCGGACGGGCGGGCGGGGGGGGGGGGTTTGAGCATCCATCCCCGCCGCCCCCATCCCTGCGGGGACCCCGAGCTTGGGAACATCGGGATTGGTTTAGTGGGGGAATTCAGAGCTGGGCTGGGCTGGGTTTGGGGCTTCGTTTCCTTTGGAGAGAGGATGGGGTGCAGCTGCACGGGGGGCAGCTCGCCGGGGGCTCTACAGTGGCACAATTAGGGGCTCGGTGGCACAATTAGGGGCTCGATGGCAACGAATTAGGGGCTCGGTGGCACAATTAGGGGCTCAGTGGCACAATTAGGGGCTCGGTGGCACGATTAGGGGCTCGATGGCACGATTAGGGGCTCGGTGGCACAATTAGGGGCTCGTGGCACGATTAGGGGCTCAGGTGGCACGATTAGGGCTCGTGGCACAATTAGGGGCTCAGTGGCACGATTAGGGGCTCGGTGGCACGATTAGGGGGGCCTAGAGGTGGGCACGATTAGGGGCTCGGTGGCACGATTAGGGGCTCGGTGGCACAATTAGGGGCTCGGTGGCACGATTAGGGGCTCGGTGGCACGATTAGGGGCTCAGTGGCACAATTAGGGGCTCGGTGGCACGATTATGGGGCTCGATGGCACGATTAGGGGCTCGGTGGCACAATTAGGGGCTCGGTGGCACAATTAGGGGCTAGGTGGCACGATTAGGGGCTCGATGGCACGATTAGGGGCTAGGTGGCACGATTAGGGGCTCGATGGCACGATTAGGGGCTAGGTGGCACGATTAGGGGTTCGATGGCTCTTTTAGGGGTTCGATGGCTCTTTTAGTGGTTCCATGGCTCATTTAGGGGCTCGATGGCTCTTTTAGGGGTTCCATGGCTCATTTATGGTCTCGATGGCACAATTAGGGGCTCGGTGGCTCATTTAAGGGCTTGGTGGCACAATTAGGGGCTCGATGGCAAATTAGGGGCTCGATGGCTCTTTTAGAGGTTCGATAGCACAATTAGGGCCTCGATGGCACAATTAGGGGTTCGGTGGCACAGTTAGGGCCTCGATGGCTCATTTAGGGGCTCGATAGCACAGTTAGAGGCTCGATGGCAAATTAGGGGCTCGGTGACACAATTAGGGGCTCGATGGCTCATTTAGGGGTTCGATGGCTCATTTAGGGGTTCGATGGCACCTGCAGATTATTAAATGCACTGGCATGTGTCCCTCTGGCACGGCGATGCTGAGAAATGCCTTTGCCTCCGTGCACTGAGGGTGTTTTGGAAAACCCCCATTCCCAAACATTCCCAGAGCTGGGACCCTCAGCGAGCAGGGCCTTGCCCAGGCCAGCGCCCCATCCTTGTTTTTCCTCCATTCCCCTGTTTAATTCCAACTTCAGGCCGTGTTTTCCAACAAAACATCTCGGATGCAAAATACCTCGCGATAGGGAGAAGATACAAAAACAGAGAGAAGAGTTGAAATGATTTTTCACTGAATATTTTCAGTCTAGCAATTCTGGAAGCGAATTGCCATTTTTATCATCTTTGGGGGAAAAATATCCTGTTTTTTTTTTGTTTGTTTGTTTGTTTTGTTTTTTGGGTTTTTTTGGTGGGTTTTTTGCTGGAATTTTTTTTTTTTTTCCCCCCCAGCCTTTTGATTTCCCTGCAGCCCGGAGCCTGTTGCTCTGGACAGCCGGGATAAATGGTGCCATTGTTTGGGAGCAGCGGATGTTTTCCCAGCATACTCAGGAACGCAGGGGTTAAAGGTTGGGCATTGTTTCCCGGCTGGAAGCGGCTCCGGGGGGGTGGGATGATGATGATGATGATGATGATGCTGGTGATGATGATGATGATGGTGATGATGATGGTGGTGATGATGCCGAGCTGCGGCACAGGCTTGGCCCAAATCCCCGGGTGTTACTGCGACAGCGCTGCCGCCTTCCCCTGCTTGTTTATGGATTGATTCCTCTCCTCCAAACCCAGAAATATTAGAGGCAAACCAGCCAGAAACCAGGGGGGAAAAACCAGCCAGGGAAACAGCTTTTCAACTTGCGGCTGTTTCCAAACCTTCCTAGGGCGCTGCCGAGATCAAGAGCAACCCCAGCCCCCCTCCCCAGCCCATTAACCCAAAGGCCGAGTTTTAATCCTTTTGTGGATGGCAATCCCGGGCTTTGGGATCACGCTGGAAGCCAGCAATGATGGGATTTATTTGGGTGGCTGTCCCGGGGGAGGGGGTGGCTGCCTTTAATCTGCTCTGCTCCCTCCTCACACCCCTTTCCTTGGAGCTGTTAAAGGAACTAAAAATAAATCAAAGAGAGGAACAAGCCAGCGCTGGGGAAAACTTAAAAGTGGGTTTGTTTTGAAGAATTCCGGCAAGAAAAAAAAAAAAAAAAACAACAACTCTGACGTGCCCAGGTCACTGCTGGGCCACCAAATCCGGGAGGGAGGGAGGGAGGGAGCTGGGAATGATGCTGAGGAAGAGGAGGATGCTCCTGTCGTGTTCCATGCCTTGCCCCAAACCCCTGATGTTGTGTTGGAACCCAGGATATCTGGGACAGTCCTGGGTGATCCCAGCTCCAGCCAGGGGGGCACAGACCCCAGGAACTCCTGCAGCTTTGAGTTTGATCCATGAACAAATTAAACCTTTGAATGAAGAACTTAAATCACCAAAGTTTAGCTAGCATGATAGTAGGAGTTGTAGAGTGAAAAGGGAAATGTTGGGGATTTTACCCTGGGGGCTCAGGGGGTGAGATGGAGGCACTTGGGCCCTGTCCTGTGCTCCTTCCTTCTTCTTCCCAACCCCATCTCCTTGGGGATGGTGGCATTGGGGATTGGATTGGAGTGGAATGGAACTGTCTAACACAGGTGATGGGCATTGGATCAGCACTGTCAATAACTAACAGGGAATTTGGAGTATAAAAATCAGTGGGCAGAGAGTGTGCCTGGGGCTGAGCTGGGCAGCCCAGACAGAAAATATCTGAGAGAAGAAACAATAAAACAACCCTGAGAGCATCAGCTGAAGACTCCTGACTCATTCTTGGACAGCTGGGTTGGGAGAGAGCGACTTTTACACATTTGGGTTCATCCTGAGCAAAGCAAACCCCCAGAAATGAGCTCTGGGTGCTGGGCTGGGAAGAGCAGGTGGCCCCGGGCTCTCCTGGGGTTTGGAAGTGGCTGAGTCCGTGAATTCCATGAATTTCTGCTGGATCTTCGTGGCCTGGAGGCCCCAGCATCTGCCATCCTTTCCGTGGATGCATCCTGGAATCAGGCTGGATTCTGCCACTCTCCATGCCATAGATTTCTCTCTTCAATTGTGCTTCTCTTCTGAATTTATTCCAGTTTATTTCCCTACATCGAGCATTTTATTTAGGCCTCCATAATTCCTCCTGCTGGCTGACCAGGAAAACCTTGGCTGGCGCCCTCTGAGTGATGTTTTGTGAGCTCCTGAGCCCACATGGAATAAAAAATCCAGCGTGCAAATCCCAGCTTTAGCCCAGAAATAAAGGTTTCATTCTGCTGTGTGCCTCAGCTGGGCTTTACTGACCCTCAGCCTCAGCCAGGCCTTCAGTTTGCTTTGGAAATTTGTATTTTCAGCAGGGTCTGACAGATCCCTAGAGCAGTGCTGGGCTCCTCAGCCTCTTCCTGATTTATTCCATGTTTTTTACCATCAGTGTACAAGTGGGTGAGGTGTCTAAATTATGTGGGTTTTTTTTAAAATTTCTGACTAAAAGCAGAGAATTCAGGGGCACCCAGTGCCCGTGCCTGAGGCAGGAGCCTCCCAGTTGCCCCTGGGAACAGGATTTGGCTCCGTGTTTTGGCAGCAGGCAGGGGCTGAGCTATCTGCTGGCACCAGGGTCGCTCTGGAGATGGTTCCAGGCTCCACACGTGCGAGGAGAATTAAAAAGAAAAAGAGATCTGAGGAGAAAAGGGATTTTTGTTGGCTTACAAATCATCGCTGAGGTGGGCAGGGTGTGTGGTGGAGCCTGCTTGGCTCTGTGGGTTTTTTTCTGGGATGGGGGATGTGTCCAGGTGTTGGGATTGATTTTATTTGGGTGTTTTTGGGGAGGGATCTGTTGGCAAACCCCTGTGTCAGGGAGGTGCTGTGGATTGGGAAGGGGCTGGTGCCACTTTGGATCCAGGGATGCACCAGGCAGGGCTGGATGCCCCCACCCCTCCCAGGATCCCACAGAATTAATCCATAAAATCCACAAGCTTGCAATACGAATTTTAAATTTTACGAATTTTAATTTCATTGAAGAGATTTTAAAAATTGGAGACTTCGTGAGGTTTCTTTGGTTCGATCTCAGGAGGGGTTTGGAGGCTCCAGAAATCAGCTGGCTTCATCTTTTTCTTTAAACTCAGAGCAAATTCTGGGGCAAAGTACAACTCCGAGGGGCAGGCCTTGGGGAAAACCTCAAATTCCATGAAAATCCAGTGTGGAAAAGCTGGAGAGCTGCCTGCCTGGCCTCTTGCCATGGAGACTGCTCCAGGCTGGCACAGCTGAGGGGGCTCTGTGCCACAGCCAGGACAATGAAGCAGAGCCTTTGTGAGAGAGCTCTGAAGCCTTGTGCAGACAGAGATCCCAAAAAAAGGCTCTGCCAAGGGCTGGAAAAGCCCTTGGAGTGTGCTGAAGCTCAGGGAAGCTGGCCTTGGGCTCAGCTCATCCCTGAATTTTAGAGAGTTGCAAGTGCCTGGTGCTGGGAGGGCAGTGATGGGAGAGGTTTGTTCCAACCCTGGCAATAAAATCGAGGGTTTGTGGAGTGGAATCTCAGAATGACAGAAGGATTTGGATGGGAAGGGGCCCTGAAATCCATCCTGATGGGCAGGGACAGCTCCCACTGCCCCAAACCCCATCCAGGCTGCCCTTGGGCACTGCCAGGATCCAGGGGCAGCCACAGCTGCTCTGGGAATTCCATTCCAGGGTCTCCCCCCGTCCCATTGTACAAACTCATCTACAGGCACCCTGGAAACTCTGAACATTGATTCTCGTGATCCCCAAAACAACAAATATTTCACCCCCAAACAATAATTACACCATTTGTGTTTCTTATCAATGTGCTTAATTATAACCTCCCTAAGTGCAGTTTGGCATGGTCCACTAAACCCAAAGCCCAGCGTTCCTCTCCCACGATTTTAGGAACATTTTCACCCTGTACTGACACTGCCACCACATCCTCCCACTGGGGCCGTGCCACGATGGATTAATTTATTTATTTGGGGTTTATTGTGTCGGGATCTCAGCTGGGAGAGGAACTTGCAACAGCAGGAAAGGACACAATGAGTCAGCGGCGGAGGGGAACTAAAAATAAGGAAATAGCCAGGGAACGACCTTGTTTCCTTTGGGAATTACAGTTGCAAAGCAGCATCCAGGGACGAGAATGGGATTCAACATTTACTAGTGCTGGTTTTGCCCTGAAAATTCGGAGTAGATTCGTGCTGGGATGCATCACTTGGGTGTTGTTCGAGCTGGGAATTTACCTGGAATTTGCATTTGGGGTGGAATGATGTCAGCACGGCTTGGATATCTCGTTAAGCATCACAGGGCAATTGAAATTATTTCTCTGTCGTTGTGTTACACCAAATATCAGGATTTTTCTTGCTGCTGTGCCAGGTTTGGGGGAGAAATTGTGGCGTAATTCAGTTTTGCTAAGGATTCCTTGTAGGAATTCCTGCCCTGAGTGTGAGCTCTGCCTGTCCCTGCAGCTGATCCAGACAAACTTTTCCCACTGGGATGGGATCTGAGCATGGCCAGAGCAGGGTCAGTGTGGGAGGACCTTAATCCCAAGGAATTTAGGATTTCTTGCATCTGAAAAAGCTGATTTAGCCAGGGAACAGCTCCATGGGGTTCTGGCTGGTGGCTTTTACATGGAGAAAAATTCCATCTGGTGCTTCCCATTAGGATGGACTGGGCCACCAAACCATGCTGGGAATTCACTGGGATCCCTTCCCTGGAATTAAAAAACAAAAGTTAACCCCCCCCCCCAAAATTCTCCATATCCAGAATTCCAGCATCTCTAATACTTAATCCCAAGAAATTCAGGATTTCTTACCTTTGGAAAATCCAGTTTAGCCAGGGAACAGCTCCATGGGGTTCTGGCTGGTGGGTTTTACATGGAGCAAAATTCCATCTGGTGGCCCAGAAACCACGCTGGGATTTCACTGGGATCCCTTCCCTGAAATTAAAAATAATTTAAAACCCCTGAAATTCTCCATATCCAGAATTCCAACACCTCTATTACTTAATCCCAAGAAATTCAGGATTTCTTACATTTGGAAAATCCAGTTTAGCCAGGGAACAGCTCCGTGGGGTTCTGGCTGGTGGCTTTTACATGGAGAAAAATTCCATCTGGTGCTTCCCACTGGGATGGACTGAGCCACCAAACCATGCTGGGAATTCACTGGGATCCCTTCCCTGAAATTAAAAATAATTTAAAACCCCTGAAATCCTCCATATCCAGAATTCCAACACCTCTATTACTTAATCCCAAGAAGTTCAGGATTTCTTGCATTTGGAACCCAGGGAACAGCTCCATGGGGTTCTGGCTGGTGGGTTTTACACAGAGCAAAAATTCCATCTGGTGGCCCAGAAACCCCTCTGGGATTTCACTGGCATCCCTTCCCCATGGAAACCCCCGGGAAGGAGAAACCCCCCGGCTCTCCCTGGGCTGGGATTTGGCCCCCCAGACCCCGGGATTTTTCCTGCCCTTGCTCTGCCCCGCCGTTTATTTTTATCCGGCGCTGGCAGGACGCGGCTTCCCAGCCTGGCTCCCTGGGGCTGCCTGCCTTTATTTGGGAATTAAAATAGTGGGGCGGTGCTGCGGGAGCGGCGAGGTGCTGGGAAAGCTTCCCGACCTCTGGAAGCAGCGCTGGGATGCTCCGGGAGCGCCGAGCCCGGCGGAGATGAGCCGGGAGCGGCGGGATGGAATGGGGGACGTCATGGGCAAAGCGGCCGAGGGATGCTATAAAAAGGTAAAAGGGGCTGTGTAAAAAGAAAAAAAAAAACGAGCTTTGCTTTCCTGGTAAAGTTTAAAAAGGTTTGATAGAGACAATAAGAGAAATAAAAATAAAGCAAAGGTTAAACGCTCTTGGGGCGCTGCCAAGAGCGCGCCGGGTGTTTTGGAACCTCCCCTTTTTATCCTGTTCTTCATGCATGGATTTATGCATATTCCAACTTTCCTGCATGGCCACTCCTTGGGTTTGTGAAGAACGAGGTTCTCTTTCCTGGTAAAGTTTAAAAAGGTTTAATAGAGACAAGAAGAGACTTAAAAATAAGGCAGAGGTTAAACGCTCTTGGGGCACTGCCAAGAGCACGCTGGTGTTTTGGAACCTCCCCTTTTTATATATTTAAGTTCTTCTTGCATGGATATATACATACTCAAACTTTTCCAGGAACTGTTCTGCATGGGTCTGTCAAGCTCAATTCCACTTTTATTCAGTTTTTATCATCTTTTGATTTGGGCTTTGGTCTCTTTTTCACAGGCAGTGAATGCTGAGAGTCACTTGGGTTTCTTTTGGAAGTTTTCTTATCTATTCAGGCAGCTGAAACACACTACACCTAAATTCCAAACTACAGCAAAAAACCTTATACATCTATCCAGGCATTTAAACACACTACACCTAAATTCCAAACTACAGCAAAGAAAAAACCTTATCCATCTATTCAGGCAGTTAAAACACACTAAAAACTACAGGAAAAAAAAACATCATACTTATAACATTCATTCTAATACTTGCAAAAAGCCAGCACCAAAATATGTATTTATAACAAGCCCCAAAAGGGACAGAAAGGAGCCTTTGTGTGCCAGGCAGGAATGGTGCCCAGATCCTGCCCACACCCCTGGGATTGGGGGTGGGAGAGGAGAATGCACAGGGTTTAAAGTGTTCCTCCTGCCTGCTCGCATTATCTCCTGGTGATAAAATATCAGGGGGAGTTTCCAAAGGGATTCTCCTACCTGGAAACCCCCCGGGGGGTTTAAAGTGTTATGTGATGTGGCTCAGAAAGTTTGGCTTGGCTTTGCATTTAGCCCAGGAAGGGGAAAGGAGATAAACCCATGTTTTCTGTGATCTCCATGGTTTGGAAATCCCAGAATAGCCCTTGTGCTGTGCAGAGAGAAAATGAGACGCTGCCTGTGGCTCTGGGACTTTAAATATAGTCCTGGTCTGGGGTTGGAAGTGACAGAGTGGCAGAAATAGCCCTGGGGGCCTGGCCCAGTGTCCCAGTGTCCCTGCTGGTGTCCCAGTGTCCCTGCTGGGTGTCCCAGTGTCCCTGCTGGTGTCCCAGTGTCCCTGCTGGTGTCCCAGTGCTCCTGCTGGGTGTCCCAGTGCTCCTGCTGAGTGTCCCAGTGTCCTGCTGGGTGTCCCAGTGTCCCTGCTGGGTATCCAGTGTCCCTGCTGGTGTCCCAGTGTCCCTGCTGGGTGTCCCAGTAATTCTGCTGGGTGTCCCAGTGTCCCTGCTGGATGTACCAGTATTCCTGCTGGGTGTCCCAGTGTCCCTGCTGGGTTTCTCAATATTTTTACTGGGTGTCCCAGTGTCCCTGCTGGTGTCCCAGTGTCCCTGCTGGGTTTCTCAATATTCTTACTGGGTGTCCCAGTGTCCCTGCTGGTGTCCAGTGTCCCTGCTGGGTTTCTCATATTCTTACTGGGTGTCCAGTGTCCTGCGGTGTCCCAGTGTCCCTGCTGGGTTTCTCAATATTCTTACTGGGTGTCCCAGGTCCCTGCTGGTGTCCCAGTGTCCCTGCTGGGTTTCTCAATATTTTTACTGGGTGTCCCAGTGTCCCTGCTGGTGTCCCAGTGTCCCTGCTGGGTTTCTCAATATTTTTACTGGGTGTCCCAGTGTCCCTGCTGGTGTCCTTTGTCCCTGTAGGAACTGGAGCTCCAGCAGGACCTCCAGGCTCAGTCCTCAGTCAGAGGGGAGCCTGGAGCTGCCCCAGGGCTGGAGCCCCTCTGGAGCCGGGCTGGGAGAGCTGGGGGCGCTCCTGGAGAGGAGAAGGCTCCAGGGAGAGCTCCGAGCCCCTGGCAGGGCTGGAGGGGCTGCAGGAGAGCTGGGGAGGGGCTGGGGACACGGGACAGGGAATGGCTTTAAATTGGGAACAAGAGATTGGGATGGGATCCTGGGGGGAATTCCTGGCTGGGCTGGATCCTGGAATCCCTGGCAGTGCCCAGGGCCAGGCTGGCACAGGGCTGGGAGCTCCTGGGGTGGTGGGAGGGGTCCCTGCCAAGGCAGGGCTGGGGGGATTTCAGGTCCCTTCCAGCCCAAAGCACTGCAGGGGTCTGGGATGTGCTGGCCCTTCCGAGGAGGAAGGTCAAGGGGAAGAAGGAAAACATCCACCCAGCCTGGATTGTTTTGTTTTCCCCTTCAAAATCAAGAGCAGCTTTTCTTTTTTTTTGTTTAAAATCATGGTGAGAACTGCATTGTCCTCAGCTCTGCACAGAGCAGAAACGCTTTCATTTTTTGAGTCAGTGCCAAAATACACATTTAAATACCACAGGGTTTTGTTTTCCTTGGAATTACCTTTGCATTTTGAGGATTTGACCCATTATTCCTTCTATACCAAGTCAGAATACTTGATAGCCAAACCCCACCTGGCTGTTCCCCTTCTCCATTTCCATTTTTCCATACCCAGCTCTGAATTTTGAGTGCAGCTGTCAGGTAATTTATCCAAAGCCTAAAGTCCAGCTCCCTCAGGTGTATTTTATTTCTTAGTAACTGCTCCCCATTTTATAATAACAAATAGGACTCTGGATTTCTTTATGGTCATTAGCCTGAGCCTGCCTTGGGAAATGGGATATTCCCAGCTCAGACCTGGGAGCAGAGTTATTGAGAATGCTCAGTAATGACCTGCTGGAGAAAACAGATTGCACGTTGCTGAAATGTACAGCTGTCAGCCTGGGAGCAGTGGGAAACAGCAAAATTGAAACCGATCTGGAGAGACAGAGCCGTGAGAAAGGAGGGAAAACGGATTTTGGTGGAAAGAGAGCAGCCTGGGTGCCCGGGGAGGAGGTGGGGATGCTCTGAGAGGGAGAGCTCCCAGCTGGAGTGGAGGTGGGCATGGGCTGTGGGTGCTGGATGTCAAGGAAAAGCAAATTTAGACGGGAAGAGGTGGGAGAGGCTGATCTGAGCCGGGAGAGGGGAAATTTCCAGGATTTGGTGGAATCTTGGTGCAGTGGCACAGCCAAGGGCACCCTGAGGTGGGCAGCAGCAGGGGCTGGCACCTCCCTCCTCCTGCTGCTCCCACTTCATTAAAACGTTATTTTCACTCATTTTTCCGTATTTTTGTTCTGTCCTCCCCAGCAGGGCTGGCTGTTCTTAATCCCAAATCTGTCTCCATGGGATTGAGGTATTGGTCATTGAAACTTTAAAAACATCCTGGTCAGGGTAAAGCTTCAGAATCCTGGAGCCCAGCCCAAAAACTCCACTCGGTGGCCCGGGGTTTATTTTTTTATTATTTTTAAGGAGTTGAAATAAAAGGAGCTGGGTTATAAATGAAGTTTATTTTGGTAAGGGATTGACAATTTAATGGGCAGGGTAATAATGTGTATAATCAGCACTGGAGCTGGAATTAAATCATTAGTTATTTTAGGTGAATAATTTGCATTTTGTCACACTCCAATAAATAAAAAAGGTGCTTTATTTTTCCTGAGGTGGGGTATGGGGAGCACAATTCCATGAATTAACCCCCTGCAGGCAGCCCAGCCTTGCCTGCTCTGTTTCCTTTTGTTGTGTTTTCTGGATTGGGTGTGAAGTGTTATTTTACAATTAAATCTTCGAGGCTTTCCAAGTGTTCCTTCCATGCTGAATTTGTCCTCGGTGTTGGCACGGGAGCCATCAGTGACAGACACCGGGGGAGAGTCTGAATGGAGCTCTGAGATTGGCACTTAATGCCCAGGGACTGCACACTGATTGATCAGGGGTTTGCTGCAAATCGTTTCGTTGGTTGCTATTTTTAAACTCCTGTGCATGTGTTTATATTTATGTTTGTGTTATTTGTATTTGTGCTTATATTTATATTTGAGCTTATATTTATATTTGAGCTTTATTTGTGCTTATATTTAATTTATATTTGTATTTACATTTATATTTGTGTTTAATTTATATTTATTTTTGTATTTATATTTATAATTATATCTATATTAATATCTATGTTTAGATATATTTTTTTATTTTATTTTAATTTGTTATATTATTTATTTTAATTTTATTTTAATTTGTTATATTGTTTATTTTTATTTATATTATTTTATTTTTATTTATATTATTTATTTTTATTTTTATTTATATTTTTATTTTTATTTATATTTTTATTTTTATTTATATTATTTATTAATATTTATATTTTTATTTTTGTTTATATTATTTATTTTTACTTATTTATTTTTACTTATATTATTTATTTTTATATTATTTATTTGTATTTATATATAAAAATACATGGTTAAACCCAGGGATAATTTGGTGACTGGTTCAAAATCCATCCTGAGCACGCTGGCAGGAGAGGGATTTCTGGGGGCTTGGAAGCTGCTCGGGCAGTGGCAGATGCTGGTGGAGGTGGCTGTGTGTGGATATAGGTACAGAAATTGGGGATTTCTCAGGATCTACCTATCCTTGAGTTTGGCTTGGAGTCAGATCACCTTTGAGCTCCTTTCCAACCCAAACCAGGCTGACTCCAGCTGGGGGTTCCCAGTGCTCTGTGGGGTGCTGGGCAGATGCTGCACAACCTCCCGGCTGGGGCTGCTGGGACCAGGTGCCCTGGTGGCCAAGGTTCATCGCCAGGAAGGGAGAGCCCTTCCAGGACCTTCACCCTTCCTTGTGTCCCTTCCTGGACCTTCGTCCCTCCCTGTCCCTTCCAGGACCTTCATCCTTCCTTGTGTCCTTCCTGGACCTTCATCCTTCCATGTGTCCCTTCCTGGACCTCCGTCCCTCCCTGTCCCTTCCAGGACCTTCATCCTTCCTTGTGTCCCTTCCTGGACCTTCATCCCTCCCTGTCCCTTCCAGGACCTTCACCCTTCCTTGTGTCCCTTCCAGGACCTTCGTCCCTCCCTGTCCCTTCCAGGACCTTCACCCTTCCTTGTGTCCCTTCCAGGACCTTCATCCTTCCATGTGTCCCTTCCTGGACCTTCATCCCTCCCTGTCCTTTCCTAGATCTTCATCCTCTGCTGTCTCTTCCCAGATCCTCATCCCTGCTGTCCTTTCCCAGATCTTCATCCCTCCCTGTCCCTTCCTGGACCTTCATCCTTCCCTGTCTTCTCCCAGATCTTCATCCTTCTGTGTCTCTCCCCAGATGCTCATCCCTCCCTGTCCCATCCAAGCTCACAGTGCTGTCCCATCCCAGATCTTCCCCTGCTGTCCCATCCCTGCTGTCCCATCCCAGCTCTCCCCGCTGTCCCATCCCAAGCTCACAGTGCTGTCCCATCCCAGCTCTTCCCCCACTGTCCCATCCCTGCTGTCCCATCCCAAGCTCACAGTGCTGTCCCATCCCAGCTCTTCCCCCACTGTCCCATCCCTGGTGTCCCATCCCAAGCTCACAGTGCTGTCCCATCCCAAGCTCACAGTGCTGTCCCATCCCAGCTTTTCCCCCGCTGTCCCATCCCAGCTCTCCCCGCTGTCCCATCCCAAGCTCACAGTGCTGTCCCATCCCAGCTCTTCCCCCACTGTCCCATCCCTGCTGTCCCATCCCAAGCTCACAGTGCTGTCCCATCCCAGCTCTTTCCCCCGCTGTCCCATCCCAGCTCTCCCCGCTGTCCCATCCCAAGCTCACAGTGCTGTCCCATCCCAGCTCTTTCCCCCACTGTCCCATCCCAGCTCTTCCCCGCTGTCCCATCCCAAGCTCACAGTGCTGTCCCATCCCAGCTCTCCCCGCTGTCCATCCCAAGCTCACAGTGCTGTCCCATCCCAAGCTCACAGTGCTGTCCCATCCCAGCTCTCCCCGCTGTCCCATCCCAAGCTCACAGTGCTGTCCCATCCCAGCTCTCCCCGCTGTCCCATCCCAAGCTCACAGTGCTGTCCCATCCCAGCTCTTTCCCCCGCTGTCCCATCCCAAGCTCACAGTGCTGTCCCATCCCAGCTCTTTCCCCCGCTGTCCCATCCCAGCTCTCCCCGCTGTCCCATCCCAAGCTCACGTGCTCTCCGTGCCCTGCAGGCTCAGAAGAACGAGCGTGAGTCCATCAGGCAGAAGTTGGCTCTGGGCAGTTTCTTCGACGATGGCCCCGGGCTCTACACGAGCTGCAGCAAGAGCGGCAAGCCCAGCCTCTCTCCCCGGTAAGCCAGAGCCCAAACCCCCGGGCCAGCCTGGCAACTGGGACATGTCTCCAGTGGGACAGCCCAGGGTCATCCCTCACATCCTGCTTCCAGCCAGATTCCTGAACTAACCGTGTTTTAGAACGACATCCCAGTGCGGTATTTGTGATGTAAATGCTTGTAATACTCATGTAACGCTGGCTAGGAGAGAATTTGGATGTTGAGGGGATAAAGGGAATGGGATAAAGTGTTCTCAGCTAGATTTCCTTCAGGTTTCCATTTAGGATTTGGCACAGGGTGCCAGGAGAAGCTGGGGCTGCCCCTGGATCCCTGGCAGTGCCCCTGGACAGGGCTGGGAGCCCTGGGACAGTGGGAGGGGTCCCTGCCGTGCATGGATGAGCTTTAAGATCCCTCCCAACCCAAACCACTTGGGAATTTTCCAACCCCCATGATTCTGGAATTGTGAGCAATGACTGGAAAAGTGATTAATGCTCAGGAAGCACCAGAGGATGGACAAAATAAGCTTTTAACGTGGCTTCCTGCCTCCCCTCCACATCCACGAGCTCTGCTCTGGACACAGCCCCATCCCTGGAGCTGCACACGCCTTCCTCTTGGATTTTTAAGGATTTTGCCCCAAACCCCCCCCCAGAAATTCCTGTTTGTGTTCAGCTGGGTGGAACCCAGGGCTCTGGGGAAGCAGCAAACCCCTCCTGTGCTGGGAGAGAAGCTCTACCTGTTGCCATGGCAGGGGAGAAGAAAGGAGGCAGAAATCCGGGAGGAATCCTGCTGTTCCAGCAGAGAGGGGCAGCCGTGGAATTAAATGGAGCTGCGGATCATTTGAAAGGGAAAACAGCTTTGCTGTGTGTACTTACAGCTGAACCAGGAGCTGCTGTCTGGTAATTAGAGCAGGGCTCTAATTAACGCAGCTCATCAGGCTTTGGCAGCTGTGCCCCCAGAAATTGCCAGCTGTGCCTGAAGGATTTGGGGCTTGTTAATGTTTATAAATGCAGCACAAGGATTCCCTGCTCCAGGAGCTCTTTGCTCATCGGGGGTTTGTAGGGAATTACAGAGTAGGATCAGGGAAGGGACCCCAAAGCTCAGCCCCTTCCCTGTCCCTGGGCAGGAGAGGGAATTGGGAATCCCACTGCCCCCGGGGCTCCAAACCCAGCCAGCCTGGCTGGCACAATCCCAGGGATCCAGGGCAGCCGGGACAATTCCAGGGATCCAGGGGCAGCTGGGACAATTCCGGGGATCCAGGGGCAGCTGGGACAATTCCAGAGATCCAGGGGCAGCTGGGACAATTCCAGAGATCCAGGGGCAGCGGGACAATTCCAGGATCCAGGGGCAGCGGGACAATTCCAGAGATCCAGGGGCAGCGGGACAATTCCAGGATCCAGGGGCAGCCGGGAAAATTCCAGGATCCAGGGGCAGCGGGACAATTCCTGGGATCCAGGGGCAGCCGGGACAATTCCAGAGATCCAGGGGCAGCCGGGACAATTCCTGGGATCCAGGGGCAGCCGGGACAATTCCAGGATCCAGGGGCAGCGGGAAAATTCCAGGGATCCAGGGGCAGCCGGGACAATTCCAGGATCCAGGGGCAGCTGGGACAATTCCAGGGATCCAGGGGCAGCTGGGACAATTCCAGGGATCCAGGGGCAGCCACAGCTGCCAGGCCAGGGCCTCACCTTCCCTTGTTCATTAATAAATCCTTATTAATCCGATTTATTTTGTGGTAAAAGTAACTAAGAAGCTCCACAAAGAAATGGAAAAGGGGAGTTTGCTGTTCCTGAGGAGCAGTAAAATGGGAATGAGGGATTACAGGATTGGGATCTCTCAGCTGGGCTTTTCCCTTCTCTCAGCCTGCTCTGGGAGTCCCTGCTCCTGCATCCAGAGAAAATCATTGCTGGGAGGGGGATGGATTGGGGTTAATCAATCAATCAATTGGGTTAATCAATTAAACCCCATCCAGCAGTGGAGAAGGGGGGTCTGGAAAAGGCCAGAAAAAACTCTTGTGTTACAGGAATGTCTGGGATATAAACAGGGAATGAATCATTTCCACCAGTGGCAAAATACTGTATAATTAATTATTTATATTTGAAATAGAAAAATACATTTAAAATATTAAATAAACATTATAATAAGTATAAAACATTTTAAATATAAAACATTTTAAATATAAAAACAATTATTAAAATATAAAACATTTAAAGTATAAAAAGTTTAAATTACAAAATATTTAAAGTATGTAACGTTTAAAATACAAAACATTTAAAATGCAAGATATTTAAAGTATAAAGCATTTAAATGATATTTAAATATTAAAATGTAAAGTATTTAAAATATAAAATGAGGAAATACAAGATCAAATTATAAAATTATAGCGTTTATAAATATAGAATGAGAAAATATTTTAAGTATAAAATATTTATAATTGTAATATATATATATAATAATTATTATATTATATATTATAATATGCAATATATAATGATATCATGTTTAGAATATATAATATAAAATATTTATAATTTATACATAACATATATAAAATATTATATATTATACATTTTATACTATATATACATTATATATAACATAGAATAAAATTTTATATACATTCTATACTATATATAATTATATATTATAACTTTACACATTTCTCTTTAATTTTTTATCCCTTATTTGTAAATAACTTTGGTTTTTTTTATAGCAACGTGTTCCCTATCTGTAACTGTAATTCACACATTTTATTGAATATCATCCGAGCCGAATAACCAAAAGCAAGAACAATATTCCAAAATTAGGATCATAAAAAATAAAATGTGAAATCCCAGCAGGGGTTTTAGTGGGGTGATTCTGCAGTGTATCCACAGATGGTGGGGGAAGGCCTGGCCTTGTGCCACTCAGGGCCAGTGCCACGCTGGGCTGGTGGCCACGCTGGGCTGGTGGCCATGCTGGGCTGGTGGCCATGCTGGGCTGGTGGCCACGCTGGGCTGGTGGCCACGCTGGGCTGGTGGCCATGCTGGGCTGGTGGCCACGCTGGGCTGGTGGCCATGCTGGGCTGGTGGCCATGCTGGGTGGTGGCCATGCTGGGCTGGTGGCCCTGCTGGGATGGTGGCCATGTGGGGATGGTGGCCATGCTGGGATGGTGGCCATGCTGGGCTGGTGGCCATGCTGGGGCTGGTGGCCATGCTGGCTGGTGGCCATGGTGGGGATGGTGGCCATGCTGGGCTGGTGGCCATGCTGGGCTGGTGGCCATGTGGGTGGTGCCATGCTGGGCTGGTGGCCATGCTGGGCTGGTGGCCATGCTGGGCTGGTGGCCATGCTGGGCTGGTGGCCATGCTGGGCTGGTGGCCATGCTGGGCTGGTGGCCATGCTGGGCTGGTGGCCATGCTGGGCTGGTGGCCATGCTGGGGCTGGTGGCCATGCTGGGATGGTGGCCATGCTGGGCTGGTGGCCATGTGGGTGGTGGCCATGCTGGGTGGTGGCCACTGCTGGGATGGTGGCCATGCTGGGATGGTGGCCATGCTGGGGATGGTGGCCATGCTGGGCTGGTGGCCATGGTGGGGATGGTGACCCTGCTGGGCTGGTGGCCATGCTGGGGCTGGTGGCCCTGCTGGGCTGGTGGCCCTGCTGGGGATGGTGGCCCTGCTGGGCTAGTGGCTCTGCTGGGGCTGCTGGCTCTGCTGGGCTAGAGGCCCTGCTGGGCTGGTGGCCATGCTGGGTTGGTGGCCACAGTGGGGCTGGTGGCCATGCTGGGGATGGTGGCCATGCTGGGTTGGTGGCCACACTGGGGCTAGTGGCCGTGCTGGGCTGGTGGCCACCCGTGCTGTCCCCCCAGGTTGCAGAGTGGGATGAACCTGCAGATCTGCTTTGTCAACGACAGCGGCAGTGACAAGGACAGCGACGGCGATGACAGCAAGACAGAGACCAGCCTGGACACCCCCCTGTCCCCCATGGTGGTCTGGGGGTGCCCCTGTCCCCCAGGGTGGTCTGGGGGTGCCCCTGTCCCCCAGGGTGGGGCTGGGGGTGCCCCTGTCCCCCAGGGGGTCTGGGGGTGCCCCTGTCCCCCAGGGTGGGTCCGGGGGTGCCCCTGTCCCCCAGGGTGGGTCTGGCGGTGCCCCTGTCCCATGGGGGTGTCTGGGGTGCCCCTGTTCCCATGGTGGGTCTGGGGGTGCCCCTGTCCCCCAGGGTGGGTCTGGCGGTGCCCCTGTCCCATGGGGGTGTCTGGGGGTGCCCCTGTTCCCATGGTGGGTCTGGGGGTGCCCCTGTCCCCCAGGGTGGGTCTGGCGGTGCCCCTGTCCCATGGGGGTGTCTGGGGTGCCCCTGTGCCCCATGGTGGGTCTGGGGGTGCCCCTGTGCCCCACGGTGGGTCTGGGGTCCCAGCCTGGAGCAGGAGAGCCGCAGAGGACCCCTGAGGAAATGATCCTCTTAAATAGCAACCCGAAACCAACCTCCCTCCCTCCCTTCCTTCCTTCTTTTCTTTCTTTCTCTCTCTCTCTCTCTTCCTCCCTTTCTTCCTTCTTTTTCTTTCTCTTTCTCTCTTTCTTCCTCCCTTTCTTTCTCTCTTTCTTCCTTTCTTTTTTCCTCTCTTTCTCTCTTCCCTCCCTCCCTCCCTCCCTCCCTCCCTCCCTTTTTGCCTCTGGGAGCTGTCAGGAAACGACCAGGAAGGGGTTTCAGCTCCCACCAGCAGCTTTCCTCCTTTTCCCCGGGTGAATCCAACATTCCTTTTTGGATATAACTCCACCGCCCCAGGTCTTTCCCTCCGGTTTCACCTTTCACCACCCGTTTGATCTGCTGGGCTCCTCTTTCCCTTGACAGCCCAGGAAGCCTAGCTGGGAACCACTCTGATTTTTAAAGATAATCCTGTGGATTAAGAGAAGAAATAAACCCACACCCTTCACAGTTTCAAAAAAAAAAACACAAAAAAAATAGGCCAAACATGGCTGTGGCTTCTTTGCTTCCCCAGAGCAAGCAGAGCTCGTCCTACTCGGACAGAGACACGACGGAGGAGGAGTCGGAGTCCCTGGATGACATGGATTTCCTGAGCAGGCAGAAGAAGCTCCAGGCTGAGGCCAAGATGGCCCTGGCTATGGCAAAGCCCATGGCCAAGATGCAGGTGGAGGTGGAAAAGCAGAACAGGAAGAAATCTCCAGTAGCAGACCTTGTGAGTGGGGCTGGGGGTGACACCGGGGTGGCACTGTTAACATCCCAAATACAAAATGAACGGCACGGACACACGATGAACATTCAGGAACACACGATTAACATCACAGACACACGAGTAACATCACAACACACGAGTAACATCACAGACACACGAGTAACATCACAGACACACGATAACATCACAAACACACGATTAACATCACAGACACACGAGTAACATCACAGACACACGAGTAACATCACAAACACACGATTAACATCACGGACACACGAGTAACATCACAAACACACGAGTAACATCACAAACACACGAGTAACATCACAAACACACGATTAACATCACAAACACACGATTAACATCACAAACACACGATTAACATCACAGACACACAGTAACATCACAGACACACGATTAACATCACAAACACACGAGTAACATCACAGACACACGAGTAACATCACAGACACACGATTAACATCACAAACACACGATTAACATCACGGACACACGATAACATCACAAACACACGAGTAACATCACAAACACACGATAACATCACAAACACACGAGTAACATCACGGACACACGAGTAACATCACAAACACACGATTAACATCACGACACACGAGTAACATCACAAACACACGAGTAACATCACGGACACACGAGTAACATCACAAACACACGATTAACATCACAGACACACGAGTAACATCACAAACACACGATTAACATCACAGAACACACGAGTAACATCACAAACACACGATTAACATCACGGACACACGAGTAACATCACAGACACACGATTAACATCACGGACACACGAGTAACATCACAGACACACGATTAACATCACGGACACACGATTAACATCACAGACACACGATTAACATCACAGACACACGATTAACATCACAGACACACGAGTAACATCACAAACACACGAGTAACATCACAAACACACGATTAACATCACAGACACACGAGTAACATCACAGACACACGATTAACATCACAGACACACGAGTAACATCACAGACACACGAGTAACATCACAAACACACGATTAACATCACAGACACACGAGTAACATCACAGACACACGATTAACATCACAGACACACGAGTAACATCACAGACACACGATTAACATCACAGACACACGAGTAACATCACAAACACACGATTAACATTCAGAAACACCATCCCAGGTGGATTGTGTGCAGGTGATTTATTAAAGGCACTCAGGAACTCCCCAGATCGAGCTCTGTCCATCTGTTCAGAATGCACAAATTGATACCATTTTATTGTGGTGTATTATAGTGATATAGGTATATATGGGATATAAATATCACCATATTGATACCATTTTATTGTGGTGTATTATAGTGTATATAGGTATATATGGGATATAAATATCACCATATTGGTACCATTTTATTATGGTACATTATATTGTATATATGGTATATAAATATCGCCATATTGATACCATTTTATTATGGTGTATTATAGTGTATATATGCATATATGGCATATAAATATCACCATATTGATACCATTTTATTATGGTACATTATTTGTATATATGTATATATGGTATATAAACATCACCATATTGATACCATTTTACTATGGTATATTATATTGTATATATAGTATATAAACATCACCATATTTATACCATTTTATTATGGTATATGATATTGTATATATGGTATATAAACATCACCATATTTATACCATTTTATTATATTGTATATAGACATCACCATATTTATACCATTTTAGTTATATTATAAAACCCCATATTTGTTTAAGCAACACAATTATTACAATAACTGTACTTATATTTGTAAGCAACAGGATCTCATCTACAGGCACCCTGGAAATCTGAATATTGATTCTCGTGATCCCCAAAGCAACAAATATTTCACCCCTAAATAATAATTACACCATTTGTGTTTCTTATCAAGATGCTTAATTATAACCTCCCTAAGTGCAGTTTGGCATGGTCCACTAAAACCAAAGCCCGGGGTTGCCTTCCCATGATTTTAGGAACATTTTCACCCTGTACTAACAACCCCAACCTGGCACGTGCCCAGCCCTGGTGAAAGCAGTAAAATATTGGAAGAAAGCAGAAAAACATTGTGAAAAGCAGTAAAATATTAGGAGAACACAGTAAAATATTGGGAAAAAAGCAGTAAAATATTGGGAAAAAAGCAGTAAGATATTGGGAAAAAGCAGTAAAATATTGGGAGAACACAGTAAAATATTGTTAAAAAAGCAGTAAAATATTGGGAGAACACAGTAAAATATTGGGAAAAAAGCAGTAAAATATTGGGAAAAAAGCAGTAAAATATTGGGAGGAAGCAGAAAAAACATTGTGAAAAGCAGTAAAATATTAGGAGAACTCAGTAAAATATTGTGAAAAAGCAGTAAAATATTGGGAGAACACAGTAAAATATTGGGAAAAAAGCAGTAAAATATTGGGAGAACACAGTAAAATATTGTAAAAAAGCAGTAAAATGTTGGGAGGGAGCAGTAAAATCTTCCATTTTTCTTTGCAGCTGCCACACATGCCTCATATAAGTGAATGCCTGATGAAGAGGAGTCTCAAACCCAGTGACCTGAGGGACATGACCATCGGGCAGCTACAGGTGATAGTCAATGACCTTCACTCCCAGATTGAAAGTAAGTGATTCCTTCTTTGTTCTGCCTCCTTTCATTAAGAACAGGTTCTCTGGGATAAACATGAATATTCTCCATGGAAAGGGGTTCCCAGCCCGGGCGTAGCCCCCATCCCTGCGGGGATTGCAAAGCTCTGTGGGTGGAAAATCCCAACCTGGGCGTTGCCCAGGGCATCCCAAACTCAGCCCATTCCTCCCCGGGCCAGGCTTGAACGAGGAGCTGGTGCAGCTGCTGCTGATCCGGGACGAGCTGCACACGGAGCAGGATGCCATGCTGGTGGACATCGAGGATCTCACCAGGTGAGCAGGAATTCTGCCCCTCCCTGCTCCCCAGCGGGATGGTGGCACCAAAGCTGCTGACACACAGGTGCTGGGAAGGGAGTCGCTGTCAGGGGGGGGAGGCTCGGGAGTGGAATTTCCAGGGGATGACTGGAGTGTTCAAGGGAGCTGGGACACTCAGCTGGAGAGGGGACACGGGGGACAGGTCCAGGGGATCCCTGGGTGTGTATGGACAGGGGGACAGGAGATCCCTGGAGTGTCCATGGATACAGGGACAGATCCAGAGGATCCCTGGGTGTGCATGGATACGGGGACAGGGGATCCCTGGAGTGTCCATGGACAGGGGGACAGGGGATCCCTGGGTGTCCATGGATAGGGGACAGGGGATCCCTGGGTGTGCATGGATAGGGGGACAGGGGATCCCTGGGTGTGCATGGATAAGGGACAGGGGATCCCTGGGTGTCCATGGATAGGGGACAGGGATCCCTGGGTGTGCATGGATAAGGGACAGGGGATCCCTGGGTGTGCATGGATAAGGGACAGGGGATCCCTGGGTGTGCATGGATAAGGGACAGGGGATCCCTGGGTGTGCATGGATACGGGGACAGATCCAGGGGATCCCTGGGTGTGCATGGATACGGGGACAGATCCAGGGGATCCCTGGGTGTGCATGGATACGGGGACAGATCCAGGGGATCCCTGGGTGTCCATGGATAGGGGGACAGGGGATCCCTGGAATGTCCATGGATAGGGGGACAGGGGATCCCTGGGTGTCCATGGATAGGGGACAGGGGATCCCTGGAGTGTCCATGGATAGGGGGACAGGGATCCCTGGGTGTCCATGGATAGGGGGACAGGGGATCCCTGGAGTGTCCATGGATAGGGGGACAGGGGATCCCTGGGTGTCCATGGATAGGGGGACAGGGGATCCCTGGGTGTGCATGGATAAGGGACAGGGGATCCCTGGGTGTCCATGGATACGGGGACAGGGGATCCCTGGGTGTCCATGGATAGGGGACAGGGGATCCCTGGAGTGTCCATGGATAGGGGGACAGATCCAGGGGATCCCTGGAGTGTCCATGGATAGGGGGACAGATCCAGGGGATCCCTGGGTGTGCATGGATACGGGGACAGATCCAGGGGATCCCTGGGTGTGCATGGATAGGGGACAGGGGATCCCTGGGTGTCCATGGATAGGGGACAGGGGATCCCTGGGTGTCCATGGATAGGGGACAGGGGATCCCTGGGTGTCCATGGATAGGGGACAGGGGATCCCTGGAGTGTCCATGGACAGGGGGACAGGGGATCCCTGGGTGTCCATGGACAGGGGACAGATCCAAGGGATCCTGGTGGGTTTTGGGCTCCCTCCTCCTCCTCCATCCCCTCCCTGCTCTGCAGTGTGGGGGGCTCAGGACCATTGGGCACAATTTGCCACAGGGCAGAGCGGTGTGAACAGAAATTGAGTTGTCATTGGTAGAAAAGCAGCAATAATGAAGGTTCTTGGTGCTCACTGGGTGAATTATCTGTAAGAGAACCTTGATCCCGTGTGCTGGGGCCTTTTGGGGTCTGTTCTCCCTCCCCTGAGCTGGGGTAAAGCCTGGAGTGCTGGGATTGCTGATCAGGAAACAATGAACAACCTGGAGAGCAACCCAGAGCCCCATTCCCTTTTGTCCTACCAAGAACTTTTCCAAAAGGCCTCCCTGTCAGGGGAGAGACCCCTGGGAGTGGCCGAGCCCCCAGGCAGTAACCGTGAGCCCCTTGCTGTCCCCAGGCACGCCGAGAGCCAGCAGAAGCACCTGGCAGAGAAGATGCCAGCCAAGTGACTCCCTCCTCCTGCCCCAGAATCCCAGAAAAATCCCAGAAAAATCCCCAAATCCCACTCCTGCTCATCGACCATGTCCCGAGCTTTCTGTCTGCTGATCGATTGGCCTCTGCTTCTTAATTTATTTTAATTTTATTTTTATTTTTTTTTTTTTTTTTACTCGCGCCACTAAATATCAGGCAGTTGTTTAATAATAATAATAATAATAATAATAATAATATTATTATTACAGAAACAAAGAGAATTGTACAGTACTTATAACATTATAAATCACGGGCGAGAAGAGAGGGGTTAGTTTAACTTTATTTTTGGTCCTTTAGAGGTTTTTTTTTCTTTTTTTTTGTTGGGGGGGGGGGGGGTTGGATGATATTTTACCATTGACTACTTTTTTATTCCTCACTGTAGTTTTCAAATAAAGAACCTGTTCTTGACGGTGCTATACAAAAGTCAAAAAAAAAAAAATATCCATGCCTGCCTCGTGTCGTAGCTTTCAGTGCTCTGGACATTTGACTCAGCTCTCAGCATTTTTGGGGGGTTTTTCTCCCTGATGTTCATTTTTAGGTGTGCTGTTCACACTCAGTGGGGTGCAGAGAGTTGGAAGTTTTCTGTATAAAGCTGTAAAATAAAAATTACCACCGTTGTTTTCCTAGGATGTCGTCTCTTTTGTTGCCAAGGTGGGGGGGGATTTGTTGGTGGAGCCTCCGGTTAAATTTATTTAATTTAAGTTTGTTAAAATGTATCAATTTATTTATCTGGTTGAATTTATTGTTATTTTATTAGAATGAAAATTTATCGGTTTATTTATGTGGTTGAATTTATTATAATTTCATTAAAATCAAAATTAGTAATTTTATTTATCCGGTTAAATTTATTATTATTTTATTAAAATTTAAATTTATCATTTTATGTATCCGGTTAAATTTATTATTATTTTATTAGAATTAAAATTAATCATTTCATTTATCCGCTTAAATTTATTATAATTTTATTAAAATTAAATTTTATCATTTTATTTATCCAGTTAAATTTATTATTATTTTATTAAAATTAAAATTTATCATTTTATTTATCCGGTTAAATTTATTATTATTTTATTAGAATTAAAATTTATAATTTTATTTATCTGGTTAATTTATTTATATAAATTTATTATTTATATAAATCTATTATTATATAATAAAATTCTTATAATTTTATTAGAATTAAAATTAATAATTTTATTTATCCGGTTGAATTTATTATTATTTTATTAGAATTAAAATTTATCATTTTATGTATCTGGTTAATTTATTTATATAAATTTATTATTATATCATAAATTTACTATAATTTTATTGAAATTTATAATTTTTTTTATCCAGTTAAATTTATTATAATTTTATTAAAATTAAATTTTATCATTTTATTTATCCAGTTAAATTTATTATTATTTTATTAGAATTTAAAATTATAATTTTATTTCTCTGATTAAATTTATTATAATTTTATTTATCCAGTTAAATTTATTATTATTTTACTAGAATGAAAAATTATCATTTTATTTATCCAGTTAAATTTATTATAATTTTATTAAAATTTAAATTTATCATTTTATTTATCCAGTTAAATTTATTATAAATTTATCCAGATACATTTATCATTTTTTCTCCTCAATTTCCATCACAATTTATCAGCATTATTTATCATGTGCAATTTATCATCACTATTTTATTTTTGCCTTGCTGCTCACATGAAACTGAGAGAAGAGAGTTTTTTGGCAGAGTTATTTATTTGTGAGTTCTAATTCTAATTATTATAATATTAACAGTAGATATAATTAATACAATTTAATATTAATAATGAATATAATAATTAATTCTAAACTAATTCTGTTTCCCATGGACTTCAGCTGAATTTGTGGGGTTGCAAGCAGCAGACACCAACCCCAGCTGGGGTATTTTTTTATTTTATTCATTTTATTTTATTCATTTTATTTTATTTATTTATTTTATTTTATTTCTGAACATTTAAATGAAATTCTAGAAATAAAAAGAATAATCTATATGCAAAAATGGGCAACAAATTAACAGGATTAACCCTGAAATTCCTCACTTTGGGAGAGGCTCAGGGGACTCTGGGACAAAATAAATTTATCTCCATCCCTTTTTTTACTGGATTTAAGGCTGGGGGAGCCCAGCCAGCCCTCCCTGAATCCCAGCCCGGTGCTCCCAGCAGCTTTTCACCTTTGAATTCTCATTTCCTCGGCGGCAAATCCCTCCCAGGCCACGCTCTGCCTGATGATTTACTCAGGGCGTTTGCAAAAAAAGCCTCAGCTGCATTAAAATTTCATCACCTGCCAGGAATGGCTTTTATTAAAGTGCTTTTTGGAAAATTAAATTGCTTTTTTTTTGGAAAAAGGGCGGGGTTGGAAGCAGCTCCTGGAGGGGGTTGGTTTAATTTGGTTTAATTTTCCACCTGTAGCTCAGGGGGGAAAAACAAAAAAATCATCCCTTTTCTTCCTTATTTTTGAATCTCTGCAGGAAATGCGAGAAAATTTTGGGGGGGGTTTGCTTTGCCTGCAGCTCTTTTCCCTGCCTGCACAGGGGGAGAGCTGCTGGGGTTAAAATTCCCCTCTAAACCCCCAAATTTGCAACGTGTGACCCCCAAAACCTCTGCGGGGATCCTCTGCCTCCTGCTGCGTTCAGAGCATGAAAAGCCCCAAATACACGAAATTCACTCTCAGCTTTAGGGAAAAAAAAACAGGAAAAAAAAAAGAGAAAGCTCCTGGGGAATTCCAGAATTAATTGATATCTTAAACTGGGATGATTCCAGGAAAAGCTGGAATTCCAGTCCCTTCCTAAGTGTCTTGGACTTGCTGGAGAGAATTTGTTATTCCACTCACCCTCTGCTTTTTTCCCCCTTCTTGTCCTGGGGGGAATTGGGTTTTTCCAGGACAAAAATTCCTGTTCTGGGTCTCCTTGGGGTGCTGGGGGTGCTGGAATGGATGGATTAAAGGATATTTCTAAAAGCCAAGGATTCTGAGCAAGGTTTGGGGTTTATTCCTGGCTCCTGGCCCCACTTGGAGCCTCCTGCATCCTCCTGGGTGGGGTTTGATTCCCAAAAAAGCATAAACACACAGGATGCCAGGCTGGGCATTGTTTTCCAGCTGGTCTCAAGACCACAACATTCCTAAATATTCTAAAATTTCATTCTGAACCTGTGCTTGAAGAGTCCAAAATGCTGCCTGGCACAGCTTCCTTGGGACAGAGTGGAGAATTCCATCATTAATAGCTCTTGGAAAATGATGTTACACCAAAGAAAGGCTAAAAAAAAATCCATCCTGATCAATTCCATCGTTAATGGCACCTGGAAAATGAGGTTAACACTAAAAAAAGGTTAAAAAAATTCTCCCTGATCAATTCTATTGAAAATGGCAGTTGGAAAATGATGTTACACCAAAGAAATTCACACACAAAACCCCCTCCTAAATCAATTCCATCATCAATAGGCCCTGGAAAATGACGTTACGCCAAAAGAATCCATTCCACAAACACAACCAAAGAAAGAATTCCACAAAACCCCCTCCCAGCTCAATTCCATCATCAATAGCCCCTGGAAAAATGACGTCTACAAACCCAAAGAAATTCCACAAAACACCAAAGAAATTCCACAAAACCCCCTCCCAGCTCAATTCCATCATCAATAGCCCCTGGAAAATGACGTTACGCCAAAGAAATTCCACAAAACCCCCTCCCAGCTCAATTCCATCATCAATAGCCCCTGGAAAACGACGTTACACCAAAGAAATTCCACAAAACACCAAAGAAATTCCACAAAACCCCAAAGAAATTCCACCCCCCGCTCCCAGCTCCGCTCCTGCCCCCCTCCTCCTCTCCCCGTGCGCATCCCGCGGGAGGCGAAAGGGCAAATCCCACCCCATTCCTGCTCTTCCCTCATCCCAGCTTTCCCCCGGGCAGGCGGAGGGGCCGGGGCCGGCTCGGGAGCAGAATCCCCCCGGAGCTGAGGAATCCATCCTGCCCAGGGTGAAAAGTGAAAGCGAGAGAGGAAGCGGCGCCCGAAAGCGCGGGCACGGCTGGCAGCGCCCGCCGCCCACTGCCGGGGCATTCCCGAAATTCCAGCGGCAGGCGCCCCTCAGCCTGCGCCTGCTTCCTGGAGGGGTCATTCCCGTTAATCCCGGGGGAATTTAAAATAAACCCACCCGGCGCTGATGGAGCGGCAGGGAGTGATGGAATCCTGGCATGGGTTGGGAATGGGAGTTCCAGTCCCGGCTCCGTGGGCAGGGAATGGGAATGATTCTGACTCTATGGGTTGGGATTTGGGTTTGTCCCGTGGAGTCCGAAAATCAGGGGATGGTTTGGGTGGGAAGGGGGCTCGGGGCTCCGCCGGTTCCACCCTGCTCTGCCCCGGGGGCTCCACACCCCACACAGCCTGGCCGGGGATGGGGAAGACACAATTCCGCTGGGAATCCTCAATTCCACTGGGAATCCTCAATTCCACTGGGAATCCACAATCTCTGGGAAGCCACAATTCCTCTGGGAATCCATAATTCCGCTGGGAATCCACAATCTCTGGGAGTCCTCAATTCCACTGGGAATCCACAATTCTCTAGGAATCCATACTCTCTCTGGGAATCCACAATCTGTGAATCCTCAATTCTTCTGGGAATCCACGATTCCTTTGGGAATCCTCAATCTCTCTGGGAATCCACAATTCCACTGGGAATCCACAATCTCTCTGGGAATCCACAATCTCTGTGAATCCTCAATTCTTCTGGGAATCCACGATTCCTTTGGGAATCCTCAATCTCTCTGGGAATCCACAATTCCACTGGGAATCCTCAATCTCTCTGGGAATCCACAATTCTACTGGGAATCCACAATTTCTCTGGGAATCCAAAATTCTTCTAGGAATCCACAATCTCTCTGGGAATCCACAATTCCACTGGGAATCCTCAATCTCTCTGGGAATCCACAATTCCTCTGGGAATCTACAATCTCTCTGAGAATCCAAAATTTCTCTAGGAATCCAAAATTTCTTTGGGAATCCACAATTTCTTTGAGAATCCCCAATTCTACTGGGAATCCCAAATCTCTCTGGGAATCCACAATTCCTCTGGGAATCCAAAATTCTACTGGGAATCTAAAATTCCTCTGGGAATCCCCAAATTCTCCCCACTCTCCCTGATACCTGCTCCTCCCAACCCAGTGGGAGAAATTCCCTGCCCAAAATGCATCCTGGGGGCTTTTTAGGGAATCCCAACCTGATCCAGTGGTTTCCCCCCTTTCCCAGGGTGAATCCCTTTCCCTGGAAAGGGGGTTGGAGTTTTGGAGCTGCAAAATTTGGGATTTTTCCAATTCCAAAATGTGGATTTGGGGATCCCGAGGCTTTGGGGTGCCAGAGCTGCCAGGCTGCTCCCTGGAACCCAAGAGAACCTGCAGGGATCCTGGGGAAAATCTCAGGAATTCTGCAGGGATCCTGGGGAAAATCTCAGGAATTCTGCAGGGATCCTGGGGAAAATCTCAGGAATTCTGGAGAGATCTGGGGAAAATCTCAGGAATTCTGGTGGCAACTGGAAAAAAATAATAAAAGAGCCAATGGATGCAGGTGGCTGAGGCAGGATTTTCGAGGTTCCAGCACCCCAAAAAGCTTCAGAAGCACCATTTAATCACCCCCCGAGGAAATGCCAGCAAAAACAGAGGCCTGGGATTAGAATTCCAGGGAATTCCATGAGGAATCAGAACCAACAGCCATGAAAACACCGGGAAGTTTCTCCTGACCCTTTCCCCCTGCTATATTTATGGAGCCAACCCAGATCAAAACCAAAAAAAATAAAGGCCCTTCTGGTCATAAATCTGACCTTGGATCTTCCCAAAAAATGACCCAGAAGCAAAAAAAAAAAAAAAAAATATATATATATATATATATATAAAAAAAAGCTCAATATTCCACAAGTTCTGCGAGTGGCAAATAGGATCAAATTCCTTTTATTTCTTGCATCCAGCACTCCCATTCCCTGCAATATTTTCCCATTTATTTTTTAATGGAGCAGTGATCTCAGCTGATCAGCCTGGGTGGGATTTGATCATCCTGCAGCTTTAACTCGTATTTCTCTGTAATTATCGCTTAATGATTATAAAATGAATATAAAATATTCACTATAAAATGAATCTATAACGACAATAAAAGCATTGCTGGTTACAATGCCAGGCAAGAGCCAAGGAACCAAACCCTCCCCTCTGAGGATGCCACAAGTGCCCAAGGGCTCAGAGCCTGTAAATGAGGAAAATCCATTTAATTTAAAATGCCAGCTAATTAATTAATAAAAATTATTTAATTTAAATTCATTTAATCCATTTAATTTAAAATCCCAGGAGAGACAAACTGGTAGGAAACCTCCCTAACCCTCCTTCCCCCAAAGCTGGGATTTCCTTACCTGCAAACCCCGAGGCTCCTCACTCCCCTGGCCCCCCAAAAAAAACCTCAATTTTTTAATTTATCGGAGAGCAAACAGAAAGGAAAAGCCAGGACATTTCCAGGCAGCTCCCGAGTTTTCGGCAGGGGAGGCTGGAGCTGATCCCGTTTCTCATCACTCCGCTGCCCCAGCCTCAAAACCAAACTGAGCTCAGGGCTCGGGGCTTTTCTTTTCTCATTCGTGTTTTCCCTTTCTGCCGCAGGATTTCTGGGGTTGGTTTGGGTCAGGGCAGAGCCAGGGGCGGGGATCCCCCGAATCTTGACTGCTTTAAATTCATTCGGATTTTATGGGATGATCCTTGGAGGATAATTCCAATAAAAGTGATTTTCGGTTGAAGTACGGGGCAGGAAAATTGCATTTTCTTGTGGTAAATCGTGCAGCTGATAACACTTCTATCATTTAATAGTTATCATATATGTAAAATAAATATAATATTTATTATCGATATTATTATATTGCATTATTATAGTGATTATATTATTATTGCATTTATTATTATTAAGGATTTATTTGTTATATTTATTGCATTTATTGCATTATTATAGGCCTTATATTTGTTATATTTATTGCAATTATTACATTTATTATAGTGATTATATTTTTATATTATTGAATTATTACATTTATATATGTTATATTTCTATATTTATTGCATTATTGCACTTATTAAAGGCCTTATATTTGTTATATTTATTGTATTATTACATTTATTATAGTGATTATATTGTTGTATTATTGCATTATTGCATTTATTATAGGCTTATATTTGTTATATTTATTAGCATTTATTGATTTATTAAAGGCCTTATATTTGTTATATTTATTATAGGCTTTACATTTGTTATATGTTGATTTGTTATATTGTTTATTTATTAATTTATTATATGTTATTATTATACTGTTATTATTATTTATTCTATTTATTATATTATTTTTGTTTATTATTTATTATTTATCATAGCGCTCATTTAATAACGTTATTAACTTAGTATATTATTATTTTATTTATTCCATTTATTATTCTATTATTCTATTATTATTATCTATTTATCCTATTTATTGTATTTATTACATTGGGCAGGCCCTGGCACAGGGTGCCCAGAGCAGCTGGAGCTGCCCCTGGATCCCTGGAATTATCCAAGGCCAGGCTGGACTGGGCTTGGAGCCTCCTGGGATAAAGGCAGGTGGAACTGGGGGAGCTCTGATTTCCCTTTCACCCTAAACAATTCCATGATTTTATGATTCCACGGAACCAACCCAAGGGAAAGTCACAGCCCAGCCCAGAGAGCTTTAATTATTCCCACTCCATTTCAGCATTGCTTGCCATTCCTCTGGGATGCACTTGCCCCGAGCTGCTCAAGGAGTAATTATCTTATTTAAATACGTTATAATGTATAAAACACATTCTTTTGCTCTAATATGACGAATATAAATATTAATTATCAAGATTTTTCATTCAGCCTGAGCCTGCTCAAGCAGAGGATGAAGGAGGACAAGACGGATTTTTACTTCCACTGGAAAAAAAAATCCAGTCAGCAGAATTAAAATCTCAGAATCCTGGAATGATTTGGGATGGGAGGGATCTTAAATCCCCCCGGGTGCTCCAAACCCCCCCAGCCTGTCCTGGGATCCGGGGGCAGCCCCAGCTGGATTACAGGAGAGACCTAGAGGGGATAACTGGGATATATTCCAATTTACAGAAAATGAAACCCAAATCCCACCCTGTCAGAACCCTGGGCACAGAATTTCAGATTGCTGTGCTGGCAGGGAGTGACCCTAAAAATAAACTGCATTTGACCTGGGGCCATGGAAAGGCTTCCAGAACTGAGTGACAGCACTGGGAGTGTGGAGTTGGATAGAGGTGTGTGATAGCACAGGGGGAGAGTTAGAATTTAAGGTGGTGAGTTAAAATAATATACATGGAACAAGATGGAGGGGTTAGGGCAGAGTCTCCTCCTTTCCCCTTCTCTCTCCTTCTCCTTCTCCTTCTCCTTCTCCTTCTCTCTCCTTCTCCTTCTCCTTCTCCTTCTCCTTCTCCTCTCCTTCTCCTTCTCCTTCTCTTCTCCTTCTCCTTCTCCTTCTCCTTCTCCTTCTCCTTCTCCTTCTCCTTCCTTCTCCTTCTCCTTCCTTCTCCTTCTCTCTCTCTCCTTCTTCTCTGGTTTGGATAATTTTGTGTAATTAGTCAGAAAACCCCCCAGTGCAGGACACGGCTAACCAATTATTACATTAAAAAATAAATTAATTAACATCTCGTAGTTAAATAATTTAAACCTAACAAACCCCTTAAAAACTTTACTCTCTACTCCATTTTTAACTTATTAACAATACAAAACCGCTCACAATCGATAACACCGTAACTTAAATAAAAAAACCCAATAAAATCCAAATCCAGAGAAAAATTCTCTCACACGCAATTTAAGCATAACCCTAAAAAAATAAAATAATGCAATAAACCGAAAAAATTCCCCATCCCAGCAGTGATCCTGCTGGGAGCAGGGCCTGAGCAACCTGGAAAGCCAAGGTGGAGCCTTTCAGGAACAGCCCCGAGCACATCCCGAAATCCTCTTTCACTTTTGACTCTCGGAAGAAGCGGCTCCTACACGAGCTGGAAACCACAGCCCGCGGGGAAACGAGGGGGCAGAAGTGGAAAACACAGAGAGAAATTGGAAAATGAGGGTGCCGGAGCCCGAAGGAGTCTCAGGACACGCCACGGGCTTCTTATAGGAAACAGCGAAGATACGAAGAATCTGAAAATGCAATATAAAACTCTTGATTCATCCTGCTCCCTTCCAATTTGACAGCAAAAATCCCAGTGACTTCACGGCAGTCCCAGGGCACAGAAAAGTTTCCTGCAGCCTTTTGGGGCAGCTGAGAATGTCACGAAAGGTGGGGGCCGAGATATTTGAAATATTTATTGGTTATTCCAGATATTTCAGCAAAATCCGGCGTTCAGGCAGGTTTTCACCGACGTTTGTTAGTGAGATTTCGTCGTCGCAGAATCAGAGAAGCATGGTTTAGGTTTAGGTTGGAAAATATCTCGAAGTTCATTCAGTTCAAAGCTCCCCCCCCCCGAGCTCTGTCCCCAAACGCCACCTCCACAGGGCTTTAAATCCTTTCCCTTTAAACTATTCGGGAATTTTCCCTAAAAATCCATCATGAACCTCCTCCGGGGAAACCTGAGGCTGTTTCCTCTTGTCCTGTCACTCTCCTTGAGAGGAAAGCAGGATAAAAATAGAAATGGAAAAGCTGGGGAGGGACGATTTACGAGGGATGGAGCGAGAGAGCGGGGAGGGCATGGCTTCAAACTGGGAGAGGAGGAGCTCAGGTGGGATTTTGGGAAGGAATTCCTGCCTGGGAGGATGGGGAGACCCTGGAAAAGAATTCCAGAGCAGCCGTGGCTGCCCCTGGATCCCTGGAAGTGTCCGGAACCAGGCTGGAACAGCAGAATCCCTGCCATTGGGATGAGATCCTTACGATCCCTTCCAACCCAAAGCATTCCCGGATTTTGTGATCCCGTGGAAGTTCCTCCACGTGCCTCACCCCGTTTTCCCGGGAGCTCTTCGTGCAGAGCCCGAGGAGGGAGAGGCGCTCCCGGCTGGATGCGTGGCCGTGGCCGGGCGGGCGGGATTCCCGCTCGGGAATGAGCGCTCTCGGGATGAGCGCGGCCGGCCCGGGGGGAAACCCCGCTCGGGCAGCGGCTCTATAAGAGCAGCGCCGGGGGAAGCGAGGGCAGCGACATGGAGAGGGCAGGCGGCGGCGGGACAGGCACCGGGAACGGCACCGGGAATGGTACCGGGAACGGCACCGGGAGAGGCACCGGGAACGGCACCGGGAACGGTACCGGGAGAGGCACCGGGAACGGCACCGGGAACGGCACCGGGAACGGCACCGGGAACGGTACCGGAGAGGCACCGGGAGCGGCACCGGGAGGCACCGGGAGAGGCACCGGGAACGGCACCGGGAACGGCACCGGGAACGGCACCGGAATAGCACCGGGAATGGCACCGGGAATGGTACCGGGAACGGCACCGGGAGAGGCACCGGGAACGGCACCGGGAGCGGCACGGGAGCGGCACCGGGAGAGGCACCGGGAGAGGCACCGGGAACGGCACCGGGAGAGGCACCGGGAATAGCACCGGGAACGGCACCGGGAGCGGCTCCAGGAACATCAGGAGCGGCACCGGGAACAGCATTGGAAACGGCACCGGGAGCGGCACCGGGAACATCAGGAGTAGCACCGGGAGCGGCTCCAGGACCATCAGGAGTTGCACTGGGAACGGCGCCGGGAATAACCCCGGGAATGGCAGCGGGAGCGGGCGGGCAGCGCCGCCTGGCGGAGCCGCGCGGGCATTGCTGTGCCTGGCGCTGCTGCTGCTGCCCCCGGCCCGGGCACTGCCCACCCCTGTCCGGCCACTGACCACCCCGTTCGGCCACTGCCCACCCCTGTCCGGCCACTGACCACCCCTGTCCGGCCACTGCCCACCCCTGTCCGGCCACTGACCATCCCTGTCCGGCCACTGACCATCCCTGTCCGGCCACTGACCACCCCTGTCCGGCCACTGACCACCCCTGTTCGGCCACTGACCACCCCTGTCCGGCCACTGACCACCCCCGTTCGGCCACTGACCACCCCTGTCGGCCACTGACCACCCCTGTCCGGCCACTGACCACCCCCGTTCGGCCACTGACCATCCCTGTCCGGCCACTGCCCACCCCCGTTCGGCCACTGCCCACCCCCGTTCGGCCACTGCCCAGCCCTGCCCAGTGCCTCAGCCGCTCCCGGGCCCTGCTGGAAGCCGCCAACGCCTCCCTGCAGTGGCTGAAGGTCTGCGGGGAATGGGATGGGAGGGGGAGGATGTGGGGCAGGGGTGGCACCCAGGATATCAGGATGGGCAGGGTGGCACCCAGGATGTCAGGGATGGGGCAGGGGTGGCACCAGGATATCAGGGATGGGCAGGGGTGGCACCCAGGATATCAGGGATGGGGCAGGGGTGGCACCCAGGATGTCAGGATGGGGCAGGGTGGCACCCAGGATGTCAGGATGGAGCAGGGGTGGCACCCAGGATATCAGGGATGGGTAATTGTGGCACCAGGATATCAGGATGGGCAGGGTGGCACCAAGATGTCAGGGATGGGGCAGGGGTGGCACTCAAGATGTCAGGGATGGGGCAGGGTGGCACCCAAGATGTCAGGATGAGCAGGGGTGGCACCCAGGATATCAGGGATGGGCAGGGTGGCACCCAGGATATCAGGGATGGGGCAGGGGTGGCACCCAGGATATCAGGGATGGGGCAGGGGTGGCACCCAGGATGTCAGGGATGGGGCAGGGGTGGCACCCAGGATATCAGGGATGGGGCAGGGTGGCACCAGGATATCAGGGATGGGCAGGGGTGGCACCCAAGATGTCAGGGATGGGGCAGGGGTGGCACCCAAGATGTCAGGATGAGCAGGGTGGCACCCAGGATATCAGGGATGGAGCAGGGGTGGCACCCAGGATATCAGGGATGGGGCAGGGGTGGCACCCAGGATATCAGGGATGGGCAGGGGTGGCACCCAGGATATCAGGGATGGGGCAGGGGTGGCACCCAGGATGTCAGGGATGGGGCAGGGGTGGCACCCAGGATATCAGGGATGGGGCAGTGCTGATACCAAACCAGGGAATGCTGGAGCAGTTTTGGTACCCAGGATGTCAATGGTGGCCCCAGGATTTTATTTTATTTATAAAATACAGAAAATAAATAAAATATATAAACCACATAAAATCGGTAAATTTACCATAGCTCTGCCTGCTGAAGCTGTCGGGGACCCCTTTTTTTATTCCCTTCCCCCCAGGGCCTGAGCACGCTGGGATTCGAGTGCTCCCTGGAGGAGGTGGATCTGGAGGACATCACGGAGAACCAGCTCAACACCCTCCGAGCCTGCACCACTCCGGACCCCGGGGTAAAACACCCGAGAAACACACCGAAATCACAGCCAAAATCACAGCCAAAATTCAAATTTCACCCGCTACTTTCACAGAACACAGAAATCCCAAACCTTATCCTTTATCCCTTCTTTAATTCACAGCCTGGAAACTGCCCTGTGCTGGAAAAAGCAACTTTGGATCAGGTAAAGAGGAATTTCCTAGCAAATCTTTATTTTCTCGTTGTGTGTTTATAGGAGCAGCAGATTCCCACTTTTCCTGATAATTCCTTGTATTTTTTTTCCAGGAAAAATGCCTGCAGGGCATCTCTGAGGATGTGAGAGCCTACAGGGCACAGCTGGGGGGGCTGCAGGACCCGCGGCTGCTGGAGGCTCTCGATGGGATGCTGGAGGTGAGAATTCCTCCCCTTTTATCCCAAATTCAGGAAATCGGGAAGGAAAAACCTCTCTCCTGCAAATATTGAAATAGGAGAGCCCTGGGGCACCGGCTGTGATGAAATAAATCTAATTTTAGCCTCGGTCTAGTAATGCAATCGTGAAATATTCGGAATTTTAGCTTATTAATATTTGAAATTTCACCTTATTAATGGCAAGAATCAATATTTCAAATTTTGCTTTATCAATGGTAAGATTCAATATTTGAAGTTTTAGTCTCAGTCTATTAAATGGTGAGTCAATATTTGAAATTTTGCCTTCTTAATGATAAGGTTCAATATTTGAAATTTTAGCCTCAGTCCATTAATGCAATCGTGAAATATTTGAAAATATATCTTATTAATGGTGATTCAATATTTCAAATTTTAGCCTATTAATGCAATCGTGAAATATTTAAAATTTTACTTTATTAATGATCAATTAAATATTCCATATTTTCCCCTCACTCTATTAATAATAAATCAAACATCCCAAATTCTTTCCTCAGTCTATTAAGGATAACTTAAAAATCCCAGCTTTTCCCCTCACTCTATTCACGATAAATATCCCGTTTTTTTCCCTTAATCTATTAATGACAAATTAAATATCCCACATTTTCCCTCAATTAATGATAAATTAAATATCCCAATTTTTTTCCCTTGACCCATCCTAATTTCCCTTTCCCCTGAGGGGGTGAAAACCCGAGGGATTTTTTGATTGGAGACATTTCCTAACCCTGGGCAGGCCCTGGGCAGCAGCGCTGGGAAGGTCCCGTCGGGATCATCGGGATCGTCGGGATCATCGGGATCGGGATCATCGGGATCGGGATCATCAGGATTGGGATCATCAGGATCATCGGGATTGGGATCATCAGGATCGGGATCATCAGGATCATCAGGATTGGGATCATCAGGATCATCGGGATTGGGATCATCAGGATTGGGATCATCAGGATCGGGATCGTCGAGATCATCGGGATCATTGGGATTTGGATCATTGGGATCTGGACCATCGGGATCTTGGGGATCAGGATCTCTGGGATCTGTGGGATCTCCTGAGGGATCTCCTGTGGTATCTCCTGCAGGATCTGCAGGATCTAGGGGATCTCCTGTGGTATCTCTGGGATCTCCTGCAGGATCTGCAGGATCTCTGGGATCTCCTGCAGGATCCCTGGGATCCCTGGGGTCGGCGGGCTCCGTGGGGCGGGCGCCGTTCCGGCTGCGGCTGCGCCTGTGCTCCGTGCTGCAGGCGCTGCTCCTGCGCAGCGTCACCATCTGCAGGGTGCTGAGCTTCCTCAGCTCCTGAGATCCCTGCCGCGAGACCCGCGGGAATCTGCAATTCCCTGAGCGCCCCGGGGCTTGGGAACTGCAGCGATCCAGCCGGGTTTGCTCTGCTGCTCCCGGGGCTCAGAGCCGGGCGGGATCAGCGCCCACCCAGGGCATCTGGGATCAGAGTCCACTCTCTGTCCCCATTGATTCGGGTCAGAGTGCACTCTCTGCCCCATTGATTTGGGATCAGAGTCCCCTCTCTGCCCCATTGATTGGGATCAGAGTCCACTCTCTGTCCCCATTGATTTGGGATCAGAGTCCACTCTCTGTCCCCATTGATTTGGGATCAGAGTCCACTCTCTGTCCCCATTGATTTGGGATCAGAGTGCACTCTCTGTCCCCATTGATTTGGGATCAGAGTGCACTCTCTGTCCCCATTGATTTGGGATCAGAGTCCACTCTCTGTCCCCATTGATTTGGGATCAGAGTGCACTCTCTGTCCCCATTGATTTGGGATCAGAGTGCACTCTCTCCTGATTGATTCGGGATCAGAGTGCACTCTCTGTCCCTATTGATTTGGGATCAGAGTCACTCTCTGTCCCCATTGATTTGGGATCAGAGTCCACTCTCTGTCCCCATTGATTTGGGATCAGAGTCCACTCTCTGTCCCATTGATTTGGGATCAGAGTGCACTCTCTGTCCCCATTGATTTGGGATCAGAGTGCACTCTCTGTCCCCATTGATTTGGGATCAGAGTCCACTCTCTGTCCCCATTGATTCGGGATCAGAGTCACTCTCTGCCCCCATGATCTGGGATCAGAGTCCACTCTCTGCCCCATTGATTTGGGATCAGAGTCCACTCTCTGTCCCCATTGATTTGGGATCAGAGTCCACTCTCTGTCCCCATTGATCTGGGATCAGAGTGCACTCTCTGTCCCCATTGATTTGGGATCAGAGTGCACTCTCTGCCGATTGATTCGGGATCAGAGTGCACTCTCTGTCCCCATTGATTTGGGATCAGAGTGCACTCTCTGTCCCCATTGATTTGGGATCAGAGTGCACTCTCTGTCCCCATTGATTCGGGATCAGAGTGCACTCTCTGTCCCCATTGATTTGGGATCAGAGTGCACTCTCTGTCCCCATTGATTTGGGATCAGAGTGCACTCTCTGCCCTGATTGATTCGGGATCAGAGTGCACTCTCTGTCCCCATTGATTTGGGATCAGAGTGCACTCTCTGTCCCCATTGATTTGGGATCAGAGTGCACTCTCTGTCCCCATTGATTGTTTTGGATTTCAGAGTCCACTCTCTGCCCCATTGATCTGGGATCAGAGTCCACTCTCTGCCCCACTGATCTGGGATCAGAGTCCACACTATTCCCTGATTATTTGGGATGATATTCCACACTATTACCTGATTTATTTGGTGATATTCCACACTATTACCCTGATTTATTTAGATGATATTCCACACTATGCCCTGATTTATTTATGATGATATTCCACTATGCCCTGATTTATTTATGGATGATATTCCATTTCTATTCCCTGATTATTTAGGATGATATTCCATTCTATTCCATGACTTATTTAGGATGATATATTCCATCCCACCCTATTCCCTGATTTACGATGATATTCCTTGAATTGGGATTCCATTCTATTTCATGATTTATTTATGATGATATTGATTTATGATTCTATTCCCTGATTTATTTATTGCAATATTCCATTCTATTCCCTGATTTATGATATTCCTTGAATTGAGATTCCACCCTATTTCATGATTTATGATATTTATTTTTCTACTCCCTGATTTATTTATGATGATATTCCATTCTAGTCCATGATTTATTTATGATTATTGATTTATGATCCTATTCCTTGATTTATTTATAATGAAATTCCCCTATTTATGATATTTCCTTTCTATTCCCTGATTTATTCATGCTATTCCCTATTTATTCTATTTATTAATAATAAAATCAAAGTTTCCTTCAAAATCATGGTGATTTTATTTTGTCCCTTGGGATCCAACAGAAATCCTTTGAAACACTTTGGATGTTGCTGGCATGGGAAGGCACCCCCCTGTGTCTGGTGTGTCTTAAAATCCAGATTTCCCTCTTGGAAAATCCAGGGATAGGGAAGATGTCCCTGCCCCTGGCAGGGGTTGGAATGGGATGGGAGATTTTGGGATTTCCATCCCAAAAAAACCCCAAAAAACCTTGGATGCTTTTGGTGGCACCTCCAGCTTTTCCAGAGGCTGAGGAACAACTTCCATCCTCCTCTTCTTCCCAGGAAATCATCGACTTCCCAACACTTCACCCAGCTAAAACAAAAATCAAAACTCAGATGGAAATAATGGAAATTTTTCCTGTTTAATCCCTATTTTTCCAAAGTATGTTTTCCTTTCCCAAACATACACAGAGGGAGATGATCCCAAGCATCCCACAGCCTTAAAAACAAGACAATCCTGGATCTGGTCATTCCTCTCTTCTGCAAATTCCATTTTTCCCAATATTTTTTTTTCCAATCCTGCAGCACAGGGATTTCAGCTCCTCACGTATTAAGCACCTAAATTCTATTCATGATTGAATAAATCAAGTAAAAATTAAAAAAAGTATAAAAAGTTTCTCATAAAAAAAGGAATTATACAACGCAAAAAACGGGAGACAAACTATACAGAAAAGAGGGGAGAAGAAATTCCATGGGGAAATTCCCAGCTGCCTGGAGTTCATAGTGGTGTTCCCATCCTTGGGAATTTCAGGAAGCAGAACCACAGCTTAACAAGTGGATGTGCAGCACCTATACAATAATTCCATATATACAGTGATTATGCAAAGGGATTTGCTACAAATTTTAGGATTATTCTTCCCTGATCCATGAGAAATCCAATGCACCTCATGATTCTGACAGTTCAGGTTTGGTTTGGTTTTTTTTGTTTTGTTTTGTTTTGGAAGGGGATGAAAAGTTTCCAGAGGAATTCTTTTCCCTGATGGAAATAAAAATCTCTTTCCAGGTGATGAAAAAGATCAGGTGGATTCTTCCAGTGCTGGTGGCATTCCCTGTGGGTGAAGCCTGGAATTCCAGGATCCACCTCTCTCCTGCAAGTCCTGGAGATTTGCAGCCACTCGAAATTCCAGCCACGTTTCTCTGGAGGCTCCTGCCCGAGCTGCCCTCCGAGTGCTGATGCCAGGAACATTCCAGAATCCCACAGGATGCCAGGGGGTGGAATGGTTGGACTGGGAAGCTCCCACCTCCTCCTCCTTCCAGCTGGCTCAGCTCTGAGCCAAGAACCCTGAGGGAAGGGAAAAACATTCCTGGATTATGGGAGCTTGGGAAGTTCCCGCTCAAGCTGAGAGGATTTGAATTGAAGAATATTTGAGTTGGAAAATAAATGGATTAAAACCCCCTGCTCTGCCAGGGTCTGTGAGGGACAGCTCTCCACTTTGCCCAGCCAGGTTGTTCCCAGGGAGAATTAATCATGGAATTAGGTGGGATTCCAGGAATCCACTCCAATTCCCCCAGCACTGCCCCACGTCCCAGGTGCCTCGTCCACCCAGGAGATAAATCCCTCCAGGGTGCTGTGCCAGCCCTTTCCATGGAGGAATTTTCCCAATATCCAATCTAAACCTCCCCTGGCACAATTTGAGGTCATTCCCTTTTGGCCTAAATTAAGGAATTAAGAAAGAACAAAGTTCTGGGAAAAAAAATCCATTTAATTTTTGAGGACAGTTCCCCTTGGCTGGCTGAATTCATAAAATTATGGAATGGTCTGGGTTGGAAAGGACCTTAAAGGTCATTTAATTCCAATTAATTGGATAATTCCCAGCTCCTCGAATAATTTGGATTTGCAGAAGGTGAACTCAATACAGGAACTCCAAGGAAAAGAGGGGAGCTCCCTTGGGAAATCCATCCATCAGGGAAGGTCTTAATTAACCATGAATTAACCATTCCTGAAATAAAGACCCAAACAGCTCCTCCAGGAAATCCCAGGAACTGGTTTGGACACCCCAGGTTGTGCAGGGAGTGCTCTCCACACTCAGGGCAAAAATATTCTTTATTTTGTAGCAGCCCCTGAAGGGAAGGACAAAAACACCACAAAAACCACGGAGTCACTGCAGAAAGGGGAAGGGAGACAAATGTGACCTCCAGGACAAAGCATGCACTGGGGATTTGGAGAATTCCCTGCTGGAATCCCCAAACCCAGCAGGGACAGGGCTGGAACCCGTAGCCCAGATGGATCCCTGCTGGAATCCCCAAACCCAGCTGGATCCCTGCTGGAATCCCCAAGCCCAGCTGGATCCTGCTGGAATCCCCAAACCCAGCTGGATCCCTGCTGGAATCCCCAAGCCCAGCTGGATCCCTGCTGGAATCCCCAAGCCCAGCTGGGATAGGGTTGGAATTCCCAATCCCAGCAGGCACAGGGCTGGAGCTGGGAGCCGATACCTTGCAGCGCCTGCAGGATCTCGTAGGTGGCTTTTTCCCCGAGGCTCCTCTGCAAAGCCTCTGCAGTGCCATTGCCCTGCTCCTTGTCTCTCCACCTCATCAGCACCAGGAATTTCTGCATGTTCACCTCCTCCTCCATGGCCCGGATGTCCTCGATGTCCTTCATCTCCATCTGCAGGCACTCGATGGCGATCTCCCTCCAGCGCCGGTCCAGCAGCTTGGCGATCACCAGCAGCTGCTGGTCTGTCAAGCTTTTGGCTCCCAGGTCATCTGGAAAACACGGGATTTGCCCCAAAATCCACCCTGATTCTCCCCTGGCCCAGCCTGAGGCCGTTCACTCTCTCTCCTGTCCCTGTTCCCTGGGATAAGATCCCAAATCCCCTCCTGGCAGGAGTTGTGCAGAGAGAAATTCTCCTGAGCCCCCTTTGCTCCAGGTTGAGCCCCTGCAGCTCCCTCAGGAATTCTCCATTCCCTTCCCAGCTCCCTCAGGAATTCTCCATCCCTTCCCAGCTCCCTCAGGGATTCTCCACCCTTCCCAGCTCCCCCAGGGATTCTCCAGACCCATTCCCAGCTCCCTCAGGGATTCTCCAGACCTTCCCAGCTCCCTCCAGGGATTCTCCAGCCCTTCCCAGCTCTCCTCAGGGATTCTCCACCCTTCCCAGCTCCCCAGGGATTCTCCAGCCCCTTCCCAGCTCCCTCAGGGATTCTCCATTCCCTTCCCAGCTCCCCCAGGGATTCTCCAGACCATTCCTCCCCGATTCTCCTGACCTCCCAGCTCCTCCATGGATTCTCCACCCTTGTCCCAGCTCCCTCAGGATTCTCCACCCTTCCCCATCCTCCTCAGCATTCTCCACCCTTCCCAGCTCCTCAGGATCCCATCCCTCCCAGCTCCTCAGGGATTCTCCAGCCCTTCCCAGCTCCCTCAGGATTCTCCAGCCCTTCCCACTCCCCCAGGGATTCTCCAGACCATTCCCAGCTTCCTCAGGGATTCTCCAGCCCTTCCCAGCTCCCTCAGGGACTCTCCAGCCCTGCCCAGCTCCCTCAGGGATTCTCCATTCCCTTCCCAGCTCCCCCAGGGATTCTCCAGCCCCTTTCCCAACCCCATTCCCTTCCCTGGACACTCTCCAGCCTCTCCATGTCCTTGTGAGGATCCCAAAAGTGTCCCAGGGCTGGAGGAGCCCCACCAGTTCCAGCACAGGGGACAATCCCTGCCCCAGCCTGTCCTTGGCCACCCCTGGCTCATGTCCAGCCCCTGCCAACCATCACCCCCAGCTCCTTTTCCACCAGACACCTTTCCAGCTGCTCTTCCCCAAGCCTAGACCATTCCACAGGTTAAAAATCCTTGGCCAAGTGTCTCAGTTTCAACCCCAGGACACAACCCCAACCCCACCCAGGCTCCCTCCCGGCCAGGCCCCACCTGCAGTGCCACCAGTTTTTTGCTTTTTGCTGTGGATCCCCTCTTCCTCCAGGATGCTGAGGGCTGGCTTCCTCTTTTTCACACCTGGGAATTGAGCAGAGTCACTGCTGTCCCCAGGGAGGCACGAGGAACAGGAGCCCACCCCGGGTCACCTGCAGGCACTCACTGGCTGTGCTCCTCTTCTGCTCGTTCTTGTTCTGGTCATAATGCATCCAATCCCCTGGGAAAGGGCACAGGAGGGAAAGGTGAGGCAGGAATTCCCAGCTCCAAGGATTCCCAGGCACAAGGCAAAGCTGTTGGGTGGATTCCAACCCCTCAGGTTTGATAGAATGAGATTTTCCCCTTTTTATTCAACGTGCTGCAGCAAGCCCAAACAGGCAAGAGAGACTGCAAGCTGTAATGCAGCAAAGTGCAATTTTCTGTTCTGTTATACAATTCTATGGAAAACAGAGGGAATCATCTGTTCTAACACGGAATAGTATGCAGGAGGGTGGAACTAAACGGTCTTTAAGTTCCAAATGAAACCATCCCATGATCAGAGGGATGGAGCAGCTCCCAGAGCTGGGATGGTTCAGCCTGGCCAGGAGAAGCTTTGGGGGACCTCAGTGTGGCCCTGCAGGAGCTGCAGGAAGGATGGAGAGAGACAACTGGCAAGGGCTGGAGTGACAGGACACAGGGAATGGCTGCTCACTGACACAGCCTCTTCCAATGCTTGACCCCCTCATTCCTGAGGGAATTTCCCCAGATATCCAATCTAAACCTCCTCTGGCACAACCTGAGGCTGTTTCCTCCTGTTACTTGGTAGAAGAGACTGGGATAAAGAAAAAAAATGGAAAAGCTTAGAGAGAGACAATCTCCAAGGCATGGAGTGAGAGAAAAAAGGGGCAATGGCTTCAAATCCAAAGACTGTAGGTTTAGATGGGATTTTGGGAAGGAATTACTCCCTGTGAGGGTGAGAAGGGGCTGGAATGGAATTCCAGGGCTGCCCCTGGATCCCTGGAATATCCCAGACCAGGCTGGACAGGGCTTGGAGCAGCCTGGGCCAGTGGAAGGTCCCTGGGGTGGAAGTGGATGATCTTTCAGCTCCTCCCAGCCCAGGCCACCCTCTGTGGTCTGAATCTCCTGTGCCTGAAGCTTCTGAGTTTCTAAACTCAGTTTCTTTGTGCTGTTCTGGTTCTCACAGGCTTGACAGAAACATTACACTTGTTACAACAACCCTTGAGAACCAGGTCTTCCTAAACCAAAGCAGCACGAAGAAACTGAGTTTAGAAACTCAGAAGCTTCAGGCCCAGGAGACCCAGACCACAGCCCTCCTTCCCAAGGACTCACTCTCCCGGAGTTTGGCTTTCCAGACAGTCTCATCCGAGTCCTGCTCCACCAGGGACAAGGTGAAGTCATCAGGCTTCTCCAAATACACCTCAAAGTAACTCTTCAGCTTCAAGAGTGATCCATCCACAAACTCAATCTCCTGCACAACAGAAATACAAAAGAAACACAAATATTTACCTAAAAGAAACAAGAGAGAAGGCAATGGACCCTTGGGAGAGACCTGAAGCAAATTCCAATTTCCCCAGAGCTTTGCTGTTGACTTTAGCATCAGGATTTCCACCCAAACTGTTGGGGCTCTAGGAGGGAAATGGTTCCTTTTTGTGCCCTATTTCCAGGGAAGCTGCAGTGCAGGAAGTGAGGGCTCTGTAAGGGACTCACCTCAGGAGTTATTTCAGCTTCTGGCTCACAGATCAATCTGTACTTCTTCCCTTCCTGCAGTTTTTTTTGGCATGCAGGGGGCTTTTCAATCTGAACAAATTTCCTTTTTGAGTGTTTTACAGCCTTTGCGATATCCTGAAATTCAAAAACACCATTTCAAGCTCAATAATTCAGTGTTACTCAGTTCAGTGAGGGAAATAACATTGAAAACCTGTGTTCAGGTGTTCCTTGGGCTGTTCTCTGGCCCCAGCTTTACAGAACAGCCATGATCTGTCCCACCAACCTCCCAGAAGAACCACCACACTCCAAAAGCATCACTAAACAGCTGCTCTGTGAATTAAGAGAGTTTGCAACCTGAATAAAAGGAAGGTTGCTGTCCCTGTCCTCACTGTAATTAAATTAAATCAGGGTAAATTAAAGCCCTGCTCCTGCCAGAGCTCCTGAATGACCCCACAAACCCAATTTCCTAATTATAACCCACTGCAAGGAATTTTCTAAAGCTGGAATTTTATCCAGGATGTGTTCCATGGCCTCTCTTCTCTCTGCACACACACTCTGCTCTCCTCAGAGGTGATTCCTGACCCGACCCTTGGGCAGGAACGTTGGATGAATTCATTGTCAGCTGCTTTCCCAAATCCCCAGATTTTCACTGGGCATTCCACCCCTGCCCTGGGCAGCCTCTTCCAATGCTTGACCCCCTCATTCCTGAAGGAATTTCCCCCATATCCAATCTAAACCTCCTCTGGCACAACCTGAGGCTGTTTCCTCCTGTTACTTGGTAGAAGAGACTGGGATAAAGAAAAAAAAATGGAAAAGCTTAGAGAGAGAGACAATCTCCAAGGCATGGAGTGACAGGAAAAAGGGGCAATGGCTTCTAATTCAATGACTGTAGGTTTAGATGGGATTTGGGGATGGAATTTTTCCCTGTGAGGGTGGGGAAGCCCTGGCACAGGGTGCCCAGAGCAGCTGGGCTGCCCCTGGATCCCTGGAATGTCCAAGGCCAGGCTGGACACTGAGGCTTGGAGCAGCTGGGCCAGTGGAGAGCTGAAATCTCAGAATTCCAGAATCCCCAGGTTGGAAGAGACCTCCAAAACCATCCATTCCAACCCAGCCCCAAGCCCTCAACTAAACCCTGGCACCCAGTGCCACACCCAACCTTTTTTTAAACACATCCAGGGACGGTGACTCCACCACCACCTCCCTGGGGACACCACTCCAGAATTTACCCCTGACATGAGATGGGATTCCAGCTGCCTTTGAAAGGAGATGGGATTCCAGCCCCCTTTGAAATGAGGATGGGGTTCCAGCCCCCTTTGAAAGGAGATGGGTTCCAGCCCCCTTTGAAATGAGGATGGGGTCCAGCCCCCTTTGAAATGAGGATGGGGTTCCAGCCCCCTTTGAAAGGAGATGGGTTCCAGCCCCCTTTGAATGAGGATGGGGTTCTAGCTCCCTTTGAAAGGAGATGGGGTTCCAGCCCCCTTTGAAAGGAGAAGGGTTCCAGCCCCCTTTGAAAGGAGATGGGTTCCAGCCCCCTTTGAAATGAGGATGGGATTCCAGCCCCCTTTGAAAGGAGAAGGGGTTCCAGCCCCCTTTGAAATGAGATGGGGTTCCAGCCCCCTTTGAAATGAGGATGGGGTTCCAGCCCCTTTGAAAGGAGATGGGGTCCAGCCCCCTTTGACATGAGATGGGTTCCAGCCCCTTTGAATGGAGATGGGGGTCCAGCCCCGTTTGACAGAGATGGATTCCAGCCCCTTTGAAAGGAGAAGGGGTTCCAGCCCCCTTGAAAGGAGATGGGGCTCCACCCCTTTGAATGAGGATGGGGTTCCAGCCCCCTTTGAAATGAGGATGGGGTTCTAGCTCCCTTGAAAGGAGATGGATTCCAGCTCCCTTTGAAAGGAGATGGATTCCAGCTCCCTTTGAAAGGAGATGGATTCCAGCCCCCTTTGCAAATGGGGATGGGGTCCAGCCCCCTTGACATGAATGGATTCCAGCCCCCTTTGAAAGGAGATGGGGGTCCAGCCCCCTTTGACATGAGATGGATTCCAGACCCCCATTTGAAAGGAGATGGATTCCAGCCCCTTTGAAAGGAGATAGGGTTCCAGCTCCCTTTGAAAGGAGAAGTGGTTCCAGCTCCCTTTGAAAGGAGATGGATTCCAGCCCCTTCCCACCCAAACCACGCCAGCCCCCCCAGCCCGGCGCCGCACCTTATGAAGGAGTCGTTGTTGGTGGCCAGGTAGACCCAGAAGGAGAGCGAGGGGTGCTCATCAATGGCCTTGTAGAGGATGACAGCCCCGTGGTACTGCAGGGGCTCCTGGCTCTGGATCAGGGGGCCCACGGGGGACAGGGAGCTCACCACCCACTTGACGTGCGAGGCCGAGAACTCGGCCGAGGGCTCGATGGCCGCGTCGCCGTCCTTGATGTGCAGCACCTTGAAGGCCACGCCAGCGCCGTGCTCTGCGGGGACAGCCCGGGCTTCAGAGTGTCCCCAGGTGTCCCTGCCACCCCCTGAGCCCTCGGGGTGCCACTCACCCCCCAGGCAGAGGCAGTGTGGGAACTGGATGGAGCTGAGCGCGCCGCGCGCCGAGCAGCACACGTCGAACAGGGGCCCGCCCACGATCCAGGGCTTCTCCACCAGCTGGGCGTATTTGCTCCAGGAGAGCAGGGAATAGGTGATCCTGGCAGCTCCTGTCACCTCGAAAATCAGCCCTGTGATGCTGCACTGGTAGGAGCCCTCTGCATCCAGCTGCATCCTGTGAGAGAGCAGCAGCACTCGGCTAAAAATGTTGGGAAGGGTTCAGGGAGCAAGGCCAAGCGCTTTAGCTCACTCCACTCTGCTCTGGAGCTGCCACTGGGCTGCTAAAAACTGCCCAGGGCTCACCCAGCCTATGCAGAACAGCTGGGAACGAGCATTTTGCAGGAACTTGCCTGTGCCAGGAGCTGCTGTCACATGAAGGTGACAGAGGTTTTCCATGGGGGAGCAGCAAGGGCTGCAGGGCCACCCCAAAAGGAGCTCCCAAAAGGAGCCCCCCAAGGCAGAGAGGGGCACAGAGCTAAAGGCAGGGCTAAAGGGGAGGGGGAATGCAGGACAAGATGCCTCGTGTGCATCCAGGCTGAAATGAGCACAGAAAAATGGGCCTGCTGTTAATGACTGCAGCAGGACAAGGCAGCAGCCCCAAAAACCCTCCCAGGAGTTGGAGGCAGCACAAGCTCTAAGCTGTGATTTTTTTAAGGATTTGGGTTCCCATTCCCATTTTTCCAGTATAAATCCAAATGTGTTTGTGCAGCAAATGAGCTCTTTGCCCCCAAAGACTGAAGCACCTTGATGAGAACAATGCAAACTCAAACCCATTACATTAAAAAAAAAAATCATACATAAATTGTCCTCCACCAAGTCTCCTGGGGTCACTTGCTCCTTCTGGTCCTGGAAATAGATTTTTAAAACAATTATCTTTAGAAAGGTGAGGAGAGAGTAGAATTACAGTTTGCAAATGATCTCATGCAAAATAAGTGGGTGGTTTTTTTTTTCCTCATAAACCTACATTTTCATTCCTGCAGTGCTCACAGGGTGGCAAGCAGCTCCCTCCTAGTGGGAAAAGAGGAAGATGAGCTCATGAAAAGACAAGTAATTAAACAGCCAGGAATAAAAAAAATAAAAGCCCTCAGGAGATCTGTTCCTACCTGACTCATTGCAGTAAGGTGGGGATTCCTTCTCCTCCTGTTCCTCATCTAGGAAAAAGGAGTTTGGAGTTAAGATCTCAATGTCCAGAGGGTTCCTGCTCCCACATTCTCCCACAATTTCACCTGTTAAATTCATCAAATCCTAAGGAGAACATTCCTGAGAGTCCTCACAGGCTTTGCACAGCCTGGGGGTGAAGCTGAACATCAGGGTACAAATTTGCCAAAAGCTCCTAAACTGCCCAAACTCTTGGGAATTTTCACAGGGGTTAAAAAGTCATTTATCCTGGGATGAGCCTCATGGTGCCAAGGGCAAAGTTCAGGCCCTGGCATGGAAACTGGGAGCAGCTTTCCCAAGGAGCAACCACCATTGTCTGCAGTGTGCTTGCCCCTAAAATGATTAAAAATTATTTTAAATTATTTAAAAGATTCTCCTGGCTGAATCCAAGAGGATGGAATTCCAGCAGAGCTGGAAGGCCAAAGGTTGTGTCCTGAGGGGTGGATTTGGGAGTGGCAGAGCTGCCAGGATCAGCTGCTTGCCATCCCACCTCCCTCCCAGGAAATAAAAGGGAATCCTGGAGGCTGGCCCAGAGCTATCCTGGAATTCCAACCCCTCCTGGGCTGGGAAGGCTGTGCTGCAGCAAACAGCAGCCCAAGCCCTGCTGTGCAGTCCCTGAGCTGGGAAGAGCTCCAGGGACACTCCCTGCACATGCAAGCCCCTGGCCTCCACCCCTCCCTTCCTAGGGATGCTCTCCAGCAGCTCCTTTTCCCAAAAAAAAGGGAAAAAAAAAGGATCTGCTGGCTGGGCCAGCTGGAAATCCTCCCTGGCACCCCCAGCACCCCTCAGGCTTTGCTGAGCCCAGCTGCTTCCTCCTGCTGAGCAAGGGAGAGCAGGGACAGAACCCACACTCACCCAGCCTTCCTGCATCCCACTCCTCTGCATCTGTGGAGAAAACCCCATTGGGATTGTTTAATTGTCAACTGCAATTGTTTAATTATCAGTATGACATAAAGCCAGAATAAACTGCTGGCAGCAAAAGCCATGGAAGAGCAAACCCAGCATCAGCTTTAAACACTAAAAGGGTTTTTAAACGTTTCCTGTCATTCTTTTCCTGTCCATCCTGTTTGGCCAGTTCTGCTGCCAAGTTTTGAGGAAATTTATGGCTTCTTGGTGTCTGGACAACTGCTGTGGTGTGAAAACATCCGTGGGTATTGTGTGTGGGGTCGTGTGTCTGCCAGGTGAAAGCAGCACTTTGGCCATTGACAGGAAATTATTGCTCCCCAAAGTTTTATTGGGAAGAGTTAGCATTCCCTAATAACTGTGAGATTACACCCAAAAGAAGCAGCTGGGTTAAACTGAACACCAGTTTTAAAGAAGGGAGCACAGGTAAATAAATCACAATGTGCTGCTCACCTGACTCCTCCTCTGAGCTGCTGCTGGAGCTGCTCTCAGAACTGGCTTCTCCTTAAAAACAGGCACAGGTGGAATGGGAGTCCAGGGATGCCAGGCAGCAGGTTAGAGGATGGAACAGAAAAAAGAGCAATACTGAGGCACAGGAAACCATCAGAGCATCAAATCCCAGCACCAGGGCAGACTCTGGGGTCACACAGAATATTTAATTCCCATGTTTTTAAACAACCTGGGATAATTTTGGAGCTTCACCCACGGCACATGCCAGTTCAATTCTGGTTTTCCATGGCAGGTGGGAGCAGCTGTGTGTCTGCACCAATTAATTATTCTTACAAATGTCATCTGAGGAGAAACCAGCACTGGAAAGGTAGGGATGGGCTTTGGGATGTGCCTGGGGGAAATCTGGGATGCAGGACCAGCAACACCATCCCCGGAGAGAGGAAATGCCTCAGCCAAGGTGTGCTCACCCTCTGGGTGCTCCTCAGCTGATCCTGATCCTGATCCCTCCATGCCGTTGGGGGTCACCTCGCCAGAGAAAAGCAGGGATAAAAGTTGGAGAAGGGTTTAACAATTTGGTACTCAGAGAAAGGGAATGAACAACAAAAGAACAGGGATTTAAAAGAACAACATAAACTCCAAAACAACCCACAAAGGATTTACACAGAGGTGTTTAAAGACAGTTTTAGAATTCCCATTCCAAAGGATGGGCATTTCCCCAAAATCCCTGCACTTTTCACCTGGTTTTTAAAGCCAGTCTTAGAATGTGCATTTCCCCAAACCCCTGCACCTTTTCACCTGGTTTTTAAAGACAGTTACAGAGTTCCCACTTCCATTCCCAAGGATGGGCATTTCCCAAAATCCCTGCACCTTTTCACCTGTTTTTTAAAGACAGTTACAGAATTCCCATTTCCATTCCAAAGGATGGGCATTTCCAAAATCCCTGCACCTTTTCACCTGATTTTTAAGGCCAGTTACAGAATTCCCACTCCCAAGCATGGGTATTTCCCAAAATCCCTGCACCTTTTCACCTGATTTTTAAAGACAGTTACGGAATTCCCACTCCATTCCTAAGGATGGGCATTTCCCCAAACCCCTGCACCTTTTCACCTGGTTTTTAAAGCCAGTTTTCGAGTTCCCACACCCAAGGATGGACATTTCCCAAAATCCCTGCACTTTTTCACCTGGTTTTTAAAGCCAGTTTTCGAGTTCCCACTCCCAAGGATGGGCATTTCCCCAACCCCCTGTACCTTTTCATCCGAGGAGAGGGACTCTGCCCCGCTGGAAGACAAAAGCAGACACACAATGAGAACTCTGCCCCCTTTGCCAGGCTGCCTCAGGGGCAGCATTCCCAGCTGGCATCTGCTCCCAGCCTCGGGAATCCCAGAGCTGCCTTGGCCTGGGGGGGTTGGGGGTTAAATATCCTCTGCTGCAGCATCACCCCTGCCCTGGCTCTCTCCTGGCCCTTTTGGGGCCACCTGGCTCTGCTGGACACAATTCCCACTGGCACTCCTGGTGCCAGCTCCTTTTGCCAAGGATCCCGTGCCAGGAGCCCGTCGGATTTGGGATCGCTCCAACCAATCTCCAGGCAGGCAGGAAACTCAAATAAACTCTGCACTCCAGCAACCCCATTTGTGGCAAATTCACACCAACCTCCAGCCACTGCTGGAAAGGGGAAACCTGCTGTGTTTATCACACGGATGAAAATCCTGTCTGGAAGGCTTTGCCAGCTCTCCTGACATCTGCCAGGCAGATCCAGCAAAGAAAAGGGAACAGCCCTGGGTGCAGTCCTCATAAACCAGCAGGTGACACCCAGCTCTCCTGCACTCTGGTGGCACCAGGAAATATTCCACACCCTCCAAGGGGCAGCTGGAAGAGCAGGCAGGGGAAAAGCATCCAGCCCTTTTGTTTTTGGAGGTGGGAAAGATCACAGAGCAATCCCAGAGATGCTGGGGATGGTGAAGCTGAGATGTGGGAGCTGCTCAGCTCAGGGGGCTGATTTTGGCTCCTGGAACGAGTGGGCATCACCACGGAGGGCAGAAACTTGAAAAAGAAATAGATGGGAATGGCAGAGGCAGGAAAATCAGTAATGATTCCTGAGGAACTCAGCCAGCTGCGGGGGGGGGTGTCTGGCAAAGCACAGCAAAGGGGCTGCAGAAATCTCTGGGTCAAGGGCAGGAAGAAGTGGGGAAGCTTTCCCCCCACAAAAAATTACACAACAGTTTGCTCTTCCAAACTGTATCTTTAAAAAAAAAAAAAAAAAAAAAAAAAAAAGCGACTGTATTGTTTATCTGGAGGATATGGACGCAGCCTGGCTGCTCTCCAGGGCCGGCAGCCGAGCCAAGCCGTGTTTGTGAAACCCTTCAACCCAAGCCCCAAGTGCTGACTTGCTAAATTGGGATGGCTTCCCTCGAACCCCTCCAGCTGCATTTCCCTCCTCCCGCGCTGGCAAAGGGCGCAGAACCGGGGCGGGGAGGGGAGAAGGGAAAAAGAAAGAACCAAACGCGCTGGTAAACAGGCGGGCATTGTGCAGTTAATAACTGGAACCATGCACTGCACGGGGGAGGAGGAGCCGCGCACGGGAACCGATAACGGGCGGGGGAAGATAAACACGAGCCGGGCTCGGGGGGACCGCGGCAGAGGAGGGGACAGCGGGGAGAGTGGGATGGAGCGCGGAGGGTGCGGGATGGAGCGCGGAGGGTGCGGGATGGAGCGCGGAGGGTGCGGGATGGAGCTCGGGGGTGCGGGATGGAGCTCGGGGGGTGCGGGATGGAGCCCGGAGGGTGCGGGATGGAGCTCGGGGGGTGCGGGATGGAGCGCGGAGGGTGCGGGATGGAGCCCGGAGGGTGCGGGATGGAGCTCGGGGGTGCGGGATGGAGCCCGGAGGGTGCGGGATGGAGCCGGAGGGTGCGGGATGGAGCCCGGAGGGTGCGGGATGGAGCTCGGGGGGTGCGGGATGGAGCCCGGAGGGTGCGGGATGGAGCTCGGGGGTGCGGGATGGAGCTCGGGGGGTGCGGGATGGAGCCCGGAGGGTGCGGGATGGAGCCCGGAGGGTGCGGGATGGAGCTCGGGGGTGCGGGATGGAGCCCGGAGGGTGCGGGATGGAGCCCGGAGGGTGCGGGATGGAGCGCGGAGGGTGGGGGCGGGAGGAGCGCGAGGGTGCGGGATGGAGCTCGGAGGGTGCGGGATGGAGCGCGGAGGGTGCGGGATGGAGCGCGGAGGGTGCGGGATGGAGCGCGGAGGGTGCGGGATGGAGCTCGGGGGTGCGGGATGGAGCCCGGAGGGTGCGGGATGGAGCGCGGAGGGTGCGGGATGGAGCTCGGGGGTGCGGGATGGAGCCCGGAGGGTGCGGGATGGAGCCCGGAGGGTGCGGGATGGAGCCCGGAGGGTGCGGGATGGAGCTCGGGGGTGCGGGATGGAGCCCGGAGGGTGCGGGATGGAGCCCGGAGGGTGCGGGATGGAGCTCGGGGTGCGGGATGGAGCCCGGAGGGTGCGGGATGGAGCCCGGAGGGTGCGGGATGGAGCTCGGGGGTGCGGGATGGAGCTCGGGGGGTGCGGGATGGAGCCCGGAGGGTGCGGGATGGAGCTCGGGGGTGCGGGATGGAGCTCGGGGGGTGCGGGATGGAGCCCGGAGGGTGCGGGATGGAGCCCGGAGGGTGCGGGATGGAGCTCGGGGTGCGGGATGGAGCCCGGAGGGTGCGGGATGGAGCCCGGAGGGTGCAGGCGGGGAGCGGGAGGGAGCCCGGGGGTGCTCGGGGAGCACCGGAGGATGCGGGGAAAAGCCCAGAGAGCACCGGGGGGTGCGGCATGGAGCCCGGGGAGTGCGGGATGGAGCCCCGGGGTTGTTCGGGGGTGCGGGATGGAGCCCGGAGGGTGCAGGGGGGGGAGCTCGGGGGGCACCGGGGGATGCAGGGGAAAGCCTAGAGGTACCGGGGGGTGCGGGAGGGAGCCCGGGGGTGCTCGGGGATGCGGGGGGGGAGCTCGGGGGTGCTCGAGGAGCACCGAGGGATGCGGGGGAAACCCAGAGGGCACCGGGGGGTGTGGGATGGAAGCCAGGGGTTGTTCGGGGGTGCGGGATGGAGCCCAGGGGTGCGGGATGGAGGCCGGGGGTTGTTCGGGGGTGCGGGATGGAAGCCGAGGGTTGTTCGGGGGTGCGGGAGGGAGCCCGGGGGTTGTGCGGGGGTTGTTCGGGATGGAGCCCGGGCGTTGTTCGGGGGTGCGGGAGGGAGCCCGGGCGTTGTGGAGGGAGCCCGTGGGGAGCGGAGCGGCGCGGGAGCGGCGCTTTGTCTGCCACCATAGCGGCGGCTGCGCGGCGCGGCCGGCGGGGCTCGCAGCCCCCGCTGCAGGTGCACCGGCCCGGCTCGGACAGCCCAACCTGCCCGGGAGGGGTCTCTGCGGACGGGAGGGACCCTCCGAGCTCGGTACCCAGGGAAAGGGGGGGGTCGGGAAGGGGATGGAAGAGCGGGAGGATGCCGGGGATGAGGTGGGTGGGGGATGGGAGGATGCGATGGGGGGATATCGGGAGGGGTCCGGGGGTCCAGGGGGACATCGGGGGGGTGCAGAGGGACATCGGGAGGTGGCACGGGGTGCAGGGGGACATCGGGACGGCACCGGGGGTGCACGGGGCCGGCAGCGCGGAGGGCGGCGGGGGGGGGGGGGCGGCGGCGCAGCCCCGGGGTGGGGCGGGGGTTCCGGGGGTGCAAGGGGAGCAAGGGGAGCCCATCCCCGCTCACCTGTCGGGCTCCTGGGCCGGGCCGGACATCGCGGCGAGCGGCACCGAGCGCGGCCTGGGCGCGCGGGAGCGCGGGGCCACGCCCAGGACACGCCCCGGGCCACGCCCCCGCCACGCCCCGGCCACGCCCTTGCCACGCCCCCGCCGTTCTCTGCCCCTCTCGGGACTCAGGTGCTCCGTGCACATCACACCCTCCCTCCGTATCCTTCGTTATTGTAGAGATTTTTTCCCATTATATAGCTATTTTCCATCATTTTCCATATATATATATATTTTTCCATTATCATAGAGGTTATCCAGATCATTAAATAATTAAATAATAATGTTATCCAGATGTAATATTCCTATATTACGTCGACTATATGATATATGTATCGTTCGTAGTTATAGAGATAATGTAGCCAGGTCATTAAATAATTAAATAATAATATTATCCAGATGTAATATTCGTATATTACATCGAATATATATGTATCCTTCGTAGTTATAGAGATAATGTAGCCAGATCTTGAAATAATAAAATAATAATATTATCCAGATGTAATATTCGTATATCATGTCGAATAGATATGTATCCTTCGTAGTTATAGAGATAATGTAGCTAGGTCATTAAATAATTAAATAATAATATTATCCAGATGTAATATTCGTATATTACGTCGAATAGATATGTATCCTTCGTAGTTATAGAGATAATGTAGCCAGATCTTGAAATAATCAAATAATCATATTATCTAGATGTAATATTCGTATTCTGGTGTTGTCTATTCGAGTATTTTCTTATGTGCACGTGTTAGGTCGTTCTCAAACCCTGGAATTGTTTGTGTGGGAAGCGAATTCTCGTTCCACCCCCCTGCCGTTTCCATGGATCAGGTACTGTATACATATATCAGATTCCATGGTCCAACCTGGCCTTGGACACGTCAGGATCTGCCTCCTGCTGGCAGAGCTGCTGAGGGAAAAAAAAAAAAAAAAAAGAAAAATTAAAATAAGATTTAAAATATCAGCCCAAACTTGCAGCGCGTTCAGACTTTCTTAACAACAACAACAACAAAAAAAAAAAAAAAAAAAAAAAAAAAAAAAAAGGAATAAACCTGAAGCATTTTGAATTCCAGAGCTCCAAAACCCAAATTTGTGCCCGGAGCAGCCCCTTGGAAAGAGGGGGTGGGGGGTTTTGGGGGTTTTTTTGGTTTTTTTGGGTTTTTTTTAAGAGTCTCAATATGCTGCAGGTTTAATTTCTGTTCTCCCAAGAGCTGATCCAGCCCCAGGCCATATCTCGGCATCATCCCCCTCCCTCCCCTGTGCCCACCCTGGGGGCAGGTGGGCTCCGGGGGGACCCTTTTTGGGGGTGTGCCCAGGGCCCGGAGCTGGAATGAAAATAATCTCAATAAACAAACGTAAGTGTTTGAGCAAACACAGGCTCCGGGAGCCTGGCAAGTGCTCAGCTCCTGGGAATATCCTGAGCTGGGAGCCCCTCCGAGTTCTGCCCCTCGCCTCAAATCCCAGCCAAATCTGGAGCTCCAGGACCCCAAAGAGCCTGGAAAATCCCTATTCCCAGGAAACTCCATGTGCGGAGCTCCCTGCAGGGAGCTGCAAAAGGGGGAGGGGTGTAAAACTGATGGAAACGCCACAAAATGAGCCAATCTTTAGTGGGAGAGGCTGGAAAGAGATGGAAGTGCCAGGGTAGGAAATCCCCTGTAAACAACTCGCCCAGGCACGGGCAATTCCCGTCTGGAACGAAGTGAAGGAAGTGGGGAAAGTTCATGGCACAGCGACAGTTGAGAGTGTAAATAATCACCCACACTGGGCAAGAAATGAGGGAGGGAAGCAAAGAGAGCATGTCAGAACCCAAAAGGTTCCTCTGACTGCCCTAAGTAATCAGAGATCTTATCAGGAGTCTCAGAAATCCCAGCACAGAGCCAAAAACACCTGGAGAGTCGAGTTGAACCCATTAAAAAAAAAAAAAAATACCAACCTTGTATAAAACAACTACAAAACGCTAAAGTTTAAGTCAAGCCATAGTTGTCTGGTCACAAAGTAAAAATGTAAATTTTTAAAGATTTTATAACAGAAATTTAAGGAACAAAAATTGAGAATTTTAAGTGTGTCCCTGGCTGCCTTCTTAACCTTTTAGCCTCCATCTTCTGCTGTAATAGTAGCACATTTTAATTAGTTTAGAGAAAAACACACTATCTAATAAAGGTGATAAGTATTAAAATAATTATTGTCAATAAAGAACACCCAAATTTTAGTATAAAAAATAAACACCACCCAAAAAAACACTCGTCAAAAAAAATAAACACCAGCCAAAAAACGTTAGTCTGCTTCACTTCCACATGCAAGACAAACCAAACCCACAACGATCTAAACAACGAACAATAAACAAATCCTTCAACACGAAAACCTCGTGGTGCTGAGGGAGGTTCACTTTCTCAGGGTATAAATCAGCTTTTGTGGTTTTTTTGGGTTTTTTTCCCCCAAGGACAGGGACAGATTTCAAGACACAGCTTTGCTGGAGTTTTATAAAGCAGGCTTTTGTGTGGGGAAAGGAAAGGGTTGAGAGAATTCCTGCTGCTCCCCCAGGAAATCCCAGCCCTGGGCACCCTGCAGGGCTGGGATGCAGAGGTCTCAGGGTGTCACACATTTGGCACCTAAAAAAATCAGGCTCTGGAGGCACCCAGGGCAGCTCCAGCCTCCCACGAGCCCTCTGGTTTTGCAGGTCCGTCCCTGATGGAGCCACAGCCACGCCACTTTTAAAAATGGGGATAAATCATAGAAATCCAGAGCCTGAGGCTCGTGGAGGGCAGCAGGAGCATCTAAGGAGGTGAGAAAAGATCTCCTCTTTCTTCCAGATCCGATTTTCCAGAGGTTTTTCAGCACAGAAGTTCATGACACTTCTCCTTTTTCTTTTCCTCCTTCTTCTCTTTCTTCCTCTTTTCCTCTTCCCTCTTTTCCTCTTCCTTCTTCTTCTTCTTTCTTTCAATCTTCTTTTCCTCCTCCTTCTTTCTCTTTTTCTTTGCATCTTCTTTTCCTCCTCCTTCTTCCTTTTTCTTTGAAACTTCTTTTCCTCCTCCTTCTTCTTTTTCTTTTCCTCCTCCTTTCTCTTTTTCTTCGAAACTTCTTTTCCTCCCTCTTCTTTCTCTTTTCCTCCTCTTCTTCTTTTCCTCCTCTTTCTTCTCCTCCTCCTCCTTCTCCTGTTAATTTTCATCACTTTCTATTATTGTTATTGTAATTGTTATTACTAATAATATTATTGTTATTATTGGTACTTACAGCAGGCTATCCATTCACTTTTTGGGTACTGTTTGAAATCTGCAGTGTGGGACGTGGGTAGCTAGTCATGGAGTTAAAAGTTAAAATAAATTAGTTAGCATCTCATAATTGAGTAATTTGGGCTTAAAAAGACCTGAAAACATTCCTCTGTACTCCATTTTTACTTTATTAACTAAACGTGTAGGAGCACTCACGGTCAGCGAGATAAGAAATAATAAAAATCCAAGTTTCTTGTACTTTGAATCCTAACCCTGAGAGGAAGAGCCAGACAAAACAAAGGACAAACAGCCCTCGGGGGGAGCCGGGTGAATTAAAGAGCAGCTCTTGCCCGAGCCCTGCAGCAATTCCCAGGGCTCCCAGTGCCAGGCTGGGAATGAGGGCTGGGATTGTCAGCTCAGCGCTGGGCTGTGCTCACTGAAACCCTTCTGTCAGCAAAAGGACCTTTTTGATTTCAGCCCCGGAGTGAGCGCTGTGCACCCAGCTGCAGGGTGGAATTCGCGCTCCTCTTCTGCCCCACAGGGAATTGTGAATTGTCCATCACAGCAGCACAGAATCCCTGGCGCCTGCAAGGAGGAAAAGCCTTGAAAGGCTGTCCAGCCCGAGCGCTCCCAGCTGTGCCAAGGCCACCCCTGCCCCTGTCCCCAAGTGCCACATGCCCAGGGCTGTGGAGCCCCTCCAGGGATGGCGACTCCACCAGGCTGGACACCCCTTTCCGAGGAGAAATCTTCCCAAAATGATCCCATTTCCCAGTGGGATAAGATCCCAAATCCCCCCTGGCTGTCCCCTCCTGGCAGGAGTTGTGCAGAGCCAGAAATTCCCCTGAGCCTCCTTTGCTCCAGGCTGAGCCCCTGCAGCTCCCTCAGGAATTCTCCATCCTTTCCCAACTCCCTCAGGAATTCTCCATCCTTTCCCAAATCCCTCAGGAATTCTCCATTCCTTCCCAGCTCCCTCAGGAATTCTCCATCCCTTCCCAGCTCCCCCAGGGATCCTCCATCCCTTCCCAGCTCCCTCAGGAATTCTCTATCCCTTCCCAGCTCTCTCAGGAATTCTCCAGCCCCTTCCCAGCTCCCCCAGGGATTCTCCATCCCTTCCCAGCTCCCTCAGGGATTCTCCATCCCCTTCCCAGCTCCCCCAGGGATCCTCCATCCCTTCCCAGCTCCCTCAGGAATTCTCCATCCCTTCCCAACTCCCTCAGGGATTCTCCATCCCTTCCCAGCTCCCTCAGGAATTCTCCATCCCTTCCCAGCTCCCTCAGGAATTCTCCATCCCTTCCCAGCTCCCCCAGGAATTCTCCATCCCTTCCCAACCCCATTCCCTTCCCCGGACTCGCTCCAGCCCCTCCGTGTCCCTGTGCGGATCCCAGAATTCTCCCAGGGCTGGAGGAGCCCCTGCTCCTGTCCAGTCCCCGTCCCGGGCCCTGGCACTGCTGGGACACGCAGGATGCTGCGGGATTTGGGATCATTTTTGGGCTCCCACAGCGAGGATGCTTTTCCCAGATCCCGACCCCCTTTTCCCAGTCACTCCAGTATCCACCGGGATATTCCAGAGCCGCCTGCAGATGGCAACAGCTGCGCAGCCCCGCGCTGCTCTCCGGGATTCCTCCCGGCTCCTCGGATGGATTCACAGGGAATATTGCTCATAATAACAGCACGCCGTCCTCTGAAACCGAAATAATAAACAACGACATCAAATAACGAAGATAAAATAAGAATAAATAATTAAAATTTATTTATTTTATAATATATGTATATTATTTTATTCTATTAAATAATTGACTTTTTAAAATTATTTTTATTATAATAAATATAAAGGAACAGACAATGAAAAAAAAAAAAAAAAAAAAAGTCGATCAGGGGCTTTGGTTATGAGAGTAATCCACGAATAACCCTGATATTTAGTGTATCACGAATATCCTGTTTTTAGCGTATCCCACGAATATCCCTGATTTTGCTGTATCCCACGAATTATCCCTGATTTTTAGCTGTATCCCACGAATATCCCTGATTTTAACTGTATCCCACGAATATCCCCGATTTTAGCTGTATCCACGAATATCCGATTTAGAGCTGTATCCCACGAATATCCCTGATTTTACTGTATCCACGATATCCCGATTTTGGCTGTATCCCACGAATATCCCTGATTTGGCTGTATCCCACGAATATCCCGATTTTAGCTGTATCCCACGAATATCCCTGATTTTGCTGTATCCCACGAATATCCCTGATTTTGGCTGTATCCCACGGATATCCCTGATTTTAGGTAGCTGTTATCCCACGAATATCCCTGATTTTGGCTGTATCCCACTGATTATCCCATGATTTTAGCTGTATCCCACGAATATCCTGCTGATTGTTGGCTGTATCCCACGAATATCCCTGATTTTAGCTGTATCCCACGAATATCCCCGATTTTAGCTGCCAACCCCGATCTGCAGGGACACATCCCAACAGCTCCAGCCCCACCTGCAGCATTCCTGAGCCCAGATTTGTGCCCAACAAACCCGAGCTGCCCTGGGTTTTCCCCCAGCTCCTCTGCAGCCAGGATTTTGTCTGGCACTGGAATTGGGAGCATCACTCAGAGGAGGAATCCCAAATATCCCCCCTGTGTCCCTGTGCACAGCTCCTGCTGGATCTTCACTGCTTTCACCCATCCTGCTGCAGCCTGGGTCATCCCAGAGCCCCAGAGGTGGCAGGAATTGCAGGAGACACCAAAATATTTTGTTGCAATCCGTTGAGTGGCACAGGGAGGGAGGAGGATGCTCTGGTGGATCAGGGCTCAGAGTCACTGCAGATCGTTCATTCTTTGATATTTTGGGGTGTTTTGGTTGATTTGTGTGGAACAGGAGGGTGTGAGGCCTCAAACCTGTAGTTTGAAGTCTGATGTTTCAGGTTTTTGATTTTTTTTTTTTTTAAAAGGTGTGATAAATACAATGGAATGTTTTTGCAATAATATTTATTTATTGTTTCTGACAGGAGGGAGTTCTTCTTGATGTCCCTCTGGTCTGATCAATGGGATTGAAAAGATTTGCTTTTATTTCACCGACCACATTGGTCTGTGTAAAATTGTATATAAGAGATATAATAGATATATTTTTATCCCTAATTAAAAAAAAAAAGTCATATTTTAGCCTTCTGATCACAGAGTCTGTGTCGTGTGTTATCTGAAATAAGGACAATCACCCAGCCCAGCTCTGCAGCTGCTTCTCCCCCTGTGCCTGAGCTCAGCACCCCTGAACCCCCCAGAATTTCAGAGCCACCCCCTCAGCGCCCAGCATTTCACCAGCGAGCACTTCCCTGATTCCCACCCCGATTTTCAGGATTTAAATGTCACTGAGTGAAGCCACAAACCCCAGCAGGAAGCCAGGGATGGACGCGGCAAATCTGCTCTCGGGGCTTCCCAGGAGCCACCCACCTCATTTTCCAGCCGGGAATATTTGCCCTTCTCCAGCCCTCCCACCACTTTGTGCTGCCCAAAAGGGACCCAGCAGGACCCCCGAGGGCTGGCTTGCATCCAGGAGAGGCCATTCCAGAGCTTTTCCCTGTTTTCCACGCCGCCTCCAAGGCGGACACGGTTGTTTAAGGAGAGTAAAAATAGCAGGGTCAAACCTCTGCTGCCCCCTCAGCATCCTCCTCATCCCTCCTTGCATCTGCATCTTTCCCGAGGATGTTTCCCTGTGGAGCACACAGCCCTGTGCCTGCCTCTCTCCTGGAAAAACAGCTGGAAGGGGTTTCTCCCTTTTTTAAAAAAAATTTCTCCCTTTTTTCCCATTTTTTGAGCAGCCTCCTGCATGGGTGATGCCCTGAGCAGCCTCAGTTGGGGGGGGTGGATTTTTTCCCCAGGAAAATTCTCTGTTTGCAACTTCCCTGTTGCACAGGGAATCCAGGGAATTCAGGCTCCTGTGGACAAACTGCGAGGGGAAATGTTTAGTTTGGTAAAAATAAAATCTCTCCAGGAGGGAGGGGAGAAGGAGAGGGAAAGGGGGAAGGGTTTGGGGCTCACTCCCTGCCCTCGGGCATTCCCACCTCTCCTGACCGCCACAAAAACTGGAAATTTCCATCCCACAAGGAATTCCTAGGAAATGTGGGATGGCAGGGAAGCAGCTGAGGCGCAGTCAAGTTGACCTCCAGGAAAAATATGGATTACCTGAAATTCCTGGGACGTGTGGGACAGCAGGGAAGCAGCTGGGATGCAGCCAGGGGTCGTCCGAAATTCCTGGTGGGATGGAAAGCAGGATACCAGGAAATCTGGGATTACCTGAATTTACTGGGGTGTGTGAGATGGCAGGGAAGCAGCTGGGATGCAGCTGGGATATCTGGGATTACCTGGAATTCCTGGTGGGATTGAAAGCAGTTGGGTGACCACCACAAAAACTGGGATTGCCTGGAATTCCTGGTGGGATGGAAAGCAGGATGCCAGGAAATCTGGGATTACCTGGAATTCCTGGTGGGATGGAAAGCAGTTGGGATGCAGCCAGGATGACCAGCACAAAAACTGGGATTACCTGGAATTCCTGGTGGAACAGCAGGGAAGCAGCTGGGATACAGCTGGGAAAACTGGGATCACCTGAATTTATTGGGATGTGTGAAATGGCAAGGAAGCTGACTGGGATACAGCTTGGAAAACTCTGATTACCTGGAATTCCTGGTGGGATGGAAAGCAGGATGCCAGGAAATCAGGGATTACCTGGAATTCCTCGTGGAATGGAAAGCAGGATGCCAGAAAATCTGGGATTACCTGGAATTCCTTGTGGAATGGATAGCAGGGTGCCAGGAAATCTGGGATCACCTGGAATTCCTGGGGTGTGTGAGACAGCAGGGAAGCAGCTGGGATACAGCTGGGAAAACTGGGATTACCTGGAATTCCTGGTGGGATGGAAAGCAGGATGCCAGGAAATCAGGGATTACCTGGAATTCCTGGTGAGATGGAAAGCAAGATGCCAGGAAATCTGGGATTACCCTGAATTCCTGATGGAAAGGCTGCTCCCGCCGGGAATGGCGGGGCTGGCAGAGCATCCCGGGCTCGGGCACGCTCACCCTTTCACCTCGGAGGCGGGCTCATCCCGCCGGGAATTGCCGCTCCTGACTCACGGCGCCGGGGGGCAGAGCGGCAGCGATGGGAAGGAACGCGCTGCTAAATTTAACCAGCGAGCAGAGGAAGAGGCCGAGCTTTGGGCCGAGCTGTAAATAACAGCGGGATGAAATCACGGCAGGAATCCACGGGGCAGCCTCGGGAGAACCGGCGGGACTAACGAGGAAAAATGCTGCTCCCTGGAAAACACAAACCAATTCCAAAGTGAGGATGGTTCTGCTTATTCCAGCCGGACACAGGGATCCTTCCAGCTGTTTAGACTTTATCCAATTTTTAGGATATCTCAGTGGTTCTGTGCCCAGTTGCTCCCTAGAAAACACAAAAGAATTCCAAAATGAGGATGGTTCTGGTTATTCCAGCCTGACATGGGATCCTTCCAACTGTTTAGATTTCATCCGAATTTTATCCAAATTTTATCCAATTTTTAGGATATCTCAGTGGTTCTGTGCCCAGTTGCTCCCTAGAAAACACAAAGAATTCCAAAATGAGGATGGTTCTGCTTATTCCAGCCGGACACAGGGATCCCTCCAGCTGTTTAGACTTTATCCAATTTTTAGGATATCTCAGTGGTTCTGTGTCCAGCTGCTCCCTGGAAAACACAGAAGAATTCAAAAATGAAGAAGGTTTTGGTTATTCCAGCCTGACATGGGATCCTCCAACTGTTTAGATTTCATCTGAATTTTATCCAAATTTATCCAATTTTTAGGATATCTCAGTGGTTCTGTGCCCAGTTGCTCCCTAGGAAACACAAAAGAATTCCAAAATGAGGATGGTTCTGCTTATTCCAGCCGGACACAGGGATCCCTCCAGCTGTTTAGACTTTATCCAATTTTTAGGATATCTCAGTGGTTCTGTGCCCAGTTGCTCCCTGGAAAACACAGAAGAATTCCAAAATGAGGAAGGTTCTGGTTATTCCAGCCTGACACAGGGATCTTTCCAACTGTTTTAGACTTTATCCAAATTTTCTCCAAATTTCAGGATATCTCAGTGGTTCTGCATCCAGCTGCTCCCACCCAGCCCCTCCCTGGAGCCCAGAGGGATCCCATAGGGATGGGGTGGGATTGAGGCTTCATCCTGGAACCACTTTTAGGAGTTAAGATCATTTTGAGTCAAAGGAAAAACAGCAAATCATCCCTTGCAGGAAGAGACGCTCGTTATTTGTAACTCTAAAAGCCAAAGCCATGGCATGAGTGGGAGCCTTTCCATGGAGTCAAGGGATTAAAATCCTAATTGTGAGGAATTATTGCAAAGGGAAAACCACTCTAAGCCAATCTTTCTAATGCTTCTGTGTAGCAGAAGGAATAAAGAATATTTTAAGTGTCACACATGAGCTGGAAGCCTGAAAACCCATTGATACCAATATCATTGCCCTGATATTTCCACCTTTTATTTATTGGAGAAAAGAAAATCGTGTTAAATAAATAAATATTTAATACCTAAAGTACAGGAAATGATATGGAATAGACAGCAATGAATACATTTTATTCATTTATTCAATTTGACTGATTTATTAGAGAACACACATTTCATTTCTGGAGGACACCCAAACTTGTTAACAGCCTGGGAAGGAATCAGAGGAGGGTTTCAGCCTCTCTCTCTCACTTTCCCTGGATTTTCAGCAGCCCAACAGCAAATATTTTGCTGGCAGAGGGGATTTCTGAGCTGTGAGGTAATGGCTGCTGGAGTTTTTTACATTTGCAGAGTCATCTCCTCGGGTTTGGGGCCTTTTATTGCAGTTACAGATGTGCTTGGGAAAGGGGAGGCACTGGAGCTCAGCTTTGGGCTTTAATTCCAGCAGATCAGAGCCTGAGCCCTGCCTGAGCTCCCTGCTGATGGATGGGCTTCCTTAGGAGCTGCTCTGGGAATATTATTAATATTTTAATATTACAGGAATATTAAAACCTTCTTTGTAACATTGAGAATTATTTAACGATTATTTTGGCCTTGGAGGAGGTTTTCCCACCAGGCTGTGTTTGATTATCGTGGAATCCTGGAATGGTTTGGGTGGGAAGGGACCTTAAAGCTCATCCCATTCCATCCTCAGCCCCAGGCTGCTCCAGCCTGGCCTTGGACACTTCCAAGGATGTGACAGCCCCTGATTTTCTGTCCAGCCTCTAGTGCAGCAGCAATTTGCTCCATAATTCCTCAATTATCACAAGGTTTGGATCTATCAGATAGTAAAATAAAAGCTGTGCATCCCCCCATCAATCCACGGGATTTTTCCAGCTACCAAACACGTGAGGCTTTCAGAATCTTCCCCAAAAAACAAACCTCAGGTCATCATGATGTTTTTTTTTCCTGAGTAGTTTGCCCATACTTGAGGGGAAAAACACATCAAAGGAAATTCAGATGTGAAGCATCACTGTGCAAAGAGCATTTTATGGAGCAGGTTCCTGTGGGGAAGAGTTTGGAGCTCCCCAAACACCAATAATCCCAGGGACAATGACACCATCAAAGGGTTATTTTGCCGTGTCAGCACTTTGGCACCACCTGAAAGGTCTGCAAGTGGAGCCTTAATGATCTGCTGCTCCAAAGGGATCGATGGATTCCTGCAGGGGTCATTTGCAGGATCAATAGTTGTCTGTCCCCTGCAAAACTGGAGAAAAGCAACTTGAAAGCTCCTTCCCAGAAACAGCACGGTGGCTGTGGAGTTGACCTGACTCCAGGGAGTCTCCAAGTGGGTTTCCTGCAGGTTTTGGGATGGGGCAGGCAGGATGTGGTCACTAAGGATGAGTTTAATCCTGCTGAGCAGCTCCTGGTCCCTAAGCAGCTCTGCTGTGCTTGGGGAAGGAAAATTCCAGGTTGGACAGAGCTGTTCTAGTGTGGAATCCTGATGGGATCCTGATGGGATCAAAGATCCCTGCCTGCCACCACACTCTCACACTCCCACTCTCCACAGATTTCCAAAATGTAGCAGCTGAGCCAGCTGCACCTCCTCAAATCCCTCAAATCCACAGAGGATGCAGCCCCTACAGCCATAGCCACCCCAGGCTGAGGAATTTACCTGACTCCAGTGGGTTTCCTGCAGGTTTTGGGATGGGGCAGGCAGGATGTGGTCACTAAGGATGAGTTTATTCCTGCTGAGCAGCTCCTGGTCCTGCCCCAGAGCTCTGCTGTGCTTGGGGAAGGAAAATTCCAGGTTGGACAGAGCTGTTCTAGTGGAAGATGTCCCTGCCTGTGGAATCCTGAGTATGGGATCCTGATGGGATCAAAGATCCCTGCCTGCCACCACACTCTCACATTCCCACTCTCCACAGATTTCCAAAATGCAGCAGCTGTCCCTCCCAGATCCCCCAAACCCCCAGAGGATGCAGCCCCTACAGCCACAGCCACCCAGGCTGATCCCTCCTGAGCCTGTATTCCTGCATTTTTCCAAGCCAGGCATGGGGCTGAGGGAGCTGGGGCTGCTGCAGAGCCCAGCTTAAAGCCAGGATTGGAATTCTTATTCCTTCTTGTGCCCGCTCACTCCAGCCACGATTTTCCTTTTCTGTTGGGACACTGAGCTGCTCCTGAGCCACTGCTGCAGCAAAGCCCAGCTCCCAGCACACAGGGCCAGCCAAAACGTTGGCTTTACCGAGCTATCAACAGGCTTAAATATTTCATGGAGCTCCGAGGGAGCCCCGGTGATCAGAAATGCTGTTAAAAGGCTGAGCAGGTTTCACCAGGCGCCTGCTGTTTATTCCCAGTTTGCCTCCAAAACACCCCACCAGGTATTGGCAGGTCTGCAGGGAATGCGGCCCCCAGAGCTGGGGCAGAGCATCCCAAATCCTGCTGGCCATGGGCAGGGATGCAAAAAGCAAAGCAAAGGGTCCCCAAAGTCCCCCCCCTCCAAAGCAGCTGGGGCTGCACCCCACTGCTGGCACCTCCTGCCCCCTTCTGCAGGGAGAAATGTCCCCAAAGTGAGGAAACCTGCAGAACAAACTCCTGACATTCAGAGAGAAACAGCAGTTTCTCCTTGTCTGCCAGAAGCTCAGCACCACCAGCACAAACTCTGTATCACAGCTGAGAATTTTCCCCCTCATTTTTTGTCCCTGAGCACTCCAAATTGTGTTATAAATACAATTAGCCCAAACTGGGGCTGACAGCAGGGGGGTGGCTTGCAGATCTCAGCAGTGAAATCATCACCAGGCAAGTAAACAGGACAAAGGAAACAAATTTACCCCACGAGAGGCTCACGTAGGTGGCTCAGCAGCTGCCTATCAGATTTGGCAGGGTCACCTAAGAGGAAACCAAGCAGAAAAGGTCTGGTCAGTTTTTCCATGAGGAGAGCTCCCTCTCCTCTCTCTTTTGGGCTGGAATTTTGCTATTAAGCTGAAGGTAATCAGCAAACCACACAGATGAGGGGCTGTGCTCGTGGGGGTGGCTTGGGACACCACTGGGGGACACAGGGACCTGTGAAACTTTAATGGCAGCAATAAAACCCGACAAAAATGAAGAAATAAGCTCTCACTGTGCCTGCACAGGTACCAAGGCTGTCAGTGACTGCTCTGACACTGGTGCTGCCCCTCTTTTTATGCTGCAAAGTCAGTGCTGGGCTCTACATCTTGAGCTCTCAGGGCTCAGGTATCACTTTCCCTGATGTCCTTGGGTACCGCTCATCCCTGAACCCTTGGGTTTACCCCACGTGCTCAGGTACTGCCCATCCCCACATCCCTAGGTGCCACACACCCCTGTGTCCTTGGATTCCTGCTCCTCCCTGCATCCTCCGCTTCACTCTCCCATCTTTGGGTACCCCTCATCCCCACATCCTTGGTCCTGCTCATCCCTGCATCCTCCACTTCACCCTCCCATCTTTGGGTACCCCTCATCCCACATCCTTGCTCCTGCTCATCCTGCATCCTCCACTTCACCCTCCATCTTTGGGTACCCTCATCCCCACATCCTTGCTCCTGCTCATCCCCGCATCCTCCACTTCACCCTCCCATCTTTGGGTACCCCTCATCCCCACATCCTTGGTCCTGCTCATCCCTGCATCCTCCACTTCACCCTCCCATCTTTGGGTACCCCTCATCCCCACATCCTTGGTCCTGCTCATCCCTGCATCCTCAGCTTCACTCTCCCATCTTTGGGTACCCCTCATCCCCACATCCTTGGCTCCTGCTCATCCCTGCATCCTCAGCTTCATCCTCCATCTTTGGGTACCCCTCATCCCCACATCCTTGGCTCCTGCTCATCCCTGCATCCTCAGCTTCACTCTCTCATCCTTAGGTACCACTCAGCGCCACATCCTTGGCTCCTATTGTCCCCCCGGGTCTCTCTCCCGTGTCCTAACACACAGCTTCTCCCTGGGCTCAGCGCTGAGCCTGAGGCACCCTCAGCCCCGACTCCTTCCCGGGGCCACCCCGCCGCTGACCCCTCGGCTGAGGCCGCTGCTGGCCGCGTTCCCCGGCCCCATTAGGCTGCGGACGGCCGCCAAATGGCCCCATCAATATTTCATACGGCTCGAGCGCAGCGGGGCGCGGATAAAGCGGGGCGCGGATAAAGCGGGGCGCGGATAAAGCGCGGCGCCTCGGGCGGGCGGCGAGGCGCTCCGCGGGGATGGCGGGCGGCCGGGGCCCGGGGCCGTGCGGCCGGGAGGGCTGTGCCGGCCCGAGGGTGGCAACCGGGGGGCTGGCGGGTCCCCCGTGGGTGCCGCGGGCTCGGTGGCTGGCTCGGAGGCTGGCGGCGCTGCTGGTGCTGCTGGCGCTGGTGGCCGCGGGCTGCGCGCTCCGCCGCCGCGCCTGCCCCGCGCCCCGCCGGCCGCGCCGGGCACCGCGGGCAGCGCCCGCAGCCCCGGGCACCGCGGGCAGCGCCGCCCCGCCGGGCCCGGGCACGGCCGGGCACCTGCCGCACCTGCCCAGCTACGAGGAGGTGAAGAACCTGCCACAAGTACGAGGAGGTGAAGAACCTGCCCAGCTACGAGGAGGCGCAGCGCGCCGCGGGGATGCGCGGCTGAGATCCCGCCCGGCCCGCGCCGCTGCGCACCCGCGGGCACCGTACGGATGGACGGGGGATCTGCGGGATGGGATCATCTCCTCATCACCATCCTCATCATCATCATCATCACCATCCTCCGGAGCCTCGGGAGGGACAGCGGACAGCCGCAGGGGGCACAGGAGGGATGTGACGCCAGGAAACAGCGGCGTTCTCCGGTGGGACACTGGGGATCCCCGGGAATGCTCCACATCGCAGGGTGACCTGGCTCTGCAAAGGGACCTGCCAGGGATATTGGGGATCCCCGGGAATGCTCCACACCCCAGAATAACCTGGTTCTGCAAATAGACCTGCCAGGGACACTGGGGATCCCCGGGAATGTTTCATACCCCAGAGTGACCTGCAGGACACCTGGCTCTGATAAGGGACACTGGGGATCCCCGGGAATGCTCCACACCGCAGAGTGACCTGCTGGACATCCAGCTCTTCAAAGGGTCCTGCCAGGGATATTGGGGATCCCCGGGAATGCTCCACACCCCAGAGTGACCTGGCTCTGCAAAGGGACCTGCCAGGGATATTGGGGATCTCCGTGAATGCTCCACACCGCAGGAGGAGTTCCTGGACACCCGGCCGTGCAGAAGGGACCCGCAGAATTCCTGAGCCCCACGGAGGGATGGGACACGCTGCCTGCACCCACTGACAGCCTGCAGGACAGCGGGGCTCTCGGGGAACGGCCGGAGTTCCAGGAGGAAGGGGACTCGGGAACAACATCTCCTCCAGGGCGAGCACGTGGAGTGATGGGAAGAGCCGGCCGCGGCTCGGGCAGCCTTCCCCGGGCATTTATTGTGGCATTTTTCTGCTGTGGCACTTGGCCCTGGGGACACCACTGCGGGATCCTGACCCCACGGGTGCCACGGGGAGATCTGGGGGGCAGCCAGCCCACGGGAAAGAAGGGAACCCCTCCAGAATAAATGAAATATCAGCACAGCCCCTCCTGCTGCTCAGGGGAGATTTTGGGATCAGCCAGCCCAGGGGAAGGAGGGAACCCCTCCTGAATAAATGAAATATCAGCACAGCCCCTCCTGCTGCTCAGGGGGAGATTTTGGGATCAGCCAGCCCAGGGGAAGGAGGGAACCCCTCCTCAATAAATGAAATATCAGCACAGCCCCTCCTGCTCTAAGAGAAATCAATGGGACAAGCTGGGAAATCCTCCCTGAGCGAGACAAACCCCAAAGCCCAGGAAAGGCAGGAACCTCCTGCAGCCTCAGTGCCAGCACCCCTGGACAAGCTGGGAATGCTTCCTTTACCCCTGAATTTTCCTACTGAACTGGTCAGGGCATAAAATTTTCATTAAATACCTTTTTTTTTTTCCTTTCCTAGCTTGAGTTTAGCGCTTGGGACTGAAGATGTGGGCAGTGCAGGAGCAGCAGCCACGAGCACTGAGCTTTCTCTCTTTTGGAGGTGTCTCTAAAGGCAAAGAAAACCTGCAGGTTTATTTAAAATACAGGTTAGAGCTTTTCAAAATCGCAGAGCTTCAATTATCACAGCCAGTTCTTCATAGAAAGTGAAATAATTCTTGCCCCTTCATGAAAAACATAGAAATAATGAAATATTTTTTGGTAGCCTCTCTTTCCCTGAAGGTACCAGCCCTATTCTACTTTCCCAAACTTTTACAGTTTGGGAAAATGCAAAGACACCTGAATTAAAATTAGCATTTTAAATCCCAGTACTGGAGATTTTGTAGCACAGGTTAACCCCTGACTGATTGGGATCAATAAAAATAGGCTTTGGGAATGGAGAGTCTCAAATTTGATCAATTAAAAAAAAATAATTTTCTCCCTGGCTCTTCCCCATCTCCTGCAGAGTAAAATCTCATCTCTGTTATCATGAAAATAAAGAAATGGAGGTCTAAAATGCTTAATAAAAAACATATAAAAACCAATATAAAGCCATATCTATATTATAAAAACAGTACATTGCTTCCCCCCCATCTGTAGGAGATGCAAACATTTTATTTCTCTAAATATCTATTAAAATTCCAGAATTCAATTTTAGAAAGCTTCAAGCTTTTCCACGGTGGCTCATTTATAATTTGGACTATTCTAAAGTGAGCAAGGGAACAATCTTCTTCAGCAGGAAACGGTTCCACATAATCTGTAAAATCCAATTTTCATGTCAGATGATTCAACCCTTCCTCCTGTTCCAATCCCAAAGGGGAAAATCCCACAGACAAATCCACATCTCAAAGTTTTATTGCCTTAAAACCCAAGAGATTTTTAATTTTTCCTCTGACTTATTACAAGTATGCAGTAGGTTTTTAAACACCCACCTGAGCTTTTAATTTGATTTTATTGAGGACTTTATTTGTCACCTAAAGATGTGTTTTCAACCTCCCTTGTTAAAGTCACAGAGGATTTACTGTGGTCAAGGTTAAATGAAGTGAATGAACTCAACTCCCACTCTGCAACAGCAAAATTTGGGTTATTTTTGATTATATATAAAGTTCTATATTTTTGATGGATTTTGATCCATCAAGCAGCACCTAAACAAGTGAATTTTAATAATTTCATTAATCTCTGGTTCTTAAATTGGTTTATAATGGTTGAAATCAAGCAGGCAGTAATTAAATAAGAGGTATTTCTTTTTAAAAGAAGGGTTTGAAATAATTTCTTGCTCTGGGCAATAATGTAACCAAAACCTACCTGAAGAATCTGTATCCTCCTGCTATTTATTGTTACTAAATACTGAAAATAACTGAAAACAGGTAAAAATACAAAGCAAAACTTTGGAAAAACCAGCTCAAAATTGCCCTGGCAATTTAGAATCACAACCCCTAAAATCCCTGCCACGATGCCAGGAATGTTTGCTCCTAAAAATATCCTGAAATTCAGATTTCATACCCAGGCTCATAACTGTATTTAGAACCTGGTGAAAACAAAGGAATAAAAGATGTTTTTCCAAAATATTTTGCTTTGGTTTCTATTTAACCCCAGGCTGCTCAGGACTGGATGTGGGTGATAAAAAACTGGAATTAAAACACCTCAAATATTCTTTTTGAGCTCTCCCCATGCAGCAGCTCCCAGAGATATTAAAAACCTCCACTTTTATTTGGTTTTATTAAGAAATTGATGAACTGTCCAATGATTTACACATTTGCTGTCTGTACAGATATTTAACATTTGGTTGGTAGCATTTAAAAGATACATAATAAACCTTGTCAGTGGTGATATATTTTATATATATATATAAATTGTTAGATATTTAGGACATGAAGAGAATGCAGCCAGTTTTGGGTGTGAAACAAAGAAAAGTGTAACTCGATGAAATAACATAAATTTTATAAAAATTATTTATAAATCAAGTGCTTTGGGCAGAAAAAATACATGAAATATTCTCTTATTTTAAATATTCTTGTCAATTTTACACATCTGTAACTGCTGTTTGTTACTCCCAACAACCCTGGGAGCTCATTCCAAAGCATTGGAAACAAAAATTTAAAAAATCCTTTTCCTGCTGAACGTTTTGCTCAGTGACAAACCTGAGTTGCTGGAATTATCTGAAATCATCTATTCAAGACCTGGCTGGCACATCCTCACTGTCAGGGAAATATTTGTACTTTAGAGGCTCAAGTTCCTTATTTTTTTTTTTTGCCTTTTCAGCATTTCCAGCTTGCTAAATTTGTTTTAGGGCAATTAAAACAATTAAATTTGGTTATTTCTGCCCCTGAGGTTGCAGAAAAAAACAAACTGCTGAATTGGGGCTTAAATTGAGATTTCAGCAGAGGCAACCCAGGTTCAAGAATATTAATGGCAATGAGAATTTAAAATACTAAGAGAAGAACAGCTAATTCCCTTTTTTTTCTCATGTATGTAGCCATCCCTGGCTCCACAATATTCACCCAGCTGAAAAGAAAAGGAAATAATTCATCCTGTGTGTCAGCCAAGGATTCAAAGCCACAGGAATTCTCACTCCTGTGGCCCACAGAAGGTTTGAAGGTGCCCAAAATGTGAATTATTGCTGCACAGTCACACTGCTCCTCACTGCAGGACTGGCTGCTGCTCGTTCTCTTTCTTTAGCAATTTCCATCTCTATTTTGGCTTTGATTTTAGTCCAATCCACTTCCAGCTGTGAGAAGAGAAAAAAAAATTTAAAAAAAAAGAGAAAAAAATTAAACACACAGAGCTCAACATCAGAGATTTCAATTTAAAAATAGAATTCAGTTATTCAATTTAAAAATACAATTATAAAGTCAGTTATTCCATTTAAAAACACAATTATAAAGTGTTGAGTGCCCAAACTCCTGAAAGAGGTGAAGGCACAGCTGAGTTCCACCTTTAAAATGAACCAAGCCTGAGACATTTTCATAAATCTCATTGTGGGCTGGCAATAAAACACAAAAATAACCTGCTTCTAATTCAATATCATGACCTCAGTGTCCTGGTACTGAAGATTCAGCCCTGCATCATTAATTTAGGAGTGATCTGCTCCAACAGAAATCAGATTCCTGCTTGGAATTGCCCTCCTGCATCAAGAAATGTTTGAGTTTTAACCTTGGCAGAGCTGCAGCTGCAGAGAATTGGAAAATTGGAATTTTCTGGCTGGGTTTTGTGTCAGTGAAACCTCAGGCAAAGCACATGGCACAAATGTGGGGAGAAAAGTTGGTTCTTCCCAAAGAATGCTTGACAGGGTTAAAAAAAAATGGATTATGGTGCATTTGATGACCATAAAAAACATTTCCCAAAATGGGATTGTGCAGTTCAGGTCACTGCTGGAGAAGTGACACTGGCAAAGGTGGAGAACAAAATTGGAACAAAATTGGAGAACAATTCCAAGGGCTGCCCAGGGAATTTCCTGCTGTGATTAAGAAATGGAATAACAGGGGAGATGCTCTAAGAGGGGAAGTGAAATTAAATATCCACATTCTCAGGTGAAGCTGTAATAATAATAATAATAATAATAATAATAATAATAATATAATAATAATAATAATAATAAAATAATAATAATAATAATAATAATATAAATAATATAATAATCCCTCAGTTCTAGAGGCATTCACTGGGTCCAGGATTCTCAGGGTATGTTTAAAGTATTAAGAACCTGATATGTAAAATGAGCACAATTTCAGATTCTGCCTGGCTGCAGGAAAGAGAGGAAAAAACTCCTTATTTCAGCCTGAAGAGGTTTTAGGTCGTGAGAAGGAAACTGAGACCCTTTTTTATCCCAGAGAAGGAACAGCAGCACAAAATTTTGGTTTTCTTTTCACTTTCTTTCTGATTTTGCTTTATGAGTCTAACATGTTGCATTGAAGAATTTAATTACAGCTTAAAATTCACATTTTGTGAATCCCTCCTACTCTCAGACCCAGCAGAGACCTGGATGTGGAAAAGGACTTTTTTCCCTCCACAAATCTCTTGAGTGAGACCCAAATTTTTCCAGACTGAGTAAGCTGAAAAATCACCTTGTCACTGCCAAGGTGGAATTCCTTAGGAATCCTTATGGAATCTACAGCTTTCTCCAGGGTTTGGAGAAAATCAGGATTATCTGCAATGTCTATGAGACGCATCAGGGAATTTATGTGATCTTTGCTCTTCCTGCAGAGCTGCAGGATAAAAATCCTTGGGAGCTGTGCTGTATTATTGTGTATTTTCCAGGTGAGTGACAGTGGGATGGTGCATTAGGGGCTGACTTTTGATTAAGGAAATGAGAATCCTTCAAAGTGCTGAAAGCTAATGACTTCCATGAGAAATGCAGTTTTATTCCAAGTGTCCAAGGAAAGGCTGTGAATTCCCATCAGCTGCAGTGGGTTAAAGGATTTCACACAAAGGAAAAGTGGGGGTTTTTTTGTGGGAATTTCTCCCTCAGAATGTTGAGGAATAAGGAAGGGAAAAGCAGGAATGACACGAGGGCTGCTCAGTGGAATTGTGCCTCTCCTGAGGGGAGTATGTGGAAATATTCCACAGATCCACCTGCTCAACCTCAGGATCTGTGAAACACTAATAAATTCATGTACTGATGATGCAGAGGGTTTCTGATAAATGCACATTGAACTGAAATATAACATAGGCACTGCTCAGTGGAATTGTGCCTCTCCTGAGGGGAATGGGGGGAAATATTCCACAGATCCACCTGCTCAACCTCAGGATCTGTGAAACACTAATAAATTCATGTACTGATGATGCAGAGGGTTTCTGATAAATGCACATTGAACTGAATATTGTATTTATCAGAAAAGTTCATAAATATCCAGAGTCCTTCAAAGTTTGTCCCTGTTCCCATCCACAAAATGCCACAGAAATGTTGGAAATACTGAGAGACTCATTGGGCCATGGTGAAGTTTAGCTCCCTGTTTACAGAAAATAACTGTGCCTTCACTTGAGTCATCTTCACCAGATATTAAATACATTTGTTGTGAATCTTCAAATAAACCCCATGCCCAGCTATTGCTGGCCAAGCAGCTCAATATCAGCCCAAAAAACTGTAAAAATTCCACATTTATGTCCACATTTAAACCCCCAGAGGTGCAAAGCCATCCCAAAACAGCAGCAGGAACGACCCTGAGGGACACTTACCCCTTCTGCATATTGCAAAAACCTCTGGTTGGTTTCTTTTTTCCCAAAATCTTCCAGGAATTTCTGCCTGTAAGCCAGGACCGTGTCCACGTGTGTCTTGTGCTTCACTGCCAGCTCCAGGGCCCTGCAAGGAAGCACGAGTGGCTTGGGGCAAAGTTCTGGCACCACCACAATCACCAAAATCCTGCAAAAACTCTGAGGGTGAAAGCAGAGATCCCAAATCCAATCCCCCAGCAGGAGCAGGAGGGTAAAAGTAGCCAGTGATGAAAAATAGAAAATAATTATTCACGCTTATCATTAATTTGAGCCCAGGAGGTTTTTTTTATTTCAAGGAAATGCAGAGTATTTCAGAGTTGAGCACAAAAGTGATAATGTTAAATGAGTGTTTTCTAGTCAGAAATGGGTTCTGAACACTCAACATACACATTTCTGATATATTGTAGCTAATATTTATAAATATTGTACAGGTGGAAAAGATCAGACACTGGATTAATTGAATTCATTACTCACACTCACTGTCAATGCCTTAAAACACTGATATTTGATACACAGAGTTTTTAGATGATTAAATAAAATATCATTTTCCTAATATCCAGTTAAACCTCCTCTGACACAGCTTCATAACCAAACAAAATCCCAAATTTGTGGGGGAAAAAAAAAATCAACCTTTTGCCTGAATATATAAATAGAACAGCAGAGAAATCAGGAGGAAACAACTCAGAGGATTCTGTCAGAAAAACGTGGGGGTTTTGTTTAAAGGAGAAATTCCTCCTTTGTTTTCTCAGCCTTAATTCCTATTATCTCCACCTACACAATGCTGGGAGGCTGGGGAGCCACAGTTTTATTTTTAGCAACAAGACATTTTAAAGCAGCCCAAATTCCACAGCCACTCTGGGGTATCACTGTGGGCTCCCTCTGTGCTAGCAGTGATGAGAAAGCAAAATGTTATTTCAAAAGGCTTCCAGGAATATTTTGAGCTTTTCTAAGATATTTCCTAAATATGCTGGGGTCATTTTTTTGGTTATTTTCAGGCTATGATTTAATTCGATTTTTTTTTTTTTTTTCAATTTGTGGGTGATTAAAAGATAAAAAAATAACTCGGCAATAAAACAACTGATGGAAATAATTAGGAAAACATATTTTAATAGGGAAAAAGCCCTTACCTTTCCCAGTTGTAAAGATTAATGTTGACTTGGATAGCTTGGTAAATCAGGCCTGAGTGGAGCAGGAGGGTCTCAGCCTCCTGGGTGTTGCCACTGAAGAGCAGCATGTGAGCCAGCCTGGATTCCTTGGAGGGCAGATCCTTGATGGAATTGATGTACTGCACTTTGTCAATCTGCTCAGGGGCAGGACAGAGAGGAAATTCATCCATCAGCTTGGCTTTGCAGTGATTTCATTGGGATTTTGTGGTGGGTTTTCATTGGTTTTTTTTTACCTCTCCAATTGCCGCGTAGGCGATTTCAGCTGTGCTCATGTCCTGGTTGGCCACTGCCATGGCAGCCAAACAAGCCCACAGGGTCTGATCCTGAAATTTAAAACAAAAGCAACTCAGAAAGCTTCAAATGTTTATTAGCACGCTGCAAATGAGTCCTCAGAGCAACCACACAAGGGCTGGAAATGATGTGTAAGTGTAAATGATGTGTCAATCCAACGATTTCTCTTCACGGTCAAAGTCTCTTGTTGGGAAATTATTAATTATTTCTCAGAAGTTGGAGTTGGAAAAACTTCATGGTAATAATAATATTGCACCTTTTTATTGTTGTTTTTATTGTATTTATTGTTTGTCTTTTTTGGGGTTTGTTATTTTATACAACCTTGGGAAACCCCATGGATTCAGAATTTAGGGAGAACCTAAAGGATTTTTTGCTGGATTTTCAAGTGACAACGTTATGACAAACACACACTGATAAACCATATTTTGATATAGTTTAAGCTACCACATCTAAAACTCTATTCAGACAGGGAAAATGTCATTTTGGACTTGCTAGTGCAGGAATTAAACAGGTTTTAATGTTATTTTTGAGTGTGTTCAGTAACAAATCTGGAAATAAAGGCTTTGCACAGTGAAGATTTTTAGAAGGATCACTCTTGATTAATTGAATTTAATAAGTAATTAAAATCAGAATTAACAGCTGCACTGGGGGTGTTCTGAACACATTTCCATATTTCCCAACTGACTTTTCCATTCCTGCAGGAAGCCCAGGATTTGGGAAAATTCAGATTGTTCACAGAATCAAATGCTCCTAAAATCTTCTTCCCACTTCCCTTTTATTTAGAAAATCAGGTGACAAAATGCTGAGAGCACAGCCTGAAATTATCCAGGAGAGGAAATTTCCAGGAGCTGTTCCAAGTTGTTTTTTGCTGTTTTTTTTCCCCCCTCAGAAATAAGACCCTTTTTGTTATTTCTGATTGGAAATACTTTTTACTCTCTACCTGGGCTGCCAAAATCAAAATATCCTGACTTGGATCCTTAAATCAGGCCATGTGGACACTGCAAATAAAGATTCTGTTACATTTAATTCTAATTATGCAACCCAAATGATCTGGATGTGCATTAATTGGTTACACAAAAACACATTTAAGGTCGTGACAAAAAGTGCTAAACTTTTCTAGGAACAAATGGGAGGTTGGAAGGGATTTTGTTGTTTTAAAAACTACCACACTCACCTCATCTGTTCCTGTTGTCTAAATAAATACAAAAGAAAGCAATGAAAAAGGAAGAAAAAAAAAAAAAAGTGAAATAAAATATGGAAATTAACAGGTCATTGTGGAAACGTCGCTTTTAATTGGTAATATTAAGGCCCAGACTTGAAAATCTGAGTTTAGAGCTGAATTCTGTCAGCACCTGTGTTCAATCCAGCTGGACTCTGATGTGACTAAAATAAGAATTATTATTTATCATGGAATTATATTATGGAATTACCAAACCCATCATTTCCCCCGTGCAGCCCAAAACCGAGCGGGAAACGAATCGCAACGCTGGGCAGAGAGAGATCACTGCTAAAGAACACTCCAAACCACAATCACCCGGGGAAGGAGGGCAGGAAATGCCCCAAGGTGAGCTTTACCTGCACAAACCTGCAGAGCCTGAGTGCATCCTGCCAGCGGGAGGAGCTGGCGTGGCCCTGGAGGATGGCGGCGTAGGGCGGGTGTGCAGGTGTGCCAGGGAGCCGTCTGCACGCCTCAGCGTCACCAGACTGCCCACAAAACTCACTATGTGGGCCTTCTTGCTGAACTCGCTGCACAAAGCACACAAAGAATTAATATGCAGTTGTTTGCCAGGAGAAGAGTTGCAGGTGAGCTGGGGTTTCATCGGTTTTAGTTTATGGCGTAATCGAATCGCAGCTTTTCTGGTTGGTTTTACAAAACTTGAGGTAGTCTTTTATAAGAATTCAAATTTTGTTTTGAACTCAAAATGCTGCTCTGCTTTCAAACCCTGCATCAACCCTAAACTTGCTAATTTTCCTTACAAAACCCTTTCTCCTCATTTCCCAATCACGAAAAGGGAGATTTTAGAAATTGCGAGGTCAGCTTTTACATCTCCTGACCACAATTTGTTAAGGGAGGAGGGAAATAATTAAAATAATATTTGGATTAAATATGATTTCTCACAATCTGGGTGTTCTTCTGAATTCACTGCACAAAGCAGACAAAAGAATTAATACCCAGTTGTTTTCCAGGAGAAGAGTTGCAGGTGAGCTGGGGTTTCATCGGTTTTAGTTTATGGCGTAATCGAATCGCAGCTTTTCTGGTTGGTTTTACAAAACTTGAGGTAGTCTTTTATAAGAATTCAAATTTTGTTTTGAACTCAAAATGCTGCTCTGCTTTCAAACCCTGCATCAACCCTAAACTTGCTAATTTTCCTTACAAAACCCTTTCTCCTCATTTCCCAATCACAAAAAGGGAGATTTTAAAAATTGCGAGGCCAGCTGTCACCTCTCCTGACCACAATTTGTTAAGGGAGGAGGGAAATAATTAAAATAATATTTGGATTAAAAATGATTTCTCACAATCTGGGTGTTCTTCTGAATTCACTGCAGAATGCAAACAAAAGAATTAATACCCAGTTGTTTTCCAGGAGAAGAGTTGCAGGTGGATGATCTGTGAGCTGGGGTTTCACCGGTTTTAGTTTTTGGTGTAATCAAATCACAGCTTTTCTGGTTGTTTGTTACAAAAGCTGAGGTAATTTTCATAAGAATTCAAATTTTGTTTTTAACTCAAGATGCTGCTCTGCTTTCAAACCCTGCATCAACCCTAAACTTGCTAATTATCCTAATAAAACCCTTTCTCCTCATTTCCCAATCATTAAAAGGGAGATTTTACAAAATTGCAAGGGCAGCTTTCACCTCTCCTGACCACAATTTAAGGAAGGAAATAATTAAAATCAATCATCATTGGATTAAAAATGATTTCTTACCTGGCATCTTTTTCATACAGGGTTTTGGGGAGAAGATCTTTATCCACGTAGACAGTGTTGGGATAATACCAGACTGTGAACCTGGAATCCTGAATCCCACAGAGGATGTTGGAGGAGTCATTCCAGGCCAGACTTTGCACCATGGTCCCTTCATTTACACACCAGAAAAAATGATTAAAAAATAAATAAATAGGTCTATAAATACCTAAGGTATTTCCAGGAGAACTTCAAAATCGAGGGAATTTAGACAGGGTGGTTATTCAGCATTTTTGGTTGCTTTTCTAAGGTTTCAATGCCAAATTTGTAACATTTTAAAAGCTGCTTGGCATGGAACTGAGAGAAAAATTATCAGAATTTAGATCAAATTTACTAAAATTGTTCTATCTCTTTCATATAAAAACCACTTTTTTTTAAAAAATTCAATTTCACTATTAATTAAGCAAAATGTTCTCTCTTGTATTAAAAATTGATTTCCCTCCCAGCATCTTCCCAAACATCAATTTGAATTTTTCTCACCTATTTTGACAATCTTCTGCTCCTTCCCAAACCTCTTCACTGAGGTGATGAAAAGATCTCTGTTCTTATCAATAAAAGCTATTTTTCTCTCACTTGTCAGTCCTTTCTGGTCCAAAGCAATCTCCACAATCTCTGTCTGAAAAGACAAAAGAGAATCTCCAATTTTTATTTTGGGGATTTCATATCAGAACATTCAAATTGATTTTTTTTTCCTAAAAATAAGGCACAAAATTCTTTGATAAATGAGTTGGAAAGACACTTTGTGTGTGTGATTTCTCAGTGGAATAAATCATTCCATGGGATTAAAATTCAGATTATTTAAAAATCCTTCCCAACCCAAGCCACCCCATGATCCTGTGATTTTATAAAGTGAATTTCATGAAGATTAAAACATTTCTGAAAACAGCACAAAGCATTAGAAGTCAGCTGAAAAGCTCCTATTAAGATTTTAAAACCTCTAATGGGTTTTTAGGCTCATTATTGAGGAAAAGCATTAATAATTGTTATTTTCTGAGTTAAATAAAGACATTAAAGCCTTCCCTTTACCTTGTGGGTCAGGGGTTTTCCATCACCCAGGGGCTTCCCAGATAAAGCTTCAAATATGAAGATAACTGAAGAAAAAATAATGAGAGAATTCATTCATTCCAAGCAGAATTTTTTACCTGATTTTCCAGTGGTTCCATTCTTTTTTTTTTTTTTTTTTGAGTGGAATTTAGTGCAAGTGGATAAAATATTTTGGGTGAGATTTACCAGTGATTTTCAAGTGGTGGTGAAAAAAAAAAATCTTATAAACAAACCTGATTTTTCACTTCCTATCCTTATTTTCCATTTCCTGTCTCAATTACAGAAATGACAGCAAATTGTGATCAAAGTGTGCACCCAGAATTTAAATAAATCCACATTTCCAGTAGGACACTGACTCAATCTTCACCCACAATTTAATGAATGGGAATGTTTAGAGAGAAAATTAAAAAAAACCCATCAGGGAGTAAAAATTTATTCCAGTATCTTCTATAAATATTCCATGGATCAACTGGAAATTCAGAGCCAAACCATTCTCTTGAAGTTTTTAAATTAATTTTAGGCAAGACCTAATCACTTGAATTTGGTTTTATGATAAATATATGTATTTTTATCCTCAATAAAAAATTATAAAATAATTATAGAATTATTTATATATTAAATTTATTTATTTATATATTAAAAAATAGAAATAAATAAAAAAAAGCAGAATTTACCCTTCTCATCAGCTTTGTCCTTCACTGCCAGGGTATCATTGCTCAGGGACACTGTCTGGGCATTTAAAATATCTGTTCTCATGCCTGGATATTTTGGAGAGGAAATTAATCTGCCTTCATAGGAATATAAATAAAGTCCTCCACCATCCACAAGGAGAAAATGCCTAAAAAATGTAAAAAAACCCACCCAAAAACAAAGAAGTAAAGCAGCAAATAAATTAAAAAATCATATTTTCAACAATGTAAGTAATGGAACTGTTCTTCCAGTTTCCATCATTCCCAAGATTTAAAATTTCAAGTTATTCTGGAAGTTCTGGGTGGAAAAGTTTGGGTTTAATGTATTATTTTTTTTTCTAGGAGAAATATTTGTTGTGTGAAATATTTATGATTTTATCTGGGTGGTTTTTATTTCTGATATTCCAATTTGTTTTGTTCGTTATACATATGTATATAATAAATTTATTACAAATATACATTTATTACAGAGATAATACATATATTTATTTGTTTATTTATTTATCTGGTAGTTTTATTATGTTCATAATGAGCATTTTAAGAAGTCAGGCACCTTTCTGCTTGGAGAATCAAACTCACAGTTCCTTCCTTCAGGTCAAAAATCAATGGAGTGTTCCAGTTCTTTGTCCTGCAAATATTAAAAAATCAGCATTAAAATCACTGATTTCCACGTATTTCCAAACCCCAAGCTGGATTCAGCCAGCAAAACACACATTTTTCATCTTCAAATATTCCTAAAAGGGAGTTTTTTTCCAATTTCAAACAGCATTTAGGAAGCCAGGGAATACTGAGAAGCACAAGATATGATGGAATAACAATTCTACCTTCATTTTTTCATCCCTTCACACCAGCAGCAGCTGCCCTAGGTGTCTTAAAACCCAGCAAAATTCTATTTATAGGGATTATTTCATTAAACAAATACATTTAAAATATTTCTGACTCTTCAGCACCAGCGTTCACTGCGCAGCCACTCCACGATTGCAACGAATTAACAAGAAATGAATTCAAAATAATTAATTAAAAAAAAATTAATTTTCCAAGCAAGCTGGGGAGGAGGAAATTTGCTTTACTCACGAGAACACATAGCACTGCAGGGAGGTGGAAACCACCAAATATCCATAACTCAGGGAGGCTTTGATGACCCTGTCCCGGAATTCCAACAAATCCACGGCATCATCCAGGACATTGTGCACCTGAGCAGGGGGAATGGCCATGGAATTACCCAAAAGAGCTGAAATTACAATTAATCCATGAAATAATCCTGTTGAGAAAGGAACCTGAGATGGAGCAGGGCTGAAAATTCCCATTTTAGGACTGGTCACTTGTCTGTCATTGGAATATTTCAATATTTGGAATAAACACGTTGGGATTTAAATAAATGCCAGGATCATTTAAATTAACATTTCATCCAAACACTGCAGCAGTATCCAGGATTGGGATGAAGGTGTGCAGGGCTCTGGAATTTCAGTGAGCCCACGTTTGGAAGCACAGGAAATTCAGGAGGGAGCAGATCCTGGGTTTGTTATTCCACCTCAAATTTGCTCGAGAAAATCCAAATTTGCCACGAACCAAGAGAGATTGTTCAGCTCAGAGATTTTAAGGAGCTAAAAATCCAAGGGGGGACCTTAAACCAAAAAAAATCCTGGTTTTTTTGTGGGGTTTTTTGGGAAGATGTCACCCTGCTGAGGGTGACATCCTTCGGATGTTCTCCATTCTGCTAAACAAAGCCTGACCTCGATGATTCCAAGAGCCTGGAAATCATTCCCAAGGATATCTTAATTCCACAGCACCACTAATTAACTTTGCCATTGTAATAATCATGAAAAAAAAAATCCATCTCCAAGTTTTTTTCTAGGATTTTCCTATATGATATATAGGAATAAAAAAACTAAAAATGCCTCAGGCTTAGCTGCACTTCCTCCCCCTTGGAATATTCAAAAAGAGAATTCAAATCCCATGGAGCTCATTCCCAAGTCCCACGTGGGACGAGTCGATGTCTGGGAATGAGGGGAAAAAATTGGGAATTTTGAGCTGATTTGTGCTTTGTGCTCCCAGACACTGACTCACAACATCCCACCCACGGCTCCAGCTGCTGCTCTTCCCAACCCCAGACCCACCAGGAAAAGAAAAAAAAAATATTTGTGGGTCTAACTAGGAATTTAGGAACTTGAAAAGTCCAAAAGTGGAATTTGGAAACCTTTAATGTCGTGAGTCAATGTCTGGGAGCACAAATTAAACTGAAAATTCAATTTTTACATTAAGAGAAGCTCTGTGATCAGGCTGTCCAGCTCTGAGGTGATTTTACCTTCATGGTTCTCCTCTTAATTAAGGTGATTTGGAAGTTTTTCCACTCCCAGTGTTCTATCACATGGGCAAAGATGAAAAAAAAAAAATCATTTAAGGGTCTAATTAGGAATTTAGGAACTTGAAAAGTCCAAAAGTGGAATTTGGAAAATCTTTAATGTCGTGAGTCAGTGTCTGGGAGCACAAATTAAACTGAAAATTCAAATTTTTACATTAAGAGAAGCCCTGTGATCAGGCTGCCCAGCTCTGAGGTGATTTTACCTTCATGGTTCTCCTCTTAATTAGGGTGATTTGGAAGTTTTTCCACTCCCAGTGCTGCTCCAGCACGTGGGCAAAGATGACCTGGCCATTCCCACAGGCTCCAGCCAGCTGGGTGCCATCGATGGACCAGGAAAGGGCAAAGATGCTGCCAGTGCTGGGCTTCTCCAGGGCATAAGACCACTAGAAAAAAAGGAAAAAATAATCATTTCGGTTATTCTGCACTTTTTAGAAGTCATCAATCTGTTTTCAGAGTAAGGATGTTTCAAGGAGCAGCAAGAAATGAAGTTTTTGCAGCGTCAGGATTGGATGTTGAAGTCAGACTCTGGAATATAAAAATAAAGGAAAAGCAGCAGGTAAAGCAGAGATTAAAAAGTTTTCTACTCATAATTTATTTCCAAGGGTGTTCTCATTCATAAATCCAGGCAATTACTACAGAAAATTAAGGTGCTTAAGATTAATTATACTTTCTCCACTCTGCTAGTGTCCAAGAAAAGGATTAATTAAAAATTTCCTCCAGGAAAATCATTAATTCTTAATTCCCTCAGCCTTATCCATGAGACCCCTCTGAAATTTAGATCCTTATTAAGAAATTCTTGTCAAAAATTAGAATTTTCAGACCAAGACACTGTTTTAAAATTTCCTGCATATCAGAAACACAAACCATCCTTCCAAGGAAGGAATTCCCATTTCTGAATCCCAAGGATGGAAATTCCCATTTTTGAATTCCCATTTCTGAATCCCAAGGAAGGAAATTCCCATTTCTGAATTCCCATTTCTGAATCCCAAGGAAGGAAATTCCCATTTCTGAATTCCCATTTCTGCATCCCAAGGAAGGAAATTCCCATTTCTGAATTCCCATTTCTGCATCCCAAGGAAGGAAATTCCCATTTCTGAATTCTCATTTTTAAACTCCAAGGATGGAAATTCCCATTTCTGAATCCCAAGGAAGGAAATTCCCATTTTTGAACTCCAAGGAAGGAAATTCCCATTTCTGAACTCCAAGGATGGGAATTTCCATTTCTGAACTCCAAGGATGGGAATTCCCATTTCTGAACTCCAAGGATGGGAATTCCCATTTCTGAATCCCAAGGAAGGAAATTCCCATTTTTGAACTCCAAGGAAGGAAATTCCCATTTCTCAACTCTAAGGATGGAAATTCCCATTTCTGAACTCCCATTTCTGCATCCCAAGGAGGGAAATTCCCCTTTCTGAATTCCCATTTCTGCATCCCAAGGAAGGAAATTCCCATTTCATGGAAAGCAGGGACACTGCAGCTCTGACAGGATCCACTCCCAAACTCCTTTTTTTAACCAACATTTTTTTCTCCAAGCCATTGAAAATCACTCACATATTTCCAGCTCATAACCTACACTGACAATATCCCAGAAAAGCCATTTCCAAGGTTTTTTTCCCAGCTCTTTTCCAGGCTCTGGGTAACTCAGAGCACTCCAGTGATTCATGCTCCCTGCAGATGTCTGGGGTCATTATCAGAAAAATCCTTTTAACTCTTCATTTTTAAACACAAAGGATTACCAAACTGCAATAAGCTGCTGTGGGATTCCTAAATACACTGATTTTTTATTTTTATTTTAGGAAAGGTTTCACTGAATTCTCTCAAGAACAAACCCAGGAGTTGTAGAAGTTTCATTTTATTAAATAAATCCCTAAGAGCAGCAAGTTGAGCTTCCCTCTCCTGACTGCACAAGGGAATAAAAGTTTGCAGAATGCTTTGCTCTGTTTTCCAATATTCCACATTTTAACAGAATTTCTAGAAAATTGGATAGAATATAAAAATGTAAGAGGATCAGTCAAATACCAGCAAACTGCCAGTGGAGCAAAATGGCCAAAATCCACTCTGCAATACAAGGCAAAGCTTGAAGAATGCACAAAATAATTTAAAAAATTAGGGATTAATGGCAATAATTGCTTTTGTTACATCGAATTTTCTCAGCAGAGGTTGAAAAGAAGAGAATTTATGATTTAAAAATCAAATAAACATCAGTTTAAACATAAACATCACCAGAAACCCAATGTTCAACCAGAGGAGCACAAACAATTGGGAAAATAAACACAACCATTAAATAAAACTGCTGAAAATGAACACAACCATTAAATAAAACTGCTGAAAATGAACACAACCATTAAATAAAACTGATGAAAATGAACACAACCATTAAATAAAACTGATGAAAATGAACACAACCATTAAATAAAACTGATGAAAATGAACACAACCATTAAATAAAACTGATGAAAATGAACACAACCATTAAATAAAACTGATGAAAATGAACACAACCATTAAATAAAACTGATGAAAATGAACACAACCATTAAATAAAACTGATGAAAATGAACACAACCATTAAATAAAACTGATGAAAATAAACACGACCATTAAATAAAACTGATGAATCCCATTCAGGCTAAGGAAGTCATTAAGAGAAGAAGAATTATTGAAATATTAATTGATGCCCTTATTTACTAATTAAAATTATTAATCTGAGCAGTGTTCCACTTTTAATATTTTTTTTATCACTGATCCTTCTACATTTCCAAGGCCCTGGAAGTTATATATATATATATAATAAATATATAAGTTATATATATATAATAAATAAATAAATAAATAATAAATATAATTTATTTTATAGGTAAAACAATCCCTTTATTACAGTTAATCAAAGAAATCCAAATTAAAATGCTATAATTTAAATATTTAAGTTTGTTCTTTACCTTGAACATCACAGGGAGGTGGGAAAAAAAATGAGAATAAAAAAAGCATTGAGCTTCTGGCAGCAGGCACTGCTCATTTTTAAGGGTTGCATAATAAACCAGGTAAAATAATCTTAATTTTCTATAAGAAATAAATCAGTCTGCATCCAAATCCTCAATATTCAGTATTAAATGCTGATTAAAACATTGGTTTGTAGCTGGCAGGAGTGTGAGCCACACTGAGAATAAATGAAATTATAGATCTGTAGGCAGCAAAATAAAACATTTTTAAATCAGCAAATGGACATTTTTGCACAAGAAAACTGCATTTGAGATTTTTCCTTGTAATTAAATTTTACTGACAAATTTGTAATTAATTTTATTGATGCACTGTCAGTGAAAAGCAGAGAAATCAGAATCACTACAGAAAGCGAAGCAGGAAAATTCAGATTTTATGCTCATGCCTCTTCTCCATCTTTCAAGGTTCCTCTTCATTAAAATGAAATATTATAAATATTATTATTTATTATGCATATGAGAAATAATTATTATCTATAAAATATATTATTAATATAAATTATAACTAAAATATTTCAAATACACCCCTCAAATTCAGGGTGAGGTGAACCACGATTGCCTGAACACACCCAAAACACCACAGCAATTTTTTTCCCCAAAAAAGAGCAACAAAAAAATAGAATAAAAGTCCCAAATAAGCAAAGTTTGCTGCAAAAAATCTGAAAAAAATTGTGAGAACCCCAAGAGACCCACGGGACAAACTCAGAGTACAATGAAGGCAGCTGGAACTGCAATAAATTCATTTTTCTGGGACACTAAATTGCAAAAAAACCTTATAAAAATAGTGATGCAGGAGTAAAATTTCAAGGGAAACAAAAGAAGATTAAATAATAAAAATGCAAGATATCATTCTTCTCTTTTTTTTTAAATTAATTTACTGTTCCCCACTCCTTTTTCTGGTCCAAAATTGGAATTTTGGATTAATTACCATCACTTGTGAAAACTCTGCTTTTCAGGTCAAGAAATTCACCCCCCAAAAAAACGCAAAATATTATTAAAAAATAAAACATTCTACTCCTCAAAACCCAGGATTTAAAACACCCCCCCTGCACATTGACCTCCTGAGGAAATATCTGCTTTATTTTCCATAAATCCGGACACTCGGAAGAATTTTCACATCGAAATTTCGATATTTATTATTTTATTAATTTGATTTTTTTTATTTTAAATTTATACTCACCCCAGTTTTATCACAGAGCCTTAAAGTGTTGAAAGATCCCACAGCAAATAATTCTCCATGCAGAGCCCAGGCGATGGAAGTGATGGGATATTGGTGGGGTTGGGAATTGTACAGGATGCGGCCAAAACTGTCCCAAACCTGCAGGAATTCCCCCCAAAATTGAAATTTCCACCATGGCACCACAGGTTTATAATTGCAGAAAAAGAATTTATTCTCATCTGCAGTGTAATTTGAAAAATCGCTGGTGTTATGGGTCAATTTTTGGTTTGTATATTTAATTTTTGTGTATTTTTGTTACTCCAGAAATGTCATTTTCCCTCATGGTTCCAGTGTAATTTGAAATTATAGCTAATTTTTATTTTTTTTGTATTTTTGTTACTCCAGAAATATAATTTTCCCTCATGGTTTCAGTGTAATTTGAAATTATAGCTAATTTTTATTTTTTTTTTTTGTATTTTTGTTACTCCAGAAATATAATTTTCCCTCATGGTTCCAGTGTAATTTGAAATTATAGCTAATTTTTATTTTTTTTGGTATTTTTGTTACTCCAGAAATGTCATTTTCCCTCATGGTTCCAGTGTAATTTGAAATTATAGCTAATTTTTATTTTTTTTTGTATTTTTGTTACTCCAGAAATATAATTTTCCCTCATGGTTTCAGTGTAATTTGAAATTAGAGCTCATTTTTATATTTTTTTGCATTTTTGTTACTCCACAAATATAATTTTCCCTCATATTTTCAGTATAAGTTGAATAATCCCCTGTATTAGAGCTCATTTTAATATTTTTTTGCATTTTTGTTACTCCACAAGTGTCTTACAAGACTCTTTAGGTTTGTATATTTAAATTTTTTTGTATTTTTGTTACTCCAGAAATACAATTTTCCCTCATGTTTTTCAGTGTAATTTGAAATTAGAGCTCATTTTTATATATTTTTATATTTTTGTTACTCCAGAAGTGTCATTTTCCCTCACGGTTTCAGTGTAATTAAAAAAATCATCTGTATTATAGCTCACTTTTGGTTTATATATTTATTTTTTTGTATTTTTGTTACTCCAGAAATGCCATTTCCCCTCATTGTTTCAGTGTAATTTGAAATTAGAGCTAATTTTTATTATTTTTTTTGTATTTTTGTTACTCCAGAAATATAATTTTCCCTCATGGTTTCAGTGTAATTTGAAATTATAGCTCATTTTTATATTTTTTGTATTTTTGTTACTCCAGAAATATAATTTTCCCTCATATTTTCAGTATAATTAGAATAATCCCCTGTATTAGAGCTCATTTTTATATTTTTTTGCATTTTTGTTACTCCACAAGTGTCTTACAAGACTCTTTAGGTTTGTATATTTATTTTTTTTTGTATTTTTGTTACTCCAGAAATGTCATTTCCCCTCATGGTTTCAGTGTAATTTGAAATTAGAGCTGATTTTTTTTTTTTTTTTTGTATTTTTGTTACTCCAGAAGTGTCATTTTCCCTCATATTTTCAGTATAATTACAAAATTCACCTGTATTAGAGCTCATATTTTATATTTCTGATATTTTTATTATTGCAGAAAAATAATTTATCCCCATCTGCAGTGTAGTTTGAAAAATCACCTGTATTACAAGTCACTTTTGGTTGGTATATTTATTTTTTTTGTATTTTTGTTACTCCAGAAATATCATTTTCCCTCATATTTTCAGTGTAATTTAAAAAATCACCTGCATTATAGCTCACTTTTGGTTTATATATTTATTTTTTTTGTATTTTTGTTACTTCAGAAATGTCATTTTCCCCTCATGTTTTCATTATAATTTAAAAAATCCCCAATATCACAGTTCCATTTCGTTTCAGATAAATATTCCTTGTATATATTGTATATTTTTGCATATAAAATATAAAATAATTCTATATATTTACAAGTCCACAAGTGCAATCTGCCCATGCTTCAGTGTCATTTGAAAAATCACCTTTAGTAAAATTCCCTTGGGTTTATAGATTTATTTTTTTGCATTTATATCATTTCACAATTATAATTTTCCCTCATGATTAAATTTAACTGGAAAAATCAACTATATTATACCTAATTTTATATATATATATATATTTGTTATATTTTTATTATTCCAGAAATAGAATTTCCCCTCCTATCATAGAAATTGTAGAAATAATTGCCTAAGGTAATTAAGTGTAAATATATATATAAAATTTTTTTATATATATATTTATTTATATAAATATACAAATACATATTATATTATTATATTAACAATATATTTTATATTATATAATATATATTTTATATTTATTATTTTATACATATATTATTGATTATTATAATTACATATATATATATAATTTTTATATATAATTTATATATAATATAGATAAATTATAGATAAATTATAGATAAATTGTATATATTATCTATAAAATTATTATTTAATTATTTTAATAATAATTAATTAATTTTTAATAATAATAAATTAATTCATTATTAATTAATTATTGCTCTATTTAACGCAACAGACTTTGCTGTAATTCTGGATAAAATATTCTCTATAAAATATATTTAATTCCTGTCAATTCTATAAAAGAACCACAAGGTTTTTTCTGCTTGCACTCACGAGGCCCCTCTGCAAATTTCCATATTAAAAAAAAGAGATTTTTTTATGGGAATCAGCAGAATATCAGGAAGCCAACCCAAAAAACAATTTAATAATTTATTGGATTTTTGAATTTTTTACCTATTTTCTATCACTGCCATGACACAATTAAATGACAGAACCAACAAATGATACATTAAAAAAATCAGTTTTTATTTAAGGGGAGATAAATGTGCTTTTTATTTTGGATGAAGATGTATTATTATTATATTTTTAATTATATTAATATATATTAAAATTTCCCTCATATTCCTATAGTAAAAAAGAGCAGCTTTATCTCCTTTAATTTGATATTAATTCAAATTATCACTTCCACATTTGCACAAAACATTGGATTACAATATCTCTGTACAACATACAAATATATAATATTTTATATTTGCACATATTTTTCTTTTTGTTTCATTCCCATTTTTATCCTGCTGTGTTTTTTTTTTTTAATTGTAATTTTTTTGTTATTACACAGAGTGAGGTGTGTTTATAAAAAACACAATTTTTTTATTGAAAAGTGTAATTTTGGGTTTCTAGGGTAAAATAATTTTGGGGATGTGGAGTTAAAATCGAACCAGAACTCACCTTATATTTACAATCTTCCCCTGCAGAAAGAATCAGATCATTCACTGAATTCCAGTCTGTTTTTAAAATCAGCCCATCGTGGGCTTTCCACTGAAATGCAATAAAATAAAATCAATTTTTATTTTTAATTTTTATCACTTGTTAGACACACGGGGTTTTCCCAACCTGAACAATTTTATGGTTTGGTAGAAAAATAAATGAAATTAAGGCTGAAGGAGGTAGAAGCAAAGCACAAAAAATCTGCATTAAAATAATTTTCAAGTTGAGGAAAAGGCAAGGTTTCTTTGGTTGAAGGATGGAAATGAGTGGGATTAATTAATGGACTGATTGATTAATGGTACCTGCAGAAGTTTAGCAGTTGGCTGGAGGGGTTTAATAATGAGCTGCTTTCCAGAGGTGAAGAGAACGTGGGCAGAGTCCGGGGCCCAGGACACCGAGTACACCGCAGAGCCTGGGGGAGGAGAACAGGGGACATGGGAAACACAGGGGAAAATGGGGGAAATGGGGGAAAACACAGGGGGAAAACGGGGGGAAATGGGAAAAACACAGGAGAAAACGGGGGGAAATTGGGAAAAACACAGGGAAAAACGGGGGGAAATTGGGAAAAAACACGGGGAAAAATGGGGGGAAAATTGGGGAAAAACAGGGGGAAATTGGGGAAAAAACAGGGGGAAAATTGGGCAAAAATAGGGGAAAAACCCGGGGAAATTGGGGAAAAATGGGGGAAAAGGGGGAAAAACAGGGGGAATAACAGGGGGGAAAAAAGGGGGGAAAAACAGGGGGGAAATAACAGGGGGGAAATAACAGGGGGGAAATAACAGGGGGGAAATAACAGGGGGGAAATAACAGGGGGGAAATAACAGGGGGGAAATAACAGGGGGGAAATAACAGGGGGGAAAAACAGGGGGGAAAAACGGGGGGAAAAACAGGGGGGAAAAACAGGGGGAAAAACAGGGGAAAAATGGGAAAAACGGGGAATTGGGGAAAAAAGGGGAAAATTTGGGAAAAAAACGGGGAAATTTGGGGAAAAAACAGGGAAAACAGATAAAAATTAGGAATAAACAGGGGAAAATTTGGGGAAAAACCAGGGGAAAAAAATTGGAAAAAAATGGGGGAAAATTGGGAAAAAAACAGGGGAAAAAAGGGGGAAATTGGGAAAAAACAGGGGAAAATTGGGAAAAAAAGGAAAAAACAGGGAAAAAAACAATTAAAATTAGGAACATCTAAATAAAAATAAATAAATAAATTTCTCCCACTTTTAATTCTAACCTTAAAAGAAAAAGCAAATAAAATTTAAAAATCCACCTCAGAGCCCAAATATATTTCAGTGTAAAGGAGAGAGAGGAAAATAAGGAAGAATTGAAAGGGGATTGAAATAATTAATTGAAATAATTAATTGAAATAAGGATTACAAGCCAAAGACACAACAGGCACGTGGATGATCATCCCAGAATATTTATTACAATTTTATTTATTTACTTACTGAATATTTATTTCTAACACTGAGAGCAGGGTGAGGCAAAGGACTGCTGAAAATGGGAATTTTTTCAGAATAAAAGAGGGGGGAATGGGTTGGCTGTGCTGCAGATCCCAAATTTGGGATTTCCCCCAATCCTGGGGATTCTGGCTCTGGATTTCGAGGATTTCAGAGCCTCAGGAGGGTTTAATTTGCAAATCCAAGGTGTCAGTTCTTCAGCTGGGCTTTTGGAGCACCCCAGAAATCAATGCCAACTCCTCCCTCAAAGCACAGCAGAGAATTTATTGCATGGGTTTTTACACAGCTCAGCAAAACACTGCATTAAAAAATAAATCTGACAGCATAAACTGGGAAATGCCAAAGAAGGTGTGCTTTAATTTGGATTTTTTTGGATATTCTAGCTCAGCTGGTTTATCTTTTCACACCCACGAGGATATGAACCTCTTTAAAAAGAACTGAAATGTATTTTACAGCAACTGCTGTGGTTCAAATGCCTTGCCCAGGTTGAAAGGATTCACATTATTTATTTCAGCCAGAGGTAAGAGCCTGACATTTAACACAAGTTAAGGTGCATGTGGTTTCTTCAGAAATGTCAGGAGCTCATGTGGGCTCCATCTATGAAGGCTGAAAAACAGAATTTAGCTGAGGAGCCTCTCTGAAAATGGCACCAAATCCTTAGGGGGGCACTGAGGCTGCTGCCTGAAAATATTACAACACTCCTGATTTGAAAAAAATGAAATATCTTTTAAAAATATTTGTAAAAATATTTGTAAAAAATCTTATTAAAATGCAACTCTGCCTTAGATTTCATTTGAATTAAGGGCTTTAACACCCTTGAAGGAACCCTCACTGCCATATTTAGGGTTTGTTATTGAAACAAATTTCCTACATTTATTTTATTTCACATCATGATTTCAAAGGTTTGTTTTGTTACTGAAATGCAGTTCAGAGTAACAAGTTCTGCTGGAGCAAAGGAACTCACCTTGCTGAGCCAAAGTGGATCTCAGCATTCCACTCTTGGACCAGATTTTCACTTGGCCATCTTCCCCACCTGCAAAGGAGCAGAGAAATCAGCAAATGCCATGCAAGAAGCAAATCAAAAACCAAATTGTATTTAGTTCAAATAAAGCCAGCTTTTCTTACAGGTGAATTCCTTTGCTTTAGTCTGCCAAAAGGGCAATAGGAAGTGTGTGAAGGAAAAATATTTAAGATTGAAAATATTAAGATAGTTTGTTATCTTAAAATATATAAATGACCAAAATTGTATTTTTTTTTCCTTCCCTGCAAATCTCTCCATTCTTTGCTGAAGCTGCTCCTAGGAAGGGAAATTCCCTCATTAATTAAGGATCCTCATTCTGTATTTTTGATTTTTTCCAATGGCCCAGGAGCTGCTAGAAGGAGTCTGAGGAGCCCCAGAGGAGCAGGAGCAGATCTGAGGGATGGCAGGAGATTTCCCAGCTGATAAAAGGGGGAGGTGAAGAGAACTCTGGGTGGACTCAATCTCCTACCAGAACTGTGGGTTATCACCTAATTCAGATTATTTACTGAGGAATTGATTGCTAAACACAGCACAGTCAGGAATTCCCCAGCACAGTATTCCTGGTGTGGGGTCATTTTTAAAAGGCTCTGATCCAATTCATGAGGAAAAACTGCACCTAGAATTTAATTACTGGATTCTTCCCTTCAAATATAATTTATTTACCACATTTCTATCCAGTCAGTGGTGATTTAGATGTTTTTTAAAAAGTTTAAAACCCCCTCAGAATTAAAAATCTTATTTGTGCACGTTTGATGAAGCTGAAATAGAACCATAAAAACATTTTAAGTGGTGCAGCAGCAAAGATTTATTTACTCTTCCCCCAGCTACAGCTGTGCTAGAAGAGGAGTTGAGCTGCTCAGAAAAAACTGGAAGGGATGAAGAATTCCCACACTCCCAAAAAAGTGTCCTGAATCTCTTAAAAATTTTTTAAAAAAAAGGATCCATCAGCAGGGTGACAGCAGCAAGGAGCCCAGCACGGGGAATTTGAGCACTGAGACAGAAACTGGGACAAAACCCCCCAAAATCAGCTGATTCACAAAAGATTTAGGACAAAAAAATGGTGTAGAAATGAAGAAATGGTGGGCTTGCTCCTCCTAGCATTAATATAAACAGGCTGTAGGTGGGAATTATTGATAATTCAGGAATAAGGCATGGGAATAAGGGATAATCATTGATAATTCAGGAATAAGGCATGGGAATAGGGGATAATCATTGATAATTCAGGAATAAGGCATGGGAATAGGGGATAATCATTGATAATTCAGGAATAAGGCATACCAATATTCAATATTCAGAGCAATAGGGGATAATTATTGATAATTCAGGAATAAGGCATGGGAATAGGGGATAATCATTGATAATTCAGGAATAAGGCACAGGAATATTCAATATTCACAGCAATAGGTGATAATTATTGGTAATTCAGGAACAGCCATAGGAATATCCAAGATAAATGAGCCTTTCTGATAAAAAACCCCAAATGTGCAGGGATATAAATGTAGCAACTTTGCAGCTTTTTCTTGTAACAGATAGAAAAAAAAAAAGAAATCAAATATTCTCCTTTCTGAAGTTCAGAACAGCCACAAAACCATCTAAGCACTCTGATATTAGAACATTTACATTCAAGTAGATTGGATGACTTAAATGGAAAAAGAGAAATATTTTTTCTGTTAATTAAAATGGACAACACTAAGCTGCAACAGCATTAATTAAATTGTGCAAAATGAACTCCTAATCAACAAGGTGATAACAACCTCTGTGATAATTAAGACACACACACAAAAAAATTATTATTTTAGTTTTCAAAGCACTTTATTAATATAGGAATGCTCACCTGTAACCAGGGCTGTTCCCTCATAATTCCACCTTCCTGCAAGGACAGCTCCACAATGTGCTTCCACACTTTTCTCCACTCTTCCCAGCTTGGAAATCAAGTGGAATTTCCCTAAAAACCAAAAAAAAAAAACCCGACAAAACTTACATAATTATATAGTAAATTATTAATTCTATTTCATTATTAATGTAGCATTAGAGGAGTGCTGGTACCTTCTGTGGAAAAGCAAGCAACCCAGAATGCAAAGAAAACATCCAATTGTTTTTTCCACAGCTCAACTCAGAACTTTTCCTGCTTCCATGCTGGAGCTGGGATGGAATTCCCCAGCAGCCAACGCCAAAGTTTGTCCTGATTTCAACAGAAGCATCAGGAAGTTTTTCTTCCCCAATAAGGGATGCTGCTTAAATGCAGGAAGATCAAATTTCAGCTGGAGCAAAGAGCAGACAATGGAGAGCTGGGTAAAATGAGCAGCCCAGTGATTGAAATGAATGATTTTCAAACCCAATTATTTTTAGTGTTGTCTCATCTCAGCTGCCAGACTGAAGCACTGCAAGGGAGTTCCTGAGTGATCAGAACTTTTGGCACAATCATCCAGCCAGTGCAAGATTTCCCAGGAAAAGGCTTTGAACACTGCTAAAAACCCAGGGTTTGGAGCACTCAGTTGATTTGAACAGATCCTTTTCAATATCCTGGGATCCCACACTGCTTTGGACCTGAAATCCCCCTGGGGATTTCACAGACCAGGCTGCTCCAAGCCCCCTCCAGAGCTTCCAAGGTGTTCAGTTAATGCATTCCATCATTTTGTAACCATAAAATAGAATTAATCTCATTCATGTATCACTGATTGTACAGAACATCTCTCAGGTCTGAGATTCTCATGTTCCATGTGTAAGCAATCACTGGATTTAGAGGAATTCAATGTTATTTTCTCCAATTTAATTGCCAAAATGGCCTTTTCTGCTTCTACATTAAAAACAACTTTCATTTTCTGATGAATAACTCCTTTATTTTCTGCACCTTTTTCCATGCAGTGCCTTTGTTCCATCTGTATCCAAGACCTTTTTCACTGGAGAATCTTTAAACCAAATCTTCCAGGACCAGGAATATTCCCAGGACTCAGCATGAAGTGGCTGAGCTCTTCAGAGCCATCACTTTTTTTCAGGATATAAAGAATTCCATGGGATTTTATAGATTGAAACAGCTTCCACTGCTCTAAGCAGAATCCCTGAATATTTCTGTAAGCAATTCCTCAATAAAAGACAAATGAAATTCCAGTGGGAGCACAAGCAGCTGGGCTTGGTGAAGGCTTTGGTGAAGTCAAAATAAACAAAATAAATATATATATAATAAAATCTTGTTATCCAGGGAAAACTCTACTATTTTCCCAATCTTTTGCATCCTCTCCCACACCACAAGCTCCTACTTTTCCCCCCAGCCCCCTTCCAAAGAGGGAAGCAAAGAGGGAATTGCAGCTGAGCAGGGAAGAACATGGTTACATGTAAAAAAAGCAGGATCACCTCTCCAGAATCCCTCTGGAAAAAATGTGATCATCACTTAAAACTGTATCCCAATCCTCCTGCAGAACAGGGGAGTTCAAGTTTTTATGGATGGCAGCTTTACTGCTGCAACTTCTTTGCTTTTCCAGCAGGGGAATCTACAATTGCTGCAGTCAAATTCTGCATTTCCATGGATTTCTGTTCTTCAACTGAGGGATTTCAAATTACAGCTTACTATACAAAAAAAAGAGAAAATTGTAGCCAAATGCCTGGAGTAGGTAGAAGGGATTCAACTTAATCTCTGGAGCTTTATTTTTATTAAGTACTAAAGCCAGAACTGTCCTCAATCTGAAAATGATTCCCCAGTTTTGAAGGAATTTCCAGTGGGAGACTCCCAGCGTATCCAAACACATAAAATAAAATAAATATGTTTTGTTCATGAACTTCCATGGACTCTTTAATGCTGACCTAATATAAAATTATCACTAAAACAGGATAAAAGGTCGAATCACTTATGATTTGTGCTTAATTTGAAGGTTAAAGCCAAACATATTCTTCATTTTTGTTAAAAAATAGCAACGAGACCAATAAAAGAACAATATCCCCCAAGAGATACATTTCAGAAGAAAAACCAGGGGGACCAAATTTACATTTGCTCTCATTCCAAACATCTGCAGTTCAACTAGGAATTAAAGCAACCCTGTAAAGACAGTACTCTCCTTTTCCATTGGATGTAGGAAATTTCCAGGAATCCTTATCACAGAGGGGAGTTTGCTGGTGCAGGAAAATCCACCCAGGAAGAAAAACCTGGCTGGGTGCAAAATCTTTTTTGGGAGTAGTGAAAAAAAAAAACCCCAAAATCCCAAAGCTTCTTGCTCCCACAATAACACATTTAACTGACAGGAGCACTACAAGGTACAAACCAATTTTCAATTCACCTAAACCTTTCAAAGTGCCTTACCATCAGAACTGGTGAGAACAAAGCTCTCAGCCTGGGATTGCTTTTTTCCCCCAGTGCCTCTGGGAAACCAGTGCAGGTCTATGGGATAAACATCATCTGGAAGCTTCAGCACTCGTGTGGTCTCGCTGGTCACGGGGTTCCACCTCATGATCTGGTGGTCATCACTGCAGGAGTAGAGCTCATCAGCTGTTGTCCATCCCACACAGCTCACCAAGTCCTTATGTTTCAGTCAGTGAAGGAATCTATTCGCTATTACAATAATTTATTCACTATTACAATTATCTATTTTATATCTATATAAATGTTAAAAATAATCGAGTACCCAGCTCGGCTATTCAGGACTGAAGGGATAATACAGGAAGATTATTTTGATAAGATTGTGTGGAGTGTTTTAGATTCTTTTTTAAAAAAATCTTTTTTTCTTAATTTGGCTCTTATTTGGCAAGAAGAGCTGGTAAAAATTCAGCCGAGAATGAAGCAAATTTTGATGTAAAAATAAAATTCTTGTCATGATGTAAGTTACTGAAACGTGGCTAAAATGTTGGGTTAATGAAAGGTCTTAGTGCAAAATACACGTGCAAAACACCCAACTATCATTCAAAAGTGGTTTATTAACACCACATCCTAAATAAGTGTTCAATATCGCTGAAAACTTTGTCCTTCAAGGCACTCAGTGACAAGGGGAACAAAGGAAAAACAGGAAAAAAAGCCATCTGCAGTTTACTAATATTTTGCTGTAACTTCAACAATAAAAAATTATTTTCTGGAAGAGTCTCTTCAAAATGAACATGATTTTTTCTGTGACAAAGGATATGTTTTGGCTCCTTTAAAAGGGAAGTCTTCAGTCTCATCTCAGCTGTTCAGATGGAGCATTAAAACCATGTGTTATAACTGCAATAAAAGAAAACAAAGACATATATAAGTATGTATAATTAGCAAAATATATATGCACCCACAAGCAGCCAAACTCAAAAAGGAAGACACTAAAATAAAAAGTTCTGATGTAATATTGCACCACTACTGGGGGAAAATAAGCACCAAGAAATACCCGAGTTTAAACAGAACTCTGTTTTCACATTATGCAACTGAATATGGACAACTTGAAGGAAAAATGAACAGCGAATCCTTGAATAATTAAGATTGGAAAAGAGCTTTAAGATCAAAGCTGAAACATCAGAGGACGGAGCACTGGAGATCCCTTGTGCTGACACACAGCCAGGAAAGGAAAACCTGATATTCTCCTTTCAAAGCCCAGAACTTTTATTATTTTTAATGCATTTTAATCGCTCTGTACGCGCCTCTGAAAAGCTGAACGCCCACCCTGGGCCATCCACAGGTATATCCATCACCACCAACGCACGTATTCCCCACATCCCAAGGAATCCAACAACGGCTCCGCTGGAGTTTTCGGAGAGATGTGGCAATAACCAGGAATTCTAACCAGGAATTCAACCGGGAGAAGGCAAAGTGCCTCCCGCCGCCTCCTCTTTCCCATCCGGAGCTGCTGGCTTTGGAGATGAGGAGCAGGAGGAGATGGGGAATGCCAAAGGCGGGATAGGGAAGGAATGCCAGCGGGAAGGATGGCGGAGCACCCCGAAGGAAAACTAGCGGGAGGGACAGGGAAGGGATGGGGGCAGAGCAGGAAAACAGCGGCAGAATGGAGGCACCGGGTAGGAACGCCCCAGGGAAGGAATGCCAAGGCAGGACGGGGGGGGAATGGCGAGAAGGGAAAGCAGCCGGCAGAATGGGATTCGCGGAGGAGGAGCAGGAGACACCAAACCCTCGGGGCAGCCTCGGCCACCACCTCCGTTTTCCCTCGGTTCGCAGCTTTCCAAGAATTATCCCCCCGCTCCGGAGGGCGGCCAGCAGCCGCTGTGCCCCCGGCCTGCCCTCCGCTGTGCCCCGCGGCTCCCGCTCCCCTCCATCCGCCCGTCCCACGCCCGGCCGGGGGTCAAGGCTCCCGACCCTCTCGCCCACCGCGGCAATGACTCAGCCCAGGCGAGGGAGGCAGCGCCTTTACCTGCGCGCACGGCGGCGGCGGGCACAGCGCACGGCGGCGGCGGGCACAGCGCACGGCGGCGGCGCGGGCACAGCGCACGGCGGCGGCCGCGGGCACAGCGCACGGCGGCGGCCCGGGCACAGCGCACGGCGGCGGCGGCGGGCACAGCGCACGGCGGCGGCCGCGGGCACAGCGCACGGCGGCGGCCGCGGGCACAGCGCACGGCGGCGGCGCGGGCACAGCGCACGGCGGCGGCCGCGGGCACAGCGCACGGCGGCGGCCCGGGCACAGCGCACGGCGGCGGCCGCGGGCACAGCGCACGGCGGCGCCGCGGGCACAGCGCACGGCGGCGGCCGCGGGCACAGCGCACGGCGGCGGCCCGGGCACAGCGCACGGCGGCGGCCCGGGCACAGCGCACGGCGGCGGCGGCGGGCACAGCGCACGGCGGCGGCCGCGGGCACAGCGCACGGCGGCGGCCCCGGGCACAGCGCACGGCGGCGGCCCCGGGCACAGCGCACGGCGCGGCCGGGACAGCGCACGGCGGCGGCCGGGCACAGCGCACGGCGGCCGCGGCCCGCTCGGGGGGACCCGGCGGAGCCCGGGATGGTCCCTCCGGCCGAGCCCGGCAGGATCCCGAGATGATCTCTCCTGCTGCTCCTGGCCGCTCCAGGGATGATCCCTCCGGCTGCTCCCGGCCGATCCCGGGATGATCCCTCCGGCTGCTCCCGGGATGGTTCCTCCTGCTGCTCCCGGCCGATCCTGGGATGATCCCTCCTGCTACTCCTGGCCGCTCCCGGGATGATCCCTGGATAATCCCTCCGGCTGCTCCCGGGATGGCTGCTCCTGCTGCTCCCGGCCGATCCCGGGATGATCCCTCCGGCCGATTCCGAGATGGTCTCTCCTGCCGCTCCCGGCCGCTCCCGGGATGGTCCCTCAGGCCACTCCCGGGATGGTCCCTCAGGCCGCTCCCGGGACGGTCCCTCCGGCCGCTCCCGGGATGATCCCTCAGGCCGCTCCCGGGACGGTCCCTCCGGCCGCTCCCGGGACGGTCCCTCCGGCCGCTCCCGGGACGGTCCCTCCGGCCGCTCCCGGCCGCTCCCGGCCGCTCCCGGGATGGTCCCTCAGGCCGCTCCCGGGACGGTCCCTCAGGCCGCTCCCGGGACGGTCCCTCAGGCCGCTCCCGGGACGGTCCCTCCGGCCGCTCCCGGGACGGTCCCTCCGGCCGCTCCCTCTCCCGCTGCCGTCGCCTCAGGAGCGGCAGCGCGCGCTGCCCCCGCCGCCAAGCGCCGCCGTCTCTATGGCGACTTCTCGCGAGACCGCCGCCGCCTCCTCCTCCTCCTCCGCCACCTCACGGCCCCCCCCGGCCCCCCCAAGGTGCCACGGCGCCGCCCGTTAATTAATTAAACCCGCTTCAAAATCGCCGCGCCGACGCCATTTTTAATTTTTTTTTTCCTCGCTGGTAAAAATTATTTCTTTTTTATATAATTTTTTTAATTATTATTTTTAAACCAGCGCGCGTCGCCCAGCCACCAAGCGCCTCCCACTGACCTACTTCTAAAATTAAAATTAAACCCCTTTTCTCCGCCGGCGGGGCGGCCGAGGCTGAGTCACGGCGCTGCCCTCACGCCCCGATGTCTCCCACCCCGAGCGGGTGTCCCCAGAAAAAGCCGCTGCCGGCGGATGGCGGGGCGCGCTGCCCTGCCCGCCGTAACGAACACAAGATGGCGGCGGGGCCGTTCAAACCCGCCGGCCCGGCCCCTCCCGTCCCAGCCTGCCCCGCGCTTTTCTAACGAATTTCGGTTCGAGTTCGCCGTTTCGGCGCCATTTTCGAGTGTGCGAGCCGCCGAGCTCCTGCAGCCGCCGCGCCGCCGCCGCGACGAGCAGGTAGGAATAGGCAGGCCGGAGCCATGGCGGCTCAGCCTCAGCGCCGCGGGTTTGAACGGGGGTGTCCTCAGCGGGGCAGCGGCTGCTGAGGAGGGGGGAGAAGAAGAGATGCTGGGAGAGTTGTGAGGATGCTGAGGTGGAGATAAGGACTTTGGAGGGGAAGGTGCTGATGGGGAGACAGGGCGTGTTGAAGGCGGGGAGGGCAGGAGGTGCTGAGGGAGCGGCGGTTCCTGCCGTATTTTCCTTTTTCCCTGCTGGAGCCAGCGCCTCTCCCCGGGCAGGGCTGCCCCGCCGAGGGTCCCCCGAGGGCTGAGGGCCCGTCCCGCCTGCTGTCGGCACACCGGGCTCCTCCGGGGCCCTCCCGCTGTCGGCTCACCGGGCTCCTCCGGGGCGCACCGGGCTCCTCCGTGTCCCGCCCGCTGTCGGGCGCACCGGGCTCCTCCGGGGCGCACCGGGCTCCTCCGTGTCCCTCCCACTGTCGGGCGCACCGGGCTGCTCCGTGTCCCGCCCGGCTGTCGGGCACACCGGGCTGCTCCGTGTCCCGCCCGGCTGTCGGGCGCACCGGGCTCCTCCGGGGCGCACCGGGCTCCTCCGGGTCCCTCCCGCTGTCGGGCGCACCGGGCTCCTCCGGGGCGCACCGGGCTCCTCCGTGTCCCTCCCACTGTCGGGCGCACCGGGCTCCTCCGGGGCGCACCGGGCTCCTCCGGGGCACACCGGGCTCCTCCGTGTCCCGCCCGGCTGTCGGGCACACCGGGCTGCTCCGGGGCGCACCGGGCTCCTCTGTGCCCCGCCCGGCTGTCGGGCGCACCGGGCTCCCCCGGGGCACACCGGGCTCCTCCGGGGCACACCGGGCTCCTCCGGGGCCCGCCTGCTGTCGGTACACCGGGCTCCCCTGGGGCGCACCGGGCTCCTCTGTGCCCCGCCCGGCTGTCGGGCGCACCGGGCTCCTCCGGGGCACACCGGGCTGCTCCGTGTCCCGCCCGCTGTCGGGCGCACCGGGCTCCTCCGGGGCACACCGGGCTCCTCTGTGCCCCGCCCGGCTGTCGGGCGCACCGGGCTCCTCCGGGGCACACCGGGCTCCTCTGTGCCCCGCCCGGCTGTCGGGCGCACCGGGCTCCTCCGGGGCACACCGGGCTCCTCCGGGGCACACCGGGCTCCTCCGTGCCCCGCCCGCTGTCGGGCGCACCGGGCTCCTCCGGGGCACACCGGGCTCCTCCGGGGCCCGCCTGCTGTCGGTACACCGGGCTCCCCCGGGGCACACCGGGCTCCTCCGTGTCCCGCCCGCTGTCGGTACACCGGGCTCCCCCGGGTCCCGGAGGGGCTCTGCAGCCCCAGGGAACCCCGGCAACCCCGGCTGCTGGGAGGAAGGGGAACTTCAGCGGAGAGAGCCGGGTTTAATCTGCTCGGAGCAAGGACCCTTCCAGCCCCGGCTCTGCTCGCTGCTTTGATGCTCCAAGGATGAGGGGAGAATCCCAAGAAAGCCCTTAAGCATTGGCCGTTCGCTGAAAAGAGCTGGATTCGATGATCCCTGTGGGTCCTTTCCAACTCGGAATAGTCCGGGATTCTGTGACTTGGAAAGAGCGTGACGAGGGTGCAGTCCGGCTCCTTAGGCTTTAAAAAAGCCCCGCATTTGTCACTGACAGGGCTCGGCGCTCTCGGATTTAATCGGCTGTTAATAAGGAAGCGTTTCTGTCCGGCTCGGGCTCTTCTTTTCGCCATCCCCGTAAGGAAAAAGGCGCTTGGCAGGAGAGAGATGCTTTTCCCGAACACCTTCGAGCTGGCTCGGGGGAGGGGCTGGGCACGAATTTGTTAAATTTGTTCGAGGCTATGTGGCAGCTGATTTATCGCGATTTAAAAGCTGAGGTCAAGTAGTTCGGCTTGTTCGTCCCGGTGAAGTCTCCGAGCGGGGGGAAGGGTTGGGAAGGTAAATAGGTCTGTATTTCACAATTCTGTTGGAGTGGAGCGGATTGGGGGAAAAAAAAAATAATAAATAAATGCGTTTTGAGAGGCTGTAATTGTCGGCGACAGCCGTTGCGGAGCAGTTCTGAGCGGGGGCATAGACTCATATTGCCTGAAAATGAGTTCTGGCTCTCATTTTCGCCCTCCCCCATTGTCCCAAATGAAGGGCTCTCATGAGAGTGTGGGCTGGGGGTAGGTCTGAAAACGTCAAATGATTGGCACCAATTGTAAGATGACTTTCTAACCACGTCAGTTTTTTTTTATCTTGTGAGAAGTAAACTTTCTCATGTCTGTTTTTCTGCGAACTCACTTCGCCACTTGCTCTGCGATTTCAACTCTTCGGGCAGGGTTTCGCTCCTCACTCGCCTTTTCTTCTCATCGGGTGCTTTCCCTTCCCCCGTTTGGGGAGCTGTGCTCAAGTGCCAGCTGATGGCTTTTGTCACGCTCGTCCTTGCTCAGATCGCTTTAACAGCCCAGCCACACGAAGGTATTTCGTTTTTGCTTTCTCTCCGAAATGCTCAGTGCTGGCAGGAGGGCTTGTGTTGTATTTTGTGAGCAGAGTATGTTGATTTGAATTATACAGGAGCCAAGTCTTTGCTATAACCACGCAGGGCTTTTGTTTCTCCATCTATTTATCAATCTCTCTATATCCATACAAATATTCAGCACGGGTTATTGAAAGTAAAACGAGTGTGAGGTCTGAGATGGAGCGAGCTCTTCCAGGAGAGTAGAGGCATGTGGCTCCTGGGCTTCTTGTTCAGTGTGCCTTTAATAACTGGTTTTTGCCCCTAGCACCACGGTGGCTTTCAGGGAGCAAAGTCACTGCCCCGAATGTGTTCCCCCGAGTCGGGGATGTTAACACAGATTAGGCTCAGCCCCTCCTTTTGGGGGGTGATGTATCTTAAAATATATCATTACGAAGCTAACCTCGATATTCTGTTTCAAAGCTGGCTTTTTTGTCTTCTCCAGTCTTCCGTTTCTAAACGAGTCCAGCAGCTGGGCAGAGGTGTAGGTGAATTCCTGGCGGGGCTGTAGCTGGGTGCCGAGATCACAGGGTTCTCTCGTTTGTGTTAGCAAAGGAGATAGAGCCCTTCGGTGGTTTCATTGCTTGGAATGGAAGGGGAGCAGCCAAGAGGGACCGTGCCAGGCAAGAGGACCAAACCCTCCAGTGCAGCCCATGGGAAGGGCAGGCAGCCCTCGGAGGAGTCCTCCGTGGACATGGAAGTGGAAAACGAAGGCACCAGGGAGCCTGACAAAGAACCTCCCCAAGGTAGGTCCGGGCTGGGCTGGCGTGGTGCTCATCGAGCCTCCTTAGCAGCAACTTGAATTTCCCAACTCTCCCAGATGGCACTTGCTCTTTTCCCCTTTTACAAAGCAACGCTGAAACCCCCCGGCAATTTAAAACTGCTTTTAAAAACCATCCAAAGAGCTTGTGAAGGGTTAAAGGGTTTGGCCCAATACAAGTGCAAAAAAAAAAAAAGCAATTTGTAGGCTTTCTCCTAATAAAGCCTATTTCGGAGCTCTGATCTGGAACATTGTGCTTGAGATTGTGGTACAACAGCAGGATTTTTCAAATTTATAGGCAGCCAATGGTATGGGATTTCTTGGAATGGAATAAATGTCAAGTTTATTTACTTAACTCTTCAAATGATTTGACTTTCTTTTTCACGAAGCAGTGTATTTTCTTGAGTCCCTTGAGCTGAGCTTTCGCAGAAAAAAAAAAAATATCTGCAAAACCAGCAGCTGGGCAACTTTTTGGGGAGCCAGATGTGCAGTTGGTAAAGGCAGGTCTTTGACAAATAGAGGAACACAGTGAAATTGGTGGCAAAAACTGCTGCCTGTTGGAAGGAGGAGTTGCTGGTGCCTGGGGAAAAGCTGCTCTGCTGATATCCAGGGGGCCAGTTTGTTTTCGTAACAAACTTCCTGTCTTTGCAGAGCAGCCGTGCTGTCATTGCAGCTTTCAGAGCCTCGTGCAGAGAGCCCCAAATCCTGCACAGGGACTCTGAAATGTGGCTTTGCACTTATTCATTAGAAAGGCTTTGCCTGCTTCACATTTGCAGATTTATTGTGATGGTTGGAGCTGTTGGAATTGCAGGGGGCCTGTTAAAGTGTGCTGGAATAAGAATTACATAATGAAAGAACAAACCCAGCGATGGGACATCTTAAGTAGCTCTTAAAAACCATTTTGTTTGTGGAAAGAAGAATTTTCATTCCACTCAGCTCATATTAATAATTACAGGGCAAAACGCAGTTTCGTTCAGACAGAAGTGATGTTTGCTTTTTCGGTTCAACATTTAAAAGGTGTCAAATCGTTGAGAGCTTACAGTTATTTTTTTTTTTTATCTTTCTGTTCGTTTGGATGGCTTTTAGCAGCCTCAGATGAGGTGGTGGATAATCGAAGTTTAGAAGAGATTTTGGGTAGCATCCCTCCTCCCCCACCTCCAGCAATGACCAGTGAACCTGGTGCTCCTCGGCTCATGATCACTCACATTGTAAACCAGAACTTCAAATCCTATGCGGGGGAGCAAACTCTGGGACCTTTTCACAAGGTATCTTTCTTTTTTCCTTAAGTAGTTTTGAACTGAAGGTGGTAAGACTTCACTGGGGTGGTATTATTCCTCCCTGCATTTTCATCTGAGCTGACCTCAGAATAACTGAAATAAAAATACTTAAGGTTTAGAAATATTTTGCTAGTAATATTCTAAATTAAGCAGAGAAAACAGTTAAAAAGCTGTGCAATTTTAATTTGTCAGCACACCTTAGGAGAACTCTCTTCTCTCCTGATTTCGTTCGCTGGAGAACTTTTAGGGCTGTGTTTGAAGAAAGAGAATATTTTTTAGTGCCCACAAGAGACTTACGTGGCTGAGCATGAAACTGTGCCTGTGCAGGCTGTGAAGTGCAGGGCTCTGGGCTACCCAGTGCAGCTGCCAAGCTGAGCTCAGCTCTGGGGCTGTGCTCCCCTTTCTCCCCTGGCACCCCGAGCTCAGCCCTGCCTGTGCTCCCCTCTCTCCCCTGGCACCCCGAGCTCAGCTCTGGGGCTGTGCTCCCCTCTCTCCCCTGGCACCCCGAGCTCAGCCCTGCCTGTGCTCCCCTCTCTCCCCTGGCACCCCGAGCTCAGCTCTGGGCTGTGCTCCCCTCTCTCTCCCCTGGCACCCCGAGCTCAGCCCTGCCTGTGCTCCCCCCCTCTCTCCCCCTGGCACCCCGAGCTCAGCCCTGCCTGTGCTCCCCTCTCTCCCCTGGCACCCCGAGCTCAGCCTGCCTGTGCTCCCCTCTCTCCCCTGGCACCCCGAGCTCAGCCCTGCCTGTGCTCCCCTCTCTCCCCTGGCACCCCGAGCTCAGCCCTGCCTGTGCTCCCCTCTCTCCCCTGGCACCCCGAGCTCAGCCCTGCCTGTGCTCCCCTCTCTCCCCTGGACCCCGGAGCCTGCATGTTCCCTTTGAATCACTGTGCTCCCCTCTCTCCCCCTGGCACCCCGAGCTCAGCTCTGGGCTGTGCTCCCCTCTCTCCCCTGGCACCCCGAGCTCAGCCCTGCCTGTGCTCCCCTCTCTCCCCTGGCACCCCGAGCTCAGCCCTGCCTGTGCTCCCCTCTCTCCCCTGGCACCCCGAGCTCAGCTCTGGGGCTGTGCTCCCCTCTCTCCCCTGGCACCCCGAGCTCAGCCCTGCCTGTGCTCCCCTCTCTCCCCTGGCACTCCGAGCTCACTCTCAGCCCTGCCTGTGCTCCCCTCTCTCCCCTGGCACCCCGAGCTCACTCTCAGCCCTGCCTGTGCTCCCCTCTCTCCCCTGGCACCCCGAGCTCAGCCCTGCCTGTGCTCCCCTCTCTCCCTGGCACCCCGAGCTCAGCCCTGCCTGTGCTCCCCTCTCTCCCCTGGCACCCCGAGCTCAGCCCTGCCTGTGCTCCCCTCTCTCCCCCTGGCACCCCGAGCTCAGCCCTGCCTGTGCTCCCCTCTCTCCCCCTGGCACCCCGAGCTCAGCCCTGCCTGTGCTCCCCTCTCTCCCCCTGGCACCCCGAGCTCAGCTCTGCCTGTGCTCCCCTCTCTCCCCTGGCACCCCGAGCTCACTCTCAGCCCTGCCTGTGCTCTCAGCCCTGCATTGATTTCCCTCGGAAGGGAATTTCCCTTTGAATTCACTCTTCTCCCCCCTTCTCCGTGCAGCGTTTCTCCTGTATTGTCGGGCCAAATGGCAGTGGGAAATCCAACATCATCGATTCCCTGCTTTTTGTCTTTGGCTACCGAGCCCAAAAGATCCGCTCCAAAAAGCTCTCGGTGCTGATCCACAACTCTGACGAGCACAAGGACATCCAGAGCTGCTCTGTGGAAGTTCACTTCCAAAAGATCATTGACAAGGTATGGAAGAGGCCAGCTTTTTTTTTTTTGCCTTGAAGGAGCTGAAATGCTTTTTAATTTTTGCTTATTTTCGTTGGAGCTGGGGAAAAGTTCAAAGCCTGATTAGTTTACCTTTGGGATATAAACCATCAGTGTTAATTAACTTTAAAAATCCTCTGTTGAGTAGTGCAGCTCTTAAAAGGATCCTGACTAAGATTTAATTTGCTGCAGGACTAATGTGTGGTAGATTTTTGTTTGAAAACAATTTAGAAATTTTTATTCATCGTTTTAAGAAGAACTCGTTTTAATTTGTAATCTCGATTACCTCAAGTAAATAAATTTATTTCTGCAATTACAAGAATTTAATAAAAATGTATAAGTCTGTGTTTGGACCTATTAAATATTTTTAAATATATTAAGAAATAAAACCTATTTAAGCAAAACTTTTCAAAGCCATTAGAAATGATTTCAGCTTAGCTAAATTTAGAAAGACATATAATGAATCTGAAACTTATTTACACTTTATGTACTGTAAACATACCTGCAATTTTATAACAGATTTTTCAGCAAAAATTCTGGACCCCACATTTTACCACTAAAATTTTTTGAAGCTGATATTTTGTTTGAAAGAAATAGAGTGTTGGCAAATTAAAAAAAAATATTTCTTTTGTTTGCTGCTTTGCGTATTAATAAAAATTGTTTGCACTTTTTTTGTTGATTTATTGCAATTGTGGTACAAAGAAATTATTTCTCTTAATTTCAGTTTCTTTTTTGTACAGAAATCCAAACTTTTGAATTTAGGATCAACCAAAAAAGTGGGAAGTGTACACTGAAATTCCAAAAATGGTGTTCACAAAGTGGCAGCATTTACAGCCTTTTTTAGCAACTGTTTGAAAAGACACTTAGTGGTTTTTTTTTCTTTTTATATTTATAATAACCAGATTTAAAAATCCATCTATTTAATTTTTTTTAAAATTTTTTTATTTTCCTTTGTGCTAACATCCAGAAGCTGAGTTTGATTTAAAACCAGAGAGCAATTTAAGAGCTCTTGAGGGTTAATCTGGATGAGTTTTAACTTCTTCAAGCCTGGCAGCAGCTTTATTTTGGCTGCAGCTCTGGAGGTAAATGGCAGCTCTCTTTTGAAACTGCTGCTGTCACGTTTGTCCCATCTTTAATGTTTGGCCTTTTTATCTCGTGCAGTTTCTCCTTGGAGCTCTGAGCTGAGAGCAGCTGTGGAGGAGCTGGAAATGCAGAGAGCTCTGCACTCCCCAGGGCTTCCCACAGCACTGCAAAGGGAATTCCTGCAGCATTTTCCAAGCTGCTGTTAGAGGTGGGAAAGGCATCAGGAGAAGACAATTCAGGGTATTTTTTTGTCCAGCTCTCAAAGGATTTTTTTGTTGTTGCTTTTCTCTTTTTTTCCTTTTGAGAGATGCAATTTTAAGACAGCTCCCACTTGTACAACTCAAAGCCCGTGAGAAAAGCATCTCATGATGAAACTTCTCTAGTTAATTGTGAAACAGGAGGTAAATGCACAGCTCCAGTCATTGCTTCTCTGGCTTTGTGTTTCCTCAAAGCAGGAAGGAGATGATTACGAAGTCATCCCCGACAGCAAATTCTATGTCTCTAGAACTGCCTACAGAGACAATTCTTCCACCTACTACATCGACGGCAAGAAAAGAACATTCAGAGACGTCGGGCTGCTCCTCCGAAGCCATGGCATTGACCTGGATCATAACAGGTTCTTGATTTTACAGGTGGGTGTGTGAACAAAACCGATGGCAAGTTGTGTTTGCAGTTCAGACTGACCCGAGGCAGGTGTGAAGTGTTGCCCTGGAGGCCTTGAAGTGCTGTAGCAGCACATCATGGTTTGCATGCTCTGTCAAGGTGCGAATCGTCATTTGCTGCTCTAGCAACTGAAGGCCCAGAAGCACTTGGGATCCTGCTGTCCTTTGATCCAGGAGGGGTTTGTGCTCCTGACTGCAGGAATTTGGGATCTTGCTGTCCCTTTTCCCAAGAATGATTTGTGTTCCTGACTGCAGGAATTTGGGATCCTGCTGTCCTTTGATCCAGGAGGGGTTTGTGCTCCTGACTGCAGGAATTTGGGATCCTGCTGTCCTTTGATCCAGGAGGGGTTTGTGCTCCTGACTGCAGGAATTTGGGATCTTGCTGTCCTTTGATCCAGGAGGGGTTTGTGCTCCTGACTGCAGGAATTTGGGATCCTGCTGTCCTTTGATCCAGGAGGGGTTTGTGCTCCTGACTGCAGGAATTTGGGATCCTGCTGTCCTTTGATCCAGGAGGGGTTTGTGCTCCTGACTGCAGGAATTTGGGATCCTGCTGTCCTTTGATCCAGGAGGGGTTTGTGCTCCTGACTGCAGGAATTGGGATCCTGCTGTCCTTTGATCCAGGAGGGGTTTGTGCTCCTGACTGCAGGAATTTGGGATCCTGCTGTCCTTTGATCCAGGAGGGGTTTGTGCTCCTGACTGCAGGAATTGGGATCCTGCTGTCCTTTGATCCAGGAGGGGTTTGTGCTCCTGACTGCAGGAATTTGGGATCCTGCTGTCCTTTGATCCAGGAGGGTTTGTGTTCCTGACTGCAGGAATTTGGGATCCTGCTGTCCTTTGATCCAGGAGGGGTTTGTGCTCCTGACTGCAGGAGTGGGGATCCTGCTGTCCTTTGATCCAGGAGGGGTTTGTGCTCCTGACTGCAGGAATTGGGATCCTGCTGTCCTTTGATCCAGGAGGGGTTTGTGCTCCTGACTGCAGGAATTGGGTTCCTGCTGTCCCTTTTCCCAAGAATGATTTGTGTTCCTGACTGTAGGAGTGGGGATCCTGCTGTCCTTTGATCCAGGAGGGGTTTGTGCTCCTGACTGCAGGAATTTGGGATCCTGCTGTCCTTTGATCCAGGAGGGGTTTGTGCTCCTGACTGCAGGAATTGGGATCCTGCTGTCCTTTGATCCAGGAGGGGTTTGTGCTCCTGACTGCAGGAATTTGGGATCTTGCTGTCCTTTGATCCAGGAAGGGTTTGTGTTCCTGACTGCAGGAACTGGGTTCCTGCTGTCCCTTTTCCCAAGAATGATTTGTGTTCCTGACTGCAGGAATTGGGATCCTGCTGTCCTTTGATCCAGGAGGGTTTGTGCTCCTGACTGCAGGAATTGGGATCCTGCTGTCCTTTGATCCAGGAGGGGTTTGTGCTCCTGACTGCAGGAATTTGGGATCCTGCTGTCCTTTGATCCAGGAGGGGTTTGTGCTCCTGACTGCAGGAATTTGGGATCCTGCTGTCCTTTGATCCAGGAGGGATTTGTGCTCCTGACTGCAGGAGTGGGGATCCTGCTGTCCTTTTATCCAGGAGGGATTTGTGTTCCTGACTGCAGGAGTTGGGATCCTGCTGTCCCTTTTCCCAAGAATTGTGTTCCTGACTTGAGGATTTGGGACCCTGTGTCCTTTTCCCAGGAGGGATTTGTGCTCCTGACTGCAGGGGTTGGGATCTTGCTATCCCTTTTTCCACAGGAATTTCTGTTCCTGACTGCAGGATTTGGGCTCCTGTGCCCTCTCCAGGAGGGATTTGGGCTCCTGTGCCATGTCCAGCAGGGCTTTGTGCTCCTGCCTGTAGGATTTGGGCTCCTGTGCCCTGTCCAGCAGGGCTTTGTGCTCCTGCCTGTAGGATTTGGGCTCCTGTGCCCTGTCCAGGAGGGCTTTGTGCTCCTGCCTGTAGGATTTGGGCTCCTGTGCCCTCTCCAGGAGGGATTTGGGCTCCTGTGCCATGTCCAGGAGGGCTTTGTGCTCCTGCCTGTAGGATTTGGGCTCCTGTGCCCTGTCCAGGAGGGCTTTGTGCTCCTGCCTGTAGGATTTGGGCTCCTGTGCCCTCTCCAGCAGGGCTTTGTGCTCCTGCCTGTAGGATTTGTGCTCCTGTGCCCTCTCCAGTAGGGATTTGTGCTCCTGCCTGTAGGATTTGTGCTCCTGTGCCCTCTCCAGGAGGGTTTGTGCTCCTGCCTGTAGGATTTGTGCTCCTGTGCCCTGTCCAGGAGGGTTCTGTGCTCCTGCCTGCAGGAGCTGTGCTCGTCCCGCCCTAGCAGCACGTAAATATTGGTGTGTACCAGAATCCTTCAACCCCAATATTATTGTGCTGCTTCAGCGTGGCAGAGACTCAGCAGCTGGGGGGGCTTTTCTCCCAACCCCATCAATCTTCATTGAAATTACAATTGTTGAATTGTTTCATCAAGTGCTGTCTGCAGCTCCCAGAGAGACACGGGCTTACTGAGGAATGAGGGTGGGAAAGGGAACTGTGCAGAAAAGGAGTGCCAGAAATCCCCCCTGAACTGTGTGTGTTGTTTACACTTGTTTACCAGCTCCAGAAAGAGCACAGTTAGAACCAATTGCAGGTTTCAGCCCCTACTGTAAAAATAATCACAATTTGTCAATATAATGTCATTTATGTTCGTGGTTGACCTTCACATTCTGAGGCTTGCTTGTGTTTGTTTGCTGTTTGAAAGTCAGGCTGAAGGGAACAACATTATTTTTTTTTTCTAGTTTTTAAATAATGAGAATTTTGCTACTTGCCAGCCAATTCAAATATCAATTTAGCTACAAGCATTTAAATATTAATTCCATTAAGTAACTATTTCTCCCATTACCTGTAATTACTAATAAGTCCCAAATCTACTCTAGCCTAGAAATCAGTGCTCAGTGGGAGCTTCCCAAGGTCTGAAATGTTTTAATAGTTTATTTTAGGCTTGGTTCTGTCAAAGGAGCTTCCAGTTCCCCTCTAAAAAACCCAGAATATTTAAAAAACCTCGTAGCTGGGTGGCTGTGCTTGCTTCACTTCCTCCAGGCTTTCTGTGCAGTCCTTTCTTACAGCTACACCCCCAAAAAGAGGATATCTCTGCTTGCAAGTCTCCATGCCAATTAATTATTTCCTCCAACGTTTTATTTCTGTATTTTCTGCTTTGAGATGAAGCAAGAAGCACCTCCGAGAAAACAACTTGGAATAAATACATCCTTTTATTGTTTTTTTTTTTTAAATTTCAGTTGTTCTGAAATCTCATTTTGCCAAAAGAAATGTAAAGTGAAAGGTGAAGCAGGGTGGGAATTCAGAGGCAGAGAACATCAGGAGCAGGGGAGGGCAACATTTGAAAAGAAAAATGATATTTTAATTGATTTTATATTTTCCCCCCCCTAAAATGGGATTTGTTTTCTTCTCCCACAAATTGTTTCAATGAGGGGAAACATCTCTTTTTTTTTTTTTCCTAAAAGCTGGAATTTCTACCAAGTGAAATAAGGGGAATTAAATCAAATATTCCCCATAAACCAGAGTTTTCCCACCATCATTTTTATATTTTATCCCACCAGGCTTTGCCTCAGAAACTGCACTGAGATTTTCTGCTTTTTTAAGCCTTTCTCTTTGCCTTTTTAAAGTGAAATCCACTCGCCTGACTGCCCAAAATTCAGTATTGCCACTTGGGAAATGGAACAATATTTTCCACAGACTGACAGCAGAACTTCAACCCCCAAATCCTAAAATTTGCAGGATTATTATTGCAGGATTATTTCCTTATTAGAAGGGAATAAACCCATCTAAGGCTGTGGATTGTTGTCACAAGGATTGCATATTTTTCCCCTCCCCTAATATTTTCCAAATTATTTAAAATGGAAGGGATAAGTAACAGATTTATTTGCCTTTTACTCATATTTTAACAGCAAAACTAAAAGTTTAATTAAACTAATTTTAAACAACTATTTCTCATTTGAAACAAGTTATAAATCTCTGATTTTGAACTCTATCAATAGGGTGTAATTAAAATATTTCAGTTGAACTCTAGATTTTGGGGAAAAATATGAATTAAGGATTATCAGCTGCTGGTTTGGGTGTGTGGCAGAACATTTGCTGTCAGAACTAAAAAAAAAATGTTGTAAGAGAGCATGTCCTACATGTAGTAACAACACCTTTAGAGCTTTGATTTTATCTTACTCACATAATTGCCATTACTCAATGGAAAATATTTGCTTTTTAGAAGCCTGCTTCAGGTTTTTTTTGCCCTTTCACCCCCTGTTTTGCAGCGTTTTTCTGCTGATTTTGGTGCTTTTTAGGGTCAAATTTGAAAGCTGAGTTTTGAGCTTAGGTATTTCTGCTGATGCCAAAGTGAAAATATTCAAATCAAACTGCTGCTGGTTTCTGTGAATAACATCACCAAAAAACAACACCCACCTGTGGGAAAACACAAAATGTGAGAGTGATTGAGTAGTTCTAGAAAAATGACAAATTCTGTGCCTGAACTTGCAAATTGAAATAAATCTGGTTTCAAAGTTCTTCTGGTCCCAATGGGATGTTGCCAGCACAGAACAGGGGGAGTTTGTCACTTCTGGGATCCTTAACTCCAACACTCCACAGTGCATGGTTTTAATAAATTACCCTGTGCTTTTACCACTCCAGGAACAGGCAATTCTTCCCCATTATTATAATCATTATTATTTAAATTATCCCAAACGTGTTGCTGTGGCAAGCTCCTTTAAAATGCCTGAAACTGCAACATGAAAAGAGTGCACCCTGTCACTTCAAAAAGAGAATTGAGGGGGAAATCTGGCACCTGGCTGCTGCTTTTCTGTCTCCCACACCTTCCAGGAACTTGGAGAGGTGTAAAGAACAACAAATAAAATAATTTAGCTTTCACTGAGAGCCTTGGAAGCCTGCTCTGGCCAGGCTGAGAAACTCAGAGTAAGTATTTGTGCTGTTCTCTGCAAGGTTCAGAAATCTCAGCTGCTGCCTGCTGGAAGAGCTGGGAGCACAATGGAAGGGCAGGGGGGAATTTGGGGATCTGTGACCACCTTGGGATGGGCAAGGTGAGGCAGAGTCACCAAAAAAAGGTGGAAAAACCAAGTTGGAGGTGCCCAGGTGAGCCCTTTGCAGAGAAATATTTATGGCAGCAAACTTCTAAATTGATTGGAATTTATTTCAGAATCTTACAAACAAATTAGGACTGCTTGAAGTTAATTTTGTCCTAGTTACAGTTGAATCTATTTGATACACTTAATTAAAATATTCTCACATGATTTTAAATTGAAACAACTGCAGGGATTTGATTTGGGTTTTGTGAGTGATTTGTGCTCAGCTTTATCCTGTGGCAAGGGAAGGAAATTGTGTCAGGTTTTTCACCTGCTCCTGGCTGGAAACAACATGGGAGGCACTTCCAGGGGCAAGGAGATTTTCTCCTTGGAGATAAACCAGAAATTGCCAATTGTTGAGGTCTCTGCTCCTGTTGGGATATTGGGGAATTTTGGGATCTGTGACCACCTTGGGATGGGCAAGGTGAGGCAGAGTCACCAAAAAAAAGGTGGAAAAACCAAGTTGGAGGTGAGCCCTTTGCAGAGAAATATTTATGGCAGCAAACTTCTAAATTGATTTATTCAGAATCTTACAAACATATTAGAACTGCTTGAAGTTAATTTTATCCTAATTGCAGTTGAATCTATTTGATACACTTAATTAAAATATTCTCACATGATTTTAAATTGAAACAACTGCAGGGATTTTATTTGGATTTTAAATGAATTTATAAATGGAATTATAAAGAAATCTGTGCTGCCAGCATTAGGGGTGAAGGGAAGGTTGTTCCTGTAGGAAAGCCTGCAGAAAAACATGGAAAAATGGCAGGAGAAAATGAGTGATAATTGAATAATTTATTTAGAACACACCAATAACAAATCAAACTTTGGCCCTGTGCTGGATCCCTTTTGTCTCTAATTCCACAGTAAAAAAATTAAGAAAATAATAGAAATTGGGGTGTAATTTGAATTAAGATGGGGGTTTACATTTGGACAAACAAATAGCAGATTTTAAGTGTGAGTTAAGGTGGTTTTTACAACTGGGAGCACTGCTTATATTCAATTTTAATTACCCATGCATTTTTAGTAATATTTCATCACAAATATCCCTTAATCTTGAGATGCTTGATAAACTCAATTGTCCTAATCACTGTCCAATTCAGAGATTAATTCCATTCTCTTTGCCATACCATAAAATTGCAAAGTAATTGATGAAATCACTCGATTTAGAAAGCAAATTGTACATCTTGAGAAGTTTCACTATTAACATATTATTATTAAATATTAAGTTAGATGATAATTGGAATTGTGCTGGAACAGGTGTCATGGCTGGATTACACTAAAGTTTGCTGAGACTCAAAGATTTTGATTTCAATAGGAAAACTTCCTTTTATTGAGGTTTAAAAAGCTTTTCTGTTATAAAAATAGGCTGCTGCTGTAGCAGAACTACTAAAATATTACTCTGAATTTTTTAAAGTTGTCTAAAAAATACTAAATAGCCTTAAAAATACCAAGTATCATAGTCACACTTGTCATACATTAAATTTTCTGGTGCTTTAATGGGATTTTGAAACAAATTTATATATTTGGACCTGTCCCCAACCAGGGAAGGTTTTCCTGATCTATAATGCTGCATTTTCCAGGAAATATTTTCTCTAAATATTTCTCCTGAGCACAACTGTGATTTTTTTTTTCACTTCAGTCAGGTGTCACATTTCTCCACCTCTGAGTAGTGGTGGAGACCTCCCCTAAGAAAACCAAAAACCAAACCTGAATCACCACAAAATGCAGAAAATTCCCCTCCAAACTTCCCTGCCCAGAGCAGGGTGCATTCCCAGCTACTGAATTCCAAACTCTCCCAAGGTTCTCAGCTTTTTAAAGCTGAGCTTAAGACAGCAGAAATCAAGAATCCAAAATCCTGCAAAATCGTTTTTACCTCCTTGGTGCCATAATTATTGACAAAGAGCTCTGGGATTGCTGCAGTGACAGTTGAGACAAAACTTGGGGTCTTCAATGGGCTGCCTTCCCCAAAGTTTATCCCACATATTCAGGGATGAAAAAGGAGGTGCTAATCAATAAAAACAAATCTCTTCCTAGGCTCTGCAGAACTGCAGGGCAGGAATTCCTGCCTGGGCTGGAATTCCCAGGGAAGCTGTGGCTGCCCTGCATCCCTGCAGTGGACAGTGAAAAGTGTCCCTGAAGGTTCTGTGCAGCCCAAAAGGCTGGTTGCTCTTCTCAGATGTTCTCAGCTTGCTCTAAGCAGTTTTTCAGTGCCACGGGCTTTTGCCACCCCTGCTCTTCCAGAGCAGAATTTCAGGCTGGAATATGGGGGCTGAATCCCAAAACTGCCCCATTCCTGTTTGCACTGTCCCTGTGCTCCCAGCAATCCCAGTTACAGCACTGGGGCTGAATCCCAAAACTGCCCCATTCCTGTTCTGCACTGTCCCAGTGCTCCCAGCAATCCCAGTTACAGCACTGGGGCTGGATCCCAAAACTGCCCCAGTCCCACTCAGCCCTTCCCAGTTCCACCCTGGGGCTGGATCCCAAAACGCCATTCTGTCTGCACGTCCATGCTCCAGCAATCCAGTTACAGCCTGGGGCTGATCCCAAACGCCATTTTCTCACCCCATCACCGGGGCTGGATCCCAAAACTGCCCCATTCCCACTCAGCCCTGTCCCAGTTCCACCCTGGGGCTGGATCCCAAAACTGCCCCATTCCCACTCAGCCCTGTCCCAGTTCCACCCTGGGGCTGGATCCCAAAACTGCCCCATTCCCACTCAGCCCTGTCCCAGTTCCACCCTGGGGCTGGATCCCAAAACTGCCCCAGTCCCACTCAGCCCTGTCCCAGTTCCACCCTGGGCTGGGTCCTGGCTCTGCTGGGATCAGCCCTTTGTGCCATTCACACTCCACAGCTTAGGAAACAAGTCCCAGTCCCAAAGGGTAAGGAATGTTCTGGAACAGAGCGCAGCAAATGGGAATTCCCTCTGTAGGATCTTGTTTCTAGACCCTAGCTGCAGGAGAAACCTCCTGAGCAGGTCAGACTTCCCTTTATCAGGCAGTTAGACAATCTTGTTTAAAATTCCAATCCATCTGTGCCAGGAAACATTCTATAAACTCAGGTTAGAGCTGTGCTGACAGGATCACCTCTTTTCCTGCTTTTAGGGAAAACATTGGCTGGGGGCAAATTCAGAATTTTTAGCCAATGCTGGAACGTGCTGCTGGTGTTGCCAGTCATGAAACTTCTTAAACTTTTCCTCTTTACTTAGGTACAATAGAAAATTAAATTCTTAAATTGAGGCAGTATCTTAAACATCACAACTGTGAATTATTCAGGAATGTATTCCTCATGCTTTTCACCAGAGGAGTCACTTCCAGCTGAGAAGGGCTCTTCCCTTATTTCACAGCCTGGGCTCCAAGCAGGTTTGTCAGCTGATGGCTGGGAATGTTTCCCCAGAGGAGGGGCTGGGGTGGGATTGGTTCCCAGTGGAGGTTCCCTGAGGAATTCTGTGTGCTCAGGCCAGAGCTGGCCACTTGCAGCTCCTGCTGTGTCTGCAGCCCCGTGGCTCCCCGTGCATGGGCAAGGCTGCAGAAGCTGCAGCTGGGGCTCTAATTCCATTGAGAGCTCCTGCACTGAATGGAGAACCTTCCCGAGGGCCTTGGGGGCTGTGGGAAATGTGGGGGGAATCCCAAAATCCATGGCAGGGCCCCCTCCCACTGTCCCAGGGTGATCCAAGCTGTGCCAGCCTGGCCTTGGCACTGCCAGGGATCCTGGGACAGCCCCAGCTGCTCTGGGCACCCTGTGCCAGCCTCTCCACCTTCCCAGGGAATTCCCACCCAAAATCCCACCCAGCCATGGCAGGGACCCCTCCCACTGTCCCAGGGTGATCCAAGCTGTGCCAGCCTGGCCTTGGCACTGCCAGGGGACAGGGACAGCCCCAGCCTCTCCACCTTCCCAGGGAATTCCCACCCAAAATCCCACCCTGGCAGTGGCAGCTGTTGCTGTGTCCTGTCCCTCCAGCCCCTGGAGACATTTCCCCATCTTTCCCGCAGCTCCTTCAGGCACTGCAGGGTCCCAGTTCAGTCACCCTGGAGCTCCTCCCGGCCACATCCAAGGCTGGTTTTTCCAGGCATTTCCTCCCTTGTTGGCATCTCCCTCCATGGCATCAGCCCTGGCCATCCATGGTGATTGCCTGAGCAGAGCCTGCGTTTCCTCTTTATTTTCCCCAATGCTGCCTGGCCTGAGCCCCGAGGGAAGGGATTCCCGAATTCCCGGGGTTCTGCTGGCAGAGAGGGGGGTGCCAGCTCGGAGGAGCTGCCCCAGCTCCTTCCCCTCCTGGCTCAGCCAATCTCTGTCTGCTGCCTCCTTGGTTTCGCTTTCACAGCCTCGGGGCATTGCAGCAGTCAAGAGCAAGGAGGGTTTTCCTTGAAAAACTCCTCGTTTAAAAATGCATTATTCGAATAGTGGATCGAGTAATGAGCGCTGGTGATTCATAGGAATTGAGTTTTAGCAGTTTTTAAATCTGTTTGCTCTGTTAATCATTATCAAGAAGAGCAGATACAAACTTTTCACTCTCCTTTGTCAATTAAAGGGAACCTTTAATTTCTTTTCTAGAAAATTTTCTTTTAATTTTTTTCTGGAAAAATATTGAATCATCAATAAGAGCAGGTACAACCATTTCACTCTCCTTTATCAATTAAAGGGAACCTTTAATTTCTTTTCTGGAAAATTTTCTTTTAATTTTTTTCTGGAAAAATATTAAATCATCAATAAGAGCAGGTACAACCATTTCACTCTCCTTTATCAATTAAAGGGAACCTTTAATTTCTTTTCTGGAAAATTTTCTTTTAATTTTTTTCTGGAAAAATATTAAATCATCAATAAGAGCAGGTACAACCATTTCACTCTCCTTTATCAATTAAAAGGAACATCTAATTTCTTTTCTGGAAAAATTTCTTTTAATTTTTTTCTGGAAAAATATTGAATCATCAATAAGAGCAGGTACAACCATTTCACTCTCCTTTATCAATTAAAAGGAGCATCTAATTTCTTTTCTGGAAAATTTTCTTTAAATTTTTTTCTGGAAAAATATTGAATCATCAATAAGAGCAGGTACACCCATTTCACTCTCCTTTATCAATTAAGGGGAACCTTTAATTTCTTTCCTGGAAAAATTTAATTTTTTTTTTCTGTAAACCTTTATATTTCTTAAATTTGGGCTAGATTAAACAGGTTTCTTTCTATATTACCTTAATAAATAGTATAAATATTAAATAATACTGTCATTATTTAATAATTTATAAATTTATTTATTTTTTACCCTCAATAAGAAACCAATTCAAGAACTGACATTAGCAAGCTACAGAGAAACCCCACAACTGCATCATCATTTTTCTTAGAGGTGATTAAATTACCTTTAGCCAAATCCTAAAAATTAGATTCATTCCTTGCTTGTCCATAATTCCATTTTCCCCTGGTCAGTCCCAGGTGGGTTTGGATTTCCTGAACCTGAGGCTTCTCAAGCCAGTGCAGGAAGCTCCCAGTGCTGCTCAGCACTGAGTTAAATCCTGCCTGTGCTTGTTTTCCCTGGATGTAAACAGAGGAAATGCTTTCATGCAGGGAGGAGGAGGAGGATTTCTGACAATGCCCAAGTCACTGAGGAGCTTTCACAGTTTCCTGCCCCAGGAGCTGACTGGCAGTTCTGGGGAGAGAGCCCTCACTTTTGTGCCAGGGCAGCAAATGGGTGATTGGGCTTTTTTAACAATCCAGAAGTTTGGGGGTTGAGATGTGCAAGAAATTAAAATAAGAGTTGGGTTGGGGTTTTTTGTCTTGTCAGACCTGAAGCTGTAACACAAACTGTCCTTGTCATTGGCTCTGTTTAACCCTTTCTAAATGTTATTTTTGAAAATTCAAATTATTTTTAATACCACCTAAATCACTTCAAATTACTGTGGTACATAAAGGGAAATTACACAAAGGAATCCTCATACCGAAACAATCCTTTTCTTTCTTCATCAAGGAAGCCTCAATGAAATGAATTACAATTCCAGTTCATCCATCAGCCAGGATTTTATGGACTTTCTGTTTCTGAAGAGACCCTTCAGGGACTTTAATCCTGATTAAACTCTTGCCAAGGGCCTGCTTTATTCTCTGCTTCTTTTTTTAGGTCGGGGAAGCACATTTTGAATCTTTAGAGAATGAAGGAACAGTCAGACCTGAAGGGTGGCTCCACATCACCTTGGAGAGGAAATTTCTCATCATTCTGATCCTTGTTTTCCCAAATAAACCTGTGTGATCTTGGAGATCTTTTCCAACCTTGAGCATTCTGTGATAGTCCAGTTGGAATATTCTGATTGCTCCCTTACTTTATTCTTTTTTTTTTATAACGTCTCACTCATTCCATAGATTTTTTTTTTCAGAATACTTCCCCATCCTAGGAAAAACAAAAAAAATATTCAGAAAAGACCCACCCAACTTTTGTTTCCCAAGGGAGAGGTGGAGCAGATTGCCATGATGAAGCCCAAGGGGCAGACAGAGCACGACGAGGGCATGCTGGAGTACCTGGAGGATCTGATCGGCTCGGCGCGGCTCAAGGAGCCCATCCAGATCCTGTGCCGCAGGGTGGAGCTGCTCAACGAGAGCAGGGGGGAGAAGGTGAGCCTGGGCAGCAGCCACACCAGCCTGGGGCTGGGGGCATTCCTGGGGATCCCAAACCTGCCCGGGGCTCCACTGCCTGGGGCTGGCCATTCCTGGGGATCCCAAACCTGCCCGGGGCTCCACTGCCTGGGCTGTGGCCATTCCTGGGGATCCCAAACCTGCCCGGGGCTCCACTGCCTGGGGCTGGGGGCATTCCTGGGGATCCCAAACATGCCCGGGGCTCCACTGCCTGGGGCTGGGGGCATTCCTGGGGATCCCAAACACTGCCCGGGGCTCCACTGCCTGGGGCTGGCCATTCCTGGGGATCCCAAACCTGCCTGGGGCCCCACTGCCTGGGGCTGGGGCCATTCCTGGGGATCCCAAACCTGCCCGGGGCTCCACTGCCTGGGGCTGGGGGCATTCCTGGGGATCCCAAACCTGCCCGGGGCTCCACTGCTGGGCTGGGGGCCATTCTGGGGATCCCAAACATGCCTGGGGCTCCACTGCCTGGGGCTGGGGCCATTCCTGGGGATCCCAAACCTGCCCGGGGCTCCACTGCCTGGGGCTGGCCATTCCTGGGGATCCCAAACTGCCTGGGGCTCCACTGCCTGGGGCTGGGGCATTCCTGGGGATCCCAAACCTGCCCGGGGCTCCACTGCCTGGGGCTGGGGGCCATTCCTGGGGATCCCAAACCTGCCCGGGGCTCCACTGCCTGGGGCTGGGATTCCTGGGGATCCCAAACATGCCGGGGCTCCACTGCCTGGGGCTGGGGCCATTCCTGGGGATCCCAAACCTGCCCGGGGCTCCACTGCCTGGGGCTGGGCATTCCTGGGGATCCCAAACCTGCCTGGGGCTCCACTGCCTGGGGCTGGGGCCATTCCTGGGGATCCCAAACCATGCCCGGGGCTCCACTGCCTGGGGCTGGCCATTCCTGGGGATCCCAAACCTGCCTGGGGCCCCACTGCCTGGGGCTGGGCCATTCCTGGGGATCCCAAACTGCCCGGGGCTCCACTGCCTGGGGCTGGGGGCATTCCTGGGGATCCCAAACTGCCCGGGGCCCACTGCCTGGGGCTGGGGGCATTCCTGGGGATCCCAAACCTGCCCGGGGCTCCACTGCCTGGGGCTGGCTTGGGGCCACCAAACCCGCTGGGCCCACTGCTGGGGGCATTCCTGGGGATCCCAAACAGCCCGGTGGCTTCCACTGCCTGGGCTTGGGGGGGCACCTAACCACCAGGGTTGTGGGACCCCAAACCCACCCAGGATCCTTGGTTCCAGTGACAGGGCTCTGGTGGGACTCCTGGGGACCCCAAACCCACCCAGGATCCTTGGTTCCAGTGACAGGGCTCTGGTGGGACTCCTGGGGACCCCAAACCCACCCAGGATCCTTGGTTCCAGTGACAGGGCTCTGGTGGGACTCCTGGGGACCCCAAACCCACCCAGGATCCTTGGTTCCAGTGACAGGGCTCTGGTGGGACTCCTGGGGACCCCAAACCCACCCAGGATCCTTGGTTCCAGTGACAGGGCTCTGGTGGGACTCCTGGGGACCCCAAACCCACCCAGGATCCTTGGTTCCAGTGACAGGGCTCTGGTGGGACTCCTGGGGACCCCAAACCCACCCAGGATCCTTGGTTCCAGTGACAGGGCTCTGGTGGGACTCCTGGGGACCCCAAACCCACCCAGGATCCTTGGTTCCAGTGACAGGGGACTGGTGGGACTCCTGGGGACCCCAAACCCACCCAGGATCCTTGGTTCCAGTGACAGGGGACTGGTGGGACTCCTGGGGACCCCAAACCCACCCAGGATCCTTGGTTCCAGTGACAGGGGACTGGTAGTGCTGACCCTGGCTCAGCTCTGCCCCTCTCTTTTCCTCCAGTTAAATCGAGTTAAAATGGTGGAGAAAGAAAAAGATGCCTTGGAAGAGGACAAGAATAAAGCCATTGAGTTCCTTCGCTTGGAAAACCAAATATTTAAGGAAAAGAATCAGTTGTGTCAGTATTACATGTAAGTAATTCTCAAGCTTTGGCTTGGCTTTAATGTGCTGGGGCTGCTGACAAACTTTAATTAGAAATATTTTCCATTTCTAACTCGAATTATTGTTATTTTTTGATAATTTATATAATCCTGTTGTTACACTGAGAGTTGGAACTAGAGATTTATTGTGAAGATGGAGAAAAGTGAGGAATTATTGTTGGTTTATTTTCCTAGCCATGACCTAAAGAAACGAATAAACGACCTGGAAATGCAGAAGGAGAAAATTAATGAAGAAACTAAAAGTGTTAATGAGAAAAGCAGTAAACTTGCAGAGGAAACAAAAACCAAGAATAAAGCTTTGAAAGAACTGGAGAAGTGAGTACTTTAGGGATGTGAAGTACCATGTTTACATGTTTCCCACAAAAAATTCAATTATCTGATGAGCAGAGTCACTTCTGGTACATCTAAATACACAAAAAAGCATTTAAATTAATGCACAAAAATAAATGCATAAAAATAAATTAAAATATAAAGCAAATTCACATTGGTTTGATTTGGTTCTGGGCAAGATTCACAATTACAGTAAGGAAATGTCTGATCTTTTTAATGGATTTTAAATATTTCTTTATATGGAAATATTTTTAATATTTCTTTATATTCTTAATGTTTATTTATATTGTACAAAAAAAAAGAATTAGTAAATGCTTTTTATATTTTCAACCTTAATGTTTAGGGACATGGATTTGGGAATTTTTTCCCTGGTTTCCTCATTAATCAGTTATGCATAAATTGTGTTTTTTAAAATTGCTTTGCCTGGGTGCTGATCCCCAATCCAGCTGCAATATTGACCTGCTCATCCTCAGGGAATTACTGGGGAGAGATGGGAATTTCCAATTCTGTCAGGAAAAAAATGAAAATCTCTGGAAATATGTTTAATATTCCTTGGGTAGTTGATCTTTTCCTGATGGAACATCATTTTCCCAGGGAAAATACTGGGAATGTAGCAAATATTAGATGTTGTTAATCACAAAACCTGAGTAATAATAGTTTAAATTCTTCCTGTTGTGACTTATTAAACCAAGCTTCATAAGCATTATTTTTATACTGTATGAGACCATTCTTTTTTTTCTTTTTTTTTTCCTTCAGGGAATTCAATAAAATTACGAAGTTCATCGAGGAGAACAAAGAAAAATTCACTCAGCTGGATTTGCAGGATGTGAAAGTGAGGGAGAATCTCAAACATGCCAAGAGCAAGGCTAAAAAACTGGAGAAGCAGCTTCAAAAGGACAAGGAGAAGGTGAGGGGGATGGACCAGATCAGCTGGATTGCCCTGGAAAAGTGCAGTTAAATGGGGGAGAAAATGAGGGCACAAAAAAAGTGGAAAAACGGGGTTTGAAGTGTTTTAATTTGAGATTTGAAGTCATTAAACGAGCCCCAGATTTGTTTGCTGCAGTGAATGGAGTTAATCCCATTTACCTGGAGTGAATTCCTGGGAGCTGCTGGGGAAACTTGGGGTGCAGGGGGTTCAGGAGCTGCTGTGGCAGTGGCAGGGGAGGCTCAGGGTCCTGTCTGTGCAGGTGGAGGAGCTGAAGGATGTCCCCTCCAGCAGTGCCAAAGCCATCGAGGATGCCACAGCCAGGAGGGAGCTGCTGGCCAAAGCCAAGGACAAGGAGGAAGCCAAGCTCAGGCAGATCCTGGCCAGCCTGCAGGAGGAGACCAAGGGAATTCAGCAGGAAAAAGAGGTTTGGACAGGCAGGAATTACCCACCTGCTGTAATTTCACTTTTCTGAAAGCAGCCAGCACCAGGCACTTGTGAAATGCCATTTATTGATAATTCTACTGTTGCTCGTGGTGTGTTCCTCAGTGGGAAATGAATCTTAAATTAATAATTACAGCTAAACCCTTGGCTGCTTTTTCAGTGCTCCAATTATTTAATATAAATAATACATTCTGGTTTTCTGCCATCAAAATGGCAAAGCCAATGGTGTTGCTTAAATAAATGAAGATATTCTGGAATGATCTGTTCCCAGCCTTTCCCACACTGTGAATTAATGGGCAACTACTTTAACATTTGGTTAGTGGTGTTCAGTACATAGAGGCTGGAAATTTATCCTGTAAATTTGCAGGGTTATTTCCTGTCCTTGAAAACGTGGATTCTCCATTTGAGCTGTAATTTAGCTCTCTGCAGGGCTCCTCCCACCTTTGAGAAAAGGACACAAAGCTTGTGTGGAGATGCTCTGTGAACTCCCTCAGGTCTTTATAATGAGGAATTTAAATTCCTAGTGTTAATGTTGAGGAATGAAGAAATGCCATTTCCTGTGCCCTGTGCCAGCTGAGGGCTCAGCTGTGCTGTGTCCTGTGCCAGCTGAGGCTGAGCTGTGCCTGTGTCCCTGTGCCAGCTGAGGGCTCAGCTGTGCCTGTGTCCCTGTCCAGCTGAGGGCTCAGCTGTGCCTGGTGTCCCTGTGCCAGCTGAGGGCTCAGCTGTGCCTGGTGTCCCTGTGCCAGCTGAGGGCTGAGCTGTGCCTGGTGTCCCTGTGCCAGCTGAGGGCTCAGCTGTGCCTGGTGTCCCTGTGCCAGCTGAGGGCTCAGCTGTGCCTGGTGTCCCTGTGCCAGCTGAGGGCTCAGCTGTGCCTGGTGTCCCTGTGCCAGCTGAGGGCTCAGCTGTGCCTGGTGTCCCTGTGCCAGCTGAGGGCTCAGCTGTGCCTGGTGTCCCTGTGCCAGCTGAGGGCTCAGCTGTGCCTGGTGTCCCTGTGCCAGCTGAGGGCTCAGCTGTGCCTGGTGTCCCTGTGCCAGCTGAGGGCTCAGCTGTGCCTGGTGTCCCTGTGCCAGCTGAGGGCTCAGCTGTGCCTGGTGTCCCTGTGCCAGCTGAGGGCTCAGCTGTGCTGGTGTCCTGTGCCAGCTGAGGGTCAGCTGTGCCTGGTGTCCCTGTGCCAGTGAGGGCCAGCTGTGCTGGTGTCCCTGTGCCAGCTGAGGGCTCAGCTGTGCTGTGTCCTGTGCAGCTGAGGCTCACTGTCCCGTGTCTCTGCAGCAAGGAGAAGGAGCTGATGGAGTTCAGCAAGGAGGTGGCGAGGCCCGCTCCACCATGGAGCTGGCTCAGTCCGAGCTGGAGCTGTACCTGAGCAGGTACAACTCTGCAGTGGCTCACCTCAGGCAGGCCCAGGAGAGCCTGGGCAGCACCTCCAGCACCCTGAAGGAGAGGCAGGCTGCCATCAGAGACATCGCTGGGAAATTACCCCAGGCTGAGCAGCAGCTCAAGCAGGTGAGACTTGACTTGCCCTTTTCATTTGGAGTCACACACAAGCCACTCACACACATACACACTCTTCTCTTTGGCAATAATCATGAAAATAAGCCATGACCCATCTCTAAAACACTGAAAAGCTGTTTTGTAATACTCACTTTGCTGGTGCAACACATATTGGATTTCAGACTTACTTTGTTAAGCCAATGTTGACTTAAATTAAATCCTAGATATCCCTGCAAGGGAAAAGATTTAATTTTACACTGAGCCTCGGGGTGCTGAGGCCCTGGCACAGTGTCCCAGAGCAGCTGGGGCTGCCCCTGGGTCCCTGGCAGTGCCCAGGCCAGGCTGGATGGGGCTGGGAGCAGCCTGGGACAGTGGGAGGGGTCCCTGCCATGGCAGGGGTGGCACCGGAGGAACTTTAATGTCCCTCCAACCCAACCATTCTTTGATTTTCATTTCTTGCTCCTCAATCATTCCCCAAAGAACAAAGCCATGCATTGAAGACTCCCTGAATCCAGTAGATTTTGGGAGGCTGAGCCAATGTCTTTGAACCCCAGAAAGAGAAAGCTCTGGAGAAGCTGGGAAGGGAAGAGTCCGAGGCCAAGGACGTTGTGCGAAACCTGCGCCGAAAAGTAGAAGAAGCCAAAAGTTCCTTGGCACAAAGCTGCAACAGAGGAAAAGTGCTTGAGGCTCTGCTCCAGCAGAAGAAATGTGGGAATATTCCTGGGCTCTATGGAAGGCTGGTAAGTTTTGGAAGATTGGTACAATTTTAGTGTTGAACTTTAGAGGAGCTGAGTGGTGTTCGTGTGATGAAGTGTGGGATGCATCCCTTCCTCAGCATTAGGAATTGGGAGAGGATGCCTCCCTTCCCTGGCATTAGGAATTGGAGAGGGATGCCTCCCTTCCCTGGCTTAGGAATTGGGAGAGGATGCCTCCTTCCTGCATTAGGAATTGGGAGAGGGATGCATCCCTTCCCCGGCATTAGGAATTGGGAGAGGGATGCATCCCTTCTCAGCATTAGGAATTGAGAGAGGGATGCCTCCCTTCCCTGGCATTAGGAATTGGGAGAGGGATGCCTCCCTTCCCTGACATTAGGAATTGGGAGAGGGATACCTCCCTTCCCTGGCATTAGGAATTGGGAGAGGGATACCTCCCTTCCATGGCATTAGGAATTGGGAGAGGGATGCATCCCTTCCTCAGCATTAGGAATTGGGAGAGGGATGCCTCCCTTCCCTGGCATTAGGAATTGGGAGAGGGATACCTCCCTTCCCTGGCATTAGGAATTGGGAGAGGGATGCCTCCCTTCCCTGGCATTAGGAATTGGGAGAGGGATGCATCCCTTCCCTGGCATTAGGAATTGGGAGAGGGATACCTCCCTTCCATGGCATTAGGAATTGGGAGAGGGATGCCTCCCTTCCCTGGCATTAGGAATTGGGAGAGGGATGCATCCCTTCCCTGGCATTAGGAATTGGGAGAGGGATGCCTCCCTTCCCTGGCATTAGGAATTTGGACAGCACAGCTGTAAATCCTGTGGACTTGCTGTAAAATCAAACATTTTTCAGTTCTTTCCAAGCAACATTTGTTTGAAGTTCTGAAAATTCAGAGCTGAGTTTTTCATTCCTGTTGCACATCAGCGTAATTGTAAAAATGCTGGGTTTGTATTCCACAGTTTTTGCCCGAGGAGAATTATCTCTGCTTCAGAAAAAATCAGTTTTTTCAGATGTTAAAAAGTGCCTTCCTGGATTTCCTGGGACAGAACTCAGAGAGCAGCTCAGGTGCCAACTAACCAGTGCTTGTCCCTCCATGCTCAGGGAGACCTGGGAGCCATCGATGACAAGTACGACGTGGCCATTTCCTCCTCGTGTGGAGCCTTGGATCACATTGTTGTGGACACCATTGACACTGCCCAGGCCTGTGTGAACTTCCTGAAGGCTGGAAGGATTGGAGTTGCCACCTTTATAGCCCTGGACAAGGTGAGTCCCACCCTTGGGAAAACAAACCATGTTCCTCTTAATTGCAGTCTAATTACGTTGGGTTTAAAGCCTTAACATCCCATAGAGTATGGGAATGACCTCAACGTTTATCCCAAAGATTCATTCCTTGATTTCCTCTGTGGATGTAGATGGCTGTGTGGGAAAAGAAGACGCAGAAAATCCCAACTCCTGAGAACACCCCGCGGCTCTTTGACCTGGTCAAGGTGGAGGACCCGAAGGTGCGCCTGGCGTTCTACTTCGCCCTCAGGGACACTCTGGTGGCCAGAAACCTGGAGGATGCCACCAGAATAGCATTCCAAAAGGAGAAGAGGTGGAGGGTGGTTACCCTGCAAGGACAAATCATCGAGGTGTCAGGTACTGCAGCCCTGCTGGAGCTCCACTGGAGGCAATCTGTGGGTGATACTGAAACTCTCAGAGTTCTCTGACCTTTTTCATCCCTTTTTCTGTAGGAACCATGACTGGTGGGGGAGGAAAAGTCATGAAGGGCAGAATGGGCTCCTCAGTCGTGATGGATATCTCAGAAGAAGAGGTGAGTCCATCATGGAGATGGAATTCCAGCAGAATTCCTTTGTTTGGGCAGTTCTGACACACGGGTGCCTTTCAAAGAGTGAGCGGGAGCAGTCTGGGATGGAAGAGAATTACAAAAGGTTACAAAGCCAAAATTCCCAGTGGTAGCTGAGGTTACAATGCTTCAGAGTGCCTCAGGGATAAAAGGGGTGTCATTGACAGGGGCTGCCCAGGAAGGTCTGGAGTGCCCATCCCTGGAGGTGACACTCAGGACAAGGTGCTGAGCAGGCACAGGCTGGACTCTGCTCCTGGACTCTGCTCCTGGACTCTGCCCCTGGAGGGTTTTTGCAGCCTCAGGATTCTGTGTTTGTTCTCAGCCCAGCCCATCATGAATTCAGTCTCACAGTGCTTGAACACCATTTTGGCAGAGCAGGATACAGTTTGCTTTTCCTTCTGAATTCCATTTAGGTTTTAATCTGGAGCTGCTGCTCTTGTTTCTCACTGGCAGAGCTGATCTTCCCAGCACTCAGACTCCCCAGGCTGAAGTTTCTACTCCACTTTCCCCTGTGTTTCAGGAGCTGTTGAGCACAGGGATGAGCCCTGGCTTGGTTTTGTCATGGTGCCACCAGTAAATAATCCTCTCAATCTGTTTAGATCAGCAAGCTGGAATCCCAGCTGCAGAGGGATTCCAAAAGAGCCGTGCAGTGTGAGGAGGAGAAATCCCAGCTCGAGGAAGCCATAAGGAAACTGCAGCAGGACATTCGGGAAATGAGGAACACCTCTGAGAAATACACAGCCAGTATCCAGGTGAGAATCCTGAGCACTCCTCAGCCCCACCCAGGCCTGCCTGCTGCCAAGGGGTTTGCAAGGAAAAAGGTTCCAGCCCAGTTTTGTGTTCTCTGCAGGGTTTCTCTGAACAGGAAATGAATCTCAAGAAACAAATCAAGGAACTCGAAGCCAACGTCGCTGCTGCTGCTCCAGACAAAACCAAACAGAAGGAGCTGCAAAAAGCCCTTGATGGTTATAAAAAAGGTACATTTTGTGGGGAGGGGATTAGAGAGAAAAGTTGTAGTAATCTCTTTCAGCAAAAGAGGAAGGAATGGGTTTGGGTTTGTGCTTCAGTTCCCTGTCTTGGTTTGAGACCTCGTTTTTCTAAGGTGTTTCTAGAGATCAGAGTAAAACCTCTTTTCTTTGTAATTGCTCAAGTTCATGTTACAGTCAAGCTAAAGTAAACATGAATTTCAGTATTTTTGTTTCTTTGCTTAGATTTTTGTGGTTGTATCACACATTCATAGGGAAAATTAGTTTAATTAGAGGTAAGAATTGTTAATGAGGAGGTAATGATATAAAAGCAACTGAAGGTTTTTGCTGGCTCTAACCAGGCTCTGCCATGAGCCTATAAAAGAAATCCCTGTATTCTTTGTGGGAACACATCCCTTTTGTGCAGTGATGCTCAGCAGGGGCAGGAACTACACAGTTACACCAGCTCCTGGGAAATGCTGGTGGCCAGTTCTTAAAATTTAGCTTTGGAGCATCTTCCCAGTAATTAAATGCAAAGAATGAGCTTGGAGTAACTTCTCATGCACCACCTGATGTATTTAAGCACTCTGTGTGCATGAATCCACACTGAGTGGTTTTTATGGCTTTGGTAGAGCAGTGGCAGAGGGAAGTGAGCACAGAGAAGTGAACAGAGCAGAGCTTTCACCTGAAATCACTTGCATCACTTTCTGCTTGGGTGCTGGCAGCCCAGGGCTGGCCCAGTGCCCTGAACTGCCCTTGCCATGACAGATTATGAGCACGTGGCTGAGAAGGCTGGGAAGATGGAGGAGGAAGTGAAACGCCTGCACCAGCTCATCATGGACACCAACAACAAGAAACTGAAGGCTCAGCAGGATAAAATTGATAAGCTTGACAAGGAGATGGATGAATGTTCCTCAGCCATCACCAAAGCCCAGGTGGCAGCCAAGACTGCAGACAGGTACAGCCCGGGGAGCTCAGGCTGCAGCTGCACTCACCCAGTGTCTGGGCTCAGGGAGGGAAAGGGAGCTCTCCAAGTGTGTAGTTTAGAGTTTTAAAGTCACATTTAATCAGCATTCCTCCAGTATTTGCCTGAATTATTTCTCTAATATTGCCTAAACTGCAATACTCAGGATAAAGCCCACAAGAGCAGGCTTGGAGGTGCTGGAGCAGTTGAGATCTGAAGGGACTGATTTTATCAGGACATAAAGTGGGATCTATTTTTTATGGGAGCTCACCAATCCACAGAGATTCCAAACTCTGAAAGAAGAAATGAAGTCATTTAGTGAGGTCTGGCTGCTGAGGAAGACAACTTTGTTTTCCTTGGAGTGGGGGAGTTTCCTTCCTCTGGAGTGGGGGAGTTGTGCCTAAAGCAGCACTCCCTCCTTGCTGCCCGTGGGATTGGGCTCCTGGAGTTTTTCTGTGCCATTTGCCTCGTGTGAGGTGCACAAAGATCAAGATCCCTGTGCCTGGGCAGGAACCTGAAGAAATCCCAGGAGGCTCTGCAGCGCACGGAGAAGGAGATGGAGGAAAATGAGAAGGAAATGAAGAACTTGGCAGCAGAGCTGGAAACGCTGGAGGACAAAGCCTCTGAGGTGATGAACAAGTGCAGGCAGGCTGAGGTGAGTCCTGGGACCATGCTGGGCTCCAGGGGAAGCAGGAGAGGAGGGAAATGCTCCCTCTCTCCCCCTGCTATCCCATTCCCTGCAGAGCAGCCAGGCTGGGGCAATGGTGTGTTGTTATTTTTTATACTCCCCTGGGAATTTACCCTGACCCACTTTAGGAAAAAAACTTCCACCAAGTCTCCCCGAAGAAATTGCTGGGTTTAAAAGTTGCTTAAACATAATTTTTTTTTCTAGGTATGTGGGATTTTAGTTTCCCAGCTAGATTTCTGTGAGAGAGGGAAAACCAAGATGGCTGAAATGCTTTCAAACAAATCTAAGATTTGATGTCTTTCTCTAATTAGCTAAAAATGAGGGCAGGACCTGTTTGATCCAGATCTGGAATGAAAATACAAATTGCAGCATTTTCTCAGTCAGTCCAGAATTCCAATACCAAACCCAAGAATATTTATTTGTTTCCATCAATAGCTGGGAGTCAATGAAGTGAAAACAGACTTCTCACCCAAAAAAAGGGGCAACGTTTTTGTAGGTGACAGATTAATGCCCTTTTGGGGGGCATTTGCCATTTTTCTCTTCAGGAAGCTTTGCCAGCAGTGCAGGAGGAGCAGAAGAATTTACTGCAGGAGATGAAAACCATTCGGGATGCTGAACATGCCCTTCAAAGTGAAGCTCTGAGCATCAAGCTGAAAATTGAACAGATCGACAGCCACATTTCCACCCACCAGGGAAAGGTTAAATACTGGCAGAAGGAGGTAGGAAAAGGTTTAGTTCCTAAAAGTTCAATCAGGGAATTGTGGAATGGTTTGGGATGGGAGGGAACCTTAAAGCTCATCCAGATCCACCCTCAGGGACACCTTCCCCTGTCCCAGGGTGCTCCAAGCCCTGGCCTGGCCTTGGGCACTTGCAGGGGTCCAGGGCCAGCCCCAGCTTCTCTGGGGGTCTCACAGCATGAACTCATCACCATCTCCTTGGAAAACAGGAGATAAAGGAAATCCCTGTGTTCTTTGTGGGAACTCATCCCTTCTGTGCAGTGGTGCTCAGCAGGGACAGGAACTACACTCACACCAACTGTAACTGCTCCAGAACACATGGAGCAAAGTCCTCTCCAGATCCCAGGTTATTGCTGTACATGAGGAACAGGATAATGGAGAAGGGATATTTATTCTTCACATCCGTTTTTAAGGGGACTTGTGGGAAGAATCTTGGGAGCGTCTGGAGCTTAGAATCTAACCCCGAAAAACCTCCGATTAGAAACGGCTCCCCGCGTTTCTCAGCGCTTTCCCCGGCGTGTTTTGCGTTGCAGATCTCCAAGTTATCCCTGCACGCCATCGAGGGCGAGGCCCCCGAGGAGCTGCGGGCGCTGCGGGAGGCGGAGCTGGAGGCGCTGCAGGAGCCGGACGCGCTCAGCAAGAGGATCGCGCTGCTGGAGGCGCAGCGCCACCAGCTCCGCCCCAACCTGGGGGCCATCGCCGAGTACCGGAGCAAGGTGACGGCCCGGGGGCACCCGGGGGAGCAGCCCGGCCCGGGGGGACCCGGGGGAGCAGCCCGGCCCCGGGGGGACTCGGGGGACCCGGGGGGAGCAGCCCGGCCCCGGGGGAGCAGCCCGGCTCCGGGAGGACCCGGGGGAGCAGCCCGGCCCCGGGGGACCCGGGGGGAGCAGCCCGGCCCCGGGGGGACCCGGGGGGGGGAGCAGCCCGGCCCGGGGGGACTCGGGGGACCCGGGGGGAGCAGCCCGGCCCCGGGGGGAGCAGCCCGGCCCCGGGGGGAGCAGCCCAGCCCCAGGCACCCCAGCAGAACAGGGCTCATCCCTCCTCCCTGCTTTTGGAAGCCCGCAGTTTGTCCGTTCCTGTTGTTAGCAGCTCGTCCTTAGCCAAATAAAAGCTTCCACGTGCCTTTTGTTTCCCACACCAGCAGTGTGGCAGGTGACAGCGACTTGCTGGGTGATCTTGAAGTCTTTTCCAATCTGAGTAATTCCGTGATCGTCCTGGGAATGTTTATTTAATAGAGTCAAGTGTTCACAGCCAAGACAGACACACAATCCCGGGATTTTTCCCTCCTTATATTAGTAATAGTGAACAGTTCAACAGATGAAATATTTTTTATTTTGACACAGGTTTGTTTTTTTTGTTTTCTCTCAGCAGCAGATGTGGGAAAAGAGACATAATTTGGGGGTTTTGTTTCAGGGCTGCTAGCCAAGCTGGGGAAAAGGAATGTCCAAATGGTGGGGGAAGTGGTTTAAACCCTAAACTGAGGAGGCAGCAGCTCTGAGTGCCCTCGGTTGTCTTCCCCTGCAGGAGGAGCTGTACCTGAAGCACGTGGGAGAACTGGACAACATCACCAGCGAGAGGGACAAATTCAGAGAGGCCTTTGAAGATCTCAGGAAGCAGAGGCTGAATGAATTCATGGCAGGGTTTAATGTCATCACCAACAAGCTGAAGGAGAACTACCAGATGCTCACACTGGGAGGGGATGCTGAGCTGGAGCTTGTGGACAGTCTGGATCCCTTCTCAGAGGGAATCATGTTCAGGTTTTCAAAATACTTTATATTCTGTTAATTTTTAATCACCATAGTCCTTTGTTCAACCTTTTTTTAAAGTAGATGTTCATTGATCATCAGTGAACTAAGAAGGGCTCAACGTGGGCAAATAGTGACAGAAACCACAACTTTTTAGCTGTCAGATTTCTCGTGGAGAAATCAGGAACTCAAGCAGTTGGAAAGGTTTGAACTCACTTCCCAGCACTTTTTAATTCCCAGGTCCCTTCATTGTGCCTAGGGAACCATGGCAGTGTTCTGTCAGAAATGGTCCCAGGGTAAATTCCCTGATTGGGAATTCAGCTGGCAAGGGCAGCACTCAGTGGGCTCAGGTGCTGCAGTTCCTGCAGGAACAGCCCAGGCTCAGAATTCCTGACGTGTTGTCCCTGAAAATCAGCCTCTGATTTGTTTGGGTATAATGGAGTCAGTTCTCATGAATTGTAATATAAACAAGGATCATGTATGCATTCCTTTGTAAAAGATCTCACCTGATGGACTTCTCCAGTGAGCAGTGGAGATGGAGAGGTGGGAACTTCTCTGTCCAACCTCTGATCACTGTCCAGAAACTTATAGATACGAGGTCAACAATAAACCAGAGAGTTCTTTTCCTCTGCCCTCCCTGAACCCTGCTGTGTGTGTTCCTGTGTGTTCCTATCTGTCACAGTAACACTGACAGACCCAAATCTTGTTCTGTTCCAGTGTCCGGCCTCCCAAGAAAAGCTGGAAGAAAATCTTCAACCTGTCAGGAGGAGAGAAGACCCTGAGCTCCCTGGCCCTGGTGTTTGCCCTGCACCACTACAAACCCACCCCCCTGTACTTCATGGACGAGATCGACGCCGCCCTCGACTTCAAGAACGTCTCCATCGTGGCTTTGTACATCTATGTGAGTCCCTCCCCCTGCCCGGGGCTCCCTGCTCCCCCTGCCCGGGGCTCCCTGCTCCCCCTGCCCGGGGCTCCCTGCTCCCCCTGCCCGGGGCTCCCTGCTCCCCCTGCCCGGGGCTCCCTGCTCCCCCTGCCCGGGGCTCCCTCCTCCCCCTGCCCGGGGCTCCCTCCTCCCCCTGCCCGGGGCTCCCTGCTCCTGCCCGGGGCTCCCTGCTCCCCCTGCCCGGGGCTCCCTCCTCCCCCTGCCCGGGGCTCCCTGCTCCCCCTGCCCGGGGCTCCCTGCTCCCCCTGCCCGGGGCTCCCTCCTCCCCCTGCCCGGGGCTCCCTGCTCCTGCCCGGGGCTCCCTGCTCCTGCCCGGGGCTCCCTGCTCCCTGCCCAGGGCTCCCTCCTCCCCCCTGCCCCGGGGCTCCCTGCTCCTGCCCGGGGCTCCCTCCTCCCCCTGCCCGGGGCTCCCCCCTGCTCCCTGCCTGCCGGGGCTCTGCCCTCCCCTCCCCCTGCCCGGGGCTCCCTGCCCCTGCCCGGGGCTCCCTCCTCCCCCTGCCCGGGGCTCCTCCTGCCCTCCCTCCCCCCTGCCGGGGCTCCCTGCCCCTGCCCGGGGCTCCCTCCCCTCCCCTCCTGCCCCGGGGCTCCCTCCTCCCCCTGCCCGGGGCTCCCTGCTCCTGCCCGGGGCTCCCTCCTCCCCCTGCCCGGGGCTCCCTCCTCCTCCCCCCTGCCCGCCGGGGCTCCCTGCTCCTGCCCGGGGCTCCCTCTCCCTGCCCGGGGCTCCCTGCCCCTGCCCGGGGCTCCCCTGCTTCTCCCCCTGCCCGGGGCTCCCTGCCTGCCGGCTCCCTGCCCTGCCCGGGGCTCCCTCCTCCCCCTGCCCGGGGCTCCCTCCTCCCCCTGCCCGGGGCTCCCTCCTCCCCCTGCCCGGGGCTCCCTGCTCCCCCTGCCCGGGCTCCCTGCTCCCCCTGCCCGGGGCTCCCTGCTCCTCCCGGGGCTCCCTGCCCCCTGCCCGGGGCTCCCTGCTCCTGCCCGGGGCTCCCTGCTCCTGCCCGGGGCTCCCTGCCCCCTGCCCGCGGGCTCCCTGCCCTGCCCGGGGCTCCCGCGGTCCCTGCTCCTGCCCAGGGCTCCCTCCTCCTGCCCGGGGCTCCCTGCTCCTGCCCAGGGCTCCCTGCTCCTGCCCAGAGCTCCCTGCTCCTGCCCAGGGCTCCCTGCTCCTGCCCAGGGCTCCCTGCTCCTGCCCAGGGCTCCCTGCTCCTGCCCAGAGCTCCCTGCTCCTGCCCAGGGCTCCCTGCTCCTGCCCAGGGCTCCCTGCTCCTGCCCAGGGCTCCCTGCTCCTGCCCAGAGCTCCCTGCTCCTGCCCAGAGCTCCCTGCCCCTGCCCGGGGCTCCCTGCTCCTGCCCGGAGCTCCCTGCTCCTGCCCGGGGCTCCCTGCTCCTGCCCAGGGCTCCCTGCTCCTGCCCGGGGCTCCCTGCTCCTGCCCAGGGCTCCCTGCTCCTGCCCAGGGCTCCCTGCTCCTGCCCAGGGCTCTCTCCCCCTGACCAGGGGACAGAGTGGCCACAAGCTCACAGCAGACTGAAGGTCTGACCTGCTGCAGTTCTGCTTCCCCCAAAAGCATCAGCCCTTGTCAAACACACAACTTTAGCTGATGCCTCCAAGCTTCCTTGGATTTACACTTCCATGTCATTCCCATCAGTGTCTTTGATCTAGATCTTATTTATAATTTATGCCCCTTACACGGCTCCAGTTCAGGTAATTAAAAAATTGAATATTCAGAGTTACATTAACTGCAGTTTTGGAAAGAGGTGGCAAAGATGAGGAGCAGCTACCTCAGATGTGGGGAACACTTGGAAGTTCCCTGCCTGCAGCTGGTTTTCAACTTGGCTTTGTGTGTCCCCCCAGCTCCGAGGGGAGTTTGGGACTGCTGGGCACTAACACCAATCCCTTCTGTTCCAGGAACAAACCAGAAACGCCCAGTTCATCATCATCTCCCTGAGGAACAACATGTTTGAGATTGCAGACAGATTAGTTGGGATTTATAAAACCCAGAACACCACCAAAAACGTGGCCACCAACCCCAAAATCCTGGCTGTGAAAGGACTGGAGGAACTTGGCCTGCCTGTGTGCAGTGTAGCTCAAAAATAGGGAGGAAGCAACTTTTCCAGCCCATGGCTGCTGTTTATTTTTTTTCTTATCTCATTTGGTATTGTAGGCTTTGTTTCGTTTTGCACATTTTGAATAAAGTTTGTAAAAATTTATATTGTTAATATAAACACAGCCTCAAAAAATGCCACTTTTCCAATGTCATGTAAAAATTGAGGAAAGGGGAGATGTAAGCTGATGAAAATAGAGAGTGCATCAGGTTTACCAGGGAGCACAAAGACACCAATTGAAGGAATCAGTGTAATTTATTACAATGCCAAGAGTTACAGGAGGAGCTCAGCAAGGCACCTGAGCTTTGGCAGAGAATTCCAGGAGGGTGTTAAGGACTCAATTCTGCAGCTGTGGATCAAGGCAAAACTCTCCTCACCTTCAGTGGATCAGAACTTTAGTTCAGAGGAGATCCATGCAGTAGAGGAAAGGAAGGATATTGAAATACAAGTGTAGAGCTGTAGCAATCCAGCTTTCAGGGAGAAAATGAAAATAACGCTGAGTTGCTGCACCAGGTGGTCAGGCTAATCGAGGCAGTCAGGAAGAATTGATTCTGCACAGCTCCTGGGGCAGGGCACAGCTCCTGCACTCTGTGCTGCAGGCACTGCAGGAATCTGAGCAATGCACAGCTGGAAAAGCCAGAGAGGCTGGAGAGGAGCTGGTGTGGTCCCAGGTGAGGTGTCCTTGTGCCATCAGGACATGAGTGCGAGCAGGCTCAGCAGGAGAAGGCTGGGCTCAGGAAAAGCAGCCTGGAGTGCAGATGCTGCTGTTTGCTTTCCAGAGCACTGGCTTTGGCGTTTTGGGAGGGGGGTTCCATTCCCCAGCCCAGGGCAGGCTCCTGCCTTCCCATCACTCAAACCAAGGCCGTTGGTTCAAACTCTCCCAGACTGCTATCAGTATTTCCTTCCACGTGTACTTGCCTTTGGGAGCCAGGTACAGCTTGGGAGTGGGGATGGTGTGCAGCTGCCCCAGCTCCACTTTAGACCTGTCCTGCAGCACCTTCTCGATCCTGGGACGAATCTCCAGAGCTTCAGGCTCCGGGAGCTGCCTCTGTTTGAGGGTTTGGAGCCGCAGCTTCAGCTCCTCCAGCTGCCTCAGGAAACGCACCGGGGACTCCTCCTCCTGCACAGCCGAGTGCAGCTCCTTTAACTCCCTCTCCTCGAGCTTCAGCTTTTCCACCTCCTCCAGGAGGGGATTGTATTTCTCCAAAGCCTGAGCCTCCAGCTCATCCAGTTGGCTCAGCAGATCTGCTTTTTGGTGCTCCAAGACATCACCGAGCTCCTTAAAATAGCGCAGCACAGCTTCCCTGTCGCTGTCCAGGTCGCTCAGGCACAGAGCCCTGTGCTCCTGCAGCCTCTGGGCCAGCTCCTCGGCGTGGCGGGGCTCCTGCAGCTCCTGCCGCAGCCGGCCCCAGGCCTGCCTGCCCTTCCTGTGGGCGCTCTGCAGGTCAGCGATGGCGTGCCCGCGGTGCTTGCCCACCGTGAGGCACTGGCCGCACACCAGCTGCTGCTCCTGCAGGCAGTAAACGTTCAGCGGCTGCCGGGGGTGCGCGCTGCACGTCCCGGCTCCATCGCCATCGCCATCGCCATCGCCGGGCGGCTCCTGCTGCTGCCGCCTCCACTTGTCGATGACAGCCTGGAGCGCGGAGTTGCGGGGCAGCGCGTGGGGCGCGGGCACGGCCAGCGGGGCGCGGCACGTGGGGCAGCGGGGCCGGGGCGCGCCGGGCGCGGGCTGCAGCAGCGCCCGCAGGCACGGCCCGCAGAACGTGTGCGAGCACGGCAGCAAACGCGGCTCCGAGAAGATGTCACAGCACAGGGCACAGGTGAGCTCCTCCGCCAGCCGCTCCATGGCCTGCCGGGACACGCGGGCAGGATTCAGCTCGGCTGCGGCGTCTCCTCGCCGGGAATTCCCTGCCTCGGAGCTTAGGGGGAAAGAAACAACCCAAGGGAAGTGAGCAGCGCGGCAAGGGGCTCGGCAAATTCCACGCTGTACTCGGAGCATTCAGCCGGCCGTACCCATACCGTTCATATCCAACCCGAAAAACTCCAGGAACGGCAGCAATCTGCCACTAGACTGCAGTGGGAAACGAGAGCAGAGTGGGGAAAGCAGAACTCGAATTTCTAAATAACCCCAGAGCTATGGAACTTTTCTCCCACCAGGAGTGATATTTCAATGAGAACAGAAGTACAGGATGGAAATTTCTAAATAACAGGCATTCAGAGCTATGGAACTTTTCTCCCACCAGAAGTAATATTTTCAATGTGAACAGAAGTGCAGGGTTTTTTTCTCTGCCCCCACTTGTTTCAAATGTTACTTTTGTAACATAAAATAGCCAAATGTGCATTTAACAGTCACATTTAGAAGCTCTCTCAAGGCTCTGGCACAGAAAATCCATCTCGGCAGCCCTCACAGACACCACCAGACCAGGAATCACTCCTGGATTGCTTGAAGCACAAAACTGAAAAATCAGCTTTCACTTTCCATTCTCTGCAAGGTCGCTGTGTTCCGTTTCCCAGCTGAGGGCGATCACGGTGCAAAGTCCCACGTTTTATGATTCTCTATTCCCCTCTACCGCTTCCAGAGCCGAGGCTGACCGCCCCGCTCCCAGCCCGAGGGGCGCTCACCTGTTACTCACCTGTTACTCACCTGTTACTCACCGCACCCTGCAGCTCCCGGAGCTGAAACGGGGAAAGCGGCGCTCCCCGGGCCGGGACACTCAGGCTGCGGGGACCCTCGGCACCCGCCCGGGGGGCTCCTCTCGGCAACGGAGCCGCTCCGGGTCCCTCTCGGGGGGGGCTCCTCTCGGCAACGGAGCCGCTCCGGGTCCTTCTCTGGGGGCTCCTCTCGGCAACGGAGCCGCTCCGGGTCCCTCTCGGGGGGCTCCGCTCGGCAATGAAGCCGCTCCGGGTCCCTCTCGGGGGGCTCCTCTCTGCGCTGCAGCCGCTCCGGGTCCCTCTCGGGGGGCTCCGCCCGGCGCTGCAGCCGCTCCGGGTCCTTCTCTGGGGGCTCCGCTCGGCGGTGCAGCCGCTCCGGGTCTCTCTCTGGGGTCTCCTCTCGGCAATGGAGCCGCTCCGGGTCCTTCTTGGGGCTCCGCTCGGCGCTGAGCCGCTCCGGTCCCTCTCTGGGCTCCTCTCGGCAATGGAGCCGCTCCGGGTCTCTCTCTGGGGTCTCTGCTCGGCGCTGCAGCCGCTCCGGGTCCCTCTCTGGGGGCTCCGCCCGGCGCTGCAGCCGCTCCGGGTCCCTCTCTGGGGGCTCCTCTCGGCAATGGAGCCGCTCCGGGTCCCTCTCTGGGGTCTCCTCTCGGCGCTGCAGCCGCTCCGGGTCCCTCTCTGGGGTCTCCGCTCGGCGCTGCAGCCGCTCCGGGTCCCTCTCTGGGGGCTCCTCTCGGCGCTGCAGCCGCTCCGGGTCCTCTGGGGGCTCCTCTCGGCAATGGAGCCGCTCCGGTCCTTCTCTGGGGGCTCCTCTCGGCAATGGAGCCGCTCCGGGTCCTTCTCTGGGGGCTCCGCTCGGCGCTGCAGCCGCTCCGGTCCCGGCGCTCGGCGCTGCAGCCGCTCCCCCGGAGCTCCGCCCGGTAACGGCCGCGGCCCTCGAGTGCCATTGGCGGGAACGGGGCCGGGAACGGGCGGAGCTGAGGGAGGAGAGGGAGAGAGCAGGGATGGGACTGAGGGCAGGGATAAGGAGAGAGGGAAGGGATGGAACTGAGGGCAGGGATGGAACTGAAGGCAGGGATGGAGGGAGGGCCGGGCCCCGCGGGATCCCTCCCTCCCTCGGCCGGCAGGAGCGGCGCTGGTGGAGCTGCGGTGGAGGAGCCGCGGGAGGAGCTGCCCGAGAGCAGGAACGCCCCGGGACAGGAGCTGCGGGGACACGGGAGCTGCCCGAGAGCAGGAACGCCCCGGGACAGGAGCTGCGGGACACGGGAGCTGCCCGAGAGCAGGAACGCCCGGACAGAGCTGCGGGACACGGAGCTGCCGAGAGAGGAACGCCCCGGGACAGGAGCTGCGGACACGGGAGCTGCCCGAGAGCAGGAACGCCCCGGGACAGGAGCTCACCGAGCACAGGAGCTGCCGGGACACAGGATCCCCCCGAGGAGCTCCGCGGGCACAGGAGCTCACAGGATCGCCCCGAGGAGCTCCGCGGGCACAGGAGCTCACAGGATCTCCCCGAGGAGCTCCGCGGGCACAGGAGCTCACAGGATCTCCCCGAGGAGCTCCGCGGGCACAGGAGCTCACAGGATCTCCCCGAGGAGCTCCGCGGGCGGGTCCCTGGGAGGCAGATCAGACCTCTGGCGGGGCTCAGGGGATGCAGCTGGAGCAGCAGCAGCAGCAGCACAGGTGAGATGAGGATGAGCTGAGCTGAGCTGAGCTGAGCGCGCTCCGTGCGCAGCAGGACCCGGAGCGGAGCGGCAGCCGCGCCTCCATCCCCGCTCCATCATCCCAGGGCTTTTCCCTGCTCCGCTCCATCATCCCAAGGCTTTTCCTCGCCCCTCTCCATCATCCCAAGGCTCTTCCCCGCTCCGCTCCATCATCCCAGGGCTTTTCCTGGCCCCTCTCCATCGTCCCAAGGCTTTTCCTGGCCCCTCTCCATCATCCCAAGGCTTTTCCTGGCCCCTCTCCATCGTCCCAAGGCTTTTCCTGGCCCCTCTCCATCGTCCCAAGGCTTTTCCTGGCCCCTCTCCATCATCCCAAGGCTTTTCCTGGCCCCTCTCCATCGTCCCAAGGCTTTTCCTGGCCCCTCTCCATCGTCCCAAGGCTTTTCCTCGCCCCTCTCCACCGTCCCAAGGCTTTTCCTCACCCCGCTCCATCGTCCCAAGGCTTTTCCTGGCCCCGATCCGTGGAAAATTCACCTCAAGGGAGGAGAGGGGAGCCCACGGCCCCTTCTCTGCGGCGGACACAGCAGCGCCTCGGGCCGGGGAAATCCCGATTGTTTCCTCTCTTTTCTCCCTGAGCTGCCTCGGTGCCCAGGGGGGTTCAGGCTCCCAGGGTCCGGTGGGATTTGGGGAAGAATTCCACCCTGGAAATGCGGGCAGGCCCAGAGAAGCACCCGCTGAAGGCTTCTCTCATATTCCACATTATTCTCTATTAATTTACCGAAGTCACTCTCAGCTGTTACCAAGTGAATTCTTGAAAGAGAAATGAAACTCATCGAATGTTGGGCTGTAACTTACCCAAACACGTCTTAAAACTACTGTTCTACCTATATAAAATGATATATTTATTTATAGAAAACGTTCTACACAGAGAACATTTGATATAAACAAATATATGTAAATTTTCATATAATAATCATAGATTATACAAATAGCTGGGAAACAGCTACACCGATGTTTCAAACAATAAAACCCCTCAAGCTCTAATCACAAATCACCCAACACATTGGGAAAATCTACAGGAGCACAAAATAAGGGAGCTTTTGACAATAAATTCACGATACTGAGAGAAAGGACAAATGTTGGTTTTCATCTGGTTTGTGTCCTTAAATTGGGAATTTGAGATGAAGCAACATTTCAAGTGCCAACTGCCATTCCAGGAATTAAAGCCATGATTAAAGCCATGCCCTGTATTGCTGATAAGAATTTGCTGCCTTCCCATCAAATTACAAAACTCCTGCAATGCATTTACCAATAACTGGCATTTAAAGTTCCCCAAAATTGGTCCTTTCCTAGTAAGAGCAGCTTTTAGTGCTTTATAGAAATTGAAAATATTGATAGTTTTAAGGAAAAGCCTTGGGGCACACCAAACCAGCAAGGATAAATACAGGATTTATAATGAACTGACAAGGAAAAATGGGAATTATTGGATGGAAATGAAGCTCCCAGCCACTTTTCCATGGATAATACAGCAATTTTCTCTTTTCCCAGTGATTTCTGCGTGCCCCACGAGTGGAGCAGTACAACTTACCCCGAGGGAGTTCTGGGAATTTGCCACTTTCCCCAAAATGCAGATGCAGAATTCCTGTAATTGCCTCCAGCCTCAGGAGCAGCTCCCCTGCCAGAACGTGGCGACACGCAGAGCTGAGGAAAATTCATAAAACGTTAAAAGTGGCAAAAAGGAGTTTTAATCTGAGCACATCCTGAAGTTATAAACTCACAGGGTTTCATTTTCCTTGAAATCCTTGGAATTTGTTCATTATCTCACTGGTCTATGCAGAAATTCAGATTTTTGCCAGCCTGCCAAAGCAGAAATTCACAATTTACTGGGAATGCTGGAAAGCTTCACACACAGCCAGGGATAATTCCACTTCCAGCAGGGAAAGGATCAGCTTCTCTCAAGAAACCCCTTTCCACTTCTTCCCACATCCTAAAATTCCAGGGCAGCTATTTGATTTTTTTTTTTTTCCCTAAAATAAAATAAAAATTCCCACCTGGCACAGCTGATTTGCGGATTCATTTTCATCCTTTAAATATTTAAAATATTCTTTTATTTGCTCTCCTAAACTCAGATGAAAATTAATTGTCTACTCAAAAACACAGGATATTTTAATATCTATAAATATGGATACAACATCCAAACTCAGCGAGCAGAGGCAATTCCCGAATTATTTCTTTGTATCCCAAGATTCCCGAACAAATCCCTCTTTTCCCAACAATGAAATCGACGGCATCACCTCTCAAAATGCAAATTTTTGGGAAAAAAGGGTCACTCCAGTGGTGCCAGCCTGTGGAGGGTGGAATATTCCAGAAACGTTCAGAAATCCAGGAAAAAGGGGAAGAGCTGGAGCAGCAGCGGCTCGAGGGAATGGCCTGGAGTTCTGTTCCACCCAGGAAGTGCTAAAAAACTTTTTTTTTTTGGTATTAAATACAGAATTTTGGTGAAAAGAAAAACCAAAGTTGCCACAAGTATCTGTTCTCTTACCCCACCCACAAAGTTTGGGAACAGCGATTTTCTCTGGAATCCCCTCACTGAAATGGAAATTAGCATTTACTGGCTCCAATTTTCCTCAGAATATTACAACTTAATATTAATTGTATGTTATAAAAATATAAATATTACCAATAACTGGCATTTAAAGTTCCCCAAAATTGGTCCTTTCCTAGTAAGAGCAGCTTTTAGTGCTTTATAGAAATTGAAAGTATTGACATTTTTAAGGAAAAGCCTTGGGGCACACCAAACCAGCAAGGATAAATACAGGATTTATAATGAACTGACAAGGAAAAATGGGAATTATTGGATGGAAATGAAGCTCCCAGCCACTTTTCCATGGATAATACAGCGATTTTCTCTTTTCCCAGTGATTTCTGCGTGCCCCACGAGTGGAGCAGCACAACTTACCCCGAGGGAGTTGTGTACAAAAATACAGACATAAAAAATATGTAATTACAACTTAATAGTAACAAGAAAACTTAAAAAAAAAAAAAAGATTTCACTTCCCTCCTCTATGGATGCCCCAGCTCCATGAAAACAACCCTGATTTATTCTAAATAAAACTTGGTATTTTTTAAAAAACATTCACAACAGAACAATTCCACGTTTCCAGCCTGCAAGGCCCCGACAGTGAACAGGTAAACCCCCTCAACCCCGAGCCTTTCAATCTCATTTTCTCCACACACTCCTTGTGCTCCATGCTGAGAAAGGTGAATATTCCAGAAAGAACCAGGCAGAGCAGCACATTTGCAAGTTTTAATGTTTATTTCCCCAAGACAGCCTAGCCTGCACTCTACTTGGATAAATTCACAAGCTAGTTTTTCCGCTGCTTCTAGTTTTTAAACTTTTAACCATGTTTATTTTTTTTTTGTTTTTGTTTTTTTTTTTTTCTGATGACAAGGAATGCTGCAAAAATACTCTAGTCCAACAAAGAGTTATGATCACAAAATAATCTTTATCCATTCTACAGTGTTTCAGAATTACCAGCTGATTTGAAAACACAAGGTAGATAGAGATGCTAATGGTGGCTAACCTGGGATGTTTTATTATAGCAAACTGTTGTTCATGCAACACTTGTGCTCAAAGGGGAAGGCACAGCATTTCCTACAATGAGCCACCTTATCAAGAGTTCACTTGGTACAAATTTGTAACATCACCTTGAATTTAGTGTGCACCACCTCGAAACTGAGGCATTCCTCCAATTATAAAAACACTTGCAGCTTTTTTGTGCAAGTTTTAAAAAATACAAAGGTTTTATTTATTTTTTTTTTTCTGGTTTTTTGTGGTTTTTTTTTTTTCTTCCTCCTCTCTAAAGTGGCTCAAAATAGATTGTTCATGGCTGCCTACATCTAAGATAAAAAGAGTCTAAAACAATTGGATTAGGCATAGTAAAGGTGTTCAAACCATGACTTGATTTGTACATCTATTCACACCTCTTTGTTTTTTCGTTTCGCTCTTTATTCAGCAGTACATATGCACCAAATTTCATTTTTTTAGACGTTTCCATATCATTTTCATAGAAAACAAAGTTTGAAAACAAGTAACATTGAAACACAGCACGGTATCCTACCACAACAGAAACAGTTTGGTTACAGGACTCAACGAAATCTAAAAATGAACTATGCTGGAGATTAGCACATGCAAAGGGCTTCATGTTATCTTTGAAAATGAAAAGGAGGAGGTTTTATTACCACGTTTTACTGCTTTTCTACTATTATGGCAACTTGTGTACTGCAACACAGTCTAGTTAGAAGGGAAATGGATGATTTTTTTTTTTGTTTTTTCCTTTTTGTTGTCCTTGGTTGGTTGGTTGGTTGTTTTTCCATGCAAAAAAACCTACAAATTAGTTCTGATGATATGGAAAAGCTTTTTTTTTTCTTTTTTTTTTTTTTCATAACATCAAACATTCATCTGGTGCAAATGCACAGGGAAGCCTTCCTGAAATTCTGACTTTACAAAACAACTAAGAAGCCGTAACAGAAAAAAAAAAAATGAAAAAAGAACGGGAAAAAAAAAAAATAAAATAAAAGAGAGAGAAAAACAAAAACACAGGCTGCAGGAGTAAACCAGAGTCTGCTGCTAAACCGGTCTCGGTGTGTCCAGTGTAAGCCAACACGTGTGAACTGATGGGATGATTTGTAGGTTCCCCAGCCCCTGGAGGCGACTCAAGCTCGCATTCACAGACACTTCACACCCACTCGCACTCGCGGGGCCCTGGCGGCCCGGCCCGCTGGCCCCGGCTGCTGCAGCGCTGCAGCTGCTGGCTGCACCGGAGCTGCACGGGAGCCGCCCCGGGGCTGCAGCGGGGCCGCTCTGCACGGAGCAGAGCTCTGCACGGCGCTCTGCACGGCGCTCTGCACGGCGCTCTGCACGGCGCTCTGCTGGCCAGCGCTGCGTGCCCCGCCGCTCCTGCTCAGGCACTGAAGAGCTGGCTGACCTGTAGCCCTTGCTTGCTTGGTTTGGTTTTGTTTTTTGTTGTTGGTTTGTTTTTTCTTTGAACAATCTAAAGAAGCGTTCAGTGTGAAGTTTTGTCGTTACATTTTGCCACTCATTCTCACTCGCACCCACTCGCCATCTTTGACTTCATTTGGGCTTTTCTGTGATTCCCAATGAAAGCTTCACGTTTTACTTTCCCGATTTAATGCAGCAGCGGATCCCATGAGCCAAGATTGATGGATCAAACCTTTTTTTTTTTTTATTCGGTGCTGCATTGTACCTAAACTTCCAAAATACCACTCTAAAACTGGAACCCTTCTGCTGGTACATTGGCAGATGAATTGAAACCAAATGTTCCGCCTTGGATCGCTTCTGGAACAAGGCTTGGATCTTCATCAATCTGCAAGGCAATGGGAACACGGTGAGCAGCACAGGCAGGAGCTGCTCAGCCCCAAAAGCTGCTCTCTCCTCACCTCCTGCCAGCCCTCCCCAGGCCAGAGAGAGCACTACATGAAGGGATTTAACCCCGAGGTTAAGGGGATTGTATTCATCAGGGAACGCTCCAGGGCATCCCAAACCCTCCTGTTCACACACATTTCCTCTCCTGGAAAACCACCTGGCAGTCCCAGAAACTGTTCTTAGCAGAAGAGCAGCACCACAAAGCCAAGGAAGGACAAAGCCCAGACTGTGGTTCCCAGGCTGACTCTGGGTTAAATTCCAAGTCTGGCTGTCAATGCCAAAGCTGAGCTGCTAAACGAGACTCAGATCTCATCAGAGTGGAAGTGCAGCACAAAACTCCACAAGAAATGAAAGCAGGCCACGAGTGGAGCTGAACTCAGCCACTGCTGCAGTTCTCCAACCCTGCCAGGGCTGCACTCCCCCTCTCTGCAAGGAACTCCAGGGAAGGAAGGGCACGAAAATCAGCCCAGCCTTTGATTTCTGCTCCCTGTCTGAAATGGAAACAACGTCCCTGAGCAGCACACTCCACCCCTGGAATTATCCAAACGTTCCAACTACTTTGTTTCTTAAGCAGCAGCCTCAGCCCTGGAGCCAGCAGGGAGTTTATCCATGTCCAACTGAGAGTTAAGGGAACTCCTCACAGCCTGGGATGGGAATCCCTAGAGAGGAGCCTTAAGTGAGGCACAGGCTCTCCTCAAGAGCAAAGGCAGGAGAGGCAAGAGGTTCAAGCAAGGAACTCAATGTTAGGAATTAAACTGGAGGCATGAGAGCAGTGAGCAGAGTGCAGGCAGCTTCACTCACATCATCTGAAGAGAAGAACTGATCGATGATCTCATAAGCCAGTTTGTAGATGTCTTCATTTTCATGGTTTTGTAGCTGTTCAATTTTCTCCAGGCCTGCAACCAAACAGGAGGGAGCTCAGAACACCAAATTCAGGCCAAACAACTCCTGACACAGAAATTAAAAGTACAGCTGGGACTGGATTATGAATAATCTGGTTATGAGTAAGATGCTGTTAAACCCACCTGGCATATTTATATATATTTTTATACATATAAACACGGATGTTCAGTGCACAGAAATCTCTTGGAAGCTTTGAAAAGCAGAGTTTTGACACAAACATCTCTTTTCTCCTCCCAGCCATCACTTAATCCTTCTGCCCTCCCTCCAGATTTGCTGTTTTAAAGATTATTCTTCTCCATGTTAACAAATCCCACAGTTTTTAACCTGTGCCCATATTTAATATCACTGTTCTTTCATCCCTGAAAAGTTTCAGCCAACTTAAACCCACAACCAACATGGAGAAAGCCTTGAAGCCACGAGGAAATTAAAGTTATTCCATTTTTACAACCATTGTATGCAGAATTATTTTTTTCCAAGTTCACCTGGGCATGACTTGTGCGTGATTCAGTTCAGCACATCATCCCCACATTGACTAATTAAGTTTCTGTTAATTAGACTCATTTGTCTAACATACAGATTGGTATAAAATTAGCACCTCATGACTTTTACTGCCATTCTCCTGCTCGTCCCATTTTTTATTTGCTCATGAACTTAGGAAAAGCTGTGGATATTCACCTGACAGGCACAAAAAGGCTGCTTTAAACCAGGTCTGCTAAAAATATCTGTGCCAACACTAAACCCAAGAGGAGCAGCATGCCAAAGCAGCAATCCCTGGCAAAGCTGAATTAAAATCTTCTCTTCCTACCTCCACACTCTTCTATAAGGTTGGCTATGGTTTCTGCTTCCTCTTCAGCCATTTTTAATATATTACTTAGTCCATCCAGAACCACTTGCACAACTTGTGCATCTTTTACTGTCAGCAAGTTGCAGAAGGGAGGAATCACGTTCTGTTGAATCAAGTAAGCCACCTGAGGGGAAAGGCAAGAGTCAGAGCAGGGAGGTGGCCAGCCCAGCAAAGCCAGGGGCTCCAGGAGAGCCCCAGCCCAGAGATCCTGAAGTGGCCACTTCAGGAATCCCTTTTTGGAACGTTCAATGGGTAGAAACTGTGAAGAGATTTGAGATTTGCAACAGCCAGGGAGCAAATAATGTGAATTTTATAGTGTCAGAAAAGGAGTTTCAGCCTCATCTGTGAGGAGTGACAGCACCACCCCAACCCTGCCCCAAATCTCCTAGTTTGGGTTTACAAGAGACTCTGTACTCAGTGGTGCCTGTCCTTTGAACTATCACATCCTTATGGGCTGGGGAAGATGAAACAGGAAAACTCTATCAATAGGATTGTCTGCTAAAAGATTTTGAGACTATGGAAACTGTGAGACTGAAATGAAAGCAAGTTTTGACATACCAAGTTTTAGTTACTGAATAACTGGAAAATAATGGTAGGGCTGGCTGAAGGGAATTTTTTCTGGTTTGGGAAAAATGGTAAAAAGCAATGTGGGCTGGTTGAGAATCCCATGGGAGGCTCCAAGCCAAGGCCCAGGGCTGCTCCTGCTGCCAGGTGAGCCCTCACACGAGGGGAGATCCCTCCTGGGGAGGAGGGGAAGGCAGTGAGCAGTGAGGGAGCAGGGACATCCCAACCCCAGCACCTGCCAGGATGGGATGTGGCTGCTCCTGCTGCCAGGTGAGCCCTCACACGAGGGGAGATCCCTCCTGGGGAGGAGGGGAGGCAGTGAGCAGTGAGGGAGCAGGGACATCCCAACCCCAGCACCTGCCAAGGATGGGCTGTCTGCTCCAAGGTGGACTCACCTGGTCTTTCCTCCCACTGATTGTTAAGTTGCTTATTGCCCAAGCAGCTTCTTTCTGAGTCCCAAAATCCCCCTGCAGGCACAAGCAGAGAGAGCAGAGTCAGCCCAGGCTTTGTGCCAGGCAGCATTCCCACAAAAGCTGCACTGGTTACAGTCCCCTCTGCACTGACTGGAGCAGTTTTCTGTCAGAGTAACAAATAAATCCTGTCCTGAGTTCATCCCTTCCCACAACACAGCTGAGAATTCATCTTCCAGAGGAAGGGGACTTTAAATCAAACAGGAGCTGCAGTTTGCCCCTGCCAGTCCTTATCAGCAGCTGGGGCTGCAATTCCATCCCAAAGACTCCAATCTTTTCTCACAGATCAATAAATTAGCAATGAACAGAGCTATTGGTGACCAGCTCTGTGTCACTTGGGGTTTTTTTCCATAAAAAATTCCCACAGGTTGTTAGCTGTTCTTTCTGCCACAGCACTGAATGGTTTGGGAAGTCGCTTTTAAAAAGTTGGGTTTGTTTTTAAAACCAACAGCTAGAAAGGAACTCAGGATTTGAGGCCCCAACACCAACCCTTGGGATCTGACCTTATCTAGAAGATGGATTATCATTGGAACAAGGTTTGCATCTATTACTGCCTGAACCTGCTGCTGGTTTCCTGCAGTGATGTTAGATAGGAACCACACTGCTTCCTGCAAAATAAAAAAAATCAGGAATTAATTCACAGAAGGATCCTATTTGATTTATATCCACTGCAACTGGCCAACCTTAAACACAACCAAGCACTCTGCACTTGGCTGTGCAGAGCTGAACTCTGGCTCAGACAAACCAAAGGCACAACCTCACCTCAGGAGACTCCACAAGACTCCTCAGCCTCTCACTGCCACCAGCTTCAACCAAATACTTCCAATTAAAAGGAAAAATTATTTGGAGGCAGAGAAAGCCAACTGAGCATTTCTGCTTGTTTCCAGCACTGCCAATCAGCAGTTCCAGCTGACAAAGCCTGTCCTCCAGACAGGTCAGTGCAGGAGACACTTCTTTACCTCCCTCCTCCTGTCTCTGCTGAGCTCCAGGCAAATGCAGCACTGGTAATTACTGAACACTTGATTTTTAACAATACTCTCAAGTTTGGCACTCTCCATTCTGTCCACGAGCCCAGGCTTCTCCTCCCAGGCAATCCTGGAAAGCAAGAAGAGATTTCCTCCCCAGCAGCCCCTCCCTGGATGAAATTCAGAGCCCTCACCTCCCTTTCACAGTGGCAATCTAAACTTTAAACAAGTAACAATTTCCATATAAGCATATTCAGAGTGGCAATCTAAACTTTAAACAAGTAACAATTTCAATATAAGCATATTCAGAGTATCAACCTTTTAAAAATCCTGCAGCTGAGAGATTTCTCCCTTCCTGGAAATTTGCCACCATTCAATTCTTTTCTCAACTTCCCTGTACCAGAATCTTCTTTGATTTTAGGTTTAATGTTTTAGCTTTTTAATGTTTTTTTTTTTTTTTTTTAAGGAAGTGTGATAAATAAGCTGGAATGTTTTTATAATAATATTTATTTTTTCTGACAGGAGGGCCTTCTTCTTGCTGTCCCTTTAGCTTGACTGATGTGACTGCAGAATATTTTTGTTTTACCAATCGCATTGGTGTGTGTAGAACTGTACACAAGGTAAAACTCTACTAAAAGGAGCAATTTTAACCTCCTGCTCACAGAAATGACATTTCAGTGAGGCTTGCTGTGCACATGAGCCTCAGCAATGGCCAGCCCTGCCCCTCTGAGATCAGAGCACAGGACCCCTGGGGACCCTGGGAGATCTGGGCTGCCTGGGGCTCTCCTGGGGGGCGTTGGGGGGCTCTAATCACTGGCAGTGTTGCAGAGGGAGCCCCAGAGGTGCCAACACTCCTCAGATGCACTCCTGGCTCAGCACAGCCATCAGTGCCCCCAGGAGAGCCCCCCTCACACCCCACACACACCCCCCACCCCAATTATCCCCTCCTCACACTCCCCATGCACACACAGCCCGTGATCTCCGTGTCATCACTTCCAAGAGGGTCACTTGAATTTAATGACAACTCCAACTGCCCACTCAACAGCCAGATTTAGGAGAGAAAGCTTGGATTCTCTACAAATACTGATACTCCTGTCAAGCTCCTAAGAGACCTCCCTGTGGATATTCATTTCTAGAAAAAAAACCCCCAGAATCTGCCAAAATTTACCACAAACTGCTGGAAGGAGTCAATTATTCACTACAACGTGTGAAACAGCAAAGTTACCAACCAGGTAACACCCCTGGTGTTGGCTCACCTTATTAATTTTTTCTTTGGGATGTGTCAGAAGTGCTGGGAAATGTGAGAGAGCTTCACAGTTGAGAACTACCTGTGTCTGCTCATCTGTGCCAGTGACGATGTTACCCACAGCTCTCAGTGCAGCTGTCTGCAAAAAAAAAAACACCAAAATATTTCCACTCTAAGCAAGCTGTTTCAGCACAGAAAAGGTTTTATGTAAATGCTGCACATAGAAAACAAGTATTTTTTACACTTTAAGGTGAGCTATAAAAGGAAGTGTTTGGTGATGCAAACTCACCTGGACTTTGACTTCCTGGTGGCTGAGGAGAGGAACCAGGTGAGGGACAATTCCCGAGTCTATGACCATCTGGATCTGCTCATTGCCAGCATCCGTGAGATAGGAGAGGGCCCAGACTGTATCTACCAAAATCTGCCAGAGAACAGCAACAGCTCCATAACCCACAGCTCAGAGAGCAGCTACAGCTGCATAATCTACAGCTCAGAACAGCAACAGCTCCATAATCTACAGCACAGAGAGCAGCAACAGCTCCACAATCCACAGCTCAGAGAGCAGCAACAGCTCCACAATCCACAGCACAGAGAGCAGCTACAGCTCCATAATCCACAGCACAGAGAGCAGCTACAGCTCCATAATCCACAGCACAGAGAGCAGCTACAGCTCCATAATCCACAGCACAGAGAGCAGCTACAGCTGCATAATCCACAGCACAGAGAGCAGCTACAGCTCCATAATCCACAGCACAGAGAGCAGCTACAGCTCCATAATCCACAGCACAGAGAGCAGCTACAGCTCCACAATCCACAGCTCAGAGAGCAGCTACAGCTCCACAATCCACAGCTCAGAGAGCAGCTACAGCTCCATAATCCACAGCACAGAGAGCAGCTACAGCTCCATAATCCACAGCACAGAGAGCAGCTACAGCTGCATAATCTACAGCTCAGAACAGCAACAGCTCCATAATCTACAGCACAGAGAGCAGCAACAGCTCCACAATCCACAGCTCAGAGCAACAACAGCTCCACAATCCACAGCTCAGAACAGCAACAGCTCCACAATCCACAGCTCACTGCATTGAGCTCGTGTGTGCACAAAAGCAGGGTGGGAGGATTGGAAGGGACAGCTGGCAAAAATAGTGAGTGTTTTTACTCTTTAAAAAGTTAACAAAACCCCTTAATTGCACCTCTGTAGGGGCATGAAATTAAATCACGTAATAAATGTGATTTAAATGATTAAATGATGTACTATAGGAATAATAAAGTTAATATAGATATTTTTTACAGAGCGCTGTTGTCATTAACTCAGCTATAACTTTAGGAAGCAAAGAAATAAATTCTGATTTACATTCAGACAAAAAGCTGGCTTATTCCATAATTTCAATCAAGTTCTGCTCACTTTTAAATAAAAATGTTCATATTTACACACCTCAGAAATTCCAACTAACCCTGACATTTGACACGTGCAGCAGACACTGATTTCTCTTTCACTCACTGATTTTCATTACAAATTTCAGAGCTATCTTAAATTTCTCTGTGCATGAATGCTCACAAAAATAAAAATAAAATGCAGTTTCAGTTCTGAGTGCAATATTAAAATTACAAAGACAGAACTACCTGTTAAAACCCATCGCTATCTAAAAATAACCTCAATATCTTAAAACAAGCAGTTAATAAATAGCCAAAAGTTTGTCCTGATCAAAGGCAACATGCCAGATTTGAATTTTCTCTTCCCTTTCAGCCAGAAAGCAGCAGCTGCCAGTGGCTTTAAGTGTCAGAAATGACAACTAACCCTGACGTTTGACACGTGCAGCAGACACTGATTTTTCTTTCATTTCTTTTCAGTCACACTGATTTTCATTACAAATTTAAGAGCTATCCTAAATTTCTCTGTGAATAAATGCTCACAGAAATTAAAATAAAATGCACTTTCAGTTCTGAGTGCAATATGAAAATTACAGACAAATACCTGTGAAAACCCATCGCTATTTAAAAATAACCTCAATATCTTAAAACAAGCAGTTAATAAATAGCCAAAAGTTTGTCCTGATCAAAGGCAACATGCCAGATTTGAATTTTCTTTTCCATTTCAGCCAGAAAGCAGCAGCTGCCAGGGGTTTTGGGAGGGCTCACTCACATTTACATCCGTGTGATGAATTAAAACGCAGAGCGCTGGCAGGATCTGTGGGGGGACACAAACACCACAGGGTTATTTGGAAATAAACAACACTGGCAATAAATAACACTCCTGGCAATAAATGACAACATTGGCCATTTTTTTGGGGGGCTCCCAGCCCCATGGCAGCACCTCCTGGATGGTCTCCATGGGTGGAGGGGGGTCCTTGTGGCGGCACAGGTTGACCATGACCCAGGTGACGTTCCTGAGGAAGGTGATGGGGATGGAGGGGCTGATGAAGGACAGCAGGGGCTTCACTACTCCCAGGCTGATGACATAGTCTCGACACTGGGGACCATCACCTGGGGGGAAGATCACAAAACTGCTCAGCAGGCAGAGATTGTCACAGAAAACAGCCTATCGTTTATAGATTTTACCAGGAAGCTGCCCAGCATTTAGAGATTTTAGGAGAAAACCTCCATCTAATCACTGGCAGATTTTACCAGAAAATATTCATCCCATGATGTAGAGATCTTACCAGAAAACAGCCATCCCATCACAGAGATTTTACCAGAAAACAGCCATCCCATCACAGAGATTTTACCAGAAAACATCCCATCACTTGCAGATGTTACCAGAAAACCTCCATCTAATCACTGGCAGATTTTACCAGAAAATATTCATCCCATGATGTAGAGATCTTACCAGAAAACATCCCATCATTTAAAGATTTTACCAGAAAACATCCCATCATTTAGAGATTTCACCAGAAAACAGCCATCCCACAATTTATTAGCCATCCCATCATATAGAGATTTTACCAGGAAGCTGCCCAGCATTTAGAGATTTTAGGAGAAAACAGCCATCTAATCACTGGCAGATTTTACCAGAAAATATTCATCCCATGATGTAGAGGTCTTACCAGAAAACAGCCATCCCATCACAGAGATTTTACCAGAAAATATCCCATCACTTGCAGATGTTACCAGAAAACCTCCATCTAATCACTGGCTGATTTTACCAGAAAATATTCATCCCATGATGTAGAGATCTTACCAGAAAACTGCCCAGCATTTAGAGATTTTACCAGAAAATATCCCATCACTTGCAGATGTTACCAGAAAACAGCCATCCCACCATTTATTAGAGAATTTACCATCCCATCAGTTATAGATTTTACCAGAAAATTGCCCATTATGTAGAGATTTTGCCAGAAAACAGCCACCTAATCACTGGCAGATTTTACCAGAAAATATTCATCCCATGATGTAGAGGTCTTACCAGAAATCATCCCATCATTTAGAGATTTCACCAGAAAACAGCCATCCCATCATATAGAGATTTTACCAGGAAGCATCCATCCCATCATGTAGAGATTTTACCAGAAAACATCCCATAATATAGAGATTTTTCCAGGACAAATCCCATCTTTCTCAGATTCCTGGTGGTGGGTGAGGGAAAGGAGGGGCAGACAACACCAGACCACCAAGAACAGGGAGAGCCCAACACCATCCCTGAGGATTCCTTGCCAAAATTCCCAAACAATACCAAAACATCCCCAGGGCTTGGTGATGGCAGGAGGAACAACAATAATAATTTTAAATAATAATAATAATTTTAAATAATACAAAAATTTTAAATAATAATAACATTTTTAAATAACAATAACCATTTTAAATAACAATTTTAAATAACAATAATAAAAATGCAATAATAAAATAAAAATTAATAAAAAAATTATAATAAAAATACAATAAAACCACTAATAATATTTCAACCCCAGAGGTTGTAGTTGGCAGGAAGAACACCCACCTATGATATTTCCTAAAGCCCACACTGCCTGCTCACAAACATTTTGATGAGGTGAATGCAGCAGTCTCAGGAAGAGTGGCACAGCATCTGAAAGGGACAAAAATAACCCAGGGAAATGGTTAAAAAAAATGCATTTCAAAAGAGTAAATAAATCAGGATTAACTCTCACATGAGACCTTTTTCTCCTGGTAAGAAGTGGTCAAAGCTTCCCTAATTTCCCAGGTGATACTAAGATAAAATTCTGCCTTTGCTGCATATTCTTACAGAGCCTGCACTGGAGATTATTAAACCCCTGACATTTCAGTTGTTTACCAGTCTCAAGTCTACTGAAGCTTGGCAGGATCCAAATTCAAGGCCATTTGTTGAATTCAGAAATTCTCTGCTAAGTTATGCACCAGCCCCAAGTGCAAAGTAACAGCACAGAGCAAACTCAGCCATTCAAAAAGCAACTGGAGAGGGAGCAGGGCTGGGCATTAAGGAGTGGGAAGGGAGGGATGGGGCAGGAAAAATCCACATTTACGGATTTGATCCTCTTTTCTTTCATCCCACCATTTGAGATTTCACCAGAACACATCCCACCATTGAGAGATTTCACCAGAACACATCCCACCATTGAGAGATTTCACCAGAACACATCCCACCATTGAGAGATTTCACCAGAACACATCCCACCATTCAGATTTCACCAGAACACATCCCACCATTCAGAGATTTCACCAGAACACATCCCACCATTCAGAGATTTCACCAGAACACATCCCACCATTGAGAGATTTCACCAGAACACATCCCACCATTCAGAGATTTCACCAGAACACATCCCACCATTCAGAGATTTCACCAGAACACATCCCACCATTCAGAGATTTCACCAGAACACATCCCACCATTGAGAGATTTCACCAGAACACATCCCACCATTCAGAGATTTCACCAGAACACATCCCACCATTGAGAGATTTCACCAGAACACATCCCACCATTCAGAGATTTCACCAGAACACATCCCACCATTCAGAGATTTCACCAGAACACATCCCACCATTCAGAGATTTCACCAGAACACATCCCACCATTCAGAGTTTCTAGCAGAAGAAATGTGTTTAAACCCAGAGAAAATGCAGGTGTGTGAGGTGAACAGCTGGCTCCTTCAGGCCAGTCCCTGCCACCCTGACCCCAAGGCCATCCCAGGAGGTTTGGAAGCCAAGCCCTGCAGCACTCACTGGATTGAACTACAGCCTGGGTTTGTTCCGAGGTTCCAGAGGCAATGTTTGTCAAAGCCCACGCAGCTTCAAACTGTAAGGAAGGACTGCAGGGAGAGAAAATGCACAGCAATTATTGTTCCCAGCAGCTCAAGAGGCAGCAGTGGGCTGAGTTCTGGCAGTACTCACTTGTCATCTCTCTCAAGACAGTGCACTAGGATTGGTAATATTCCTGATTTTATTAGGTCGTCGATGGGTGGGTTGCGGTCACTGGACAGCAGCTTCCTGGGCAGGGAAATGGGGGAAAAAACCAAATTATAGACAAATCCTGCCTGGAAAGGAGCAGGGAGGTGTTGAATCTGATTTTCCTCTTAAAAAGGGAGCAGTGCTGCCACTGGTGCAGCTCAGGAAAGGCTGCCTGTGGTTTTGGGAATCACCAACCAAACAGCTCCTGGGAGCTGGGAATTCCTTCCCAGGAGTTCCTCTCCTCCCCCCAAAGAGCCACAGGGTTTGTTTCCTCCTCTTTAAAGAAAAATAATCCCCCAAAGTGAAATTATTGAGCCACTGGAAAAGCAAAGCTATTACACCCATTGGCCATTTTGTTCCATGTTTTCTCCTCTTTGGGAGTTTATCAGCAGTCAGGAAAATCAAAGCTCGGAGTTATTCAGTTCCAACTCCCCACCCAGCAAAGGGGACACTCAGCTCTTCCTGCACTTAAAGATTTTATCCTTTAATCCTTTAAAGTGTGTATTTGACTCTGGGAGAAGCCTCAAGTTTGCACCAGGATAAACCCAGGCATTTACATCTAAAGAGAATCCACACTTGCTTAAAAAGTCCGTGTATTGTGATTTCCATAAAGCTCTATTTTCATTTGAAAAATCAATTAATACAATTTTAGTGAAGCTAGACAACATTTTCTGACCTTAGGAGCATGATAAAAGAAGAATAAAATCAGAACATTTGAGCCAAGTGTGTTCTTACCTTGCTGCCTGCACAGCACTTAATTGAATACCCTGGTTGTCACTTGAAGCATTCTAAAATGAGAGAAATTCGATTTTTCACACATCTGTCATCATGCCATGAAGAATACCCAAACAATTTAATTGTTTTTACCTGTACTATTGCCTCCAAAGAAGTGTTTTGCTAGAAAACGGAGACAACAAGCAGTTAGAAATTCCAAATATCCTTGAAGTGTGCAAAAAGAAGAAATGATTGAGAGTTCATTCTTACCACTCTAAAGTCCCCATCTATATCAGAATCTTCACAGATATCTTCATGGGGAACATTCCTTCTCTTTAGGAGATGCTCATCTCTTTTGTTCTTAAAGAGAAAAATGAGGGAACACCTTGAAAACTTGGATTTAGGGGGAGTGGGGATGTTAAGAAGGGAAGAGAAGCTTCTGTTTCAAAAACAAACACACCATCACTGACACTGAAATTAAAAAAAAAGTAGGAAAGAGCACGGAGAAGCACATTTTGGGCATTTCTCCTAAATAATCCTGCCTCCAACTTGAGCTGGAAGTTTGATGTGCACGCCTCCATCAACATTCCAATTTATTTGTCATCAGTGCTGACAGGACACAGCAAATCCCAGAGGTTTTCTGTTCAGCTCAGAAGAAAAATAATTCCAGTTGTGATTCCTTTATTCAACAATTCCAGCATTGCTTTCAAACTCTTCCACACTTACTCGTAAGGAAATAACTTTCCGCTTGCAGGTGATTTTCAAAGGGAAACCCAAGTCTTTAAAAACCTCTGGAAGTGCAAGCATGAGTCCCTTAATTAGGTTACAAATTTCTGTCCTGGTTTTCAGGACAGAAGTTGTGGAATTCCCATAACTTCAGAACTTTTGAGTCTTGAACAGAAACTCTTATATTTTACTGGAGTAACAACAAAGTCAAGTCCCACTTGGTAAGATTCAGAATATAAAATAAAATGATAATAATATCAAACAGAAGAGCAATAATGTTGGATCAGCTCACCTTCCTCAACTCCACAACAACTTCATTTCTTTGTCTTCTCATAGTCTGGAAAGAATCAAAAGAAAAATCCAACATAATCTGAATTTAAATCAATTAAAAAAGTTCTTGTACAACAGTTTCAGTTCGTGCACTTTAAAGAGAACTTTTACACCCAGGGTTTAATCTCCAGCATGAAAGTAGAAAACTAAGAAAATGGAAATCACTACAATATTTCTGTTATTTCATAGGAAAGCACTCTCCTAAGTCCTTATGTTGAGGAAAAAAGGAATTAGGAATTAAATGGTATCTTTTAAAGAACAAAATGGAGAGGAGTTGTGCCTAAAACAGCACCAAAAGCATTAAAAAGACCATGGCAATCTAACAGTAAAATAACTTGATAAATAAGCTCAAATTAAGAGACTCTGCAAGCAAAGCTAAGCTCCAGAACTATTATTTATAAATGAAAACCTTTGACATTCTAAGAGCAATTTTTGGGGTTATTTTCTCTACAGTTGCCATTGACAGCATTCAGGAAAAAAATCAATTGTAAATATACAGAAATTGGTTTATTGCTGCTCGTGCTACTGCAGTGAAAACAGAGAAAGAAATCAGTCTGGAGTGATTTTATTCTCCACTTTGAACTCTGCAGTGAGTGAGAATGACAAAATTCCAAACTATTCCATTTTTATTGGGACAAGCCCAAGGAAAGCTGGAAATCCCCAAGCACAGAAGGAAAAGGAACCTCCTGAACAGCACTGAGAGCTGAAGAGAAACATTAAAACCTCAATTTCAAAGTCTCTTTATTTTTATCAAAAAGAACGTGCAGTTCATCAGATCAAATTTCAGCTGAGCACGACGCTGTGGCTCCTCAAAGGAGCTACAAGAAAAAGGTTAAAAAGAGGGAAAAAAGTACAAAAAAAGGCTGGGTCCTGCTGCTTTGGAGGTAGAACTTTGCTTGGTCCGAGGGGAAAATCCAACCTCCGCAAAAGGTGAAAAATGCAGGAGCAGGGAAGAGCCAGAGCAGAGGAGCTGCTGCAGTTCCAAATTCCGAGGCTGGCACTGCCCTGGCCAGGGGGCAGAGGGAAGGCAGGAATCTCGGCAGGGATTTCTCTGAGCATTCCAGCCTCGGGAAGGATGCTGCGATTTGACACCTGAGTCAGGGGCTCCGTTCTCTCCAATGCTCAGGGCAGTTTCTCCAAACCCCATAGCTGAGATGAAAATAATGGGAGGAAAGCTCTGATAATCAGATTGCAGAACTGTGCCACGCCCCTGATGATCTCACAGGATTTTTAACACCTTCCCAAAGCACAAGCCCATAAAATCAGCATTCCCACCCAAAAGCTGCCCTGGGAGAGGGCTGGCTCTTCCCTGACCCCAGGGATGAATGACACACTGCTGGGCACAGCAAAGCTGCTGCTGACACAGGGAGAACAAAATAAAGATTACAACAACAACGAAAAAAAAAAAAAAAAAGCTTCAGATGTGTCATTTAGAAAAATCTTTACTTGAAAAATCCTATCCGCAGGAGATCAGACTTTCAAAGCTCCTCTGCTGGGACAAGAAGAAGGTTCTCCCTCCTGCCTGAATAGCCAGGAATCACAAAAGCCTTCACATGAAAGGCAAGCCACCGGTGAAGTGACTCGTGAGCACAGCTTAGCAAAACCTGGCTCCACTCGAATCACCCTCTGTGTCAACAGAGCCTGTTGACAGAAGAGTTACAGGTCAACCCGGCACTGCTCATCCTCTGAGGAAGAGGAGGAGCACAACAAACGAGCAAATGAGAACTGCGGGCAGCTCTGCCCGGGAATTTCCCAGGATCGCCAGCCCAGCCAGAGGGGGAATAGTTCAGAGAAAGGAAAATGCCAAGCAGAGTCAACTTGTGCTGCCTTTTGGAGAGCAGCTCCAAGGGCAGAGCTGAGCGATGGAGGTGTTGTGGCACGTGGGGGATTAGCCTTTGTGTTCTGGGGGAGAGCTGTGAGCAGGAAAGCACTCTCACCAGGCAGGGCTTGGAGGCAGAGCTCAGAATGGCCCTGGGAAGGGCTCCAGTTGAAAAGCATGCCCCACTCTGTCAGGAATTCACGGGGCTCTTCCAGGCCCTGGAGCTTGTTTGTCATTTGCTACATCAAAAATCAAATGATCCGATCTATTTCTGTCGGCCTGGGATGGCCACCCCTCCATCCTCCTTTTTTTCAATTATATTTAGCTTCAGATTTATCATAAGGGCTATTTCTGACCATTAGTCATGACTGAGCCCTTCAGCTTATCATTCGAATCTCGTGGTAGTGGTGCCTGCAGGATCCTCAGACATCCTGGGGCTTTCCACACCGTTCCAAGCAAGGATCCACCAGCCCCTCCTAAATACACCTGGAATGGGATCCTGCTCCTGTTCTCAGCCTGTGGCACTCCTGGGTGGGATGCTGGTTTGGGGTTTTTTTGCTGTTACTAATTATTCCTACACCTCCACCAGGAAAGGTCTGAGAGCACAGGAGTAACTGTAGAACTTTGGCTGCTCCTAGGGAATGGTTTCCAAAGGCACATTGTTTCTGTTGGGGAACTGCAAAGTCAGTTACTGTAAATAAAAAATGAGTTAGTTGGGCCATCCTTCCTTCCTTCCTTCCTTCCCAGGAAGCTGCAACCAGCACGAGTGTGGTCTGAGACTCCAAATAAATACAAAAACCACCCCACAGGGAACAGACACGTGAAAACCTTCTTTCCCCTCAGTTATATCCAGTGAGTCAGGCCCTCCTCCATCCATTACCCCCCTCCTATACAAATCCCATCTCAATTCCAAACTGGAGCAGTGAAAGCTGCTCTCGAGAGCACTGCTAAAACCATAAAGCCAACCCAAGGCACCCCCAGAAATCACATCTCAGCAACTCTTGCCTCTTCAGGCCGAAAATGGGAGTCTGAGTCGCAGATCAAAAAATAAAAATCAATATGATATTACAGGAGCTCCCAGCCCCATTCCTCCTGGAGAAGCTGTGCATGGCAGAGAAAAGCCTTAAACAAATATCTCGGGATCATTTGGAAGTGACAAGATGGATGAGCTTCACCACAGAACTCCAAGTCAGCTTAAAGGAACCTATTTTTATCTCACTGAGTGAAATTCCTGCTCTCCTTCACTTCTTCCATATTTAATCCCAAGCAGACTATTTTGTGTGGGATACAGAAGGGGTTGCAATGCTTTAAAATACCTGCAATATTCGATATATCTCACACCACCACCTTTCCTTCACTGCCCTGGAGCTTCCTTGGTGTTCTCAGATATATTGGTATTTTTAAAGTCCAGTGAAGGATGCTGGCAACTCTTAAAATCCTGACATTAGTGATCTTCAAGCATCTTGATGCAATGGCTGCTCCAAAATTAGTTTTGAAGTGCTCTGCATCACGGAATTATCATCATTTCCCTTCATGCATCTCTCAATTGCAGAGCAGAAATCTTGATTTAACACCTCTCCTGTGCTGGCACAGTTCAAGCAATCCTTAATCTCCTGCCCAGCAACACAGGTGAGGCAGGGCAGAAAAGACTCAGCAGATTTCCAGAGAAATAAAAGGCAGGGAATGTTTTTTATTTCACTAAAAAAAAAAAAAACAACCCAACCCTAAATGTCAGTCAGATTGCAATGTTGCAGCAGGCAACAATCACCAAGAGAAAATGAAATGTTGAATCACCAGGTGAAAGAAGATGAAGCAAATAAAACACCCCAAATCTCTGCAAACCTGCCCAAATCAAGACCCCTAAGTGCAGGACTGAAAAGGCATTATTTAAACTCCAGTTGTTGATAAAACTCTTGCACAGACACAATGAACAATCTGCACTTACCTGGCCTTGGTATTTAATTCCAAGATCTTGGGTATTACCATTAAAAATAAAGGTTGGATGGGTGGCAGCACAATATCAGTAAAAAAAAAAAATCATCATAATAAACAGTAAAAAAAAAAAGAAACAAACAACATTTCTCATCCAAGAGTTAAAAAAAAAAAGAGCCCAAGTAAAACCTGTTCCTCACTGAAGATGAAAAAAGAAATCACCTTACCCCACTCCCTAATGGATGAGTATTTGCATAATTTAATAGCAGAGTCCAGATAAGCCCTGCTTCAAGGCAGATTTTGGGGTTGGAGGTTAAAAACTGGGGCCACTTCTGCAGCTTTTCAGGCTCCTCTTTGTGCTGAACCAATCCCTTTTTCCCCTCACAGCTCTAAAATCCTGAAGACCCTACAAAAAAAAACCTTGCAAGCAATTTTCAATTCCCCCCAGAGATGCTCAGCTCCAAATTACTGCTCTCCCACCATAAAAAACTTTATTGCACCCTGCATTCCTTTGAGCAGGAGCAGAAATGAGGGGAAGGACAAGGAATTATTGGAGATTTTTGAATCCCTCTGCTCCCAGTGTCACCACCAATCTGTCATCTCCAAACACATGGCAGCAATTATTTACAACGTGCCCGTGCAGGAAATGTTTACCCAAGACTTCAAGCATATGAAGGAATTTGGTTAAATATCTTATGTAAAACAGGTGCTTGTGTTGGGGTTTGTTTTCTTTTTTTTTTTTTTCCTAAAAATTTGGATTTTTAGAATATCGGGAAAATAATTAAAAAAAAAATCAGAGTTTAAGTTAAGTATCCAAAAAGGTGAATAAATGTTTGGTACTTTAAGGGATAAAATGTAGGAAATCACCTAATTTTGGTCAGAACTATGAGAATTTCCTGTGGATATGTAAAAGCTGTGTGTGACAGGAGCTGCTGGCACTGTAACTGCCGAGCACGTGGAATTAAGAAAGAACATTTTTAGGAAGTTTGCAATTCACAACATGGCAACCTTTCCCGACCTCGAGAAAACCTCTTCAGTTAGCAATCACCAAAATTAAGGTGATTTCTTATTTCTCTAGGGCTGAACCATCATGGAAAACGTTAAAAAAAAAAAAATAGTTTGGTATAAACAACCCAAGGCCAACCCGAATTTCAGTGGAGATAAAAAAAAAGGGGGAGGAGTGAAGGAGATAAAGATCAACCGTTGGCTTCCTCTGAAATAAATACCCAACTTTTTGTGCCCTGCAAGTTGGATTTTGGAGGATTTTTGGATTCAGGGCTGAGAGTGGGCAGCAGCAATTCCCTGGGGTGATGCCCAGTGTGATGTGGAAGCAGTTAATGAGCAGCAAGGACAGCCAGGAGCCTGAGCTATTGTATGAAAAATAACCCTGCTCCGTGGTTATTTTAGGGAGCAGGCGTGTGCTCCAGGATTTGCTGGAGAAATGTCACTCTCTAAAATTTAACACGGCTCAGCAGTGGGGTTGGATGGTGGGAAAAGCTGTTAAGCGCTGCAGGAAATTTAAAAAAAAAAAATTTATTTGAGGAGCTTCCCTGCCTTTTGACATTCTCCCATGTGGTGTTACCTGTGTGGGTCCATCTTGAAGTTCCCTACTTTATTTCCCTTCAGATTTTCCACCAAAGCACTTGAATTGCAACCTGTGTCTTCTCAGGAATCCTGTTTTTCACTGTAATAGCAAATTCTGTGTGCATTCCTAAAGGTGCATTCCTGTAATTGTCTATTTAGTGTAACAAAATTTATATAAAACCAAATTGATATCTAAGGCAACCTCACAAGCAATTAATTATTCCCACCCCCAATATTTTTGCCAAAAGTTTGGACATAAATGAATAATAAACTGTTTTATCAATCTAATTGGACAGCTTAAAAATCCAGGTGTCACAGACTTTTGGGAAACTTGCCTGATATTTTAATTAACGCAGGGAGATAAAGGAGTTCTTATTTTTGAAACATTGTAATGTCTTCACATAAAAGACTAGAATGTTACAGAAAACACAAGGGATACTTCGAGGCTAGTCAAAAACAGCCATGAGAAAGCCAAAATTCTTGTCCAGAACCCTGTAAAGGCAATTCTGAGCTCCAACCAGCACTCCTGGACCAGTGTTTAAGGGTGGGAATTGATATCTAGTTTTAAAATCTGACTATTTCCTACGGAAACCCCAAGTTAATTCCTTATCCTGCAATTCTTGGAAGCACCTCCACAGCTCAAATAACTGAGCCACCAAAAAGTTCAGGGGCTCTGCTACAAGCCAGAGTTGAAAAGCAGCAGAAAACAGAAACAGACATTAAAAAAACAATTAAAAAGGAGAGCGAGAAAAAAGCGATTTTTAAAAAAAATAATCTGCTACGAAGGCTAGGGCGTTATTTATCGAATCAGGTATCCTGGAGACAACGCAGCAGAACACCCAACTGGGCCCTAACCCTGACTCAGGCGTTTAGGGGCGGCTCGCAGCGAGCGTTCCCGAGAGCCGAACCGAACCGAACCGGGCCCGAGGAGCGGCACTGCCGGCAGAGCCGAACCGAACCGAACCGGGCCCGAGGAGCGGCACTGCCGGCAGAGCCGAACCGAACCGAACCGGGCCCGAGGAGCGGCACTGCCGGCAGAGCCGAACCGAACCGAACCGGGCCCGAGGAGCGGCACTGCCGGCAGAGCCGAACCGAACCGGGCCCGAGGAGCGGCACTGCCGGCAGAGCCGAACCGAACCGGGCCCGAGGAGCGGCACTGCCGGCAGAGCCGAACCGAACCGGGCCCGCGGAGCGGCACTGCCGGCGGGCCGAGGCCGCGGAGCCCGGAGCGGCAATGCCGGCGGGCCGAGGCCCCGGAGCGGCAATGCCGGGCGCGTCGCAGCCCGCGGGCCCGTGCGGCAATGCCGGGCCGGCCGGGCCCCGGAGCGGCAATGCCGGGCCGGGCCCGGGGCCCCGGAGCGGCAATGCCGGGCCGGGCCCGAGGCCCCGGAGCGGCAATGCCGGCCGGGCCCGAGGCCCCGGAGCGGCAATGCCGGCCGGGCCCGAGGCCCCGGAGCGGCAATGCCGGGCCGGGCCCGAGGCCCCGGAGCGGCAATGCCGGGCCGGGCCCGAGGCCCCGGAGCGGCAATGCCGGGCGCGGTCGCTGCCCCGCGGAGCCCCGGAGCCGCAATGCCGGCCGGGCGCGGTCGCTGCCCCGCGCCGGGCGCCCACAGGCCCGGCCGCGCCCGGCCCCCCGCGCGGCCTCGGCGGCTCCTTCCTCCTGCTGCTGCCCGGCCTGCGCCCGCCTCCCCGCGGCCCAGCGCCGCCCGGCCCCGCCGCGCTCACCTCCAGGTCGCGGCCTTTGTTCTTGAAGTTCTTCAGGCGCTGGTTGTCCAGCTTCTCGTTGTCGGCCATGGCGGGGGGCGGCCAGGGAGGAGCGCGGCCCCTCCGCCTCCGCCCGGGCCCGAGCGCGCCGGGGGCCCGGCGGGGCCCGCTCTCGGTCTGGGCGAGCCGGGAAGGGCCGGAGCTCGGGGTGGGAGCCGCTGCGGGGCGGGAGCGGCGGGGCCCGGGGCGGCCGGAGCTCGGTTCGGAGCGGGCCCGGGCCGGTCCCGCGGCCCGAACGCGCCGGTGCCGCCGAGCGGGGGAAGGGACGGGCGAGCGAGAGAGGGAGGGGGAAACGCGGGCAGCCTCGCTCTGGGCGCCGCCGCCCATTGGCTGCGCCGCGCGCGCCCCGCGGCCAATGGCGGCGGGGCTGGAGAGGGCGGGAGCGGTGACGCAGCGCGGGAAGGGGGAAGGAGGGAGGGGGGAAGGAGGGGCCGCCTCAGCGCCGCCGCCATCTTGGGCGCTGGGCGGCTGAGGGCAGGGAGGGCGGTGCCCGCGCCTGCGCTGCTGCCGCGCGCGGCTGTGGAGGCGAAAGTTAACGTTTTAATCCTTCGCGGCCGCTTCCTTTCGCTCCCCTCATGGAGCCGGCGGTTTGCAGCTTAATCCTTTCCGTTTGCTGCACGCGGCGTTCACTCCCCTCACGGAGCCGAGACACTTTAATCGCTCTCCCCACAACTCTTTGCATTCAGTCTCTTCATAGAGCCCAAAAATAACTTTTTAATCCTTCTCCCCACTCTGCATTCCCTTCGCTCCCCTCATGGAGCCGGCGGTTTACAGCTTAATCCTTTCCGCTTGCTGCTCTCGGTGTTCATTCCCCTCACGGAGCCGAAACACTTTAATCGCTCTCCCCACAACTCCAGTCTCTTCATAGAGCCCCAAAATAACTTTTTAATCCTTCTCCCCACTCTACTTTTCCCTTCGCTCCCCTCATGGAGCCGGCGGTTTACAGCTTGAGCCTTTCCGCTTGCTGCTCTCGGTGTTCATTCCCCTCACGGAGCCGAAACACTTTAATCGCTCTCCCCACAACTCCAGTCTCTTCATAGAGCCCAAAATTAACTTTTGATCCTTTTCCCCACTCTACTTTTCCCTTCGCTCCCCTCATGGAACCGGCGGTTTGCAGCTTAATCCTTCCGCTTGCTGCTCTCGATGTTCACTCCCCTCACGGAGCCAAGAGTGAACATTTTAATCATTCAGCCCCCTCATAAAACCCAAAGTTAACAGATTAATCCTTCCCCTCAGTAACGTTTGATTTTGCCCCCATCACGGAGTTAAAAATTAGGTTTAATCCTTCCCCTCATTACACTTTGTGTTATTTGCATCACCGAGGTGAAAGCAATTTAATCTTTCCCCTCACTACGCTTTGCGTTCGCTAAGAATAATTCCCTTCCAGAATTTTACCGGGAAAAATAATAAAAAAAAAAGCCTGCTACAGAAACTTTTACATTTTTATTGAAATAAAGTGTTGAAAGTGCTACAGAGATACACTAGCAGAGCAGAGGGAATGGTAATTTTGTTCCTACTGAAATTTTACCTAGAAAAGAACGCCTTTGTGCCATAACTAGAAAAATCCTCTATGTTGGAATGTGTATATATAAATATACACACAAATGATCCTGCGCGTAGTCTCATTTTTAGTGATTAGAAATGCCCTCTGTAAAGCCTTCTAAGTTAACAGAGCTCATTATAATTTTCCATGACTTTTGTGGAGAAATATCAAATTTGCGACAGGAGATGCGTCTCCCCAAGCGTGAAAAAGAAGGCACCGAATCCCTCAGACTGAGGAGGATCAGCAGAGACAACTCGGTTGAGCTCCTTGGGAAAACACGATTATTTTTCAGGCCATGAGGAACTGTGTGTTTTATCTCCAAGGAGGAGGCTTGGGGATAATTCTCCAAAAAAACCCCAAAAGTGACAGGAGCTGAGTCACCGCAGCCCCATCCGTGGCGTAAATGCAGTGGCGATGTCACGGCGATATGAGGAAGGTGAATTAGTCAGGGCTAATTAGTGCTGGTGCTATTCCATACAGGCATGGCTTGCCTAACAATTTGCAAAACACTTTCTCCAAACCTGCTGTAAGGACAAAATGCCCTTTCGCATCCCGGTCCGGATGGACAAAAATGACATTTTCATGGTACGGCTGTTTATTTTTAAAATGTAACGCAGATTTTCCGTGCAGCAATGTGGAAGGCCACATAGAGATAAACTTTTAAAAATCGTATCTTTAGTTAGTGCTCTTTTTCATTTACAGCAAGGTAATTGAAAATGGAAATGAAATTTAATTAGAGGCTGAGAGGGTGAGGATTGTTTGGCCTGGAGAAGAGAAGGCTCTGGGAAAAGCTCAAAGCCCTTCCAGGGTCTAAAGGGGCTCCAGGAGAGCTGGAGAGGGACTTTGGACACGGGCTGGAGGGACAGCACACAGGGAATGGCTTCTCACTGAAAGGGCGTTGGTTGAGATTAGATATTAGGCAGAAATTCTAGGATGAATAATGAAACTGGACTCTGGTACTGCGTGTTCCATTCCTGCCCAGCGCTCAGAGCTAGTCAGAATATGACAGTCAAAAATACCCGGGGTGAAAGACCCCGCCTGGAATTTTATGAAAGGAAAGAAACCCCTTTTATTCCATCGCTGCACTTTTCACCACTGCCTTTTCCAGGTCTTTGTTACCCCAGACCTGCCTGAAAATCACTGGGTCTAACAGCCCGTTTCCTTTCCGTGTAACTCCATATAATAATATCCAAAATGTGCTTTGCTCTTGCTTGATTATGAAGGGAGACAATCCTTCGCTGCTCCTTTTGATCTGGTGTCATCCAAAGAATAATTTATATTGTGTCTGCATTGTAGACATAATCAGAGATGAATTGTTTTGTGTCACGGGGATCTAATTAAGCTGCTTGGCTCTCAGAGGAACAATTACCACGCTGGTTTTGTTTGATTTTACCTCAGGTCCACAGTGTAAAAACACTCAGAAGACCAATTCTAAAGGATAGACCAATTCATCTCTGAATCCTTGATCCAGTGTCACTGGGCTGTGTTTAAAAAAAAACCCCAAACATTTGGATATTTTGATTCTGAATGAGTTTTTTTTTTGTTAAATGTAGGTGCCTACAACATAATAAATTATGCATAAAAGCAAATTCTCATGGTGTGATGCTGTTCAGACTTCAGCTACAGAACAAAGCTCTGATTCTTTGATATTTTTTGCGTATATTTTAGCTTGGAAAAGAATAATGCAAATACAAAGGTGGGAATTAGGCTCTGCTCATCTTCCTGTCCTTCAAGCAACAGATAGATTTGTTTTCCAAAGAGTTTACATTTTGTTTACAATCCACAGTTTGTGAATTTTGCACCTCATTATGCGATTAGAAAATGTCTAATTCTCAACTTAGCTTAAACACCTCTTTTGAGTAATAACGTGAGTTGATCTGAATGTTTTTTCTAATATATTAGAAAAAAAATATAAAATATATTTACTAAACGTACACTTAGGTGAAAGAAGCTCCTGCTTTTCACAGCCCTATCTCCTTCCTATAAGAAACAAAATGTTATGTAAAGCAGCAAAGATTTGTGTTGCACACAGAAAAACACCCATTAATCCCAGGGTTTATACAAATGGAATAGCTGGTATTAACAAAGAAGCAGCCCACTGCTGGGAGGATATTTTGTAAAAATCTTTCAGCTGGTGTGCAAACCCAGGCCTTTGCAAGAGACAGGTTTGAAGGGGGTTTTTAAGTGGGATGAGAGTAGAAATTAAAATTTGGCTCGTGGGTACTTGAGCAGCTCTGCTGCCTCCAGGCTGTGCTCACGCTCACTCAGGGGTTGCTCCCCTCTGCAGGGAACATTTTTATTCAAGAGCTGGAGAGTTCCTGAGCATGCTTCCCCTTGGGTTTGTTCCTTTAGAACCACTGGTTACACTGTATTTTGCTTTTTTTTTTTTTTTTTTTTTTTCTGTTTAGAAAAGAGAAGTACTTCCACTTCCAGAAAAATACTCTTCAGTCGGGATGGTACATAAAAACTCGCTTTTAAAAATCAGTTTCTTAAAGGGATGGACTGCACAGGCAGGAAAAGGAAAAGGAAAAGGAAAAGGAAAAGGAGAAGGAAAATCAGCTCCAGCTGTTCCCAATATGACAGGATTTGATCCCTTTCCATTTCTAACCCTCTGACCCCGTTGTGTGGGACACTGAACCTCCTGATCCCTCTCAGGTGTCCAGGGCCTGCTGCTGGCACTGACTCAGTTTGGGATCTCTCCCCATTCCCACTGTCCCTCACACTGAACATCCCAGCTGCTGGAAAGGAGCACTTTCCGAATTAAAGGCCTCTCGATATTTTCATTCCCATTTCTTTAGGAGCTGCGGTGGGATTAGATCTGTGATAACTCCCAATATTCGGTGTTTTCCAGAGCAGAGGCTGCAGCACAGCTCCCAGAGGGTGCAGAGGAGGGAGCTCCTCTGGCCCCAGTGGCCTTTTCCTGATCCCCATCAGCCCAACATCTGTGTCCAGGAAATCAGCCCAGGCTCCCCCATGGCCCAGCCAGCCCTTTGCTGATCCCCATAAGCCCAGTATCTGTGTCCAGGAAATCAGCCCAAGCTCTCCCATGGCACAGCCAGCCTTTCCTGATCCCCATCAGCCCAGTATCTGTGTCCAGGAAATCAGCCCAGGCTCCCCATGGCACAGCCAGCCCTTTGCTGATCCCCATCAGCCCAGTATCTGTGTCCAGGAAATCAGCCCAGGCTCCCCCATGGCCCAGCCAGCCCTTTGCTGATCCCCATCAGCCCAGTATCTGTGTCCAGGAAATCAGCCCAGGCTCCCCCATGGCACAGCCAGCCCTTTGCTGATCCCCATCAGCCCAGTATCTGTGTCCAGGAAATCAGCCCAGGCTCCCCATGGCACAGCCAGCCCTTTGCTGATCCCCATCAGCCCAGTATCTGTGTCCAGGAAATCAGCCTAGGCTCTCCCATGGCACAGCCAGCCCTTTGCTGATCCCCATCAGCCCAGTATCTGTGTCCAGGAAATCAGCCCAGGCTCTCCCACAGGACACTGAGCAGGAGCCAGGCAGCTTCAAATGCAGGAGCAGAGCTCCAGAGCTGCAGAAATAAATATATTTTATATATTTGCAGAGCCTCTGCAAGAGCACAGCCACTGTGCTTTAAATCACTTTTTATTTCCTACAACATTCGACTGGGGGATTGCCTTTAATTTCCATTGGTACGTTTGCTACCATTCAGCCTGTAAATGTTCAGTTTTTAATGCTCTAAATCAGAGCTTTTGCAGAGAAATTTATAGGTCATGACGTGACCACTGGCAAAAATGTTCCTTGGTAGCAGAGCTGGAGTAGATCCCACAAATCCATCAGCTGCAAATAGCCCAAGAAGAAGAGGAATCAATCCTCAATCAGCAGATTGTGGAGCTGCACTTCCCTGCTGGGTCCCAGCTGCTTTGCCTTTCCAGCACAATTTCCTATTAAAGGAAAGGGAGAAAATTCATTGGAGATAAAAAGTGAAGAAATGGTTACTGAGCTGAGCCACGTCAGTGTGCCCTGGAAGATCCAGGGATGGTTTTTTTCCACGTCAAAACAAATCCTTGTGGCACTGCTGATGGTGGGACAGTGACAAAAAAATGCTTCTGCCTCTGCTGGTTTGGGGTGAACTCAATAATATTTCTAAAATAAAAGGAACACTCTTTATCTACTGGTAGGTCTGGGAACTCCAGTATTCTGGATCCTGTTCCACTTGACTGCAGGAAGGGAGATTGCTTTTCCATCCTTAATTCCTCAGGTTTCCAAATGGAAGGCTGACCGCTGGAGCTGTATTTGAAAAATTAATCAACCCAAACTGCTCACGTAATTGAATGGTGTGAGGCGATGTTGTACACAGAAACAGCGATAAGATCATGAAAACAGAGACATTTTTGGGAACATCTCCGATTTAAACTCTTTATTTCTGGCTGTTGGCACTTACAGGGAGCAGAGCTTAGCTCGTAAGGCAGCATCAAACCCAAGATTCGACAAAAATGTAAATGTCCAGCTGCAGATTGCTATTGTCAGTGCTGTGTCTCGGCTCCTTTTGAAAGGGAACTCGAATACGTGACTGAATCAGGAATTTTTAAAGGCTCAGGGCTTGGTATTGAGCAGAGAAATGAAAATACTCCAAGTTTGCATCTCTCTTTGTTCTGCTGTAATGGAGAAAATGAGCGCTCTGAGCAGCAGCACTAACGAGGCCCATTCTCCCAAGGCTCAGGACTGAGATTTCCTTGATTTTTCTGCTGTCTGATAAATAGTAATATTTCTGTTCAGCTTTTCTTTGGAGGGGGAATAGTGGGCACATCATTTTCCTGAATTACACAGCAGTTCAGCAGCCTCAGGCATTCTTTTAATTCTCATTTTTCTTCCTTATTTTCAAATCTCACTTTAGTTATGAACTGGTGACCAGGGCTCTTCTAAATCACAACCAACTTAACGTGGAAAAAAAAAAAATGGGAATTCCACTTTAGGAATCTGCTTGTTTGGGCTTGGACATCCCTCATTGTTAGGAATTTTCAGGCCACAAAGTGAAACTTCCTCTTAATCCATGATAAAAACAAATGTGGGCTTTCCCTAGAGAGCAGCAATTTATATTTCTATTTAAAAAAATTGAAAATAATATCTGAAAACAATCCCATCGCTGCTGTAGTGAGGCAGTTTTTTGCTTAAGAAAAGCGATTTTTAGCTGTGTGGTTTAAGCCTCTCAGAGTTGAATTTGCAGCCTGACCAGTTTCGTTTTGACGAGCTGCAGGAAGCCTCACACACCACAAGATGTCCCAGCGAGGAAACACATTTTGTACAAGGACTTTTTAATAATATCACTCAGTTTTCTGGTGTTTGCCTCGGGTTTTCCTTAGTGCTTGACAGGGGCTTTTCAGTGCAAAGCCTGTACAAATTTACCCCTTAGCGTGGGCAATAAATTTAAATATTTTAAACAATCAGCGATCCAAATGACTCAGTGGAAAACCTTTAGCTCCAAAAAGGAAAGGCTCAACGTAGGTGACAGCTAAAAAATTTAAAATTTTCCTGTGTAGGCTAAACGGAAGAGTGATTTGAAACTATAATTAATTTCCACAATGTTTAATATGTTGTATATTTTTAACTATTCATACTCAGGATGAATGCTGTTCAGAGCATGAAGAGACAGTTCTGTGCAGAATATTTTCTCCAAAGTTACATCATCTTTGGGGGCTGATATTATTTTATTTATGAAACCACTGCCTTCAGCACTGAAAGGTCAGGGAGAGCACAGGGAAGTTCCCCCTGTGAGCACCCATGAAATGTGGAATTTTAAAGAGGAGCAGCCTCAGTTTTTGCACCACAGTGCAAAGTTAATGGCTGGGAAGGGACTTTTTTCTTTTCTTTTTTTTGCTTTCTATTGCTCTGTGTATCTACAACACTCAGTACTTTGGCCTGAGAAACTTACTCTGGCCTTTCTCACATATTTTTCTTTTTGCTTCCCTAGTTCGTGGTACTGCTGTGGGTTCTCTTCACCCACTTCCCCTCCAGATTAACCCCTTAAATTCTTCTTCTGTAATTCTTTCTTTTTTCACCTTTTCAGAGAATTCAAGCTGTGTAAATACTGATGGGCACGTAAGAATTGCGTGACCACTTCTGTAGGCATCTTAGGTAAATTAAACCTTTATTGTTAATCCTCAACAAAGGAAAAAAAATCCATGTGAATTCTCTCCAAAATGACTCCCTTGTGCTGGGAAAGGCATCCAGCCCTGAGCCACCCCATGAGGAGCCAGACATTCATTTATCATCTGTTAATTAAGCTGTTTGCAGAATGCCTTTATGCTTTGTGTTACATCCAAACCATACTGAGGGATTTCCACAGCAAATGGCCCTAGAAGAGAAATAAAAATAAATAAAATAAAACTTCTCTGACTTCTTAAGGGCAGGTTGAGAGACTCACATTCTTTGTTCAGTGATAAATGTGTGTGCTTTAGATAAAGTAACTGAAAACTATTGATTAAGGCACAGTTCCCCTTTAACAGGCAAGCAGAATTTCAGAGGAGATTGGCCTTTGTCAGGATCGATAAAATCTTTGCTGCTGCTCCCAACTATAAATGCTGAAACCAAACAATATACATGGCTCAGGTTTCAGAGCCAGGTGGTTTATTAAACTCACAAAATTACTTATTTCTGCAGATCTTTTGCCAGAACCAGGGTAACTCAAGGCCTAGAAATTCCTCATTGGCCAGGCAAATAAAAAGGGTGAAACAAAGCAAAAAAAGAGTTTAAAAAAAGGCAAAAAACACAGAAGAAAAAGATGATCTTCACACCAATGAAAGCACCTTGTAAGACTAAAAGGGAGCAGATGAATAAATACAGGGAGGACAAGGAAATAATAAAAAATATTCCTCCAAAGCCACGGCTCGTAAAAGCATTGTCAGGAGCTTTGCATACATGGTGGGAAAGGAGAGCTGGGAGGAAGGGCCTGACAGAAAACAATGAAATGGGGCTGGAAAGGTCTGGAGGGCACTCCGAGCCCGAGGAGTGGCTGAGAGCAAAGCCAAACCCCAAACCCAGGGGAAATGGGATCAGGAGCCCAGGGCAGGTGGCACTGGGCAAGGACAGGGGGGACAGAGGTGCCAGGGCTGAGCTGGCTCCCTCCAAGGGTCACAAACACTTCAGGGGTGACAGCAGCAGCACCCAGCCCAGCTGTGGAGCAGGAGAGTGGAGAAACTTGGAATATTGGAGAGGCACAAGGAATGCTGGCTTGGCTAAAATCCCCTGCCTTCAGAATGAGTCTGGACTCGACTGTCCAGAAGTTTCCATTTGCAAAAGGGCTCTCTAGTCTGGTTTCAGAGCTGAAGTTTCTAGTTTTCTGAAGTTCTAGTTTTCTAGTGTTATGGTTTCCTAAGATTCCTTTCCCAGGAAAACTGGGAAAACCATCATAACTGTTTTTGTAACAATATCTATTTTTTCATTCCTTCTGAGAGGAGGGACTCTCTCTTGATGTCCCTCTAATTTCACCAGTGTGGGTGAAGAGGTTTGTCCTTCTCCCACCAATCACATTGGTCTGTAGAAAATGATATATAAAGAAAAACAATTTCAAATAAAGAGATCTTTTACACAACCTCAGAAAAATAGCACAAAAAAATCTGTATCATGTGTTATCCCACAGCGACAAGTCCCTGCAGTGTGGTGTGTGCTGAGAGCCTCCACCCCCAGAATTTACATCCCAAATTCCAGCCAGCTGGCTCATCCAGGCTGTGGGATCAAGGAGAGGGATATCCAGGATCCAAACAGGATACTTGAGCTAATGAAAGTGGAGGAAGCCTGACTGCAGCAGCACAGAGCTCAGCACAGCCCATTGACTGGGGGAAAAAAACCTGTTTATTGTGCATTCAAAGGGGGACAGCACTTGGAACCTGTTTGACACAGGAAAGTTTTTCCTTTGGTTTGGTTACTTGTCCAAAATGAGAGGCACAGAGACATTTTGGTAACACCAGTTATCTGATATTGGAAAAGCCTGCATTCCTTGGACACTACGCTTCTCCTGGATTCTGAATTATTGGGCAGTTGTCTCCCAGGCAAAGCAGGAGGGAGTGCTGCTAAAATTTGAAACCAAATTTGCAATGGTTTCTTCTGCTGCTCCACACCTTCCCTTAAAATGGCATTTCATCCCCTTTGCACCCCACTGATGAGCTCCACGAGTTATTCCTGAACTCAGGAACCCCAATGTGACTTTAAACTCAATGAGCTCCACAAGTTATTCCTGAACTCAGGAACCCCAATGTGACTTTAAACTCAATGAGCTCCACAAGTTATTCCTGAACTCAGGAACCTCAACGTGACTTTAAACTCAATGAGCTCCACAAGTTATTCCTGAACTCAGGAACCTCAACGTGACTTTAAACTCAATGAGCTCCACAAGTTATTCCTGAACTATATATCTAGATATAATCTATATATCTAGATATAATATTGCTTATAGAAATGGTAATGTGATGAACAGACCTTAACAAAACAGGAGATGTGAAAAAGCTTTTGTGTAATTAAAGGAACTGTGTAAGCTCATCCATTCCTTGAGCAGTCCAAGAGGGAAGATGACACCAGAGAGGATGGGAGGAGATCTCATTATTTTCTCTTAGCAAGAGGAGTGTGAAACAACAGGAATTAAATCATGGGAAGAAATGAAATTTATTGATGTCGTACAGATAAGAAAAGATGGGAAGAATCAAACACACACACACAAAAGTAACATCACAATCTCCCAGGAATGTTTAAATAATGTCTAAGCTAATGAACATGCATGTACCTGGATAGAGAGACCTTGATTATAAGTGTTTGCTGTGCTCTCTGCTGGCCATCAAAGGCACCCCAGTGCTGGAAATACTGTCCCTTTTTAGATTATTATTATTACTATTATTATTATTAATAATAATAATAATAGTAATAATAATAATAAACAACAACAACTTTTTAAAATTCTGAAGGGAGAACTCCATTTGTCACCCCCCTTTGGAGCTCCCTGGGTGTTGATTCCAGCAGGGAACGCGTGATGGGCTCAGATCCCAACATTTCCCCCTGGGCAGAGCCTGTGCTCTGAGCTGGGCCACGATTCCCTCCCTCTGCTCCTTCCTGCCCAGGCAGCTTCCCCAGCTTTGCTGAGTGTCACCTTGCTCCAGGTGCTCTGTCCCCTCCTCAGTCCCTGGCTCTGCATTGATGTCTCTTGTCAGATCCAGAACTTTTCTCTCCTTTTGTGCCTTCACCCTTGCCTTTAAGGGGGGTCTCTTTTCTCTGTCTTGTTAAATTTTTTTAATTAAACTTTCAGGCAACTAATTCCTCTGAGAATCTCCAAGCCAGCTTGACTGATATTTATTTTAAACCTTTAAAATTATTCCAAAAGGTTGGGGTCTCCTTGGGCAGATATGAGGTCTGCCTTTGCTTCTCTGGGAAACCGAGCTCTCAGAAAATGCAATTTTAAAATACTTGATAGTCTATAAAGTGAATGGGATTGAGTTTATTCCTTTCCTTTGAAGCATAATGTAAAACATTCCTTCGAGTTGGTGTGAGTGTCATTTAGTGTAATTTGATAACCTGCAGAAGGGCCTGTGTGCCTGAGAGCTTATTCTCATTTTCAGCTGTATGAGCTGGGCTATTTTACTGCTTTATTTCTCCCCTCAGAACTTGCTTCTTGGCTAATTAGAGACCCTGGTGCACCCTCATTAAATCTCTCAGGAGTGATTCTCCCTGAGGAAGTCCTGAGGCCACAGAACTAAATTCTGCTTTATAGCAGACACGTGATTAGGTGACAAGAATTCACCCTGTACCAGACACATGCAAACGTTTATAAATGTATTGCTATGGAATATCACATTTTTAAACATTGAATTGTTAGGCTTGGAAAGCCATCATTCATGACTTTTAAAGATCTTTTTAAGGATATTTTCTATTGAGCCCAAATCATCAGAGCAGGCAATGAGAAATCCAGACACTTGCTCTGCTTTTGGCATGACTCAGGATGTAGCCCCTGGTAATTAATTAGTCTCAGAATTAATAACAGCTTCTATTGAGAAACTCCCCTTTGTTTTCAATTTCAGCAAACCCACCTGATGATTTTTTTTGTCTTTGAATAACCCATGCATGAGACAACCAGGTATGTCTGGGTGATTTTATTGCTGCTTCACCCTTTTATAACTAGACATTCCTGTTTATTAGTAAGAATGAAATGTAAACTTCCTACTTCCCACCTACATCCTTGGTGTAATCCTGAAACAAAAAAAAAGGGAGCATAAGAGGACCCCTGCCACAACTTTTGCAGAGCCCAGGAGTGGGAAAAAACAAAACCAATGGGATCCCCAAACCCAAGGGGATTAACAAAACCAATGGGATTCCCAAAACCAAGGGGATCCCCAAAACCAGGGGGATTCCCAAAACCAAGTGGATCCCCAAAACCAAAGGGATCCCCAAAACCAAGGGGATTCCCAAAGCCAAGGGGATCCCCAAAACCAAAGGGACTCACAAAACCAATGGGATTCCCAAAACCAAGGGGATTCCCAAGACCAAGGGGATCCAGCTCTTCCCTGACTGGTCTCCTGTAAGGAGGGAGTCCAGCAGTGCAGGAACAAGGGAAGCAGCACGTGGATTTCTGGGACAATGGGACATCACAGCTGCACCTTGGGGACAGCACTGGAGCTGGGAGCTCATCCTGCTCCTCACAACCTCTCTGCAGGAATTGTTTCTGGAATTTTCTGTGAGCTGAAGCTTTCACCCCACTCTATTTTCAAATGAGAAACACATCCATGTAGCATTGATTGATCACTGCTGACCAAATGACTTGGCTGGTTTACATCTTGAAAAAAAATGATTTGGATCTTCATTTAAGCCACTTAAACACTGCTCACCTCTTTTACTTCCATGTGCTCGACTGCCCCTTTCTCATCAATTCAACTTGAATAACCCCAAGTAAGTAAAAAAATAATAATAAAATGCTACAGAGTTCTATCTCAGGTATGAGATATCCTATCAGGTATATCAAGTATCTGCTGGTATAACAGTAGAACTCAATATTTTCGAAGTCCTTTATAAATATTTATGTATAAAAATTCTTCAGAATCCAGTATTCCCAGATTGAATCTGTCCAACAAAATACGCGAAGAGCCACCAGAAGTGGACAACAGAAATCCTTAAAAGGCACTGAGCTCCTTCAGGGTGGTGAAAGTCTCCTTTGACTTGTACTGCCTGGCAAAGGTGGCCACTCTCTGCAGGGCTTCTGCCAGCCCTTCTCCCGTGGTGCCACAGCAGGGCTGCACGTACCAGTTCCTGTCACTGCAGTGCTTCTTCATCCTCAGCCTCCTGGTGACCTCCTCGGCGTTCAGAGCCCCGGGCAAATCCTGCTTGTTGGCCAGCACCACCACCGGCACGTTTCTCATGGATTCGTTCTTTAAAAGGAGCTCCAGTTCCCTCCTGGCTTCCTCCAGCCGGCGCTTGTCAGAGCTGTCCACCACGTAGAGCAGCCCGTCGGTGCCCTCCAGGAAATTGCTCCAGAGCTCTCGCATTTTCTTCTGGCCTCCAACATCCCAAAACGTCAGCGTGAAATCCTTCCCTGCGTCAATCATGTCCACGTTGAAGCCAATCGTCGGCATTGTCAGGAAAGCATCTTTGTACCTGAGCTTGTAGAGCAGCGTGGATTTCCCCGCCGAGTCCAGCCCCAGCATCAGGATGTTGGCTGGCTTCCCCGAGAAGGGTTTGGCGTTCAGCAAGCCCATCTATCCCGGGCACTTCTCTGCTCCGGGGATCTCCCCCCTCTGCCCTGGGGCCGATCTGTGTCGCTGCCTTTCCCCCTGCTGAGGTGAGGGAGAAGAGGCAGCAGCGAGCTCTGCAGCAGCCAAACCTCTGGACAAACACGCGCTGCTTTTATCGGCCTGATAAGGAGCCGGGAGGCTTCGGAGCGAGCAGAGCTCCGTGCCAAGCCTGTGGGTGGGACTGGGATGAGTAACGACAGCCCCGGTGGCACAGGCACAAAGGTTACAGGCTGCCAGCAGGTTTGAGCAGCCGCATTCCCAGCAGCCTGATCCCGGATCGTGGCCAGCTCCTGTCTCCGAGGGAATCCCCCCCGAGCGTCCACAGCCGTCTGGGGAAAAATGAACCAAGCAGGGAGGAGGGGAGATTTAAGATTTAACGTTTGTCACAGCCACAAAATGACCAGGTAGTTGATTTATGGGTGCATCTCGAGTCCCACAAACTGATCTTAGGTCTCTAATGTGAGTTTCAGCCCATGGACTCACTCAAACCCTAAGAGAACTCCAGTAAAACTGGGCTCTGCTCTAAGCAGCTGCCTCAGTGACTCCTCCTACCTGTCAACTCAGGGAGTTTGTTTATGGTGTTTGTGAACCAGTTTAACTGCACCCCACAAGGTGGAGACTAAACACAGACCTTATGGTTATCACCGAGATCCTGCTGCCTCAAATTAAAAATTCCTGTTACCTTCATTTCACCCTACTCCGTGGTGGCCAATGAAGATTTCCTTCAGGAAAGGGTCAAGAAATGAGGAAGTAACCGAGCCTTGATCTATTTTTTTGCCCCCATTCCAGGTAATAGAATAAAACAGGAGGAGATAGAAAATTTAGTCAGCTATTAATGAATTCTTATTGACTGTTCATCTTTCTGATAGTGGATGCACATTGGGCTGCTCTGACACATCCTGAGTCGTGCAGGAGTTGCCCTTACACCCAGGAAACCATTCCTCTTTGCTTCAGAAAGTCCAGAATCAGCAAAAAGATGTAAAGGTCTTGTGGTCAAACAAGCTGCTGACTGATAGAGCAATCATTTCGATAATTACGACGTTGCTTGCGTAAAATCCACCTCAGCCCTGACAGACAAGTTATAATCTGGTTTCTCTTGAGGCTAAAAGGGTTAGACCAGGACTAACTGGGAGCAACAAGAGATGGCAGTGACACACTCACTGCTGCACGGTTTTCACAGTTAATAACACGGATGGATTATATGTAGGGTTTTTCTGGATGCAGTAAACCAGAGAAGAAAGTGTCTGCATTTCTTTATAAATAAATGGACACGAGGGAATTGGAAGATGGGGAGGCAGCAAACTGCAAAACACAGGGTTAACACGTCAAGTGGATGAGAATTGCCTGATGCAAATCCAAAAAAATATGGATATCTTGAGCAAGGCAGGGATGGATGGTCTGTCCTCAGGTGTGACTGCAAGATCCCTCACAGTTCTCTGCTCTGTGTGTGCTCCACCTGTACTGGGTGTTTGTGATCACAGCTGTTTCCTCCATCAGCTTCAAAGCTGGGATCGAGCAGAACTTGACTTTTGGCAAGGTAGTTTACATGGGCCTCTGCAGGTTTCTGGCTATGCCAGAGTCCAGAGCCAGATCTTGTGACTCTGACAGACAAGGCTCCTGCACTGCCCAAGGTGCATCCTTTGAAGATTTTTAATAAATCCCTGCTTCTTTCCTTTTTGTCCAGCCTCTGTCCCAGGGAGCCTCTCCAGGCATTACTCCAGAGGTCAAACCTCAGGACAGAGCACACTGCAGCCTCCTGCTGCCTGCTCCTGACCCCATCCCTGCTCCTGATCCTGTGCCTGCTGCTGACCCCATCCCTGCTGCTGACCCCATCCGTGCTCCTGACCCCATCCCTGCTGCTGACCCCCTCCCTGCTCCTGACCCCATCCCTGCTGCTGACCCCATCCCTGCTCCTGACCCCATCCCTGCTGCTGACCCCATCCCTGCTCCTGACCCATCCCTGCTGCTGACCCCATCCCTGCTGCTGACCCCATCCCTGCTGCTGACCCCATCCCTGCTCCTGACCCCATCCCTGCTGCTGACCCCATCCCTGCTGCTGACCCCATCCCTGCAGCCTGACCCAGCCTCTCCGATTTCTCCGATCCCTCGGACGACACCCATCCCTGCTGCCTGACCCCATCCCTGCTCCTGACCGTGCCTGCTGCTGACCCCATCCCTGCTGCTGACCCCATCCCTGCTCCTGACCCCGTCCCTGCTGCTGACCCCATCCCTGCTCTGACCCCATCCCTGCTGCTGACCCCATCCCTGCTCCTGACCCATCCCTGCTGCTGACCCCATCCCTGCTCCTGACCCCGTCCCTTCTCCTGACCCCATTCCTGCCCATCCTGCTGCGGACCATCCCTGCTGCTGACCCCATCCCTGTTCCTGACCCCATCCCTGCTCCTGGCCCCGCGCTGCTCCTGGAGCTGGAGAGGCCCCATCCCGCACCTTTGCTTTGTCCCAAGGTGTGTTTGCTCTGGCCAGCCCGCGCTGTGGGCTCTGTGTCGAGCTTGCCTTTCAGCTCTCCTGCAGAACCAGAGCCATAAACCCGGGACAGCCGATTTAGCACCAGCTCCGCACAGTAACCCTTCCGTAAACTGAAGAGCTTAACGTAAACCCTGCCCATTCCCAAGTAATGCAAACCCTGCCCATTCCCAAATCATGCAGGCAGGATATTCCAGCGCTTAAGCTCCGCGCGGTGATGGATGCGCTAACTAGGCAGCCATCCTCGCTGGGGGCACTTCCAGCGGCCGAGGCAGGAAGGGCAGGAAGCGGTGCTGTCTGTGCCCGGCCTTTGCTCTCGGGGGAGCTGCGGGCAGAGGGCGGAGGAGCGGGGCCCGCGGGCTGCGGGCGTTCGGCGAGGCGGAAGAGGAGGCGGCTCCTTCCCGCTGCGGCCGGAGCGGCCCGAGCGGGAACACGGTAATGGCAGCGGGGATGGGGAATGGGGACGGGAATGGGGATGGGATGGGGATGAGGATGGGGTGGGGATGGAGGGAGGGCAGCCCGGGATACGGCGGGATGCGCGCATGGAACGGCGCGGGGTCAGCGAGTCCCCGGCGCGGCTGTGCTGCCGGCTCCGAGCAGAGAGACCGGAGACACGGCCCGGAGCGGGTCCGGTACCGGCTCCGAGCAGAGAGAGACCGGAGACACGGCCCGGAGCGGGTCCGGTACCGGCTCCGAGCAGAGAGACCGGAGACACGGCCCGGAGCGGGTCCGGTACCGGCTCCGAGCACAGAGAGACCGGAGACACGGCCCGGAGCGGGTCCGGTACCGGCTCCGAGCAGAGAGACCGGAGACACGGCCCGGAGCGGGTCCGGTACCGGCTCCGAGCAGAGAGACCGGAGACACGGCCCGGAGCGGGTCCGGTACCGGCTCCGAGCACAGAGAGACCGGAGACACGGCCCGGAGCGGGTCCGGTACCGGCTCCGAGCAGAGAGACCGGAGACACGGCCCGGAGCGGGTCCGGTACCGGCTCCGAGCAGAGAGACCGGAGACACGGCCCGGAGCGGGTCCGGTACCGGCTCCGAGCACAGAGAGACCGGAGACACGGCCCGGAGCGGGTCCGGTACCGGCTCCGAGCACAGAGAGACCGGAGACACGGCCCGGAGCGGGTCCGGTACCGGCTCCGAGCAGAGAGACCGGAGACACGGCCCGGAGCGGGTCCGGTACCGGCTCCGAGCACAGAGAGCCCGAGGCACGGCCCGGAGCGGGTCCGGTACCGGCTCCGAGCACAGAGAGACCGGAGACACGGCCCGGAGCGGGTCCGGTACCGGCTCCGAGCACAGAGAGACCGGAGACACGGCCCGGAGCGGGTCCGGTACCGGCTCCGAGCAGAGAGACCGGAGACACGGCCCGGAGCGGGTCCGGTACCGGCTCCGAGCAGAGAGACCGGAGACACGGCCCGGAGCGGGTCCGGTACCGGCTCCGAGCAGAGAGACCGGAGACACGGCCCGGAGCGGGTCCGGTACCGGCTCCGAGCAGAGAGAGACCGGAGACACGGCCCGGAGCGGGTCCGGTACCGGCTCCGAGCACAGAGAGCCCGAGGCACGGCCCGGAGCGGGTCCGGTACCGGCTCCGAGCACAGAGAGACCGGAGACACGGCCCGGAGCGGGTCCGGTACCGGCTCCGAGCACAGAGAGACCGGAGACACGGCCCGGAGCGGGTCCGGTACCGGCTCCGAGCAGAGAGACCGGAGACACGGCCCGGAGCGGGTCCGGTACCGGCTCCGAGCACAGAGAGACCGGAGACACGGCCCGGAGCGGGTCCGGTACCGGCTCCGAGCAGAGAGACCGGAGACACGGCCCGGAGCGGGTCCGGTACCGGCTCCGAGCAGAGAGACCGGAGACACGGCCCGGAGCGGGTCCGGTACCGGCTCCGAGCAGAGAGACCGGAGACACGGCCCGGAGCGGGTCCGGTACCGGCTCCGAGCAGAGAGAGACCGGAGACACGGCCCGGAGTGGGTCCGGTACCGGCTCCGAGCAGAGAGACCGGAGACACGGCCCGGAGCGGGTCCGGTACCGGCTCCGAGCACAGAGAGACCGGAGACACGGCCCGGAGCGGGTCCGGTACCGGCTCCGAGCACAGAGAGCCCGAGGCACGGCCCGGAGCGGGTCCGGTACCGGCTCCGAGCAGAGAGACCGGAGACACGGCCCGGAGCGGGTCCGGTACCGGCTCCGAGCACAGAGAGCCCGAGGCACGGCCCGGAGCGGGTCCGGTACCGGCTCCGAGCACAGAGAGACCGGAGACACGGCCCGGAGCGGGTCCGGTACCGGCTCCGAGCAGCCCCGAGGGTCCCGGGGCCGGGCTCATCCCTCGCAGCCCCGAGGGTCCCGGGGCTGGGTTCATCCCCTCGCAGCCCAGAGGGTCCCGGGGCTGGGTTCATCCCCTCGCAGCCCAGAGGGTCCCGGGGCTGGGTTCATCCCCTCGCAGCCCAGAGGGTCCCGGGGCTGGGTTCATCCTCTCGCAGCCCCGAGGGTCCCGGGGCTGGGCTCACCCCTCGCAGCCCCGAGGGTCCCGGGGCCGGGCTCACCCCTCACAGCCCGAGGTTTTCGGGCCGGGCTCACCCCTCGCAGCCCGAGGGTCCCAGTGCCGGCTCCGAGCAGCCCCGAGGTTTTCGGGCTGGGTTCATCCCCATCCATCCATCCATCCATCCATCATCCATCCATCCATCCATCCATCATCCATCCATCCATCCATCCATCCATCCATCCATCCATCCATCCATCCATCCATCCATCCATCCATCCCTTCCTGCTCGCTGGCAGCACCCGGGCCATGCCCGTGCTGGGAAAGGTGCCTGGCACGGAGCGGGGCTGGCTCGGGCAGGCGCGAGTGACAGCAAGGCGTTGCTCAAGGTCCTTTAAATAAAAAAGCCTCAATTTTTGGCATTAGAGCACCGCAGCCCGCGATCTTGCAAAATCGCCTCTAGTTCCGATTGGTTTTAAGTTTAAAAACGTAGAGCCAGTGGCTGGTTTGGGCAGGAAGGGCTTTAAATATTTGTCTCGTTCCTGCCGTGTGCAGGGACAGCTCACAAAGACCAGGCTGCTCCAGCCGGCCTTAAAGCCAGCTTTAAATAATAGATTTCCAAATTATTCCAGCTGGTAGCTTTAAAAAGGATTTATTTTCCTATACACCTACTATTATGATATTTTAAAATCGTTATGTTGCACTATTAGTTATTATATTATATTATATTATATGATATTATATTATATTATATCATATCATATCATATCATATCATATCATATCATATCATATCATATCATATATTATATTATATTATATTATTTATATTATATTATATTATATTATATTATATATATTATATTATATTATATTATATTATATTATATTATATTATATTATATTATATTATTATTATATTATATTATATTATATCACCTTATATTATATGTTAGAAGTCTTTAATGAATATAAGATTTTCCCACCTTTTTTTTCCTGTCAAGCACGTCCACAATCCCCTACCTGTGTGGCAGATGCATCTAAATCCCTGTGGACCATTCTGAGCCTTGTGTTGCCTCACGTTTATTTCAAAGGTCACCAGTTTTATCTGTTGGCACAATCCCAGCTTGGAGGAAAGTGAAAGAAATGCCCTGGAAGGGAAAACCTGCCAGCAAAAAAGTCTGGAAGTGGAGGAGGAGCTGGAAGGGCTCCACCTGCACCATGACTGAGCAGAATAAATTCTTCCTATAAAGAATCAAAACATTTATAATATTTTTTTTTCCATTAGGCAGCCAAGAACTGATCAAACTGATCAGTTTTCGCTGATATGCTTTAAAGTCAATGATCAAAATAAATGCTATTGATCGAAAATTGTATTGATACATAATTCAGGTTATTTTCTTTCTTTTTGGGGCCAGAGCTGCAGCAGTGTCCTTGGTTCTGGGGCTGGAAAAGGATTGTTCTGTGTCCTTGGTTCTGAACAAGGATTGTTCTGTGTCCTTGGGGCTCTGGTAAAAGGATTGTTCTGTGCCCTTGGTGCTGGAAAAGGATTGTTCTGTGTCCTTGGTTCTGGAAAAGGATTGTTCTGTGTCCTGAGCTGTGAGCAGAACTCGCTGACACTTTCTGTGGAGTTCAGAGTCACCCCCCAGTGCAGGGCAGAGTCTGGAAAATAGGAAAGCTAGAACGTAATGCATCAATATTACAGCACAATTCCACCTGGCACTCCAGCCAGCACAAGGAGAAGGTAATATTTGACTGACAGCACTCTGACTGCCACTTTCCCCTTTCTTTCCCAGCAAGGAAGATGCTCCAGGACTCGTGGAACAGATCCTGAGGGACGCCAGCAGATCCCAACCATGACACCGGCTCTGGTCAGCGCCTTGTACGTGAGACCCTTGAAATGGATTTTCCTGTTGCTGCTGGTGTTTTCCCTGATAACCATGTGGTACATCACCCTCTCCTCCAAGGCTGGCCTGGAGGACCTGAACCTGCTCTACTTCTACGAGTACGAGCCCGTGTTCCGGCAGCAGCGCCCGTTCACGCTGCGCGAGCGCCCCGCCTGCGCCCACACCCAGCCCTTCCTGGTCATCCTGGTGGCTTCCAGCCCCCGGGACGTGAAAGCCAGGCAGGCCATCAGGATCACCTGGGGCTCCCGGCGCTCCTGGTGGGGCCAGCGTGTCCTGACCCTGTTCCTGCTGGGGCAGGAGGCGCCGAGGGACGAGGGGCCGGCCGCGCTGTCGGTGGAGGACGAGAGCGTCCTCTACGGGGACATCATCCGCCAGGATTTCCTGGACACCTACGACAACCTCACCCTGAAGACCATCATGGCCTTCCAGTGGCTCTCTGAGTTCTGTCCCAGCGCCAGGTTCTTCATGAAGACAGACACCGACGTCTTCATCAACACTCCCAACCTGGTGAAGCTCCTGCTGCAGCTGAACTCCTCGGAGAACGTTTTCACCGGGTACCCCCTCCTGGAGAACTTCGCCTACAGAGGCTTTGACAGGAAGAGATCCATCTCCTATGAGGAGTATCCCTTCAGGCTCTATCCCCCCTACTGCAGCGGCCTGGGGTACATCTTGGATGGCAAGCTGGCTCTGAGGACTTACGAGCTCATGGGCCACGTCAAACCTCTGAAATTTGAGGATGTTTACGTGGGAATTTGCTTGAATATCCTCAAAGTCAACGTCACTGTTCCACAAGACGCAGAACAATTCTTTCTCTATAAAATCAGCTTTGACATCTGTAAGTACAGACACCTGATTGCAGTTCATGGCCTCACATCCAGTGAGCTGGTGCAGTTTTGGCAGGATTTGTCATCTGACACCTCCAAAACTTGCTTTTGATTGTGGATTTCTTTAGAAACTTCAGTTTGGTATGAGGGTGGCCTCTAGAGCTGACTCTGACTGCTGGGGCAGCGTTTCTCCAGGGCATTCCAATAAAAATGGATTCACAAATGTGTGTGTCCCACTCCCAGAGGGTACCTTGGAATGCTCTGGCCCATCTCTGCCTTTCCATGTGCTGGAGCAACCCTGGGATTTCCCCCTGAATCCTCTGGAATGTACAAAATGTCACCAAGGAAAGATGTTTATGCAAAGAAAGCAGCTTTGAGAATGCTTCCCAAATTCCTGCCTGGATTTTTTTTTAATTGTTTTATTGCCACACTCCATTATTTATTTGTTGTCCAGCATGAAATTTAACCCAACCCAACTTTTTTTTTTTTTCCTGTGTAACCCCCTGAGAGTGTCACACCTTTTATTTAAACTTGTATTTAAATATGTCACCTCCTCAGTGCTTCCAGGAGTGTTCCCAGCCTGGGGATCCCGTGGGATCTGCAGGAGCTGAGGGGAAATGCTGGAAATGTGGTGCACTTTGTGTGTCCTTACCAAATGGAATGGCTTCGGTGTCTCTGCTGCTGCTCCCAGACCAGGGAGATGGAGTGGAGCTCACGAGCAATTTGGAAATCCCCAAAACATTTGGATCATCAATCCCCCACCCCTGTGTGTGTGTGTGATGCATCCCAGGAGCTTTGGAGCCCTGTGAGGAAGATGAGAAATCATTCCTGGTGTGATTTACCTCTGCATCTAAACGAGTTCTTTTCTTCCCCATTTTAAAACACCAAAAAGTCAGAAACTCCCCCCACTGACACTTCCAAGAAGACCAACTCCCCCCCGTGTGTAAAGACCGCTTTTTAATCACTTTATTCATATCAGCAAGGCCCAGTTCTCAGTAGTTTACACTTCTAATGGACGACGATACAGAATTTTGCAATCGCATGGACAAAATGAACCTGGACACAGCCACGACACGGGGAGGGGCAGAGACTCCAGAGAGCCACGCTGCCAGGGCACGGCCCCACAGCCCCCTGGGCTCTCAGAGACACAAGTGGGCAGCTCGGGGGGCTGCCCAGCCCTCCAGGGCACGGCTGGGGGGTCCCCAGGGCCTCGTGGGCAGCGCTGGCTGCTGCTCTGCCCCACCACTGCACCTGCCTGGGCTGCAAGGCGAGGCTGGGCTGGGGATTTTAGGCAGAAAAAGCTCGTGGGGGTATCACTCTCCAGGCAGGGGGGTCGGATTTTTGTGTTCTGGTGGTGCTTTAAAAAAAAAAAATAAAAATAAAGGCTGTTTTTTATTTTATTTTATTTTTTGACCTCGGGGCAATGTGGCGTCGCAGCGCTGAGGGAATGATGTTCTGTGTTCCCAGCTCCAGGGGGAATTCCAGCTGGGTTTGATTGATCCTGGGAGAACTGCCTGGGGCTGGGATTGTTTACACACCCTAAACCCCAAACCCCTCTGTTCTCTACCGTGTGAAATGCTTAGAAATAAATTATTTACCACGAGAACACTGATACTACAGCACAGCTTGTATTGCTTTTTTTTTTTTTTTAAATGTAATTATGACTCTGCTGCCTTCAGAAAAACAGATAAAGCAGAGAATGCTCGTGGTGGGGAGGAATGAGAATCCTGGGGAGGTGAGGGGGGGCAGAAATTCTCCTGTCACCTGCAGGAATTTGGGGTTTTTGTGCCTCAAATGCTGACACTGCTCACAGGTTTATACACAGTGATCTCTTTGTGCCACCTGAAATTGTCATTTACAGTGCCAGCAGCATTAGAAAAACATCCATCCTGCTCCTGGTTTTCCTAAAAAAAAAAAAACCAAAACCATTTCCCAATCTGGCTTGTATTTGAGTCTGACTTTATTATTGCTTAAAAGGCTGTAAAATTCCTGACTGAGCTCCTGTTTCTGCTCAAAGCCATTCTTAGGGAAGCTTTGAGTGTGATTAGCCTGGCAAAAGGTGAAAAACCTTAAAAGTGTGAAATAATCTGGGCATTGAAGTAGGGGAGGCCCAAATTTTATTGCATCTGCCTAGAATATTGTACAAAAACCAAAGTGGAAAACACAGGCTAAAGGTTTTCCAAATCCTAAGTTTTTTTCTTCATGCAGCTGTATTAAATCAGAATTCCAAATATTTGTGGTTTTGATAATAAAACTGTGGGGTTTCCTGACCTGAAAAGCCTAATAATAATAATAATAATAATAATAATAATAATAATAATAATAATAATAATAATAATAATAATAATAATACATCGGGCAAAGATGTTTGGAAGTTGCTGTTGGGTGAGGAACAAAAGCTGAAATTCCCAGTCTGGATGTTATTTCAGAGGAGTTAAAACGCTGCAATGCTTTGTGTGAATCCTGGAACAAATAAATTCCCAAGAAATCATCCAGCAGATAGATGTAGGGGCAGCATTCCCTGTGGCCACTGTAATAGGATGTTTGGGATATTCCCCTAAATTCTGCCTCACATTTATGGATGAGCAGGCTGGAAAAATGGAGAGGCTTCCAAAAATACAGGATTGGCCATTAAACTTGGGAAAAAGTGCTTTAGTTCCCTATTGCTCAGATAATCCCCAGAATCCCAGACTGGTTTGGGTTGGAAGGGACCTCAAAAACCACCTGGTTCCAAAGCAGACACAGGAGCTGCCCAAATCCAGAAAATCCATCCATTTTTCCCCCCAAGAATTGCCCTCAACCCCGTGTCTGTGGCTCTGGGAAGGCTTCAGCTGCACCCACCAGCTTTGGCTTTCCAGAGCACCCAGATTTTCCTCCAGAGCTGGACTCAGCTGATCCCTGGAATTTTAAGTTCTCTCAGGAAAATCCGTATTTATCCACCTGCTCCCCGAAGCCTTGTGCAGTCAGCACTGTAAAAATAAAAGCAGCAGAACTCCAGCTCGTGACGAGCTGCACAGATCTTTTTCTCTGTGAGTTTTAGAAAGGCCATTCCTGGATATATTGGGCACGAGGGGCAGCAGCTCTGGGCAAATTCCAGCAGAACATTCTCACTTGGAATTTTGTACAGAGTAAAATCCCACTCTGGGAGATGAAAGGCTGGTGTGAGGTGGTGTTTTTTTTCTGTAGCATAATCACTGCCTAAATGTTTCTCTGTGTAAAACAAGCCTCAGCTACATTAGGAATAAATCCACATTATTTAAAGCAGGGCTGTCCTGTATTCTAGACACAAAATTCCCTTTTTATTTATTTTTTTTTTCAGGCTGTGGCATTGGTGTTTCTACAGCCAACACTGCTCAAGCTGACACAGCGTTTTAATTCTGACTTCTGGATTCTAAAATCTTCGCCATATTCTTAATTTCACCTCTGGAAATTCAACCCTGCACCAGCGGCAGCAGTGGGAGGTGCGATCCTTTATCCTGGCGGCTGCTGTGGGATTTTGGGAATGTCGGGGCAGGCTCAGGCCAGTAGAAGGAGCCAGGGTGCCACGGAAAGCTGGGACAGCTCCGGGGGACAGGCTGGGACAGGCCAGCCCTGCAGGAATCCAGAGGCAGGGAAGGGGCAGCTCCATGGCAATCCCTGCTCCAGGAGAGAACCGGCAGAATGACCCCGGGGGGGCTGGGATAACCCTGGAACAAACAGCCCCCCAAACTTCCCTGACAAAGAATCCAGTGGATTCCCTGGGACAAACAGCCCAATCCCAGCACTGGGATATACCCTGGAAAACAGCCCAATTCCAGCACTGGGATATTTATCCCTTGGAAAAACAGCCCAATTCCCAGCACTGGGATATTCCTGGAACAGCCCAGTCCAACTGGGATATCCCTGAACCCCAGACTGGGATATTTACCCCTGGAACAGCCCAGCATGGGATATCTACACCTGGAACAGCCCCAATTCCCAGCACTGGGATATTTATGCCTGCAACAGCCCAATTCCCAACACGGGATACCCCTGGAACAAAACACCCCAATATTCCCAGCACTGGGATATTCTGGACAGCCCAGCACTGGGATATTTACCCCTGGAACATCCCCAGTCCCCAGCACTGGGATATTTACCCCTGGAACAGCCCTAGTTCCCAACACTGGGATATTTACCCCTGGAACATCCCCAGTCCCCAGCACTGGGATATTTACCCCTAGAACAGCCCAGCACTGGGATATTTACCCCTGGAACATCCCCAGCCCTGGCTCTGCTGGTGGCTCCCGGTCCCTTTGGTCGCCCCGGGCCACCCGAGGATGCTCTTGGGCAGCGGCTCCGTCCCGGGCGCGGTGTCCCGAGGCTCCCGAGGCTCCCGGGGGACGGAGCCGCCGGCCGTGCCCGAGGAGCTCCCCGGGCTCCGCAGAAGGGAGGCAGGGACCCTTCGCAGAGGGAGGATGGAGCGTTAAGGCAGCGGGAGAAGCCCGGGTGGGTCAGGTTGCATCAGCAATATGTACAAGGAATTCACCTGGTCAGCCTGCAGCCGGGTCACCACGGCGGAGTTTGGCACAAATCGGCACGACTGGAAAGCTGGGAACTTCCCAAACCTTCCAGCTGGGAGCACGGGTAGGCACTGCACGGGGGTGTGGGGAACCACACAAAGCCTCTCGCCTCCATCGGTCGTTGTCTTTGAAGCTGAAGCTCCTTTTTCGAAGCACTCGGAGCAAAAATCCCCCGGCTAAGCAGAGATGATGGGCACGGGTGGCTTTGGCCAGGACAGCGCTGCCAGGGACGGGGCAGAGGAAGCTGGAGGTGCTGGACCTGTTCCTGCTGCAGCTGCAGCCTCTTGGAGGTTGACACAGGGCTGCCTGGAGGGGCTGGAATGAGCTGGAATGATCCAGGCCAACCTGCAAGCCCCTCCTGTCCTGCCGTGTTCGCCTACACCCTGGGAGCAGGGCTCGCTTCCAGCGTGAGCTCACTCCCAGCGCTCCCTCCTGGCTGGGAATTCCTGCCAGCTCCTTCTCCCGGGCTGGAGGGGCAGGCAGCCAGCTGTGCTCCAGAGGTCATGGATCCCTCAGGAATGCTCTCTGACCTTGGGATGCTCCCTGCAGCCAGGAGCTCCCATCCAGCGCTCTTGGTCAATCCCGTTTTTCTGGGCGTGACCATCATTCCAGCTCCTCCAGTGCTTGTGCTGGGTTAGAGAGGATGCCGCTGGACACAAACATCCCTCTCCTTTAGAGCTGCTGGCCGGAATTCCCTTTTTCCCAGGGCAGCTGTGCCCTCCAAAAGAAAGGCACAACGGGAACGTCTCCAGTGAAGGAGACAGGGAGGGCAAACTCCACACACTGAGCTCTGCCTGGAGCTGCTGCTGAGCCATTCCCAGCCCAGGATCCAGCATTCCCAAGGAGTCAACACCCCAGGGCTGCATTTCCCAGCCCTCTGACCTCAGCTGCCTTTCCCCACCGAAGTGCTCTGCAATTCTCACCTTTTCCTGGCCGCCGAACAGCCAGGCTGCCCTGCAGAGCCAGAGTGCACTGGCAGGGGATTAGAAATGCCAGGAACCTCCCTGCTCTGGGAAAGGGCTCTCCCTGCAGTTCACGATGAGCAGAAGGGTCCAGTTTTGTGTTTTGGGAATGCCACCAGAGCCAAGGAAGGGCTGAGATTATCCCCAGCCAAATTAAAGGGGGGAAGTTTGTCGGGGGAGAGGTGACCTGTGGATAAAAGTGGAAAGGCAAAGATGGGGATTCCTTCTGGAGCAGAAATTTGTGCTCTTTGATTTTTGCCTTGAGAGATCCCGAGCCCCTCAGCACCCCCCCAGCACAGCTCAGCCTCACCCCAAAGCCCTGCAGGTGAGCAGTGGGTGCCAGGAAAATGAGAAATGAGGAATATTGTATTTCCCAAGGAACAGGCAGTGCCAGGTCATCCATCACATCCCTGATCCACCTCCAGACCCAAACACAGGCAGCCTCCATCACCCTGAAGACTTGAGCAGATTGTCCAGGGCCACGTTCTGGGGGAGATCCCAAGGACTTTTGTAAGGCAGGATGAGCATGAACCCCAAATCCTGCCTGCCCTGTCCCTCTGCCATGACACAGCTGGTACCAGAGTTGCAGCCAACTCAAACTGTCCTCATTCCAACTTACAGCAGTCACAGATCCCAAAATACAATTAAATACCGAAAGTTAGACCTAAACATACTTTTTAAAATCTAGATTTAACACAACCTTTCATCTCTACAGTGCATTGATGCTGCCTGGCATTTGCATGTCATCCCAAAAGCTGCTTCCAGAGGGGTCTGCCCCGGATGAACACCACAAATCCATCTGCAGTGGTACAAGGAAGTCTTTCACAGGCTTGACTTCCAGCTAGGTAGCTCTGAGGAACTTGGATGAGGTTCCAAACAGTCACCAGTGAAATTCATTTGCTCTCACATCACTTTCCAAGTCCGTGCCACAGAAATAATAAGGTCAGGGTGATTCTGGGTGAAGGACAGAGATCCTGCTACCACAGCCGAGCTCTGTTCCCAGCCAGGAGGTTCAGGACTCCCAGGATTTTGCTGAAGTTCACCAAGAGTTGGTTTGGATACGATATGGCCTAGAAGAACTGCTCTAGAGTAATGCACAGCCTGAATAAACGTGGTAATTCAGGAGCTCTACCTACTCACATGCTTGGCAGGGGTTTATTTCGGGGCAGGGTTCAACAAAGCGAGAGCCAGCAGTGGCAGCAGGCTGAGAGTTGGCTCCTCTTCCTCCTCCACATCACAAACCCTTCTCCTACCCCCCCTTATCACTACAGACACGAGGAACGTGAGAGCAGCTGCCGAGCAGCGACGCCCACGAGGGAAAAAAGCAGCAGCACTGCCCTGAGCCCGCCGTGCCCCTGAGCCGGAGGGGAGGAATCAACCAAAAACCTACACAGGACCGGCAAAGAAAAGTGAGAGATGGCAGGGTCCAGTCGGTTCCTAAGGAGCAGCGAGGGCACAGAGGCGGGGGACACGGGGACGAACTGGATTCTGGTGGGCGCTCAGCATGGATTTGTTGTATTGCTCCTTTTGTCAAGCCAAGAACAGAGCCCGGGGGCAGCCCCGCTCCGGGAGCTCCCTCCTGCAGCCAGAGTGTTCCGAGTCCTGAGCGGGCCCGGCAGGGGCCCCCTCACGGCTGCTCCTCTGCTTTGCTGCTATTCCTGAACTTCACCACCATCACTGTGATGTTGTCGGGGCAGCCTCTGTAGAAGGACTGCAGCACGATGCTCTTGGCGCCGAAGTGCGGCTCGTCCAGGCGCTCCTTGATGAACCGCACCGCCTCCTCGTTGCTGAAGGCGTCCCACAGCCCGTCCGAGGCCAGGATCATGAACTCTGGCTGCAGTTTGTCCAGGTCAAAGCTCAGGATGTCGGGGTCGGGGATCACCACGTTCAGGTTCTTCAGGGGGTAATCGCCCAGCGAGCGCGACATGGCCAGGATGCCCTGCACACGCCACGAGCCGTTGAAGCTGATGAAGCCACCTGGGGAGAGAGAGCCAAGGCTCAGGGCAGCTCTTTGGAACCTCCAGGAGGATCTCTGGCTCCTGCCAAACCCTCCCCCAGATGCTGTCTCTGAAAATCAGCCTTCTAATTTGTTTTAGTCTAGTGCAGTCAGTTCTCGTAAATTACAAAATAAACAAGGATCATGTTTACATTCCTTTGTAAAAGAATCACCTGATAAACTTCTCAAGTGACCAGTAGAAATAGAGAAGCAGTAACTTCTCTGTCCAATCCCTGATCGCTGTCCAGAAACTTATAGATACAAAGTCGACAATAAAACTAAAAACTTTCCTTCTTTTCTTTCCTACCTGAACATTTTGTGTTGATTCTGTGTGTTTCTTTTCCACCCCAGGAGTGCTCTGTCCTCCCCAGGAATGTCTTTACCATCCCCAGGAGTGGCTCTGTCCTCCCAGAATGTCTCTGCCATTCCCAGGAATGGCTCTGTCTCCCGAGAACACCCAGCACGGAATTCTGTCAACAATTCTAGGAATCCCTTGAAATTTTGCAGAAGAAAAACAGTGAGATTTGATCAGCTGTACATCTGCCCTGGATTTTGGGTGGAAAATAGATTTGATCTGTTGTTACCTCTGCCCTGTGGGAATTTTGGGTGGAAAATAGATTTGATCTGTTACCTCTGCCCTGGGAATTTTGGTGGAAAACAGGAGATTTGATCTGCTGTTACCTCTGCCCGTGGAATTTTGGTGGAAAACAGAGATTTGATCTGCTGTTACCTCTGCCCGGGGAATTTGGGTGAAAGAGAGATTGATCAGCTACCACCTCTCCCCGTGGAATTTTAGAGAAAACAGAGAGCGATCTCTGCCACCTCTCCCATTGAGTCAATTGATCCTACCTCTCCCGGCATTTAAAAACAGATTGACTGCGCCTCACGCACTCCACCCCCGGGAAATACAATTCAGCGAAAATAAAAACGAACCTCCCCCACTCACCAGCTCTCTTAATCCTCTTCCTCTCCTTCAGCTGGTAGGGCTTGTGGTCGTGGGACAGGGGGATGGCGTTGCCATCCTTGTCACACAGCACGCCCCGGGAGTCGCCCACGTTGGCCACGGTGAGCTCCTTGTCGGACAGCAGGGCGATCAGACACGTGGTGCCTGCAGGGACAACAGCAGGGGAGGGGAAAATCCCACAGGATGGAAAAAAGAGCTCCGTGGGCAGCAGGGAAATGTTGTTCCTGGCACAGAATCCCAGGAGGGTTGAGCTGGGGAGGACTTCCCAGATTGGGGAGTCCCAGCTGTGACTCTCGGGGCGCTGAGCCCTCCTTAGCAGGGCAGAGAGGCTGAAAGGGCAGGGATGATTCCCAGATCCCAGCTCCCATTTCCTATTCATCTCCCATTTCCCATTATCACATTTTGCATTTCCAGTCTCCCATCTCCCATTTCTAACCTCCCATTTCTCGTCTCCTATTTCCCATTTCCTATTAATCTCCCATTTCCCATTTCCTATTAATTTCCCATTTCCCATTATCCCATTTCCTATTAATCTCCCATTATCCCATTTCCTATTAATCTCCCATCTCCCACCATCCCATTTCCTATTACCCCATTTCCCATTTCCAATCTCCCATTTCTCCTCTCCCATCTCCCCTTTCCCATTTCTCCTCTCCCATCTCCCCTTTCCCATTTCTCCCATCTCCCATCTCCCCTTTCCCATTTCTCCCATCTCCCATCTCCCCTTTCCCATTTCTTCCCTCTCCTTTCCAGTTCCCATCTGCCCATTCCTGCCCCCCTCACCCAAACCCAGAGGATCCCAGCTCAAAACCCCATTCTGGGGCTGACACCTGGATGCAATCCCTAAATATCAGTATCTCCCAGGACTGCTTGACAGCAGGCAGAAATGAATTCCATCTCTTTTTTAATGTTGTGCAATTGTGAAACTCATTTCTCCGGGATTGCTGGGGAAGAAGGGCCATCCATTAAGGGAAAAAAGTGATTTTCACATTAAATCCACAGGTTAAAACCACCTCCAGAACCTCCCAGCAGGCTGGGATTCCCTGGCACGCTAGAATCAAATGCCAAAAATGCCTTTAAATAACCAAAATCTGCCACAGATCAGGCACTGACCACCTCAGAGGTTTAGGGATGCTGTGAATCAAAGGAATGGGATTAAGAACCAGCAAAGCTTTGTGGGGAGAAAATATTCTTGCACAAAATTACCCCAGCCTTAGCTAGTCAAGAATGCCACTTTTTAAACTAAAGGATTTAGAGATTAGGAGAGGATTTGTCCCCATCTGTCACTTTTGGCCTCCTTTCATTTTTTTTTTTAAAGCTTCCTTACTCAAACCTCAGTAAAAATCTTGCCAGCATTTGACTATTTCCAGACAAACTCATTTTATTTGTGGTGGATTTTATTTGTGATGGATTGATTCCCTAAAGGGAAAGATTGCCACTGGGATGTGGAGTCCATGGAGGCTGCACTTTATTAATATTGGATGTTGCCAGAAAGGCCAAATTACCACCCAAAATTGTGCCAAAATCCAAATTGTGAGCTGTTTTTTTGAAACAAAAAACAAAAAACCACCAAACCCCAATTTTCTAAACCAGCTGTTATGCAGCTTCTCATTCCCACAGGATTTTTGCTGGATGAGAGAAATCCCCAAAGAAGTGTTTCAAGCAGTTTTCATCTTTATTTTCACTGTACAAACACAGATTTCCATGAAGGAAAAAGCTTCCTTTTCCTTCTCCCTGCATTTTCTCCTCCCTAACAAACATTAGAAATGAAAATAAGTGGAGAGGAGCTGGAGTGACCAAACTAAGGGGGGAAAAAACCAAAATAAATTGCAGGATTTGTCAGAGTGGGAAATTCTCTGTGAGAAAAGCTCAACAGAGGTGACAGAAAGCAACAACTTTTGATGCTTATTTTTTATGCATCATTAAAATCAGACCATATGTGATGAAAGAAAAATTCTCATTTTACCTCTGCTGGCCTTTGAGAACCCATAATCCTGGTGGGTGGTGAATTTTGCAAAAAAATAAGAAAAAAAAAAAAGATCCAAAAGCTGGGAGGTGTTTTTAACTGCTTGAAAACAAAATTCTAGGGGAAAAAAAAAGTATCAGATCTGAAAGCTGTGAAAAAATCCACAAAATTTCCTGGGTTTGGCTGCCCGTGGCCTCGTGTCACGTTTGAAATCAGGTTTTGTGTCTGCCCTGTCCACTGTCAGCTGGGGAAGGGCAAAAATCAGATTTTTGTGAAGGAGAAAAAAGCAAAAACCAGGGTCAGTGCAGTGACAGAGGGAGATCAATGAACATCAGGACACATGAGCCAAGTTTTGGGGCAGTAAAATGAGAATTTTGAAGAGGCACTTCAGGGGGCAAACACTTTCCCAAAAACGAGGGCAAAAGTTCAACCTGCACAAGGTGTTTGGGGAAAAAACTGAAAATGAGCCAATTTTGGGGCAGTAAAATGGGAATTTTAAGGAAGCACCTCAGGAGGAACGGTTATTTCACAAAACTGAGGGCGAAATCTCAACCTGAGCAAGGTGTTTGAGGGAAGAATGGAAATCAGAGATTTTTTGAGGTGGTAAAATGTGAATTCTAAGGAAGCACTTCAGGAGGAACAATTATTTCACAAAATTGAGGACAAAAGCTCAACATCCAAAAGGTGTTCAAGGAAAGAATGGAAATGAGAGATTTTTTGAGGTGGTAAAATATGAATTCTAGTTTCATAAACCCTAAGGAACCACTGCAGGAGGAACAAATAATTCCCAAAAAAGGCTCAAGCTGCCCAATGTATTTGGAGAAAAATCTAGAAATGAGCATTTTGTGGGCAGTAAAACATGAATTTTAAGGAATCACTTCAGGAAGAACAACTCTTTCCCAAAAATGAGGGCAAGAGCTCAACCACCAAAAGATATTTGAGGAAAGAATGGAAATGAGAGATTTTTTGAGGTGGTAAAATATGAATTCTAAGGAACCACTTCAGGAGGAACAAATAATTCCCAAAAACAAGGAGAGAAGTTCGACCTGCAGAAGGCATTTGGGGAAAGATGGAAAATGAGGGATTTTTGGGCAGTAAGATGGGAATTCTAAGGAACCACTCCAGGAGGAACAAATAATTCCCAAAAGAGCTCAACCTGCCCAACATATCTGAGGAAAACCCTGCAAAGGAGCCATTTTGGGGGCAGTAAAATGGGAATTCTATGGAACCACTTCAGGAATACCATCTATTTCCTAGAAAATCTCAACCTACCCAACATATCTGAGGAAAACCCTGCAAAGGAGCCATTTTGGGGGCAGTAAAATGGGAATTCTATGGAACCACTTCAGGAATACCATCTATTTCCTAGAAAATCTCAACCTACCCAACATATCTAGGGAAAACCCTGCAGAGGAGCATTTCTGGGAGACGAACACGGCTCCTGAGGGGAGCAGAGCCGTACCTGCCTCGTCGTAGGAGACGGTGAGCTTCTCCAGCATCTCCCTGTCGATGGAGAGGATCTGCTGCTCCAGGATGCTCTGGTAGGACAGCACGCTGTTCTCCTTGTCCCGCTCGTATTCCTGCAGGTGCTGCTTCAGCACCTCGGGCAGCCGGCACTTCACGTACTCTGCGGCCGACTGCGGGGTTAATTAACAGGGGGGCGTTAATTGGCACGGCGGGGGTCATTGGGTGGGGTTAAAGTGGAGCAAACCCACCCCAAACTGAGGGAAACCCACCCTGCTCCACATGTACACTGTACCTGACTGCGGGCACAGAGCGGTTGTTAATTAACATGGCTGGGTTAATTAGCATGCCTGCATTAATTGGCACACCTGCATTAATTGGCACACCTGGGTTGATTGGGATGGGGCTAATGTGGAGCAAACCCTCCTTGAGCTGAGGGAAACCCACCCTGCTCCATGGTACTCCATGGCCAACTGCAGGCACAGAACGTGGTTATTAATTAGCATGGTTATTAATCAGCACCCTTGCATTAATTGGCACACCTGCATTAATTGACACACCTGGGTTGATTAGGATTGGGGCTAATGTGGAGCAAACCCTCCTAGAGCTGATGGAAACCCACCCTGCTCCACGGTACTCCATGGCCGACTGCAGGCACAGAGCAGTTATTAATTAACAGGTGGTTAATTAGCAACCTTGTATTGACACACTGGTGATTGGGATGGGTTAAGTGGAGCAAACCCCTAGAGTGAGGAAACCACCTGCTCATGTACTCATGCCATGCAGACAGAACAGTTATTAATTAACATGGCTGGGTTAATTAGCACGGCTGTGATTACGCCTGCATTAATTGGCACACCTGCATTAATTGGCACACCTGGGTTGATTGGGATGGGGCTAATGTGGAGTAAACCCACCCCAAACTGATGGAAACCCACCCTGCCCCATGGTGCTCCATGGCCGACTGCAGGCACAGAGCGGTTATTAATTAACATGGCTGGGTTAATTAGCACACCTCTGTTAATTGACACACCTGGGTTGATTGGGATGGGGTTAAAGTGGAGCAAACCCCCTAGAGCTGAGGAAACCCACCCTGCTCCATGGTACTCCATGGCCAACTGCGGCACAGAACGGTTATTAATTAACATGGTGGGTTAATTAGCATGGCTAGGTTGATTAGCACGCCTGCATTAATTGGCACACCTGCATTAATTGGCACACCTGGGTTGATTGGGATGGGGCTAATGTGGAGTAAACCCACCCCGAACTGAGGGAAACCCACCCTGCTCCACTGGTACTCCATGGCCAACTGCAGGCACAGAGCAGTAATTAATTAGCACGGTTATTAATTAGCACACCTGCATTAATTAGCACGCTTGGGTTGATTGGGATGGGGTTAACATGGAGCAAACCTTTCTCGAGCTGAGTTATTCCACCCTGGATATTTGTCATGACAACCCCAAAATTAGGAAAATTAAAAATACCCCTCCAAATTAAGAATATCGGGAATAATGAGAATCAAGGAATTATTCCTGCAGCACAAAGAAAAGCGTCAGCACTTCAACTGCACAAACTCTGGGTTTTAATTAGAAACCCAATCATTATCCATGCCTTTTTTTAGGAGAAAAAAAATAAGATTAGTGGGGAAACTGAAGCGAAAAAGCAGTTTTTTGGATAAAATTCCTGTCACTCCTGACAGAGATGGAATTCCCAAATCCTGGGAGACGCAGAACACAAGAGCAGCAATAATTCTGGCAAACACCCACGTGGCCACAAGGAAAGGACCTTAATGTTTGAAATTCCCTTTTTTCATATTTGAATGTCATGTTTTTTAATATTTATCGAAAGGGCACGATGCATTTGATGGCACAAAGCAAAACAGGTGTGATTGAGGTGCTAAAAAAAAAATAGGGATGTCAAAATTCCCCCTGATTTTGATGCTAATTGGGTGGAACTATTAACAGAGAGGAGCTGAGCATGAAATGAAGGTCTGTAAAAAACCAAAATGTTTTAAAATGCCTGCAAAGTCTTGGCCAGTACCAGGTAACAGTGCAGAAAACTCCAGGTTTTTAAAATAAATTACAATTTTTTACTCCATGGGAAGGTGCAGGGATTGCATTCAAAGGCCAGCCAGGAACGTTTCACCCAACCAGGATTAAACTGAATTTTCTTATATAATTCGGTTTAATAAAATGAAATAATTTATAAATAATAATAAATAAATAAATATTAAAAATACATAAATATATTTTCTTATATCCTGTAACCGAATCTAAGCAAAAGGAATCATTTTTTTTTAATATTGGCATAAACAGAAGCGAGAGAAAAAGCAATAACACTCAGAATAATGATCATAAACCCTCTGAGTTTACACAGGTGGTGAACTGCTCATTTTCCAAGCCCCCTTTTTTTTTTTGATACAGCAAAATGCTGCATTTTGGATTTTACCGAGCTCATCAAGTTCATCACTGAAGGAAAAAAAAAAGAGATTTGCAAAATGACTCAACTTTAAATGACATTTCCAACCCTGCATCAACGCAGCCCCTGAGCTGAAAGCTTTTATCAGGAATTAAAATGCCTTAAAACCACTCCAGGGGATTTCCACAGGTGCAGAAGCTTTTCCAAAGAGCAGATTTTTTAATTTTTTTTTTTTTTTTTAACGTGAAAAACCAGTTTTACCAGAAGCCTTTCATTCTGCTCCTGTAGTTGAGAGAGAGAAAAAAAATGTATTTATAGCCTATTAGAGTCAATTAAAGAGCAAGAAGCATTCATCTTCCTCTGCCATTGTTTCTCTCCCTCCAAGCACTGGGGGAGAGGAATATTTTAGGATTTTAGCCTAAATGCTCTCTCCTGATTTACAGATTTCACTTTGTGCCAAGCAGGAATCAAGAACTGGAAAGATTCAGTCTGGGTGAGTTCCACAAGAGACCAGAAAAAAAAAGGAATAAAAAATCTCTATTTTCACCCTGCTTAGAATTTCCCCAGTGTTCACCCAGCTGGCTCCTAGCACTTGTAAATGGAATATTTCTGGAATTCCACCCAGAGCAGCTCCCAGGCTCAGCAAGCAGCAGACACACAGGAATTTGCAGCTCACAGCATAGGTTAATGTCTAAAATATTATTATTATTTTGCCTTCCTCTGCCATAAATCCCCCGAGGGAAGCAGGAAAACTCCTGGAGTTGCCCCTTGGAGCCAAGTCCTGATAAGGCTTTTCCTAAACAAAATCAATTTAATGCTGGAAAGAATCCTTAAGTTTCTGCTTGAGCCTAACCTTAGAAAATTCTCAATATATTCAGAAATAATTAATAATTATGTTTCCATGTGTTTCTAGTATGGTTTAATAGTTATTTATTCTATCATAATAATTAATAATGTTAATAATTAACCTCGGGGTCCATCCCAGCAGCTCTCCCAGAGCACACAACTGGATTTTCCCAGAACTGGGACAAACCCTGCCTACCAAGAGTTAACAGGGAACACAGGTGGAAAATAGGTTTATTCCAAATTTTCCTTCAGAAATTGAAATTTCTGAGGGGAACAGCTCTGCAGATTCAAGGAGCTCTGGTTACATGGAATCGTGGTTATTTTTCTGCTCCTTTTGGGTTTGAAAAATTCACTGTACTGACCCAAATAATGAGCTGGGCGCAGCCAGGAAAGTCCCTGTAAAACAAAATCCGGAATAAAGCAAACTTTTGTGTCCTCCCCCCTGCTCCTGGAAGAGCAGGCTGCCAGGAAAAGAGATTTTTGTGATCATGTGGGTGATAAGCAGCTGAAACCCGAGATTGTGGCACAGCTTGGAGCTTCAGAAGGCTCCTGGAACGCCCAGATGTAGAAATAGTGGGGTAAGGATGATAATTATTGGGGGGATTGTTGGGTTATCAGGGCACTGCTCATGGAAAACCCTGTGTGTTTGTTATATCCAGGATTCAGACTCAGGAGAACAGCTCAGGGGTTAAGAAAACAATAACTAAAAAGGGAAAAATGACTTTTAAAAGTTTTTTTTTTCCCCAAAGAAGGAAACTTTCCCTCTGATGAGTTAAGAGGGAGGAGAGGATGTGAAGGATGCTCTGGATGCTCTGGATGCTCCTTCTCCTAAAAGCTGGAGGAGTCAGAGAAATTTTATGGATATCAGTGACTGAGGCGAAAAAACCCCATGATCAGAATAATTAGAGAATTAGAAGAATAATTAGTTGTGATAATTATTAGGTTATCAGGGCACTGCTCATGGAAAACCCTGTGTGTTTGTTATATCCAGGATTTCAGACTCAAGGGAACAGCTCAGGGTTTAAGAAAACAATAACTAAAAAGAGGAAAATGACTTTTAAAAGGTTTTTTTTTTTTTCCCCAGAGAAGGAATCATTGCCTCTGATGAGTTAACAGGGAGGAGAGGATGTGAAGGATGCTCTGGATGCTCCTTCTCCTGAAAGCTGGAGGAGTCAGAGAAATTTTATGGACATCAGTGACTGAGGGGAAAAAAATAAAAAAAAACCAACCAGAATAATTAGAAGAATGATTGGTTGGGGTAATTATTGGGTTATCAGTGAACTGCTCATGGAAAACCCTGTGTGTTTGTTATATCCAGGAGTTCAGACTCGAGAGAACAGCTCAGGGTTTAAGAAAACAATAACTAAATAAATTATTTTTAAAAGGTTTTTTTTTCCCCCAGAGAAGGAATCTTTCCCTCTGATGAGTTAAGAGGGAGGTGAGGATGTGAAGGATGCTCTGGATGCTCCTTCTCCTAAAAGCTGGAGGAGTCAGAGAAATTTTCTGGACATCAGTGACCAAAGGAAAAAGAAAACCCATGATCAGCATCTCAGCCCACCCTGTGCACAGGGGCTGCCCTGGAATTCTTCTGCACTTCCCCTCCCGAGCTGAAGGACCCAGAAACTCCCAGGAAATAAAACCCCTCCTGCAGGAAGAAAAGGAAAAAAAAACCTTCCTGAGTGGACAGAACCGGTGGCAGAGAGTAATTATACAAAGCACTTAATTAAATGGCAGAGGCTCAAAGACAGGGAGCTCATTAAACAGAAAAGCAGCCAATTCCCAGCCATAAATAGTTTGGTTTTCCAGAGGCATTTCACGACACAAACGCTGCGAGCTGCACCCTGGAGAGCAGCAGAGGCACAAATCAGAGCCAGTTCAGACAAACACCAACGCCTGGATGTGATTCCTTCTTCCCTCCAAAAATGGACATGGGAAAGAATAAAATAAAAAATGATTTTTTTTTTTTTTCTGCCGGCGGGATCAGAAAATCTCTGGCTCTTGAGCCTGAAGGCACGAGGGGGAGCAGGGAATGGTTTGGAGCTTTTTGTTCCTATTCCTCAAGTTCATGAGCAGTTCCTTCCAAAAGATGGGAAAACAAGGAGGCAGATGGAGGGAAAAAAAAGGGAGAGAGATACCCATGGAAGGGAGAATCACCAGAAAAGGGAAAGATGAAACCAATGGTGTTTGAAGAACACCCGGAGGTGGCTCTGGGGATGGGAAAAGATTTCCAACCTCGACGAGTCAATGCCAGGGCCATTTAAATAAATTAACAAATAATTTGTGCATTTATTTACATAAATATATATATAAATAAATAGATAAATAGATAGATAGATAGATAGTAGATAGATAGACAGACAGATAGATAGATAGATAAATAGATAAATAAATAGATAGATGGATAGATAGATAGACAGACAGACAGAGAGATAGATAAATAGTTAAATAAATAGATTGATAGATAGACAGATAGAATTGACAGATAGATAGATAGATAGATAGATTAGATAGATAGATAGAGATAGATAGATAGAGAAATAGATAAATAAATAGATAGATGGACAGATAGATAGACAGACAGACAGATAGATAGATAAATAGTTAAATAAATAGATTGATAGATAGATAGATAGATAAATAGATTGATAGATAGACAGATAGATAGATAAATAGTTAAATAAATAGATTGATAGACAGATAGATAGATAAATAGTTAATAAATAAAAAAACAAATAAATAAATAAATATAGATGTGGCCATTTAAAGGAAATTTTTCCTGAAACACAGTTTACTTCAGTAAGAAGATCCGCGGTCATTTTGTTCCTCCAGCTCGTTAGGACACGGGTTGTTAATTACACTTATTACCAAGGCAGAAGCTCAAGGAGTTTTCCAGCTATTTCCATCTCGGGATGGCTGCAGACCGGAGGGGCTGAGCAGGGAAAAGCGACTGCAGGACAGGCTGATTTACAGAGGGAAGGAGCCACAGCCACTGCGGGGCACGTTCTGAGTGCTGCAGCCGTAATTTAGCAGATTTGACACCTTTATTCCTCTCTCAAAAAACAGCCCACCTCATCCCAGCAGCACCAAGGGAGAGCCCTGCCTGGGATTCCTCTCCCTGGCACAGCAGCAGCCCCGCTCCAAGTGAAGCTCATTCAATTTGTCCAATTTCTCTTCCCCCCTTTCACTGCTTCACTTTGCAATTTCCTCCCGTTTTTAAGAGCAGCCCCAGCACGGATTAAAGGTCCGCGATAGCACACTACAAAAACTTCAAAGCAGCCACTGGAAGTGATTCTGCTGCTGCATTAGGAGCTCCTCGAAAAAAAAAAAGCTCCTGCTCCGAAGAGATAACAGCACAGCTTTGATTTTAAGGCTTTTGTATTGCTTGGAGTGTTTGTATATTAAAGTGACACAGCCTGGAGTTTTCAGATTTCATGGCAAGCCTTGAGACAACAACAAAAAAAAAAAGCAAACACCTTTTATCGGGAGCGTGGAGAGGAGCAGCTCACAAAATATTAAGCAGCACGGTTTAGTATTTTGGCAAGGTGCCTAAAAATATTCAACCTTTCCCTTCCAGGAGTTTAAAGAGGAATTTAAGCAAATGTTTTGGAAGAAAGACGGATTTGAAATGCAGAGAAACCCAAGAAATCCCGGGGGCTGGTTGGGCTCTCGTCCCGTGGTGCTGAACAAGTCCTGAGCTGGAGGAGATGGAGTTTATTCCTCAAAAAACAGGGCTCTGAGCAAATCTCTGTTTTGCTGTCACTCAGGCACGGATTTGTTATTTCCCCAAATTGTGAATATTTTCCTCCCAAAGCCTCTGGGCTCTGTCCCTCACCCTGGTGCTGTTCCCTCTCTCCATCCCTCAGCAGGGGAGAGCTCCACGGGGATTTTTCCACAGAACTATTCCCATCCCAACAGATTTTTCTTATTTCCCAGACAGTTTTCCCACATTATTTTCCAGACAGTTTCCTAACAGTTGTCCAAGGCAAGATGTGGCTGAGTTCCAGGAATCTTTGGGATTGGGATCAACTTCCCAACCTTGAAACTCCTGGTCTGCAAGCAAGCCAGGCAGCTCTGGGATGATCCATCCCTTCCTCTTCTCCAGGCCCTGCTCTCATCCTCCTATCCCACAGAACTCCAGGATTATTCTCAGAAGGAGGTACCCAGGGTGTTATCTCTGGGATAACTACACCTGAGCACTAAACCAGGTCTAAACCCATCATCTCCAGGTGCAGCTGCTTTTAAATCCACCCACAGCCCCCCATTCCTTCCAGGCACTGCCTGATCCCAGCTGCTGGGATAAATAAATTTAAATAATAAATCCAGATTGATTCCTGCCTTTAACACTCGGAGCAGTGAACACTGAAGGGATGAACTGTGGGGAAACCAAAGAGCAGAATGGGAAAAAAAAAAATAAATCTCAACAGCTTGAAGCGTCTCGACAGATCAGGGGTGAAAAAAAATAAATGTGAGAGGATAATTTTGGGCAGGAAAAGGTGGAATTGCAGCTTTCCACCCCAAAAAATAAAAAGTGGGCTTGTCTCCTGACGACCAACAGCGGGACACAAACGGGGAATGAGGAAAACAACAGCTGAAAGAATCGTAAGGTTCAAAGAAATGCTGCCAGCACTGAGCAAGAAAAGGGGAAAAACAGGATTTGGGAATCTTGTGGGCGTGAGAGAAACTCGTCTAAATTGAGACAAATCAAATACCAGCAGGAAATGTCGAGGGGGGAGAAAAAACCTGGGGTGTAGGAGAGGGAGAAACTTCTTTTGGAGCCAACGGGATGGCACAGGCAAATAATGGAATTTCTGAGGGAGAAAGTCTGTGGCAGGAGGAAAAGGGACAAGGGACAAGGCTGAGCTCCAAGGAGCTCCTCCGAGGAATTCTGGGAGATGATTTTTAGGAAAAGTTTTGCTAAGAGGTCAAAAGAAAGGAGAGGTGATCAACTTGAAACCCTCCAGAGCCTCTTCCATGACCTTTTGGGGGCTCCTCTCGTGGATTTTCCTGGTGAGATTTTCCTTGGGAAAACAGGAGTGGGTTTTTTATGGAGCTGGAGGCATGGATTTGGACACTCCAAAAGTTTCTTCTTCTGAGCTGAGAAGTTCCTGCTGCTGCTCCAGCACCAAATCCCAGGGGCTGGGAAGGAAATCCCTGCCCAGACCCTTCCCTCCCTGATTTTGGGGAAGATCCTCTTGGTTTTGGGGTGAGAGCTCAGCAAAGAAGTGGCAGTTCCAGGTGGCTTTTCCAGCTGCAAAGCTTTGTGCCAGCTCCAAACCTGATTAATTCACTTTACTTGGCCTTGGGATTGAATCTTGGGCTATTTTTATTCCACCTCCTTTTAGGGAGGAGAAAATCCCCTGCAAAATAAATGCTGAGAGTGAGCCTCCCCTCCAGGAGCTGCTGATGCAAAAAAAAAAAAAAAACAAATATAAAAAAATATCCTGGGAGGAAAAATCTGTGAGCAAAGAGCTGTGTCGCTCTGGGAGGTGAAAATGCTGCTTGAAAGGAAAAAATTCATTTTCATTTCCCACCTAAGAGGTTCCACCGGACCAAAATACAGGAGCAAAATGTCCAGGGAAAATGGGATCAGGGCTGTTTCTGCTGTTATCTCAATTTTGGAGCCCAGCAGCTCCCTCTGCCCCACACGTGGCTGCAGTATTTTCCCAAAGTGGATTTTAGGGAAGAGGGAAATCAAATTTGAGAGAGCAACGACTGCTGGAAATCGTGATAAAATACTCGACGTTCCCTGACACTTAAAACGATGCTCTAATCTGGTTTTCCAAAGCTTTGCAAGAAACTCTGCTGCCTGGGAAATCAGCTGGAAATCAGGGGTGAACGAATCCAAACACCAAATTATGCAATGAACCTTTGCATTGGAGACAACCAGGGGCTGGTATCACATTTCTCTAAAGACCTGCAGATTAAAACTACCGGAAAAAAAATAGAAATATTTAACCCCAGCAATGAAATTGAGAAATAAAATGGAATTCCTCTGGGTTTTAGGGATAAGAAAGCTCTTTCCCAAGATGTTTCCTCACTGCCATGTGTGCAGGGATTTGCTGGGGAAGCATCCTGGGTTCCTTTTCCACGGGGGTTATTTTGGTCACTATTCCACTCTCACATGCCCACCAGGAGCTCCAGGCTCTTTTTTTTTTTTGTTTTTGGTACCAGGATGATCTTTATCCTGCTATTTTTATTTCTCATTGCTGTGCTTTTACCCTTGGCCTCCCTGCACAGCTTGCCCATTCCTCCCCCAGTCCCAGCTATTTGCATCCTTTCCTACAGAACCTCGCTTTATTCTCCTTAAAAACCCTTTGGATTTTAATTTAATTTAAGGATTTGAGGGCTCAGCTTCCCAGCAGAGCAGTTACCCAACCTCTTGTTCCCACTGGGCTATTTTTGCATCATAAATTTCAAATATTTAAGTGTATTTTGTAGATTTTGGGGGCTTTGCAGCACAGAATGTTGCTGGGCTTGGTGATCCTCAAAGGCTTTTTCCAACCTAAATGATTCTGGGCTTCTTTAATACATCCAATAAGCAGAGAATAAATATATATAAATAGAAATAAATAAATCAGTGAAGCTCAGCTGGGTCCACAAACCGAACTCTGAGCACTCCACGTTGAGGGAATATGACTGAGGTGGAATTAAATCCTTTCAAATTGTGCTTTATGGGCATCACGAGGATGAGCTTGAGAGAAAATGTTTTTTCCTGCTGATTCCTGTTATTTTTTTTTCCTCTTTTCCCTTTCTCAGTGTTATGTAAAATAAAATATTAACTGCAGGGTCAGGCAAAAAGCTGTTAAATGGTTCCATAGGTAGAATAATTTGGTTTTCTCCTGGAAACCGAGCTAGGAACCCACTCAGACAACATCCCACGGTGATTGAGCGCCGTGGGTTTTAAAGGGAATCAATTAGGAGGAAAAAATCTGGATTTGCTCTTACCAAATATTGCCCCAAACCCTGCAGCTCCTTCCTTTCTGCAGGGGCTGGCACGGGCTTAGCTTGGAAAGGCAGCTCATAAAATACAGAATATAGCTCTAATTTATATACTTAGCAATGTTTTAATTTTAATTTTTAAAATTTAAAATGTTTGATTTAAATATTTTTAATTTTTTTTTTCTTATTTATATATGTACATAATATATATAATTTCTAATTAAAGAGCTTGGAGAATCCCATTCCTGGTGGTGTCCCATTATATTTAGAAAGGGTTTAATTTTTAAAATTTAAAATGTTTGATTTAAAAAGATTTTTTTTTTATTTATATCATTATATATATATTGAATTTCTAATTAAAGAGCTTGGAGCAGCCCATTCCTGGGGGTGCCCCATTATATTTAGAAATGCTTTAATTTTAATTTTTTAAATTTTAAATTTTAATTTAAAATATTTTTTTTCTTATTTATATAATCATATATATATTTAATTTCTAATTAAAGAGCTTGGAGCAGCCCATTCCTGGCGGTGCCCCATTATATTCAGAATAATTCCCTGAATTTTGCCCCACTGCCTGTACACAGATGTAGAGTGAAGGAGAAGCCACCTGACCTTGGCTCATAACTCAGAAATCAAATTAAAATCCACTGCACTGAAACCACTGAGACACAAAACGCTCTAAAAATTGACATTTAAGAGGTATTTAATAGAAATAAATATATATTTATATATAGAAATAAATATATATTTATATATAGCTATAAATTATATCTAATTTAAGATATATTTAATATAAATAAATACATATTTATATAGAAAAATAAATATATATTTATATATAAAATAAATTATATATTTATATATAAATAAATATTTATTTTTATATAACTGTAAATTATATTACTAGAATTCCATGTTAATAAAATCCTATATTAATAAAATTCCACGTTACTAAAATTCCATGTTAATAAAATCCTATGTTAATAAAATTCCATGTTACTAAAATTCCACGTTACTAAAATTCCATGTTACTAAAATTCCACGTTACTAAAATTCCATGTTATTAAAATTCCACGTTACTAAAATTCCATGTTAATAAAATTCCATGTCAATAAAATCCTATATTAATAAAATTCCATGTCAATAAAATCCTATGTTACTAAAATTCCACATTACTAAAATTCCATGTTATTAAAATTCCATGTTAATAAAATCCTATATTAATAAAATTCCATGTCAATAAAATCCTATGTTACTAAAATTCCACATTACTAAAATTCCATGTTATTAAAATTCCATGTTAATAAAATCCTATATTAATAAAATTCCATGTCAATAAAATCCTATGTTACTAAAATTCCATGTCAATAAAATCCTATGTTACTAAAATTCCATGTCAATAAAATCCTATGTTACTAAAATTCCATGGTACTAAAATTCCACGTTACTAAAATTCCATGTCAATAAAATCCTATGTTACTAAAATTCCATGTTAATAAAATCCTATGTTACTAAAATTCCATGACACTAAAATTCCATGTCAATAAATCCTATATTAATAAAATCCTATGTTACTAAAATTCCCTGTTACTAAAATTCCATGTCAATAAAATTCCATGTTACTAAAATCCTGTATTTCTAAAATCCTGTATTACTAAAATCCCACGTTACTAAAATTCCCTGTCCACAATCCCACTGCTGCTCCTCAGCCACCAGCTCCCTGAGCAGCCCACGGAGGATTTTTTTCCCAGCTTTGTTTGTTTTGCCACTAAATCCAAATGTGTTTTTCTAGGCTGAGCCTTGCCAGCTCTTGGGGAGAGCTCTCCTAATTCCGTGTTCAGGCAGCACTTTGTGCCAGGAGAGCTGCTGTAATTTCAAGAACAATTCCAAGGGATGCTGCTGGCTGGGCTGAGCTGGGGCATTGCTCCTGATTCCAGGGGATCTGTTGAGTGCATCCCAAAATCCAGAGCTTTGCTGTGGCTTTCAATGAATTCTGTCCCTCACTGCACTGCACGCTCCACGTTTCCAATGCACAGCACGAGGAGAAAGGGATGGGAAGGAAAATGGAGGGCAGGGAATGGTATTTGGAAAATTCCCTTCTTTTCAGTGCAACCAGGAGGGTTTGGAAGGGGATGGGAAGAAACTCAGAGCAGTGAATTTGCCCGAAGCACCTGACTGAGGAGGAGAGCAGCTTAGTGCTGGGATGTTGGAATCCAGAGTGCTGGGAATTCTCAGAATGTCAGCTCTGGGAGCCAAAAATTGGAATTAGAGCCGGGGTTTGAGCTGGAGCCTCGGGAGAGGCTCCCCAGGTGAGGTGCCAGGAGTGAGAATGTGGATTTCTAACAAAGCAGAGCGTGTTGAGGAGAGCAAAGTTCAGCTTGAGAGCTTAAAGGGCACAGACAAAGGCAGAGTGGTTCCAAAGGGTCCCAAGAGGGTTTGGGATGGAATGCTGGAAGGTTTGGGGGTTAAGGGGTGATGGGGCAAGAGAGTTCCCACTGTGATAACAGCAATTAGCTCAGCAGTGGGTTAATCACACAAATATCTATTGGCAGAATTTTATTGGCCCAGAAAACCTTAAATGATGTGAGGAGCAGAAATGTGGGGACTGCTTGGCCACAGTGCTGCAGCTGTCAGAGGGATCCACCCGCAGGGAGGTGAGGAAATCAACTGCACCTTTCACCAAACTCAAAACTTTCCCTGTCTCAAGAAGAAATCCCCACACACAAAAATGTGAGGTGTCAAACTGTGATGTGAGAAACCCCACACTCACACTGTGAGACTGAGGAAATATTCTCTACGGAGAGGAAAGAAGAAATCACAGAATTCTTTCATGAAATGCAGTGGGAAAATTGAAGAGCTGGGCAGAGAGGGTTGCCCAGCTCTGATGTGCTCAGAGTGCAGATTCCTGCAGGGAACATCCCTCTGGATAAATGCCTTTTTTATCCTATTTCACCAACCTCTCCTTCGTGAAGAACAAGAACTGCAAAATCCAAACTAGAACCCAAAACTCCTGCAGGCCACGATGACAAAGAATTGTTGAGTTCCTCCTAAATAAAGACCCTGAGATGAGAGATCTTTAATAGAGGGGATAAATCTGTGCAGAGAGATCCCTTGGGAAGAGACCAGCAGGTGATAAGGAATGTCTGTCCCCACCTGGCAGCATTTCAGGGGCAGTGACATTGGAACTCTTTAAATAAAACCCTGCACTTGGCAGAAAAGAAGGAAAAAAAAAAAGAAAACAAAAACCAAACCAAACCCTGATAAAAGAATAGGAAATGATTTATGAGTACCAGGAGCCCTAAATCCCAGCCCAGGATGCTCCCAGCCCTGTCCAGGCTGGATTTGAGCATTTCCAGGGATCCAGGGGCAGTCTGGTGTTCAGCCTGAAATGTCTGATTTTTTTAAAGCTCTGTTTTGCTGATGCTGGAGTTTTCTGAAACTTGTTCCCAGGAAAAAGAACACAGACACCAGGATTGGTTTTGTCACGATATCCACGCTGTGAATTCTTTCCCGTGGGAGGGATTTTCTTTTTGCTGTCCCTCTGCTTTCACCAGTGTGGGTGAAGGGATTTGTCTTTCACCAGTCACAGTGGGCTGTGGAAAACTGTATATAAGGGAGCGATCCCTAAAAATAAAGATTCATTCTTCACGCAGCCTTTGAAGAAAAAACACAGGAAAACACAGAAAAAAGAGAAAAAGAAAACACAGGAAAAACACAGGAAAAACTGTTGACAGGCAGCCACAGCTTCTCCTGCCCCCCCTCACAGGGAGGGATTTTTTTTCCCAACCCAACCCTTTCCCTTCTCAGTTTAAAACCATCTCCCCTCAGATGTGGAGCCTCCCTCACACCAGGGCACGTGGGACCCCTGCCTGAGTTTAAAAAAGCTGGAATTTGAGCAGGAAACGATCCAGTAAAACTCCAGGACATGACCAGGATGGGCCAAATGAATCAGAGAACCCTTAAATTTGGGAAAGGGTTTTAGGAAAAGCCATCGAGGCCAACTCAGCAGCACCAGCCCAAGCCCTCGAGTGTCACATTTGTTTTTTAAACACTCCAGGGCTGCTGGCTCCATCATGAAAGCAATTTATTGCCAAAATCTCCCTTCTCTCCCTGGAAAAATTTGCTCCTCATTTCAGCTCCACCGCTCAGGTGAGCAGCTCCAAGTCCTGCCAGGTGATGTGCCACCAGTTTAGGGAATTCAGGGTAAGAGGAAGAAATTGTCCTGGCAGGAACACGCAACTCACATTCCCCAGAGTGTCTGGGGACAAGCCACAGCATTGTTAATAATAAAGGGTGAAAATAAAGAAGAGCAAGAAACTGCTCTCTAAAAACAAGTGAATGAATGAGTGTGAGTAACTGCCTCCACACTTTTAAATTGTTATTCCACTCGTGAGCAGCTTTTCACAGCTTGTTCAAATTCACATATTGTTCCTGCAGTATATGCAGCATCAGAAAAATAATTACTGAAGATGACAAATGAAGTAAATTGTAGCCAAACTGTGGCTATAAAACAATAAAAAGAAGCTGTCTGCTCTGTGTTGGGTGGCTGGAGCTATTCTCAAGCAAGTTCAGAGGTTAATTCAATAAATGTTATGGTGTTTGCCAGCTTTAGAACCAGAGCAACATCACCCACAGCCCCAGAGAGGAGGAACTGATCCCAGCAAAGGGAAAATCCTGCTCCAAGCCCTCCTGGAAAAGACTGCACAAGTTAAAATTTCATGAGCAGGCTGCAGAAAAAGGATAAATTAAGTTAATTAAATTGAGTTCCTGGGCTCTGCTTAGGAGAGTGCTGGGACGCTGGGCAGAGGATTTCAGATTGCTGTGCTGACAAAAAATGATCCTCAAAGATCACTGCACTGACCTGAGATCATGGAAAGGCTTCCAGAACTGAGTGACAGCACTGGGAGTGTGGAGATGGATAGAGGTGTGCTAGATCACAGGGTGAGAAATTCGGAATTTAACACAGTAAATTATAATAATGTATATGGAACAAGATGGGGGGGTTAAGGCGTAATCTTCTTCACAAATTTAAGTGATTTTGTGTGATTAGTTAGAAAAATCTGCAGTGTGGGACATGGGTAGCCAGTTACTAGACTAAAAGTTAAAATAAATTAGTTAACATCTCATCATTGAGTAGCTTAAACTTAAAAAGACCTTGAAGACAGAACTCTGCACTCCATTTTATCCTTATTAACCTTACAGGGAGAAGCACATCACAGTCAGCCAGGCTGTGACTGAGATAAGAAATAATAAAAAATCCAAATGGGAATTCTACACCTGGCACTTGTAACCCTGACCCCGAGAAGAAAAAAACCAAATAAAATAAAAGAATTCCCACAGAGTGGAGTGTGGAGGTGAAGCCTGGAGCTAAGGTGTGGTGATGGGATGAGTGATTTTGGGATGATGATGATGATGGTGATGATGATGAATGATGGTGATGGTGATGTGATGATGTGATTTATGGTGATGATGATGAGTGATGATGATATGATGTGATGATGGTGATGTGATGTGGGATGATGATGGTGATGTGTGATGATGGTGATGGGGTGATGATGTGATGGTGAGGTGATGGATATGATGTGGTGATGATGATGATGTGATGATGATGATGTGATGATGATGGGTGATGATTGAGTGATGGTGATGGTGATGATGGTGATGGTGATGATGGGATGATGATGATGATTGGTGATGGTGATGGATGGTGATGGATGATGGTGATGATGATGATGTGATGATGTGTGAGTGATTGATGTGATGATGAGTGATAGGTGATGGTGATGATGATGAGTGTGATGATGATGATGATGATGGTGATGGTGATGATGGTGATGGTGATGGTGATGATGATGATGATGGTGATGATGGTGATGATGATGATGGTGATGGTGATGATGATGATGATGGTGATGATGGTGATGATGATGATGGTGATGGTGATGATTCTGCTCAGCTCCCCCAGATCCCAGCTCCTGGCCAATCCCAGGAATGCTCAGCAATGCTCTGCAAAGCTGCACCTGCAATCAGCTGGTATTTATGGCTCCTTCTCCCCTTCATTAAAGGTGGGTAATTACAAAAGGGAGGCAGCAGCAGAGGAGCTGCTGTTTACACGGGAGCCAGTTTAGTGTTTTATGGAGCAGAGGGAACAGGAATTAAATCACTGGAATTAAGGAAAACCAAACACAAACTGCTTGGCTGGAGGTGTGGCAAAGCTTGGTGCTGCTGTGGACCTTCCTGGCACACCTGAGGGCTGAACCCCAGGGAAAACAGGGAAATCAATGGGATTTGGGAATGTCTAATTAGAGATTCCCTCTAATTAGCTCTGTCCCATCCCTGTCCTCAGCCCCCCTCCCAGCTCAGGAACTCCATCCTGAGTGAAGATGAAATCACACCCGTGCATTTTAATTCAATCGGCTGGAAGGATTTTTTTTTTTTTTTTTTTTTTTTTTTGTAACTTCTGTTAATGCAAAATTAGCATCTTTAAAAAGAAAAAACCCTACAAATTAAATCTAATAGCGTGAACAGCACAGAATGAGTGTGGGGGAAGTGTGGGACACACTGCAGAGAGCAGAAACTTCATTTTTAAATTTAGGGGATTGCAGCCTTAAGAATGTTAACTCTGCTTTTCTAATTCTTCAAACATTTAAAGGAAAGTAGTAAATTAAAGGGTATTTTCTTACTCTCACTATAATTGTGAGTGCCTTCACCTCTGCACTTGCAGAGTTTATTGAGCTCCTAACATGCAATGCTAAAAAAATCATTTATCAGGGGGTTTTATTCCTGACAAAAGTGCCCAAATTGCTGCTGACATGGGACTCGCACGTCAGGATTTTCTCCCTGAATTTAAAATGGCACAAACATTTCAGAAACAGATTCCAGAAGCCAAAAGAAAAACCTCAGCACAGAACTAAGGATGCAGTAACAAAGTTTTGAATTTCAGATACAATTTTTGCTTCGGATGTGAACGCAAAGCCACGCATCAATCCAGGACTGAGCATTTTGGAATTTATGAGCACCGTAGCTAAATGCTAATAATAAATGAATAAACTGCAAAGCCCTGGATTTCCTGGAGGAAGGAAGACCTCACATTTACTCCTCTCAGGGAGACAAGAACAACTTGCACCTTTTGCTGCCATAACCTGCTGCTTCTCCAGCGCCACGTTGAAAAATGAGAATTTTTCCCCCCTCTCTAAAATCACTCTGGAGGTGGAGAGAAAATCAGAAGAAGTCTGGGCGTGGTTCCAGGGGTGGGTGCAGTAACCCCTCCTGTCCATGGCCCTTCCCTCTGCACCCTGAAACTCCTGCTGCTCCAGGGATGCCAAAGCCAGCCCGGGTGAAGCTCTGGGTTTGGGATTTTCCTGCCCCAAAGGGGGAATTTCTCCCTCTCTCCACGCACGAGCAGCCCCAGCAGCGTTTGGTGGGGTCAGGAGTGAGCAGTTAAAATGGTTTTGTCAGGAAGCTGAGGCTGCTCCCAGGATCCCTGAGTTAATTCAATCCCAAATGTCATTACAGCTGCTTGTACCTGGCTGAGGGCAGCAACCCTTGGAATATTGCAGGAGTCACAGCCCTGTGAGCAGCCCAGGCTCTAATAAATCCATTCACTGTCTGCCCAGATTATAGCACATATATAAATAATAAATTCAGCCTCTCCAGTGCCAGGCAAGTACTACACAAACACCCTCTTGCTTTACACACACTGCAACAAAATTCCTCTCCCCTAAGCTGTCGTCTCTTTGAACTCCAAAGCCAGCTCAGAGCAAAGCAAAACTGTTTAAAGATAAATGAGGTGCAGCCCTTGCCAGAAAAGCTGGGAGGGAAAGGCAGGAAAACGCTCTCCTTCCTTTTGGCTGCTGACAGCCCCAGCCTGCTTTGTCGTTTCTGTAAAAAAAAGATCATTTGGGTGAGGAGTTGTGGAGTATTTTTGGGGACTTGATGTTCTGCAGCCCTTGGTGCCAATCTGAAGCGTGGAAGTGGCAGGGAGAAGCCAGGGTTTGTTATCCCAGGAACAATGTTTATTCCTAATGCTGCCAGCATCACTTGGAGCAGAACAATTTGCAGCATTTTGCCCGTTTTGTGGGGGTGATGTAGGAACTGGCAGGATTTATGTCTGTGATGGGACTCACAGAAACAGCAAGCACTGATGGGCTTTCATCTCCACATTTTTATTTCAATTTCCAAACCCAAAATAATGGACTTAAACAGAATTGCTGGAGTTGGGACACGAGATAAAAGTGACAATCCTCGTGTACACAGAATCAGCTCCCTGGTAAATCTGCAATAACATGATCTGTTCTCATAAATTCTTTATCAGGGCAAGCCTGGCGCTGAGGTTGATGATGTTGCTGTTCAAAATACGCACGCAAATTAAATCAGCTTCAGAATCCTGGCTTTGCACTGAGTGCTGATGGGGGCCCACCCCAGAAAACAAGCACAATTACTGAGGGGAAATGCAACAATAAATTGCAATAAAAGGCAAACTGTTCACAGCCAGGCTTTCTATCGTCCCCGAGCAGCTTTTACCACCCAGATCCCTCCCAGACTGAAGGGGAAATCAAAACTCAGCCCCAAGGTGAACTGCTTTCACCTCCACCCTCTCGGGAGACAAAGGAACACCTTGGAGCCACCCAGAGCAAACAATTCCTGCACAAACAAGTCCTCACCTGGAGAAACCACGCCAAGAGAAGTGATGTGATGTGCCCAAAACAATCCTGTGCTTGTGCAGGGCAGCAAAAATGTGTGCACACACCGTGGGGGCAGCTCCCTGAACAGCCCAAACACCAGGAGCTGGGGCCAAGGTGAATTCCAGCAGATCCAGCTGGAATGGCCTTTTGCCTAAAGAGGCACAGCCCTGAGCTCCTGAATTCCTTCATCCTGCAGGCTGTGCTCCCTGAAAAAGCCTTTTCCAGAGCCAAGGGCACAGAACAATCCTTGTCCAGCACCAAGGACACAGAACAATCCTTTTCCAGAGCCAAGGACACAGAACAATCCTTGTCCAGCCCCAAGGACACAGAACAATCCTTTTCCAGAACCAAGGGCACAGAACAATCCTTTTCCAGAACCAAGGGCACAGAACAATCCTTTTCCAGAACCAAGGGCACAGAACAATCCTTTTCCAGCCCCAGAACCAAGGGCACAGAACAATCCTTTTCCAGCCCCAGAACCAAGGACAGAACAATCCTTTTCCAGAGCCAAGGGCACAGAACAATCCTTTTCCAGAGCCAAGGACACAGAACAATCCTTTTCCAGCCCCAGAACCAAGGGCACTGCTGCAGCTCTGGCCCCAAAAAGTGCCAAGAGCAGGAACTGAGGAGAGAATCTGGGAGGGTGGGACTGCATCCCCTGGGGCTGGGATTGGACAATGAACCCAGCATGGAAATGGAGCAGAGCTGAGCAAAGGGGGAAAACTCCTGACTTGGGTCCATCCTGGGTGTAGCCCTGCACTGCCCAAGGTGAATCCTTTGAAGCCTTTCAACAAATCCCTGCTTTATTCCTGTAACTGTGCCCACCCTCTGTCCCAGGGAGCCTCTCCAGGCATCACCACCCCAATCCCCCTCTGGCACCCCTGTGGAAAAGCAGGATTGCACTCCCAGGGCCAACTCCCACCACAGAGCTGACACTTTGCTGTCAGCAGGAGTTAAAACCCACCACTGTCTGTAAACTCCCAAGGCTCCCGAATTTCCTGCCAGGGTGGGAGCCGAGGCACGCCGAGCAGCAGCTCCTGTGCTGGGGCAGCTGTCCTTGCAGGAGGAAGCTGTCAGGCTGATTAACAGCAATATAAAATGACACTATTAATACTTCCCAAGGGCAGGTTCCTGCTGAACGGAAAGCGTCAGAGCTGCTCTGCTGAATTCCGAGCGGAATTCCAGCAATAAAGGGCCAGGGGGAATTGTTCAGGGCGTGAGAGGAAGTGTCTGCCCCAGAGGGAAGGGGAAAGGCAGGAGAAAGAAAAGCTCCCAGTTGGGGAAAAAAGGGGAAAAAGAGCTGCCCTCCCTGCCAGGGACACCGTGGAAAGAGTGTAAGAAGGAATGGGAGGGGAAGGTTCAAGGGAAAGGGGAATTTTGCCAACATAAAATTCATGTATTGCATCCAAATTCCCATTATCCAGGCAGCCCCTGAGCCAAAATCTGCCAGAGAGGGTCAATCCCCAACATTTGTATAGAAAAAAATATTATTTAATAATTATTCAGTATTACTTATATTGTTTCTATATATAAATATATATTTATTTATATATATATGTAGATATACATACACTATATATGTAGCTAGACATGATATATGTATATGCATAATATATACATGCACATATATCTATACATGTAAATAAATATATATATACAGATATATGTATATATATAGATATATGTATTTCTATATATGTAGATAAATATAGAAACATATTAATTATATATAAATAGATAAAATTATAGGAAGATATATTAATTATATATAAAATACGAACATATAAGGCACACATAAAATATGAACATACAAGGCATATGTAAAAATATATATCCCTTATTTTTATAGATATAAAATCTATATATAAATATCTTAAAAATATATATATAAATTATTTGTATATATAGTACAGCAGTCCCTGTAGCCACTCAAAGGATGAAGAAGAAACCCCAAATAATTCACAGGCCACAGTAATTGCAGTGATGCCTGGAGAGTGCAAAACCCTTTTGTGATTTTTAATTCCTGGTAGTGCTGCCTGTGGCTTTGCAGCTGCTCTCCAGGAACACAACTGCAAGGATTCCTATAAATCAATATATTCAGTTTAGGGCAATAATCCCATGCAGCAGAGCCAAGCTGCCAAGACAGATTTTGCTGCAAACCAGGAAAGAGAAGGGACAGATATTCCTGCTGGTTTGGGGGGCCCCTCCTCAAGGCACCTTTAATAACTCCCTGCATTTTGGAGTCACGACTCAGCTGTGAGTGCAAGGAGTGTTTTAGATTTATGACCTGTGCCAGAATTCCAGGGAAAATGGGAACTGGAAATAGTAATCCCCAAACCCCTCACAGATCAGGGCATCCTCTTTATTTCAGGGTCATCCCCGGGCACTCTTTGTTGCTTTTGTTGATGCTGATGATTTGCTGCTGTTGTCATCCCCGGGCACTATTTGATGATGATTTTGTCAGGATGTTGGAGCCAAGGGAAAGGAATTTCTGCTTCATTTTAGGAACCAGCTGTGGTCAGTGCAGAGGAGAAAGGCTGGCTCATTCCAGATCCACACTCTCCAAAGGAACAGCTCCAGCTCCAGCTGAAATCCCCCTGAAGAACAGCCCAGAAACAACCCTGAGCTATCTCAGAGCCAACTGCTCCTACAAACTCAGCTCAGGGCTGGATCTGAGCTATCTCAGAGCCAAATTCTACAAACTCAGCTCAGGGTTGGATCTGAGCTATCTCAGAGCCAACTGCTCCTACAAACTCAGCTCAGGGCTGGATCTGAGCTATCTCAGAGCCAAATTCTACAAACTCAGCTCAGGGTTGGATCTGAGCTATCTCAGAGCCAAATTCTACAAACTCAGCTCAGGGTTGGATCTGAGCTATCTCAGAGCCAACTGCTCCTACAAACTCAGCTCAGGGTTGGATCTGAGCTATCTCAGAGCCAAATTCTACAAACTCAGCTCAGGGTTGGATCTGAGCTATCTCAGAGCCAAATTCTACAAACTCAGCTCAGGGTTGGATCTGAGCTATCTCAGAGCCAACTGCTCCTACAAACTCAGCTCAGGGATGGATCTGAGCTATCTCAGAGCCAACTGCTCCTACAAACTCAGCTCAGGGTTGGATCTGAGCTATCTCAGAGCCAAATTCTACAAACTCAGCTCAGGGCTGGATCTGAGCTATCTCAGAGCCAAATTCTACAAACTCAGCTCAGGGTTGGATCTGAGCTATCTCAGAGCCAACTGCTCCTACAAACTCAGCTCAGGGCTGGATCTGAGCTATCTCAGAGCCAACTGCTCCTACAAACTCAGCTCAGGGATGGATCTGAGCTATCTCAGAGCCAACTGCTCCTACAAACTCAGCTCAGGGCTGGATCTGAGCTATCTCAGAGCCAACTGCTCCTACAAACTCAGCTCAGGGATGGATCTGAGCTATCTCAGAGCCAACTGCTCCTACAAACTCAGCTCAGGGCTGGATCTGAGCTATCTCAGAGCCAACTGCTCCTACAAACTCAGCTCAGGGTTGGATCTGAGCTATCTCAGAGCCAAATTCTACAAACTCAGCTCAGGGCTGGATCTGAGCTATCTCAGAGCCAACTGCTCCTACAAACTCAGCTCAGGGTTGGATCTGAGCTATCTCAGAGCCAACTGCTCCTACAAACTCAGCTCAGGGTTGGATCTGAGCTATCTCAGAGCCAACTGCTCCTACAAACTCAGCTCAGGGATGGATTTGTGCCCCTGGGACTCAATCACAGCTCTGGGGGGTGAATTTGGGGCTCAGAAAAAATTCCAGCTCCTTTTTTTTTCCTAATGCCCTCCCCAGGCCTGGCTGGGAAGGTCCATTAGGCATGAGCAGCTTTAACCCAGGAAAAGCCACGAGCACAAATGCTTCTTCCCTCAGGAGCCCCCAAAATAGGAATCCATTTCTATTCTTGCAGGAGAGCCATCTTGCAGGGTCAGTGAGCACCTTGATGTGAGCTCATCTCCCCTCCAGCCTAATGGAGCGACACCAGAGCATTTCCTTTTCTGCCTTCTCAGCTCCTCCAAGATAAATATTAATGGCCAAGCACAGAGGGAACACTCCAGTGATTCCTCTGCAGCTATTTCAGGCTAAAAAAAGCCCTTTAAAGTGGTTTTTGGTTGGGTTTTTTTTTGTTTTTTCCCCCCCAGATCTTCTTCTCTGAATATTTTCTAGGCTTTGCTTGGGTTTCTCCTCCATTTAGAGGCTTGCACCAAGCTGGGGTTGGCAGCAAAATGCAGTTTTTGCTGAGAGCTCTTTGCTTTGGTAAGAAAAGCAGATTTTGCAGGGTGGGTTTCAACTCTGGGTGCTCACCCTCCAACCCAGCACCACCAGCAACCCCACACTCTGAGCAAAGGATGCTCACAGCCCCAAAAAGATTTGACAGCAGCCATTCATCCTGTGTGAAAACACAGAGAAAAATCAAATACCACACCCAAGGCCCAATTCTGTTCAAAAATCTCTCTGCAAATATTCCATTTCTGCTTTTGGGATAAAAAAAAAAAAAATTTCTGCACTGGCAATGCCTCCCGTGGAGCTGGTGTTTCATTTCAGGTTGTCTTTCTTTTCTGTAATGAGTAGAAAATTAATTAAGGAGACCAAAGGCTCTCTGTCCTTCCATAAAGCACAAACCACCCCTCAAAGCCCAGAGTTTCCCCCCTCTGAGAAGAAAATTGATTTTAATATGTAATATTGAATTTTTTATTTTTTAAAAAATATTTTAAGAGAGGGGTGTTTTACCAGAGAGCTCACTCTGTGCTCCCCAGGATGAAACAGAGCCTAAATCCCCAAGTAAACATAAAATGAAGAATCTGGAGTCTGCACATTCTAAAAATAGCTCTCATGCACATTCTGCTATGAATAATTCCTCAGTTTAGGGAAACTGAAGAGCTTTTTAAAGCTGAGATCACCCAGTCTGCACTTTTGGACACAGAGAGAGGGAGCTGGGGGCACTTCTGCCCACAAAAGCCAGGCTTGGATGGTTTCTTTTGTTCTTGTTCCAATTCCTCCTGGATTGGTTTGACGCCAGAACTGGATTTTTAGGATTTTTTATTCCCACTGATACAACACTTCACACGTGCTGGAGATCCCAAGGGGGGATTTCCATTCCTAACTCAGAGATCTTTACACCTGCCAATTCTTAGACCCTAAATCAAGGCAGAGTGGGCTAATCCTGGATCCAGGAGGGATTGGGAAAATGGGTTTGGGGCCCAGCCTGCCCCCAAAGCAGCAGGGATAAACACATTATTTCAAGAAACTTCAATCAAACCAGCCAGGAAAACACAAATTCCACACGCAGACCTTACTCCTTTGCAGTCCTATAAACACTCAAGAATTGTTCTGGGTCAAGAGAAACAAAATTATCTTTGAAAAACTGATTAAAACAGGGCAGAAATAAAGCTGGGCACCGATTTGATTGAGCAAATGAATTAAACAAGGATGCTGTGTTCCTTGCCTGTGGAGCACAGCAATTTCTGAGGGGGAGGCTGATGGTTTCAAAACGTGCCAGGCAGTGCCACCACCCCTGATCCCAGCTTCCCTGGCAAACAAAAGCCTTTGTGAACTGAAATTCTGCTGAATTTCCCATCTGATGGACTGAACTCCCAGAAAAGTCAGGGTTTAAATCACAGCTCATGGCCCAAAGGCTCCTTCCTTCCTTTCCCGTGAAAGTCAGGCAGGAAAAAGTGAAAAATCATCAGATAATTTCTTTTAAACCAGACCTTTCTGGCTCAAAGAACACTCTATAAATAGTGCAAATTTTTGTGCAGTGCTTTGTCACCCAAGAGGCTCCAGGCAAAGCCACCTGATTTGGGGCCACCACACTTGAACAGCCAAAAAAAAAAAAAATTCCAACAGGGAGATCCCAGGGAATGTTTGGGCAATGAAATAAACCCCAAAATCAGGGAGGATTTTATTTAAGAGAGCAACACCCAAGTGCTCTCCTGAGCCTTCAAGCATTAATAAATCAGATTATTCAACTTGCTAGAAATCACAGAAAAGTGAACATTTATGTAACAGATGCACCAAAAAGGAATTTTAACAGTGCTTGCCTTTCCAGAGGAACAGGCTCCAAAAAAAAAAATCACATTCTCTCCTCATTTCTTCTTTCCTGCTGAAAGCCACAATTATTCCAACAGCTCTGCCCTGGCAATCTGTAAATGAAAAGCTGAGATGCTGTTGGTTAAGGCTAATTAAAAGTGAGTGTATTTATCAGGAAAAGTGCCTGGTTTGCTCCCTGAGCATCACTGAAACTGGCTCTGAGCTGAAACTTTGGCTGCTCCTGCAGCTCTTGTCAGATAACTTTTCAGCCTTTGAAAAAAAAAATCTTAAATTCTTCGACAGCTGTAAAAATATCTACCAAAAAAAAAAAGCCAAAACACAAAATAAACAAAAAGAAAAACAAAATAAAAAACCCCTCCAAGCAAAACAAGCCCCAAAAAGTTAAAAGTGCCTACTAAAAATTGTACTTAAATTTTATATTAAGGAAAAACTTTGAAACTTTGGCTGCTTCTGGATGTTCTTCACTACCAAAAAAAACCCCAAAACCCCAAAACACAAAATAAACAAAAAGAAAAACAAAATAAAAAACCCCTCCAAGCAAAACAAGCCCTATAAACTTAACAGTGCTTACCAAAAATTGTGCTTAAATTTCATATTAAGGAAAAACTTTGATACTTTGGCTGCTTCTGGAAGTTCTTCACAGCAGCTCTTGTCAAACAACTTCTCAGCCTTTGAAAAAAAATCTTAAATTCCTCAACAGCCAAAAAAAAAAAAAAAAACTACCAAAAAAAAAGCCAAAACACAAAATAAACAAAAAGAAAAACAAAATAAAAAAAAACCTCCAAACAAAACAAACCCAAAAAGTTAAAAGTGCCTACTAAAAATTTGTGCTCAAATTTTATATTAAGGAAAAACTTTGGAAGTTCTTCACAGCAGCTCTTGTCAGACAACTTCTCAGCCTTTGAGAAAAAAATCTTAAATTCCTCAACAGCCAAAAAAAAAATCTACTAACCTCCCCCAATTTTAGTCATAATTTTAATCAGAGCAGTCAGGAGTCTTTAATATCATTAAATAAATATCTGATTCCACTGCAGGCTTAAAGAGGCAAAAAAAATTTCACCCCAAAACACCCAGCTTAGACAATGACTTTAAAAAAAAGAGATTTATTTTTATAAATAAATGATCCAGCCCTTGATGAGGTTCAGCCCCTTGGGTTCCCAAACTCATCAGATCAGAGCTGATTTCCACCCCTGCTCCCTCTACCAAAATGAGAGCAAAACTCATTAACACATCCTTATTGCTACAAGAAAATGGGCTGCTTAGGGCTTTATTTAGCAAATTTCCAGCTATTTTTAGATAATCCCTGCCTTTTCACGGAGCAAACATCGAGTTGGGGTGGCTGCTTTCCCGTTAAAGTGATTATAAATTAATAAATCGGAGTGAGGTGATGCCAAAAAAAGGGCAGCGAGCATGAAAAAGCCCATTTGGGATGGCAGAATTTTATTGTCATTTCCCACTGCAAAGTGAAAATAAACGGGATGCTGAGGGTGTGTGAAGTGCAAGGCATGAGGGCAAAAATTTGCTCAATAAATGTAATAATGTGTCACTTGAGGAGGATGGAAATTATTGATATATTCAGTGGTGGCAGCAGCTGAGCTCCAGCTCTTCCCCCCAGCTTAATTTATAGGGGGATCACTGTCAAATAAACAAAAAAAAAGAGGAATATTTTACAGCTGGATCAAAAAAAAGGATGGAATGACAGGGCATGGATTTGATTTATTGCTTATTTGGGAGTTTAGCAGCACTTCAGAGCCCAGCCAGGTGCAGGGACCTGGCACAGGAACATCATCCCAGCCCCTTGGGGAGATCTTGATCCCCAAAATTCCCAGCCCAGCTCCTCTTTTTCTAGGAACAAAGTGCTCTATTTGAACCACCATGAGTTACCACCAAAAAAAATAGAGAATAAAATAGAGAATAAACCACTTTACCTCAACCACCCCCCAAAGCTGCACACACACAATTCGGTTTTAAGCTGAGCAGGGGTTTCAGAGTTGAGGATTTACTCGGATTTCCACTCACACTGAGGGAGGTGTTTCCCCAAGGAAATCTTCTTCAAGTGTTTTTTGGAGGCAGCAGTGCCAGGCTGTGACATCCCAGCTCCCTCAGGGAGCTCTTTATCCCCAAAATTCCCATCCCATTCTCTTTTCCATGGGCAGCTTTTCCAGGACCAAAGTGCTCTGTTTCAGCCACCCTGAGATACCACCAAAAAATAAAGAATAAAATAAAGAATAAACCACTTTACCTCTCCAGACACCCCCAACCCCAAAGCTGCACACACACAATTCGGTTTTAAGCTGAGCAGGGGTTTCAGAGTTGAGGATTTACTCGGATTTCCACTCACACTCTGAGGGAGGTGTTTCTCCAAGTGTTTTTTTGGGAGGCAGCAGTGCCAGGCTGTGGCACAGCCCTGGCTGGGTGACAGAGGCCCCATTCCTCTCTTCCCAGAGGATTTATGGAATTGGAAATAGAAACCCTGTGCAATCTGAATTTCACTTGCCTCATCAGGGCTGCAAGGGGAGCAGTGCTGCTCCTCCTGCTGCCAAAATTCCCCAGGCTCCCAAACTGCAGCTGCTGCTTTTAGATCAGAGCTTCAACCTCAGCTTCACCCTTTCCAAAATCCCCTCTCCCTGTTCTCTTTGGGAGCCTTGGAATGCTGTTTACTCTGGGCTGAATATTCATGCAGCCCCTGGGGAGCTCTGCTAAGCCTTGCCTAGTCCAGGCTGCTTTTAAATCTGCAATAAGAGCTGATGAGAGCAGAGACAAGCCAGGCTTTGTGACCCTGCCCAAAGGAGGCACAGAGAGCCCCTGTGCTCCAACACCCCCTCAGCCCCTCTCCTGCCTCCCTCCCACCCAGCTGAGCCTCTCCTAAATTATTAGAGATGAATTCTGCTGTTTAGAAACCTCTCCACTCCTCTGCAGCTGCTCAAGGACCCATTGGTTCTCCCACAGCTTCCCAGAACTCAAACCCACCAGGAGCACTTTGAGATCCAAATCCCAGAACTCAAACCCACCAGGAGCACTTTGAGATCCAAATCCCAGAACTCAAACCCACCATGAACACCTTGAGATCCAAATCCCAGAACTCAAACCCACCAGGAGCACTTTGAGATCCAAATCCCAGAACTCAAACCCACCAGGAGCACTTTGAGATCCAAACCCCAGAACTCAAACCCACCATGAACACTTTGAGATCCAAATCCCAGAACTCAAACCCACCATGAACACTTTGAGATCCAAATCCCAGAACTCAAACCCACCAGGAGCACTTTGAGATCCAAACCCCAGAACTCAAACCCACCATGAACACTTTGAGATCCAAACCCCAGAACTCAAACCCACCAGGAGCACTTTGAGATCCAAATCCCAGAACTCAAACCCACCATGAACACCTTGAGATCCAAATCCCAGAACTCAAACCCACCATGAACACCTTGAGATCCAAACCCCAGAACTCAAACCCACCATGAACACCTTGAGATCCAAATCCCAGAACTCAAACCCACAATGAACACCTTGAGATCCAAACCCCAGAACTCAAACCCACCATGAACACTTTGAGATCCAAATCCCAGAACTCAAACCCACCATGAACACCTTGAGATCTAAACCCCAGAACTCAAACCCACCATGAGCACCTTGAGAACTCAAACCCACCATGAACACTTTGAGATCCAAACCCAGAACTCAAACCCACCATGAACACTTTGAGATCCAAACCCCAGAACTCAAACCCACCATGAACACTTTGAGATCCAAATCCCAGAACTCAAACCCACCAGGAGCACTTTGAGATCCAAATCCCAGAACTCAAACCCACCAGGAGCACTTTGAGATCCAAATCCCAGAACTCAAACCCACCATGAACACTTTGAGATCCAAATCCCAGAACTCAAACCCACCATGAACACCTTGAGATCCAAACCCCAGAACTCAAACCCACCATGAACACCTTGAGATCCAAATCCCAAAACTCAAACCCACCATGAACACCTTGAGATCCAAACCCCAGAACTCAAACCCACCATGAACACTTTGAGATCCAAATCCCAGAACTCAAACCCACCAGGAGCACTTTGAGATCCAAATCCCAGAACTCAAACCACCAGGAGCACTTTGAGATCCAAATCCCAGAACTCAAACCCACCAAGAACACTTTGAGATCCAAATCCCAGAACTCAAACCCACCATGAACACTTTGAGATCCAAACCCCAGAACTCAAACCCACCAGGAGCACTTTGAGATCCAAACCCCAGAACTCAAACCCACCAGGAGCACTTTGAGATCCAAATCCCAGAACTCAAACCCACCATGAACACTTTGAGATCCAAATCCCAAAACTCAAACCCACCATGAACACCTTGAGATCCAAACCCCAGAACTCAAACCCACCATGAACACTTTGAGATCCAAACCCCAGAACTCAAACCCACCATGAGCACTTTGAGATCCAAATCCCAGAACTCAAACCCACCATGAACACCTTGAGATCCAAACCCCAGAACTCAAACCCACCATGAACACCTTGAGATCCAAACCCCAGAACTCAAACCCACCATGAACACCTTGAGATCCAAATCCCAAAACTCAAACCCACCATGAACACCTTGAGATCCAAATCCCAGAACTCAAACCCACCATGAACACTTTGAGATCCAAACCCCAGAACTCAAACCCACCATGAACACCTTGAGATCCAAATCCCAGAACTCAAACCCACCATGAACACTTTGAGATCCAAATCCCAGAACTCAAACCCACCAGGAGCACTTTGAGATCCAAACCCCAGAACTCAAACCCACCAGGAGCACTTTGAGATCCAAACCCCAGAACTCAAACCCACCAGGAGCACTTTGAGATCCAAATCCCAGAACTCAAACCCACCATGAACACTTTGAGATCCAAATCCCAAAACTCAAACCCACCATGAACACCTTGAGATCCAAACCCCAGAACTCAAACCCACCATGAACACTTTGAGATCCAAACCCAGAACTCAAACCCACCATGAGCACTTTGAGATCCAAATCCCAGAACTCAAACCCACCATGAACACCTTGAGATCCAAACCCCAGAACTCAAACCCACCATGAACACCTTGAGATCCAAACCCCAGAACTCAAACCCACCATGAACACCTTGAGATCCAAATCCCAAAACTCAAACCCACCATGAACACCTTGAGATCCAAATCCCAGAACTCAAACCCACCATGAACACTTTGAGATCCAAACCCCAGAACTCAAACCCACCATGAACACCTTGAGATCCAAACCCCAGAACTCAAACCCACCATGAACACCTTGAGATCCAAACCCCAGAACTCAAACCCACCATGAACACCTTGATGCCCAAACCCAAGAAAATCAAACCAGGAAAAGCTCAGCAGGGAACACCTGAACAGCCAGGCTGGAGGAGCTCACACAATCCTTGGATGCATAGAAAGGGTTGGAAAGAAAAAGGAAAAATATTTCTGAGGAGGCACAAGTGTAAAAAAACCTCCCAGCTCCTGAGGAGCCCCAGGGTTTTTTTCCCATTAAGAACAGCAAAACCCCCAAATCTTTTTTATTTTATTTTAATTTTTTAACTTGAAGAGGCAGTGCCAACCCCCTGCACAAACCAATCTCCTTGCAAATCTGCCCTGCTGGGTTTGTGTTATTTTATTTTGATTTTTATTATTTTATTTTGATTTTTATTTTTATTATTCCAGGAGAAGCTGGAACAGGAAGATCCCCAATAAGGGAATTCCTGAAAGACTGAGTTTTACTGGGACACAGCTCTGGACTAACCCCTGGATTTACCTGATTTCACTGCATATATTTAATTTTTATCAAATTTTTCCATTTTACTTCAGCACTCCCAGCTCCTGAGGAGCCCCAGGGTTTTTTCCCCATTAAGAGCAAAACCCCAAATCTTTCTTTTTTATTTTAATTTTTGACTCGGATATTTAGCTAATTTCTCTGCATATAATTCATTTTTTTCCCCTTTTTCCCCCTTTTTTATTAATTTTTTTTCCACTCTACTTCAGCACTCCCAGCTCCTGAGGAGCCCCAGGGTTTTTTTCCCATTAAGAACAGCAAAACCCCCAAATCTTTTTTATTTTATTTTAAATTTTTAACTTGGAGAGGCAGTGCCAACCCCCCTGCACAAACCAACCTCATTTCCAGCTGGGTTTTTATTAGGACAGCACCCAGGGGAATTAGAAATTCGGGAATTAGGAATAATATCTTTATTTTTTAAATTTTCAGCACTGTGGAGGAAGCAAAATCCAGGGAGAATTCACTTACCAAAGAGAGAAAAGTTCAGCTGAAGGGTTTTGAGTGGCCAGGAAAATAAAAATATAGAATTTCCTGCTGGGAAAATTAAAAAATCCACTCGGGGATTTTTAAGGGTTGTGTGTTGATGGAAAATCATTTAGGGCAGGTAAATTAAAAGTCAATTTAATGGAACCTCTGCAAGCCTGAAAATACAGAGTGACTGGAGCTCTGTAAAAAAAAAATCAAATTATTTTTGATGAGCTCAGGAAGAAATTGCTGTAAATGCAAAGCAGGAGGTTGGAAAATGTAGGAAATTCCTGGGGATACCTGGAATAAACTGATTTTATTTTACACTCAGGGATTTTGTTTTACACTTGGCTTGCCCTGAAATGTTTCTCCATCATTTTTTCTTCTTTTTCAAGAAAGTCCAACACAAAAGAGCCACCAAAATCCATGCTGGAGTTTTCTTATTTCAAACGTTTTAACCCCAAAATTCAGATATATTCACTTATTTTAATTTTAATTATAGCCAAGCATTCCTGCTGCAGCTTTTCCCCAAGGCAGGGGAAAGCAAGGATCATTTCTTGGAATGAAATAAATGAATAAATGAAAGAAATAAATGAAAGAAATAACATGAAATAAATAATATGAAAATAAATAAAGTGAAATGAAATGAATTTCATTTATTTCTCTGCATAAAACCCCGTGCCTTGGGAGAAATCTCTATTTAATTTCATGCATATTTAAGAATCCCAAGTGGATTTTCTGCACTATAAAGAATATTTTCTCCCTGGCAAGGTAGCCCAAGGGAGGGGTTATTTTCCTTTATATATATATATATATATATATATATATATATATATATATATATATATATAAATAAATTTTATATATATATAAAAAAATTAATTAACAGGCAGACTTGCTCTGAGAGGAAGTTCCTTCAGTTTTCATCACAGCTGTGATGGTCATTCCCAAAAAAAAAAAAAAAAAAGGTGAATTTTCATGGCTCTTGGAATGAGATGTTTTTATTTTTAATTATTTATATTTATTCTATTTATTATTATTATTGTAGTGATTATATATGAGAATGAAATAAATATGAAATGAGAGTAAAGTGAGAATGAAATGAGTGTAAAATAAATATGAAATAAGTATGAAATGAGTATAAAATTAATATGAAATGAGTATAAAATGAGTTGAACTGAGTATAAAATAAATATAAAATGAGTATAAAATGAACATAAAATAATATAAAATGAGTATAAAATGAGTGTGAACTGAGTATAAAATAAATATAAAATTAGCATAAAATGAACATAAAATAAATATAAAATGAGTATAAAATGAGTATGAACTGAGTATAAAATAAATATAAAATTAGCATAAAATGAACATAAAATAAATATAAAATGAGTATAAAATGAGTATGAACTGAGTATAAAATAAATATAAAATGAGTATAAAATGAACATAAAATAAATATAAAATGAGTATAAAATGAGTATGAACTGAGTATAAAATAAATATAAAATGAGTATAAAATGAACATAAAATAAATATAAAATTAGTGTAAAATGAGTATGAACTGAGTATAAAATAAATATAAAATGAGTATAAAATGAACATAAAATAATATAAAATGAGTATAAAATGAGTATGAACTGAGTATAAAATAATATAAATGAGTATAAAATGAACATAAAATAAATATAAAATTAGTGTAAAATGAGTATGAACTGAGTATAAAATAAATATAAAATGAGTATAAAATGAACATAAATAAATATAAATGAGTAAAATGAACATAAAATAAATATAAAATTAGTGTAAAATGAGTATGAACTGAGTATAAAATAAATATAAAATTAGTATAAAATGAGTATAAAATGAGTATGAACTGAGTATAAAATAAATATAAAATGAGTATAAAATGAGTATAAAATGAACACAAAATGGGTACAAAACGAGCATAAAATGAGTACCAAATGAGCAGGATCAATTCCCCAGTTGAAATCTGAACCTGCATTATCTCTCTGCAGAGCCCTCTTCCTTAAACCGAGATTCCAATTCCAGGGGAGCTGATCAATCCCTCCCCCAACACAAACTCCATTTCCAGCCTGGGCTTCCCAACAGCTGCCCCCCCAAAAAAAAAAAATTTGGGAAGCAAACTGCTTTATCCAGAGGGGATGGCGAGGGGAGATTTTGATATTTTGGGGGCAGGAACATTTCCCATGAACAAATCTCAGCCTCCCACGTGCCAAAATCCAAAATTTTTCACTTGGAAAAATGGAAAATAACAAATCTTTGCCTAAGAGTCCTGACCACTGATGATGGGCACGGATTTTTCCTGCGTGGTTTTGACTTCAGCTCTGGATATTTGGCTCTAAAATAAAGATACAGGGTGGTGTCAGGCCTGAAGTTGCTAATTTTTCTAAATTTTTCGGTTTTTTTTGGTGTTTATGTTTATGCAATTCTTTTCTCAGGGGAAACAGGAAAACAACAAACCCCTTTTTTATTACAATATCCTTGTGAGAGGAGGGATTTTCTTTTGAGGTCCCTCTGGTTCTTCAGTGTGCGTGAGGAAATTTGTCTTTCTTCAATCACGTTGGTCTGTGAAAAATTTTATATATATATATATATAAAAAAAAAAATCCCTAAAAATAAAATCATTCTTCACACAACCTTTAACTTACAATGTGTATTATGCTCACAGGCCACTGGCACCTTTTGCTCTTTGGGGCAAAAAAACCCCAAAATAATTTGGGCAATACCACAAGGTTTGCTTCGAGTATTTTTAATTTTTGCTACAGAAATCTCCCCCTTTTCAGGGAAAATCTCCCCTTTTTTCCCACCTTTGTCCAGCTGGGTTTCCCCTCCTGTTTTCCCTTTTTTTTTTGTTCTGCTGGCCTGACACCCACGGGTTCCAGGGCGTTCCCTGACGCCAGAAATTGTTGTCATTCCACTCCTCTTGTGTCAGCCCAGCCAGGCTGCAAACACCAGCTGGGAGAACCAGGAGAGGACATCCCAAAAAACAACAACAACAACAAAAAGCAGGAATGAGCTGGATGCAGCTGCAGCCTCAACCTCCTCTTGCATTTTCTCCTCTCTCCTCAGATCCTGGCTAAATCCTTTTTATTTTTGCTCCCCAAGCTCTGTTTCCATTTCCTGCAGTGACCAGAGTAGAAATGGAGCACAGGGTTCTGTCTGCAAGGTCTTCTTAAGCCTGAACTGCCCAATTATGAGATGCCAGCGAATTTATTTTAACTTCTAACCCAACAACCAACCACCCACGTCCTGCACTGGGGGCTCTTCAAACCAATCACCCAAAATCACCCAAACTTGAGAAGGAGAAGGAGAAGGAGAAGGAGAAGGAGAAGGAGAAGGAGAAGGAGAAGGAGAAGGAGAAGGAGGAGAAAGAGGAGAAAGAGGAGAAAGAGAAGAAGATGGAGAAGAAGAAGGAGGAGAAGAATGAGAAGAACAACAAGAAGAAGGAGAAGGAGGAGAAGAAGAAGCAGAAGCAGAAGGGGCCCTAACCCCTCCATCTTGTTATATATATATTATTATAACCCACAACTTTAAATTCTGGATTTCTCTTAAAATTCTAAATATGACACACCTCTATCCATCTCCACACTCACACTCTCAGTGCTGTCACTCAGTTCTGGAAGCCTTTCCATGGCCTCAGCTCAAATGCAGTTTATTTTTGCAGGTCACTCCCTGTCAGCACAGAAATGTGAAATCCTCTGTGCCCAGGGTTCTGACTGGGAGCTGTGCTCTGCAGGGACACCAGAGAAAAAAAACAAAAAAAAACCAAAAAACAAACCCTTTGCTGGAGTGTTTGGGTGCATTTCCCTCCTCCAACCAGACTTTCCTGGCAGCCTCTTGAACCCTGGCATTTAAATAATGCCACTCCTGGCTACAACAGCTTAATGAGAGCAGGGAAAGAGGCACCACTGACGTGTTTTCAAACTCTTTATCGGGGAAGCCAGATCCTCTGGCAGCTCAGGAGCTCGTTCCTACCACTAATTACTTCTCCCTATAAAATATTTACATTTTTGCTGCTTTTGACCACTCATTACATCTCTTTTTTTTTTTTTTTCCCTAAGATGTCACCAATTCTTGCTGCACACAAAAATAACGCCCGTAGGTTCTTTCCAGTGGCGTGGTGTTGTCTAAGCTTTAGGCACTAATAAAACCCTGCTCAGCTTTCTTCATTTGATTTCCTCTCCTCATGTGGCTGTTCAGAGGCAGGATAAAACACAGGCAACCTCGCTCCCAATGTAATTAATTGAATTTCTTTTTATTGCTCCCAACTCGTCCCTGGTCACCTTGAACCGCCCCTCACTAAGAGCGCTTTTCTTGCAACACACAACTTGAATTCAAGGCAGATCAGGAGGCCTCAAATCCTTTATTAAGGCAACTGGGAAAGTGAAAACCAAAAAAACCCACTTAACTCGAGCTGCTGGGGCGTTTTCATCCGAAGGATAAACCCTGCTATGTTCCCTAATTTCACTTTGGTTTTTTTCCTGATTTAAATCGGAGCACGCTGCCCGTGCTCACACCCTCATCCTCTGACGAGCTGGGCTGAGCTTCCAGGAGATTTTGACTTTTTCCAGGGCATGTTTTTAAGTGTCAACGGCAGAAAATGAGAGAGAAGAAAGCGTGCAGCCCCAGGAAATCCCCCTGCAGCCAGAGGCAACGCTTCCATTTCTTGCAGATTCTCCTTTGTGCTGCTCCAGAAAGGGCAAATTGCACCAAATTTTCAAACCTTGCCTGCAGGCAAAGGCTCCTGGCTGGCAAGGAGAGTGTGAAAAACAGAGATTATTCCTTGGGATTTTTTAAAAGTTCAATAATAATAATAATAATAGTAGAGGACAATATTTCCAGCACGAGAGGGAACACCAAGTGCTTTTCCCCAGGAAAAGTGAGCACAGGGATGATGTTCTCAGAGAGGGCTTGGAAATTCTGGGGTTAATTCACCTATGGGGATCCTGAAACCCCCACACCTCGTCTGGCACCCCTGCCTGGCTGTCGAGATCACTTTTTGAGCCAAATATTCTGTTTCAGACCAAAGTGCACCTAAAACACGGCCAGGTTTAAATCAGGGTTTCTCAGGAATTTGTTTTGGTGGGAAAAACCCACCCAGATCCACGACCTGGAGTAAGAATTGGAGCTGCCAGGTCTTAGGTGCCATTAATTTCTTAATAATCACATTAAACAAAGAACCCGCAAAGCCCAGCAGGAAGGAGCTGGTGTCACATTAAATAACAGAAGGCACACAGGGGGTGTCTGAAAAGAAAAAAAAAATAAATAAAAGGAGCAGTTGCACCTGGGAGAAAACAAGAGAGGGGCTACAAATTTCTATTTTCAGTCGTGTCCCTGCCTCGGGTGAGAGCAGCCAAGAGACACAAGCAGAAATTGGAGCCTGTAAAATGAGCTGGAAACACCTGCTCACAGAGGTATAAAATGCTTTTGTGACCCACTTTGGGGAGGCTTCGAGTCAGGAGCCCGAGTGGGGTCAATGAAAGCCACCGAGAAAACAACCGGCAAAGTTTTTAATTTGTGGATTAAAAAATAAAATAAAATAAAAAAAATCTCAGTTGAGTGGTGTTTGCCACTGGATTGTATTTAATGTCAGCTGGAGGTGCTGGGAAACTCAGCAATGAAGCATTGCAGTAAAAAATCTCTTTGCTGTAAGAGGTTTGAGGCTCTGCTGTCCCTGCCCCACGCTGTCTGCCCTCCCTGTCAGGTTTTTCTTTAATGGGCTGGGCACCAGCACGCCAAAAAAAAGCTTGGAAAAGCTGAATTTGAGAGGACTCAGGCCGGTTTGCAGCTGGAAATGCTTCCCCTGGCTCTGCTGCCCTGGCAGCTGCAGCTCAGCTCGCTCAGTTCAGAGTTTACAGGGACACTTCAGAACACAAACTCCGACCTGGGAAGCCTGGAGGGCTCCAAGAGATTCCCTGAATTGACTTGGAGGGTTTTTCCCACTCATCACATGCACTGCCTGGAGCTGTGATACAACACAAACAGGCAGAGAAGTTGCCTTTTTTTAAAAAAAAAATAAATTAAAAAATAAAACTATTAACAAAATGTATTGCTTAAAGCTTGAGAATATACTCCATCAACATAATGAGATAATTAATTAAAATAAGAAATGTAAACAGCTTGTATTTGCCTCTGAAGGTTGAAGGAAAATAAGAGTTATTGAAGTGGTAACCAGCTCCTACCAGGAGTTTCTCCTAAAAGCAGGAAAAAAAAGGTGCATTTTTAAAAAATAATTGACTATTTTGCCATCATTCTCTTTGAAGATGTGGTTACCTTGAGCAGAAATTACCTCCAATTCTTGTCTGTCTCTAATTCCAGTTATAAATGGAGCCTGAGGAGAAGTTTCCTGATCTCATCACATTATTGGGCTTCTTATTTAGCTTTTCATTCTGCTTTTATTTACAGCAATGATATCCACAAAAAAAAAAAAACCCAGGGAAAAAAACCCAACCTCACACAACTAAACATCGGTAGTAAATACCAAATTCTACCTCAATGCCAAATAAAAATCATGTGAAGCAATACACCAGGGTACAGAACAGCTAAAACAGAATTCAGGTTGATGATTTAAATGTTTGTCAATTTAAACCATCACAGAAAGTGCTTATTTAAAGCCCTGATTGAAATAATTCCATCCTGCAGGCAGGAGATTGCTCCTGCCCTCAAAGTTAAAAATAATATCCCCATTAACCTCAGCAACAATTTCCTAATTGCCAAGGATCCCAACCCTTCCACACAACGTTCAGCCACTGAGAATTCCATCATCACTTCCCAAAGCACTCCTGTGATTGCAGCCCTAAGGCTCTGGAAAAACTCCAATTTTTTTTTATATGACAGCATCAAGCATTTGGAGAAATGAGGAGTGCCATCCCAAATTCTCTAAAAAAACTCCAATTTTGAGATGTTTTTTATATGACAGCATCAAACATTTGGAGAAATGAGGAGTGCCACCCCAAATTCTCTAAAAAAAGTCCAATTTTGGGATGTTGTTTTATCTGACAGCATCGAACATTTGGAGGAAATGAGTGCCACCCCAAATTCTGCTCTGAAAAAAGTCCAAATTTGGGATGGTTTTTATCTGATGGCACAAATATTTGTAGAAATGAGGAGTGCCACCCCAAATTCTCTGAGAAAAGTCCAACTTTGGGATTTTTTTATCTGATGGCACCAAACATCTGGAGAAATGAGGAGTGCCACCCCAATTCTGCTTTGTAAAAAATCCAAATTTGGGATGCTTTTTATCTGATGGCACCAAATATTTGTAGAAATGAGGAGTGCCACCCCAAATTCTTTGAGAAAAGTCCAACTTTGGGATGGTTTTAATATGACAGCATCAAACATTTGGAGAAATGAGGAGTGCCACCCCAAATTATCTGAAAAAAGCCCAACTTTGGGATATTTTTATCTGATGGCACCAAACATCTGGAGAAATGAGGAGTGCCACCCCAATTCTGCTTTGTAAAAAATCCAAATTTGGGATGCTTTTTATCTGATGGCACCAAATATTTGTAGAAATGAGGAGTGCCACCCCAAATTCTTTGAGAAAAGTCCAACTTTGGGATGGTTTTAATATGACAGCATCAAACATTTGGAGAAATGAGGAGTGCCACCCCAAATTATCTGAAAAAAGCCCAACTTTGGGATATTTTTATCTGATGGCACCAAACATCTGGAGAAATGAGGAGTGCCACCCCAAATTCTGCTTTGTAAAAAATCCAAATTTGGGATGCTTTTTATCTGATGGCACCAAACATTTGTAGAAATGAGGAGTGCCACCCCAAATTCTTTGAGAAAAGTCAAACTTTGGGATTTTTTTATCTGATGGCATCATACATTTGGAGAAATGAGGAGTGCCACCCCAAATTCTGCTCTCAAAAAAATCCAGCTTTGGGATATTTTTATCTGATGGCACCAAACATTGGGAGAAATGAGGAGTGCCCCCCCAGTTCTCAATAAATCAGGAGCACCCACCATGAGTGTCTGTGCCCCTGGCACTGGCAGCAGGGAGCAGCTGCTCCCACCCTGCTCCCTCTGTCCCCAGCAGCAGGGGATGGAATTGGTGCCAGCAAAGCAGGGATGTGGGCAGGAGCACAGGGGGTGCCCAAAAAAAGCCAGGGACAGCACTGGGGAGCTTCTGAGAGCCACAGAGGAGCCCGGATGGGCTGCACGGCTTCCCCCGGGGCAGCCAGGGAAAGGCAGGGCTGTCCTGACACTGGGAGCTCCTCACACACAAATCCAGGATCATCCTGACCATGGGAATCACCTCTCACAAATCCAGCACCCAGGGAAAGGCAGGGCTGTCCTGACACTGGGAGCTCCTCACACACAAATCCAGGATCATCCTGACCATGGGAATCACCTCTCACAAATCCAGCACCCAGGGAAAGGCAGGGCTGTCCTGACACTGGGAGCTCCTCACACACAAATCCAGGAGTATCCTGACCATGGGAATCACCTCTCATAAAGCTAGGATCCATCCTGACCTCAGGAATCACCTTGCACACGAATTCAGGATCATCCTGACCATGGGAATCACCTCTCACAAATCCAGCACCCAGGGAAAGGCAGGGCTGTCCTGACACTGGGAGCTCCTCACACACAAATCCAGGAGTATCCTGACCATGGGAATCACCTCTCACAAATCCAGCACCCAGGGAAAGGCAGGGCTGTCCTGACACTGGGAGCTCCTCACACACAAATCCAGGAGTATCCTGACCATGGGAATCACCTCTCACAAATCCAGCACCCAGGGAAAGGCAGGGCTGTCCTGACACTGGGAGCTCCTCACACACAAATCCAGGAGTATCCTGACCATGGGAATCACCTCTCATAAAGCTAGGATCCATCCTGACCTCAGGAATCACCTTGCACACGAATTCAGGATCATCCTGTCCATGGGAATCACCTTACACACAAATTCAGGATCATCCTGACCATGGGAATCACCTTACACACAAATTCAGGATCATCCTGTCCATGGGAATCACCTTACACACAAAACCCAGGATCATCCTGACCATGGGAATCACCTCTCACAAATCCAGCAGCCAGGGAAAGGCAGGGCTGTCCTGACACTGGGATCTGCTCACAGACAAATCCAGGATCCATCCTGATAAAGGAATCACCTCTCACACAAACCCAGGATCATCCTGACCCAGGAATCACCACTCACACAAATCCAGGATCATCCTGACCATGGGATCACCTCTCACAAACCCAGGATCACCCTGACCATGGAATCACCTCTCACAAACCCAGGATCATCCTGACCATGGGATCACCTCTCACAAACCCAGGATCATCCTGACCATGGGATCACCTCTCACAAACCCAGGATCACCCTGACCATGGGATCACCTCTCACAAACCCAGGATCATCCTGACCATGGGATCACCTCTCACAAACCCAGGATCATCCTGACCATGGGATCACCTCTCACAAACCCAGGATCATCCTGACCATGGGATCACCTCTCACAAACCCAGGATCCATCCTGACCATGGAACTTCAAAGGGGATTTCCCTTTCCTTCCACACCTATAGTGGGCCAAACTTCAGATAATCAGCAATAAATATCCAATGAAAAACTAGTTTTGTTTGGTGAGATTATCCACCAAACTTCCCAGCAGAAATAAAACCACAGGAACCACATCACATATATGCCACATTAAAAAAAACAAAAAAACCCAAAAAACCATGAAAAGCACCTTCTACATCCCACATAATGTCCTACACATCTTCAAAACCACTTGAGTAATAAAAAATAAAGCTGGAAAAATCAGGAAAACCCATTCACATTGCAAAGCAGAAAAGCAGATGAAAGCTCAGGGGTATAAACATCAAGACTAAGGAGACGAGTGTGTTTCCTTCTCCCCTTCCTCCTACTCCCACACTTCATTCCTGAAGCAAACAGCTTTGGACAGAGATTTTATTTCATGCCAACCACAATCAGATTTCTCAATACCTCAGTGTTTGTTTGGAGGGAGCATACATTCCAGGGAAAATGCAGTCCATGCACGGACTACCTGGAAATAAATCACATTCCCATTTAAAATGAAGTTTAAAGAAGTGGCCCAGCACAGAGCTGTATTATGGGCCATGCACTTTCCCTCAGAAGAAATGTTTCACACCCTCCAGCAGTTTTCTATCGGGAAAAGAATGAAAAAATAAAGAGATTTATTACATTAAAAAGCATATTGATTGAAAGCAGTGCTGTACGACAGCTTCAGCTATTATACCAGAACTTAATAAAATCAAATGTTTACCCCTGAAGGGGATTTGGAGGGGGGAAAAAAATAAAAAAAGGCTTTATCAACACTTACAACAATGAGCAAATTTGCAAGGGATAACAGTTTGGTGCTGAAAGTAAATGCAAATAAGTGCTCATTTCTCTGGGGGAGCTTTGAGGTTTGCCCAGATGAGGAGCCGTGGCTAATTGTGATGTGGCTCAGCAGTGAAAACCCGAGCTTGGCTGGTGTGCTGGAGCTGTCAGCTGCTCCCACAGCTGGGAGCAGGCACGGGCAGAGCAGGCCATGGCCAAACACCCCAGAGTCGGAGGGCAGCAGAGGGCACCGGGCTGCCTGGGGCTCGGTGGCCAACCCGACCCAAAGAGCGATGCTCTTCCTCCTGCCCTTGGCCTCTGCTCATCCCTCCTTCCCTCTGCCCACTTTGTACATCCCCTTCCCTTTATCCACTCTGCTCATCCCTCCTTCCCTCTGCCCACTTTGTACATCCCTCCTTCCCTCTGGCCACTCTGCTCATCCCTCCTTCCCTCTGCCCACTTTGTACATCCCTCCTTCCCTTTATCCACTCTGCTCATCCCTCCTTCCCTCTGCCCACTTTGTACATCCCTCCTTCCCTCTGTCCCTCTGTCCCCTCCTTCCCTTGTCCCCTTTCCTCATCCCTCCTTCCCTTTGTCCCCTCTGCTCATCCTCCTTCCCTCTGCCCACTTCGTACATCCTACCTTCCCTTCTTCCACTCTGCCCATCCCTCCTTCCCTCTTTCACTCTGCTCTCATCCTCCTTCCCTTTGTCCCCTTTCCCATCCCTCCCTGCCCTGTCCCTTTCCCTCCTCCCTGTCCTCTCCATCCCTCCCTGCTCTGTCCCCTTTCCCATCCCTCCCTGTCCCCTTTCCCCATCCCTCCTGCCTGTCCCCTTTCCCCATCCCTCCCTGTCCTCTCCTCCCCTTTCCCTTCCCCATCCCTCCCTGTCCCCTTTCCCCATCCCTCCCTGCTCTGTCCCCTTTCCCCATCCCTCCCTGTCCCCTTTCCCCATCCCTCCCTGCTCTGTCCCCTTTCCCCATCCCTCCCTGTCCCCTTTCCCCATCCCTCCCTGTCCCCTTTCCCCATCCCTCCCTGTCCCCTCTGCTCCTCACACAACTCCCAGATCCCAGATTCCAGCTCCCTGCATCCACCACCAGCTGCTTTGCTGGGATGGCTTTTCCACAGGAGCAGAAAGAAAGGTGCATTTCTCCTCCATCCACATTATTTGATGGCAAACCACTCCAGCTCTGAGAGCCTGCTCCTAACAACGACTTTCTGTTCTTTTTGGCTGCTACCAGGACCAAAATATTTCCCTTCATCCTTCCTGGATCAGGCCTGATCTGGTCCAAGCTGTATTTGCCACACAAACATCAATTTCACGGCAGAAATGAGCAGTTATTTAAACTAAAATTTACCATTCTCACCAGTCTTACTTACCCTGAGCATTTGTCAGTATTCTGGCACCTGCAAACCTTTCTTCTCTCATAAACTGTAATGAAATTTGCATTTTTTCAAAGCTGTGCTGCTTTCAAATGAAAACTGCTTTTGGCACGAGCTTGAAACTGCTTTAATAAAACCACCAGCTGAAGTGTTAAACACCAGCTAAAAAACAGCAGTAAAAGCACATAAAACAGCCCAAAAGGGGAAAAAAAAAAAATCTACAACTTGTTACAACTCCTGACTTTACACACAAATTACAACAGCCTGGAGATCCAGCAGGGACATTTTTGTCAGGATGAAAACTTCCTTTTGGGATTGCCTTATCACAGCCTTTGCTTAGAACAGCCTTTGCTGTTTCCTGACCGTTCTGGGGGAGGTGAAACTCTACAGGCTCATTAAGAAAGAGGCTCATTAAATGTTGATGACCTTCTCGTGCCTGGGAGAACTCCTGGGCTGGGATTGAGCCAGAGGAACTGGTGTGGCCAGCTGGGCATGAGGAGCAGCAGCCCCAGGGAACCTGGAGCTCCACACTCTGAGTTAAAGCCCCCAATCCATCCCAGGAGCTGGCACAGCTCCTTGGGACACAGCATTCCCTGAGGGTTTGTGGGATGGGGATGGGAGAGTGGCCCCAGGAGCAGCAGGGATGAGGAATGGGGTGAGGAGTGTCTGCAGGGCAGGAGCAGGGCACTTAAACCTCGGGAATTCACCCAATATTGCAGGGCAAAACTGGAGCAAGAGGCTCCAATTCTGTGCATAATTAGAGCAGCTGCTGCCCTTAAATTAGGTTTGGGAAGTCTCCTTGCAAGGGCAGAGAATCGAAGCAGGAGGAGCACAGGAGTATTTTGCTCCTTTTCCCAGATCTGGCAGTTGTTTCTACGCTGAGCTCTGAGGGAAAAGCAACACCTGAACCTCGAGAGCCAAGAAAAATGAGAGCCAGGTACCTCTGGATACCTTTCCTAGAATGGTGTGGGGTGGAAGGGACCTTAAAGCCCATCTCATCCCCTCCCACTCGACCAGGATGCTCCAAACCCTGTCCAGCCCGGCTTTGGACACTTCAGGGATGGATCCCAAAATGTGGCTGATCTCATCTCTGAGCACATCAGCATCTCCAAAGCTCCTGGAGGAAAAGAGGGAATTCCACTTCAGTGCAGGGCTGAAGAAAGACCCAAAACCTCAGATGAAGAGAGGGGCAGGGCTGAAAAGTCCGGGGAAGAAGAAGAAAATAATTTGGAAGTGCCAAATGCAGCGCATGGGAATCCTGCCACAGCCTGGGACATCAACCCCAGAGTGCCAAAACTGCTGCAGGGAAGTGCAGGGAGCAGCAGAACCCAGAGAGCAGCACAGCACAGCAACCACGTGCCAAGGGATGGCTTCAAAAGTGAAACCACCACGAGCCAAATGGCAAGTTTCAAGGCACAGTTTACACCGTAAATATTTGGGTTTCCAGCCAAAAGGGAGGGAGGAGGAATCCTGCCCTGCTCCCAAAGAGCTGCTGGAAACACGACACTGCAGGCAGAGCAGTCTGCTGGTTTAATTAACCCACATGACAGAGGACAGGGAGATTTTTATTTATTTTCCCTCGTGCTGTTAAAAGCAAAACTATCCAAACTCCTGAGCTGTGGAACAGAAATCCCACTGCTCCAAGGTTGTTTCCTCCCCATCCACAGAATTCCCAACATGAACACGTCCTGTGGAGGAGCCTGGAGTTCCTTAAATTCAGGTGGAAAACTTCCATGACTTTCATAATCTGAAAGCATCTCATAATCAAAATGGATTTCATTAAACCAGTGGCAATCTGTTGGCAGCCTGAGAGCCCAGACAGAGAAACACCGATTAAAACAGAGCTGGCAAAACACATTAAAAATTAATTGACTTCTTGATTTTTATCAAAATTGGAAAAAGGCTCAATCCTACACCCAATGGGACAGCCCTGAATGGCAGCAATTAAAGGTCCTCCTTCCAATTACAGCTTTTTGCAGCATATTAATCAATTTTTGCCCAGCAAATGAGCATAGAGTTTAACCCTAAATCAAATCAGCATGGCGTTGTAGGGTGAAAATCATAATCCTGGAGCATGACATGCAAGAATAAAACTTAGCTAAACTAAACAAAATGACAGGAATGTTCCTGTAGATCATTTTTGACTTGTAGTTTAGGCCACTGGAGGGGAATTCATAAGCAGATTTGGGACTTGCCTATCAACATGACCTCACCTCTGTAAATATTTATTCAAACATTTGGGCACTTTGCAGGGGATTCTAGATTAGAAACCCAAGGAAATGACTATAAAAGGAAAACAGTGCCAGCAGATTCTGTTTAAAAACTGCAAACCCTCAAAGGCTTCACCTTACAACGGGGCTGTAACACCCAGAGAAACTCCAAAGCTGTTGTTTGATTTATTCCTACCTTTCATAAAATCCCAAGCCATTAATCCTGAAGGGCCTTGCCTCAAAAGCCTGATAGATAAATTTTCATTGCTGAGATTGCTTGAGGACTTCACTACCACAGGGATGGGGCTGGAATAGAATTAGCAGGATGAAAAAACACCCACAAAAATTAACTGAAATGGTGAGATTGCCAGCTTTCCTCCTCCTCCAGCACAGCACAAAGCCCTTCTGCTGCTCGGAGCGGGGAGCAGGGGGTGAACGCACAGCAGGTTTATTCCAACCCAGCTGGCACTGTGTCCTCTCCTCCAGGCCTCACCTCAGCATTCCCATTCCCAGAGCCTCACACCAGCCTCCTCAGCACTCTCCACCATTATTTCTGACCTTTCCCTTTTTTAATTTTGTGTGTGTGTGTCTAAGTTGAGCAGCAACCAGAGGTTTCTGCCAGCACTCCAAGGGTCTGAGCCCCACGGAGCACCAACCACTTCCACACCTCTCCTTGCCCATTCCAGCCTTTCCCTGGGCTGGGAATAAAAAAATAAAAATGAAAAGGTGTATTTTACATCCTCAAACACTGGCTCAGCAGCTCCAGGACCCAATTTTTCCATGCAGAAAAAGCTCTTACCCACAGCTACACATCACGAGGGACAAGCCTTGCCACGTCCCCGTTCAGGAGGTGGAGGGAAATAAAAAGAGACATTTTTTATGAGACAGTTACTGAGCTTTAATTCCCCACATCCGTTTATGACTGCAAACAAGCCCAGGCTGGGGAAGGTACTATCTATTACCATAATTATTTTTAAAATCTTCACCCCACAGGGTGAGGAAAAAAGCCAGTGATTTACAGCAGAGCCATAACTATAAAACTGCAGATGGGAGCTGAGCGATTTTGCCCTTGTCTAAGGCTGAGATCTCATTAAACTGCATGCTTAAACCTTAAATATTTGAGTGTAAATGGTAGTTAAAACAGGGAAATCATTGTCATTAAACAGCCAGCCTTTCCTCTGCTCAGCTTCCCAGCTCATCGTTTGTTATTTGGCCATTTGTGGGCTTTGACACTGCTCCATCCTCCAGCCTGGACAGCCCCAAAATTCCTAAATAAAGGGAAAAGGAAAAAAAACCCCTCCAAAATTAACAACTCCAGCCATTTTTAAACCTTAAAAGGATGAGAGAACAGAACATTTTTTCTAAGTTCAATCTACTCGAAGGGTGATCCTTTAGCAAAAGTCATTCAGTGAGACAAACAGGAGGCAACTTTTCTTTATTCTTTCTAAATCTACTTCTTTGACCTCTACTGCCCTGAAATAATATTATTATTACTATTATTATTGTTGTTGTTGTTGTTGTTATTGTTATTATTGTTATCATCATCATCATCATCATCACTGTTATATCTCCAAGAAACTACTTCCTAATAAAAGATTGACTACACACCTCACATCCAATTTTCCCTCTGAAATATTCTTTCAGAAGTGGCTGCAGCCAAACCAGAGCATTCATAATTATTTTTGCTCACTCCTTTCTCCCCAAGCCACCCACAAAATCCAAGGCACTGGCTGCCAACCTATCCAGGCTAAAACTGGAAGCTGGAAGAGGGAATGACATAAGAGAAAAGTGGAATTTATGCAAAATGTTGGCGATATGAAAGCAGAACTCAGAAATCTTCATAAATTAGCAGTGCACAGTAATTGAAGCTGCTTGAATCATGCTCCTCCAGCCTTCCACTTCAATGGGATATGGCAGGAAGTAATTCATGGAGACAGGCTCCCTTGCATCTAGCTGGAAATAATTCATCTGGCATCTCAGGTCTGGTATTGGCTGTTTGGAAAAACAAATTTTTCCCCATATGGAACAGTTTGTTTCACACGTAACCCCAGAGATCAGCTGTTCTTTATTCTTTAAATACACATAAAGAAATTTAATGGGAGCCCATTTGGACAATTTAACCTTTACAAAGGCTTTGCTATGTGCAAAGGGAGATAAGGTGTTCCACGGAGTTTTTTATTTAAAAAAATTTAAAAAAAAAATAAACTAAGACATACAAAACCCCAATTCCAAGAGAGCAGTAAAATGCAGTATTATGTACTAGGGATTAAATAAGAGCATCAGTTTTTATTTCTTCTCCCTAGCTCTCTATCAAAATAACAAAACCTGCTTAGAATAAAACCTGTCCTTCATTAGCTCTTTTTTCCTTTGCCATATGCACAGCACACAGCTCATCTTTTCTGAAACAGTTTTCACCTAAAAATACAAAACTTGAAACTAATTAGGTCCTCAACTTATTTCTGCAGGAGCAAAGGCCATGAAGAACACTCCTGATTCCACCCTCAATAACAGATGCCAGACGGGTCCATTTATAAAACACTAAATTTAGAAAGATCGGTGGAGTTCTGCTGAACCTCTCAAAATTAAAAACCTCCCCGCACTTCGGAGCAAGGACACAAAAGGCCAGTGAGTTTTTCCACGGTCCAACAGCAGGATTGCAGGATGCATGGATGGAATTTCAAGATGCACGACAAAGCAGGCGAGAGCTGCGGGGCTCAGGAGGAAATGCCAGCGTGGCCTGAGTTAGCTGGGTTATTTAATCCCCTCTGCTTGCCACCCCCGGGCAGGGCCAGCTACAAAATTAATGGAAGAAATCAGATCCCCCTTTCAGCCAGCATGCCACAGCCTCGGGAGCCTCTGTTGGAAAACACCACCCAGACTCCGGCCCGATTGTTTGGGCTGCTCGGCTCCCACAAGGAAAATCGGTTTACACAAAGGCACAGCGCCGGCACCTTCCCTCCCTCCCGGGCACAAAAGGGCCTGATGGCCATAAGAAAATGCTCAGGGCTCTTATTCCTCTGGGAAAAGCTGGGACACATCCACACTTTGGGACATATCCGTGCTTTGGGACACATTCATGCTTTGGGACACATTCATGCTTTGGGACACATCCACACTTTGGGACATATCCATGCTTTGGGACACATTCATGCTTGGACACATCCATGCTTTGGGACACATCCACACTTTGGGACACATCCATCTTTGGGACACATTCATGCTTTGGGACACATCCATGCTTTGGGACACATCCACACTGGGATACATCCACACTTTGGGACACATCCACACTGGACACATCCACACTGGACACATCCACACTTTGGACACATCCACACTGGACACATCCACACTTTGGACACATCCATGCTTTGGACACATCCTGGACACATCCACACTTTGGGACAAAATCCACACTTTGGGACAATCCATGCTTTGGGACACACATCCACACTGGGACACATCCACACTTTGGGACACATCCACACTTTGGGACACATCCACACTGGGCAAACACTAGTCCACACTTGGGACACATCCACACTTTGGGACACATCCACACTTGGGACACATCCACACTTTGGGACACATCCACACTGGGACACATCCACACTTTGGGACACATCCACACTTTGGGACACATCCACACTGGGACACATCCACACTGGGACACATCCACACTTTGGGACACATCCACACTGGGACACATCCACACTGGGACACATCCACACTTTGGGACACATCCACACTTTGGGACACATCCACACTGGGACACATCCACACTGGGACACATCCACCACTGGGACTACATCCACACTGGGACACATCCACACTGGGACACATCCACACTTTGGGACACATCCACACTGGGACACATCCACACTTTGGGACACATCCACACTTGGGACACATCCACACTGGGAACATCCACACTTGGGACACATCCACACTGGGACACATCCACACTTTGGGACACATCCACACTGGGACACATCCACACTGGGACACATCCACACTTTGGGAACATCACATGGAACATCCACACTGGGACACATCCACACTTTGGGACACATCCACACTTTGGGACACATCCACACTGGGAACATCCACACTGGGACACATCCACACTTTGGGACACATCCACACTGGGACACATCCACACTTTGGGACACATCCACACTGGGACACATCCACACTTTGGGACACATCCACACTGGGACACATCCACACTGGGACACATCCACACTGGGACACATCCACACTTGGGACACATCCACACTTTGGGACACATCCACACTGGGACACATCCACACTGGGACACATCCACACTGGACACATCCACACTGGGACACATCCACACTGGGACACATCCACACTGGGACACATCCACACTTGGGACACATCCACACTTGGGACACATCCACACTTTGGGACACATCCACACTGGACACATCCACACTGGGACACATCCACACTTTGGGACACATCCACACTGGGACACATCCACACTTGGGACTCACATCCACACTTTGGGACACATCCACACTTTGGGACACATCCACACTTTGGGACACATCCACTGGACACATCCACACTGGGACACATCCACACTGGGACACATCCACACTTTGGGACACATCCACACTGGGATACATCCACACTTTGGGACACATCCATCTGGGACACATCCACACTGGGACACATCCACACTAACTCCATGGGACACATCCACACTGGAACATCCACACTTTGGACACATCCACACTGGAACATCCACACTGGGACACATCCACACTTGGACACATCCACACTTTGGCACACACATGCTCACACTTTGGGACACATCCCACACGGACACATCCAACGCTTTGGGACACATCCACATTTCCACCCTGTCTTCCTTGGAATGCCCAGTGACAACCAACCGGCTCGAGAATGCCAGGAGGAGCAAAAAAACCCCAAAACCCCACCCCAAAGCAGGGCTCAGGCACCACCAGCGCGGGTTTTTATAACGAAGCCGACAATTCTCAAAATCCAAAGAGTTTGCGTTAATTCAAAGGGGGCAAAACACCCGACACTGAGAGCTCGAGTCGCTTCCCAACCTTGGCGCTGGGAAAAACCCATCTTGGATTTTCCAGGGAGCCCTCCCAGGTTTAGCAGGGCACTGACCTAAAGCAGGACATTCCCGAGTCCCGTGAATGTCTGCGCGCTGCCAGAGCTTTTCCAGGAAGGATTTTTTGGACGCTTGGATCTGGGGGAGCAGCTGGAGGGCACACCGTGTCACACGGAACATTCCCAAGGATTGTCCCCGCCATCCCGCCGGCTTCTCTCCCGGCCAGCCCCGAGCTGATTTCGCCACACACAAGGACAAATCCCTCGTCCTTTTTTCCCCCGTTATGAAACGCGTGCTTTGTGCCACGCCAGGAGCTGCGTGGCAGCATCACCTCCTTAAAAACCGCTGCGGCTCCAGCGGTTGCCATCCGCGATCCAGGGAACATCCCGGCGAGCTGGGATCGTGCCCAGCACAGCCTGGGGGAGACCCCCGTGCCCGGAAAATCGCCGTGAAACCCGCACAAAGAGAGCCACAATGCCAGCTTGGCTCTGCCCACTCGGGAAGGGACAGCGCCGCTGGAATGACATCAACTCCACGCGATGCCCGAACAGCGGGCTCGGCGGAGAGGGAATCACAGGAATTCTGCACACTTTGGGATCCTCGGGCACGGCTCCTGCTCGGGCTCTGCCGGCGAGGCCGGCTCTGGCCGGGGGGAGATGCCAAAATCCCATCAGAGCACGCTCGGCTGTAACAAAAGGCGACTCCGGGGAGTTTGTGCTCGGCATCGTTATTCCACGCACGTCAGAGGCAGCGCCGACAGCTTCGCCTTCAATTAAAGCTCCGCAAAGGGCAAAGCGGCTGCGGACACATTCCTGCCGCGGGGGCAACGAGGCACAAAGGCAGGATTACACAGCCCTTTTGTAGACACATCCACCCCCTCCCCGAAATAAATAAATAAAATAAAATAAAAAAAAAAAAAAAAAAAAAAAGGAGCAAGGAAATCCCCTCCCCGCAATGTACGAGACAAACCTGGTGGGTGAGAAACACATCCACACCTCGCCCTGGAGCATCCTCCCTCCCGCACCGCCCTTTGCTTTGCCGGTGGGGCTGTATTATTATTTATTAGTAGTAGTATTTATTATTTTTTTTCCGGCTGAGCACTTGCCTCTCCTCCGTGCCCATCAAATATCCCGAAGATGGAGGGGTGAGTCTTGTTGACCAGGTCAGTGATCACTTCGAACCTGTCCTCCATGTGATCCCTCCGGCCTTGGATGGAGTAGACAGCCACGTTGTGGCTCTTGAACTCCCAGGTCTTGGAGAACTCCGCGTCCAGCACGTCCAAACCCCCGAGCCTGTCATTCTGCATGATCTCGGCCACCTTGCCCTTCACCATCTTCACCGCATCCCTGCTGGACTTAACGATGGTTTTCACCTCATCCGTGTGGAAGAAATAACTCCAGAGGGCCAAGCTGATGCACAGCAAGAACAGGGTCTCCGGTCTGAGCAAGAAGTAACGCATGATCCGACCCAGCAGAGACAGCAAAGTCATTGTATCCTCTATCATTTATTATCGCGACCGTGGCTCCCCACAGCATGCGGCGGGGCGGCTCCGAGCCCGGCGCCGCTCGCTCACTGCATGCTCGGCCGGCCGGGCGGCGCCGAGCCCCGCGCTCCGCTCCGCGCCTCCGGGCGGCCCCTCCGCCGCGCCCCGGCCCCGCCGTGCCTGCCGCGGGCCCCGCCGCTCGCTGAGCCCGGCCCTCGGCCGCCGGATGTCCCGCCGAAGAGCCGCTGGGGCCGCCCGCCGCCTGCCCGCCGTACCTGCGGCCCCTGGGTGCCCCGGCGCCCGGCCCGCCCTCCTGCCGCCCGGGCGGAGCGTGCGGGCCGCCGCCCCCGCCCCGCGCCGCCGGACTACAACTCCCGGCGGCCCCCGCGGCAGCGCCGCCGCCGCCGCCGCACGCCCGCGCGGGGCGTCATGGGAGTTGTAGGCCGGGGAATGGGAAAGGTTGGTTGGTGTAAGCGGGTCCTGGTCTTGGAAGTGTTCGGAATCCGGCTGGAGCAGCCTGGGGGACGGGGAGTGTCCCTGCTCCTGAGCACAAACCCTCGGGGTTCCCCGAAAGGACGAGCTTGGCTCTGGCCTGGCCCAGTCCTGTTCTTAAACTGGCGGAAACAAAGAGGGATTTTGTCAATTATTAAACAGAGAACAGACTTTGCCAAGGTAGCGTTTTGTTAGGAAAAAAAAAACCAGCCCAAAGCATCTCTGGAAAAAAAAAAAAACCCAAAGCATCTCTCGTCTTCCAGCCCCTCCTGCAGGATAAAATCTGGGGAAAAAACCCCAAAGCATCTCTGGGAAAAAAAAAAAACCCAAAGCATCTCTCGTCTTCCAGCCCCTCCTGCAGGATAAAATCTGGGGAAAAAACCCCAAAGCATCTCTGGGAAAAAAAAAAAACCCAAAGCATCTCTCGTCTTCCAGCCCCTCCTGCAAGATAAAATCTGGGAAAAAACCCCAAAGCATCTCTGGAAAAAAAAAACCCTAAAGCATCTCTCATCTTCCAGCCCCTCCTGCAAGATAAAATCTGGGAAAAAACCCCAAAGCATCTCTGGAAAAAAAAAACCCAAAGCATCTCTCATCTTCCAGCCCCTCCTGTGGAATAAAATCTGGGGATTTCCCGGAGAACTCGTCCCTGGAGCATCCTGTGCTCCTGGGGCATCCAGCCCAGGGAGCAGCCGGGATTTGGCGCAGAGCTGGAGGGGATTTGGGGGAATTTCCCCTCCCCAAATCCCAAACTGCCAGCACTGGAACCACAGTGACACTGCCGGGAAATCACAAATAAATGAGGAATTGGATGGAGGGAATGGGCAACATCCTCCTTATTTGACATTTATTTTATTTTTTCCTAATATAAAACTAATAGAAATTTAAAATCCATAATAGAGATAGTGATATTAATAATATTATTAGAATTATTAGCTAAAGTTTTAGCTAATAGTGACCCATTTATTGCAGTGAAATGACAAATAAATGAGGAATTGGATGGAGGGGATGGGCAACATACTCCTTGACATTTATTTTATCTTTCCCTGGTATAAAACTGATAGAAATTTAAAATCCATAATAGAGATAGTGATATTAATAATATTATTAGAATTATTAGCTACAGTTTTAGCTAATAGTGACCCATTTATATTGCAGTGAAATGACAAATAAATGCGGAATGGAATGGTGGAAATGGGCAGCATCCTCCTTAATTTTATTTTTAAATATTTAATTGTAACCAGCTGCTATTCGATTTTGGTTTCGCTGGCGGGGTCGCTTGTGGAAGGAGTGAAAAGCGATTTCTGAGGCCGGTTTGTGGAGAAACTGGAAATTTATCCGCTTGGAAAAGTGGGAAAAGCATTCCTTGCTCGACAGCTCCTCCTCCTGCTCGCCCATAGCATGGACGCATCAATTCGTTTGATATTTTATATTTTGTGTTTGTATAAACAAAAAATCTGATACTGCAAACGAGAATTTATTTTCTGCTCAGCGCTCTGATACGCAGGAATTGTGGATTATAAACGGAATAAACTTGGGAATTATTTTTAAGGGAAAAAAGCAGCATTTAAAAATAGTTTAAAAATAGTTTAAAAGTTTTCTGAGGATTTTCAGGTTCACATTCTTTTCTTGGCATAAATCGGATGTGCACAATAGTGTGACTCATTGAATATTAATCCTGAAAATATTAAAGCAAAATATTCCCAAAATCTGTGGATTCACCTCCCTTTTCCTCTGCTGAGATATAAAATCTGAATAGAAAAATCAGTACCAATAATAAGGATAAAAGTGGAGATTTTCACATCAGGGCTGCAATGCAGCAAAAGAATCTGCTGCTTTTCTCTATTTTAAAATAAATATAGATGTAGGTGTTTAAATAAAAAAAGAAATTTAGAGATAGATAATTTTTAAAATTTATTAAAATAAATATTATATATATGATTTATATATTTATATATACAGTCCTATATAATATATATTTAAGTACATATAAATATATATATATAAAAATAAGGTGGCAACCCCAGAACTCCCAGCAGGTAAAGGTGAAAATTCCAGAACTCCCAGCAGGTAAAGGTGAAAACCCCAGAACACCCAACAGGTAAAACTGAAAACCCAAAAACACCCAGCAGGTAAAGGTGAAAATTCCAGAACACTCAGCAGGTAAAGGTGAAATCCCCAGAACTCCCAGCAGGTAAAGGTGAAAACCCAAAAACACCCAGGAGGTAAAAGTGAGATCCCCAGAACATCCAACAGGTAAAGGTGAGACCCCCACAACACCCAGCAGATAAAGGTGATAATCCCAGAACTCCCAGCAAGTAAAGGTGAGACCCCACAACACCCAGCAGGTAAAGGTGAAAATCCCAGAACACCGAGTACATTAAGCTGAAAACCCCTAGAACACTCAGCAGGTAAAGGTGAAATCCCCAGAACTCCCAGCAGGTAAAGGTGAAAACCCAGAACACCCAGCGGGTAAAGGTGAAAATTCCAGAACTCCCAGCAAGTAAAGGTGAAAATCCCAGAACACCGAGTAGATTAAGCTGAAAACCCCCAAAACTCCCAGCAGGTGAAGGTGAAAATCCCAGAACACTCAGCAGGTAAAGGTGAGACCCCCAGAACTCCCAGCAGGTAAAGGTGAAAACCCCAGAACACCCAGCAGGTAAAACTGAAAAACCCCAAAACTCTCAGCAGGTAAAGGTGAGATCCCCACAACACCCAGCGGGTAAAGGTGAAAATCCCAGAACTCCCAGCAGGTAAAGGTGATAATCCCAGAACTCCCAGCAGGTAAAGGTGAAAATCCCAGAACTCCGAGCAGGTAAAGGTGAAAATCCCAGAGCTCCCAGCAGGTAAAGGTGAGACCCCACAACACCCAGCAGGTAAAGGTGATAATCCCAGAACTCCCAGCAGGTAAAGGTGAGACCCCACAACACCCAGCAGGTAAAGGTGATAATCCCAGAACTCCCAGCAGGTAAAGGTGAGACCCCACAACACCCAGCAGGTAAAGGTGATAATCCCAGAACTCCCAGCAGGTAAAGGTGAGACCCCACAACACCCAGCAGGTAAAGGTGAAAATCCCAGAGCTCCCAGCAGGTAAAGGTGAGACCCCACAACACCCAGCAGGTAAAGGTGAGACCCCCAGAGCTCCCAGCAGGTAAATCTGAAAATGCTCCTGCTGGCCAGAGCTGCTCCCTGAAGCGATCTTGGATTTTCAGCAGCACCCTGCAGATCTTTGGGAACGTTTGTGAAGTGTGGCTGGTGAATTAATGCCTCCCAAACTTGCTGCTTTTCCAGAGAACTCCGGGACAGGCGAGGAAAATAGAAATAGGAGCTGAGCGAGCTCCTGAAACCTTCCCCAGATCTGGGCACAAAGTGATAAAAAGCAGCAGCAAAGCAATCTTAATTTTCTCCTTCATTAATTTTGACTCTGTTTAGCAGCTGTTTCGTGTCTGTGGCGCAGACTGGTTAATGTGCATTAAGCAAAGGGCTGCAAAATTGATTTATTCATTTGAATGCCTCACATTCTCACTCGGAGGCACTTCTGGATGCAGAATGTGACAGGTTTAAATTCGGGATTAAATCCTTAGGCCAGGCTTGTCCCCAAGCCGAGGTGAGAGGGGAGCTGAGGTCACAGGGGCCTTTTTTGGTGACTTCTCGGAGACTAAAATTAGCCATGCCCTCAGCTGACTGCAGAGTGGAAAATCCACATTTCACTGGCTGTTCCAGAGCTTCATTCCAGCCCTGGCGCCTTCCCTTGACCAAAATCTGAATAAAACCCAAAAGGTGAAGCCTTTTGAGGCAGGAGCAAGATAAATCAGCTCTGAGCTCATTTTGATTTCCTCGGGCAAGGCAGATGAAAGGGTGCTGGGACTCCCTGGGTGGCACAGAGCTGGCAGCTCCCTCTTCTTTTTTTCTGGAATTTGGGATTGTACCCATTGTACTTCTATTGTCCCATTGTACAAACAGGATCCCATCTACAGGCACCCTGGAAACTCTGAATATTGATTCTCGTGATCCCCAAATCAACAGATATTTCACCCCTAAATAATAATTACACCATTTGTGTTTCTTATCAATGTGCTTAATTATAACCTCCCTAAGTGCAGTTTGGCATGGTCCACTAAAACCAAAGCCCAGCGTTCCTCTCCCACGATTTTAGAAACATTTTCACCCTGTACTGACACTTTCAGCTGGTGGAAAAAGAGCAAGAAAAACGAGGAGCAGGCACGTGGAAGGGTTGGATGCAATTCCACGGATCCCTCTGCTGTTCATCTGATGGATGAAGGGATTTATTTATAGCTGGTGACTTCTCCAAAAGCACTGTCCTGTGCTGACCTTCTCTCTCGAATTGGAAGGCAGGAGAGCAGCTCTGCCAAGTCAAAGAAACAGCTTTAAAATCCGGGGGGAAAGCTCCTTGTTGTGTTGGGAGTCAGCTGTTAATGCTGAGACTCGTGATTTTACTGCCTTTCCATCAACTCTGCTCGCTGTGGAGAGCAGGGATTCTCCAGAACAAGCTGGAAACCTGGGATGTGGGGAGAAAATCCCCCCAGATGGGAGCTCACACTGGCAGCAAGCTGAGAGCTGCTGACAGCAGCAGCTCCTTCCCAATCCATGGGGGATGCCCCAAACACGGAGCAGGGATTGGCACTGCCCCTGCCTGCCACCATCAGTCACTGCTTTGTTTTTATTTTTATTTTTATTTTTATTTTTATTTTTATTTTTATTTTTATTTTTATTTTTATTTTTATTTTTATTTTTATTTTTTTATAATTTTTATTTTTAAATTCTTCATCCTTAAAATAATACCCACTAAATGAACATAGCCCAAAAGCATAACTATAGGGAAACACTGTTTACTGATTATGGTAAAGTTTACTATCAAAAGTACAGTAAACACTATAAAAAAAAACTTCACAAATACAATTTGTGTTTGAGCAGGGGAGAAGGCAAACCTCTTCACCCACACTGCTCAAACCAGAGGGATATCAAAAAGAAATCCCTCCTGTCAGAAGGAATGCATAACATAAATATTATCACAAAAACATCCCATCGTGTTTATCACGCTTTCTTGGGAAAGAACTTCAGGAAACCAAAACGGCAGGAACCCAAAACAGCAGGAACCCAAAACATCAGAAAACCAGAAATTCAGGAAATCAAAACGTCAGGAACCCAAAACATCAGAAAACCAGAAATATCAGGAAATCAAAACGTCAGGAAACCAAAACATCAGAAAACCAGAAATATCAGAAAACCAAAAATATCAGAAAATGAAAAAATCACAACCCTTAAAATCTCAGAAATTCCCAAATGGCAGCCCTGAACAGGGGCTGTGCCCTGGGCCCATTCCTGGCGTGCAGATCTGCCAGGGCTGAGCTCCCAGACTGGTCTGACTGGTGAGGGAGCCCTGGGAAATGGGGTGACTCTGGCAGCAGTGTCCTAACTCCCAATTAATCTGTGGGATTTGCATCCCAAACTCTCCTTGGAGCTCTGGAAGTGGGGTGACTCTGGCAGCAGTGTCCTAATTCCCGGTTGAACTGTGGATTTGCATCCCAAACTCTCCCTTTGGGAGCTCTGGGGAAATGGGGTGACTCTGGCAGCAGTGTCCTAATTCCCGGTTGAACTGTGGGATTTGCATCCCAAACTCTCCCTTTGGGAGCTCTGGGAAGTGGGGTGACTCTGGCAGCAGTGTCCTAATTCCCGGTTGAACTGTGGGATTTGCATCCCAAACTCTCCCTTTGGAGCTCTGGGAAGTGGGGTGACTCTGGCAGCAGTGTCCTAATTCCCGGTTGAATTGTGGGATTGCATCCCAAACTCTCCCTTGGGAGCTCTGGGAAGTGGGGTGACTCTGGCAGCAGTGTCCTAATTCCCGGTTGAACTGTGGGATTTGCATCCCAAACTCTTCTTTCTGGGAGCTCTGGGAAATGGGGTGACTCTGGCAGGCAGCAGTAATGTCCTAATTCCCAATCAATCTGTGGGATTTGCATCCCAAACTCTCCCTGTCTCCTCAGGGAGCCGTGTGTTCCTGTGATGCCCATTTGGGATTTTGCCTTTTTTCTCTTTTCTCCATTCTCTGGATTTTTCACACACATCCATTTGTAGATTTTATCCTGTTTATTTGTGGTGTTTTCCCAGGCGTTTTCCACAGGCAGAAAGTCGAAATTCCAGCGCTCCCAGCAATCCCTTATGGAATCCCACCACCCCTTTTCCAGTTTCTGGGGTCTCTGCAGCCCCATCCCAGTGGGAACCCCCAGACCAAGCTGGGATGTGACAGTGGAGAAGAATCACGGGCAGAACCCTGTAAAGCTGCACTTTGATGCCACAGCTTATTTTTTTATTCAGATTTTTAAGTTATTATGTTTCATTTTAATTAGTTAGTCATTTTTTTTGCTGCTCAGTTCATTGGTTAGAAGGTGCTTGTGTGTGTATGTGGGAAGAAATTCTATTTATAAATAATAAATGGAATGGAATGGAATGGAATGGAATGGAATGGAATAGAATAGAATAGAATAGAATAGAATAGAATAGAATAGAATAGAATAGAATAGAATTAGAATAGAATAGAAATTTATATATGGTATTATTACATATATTATATATAGAAAATCATATATTATATCATAGTATAGATATTCTATTCTATTCTATTCTACTCTATTCTCTTCTATATATAATATGTATTATATATTCAAGTTATGTAATATAATATAATATAATATAATTAATATGTATCTCTTTTGATACCTGTTTACATTATGATTTCCTCAGCTCCCTGCGGGTGGATCCCTCTGACAGCTGCAGCACTGTGGCCAAGCAGTCCCCACATTTCTGCTCCTCACATCATTTAAGGTTTTCTGGGCCAATAAAATTCTGCCAATAGATATTTGTGTGATTAACCCACTGCTGAGCTAATTGCTGTTATCACAGTGGGAACTCTCTTGCCCCATCACCCCTTAACCCCCAAACCTTCCAGCATTCCATCCCAAACCCTCTTGGGACCCTTTGGAACCACTCTGCCTTTGTCTGTGCCCTTTAAGCTCTCAAGCTGAACTTTGCTCTCCTCAACACGCTCTGCTTTGTTAGAAATCCACATTCTCACTCCTGGCACCTCACCTGGGGAGCCTCTCCCAAGGTTCCAGCTCAAACCCCGGCTCTAATTCCAATTTTTGGCTCCCAGAGCTGACATTCTGAGAATTCCCAGCGCTCTGGATTCCAGCAGTGTTGTTTCAGCTCAGAGAGTTTCTTATTAAAAATGGAGAATTACTGAAAAGACTGAAAAATCTCGGTGTGGTTCCATACTTGGGAGGGATGGAAGAATCTCCTGACTTTTCCTGGCTTTTCTGGGGATGCTTTTGCAGAGGATTCAGGGAGCCTGGAGGTGCCTTCAGCTGCCCTGGCTTTGGTGCTGGAAAAAAATATAATAATAAAAGAAATAATAATAAAATAAAGAATAGTAAAAGAAACAATTTAAAAATACTTTAGATATTGTTTTAAGTATTATTTTTATTTATTAAGAAAAAAATTCAAAATAAATAATAATTTTTTTCCAGCCAGCAGGGATGTTGAGGAACCTGGACCGGGTTGTTGTCCCACTGTGGGAATCAAACACTAATTTTCACCTAAAAACACCCCAGACTGTAAAGAGGGTGGCCCAAGGGGTTTTTGGGTGAAAATCAGTGCTTGATTCACCCTGAAATCCCTGGCAGGGAAAGTCTGCTTGGAAAAGCAAGAATTCCTGAGGGACCAAGGCTGGACACGGAGCATGTGTTTGAAAAGTTGAAAATGGAACATTTTGGGCTGGATTTTCCCCATTTGTGGATTTTCTAGGGGAAATAAATCTTGATTTTGGGGGAAAATCACTGCTTGATTCACCCTGAAATCCCTGGTAGGGGGAATCTGCCTGGAAAAAAACTTCCGAGGGACCAAGGAGTGTGAGTTTGAAAAATTGAAAATGGAGCCTTTTGGCTGGATTTTCCCCATTTCTGGATTTTTAGGGGAAAAGGGACAGTTCTTCCCCAGAAATCTTGATTTTGGGGCAAAATTATGCTTGATTCACCCTGAAATCCCTGGCAGGGGAAATCTGCCTGGAAAAAAAACTTCCGAGGAACCAAGGAGCGTGAGTTTGAAAAGTTGAAAATGGAGCCTTTTGGGCTGGATTTTCCCCATTTCTGGATTTTCTAGGGGAAAGGACAGCTCTTCCCCAGAAATCTTGATTTTGGGGCAAAATTACTGCTTGATTCACCCTGAAATCCCTGGCAGGGAAAGTCTGCTTGGAAAAGCAAGAACTCCTGAGGGACCAAGGCGACATGGAGCATGTGTTTGAAAAGTTGAAAATGGAGCCTTTTGGGCTGGATTTTCCCCATTTGTGGATTTTCTAGGGAAATAAATCTTGATTTTGGGGGATATCACTGCTTGATTCACCCTGAAATCCCTGGCAGGGGAAATCTGCCTGGAAAAAAACTTCCGAGGGACCAAGGAGTGTGAGTTTGAAAGGCTGCAAATGGAGCCTTTTGGGCTGGATTTTCCCCATTTCTGGATGTTCTATGGGAAAGGGACAGCTCTTCCACAGAAATCTTGATTTTGGGTGAAAATTAATGCTTGATTCACCCTGAAATCCCTGGCAGGGAAAGTCTGCTTGGAAAAGAAGAACTCCTGAGGGACCAAAGCATGTGAGTTTGAAAGGCTGCAAATGGAGCCTTTTGGGCTGGATTTTCCCCATTTCTGGCTTTTCTAGGGGAAATAAACCTTGATTTTGGGTGAAAACACGAGGGGGAAGAGCCGAGGGCGGGGGAGCAGGGCGGGCTGTGCTCGCAGGTGAGCTCAGGGAGGACAGGTGAGGCTCAGACGTTGCTCGTGGCACATCCTGCCCGTGCAGGGCTGATCCCGATTTGGGAATGATTTGGCAGACGCTGCAGCACACCATCCATTATGCAGATTCCTCCCTCGTTTACTCGCCCAATTAAAGCACTCAAATCCCTCCAAGCATCTGCGGCCGGCTCTTATTTTGCAGCTTTTCCGAGGAAAACTCGCCCCTCTTTTCCTCACACGATCCTCCTCCCCAGATCCCCTCCGCCCTGGCGTTTCTGGGATGAGTTTTGGGAGATGCAGGGATTGGGAAGGGTTTGAAAATGATTCAAGGCTTGCACAAGAAGGTGGTGGCTTCACCGCAGGCTTTCCTGCGCCACATTTTTGTGGCTGCTTAGCTCTGACCCCATAATTCCGTGCAGACATTAAATTGCCCCTTGTAGGAGCCCCACGGGGCCAGAGGTGTTTTGAAAGGGAGGGTTGAAAGCCAGGGAGGCATCCACTGTAAATATTTTGGTTTTTATTTTCTCGTTTCGCCCGGTGCGTCCCTCCCTGCAGAATCCTCCAGCTTGGGCTCAGCTCCAGGCACCAGATCCTGAGCGCGGGGCCGGACGGGACAGAAATTCTTGCATAAATCAATCCTTGCCTAAATAATTCTTGCCTAAATCACTTGCTGCCTGACTCAGTGCTGTGGCCAGGGGAGATTGGAGGAGGCTCTGGAGTTGAGGCTCAAAGCTGCTCCGCTCTCATTCGCAGCCGCCCAGGAGCTGCTCCCCGCAGCATCCCCCGCCCTGCGCAGGTGAGCTCTGCTTTCCCAATCCCTCTTTTCCCCAAAAACCCCCCGCGCGATTTAGTAAAAGCAGGAAAGCCTTTGGAAATCAATCCTTGCCTAAATCACTTGCTGCCTGACTCAGTGCTGTGGCCAGGGGAGATTGGAGCAGGCTCTGGAGCTGAGGCTCAAAGCCGCTCCGCTCTCAGCCGCAGCCGCCCAGGAGCTGCTCCCCGCAGCATCCCCGCCCTGCGCAGGTGAGCTCTGCTTTCCCCAATCCCTCTTTTCCCCAAAAAACCCCCGCGCGATTTAGTAAAAGCAGGAAAGCCTTTAGAAAGCTGGGCGAGCGGATTTTAGAAAGGGAAAAGAGCTAAGGTGCAGCTGCGAAGTTTGGGATTTAAAAGGTACAAGAGCGTGGCGAGCAAGGATGGGAAATAAGAGCTCGAGTGTTTGGCTGAGATCGGATTTAAAAACATTTAAAAACCTGTTCAGGGAAACAGTGCAAGGCTTGCGGCTGGATAATGAAGCCTCGTGTGCTGGGAATTGAAGGAATAAAACAGGGGGGCTTGGGGCAGCTGCAATGTTCTACTGGCTGGAAACTTGGGAAAAATGCTTGGAACAAAAGAAACCTTGGGCTGCTGTTGGCAGGATGTGAGCTGCTGCCATCCTCCCACTGGAATATGTGTAATAAAGATAAATTATATAGAGTTAAAATAGAAAATAAAATAGAAATAAGAATTAATATAGAAAAATATATAATATTTTTATATATATAATATATAAAAATATATTATATTTTTTATATATATATTATAATATAATATGTGTAATGAAAATAAATTATATATAGTTAAAATAGAAAATAAAATAGAAATAAAAATTAATATAGAAAAATATATTATATATAATATATAAAAATATAATATTTTATATATATATTATAATATAATATGTGTAATAAAAATAAATTATATATAGTTAAAATAGAAAATACAATAGAAATAAAAATTAATATAGAAAAATATATAATATATATACATATATATACATAATATATATAATATATAAGTAGAATATGTGAATATAATATTAAAATAATAAATATAATAATAAAATATATATTATAATATAATTATATAATTAGATATACTCTCTAGTAATAAAATAATATAATAATAAAATATAATAAATATAAAAATAGCATAAAATAAAATAAAATAAAGAAAAAGAAAATAGAATAAAATAAAGTAAAATAACATAAAATAAAGTAAAGTAAAATGAAATGAAATGAAATAAAATTAAATAAAATAGAATAGAGTAAAATAACATAAAATAAAATAAAAATTGTAATAAAAATTTTAAATATATAAATAAAATAAAATAGAATAAAGTAAAATAAAATAAAATAACATAAAATAATAAAAAATATATATAAGTAAAATAAAATAAACCAAAATAAAATAACATAAAATAAATTAAAAAAAATATATAAATAAAATAAAATAAACAAAAAATAAAATAAAATGACATAAAATAAAAAATACATATATAAATAAAATAAAATAAAATAAAAATATATAAATAAAATAAACCAAAATAAAATAAAATAAATATATATAAATAAAATAATCCAAAATAAAATAAAATAACATAAAATAAAAAAATATATATAAATAAAATAAAATAAGCCAAAAATAAAATAAAATGACATAAAATAAATAAATAAATAAATAAAATAAAATAAACCAAAAAATAAAATAAAATGACATAAAATAAAATAAAAATAAATAAATAAAATAAAATAAACCAAAATAAAAATAACATAAATAAAATATATATATAAATAAAATAAAATAAGCCAAAATAAGACAAAATGAAATGACATAAAATAAAATAGAAAAAAACAAATAAAATAAAATAAAATAAAAATAAAATGACATAAAATAAAAATAAATAAATAAAGTAAAATAAAAATAAAATGACATAAAATAAAATAAAAAATAAATAAAATAAAATAAAATAAAAATAAAATGACATAAAAATAAAATAAAAAAATAAATATAAAAATAAAATAAAAAAAAATGACATAAAATAAAATAAAAAAATAAATATAAAATAAAATAAAAATAAAATGACATAAAATAAAATTAAAAATAAAATAAAATAAAATAAAATGACATAAAATAAAATAAATAAATAAAATAAAATAAAATAAAAAAAAATGACATAAAATAAAATAAATAAATAAATATAAAATAAAATAAAAATAAAATGACATAAAATAAAATAAAAAAATAAATAAAATAAAATAAAAATAAAATGACATAAAATAAAATAAAAAAAATATAAAATAAAAATAAAAATAAAATGACATAAAATAAAAAAAATAAATAAAATAAAATAAAAAAAAATACATAAATAAAAAAATAAATATAAAAATAAAATAAAATAAAATAATAAAATAAAAATAAAAATACATAAAATAAAATAAAAATAAATGAATAAAATAAAATAAAAAATAATAAAAATAAAATAAAATAAAAATGACATAAAATAAAATAAAAATAAAATAAAATAAAATGACATAAAATAAAATTAAAAATAAAATAAAATAAAATGACATAAAATAAAATAAAATAAAATAAAATAATAAAAAATAAATGACCTAAAATGAGTGTCCATTTTTCGTGTGCCTGACGCCCCTGCAGGTGCCTGCTGTCGCTGCGCCGCGGGGCGCCATGACGCGCTGAGCGCGCTGCGCCGCCTGCGCTGGCTGCTCTGCCAGTTCGAGCTCATCACCTGCAGCTACCTGATGGAGCCCTGGGAGAAGGCGATCTTCTACGGGCTCAGCGCCGCGCTCCTGGCGCTGCTGCTGCTGCTCAGCGCCCGCGCCTGCCTGCCGGCCAGCGCCTGAGCCCCCCGCCCCCGCCCCCACCCCCGGGAAGGATCCGCCTGAGAATGATGGGATGCCCGGGAAAAACAGCCATCCGCCTCAAGGCTCTGCTGTTCCACGGGAAAGAGCCATCCTCCGGAAGGCTGTGGTGTTCCAGGGTGAAGGAACGATCCTCCTGAAGGTTGTGGTGTTCCAGGGAACCCCTTTGGTGATTTTGGTATCAATCCCTCTGATGTTGGTATTCCAGGATAAAGGAACAATCCCTTTGGTGATTTTGGTGTTCCAGGGTGAAGGAACGATCCTCCTGAAGGTTGTGGTGTTCTATGGGAAAGAACAATCCTCCTGAAGGTTGTGGTGTTCCAGGGAACCCCTTTGGTGATTTTGGTATCAATCTCTCTGAAGATTTTGGTATTCCAGGGAAAAGAGCGATCCTCCTGAAAATTTTGGTGTTCCAGGGTGAAGGAACGATCCTCCTGAAGGTTGTGGTGTTCCAGGGAACCCCTTTGGTGATTTTGGTATCAATCTCTCTGAAGATTTTGGTATTCCAGGATAAAGGAACAATCCCTTTGGTGATTTTGGTATTCCAGGGTGAAGGAACAATACCTCTGAAGGTTGTGGTGTTCTATGGGAAAGAGCAATCCTCCTGAAGGTTGTGGTGTTTCAGGGAACCCCTTTGGTGATTTTGGTATCAATCTCTCTGAAGATTTTGGTATTCCAGGGAAAAGAGTGATCCTCCTGATAATTTTGGTGTTCCAGGGTGAAGGAATGATCCTCCTGAAGGCTCTGGTGTTCTATGGGAAAGAGCAATCCTCCTGAAGGTTTTGGTGTTCCAGGGAACCGCAGACAACCCCTTTGGTGATTTTGGTATCAATCCCTCTGAAGATTTTGTCATTCCAGGGTGAAGGAAAAATCCCCCTGAAGATTTTGGTACTCCAGGGAAAAGAGTGATCCTCCTGAAAATTTTGGTGTTCCAGGGTGAAGGAACCATCCCTCTGAAGGTTGTGGTGTTCTATGGTAAAGAGTGATCCTCCTGAAGGTTTTGGTGTTCCAGGGAAAAGAACAATCCCTTTGGTGATTTTGGTATTAATCTTTCTGAAGATTTTGGTATTCCAGGGAAAAGAGCGATCCTCCTGAAAATTTTGGTGTTCCAGGGTGAAGGAACAATCCTCCTGAAGGTTGTGGTGTTCCAGGGAATCCCAAATAACCCCTTTGGTGATTTTGGTATCAATTCCTCTGAAGATTTTGGTATTCCAGGGAAAAAGAACGACCTCTCTGAAGATTTGGGTATTCCTGGGTGAAGGAACGATCCCTCTGAAGATTTTGGTATTCCAGGGTGAAGGAACAATCCCTCTGAAGTTTTGGTATTCCAGGGTAAAGGAAAAATCCCTCTGAAGATTTTGGTATTCCAGGGAAAAGAGCGATCCTCCTGAAGGTTTTGGTGTTCCAGGGTGAAGGAACGATCCTCCTGAAAATTTTGGTGTTCCACGGAACCCCTTTGGTGATTTTGGTATCAATCTCTCTGAAGATTTTGGGATTCCTGGGTGAAGGAACAATCCCTTTGGTGATTTTGGTATTCCAGGGTGAAGGAATAATCCCTCTGAAGGTTTTGGGGTTCCAGGGAAAAGAACGATCCTCCTGAAAATTTTGGTATCTCATAGGAAAGGAACGATCTGCCTGAAAATTTCGTCATTCCAGGGAAAAGGAACAACCCCTTTGATGATTTTGTTATTCCAGGGTGAAGGAACAATTCCCCTAAAGATTTTGTTATTCCAGGGAAAGCTGCTTGGCTATGGAAAGTTTTTATCTGGAGAAATGACACAGCAGGAATCTGTTCTGGTCCACCAGAAGACACACACACAAAAATCCTGGACGAGTGGGAGCTGCTTCCCTGAGCTTGCTGGTTTTTATGGAATGACTTTGGGATTTATTGAGCCTCCTCGATTGTTTTATGCAATGAATTACTTGGCTGGTTCTTATCATGATGCAAACAATGCCTCTGATTCATCAAAAATGTGAGGATGTGCTGCTGTGAAAATTTATGATGGAATTCTCAGATTCTTGGGCTTTATAAAAGCAGATAATTTTTGGTTTACTTTAGAAGATGAGTCAATCCTATGGAGAATAAAACACTACAGATTCACCTGTGGTAGGGTTTCAGTTGAAAATAAACCCCCTGAAAAAGTAAAAACACAATGTCTCCTTTTTTCCTTCCCTTTTACTCCCCACTTTCCACCTTTTACCCTCTCCCTGTTGAGCAGGGTCTGAAACAGGAACTCCTGAGCTGTAAATAACCTGCTGGATTGGGCTGGGACTGCTTTCCTTCCAAATTCCACAACTTCTTACCCTTCAAACCAGCAGATCCCTGTGCTGCCAGCTTCCTGCAGGAGCTGCACTGGGATGAGCTTGGGAATGAGAGCTGGGCTTGGAATCCTCAGGAGATGGAGCAGAGGGTGACACAAATCCACATTTTCCATCCACTCTGGGGTGAGTTTGGGAATGAGAATTGGGATTGGAATCCCCAGGAGATGGAGCAGAGAGTGACACAAATCCACATTTTTCCACCCACACTGGGATGAACTTGGGAATAAGAGCTGGGATTGGAATCCTCAGGAGATGAAGCAGAGAGTGACACAAATCCACATTTCCCACCCACACTGGGATGAACTTGGGGATGAGAGCTGGGATTGGAATCCTCAGGAGATGGAGCAGAGAGTGACACAAATCCACATTTCCCACCCACACTGGGATTAGTTTGGGAATGAGAACTGGGGATTGGAATCCTCAGGAGCTGAAGGGAGCAGAGCAGGACAGGGTGACACAAATCCGTATTTTCTACCCACACTGGGATTAGTTTGGGAATGAGAATTGGGGAGTGGAATCCTCAGGAGCTGGAGCAGAGGGTAACACAGATCCATATTTTCTACCCACACCGTGATGATTTTGGGAATGAGAATTGGGGATTGGAATCCTCAGGAGATGGAGCAGAGCAGGACAGGGTGACACAAATCCACATTTCCCACCCACACTGGGATGAGTTTGGGAATGAGAGCTGGGCTTGGAATCCTCAGGAGATGGAGCAGAGAGTGACACAAATCCACATTTCCCACCCACACTGGGATGAGTTTGGGAATGAGAATTGGGGATTGGAATTCTCAGGAGATGGAGCAGAGAGTGACACAAATCCACATTTCCCACCCACACTGGGATGAGTTTGGTTATGAGAACTGGGCTTGGAATCCTCAGGAGATGGAGCAGAGAGTGACACAAATCCACATTTTCCACCCACACTGGGATGAACTTGGGGATGAGAGCTGGGATTGGAATCCTCAGGAGATGGAGCAGAGAGTGACACAAATCCACATTTCCCACCCACACTGGGATTAGTTTGGGAATGAGAATTGGGGATTGGAATCCTCAGGAGCTGAAGGGAGCAGAGCAGGACAGGGTGACACAAATCCGTATTTTCTACCCACACCGTGATGATTTTGGGAATGAGAATTGGGGAGTGGAATCCTCAGGAGATGGAGCAGAGCAGGACAGGGTGACACAAATCCACATTTCCCACCCACACTGGGATGAGTTTGGGAATGAGAGCTGGGCTTGGAATCCTCAGGAGATGGAGCAGAGAGTGACACAAATCCACATTTCCCACCCACACTGGGATGAGTTTGGGAATGAGAGCTGGGCTTGGAATCCTCAGGAGATGGAGCAGAGAGTGACACAAATCCACATTTCCCACCCACGCTGGGATGAGTTTGGGAATGAGAACTGGGCTTGGAATCCTCAGGAGATGGAGCAGAGAGTGACACAAATCCACATTTCCCACCCACACTGGGATGAGTTTGGGAATGAGAATTGGGGCTTGGAATCCTCAGGAGATGGAGCAGAGAGTGACACAAATCCACATTTCCCACCCACACTGGGATGAGTTTGGTTATGAGAACTGGGCTTGGAATCCTCAGGAGATGGAGCAGAGAGTGACACAAATCCACATTTCCCACCCACACTGGGATTAGTCTGGGGGTTTCTCCCAAGCTCCTGGCACACCCCTCTCCTTCCAGAGGCTGGGATCCTGCTGTAGGTGGCATTCCAGGGAGGCAGGCTTGGGCCCAGGAGGCAACAAAACAAAGTGAAGACATCCATTATGTCATTTGTCATCTCAGCTGCTTTCCCAGTTTATAATTATGGGGAAATGAGGTAGGAGATGAAAATAATTTCTCTGGGAAAATGAGGGCAGCTGTGCTCAAACTCACAAGTCTTTTAACAACGCCCAAGTATCTCTAAGTTTGTAAAAAAAAAAAATAAATCTGTTCAATACTTTCAAATTTGGATCCAGTTGGATGTTTTATTTAAGTAATATAATGGTGAAAGTAGTAATTAGTGTAGATTTGCTTTCATGCTTAGTCTGCATATTATGTTTACTGATATTTATCAATATAATTTGTATTTACTGATGTTTAGGACCAAGAGGGAATGCACAGTATTTTAATTACAGCAGTCATTAGACTCTTTATGGAGCCTGATTTTTTTTCCCAGCCTGTCAGTCCCTAATACAGAGAAACACAGGAATGCTTTGCATTACAGGTGCAAAATCTGTATTTCTCAAGACTATGCAAATAAATATTGCTCCAGATGTGCCTGGAAGTGACTGGGGGCAGGATTGGGGCGGGACTGGGGACAGGATTTGGGACAGGATTTGGGACAGGATTGGGGGCAGGATTGGGAGCAGGATTGGGACAGGATTGGGACAGGAATGGGATGGGATTTGGGGCAGAATTAGGGGCAGGGTTGGAACAGGATCAGGGGCAGGATTGGGGGCAGGAATAGGGCAGGATTGGGGACAGGATTGGGGCAGGATTGGGGCAGGAATGGGATGGGATTGGGGGTAGAATTAGGGCAGGATTGGAACAGGATTGGGGGCAGGAATAGGGCAGGATTGGGGCAGGATTGGGACAGGATTGGGGCAGGATTGGGGACAGGATTGGGGTAGGATTGGGGACAGGATTGGGGCAGGATTGGGGACAGGACTGGGGCAGGATTTGGGACAGGATTGGGATGGGGCTCTGCTCCCATCCCCAGGTCCCAGCTGGATCTGTAGGAACGGGGCAGAGCCAGGAAAGCACCAAAGTCCAACAAAGGGCTGAGTGGCAGCTGGAGCTCCTCAGACTTCCTGACTTATTTTCCCCATCACCCCCTTTTCCCTGCCTGTGCCAAGACTCCAGGACTGAAAACATTTCACCCCAATTCCAGCTGCCATTTCAATTCCCAGCACTGCCCGGGCACGTTCCTGCTGGAAGCCCGAGGGGCTCCGGATTTCTCAGGCTCGGCTGGGAACGGGAGCAGGCACAGCTGGAGCGAGGGGGAGGTTTAGGGTGGGAATCAGGAAAGGTTTTTCCCCCAGAAGGTGCTGGGCACTGCCCCGAGGCTGGGATTATTGGGCTCTTTCCACATTTCTCCAGATTTTTCCAGCCAGGCTGCTCTGAGTGGCTGCAATATTGAGTTTTTCCACACCTGACCCTCAGTGTTGCAAACCTGAATGAATGCATGCATGGTTGAAGCAGGGAGTGTTTCCAGAGGAATGAGAACTGCAATATTCCCTGCACACCCTTCCCTGAGGACTCCAAGGTCAGCTGTCTGCCAGGGGACGTTTCTATCCTGGGTTCCAGGAAAGGAATGTGAGGATAACTCAGCGCCGTTCAGATCCCTGCCATGCGGAAAGGAAATATTTAAATTGCACGATTTAACCCAGCAAGAGTGGAGACTACAGAACCAAATAAGAGCCAGCTGCTAAAATCCAACAGCTCCTGCTGCTCGCCAGGAACCCTTTGATGTTTCCAGCCAGAGCATCCCGGTGGATTCCCAGCATCCTCAGGAGGGATTTCTATCGCAGGACGTTCACACCTCACATCCCATTTAACTCCAATCCGTGTCTCATTGATCCAAAGAGCTTGCACATCCTACAGGCACTAAAGATGATCCTGTTCATGTGAATTTAAAGGGTTCCTATGGGATTTTCCCCCCTCTGCTGCCGATCCCTGTAGTTTTTAGGAGCTGAAGACAATTTCTGGCTCCTTGCTGTCCCTGCCATTGTTTGCACCACAACAGCAGCGCTTTGCTGCTTTAAACTCCAATCTGTGTCATCGATCCAGAGCTTGCACATCCTACAGGCACTAAAGATGATCGTGTTCATGTGAGTTTTAGAGTTCATTTGGAATTTTACCCCATCTGCTGAAGAAGCTGAAGACAATTTCTGGCTCCTTGCTGTCCCTGTCATTGTTTTGCTGCTTTAAACTCCAATCCATGTCTCATTGATCCAGTTTGTACATCCTACAGGCACTAAAGATGATCCTGTTCATGTGAATTTAAAGGGTTCCTATGGGATTTTCCCCCCTCTGCTGCCGATCCCTGTAGTTTTTAGGAGCTGAAGACAATTTCTGGCTCCTTGCTGTCCCTGCCATTGTTTTGCTGCTTTAAACTCCAATCTGTGTCATTGATCCAGAGCTTACACATCCTACAGGCACTAAAGATGATCCTGTTCATGCGAGTTTTAGAGTTCATTTGGAATTTTCCCCCCTCTGCTGCCGATCCCTGTAGTTTGTAGAAGCTGAAGACGATTTCTGGCTCCTTGCTGTCCCTGCCACTGCTTGCCGCACACCAGCAGCTCTTTGCTTTGTTTACAGCCGCGTGTAATCGCGGCTCTTAGGGCTCATTCCCGGACCTGTAAATCCTGCTCGGCACAGGAGCCTGTGGCCCCGGCCGGGCTCTGCAGCCCCCGGGCCATTCCCAGCCTGCGGCTTTGGCCGGAGCAGCTCCCGCCAGAGCTGTTTGTTTTCCCAGAGCTCACCTGGAATTCCTCCCTCCTGCTCACCTGGAGGTTTCTGCTTGGCCGCCCTGCTCAGCTGAAACTTCGTGCAACATTTGCTTCCACTTTTCCCCGCACAGGAAACTTCTCCTTGCTCTGCTGCTGACTTTATTTTATTTTATTTATTTATTTTTTCCTCATTTTTAGGGTCAGCATTAAAAACGCGCGAGAGAATTTTTGGATGTTTCTTGCTCTTTATTTGAGTTCCAGCTTCACGGATTGTGAGTGCTTCTAAAAGGCAAAAATGGAGTATAAAGTAAAGATCTTAAGGGTTTTTTAAAGCTTGAACTACCTAATTATGAGATGCCAACCAATTTAACTTTTTAATTTAATAACTAGCTATGTTTCACGCTGTGGATTTTTTTTAACTAATTACATAAAGTCACCCAAACTTGTGAAGAAGAAGACTATGCCCTAAATTTTCTTGTTACATATATTTAGATTAACTTACTGCCTTAAATTCTAAATCTCTCGTGCTGTGATATCACACACTTTTATTTAAGTCCACACTCTCAGTGCTCTCACTCAGTTTTGGAAGCCTTTTCCATGGCCTCAGGTTAAATGCAGTTTATTTTTGTGGATCATTTTCTGTCAGCACAGAAATCTGAAATCCTCTGTGCCCAGTGTCCCAACAAGCAGAGATATTACATTAAACAGGATTTATTTGGATATTTTTCCAGGTATTTTTTCCAGGGATCAAGGTGTGAATCACCATCCTTAGAGCACAAAGTCTCAGCAGGGTGTGTGAACACCAAATATTCCAAATATTCCACAGCTCCAGGAGTTCCCTTCCATCCATCCCTCAAATCTCACTGACCAGAGATGAGTTTAAAATGAGCTTTCAATTCCCTGTCGGGGATTTGAGTCACCCAAAACGGTTTCATTTTAGGAAGATTTAATATTTAAATTGCACAAAATCCCTTCAGTTTCTTGCTTTACCATCAGGCTTCGGTTTTGCAGTGGAACTGAAACCCTGGCAAGTTCTAAACTTCATTTCCTCTTTTTTACTTGGCTTAACCAGGCTCCCATCTTGGATTTAGGAGGAAATACAAATTCTGACAGCAACAAAATTCTTTGTTCCGTGATTATGTCCTGGAATGAGCTGAGGAAACATTTCCAAATCTAAACAGTGACATCAGGTGGCCTCTCATGTTCAACACAGGCACATCCTGATTTTAATGTGGAGAATGGAGCCAGTGGAATTCAGTGAAATGATCCCAAATCCCAAAAACCCAGCAGAAAGAATCTGTAATTTTTTATGGAAAACTTCCTGACACAATATTCCTCTGCAATTCCCTATTTTAAGCTGCCTCCAAGAGTGAGACTGAAATCACACCGATTTTGTTGGATGTCAACAAAACACCAAGCTCAGAGCAGATTTTGTCTGATTTTCCATTAGCTTGGGGTTATTTTGAATTTAAATTTTTACAGCTGCTTGGGCATAAAGAGTTTTTCCTGAGTTTTTAGTTCCTTTTTCCTGGAGCAGGAACAGTGACATCAGGTGGCCTCCCATGCTCAGCACAGGCACATCCTGATTTTAATGTGGAAAATGGAGCCAGTGGAATTCAGTGAAATGATCCCAAATCCCAAAAACCCAGCAGAAAGAATCTGTAATTTTTTATGGAAAACTTCCTGACACAATATTCCTCTGCAATTCCCTATTTTAAGCTGCCTCCAAGAGACTGAAATCACACCGATTTTGTTGGATGTCAACAAAACACCAAGCTCAGAGCAGATTTTGTCTGATTTTCCTTTAGCTTGGGGTTATTTTGAATTTAAGTTTTTACAGCTGCATGGGCATAAAGAGTTTTTCCTGAGTTTTTAGTCCCTTTTTCCTGGAGCAGGAACAGTGACATCAGGTGGCCTCTCATGCTCAGCACAGGCACATCCTGATTTTAATGTGGAAGATGGAGCCAGTGGAATTCAGTGAAATGATCCCAAATCCCAAAAACCCAGCAGAAAGAATCTGTAATTTTTTATGGAAAACTTCCTGACACAATATTCCTCTGCAATTCCCTATTTTAAGCTGCCTCCAAGAGTGAGACTGAAATCACACCGATTTTGTTGGATGTCAACAAAACACCAAGCTCAGAGCAGATTTTGTCTGATTTTCCTTTAGCTTGGGGTTATTTTGAATTTAAATTTTTACAGCTGCATGGGCATAAAGAGTTTTTCCTGAGTTTTTAGTCCCTTTTTCCTGGAGCAGGAACAGTGACATCAGGTGGCCTCCCATGCTCAGCACAGGCACATCCTGATTTTAATGTGGAAGATGGAGCCAGTGGAATTCAGTGAAATGATCCCAAATCCCAAAAATCCAGCAGAAAGAATCTCTAAGTTTTAATGGAAAACTTCCTGACACACTATTCCTCTGCAATTTTAAGCTGGCTCCAAGAGTGAGACTGAAATCACACCGATTTTGTTGGAAGTGCCCACCCCAGCAGCGTGTGTCAGGAAACATAAATCAAAAATGAATTATTTGTACACCCCAATCCCTTTTCCCTGTCCATTTTCCCCCTCAGTTACCCACCTTTTGTGCTGTAAGGTCTGAATTACACATTTTTTTTCACCATTTTCTCAAAACCCAACTTCAAAATTCTGCACTGCTTCTCCTGTGACTTCCACCTCCAAAGTCAGCAACGTCCAGGTGGAAATGCATCACTGAGCAGTTCTTCAAATCCTGATTTTCTGCTGTACAAGAAGAGTTTTTGTGGCTTAACTCAGAGATTTTCAGGAAGAGCTGCAGGGCAAGGTGGAGCTTTTCTCCATGACAATAAATGCCTCTGTTAACTCCAGCTGCAGGGAAAATAATGGCAAATATTTGATTTGTTGGACACTCCCTAAAGCTGAGCTCCCAAAGGAGCGCTGGAAACTTGAGAAGCTACAAAAAAAATAAAAACAATTTTGGCTTGCTGCTGCAGCCACACCAATCTCCCCAAATCCCAGCAATCCTTGGATTCCTGGTTTCAGCAGCACGAGATCTTTCCATATGAAACAAAAATTAAAAGCTTTTCCGAGCTGGCAGCAGAGCAAGGAAGGAAAGGGAGATGGCCAGGGATAAAGAGGAGCGAATATCCAACACTCCTGGGAGATTGCAGGAGGAAAAGGAGGGAAGGAACAGCTCAGTTCAAACCCAATTTTTGTTATTCCCCCTCTCCTGCCACCAGCAGGGAGCTCTGGGCAAGTGGATTTTAAAATAAAATTAAAAAATTATGAATCAAAACACCTCGAGAGGCTTTTAATCCTTTAGAGCTGATTTATTAATTATTATGCAGGTTGGGTTTGATCCACATATGGGATATTGTTCAATATTCCACAGGGTTTTCCAATCTTTCTGCTCAAGGGCTTTCCTGGAAGTTTTCTTTGTGGAAAGGAACATTCCCTTACACAAAGAATTTCATGGGTAAGAAATTTCTTTCATGTGTAAGAAATTCCATCTCCTACATGTAAGAAATTCCACCTTGAGCTTCCCCAAAATATGGAAGTGGACTTTAAAATAAACTGAAAAAATGATGAATTAAAACACTGATAGGCTTTTAATCCTTTAGAGCTGATTTATTAATTAGTATGCAGGTTGTTTTTAATGCACAATATTCCACAGGGTTTTCCAATCTTTCTGCTCAAGGGCTTTCCTGGAAGTTTTTTGTGTAAGGGAACAGAAATTCCATCTTGAGCTTGCCCAAAATATGGATATATGGAATAATCTACCAGTATCATAAAACCATCAAAGCATCATGCCAAAAACTGGGGAAAACTTCCCCCATGTAAGAAATGAAAGTTGTAAAAATGGGGAAATTTAATTAAAACCAAAAAATGGGGAAATTTAATTAAAGCCAAAAAATGGAGAAATTTAATTAAAGCCAAAAAATGGGGAAATTTAATTAAAGCCAAAAAATGGGGAAAACTTCCCCCATGTAAGAAATGAAAGTTGTAAAAATGGGGAAACTTAATTAAGGCCAAAAAATGGAGAAACTTAATTAAAGCCAAAAATGGAGAAATTTAATTAAGGCCAAAAAATGGAGAAATTTAATTAAAGCCAAAAAATGGGGAAATTTAATTAAAGCCAAAAAATGGGGAAAACTTCCCCCATGTAAGAAATGAAAGTTGTAAAAAATGGGGAAATTTAATTAAAACCAAAAAATGTGGAAATTTAATTAAAACCAAAAAATGGGGAAAACTTCCCCCATGTAAGAAATGAAAGCTGTAAAAATGGGGAAATTTAATTAAAGCCAAAAAAATGGGGAAAACCTTCCTCATGTAAGAAATGAAAGCTGTAAAAATGGGGAAATTTAATTAAAGCCAAAAAATGGGGAAATTTAATTAAGGCCAAAAAATGGGGAAAACTTCCCCCATGTAAGAAATGAAAGTTGTATAAATGGGGAAATTTAATTAAGGCCAAAAAATGTGGAAATTTAATTAAAACCAAAAAATGGGGAAAACCTTCCCAATTTATGAAATTAGAGCTGGAGCAGCAGGTCAGGACTCTGCCTAAAATCCAGGAAAATGGAATAAAATCCCTCTGGCCACCCTTCCTTATTTTCTCCTCAGCAGAAATTTCATGGCAAAGTCCCTGAGGGATGGGGAGAATTTCTGGAATCCACCAGAAATTGAACTTGGATTTGCTGCTTCTCTGCAATATCCCCCATCAAATATTTTTTATTTTATTCCAGGTTATTCTTTTTGGGGTGCAGCAGGAGTTTTGTCATTTTATTTTTTTTTTTGTTTTTCTTGCTGGTTAATTGTGGGCTGGGCAGTTTTTCCTTCCCAAGGGAGGTAATATTTTTAATTTTTAATTTATTTATTCTGTCAGCATTTCTGCTCCCTCCCCTCCAGTGGCATCCTGGGAAATGTGGAGATCTTCCAGCATTTCAGCCAGGCTGATCCTTGGGGCTCCATCATCATCTGGGTCACTCTCCACTGGGATTTCTGCATCTAAAATACACAAAAAAACCCCAAAAATAGCAGGTGAGCAAAGGAAACAAAGCTCAAAACATCACAGCAACCCCGAGGGAAAATAGGGGGGAAAATCAAAGTAATAATGCCAAAAAAATAGCAGGCAAAAAATTCCTCCTTTTTTTGGGTTAAAAGTCTTGTAAAGTATTTTAAAAATTCTAAATATATAATTAGTAAAAAAAAAAGAATATTTTAAAAGTTTCAGTAAAAAAAATATTCTGAAAGTTTCAGTTAAAAAAGAATATTCTAGAAGTTTCAGTAAAAAAAAATATTCTAAAAGTTTCAGTAAAAAAAAGAATATTATAAATGTTTTAGTAAAAAAAAGAATATTCTAAAAGTTTCAGTAAAAAAATATTCTAAGTTTCAGTAAAAATAAGAATATTCTAAATGTTTTAGTAAAAAAAGAATATTCTAGACGTTTCAGTAAAAAGAAATATTCTAAAAGTTTCAGTAAAAAAAGAATATTCTTAAAGTTTCAGTAAAAATAAGAATATTCTGAAAGTTTCAGTAAAAAAAAGAATATTCTGAAAGTTTCAGTAAAAATAAGAATATTCTAAAAGTTTCAGTAAAAAAAGAATATTCTAAAAGTTTCAGTAAAAAAAAAAATATTCTAAATGTTTTATTCTAATTTTTCTGCTTTTTTTAATTCTATAAATAAAATTTTTTATACCTTTCCAGTCTAACTCAACTCCTAATTCAAAAAATTCCAATTAATAAACCTACTACACAAATTACTATTTCCACCCAATTTTAAAACTGAAACCAGCACACTCCTAAAAAAATTAAATTTCCAGTGAAATTCTTTTGATTAAAACTGATTTAAAACTGATTTAATTGTACCATGAACAGTTTGGAGAATGCAAAGAGAGAATTTCAGTTTAATTCTTCTGCCTCAAAATTGATTTTAAATGATTTAATTGTAGCTATGAGTAGTTTGGAGGATTCCAAAGTGAAATTAAATTGAAAATGATTTCATTTCAGCCCCAGAGTGCAAAGGTCTTACTCCTGTAAATGTTGACATTCTTCCTGAGGGTCTCATCCTCCTCCAGATCCTCCAGGAAATCCTGGTATTGTCTGAAAAATAGGAAAGAAATCAAAATCTCTGCAAAAAAAACAGAGAGAAAATGAAGAAAATGATCAGAAATAAACCAGAGAGAAAATAAATGATCAGAAATAAAACCAGAGAAAAAAATTCTCAGAAATAAACCAAAGAGAAAATAAAGAAAATTCTCAGAAATAAAACCAGAGAGAAAATAAAGAAAATTATCAGAAATAAACCAGAGAGAAAATAAAGAAAATTATCAGAAATAAACCAGAGAGAAAATAAAGAAAATTATCAGAAATAAACCAAAGAGAAAATAAAGAAAATTATCAGAAATAAACCAGAGAGAAAATAAATTCTCAGAAATAAAACCAGAAAGAAAATAAAGAAAATTCTCAGAAATAAAACCAGAGAGAAAATAAATCAAATTCCCAGAAATAAAACCAGATATAAAGAAAATTCCCAGCAATAAAACCAAGAGAAAATAATTATCAGAAAAAACCAGCTAGAAAATAAATAAAATTATCAGAAATAAAACCAGCTAGAAAATAAATAAAATTATCAGCAATAAAACCAGACAGAAAATAAATCAATTTATCAGAAATAAAAGCAGATAGAAAATAAAGAAAATTCCCAGCAATAAACCAGAGAGAAAATAAATCAAATTCCCAACAATAAACCCAGATGGAAATTAAAGAAAATTCCCAGCAATAAACCCAGACAGAAAATAAAGAAAATTCCTAGAAATAAACCCAGCTAGAAAATAAATAAAATTATCAGTAATAAGCCCAGCTATAAAATAAATAAAATTATCAGAAATAAAACCAGAGAGAAAATAAAGAAAATTCTCAGCAATAAACCCAGATTCAATTCCTGCAGGGGTTGAGGTTTGGGAATTTGAGATTTTTTTTTTTTGTTAATGGATTCAGTTATATGGGGTTTATATATTTATTTATAGATGTTTCAATATTTGTTTAGATATATTTAAATATTTAGGTGTATTTATATAGTTATTTCTATATATTTTTATTTTTATATATTTTTATACATACATATATTTTATAATTTTTTAATATTATTAAATATTTATTTAAATATTTATTTACATATTTATAAATTATTTATAGATTTAAATATGTATGTATAAATTTATTAATATAGTTAAATATTTGCTAATAATGATATATAATTTAATAAATATTATTTATATTTATTATAGTTATAATATTTATATATTGTATAGAATATTTAAGAATATAATTTTATATAAAAATATAAATATTTATACAACTATATGTTATTTATATAAAATATATATTTATATTTTGATTTTATTATTTTATTTATATTATTTTTATTTTTTATGATTGGATTTTTTTTAAATTTATTTTTATGATTTGAATTTTATGATTTGAATTTTATTACTGGAATTTTTTTATTATTTGAATTTATTTTTACGATTTGAATTTTTACGATTTGAGTTTTACGATTATTCGAATTTAATTTTATGATTTGAATTTTATGATTTGAACTTTTTACAATTTGAATTTTACGATTATTCGAATTTAATTTTATGATTTGAATTTTATGATTTGAACTTTTTACAATTTGAATTTTACGATTATTCGAATTTAATTTTATGATTTGAACTTTACGATTTGAATTTTTTACGATTCGAATTTATTCCGATGATTTGAATTTTACGATGGGAATGTTAATTTTATGATTTGAATTTTATGATTTGAATTTGAATTTTAAGATGTGAATGTTAATTTTATGATTTGAATTTTATGATTTGAATTTGAATTTTATGATTATTATTCGCATTTATTTTTATGATTTGAATTTTACGATTTGAGTTTTATATATATATATTTTTTTTTTTATTTATTTTTTTTTTTTTAATTAATTTCCCCCACTCCTTTCTCCCTCCCCTGTGGAATTCAGAGCAGCAGATACTGAACCTCTCCTCATCCTGCTCCGCTCCATCCCTGTCCCTCTGCAGCTCCTTCAGCTTCCAGTTCCTGCGGCGCTGCCGCCGGCTCCGCTCGTAGCTCTTCTTGATCAGCACCTGCAGGGACCCCAACCTCAGCCACCTGACCCCAACCCCAAATCAGCCCCAAAATCCCCCAAACCCAGCTGCAGTGGCACTGATACATTGAATTTATAAGGAATTTTTGGTTGAAAAGCTTGGGAAATGGCTCTGAGACAGGCGCATGCAGGAGCTGTAAATTCCAGCACCCACTGGTTGGTTGGTTGGGAATTGGAACAAAAGCAATAATTAATGTATTGTCTAACCATGGTAATTGGGAAGAAACCCAGCAGTAAATAAATGTACTCTGCTTTCAGGTCTGAAGTTTCTGCTTTTCTAAAGTTCTGCCTTTCTGAGCCTTCCCTGTCCCTCTGGAGCTCCTTGAGCCTCCAGTTCCTGCAGCTCTTCTTGATCAGCACCTGCAGGGAACCCAACCCTTGGCCACCTGCCCAATCCAAATCCTACTGGGCACCCCAAACCCACCCAATCCAAATCAGCCCCCAAAATCCCCCAAACCCAGCTGCAGTGGCACTGATACATTGAATTTATAAGGAATTTTTGGTTCAAAAGCTTGGGAAATGGCTCTGAGACAGGCGCACACGGGAGGTGTAAATTCCAGCACCCACTGGTTGGTTGGTTGGGAATTGGAACAAAAGCAATAATTAATGCATTGTCTAACCATGGTAATTGGGAAGAAACCCAGCAGTAAATAAATGTACTCTGCTTTCAGGTCTGAAGTTTCTGCTTTTCTAAAGTTCTGCCTTTCTGAGCCTTCCCTGTCCCTCTGGAGCTCCTTGAGCCTCCAGTTCCTGCAGCTCTTCTTGATCAGCACCTGCAGGGAACCCAAACCTTGGCCACCTGCCCAATCCAAATCCACATCTGGGCACCCCAAACCCACCCAATCCAAATCAGCCCCCAAAATCCCCCAAACCCAGCTGGAGTGGCACTGATAGAGTGAATTTATAAGGAATTTTTGGTTGAAAAGCTTGGGAAATGGCTCTGAGACAGGCGCATGCAGGAGCTGTAAATTCCAGCACCCACTGGTTGGTTGGTTGGGAATTGGAACAAAAGCAATAATTAATGTATTGTCTAACCATGGTAATTGGGAAAAAAACCAGCAGTAAATAAATGTACTCTGGTTTCAGGCCTGAAGTTTCTGCTTTTCTAAAGTTCTGCCTTTCTGAGCCTTGAGCCTCCAGTTCCTGCAGAGCTCGTAGCTCTTCTTGATCAGCACCTGCAGGGAACCCAACCCTCTGCCACCTGCCCAATCCAAATCCACATCTGGGCACCCCAAACCCACCCAATCCAAATCAGCCCCCAAAACCCACCCCAAACCCAGCTGGAGTGGCACTGATATATTGAATTTACAGGGGATTTTTGGTTGAAAAGCTTGGGAAATGGCTCTGAGACAGGCGCACGCGGGAGTTGTAAATTCCAGCACCCACTGGCTGGTAATTGGAACAAAACCAATAATTAATGTATTGTCTTGCAGTTTAGGCTTTCTAGGTGTGAGGTTTCTGTTTCTAAACCCAGTTTCTTCGTGATGTTTTGGTGTAAGTAGACCTGGTTCTCACAGACTGGACATAAACAGAATTAGTGCTTTGTGTCCCACACTGGATGGTTTGGATTTCTTTCTGTGGGACAGATTTTCTCTGTGCCTTTCAGTTCTGACTAATAGGATGAAGAGCTCTGGCACTCTTCTAACCACTGACACTGGCCTGTTCTAGAAAGTCTATAAAGAAGAGAATTGTTTCAATTAAGCAGAGGCAGATAAATTCTCCTAAATGAGGGTTGTGTGTTTGTTACTCATCACAGTGACATTGTCTAACAATGGTAATTGGGAAAAAAACCAACAATAAATGTACTCTGGTTTCTCATTTTCTAAAGTTCTGGTTTTCTGCTGTTTGGGTTGGCTGAAATTCTTTTCCCAGGGAAAATGGGGAAACACCAGAGCTGTTTTTGTTACAATATTTATGTGCCCATTCCTTCAGGGTGGAGGGATTTCTTTTGATGTCCCTCTGGTTTGACCAATGTGATTGAAGAGGTTTGTCTTTCTCTGTGGAAAATTGTATAAAAGGGAGAATTATCCCTACAAATAAATCAGTCTTCACACAGCCTTTGAGAAAAAATTATGAGGAGTCTGTTATCCTGCAGTGACAAATAAATGTATCATTTAACCATCACTTGAATACTTAAGGAAATAATTTTCAAAATCAGCTGGTGCTCAAATTTCACTGCTCATTATACAATCACATTCCCTCCCAGCCCTGGGTGAGGAGAGAACTTTTACAAAGGATTTTCTTACCACGTCAGGAATATGCTGGGGGTTCATCTTGTTGGCAAATTCATCATTTAAGTTGCAGTTGGCCAAGTCGAAGCTAAAACAGGAAAAAAAAAGGATTTATTCTGCTTTATAAACCTCCCTGACCTCAATGGTTGGGTTAAAGGGCAGCACAGGGCAAGGGGCAGCTCCTAAGGAAGGGAAATATTTCCAGATGAAGGCAAACAAATAAAAACCTCCATTAATGTGCAGCTTTCACAAGTCTGAGCAGCTGCTCATCCCAAATCCTGGTCTGTTGGCCCCTCTGGAATCCAAACTGCAACATCCACTGGGCTCACAATACTCATGATTAAACCTTTTCAAGCATCACCTAATTTGCCTAACCTTACCAAAAAATTCACATTTCTTATCACTGTATATGATAATCATTAGCAAACACATAATTAATTGGTGTTTTAAGAATCCCTCCCATCTATTTGTGGCTAAATTGTGATTCCAAGCTGCACTCTGAAGGCAACCAGCTCTCTTATTTCTGACAAGTTTTACATGAAAACTCCTCCTGGAAAAGAGATTTCCTGGATTAGGAGCAGGATGATTCCTCCCTTTTTGCTGCTTTCATCTTGAAATCAGAACAGTTCAACACTTTCCTGATAGCACAGGAGTTCAGTCATTAAACAATCAATCAATAAAAGTTTCAGAAAAGAAGAACAGACCCCAAGACCAGGTCCCCAGGGTTCAGGATGTGGCCCAGGTGAGTACAGCAGAAATATTGGTGATCCTTGTCCAGCTCTGAGGTTTTCCTGACCCAGGCTTCAGCCAGAGTGTGCTTTGGGAATGGAAAATAAAACATGAGCCAAAAGAATTAATAAAATTAATTTTAAAAATTAATAAAAATTAAAGAAACTAACCCCAGCTGAACCCCAACATCTGCACTGATTTAAACTCCATCTGCCATTAAACTTGTGTTTCTGCATCAAATATCCACTGCATCCCTTGCTACTCCTCCATGCTCATTAAATAAAAGCAAGGGAATGGACATGGCAACTCCCAGGAATTCCCAAAGGTTGCTCCTATAAACAGACACCTAATTTGAGCTTTTCACTGACAAGATCCATTCATCCTGATTACAAAGAAATGCTCCAACAGAACCAATCCAGTCACTAGAGCTGCAAAGTCAATATTTCAACCCCCAGTGACAAGAAGCAGAGTTTTAAGTGCTCAAGAAGCACCCCTGCAAGTGCAATCCCCACGGTGCCTGTGCCGTTTCCAAACCAAACCTTGCCAAGAGAAACCTTTGACCAGCGGCAAAATCCAGAAGAGCTCGGCGTGGGCGTGCCAGATGCAGCTCACACGGAGCAGAAGGGCCAAGCCTTGCATTCAGGAGAGCGATTCGCACCTTGTTTGAGCGAGCCCCTGCCCCAGGCCCTTTCCTCTGCTCGGGCACCCTGCTGATGTCCATGACGATGAACTCCTCCAGCTGCTGGGGCTGCAAGAGGCTGCTGAAGGGGTGACGCCAGTAGGTGCTGCCATCCACCTCGGCAACTGCGAAACGAGCAGGGGGAGAACTGCTTGAGGGAAAAGAGCCATTAACTGGCAGAGAACAGCGGGAGACAGACACCAGTCTATAGTGATCAACCAGTGTCAGTTTATTAAGATCAGGAGGCTACATTTATATCGTTGTTAATTAGCTCATACATAGTGCAAAAGGGAAGCTCATCATTGGTCACTCATATCACCACCAACTCCTCCTGAGTTTTCATTCTTGCGGTCAGAGCAAGCATTTTAGTCATTCTTTACCCATTACAATGTTTTGTTGTTTTTCTAACGATCACTCACAAGGGCACAGTGCCCTTGTCAGCCTCAGGATTAGGCTGAGTCCCAAATTTAGCTAATTCCACATCTGAAGGCTGCCCTAAATCAACATGTCCCTTGTTCTTCAACCATTCTTCCACAATATTCTCCACAATTAACCAAAGGACAGGCAGCTGCCAGACACGTTTTGCTCCTCACTGTAACAGAATTATTTAGGGCACCAGCCATGCTGCTGCAGGAGCAGCTGGCTGGTGGCAGAATTTACTCCAAGGAATTATTTATTCCCTGCATCCTGTTGCTGTAGGGTAACACACAACAGATTTTTGTGATTTTTTTTTTCCCAGGTTGTGTGAAGAATGTTTTATTCTTAAGGATTGTTCTCTTATATATAATTTTTCGCAGACTACTGTAACTGGTGAAGGAAAGATAAATTTTTTCATTCACTTTGGTCAAACTGGAGGGACGTCAAGAGAGAATTTCTCTTCTTAGAAAGAACTTATAATGTTAATATTGTTACAAAAGCAGTGTTTTGCTGCTTATGTTCTTTTGTTGTTTATGTTCTTTTGCTGGGAACAAGTTTCAGCAAACCAAAACATCAGAAAAACGGAATTTGAGAAACTTCAGACTGAAAAACCAGACTACAGGACCCAGCCTTTTCAAGGAATTCTGCTGCCCAAGCTCACCAGCACACACCAAGCAAAGCACAGCATTTCTGCTGCTGAAGGGGTTAAAAATTCAATGCAGGTGCCATCTAACTGGAGAGGAATAAACCTGACACAGGCAAATGCTCAGAACACCCAGAACTCCAACAGAGCCTGCACATTCTGCCCGGGATCCTATGGAAATCAAGCCTGGAGAGCTCTTAGCTCTCTACGAAGTTTCTCCTGTACAGAGAAATTTAACAACATTAAGGTGCAAAAATCCCAGATTTTGTGGAAACAAGCCCCCAAGATTTGTGCCAGCTGCGGGAGCCCAGACTCACTCTGCAGAGTTCTGGGGTCGATGAGGTGGATGGCACTGGTCACTCTGATGCACACACAGATCTGGCTCATGTTCCCCAGGCTCTGGGCCAGCTTGGGTGACAGACACACAACGTTGTCCTGCAAACCAAGGCAAACACTTGACATTTCCCATCTCCTCAATTTTTATAGCCCAATCTTCTGAAATGAAATTTGCAACGTTGGTATTTTTGTTTTTCTAGCCCCAGTCATTTCTGCATTACCCACGTGGATCCCTCTCCATCCTCCCACACCCTGCAGTGTGGCCTGAACCTCCAAATCCCAGCTTTTCCCACTCTCCCCCTCTTTTGTTTTGAGAACAGAACACCCTGAAGAGGAAGCAGAGGGAAATTACCTTGCATATGGGAACGATTTCCACAGAGAAAGTGCTTTTGTAGTTGTAGACATTACTGTGAATGTCGTGGGAGATCAAACGTTGGGATGACTTGGATCTGGAGAACATGAAAATAGAGTTTTCAGGAAACAACAGGGACATCACCTGGGACAGGAGATCCTTGGAACAAAGTGCATCACAAATAAAAATATTAAGGAGGTAAATTTTACCATGGCTAAGTGGAAAACATAGGATTTTTGTAGAAGTGGTTTTGTCTGTATTTTGATTAAAATACAGATTCCTTACACTTGCATTTACAAAATTATTTTAAATTCTAAGGATTTAAGACAGCTCCCCGAAGTTCAGAAGTGCTGTACCTGCATGGAACTGTACACTGAAGAAAGTCCACCATCTTCTGGGCATGTTGCTTGGAAGAGTAATAAAAATCCAGGCCATCTGAAAAGAATAGGAAAAAAAAAAATCTATTTTTATTCTATTCTATCAAGTGTAATTCATAAGCTTTTCTCCACACAGCTCCCAGCACGCACACATGAAAACACCCATCATAAATCCAGCTTATTCTGCCTCCAGACCCACTCACCGTGGATTTCTTTGATCCTTAGTGTGTTTTGATGGAGCCTGTGCTTCAAAATCAGCTGCTCCAAATAGTAAAAAGTCTTCTTGTGCACAGTCTGAAACCAAACCAACACAAAAGCATCAAGGGGATTTAAGAATCAAGTACAAAGCAGGATGTCTAAAGAATAAACATTTATATGAAGAGATCACCTACAGAAGGAACAGCCAAAAAACTGAAAAGATTTCAGAGTGCTCTACTTATACCAAATTATTTAAAGCTTCATTTCTCATTTTTTGTGTAACTAGAAAGATCTATTTCCTTTAAAGAAGATTTAAATATTTGTCCCAACCTTAAAATACAGGAGGGTATTTAGTTATCCACACAAGATCCTCCTGCCAGCACCATTTTGAAGCATATTAATACTGGACAGCAGAAAGTTTTTCTAAACTAAGAAAAAATGCAACTACCTTAAGCACAAAGCATATCCCTGTGGCTGGGAGGACATTTTTGTCTAAGAAATCCAGAAAATCATCCAGTTCTTTGCCACCATCAAATAAAAATTCACTTTGCCTCTACCTTTTGCCTGACTTGCACCACAGCTTTCCAGAAATCCTTGGCTTCAATCCTGTGACAGTCTTCACACATTTGAGACTGAATAACGTACTCCACCACAAATACCTGCTGCAGAACTGCCCCATTTATCACCTGCAAAACCAAAGAGTTCAAGGTTTAAGCTCTGTTTGGGTCAAAGGAACAGCAGTATTTTCCCATCTTTACTGGAACAGGCAATAATTGTCTTCACTCTGATGAATGGCACAAAATTCAGGCAGGGTGAAATCTAATAATAAGGAAAATAATAACTAAAAAATCCTGTTTTTTGTCAGAAAAGGTTTTTAAAAGCCTCAGGGAGAAGGTTGTGCTCCAGTTACCTCTTTCTGAACAGTCAGTTTGAGCTTCAGCCTCTTGGAATGTGGCTCTGTCCAAACGAATCCTGCATCAATGAGCCGGACCTGCCCGTGGGGAAGGACAAGAGCTCAGTAAAACCAAGCCTAACTCCACAAACAGAAACTTAGGGTTCAGCAAACAAGTGAAGAAGTGAATAGTATTAATTATATATATGTATAAATTATATAAAAATACATATTAATATTCCAAATCAAATTAATAGTGCTTAGAACACGGAGGTTGATTGACATAAAGATGTTCAATCTCAGGTCTTCCCCTCTAATAATATTCTGAACCTAAGGGATGCTCTATTCAACTTAAACATGTAAATTTGAGTTAATCTATGTACACACCTCTGCAAACCTTATGATAAATCATAACTCAGCGAGAACAGTTATTGAATAAATAATTTCTGAAACGTGCAAAAAGCTCTGAAATTGAGGTGCATTAAAAGCAGGTCAGTGTCCCTCAGTCCATTCTGCTCAGCTCCCTGTCTACGGGAACAGTTGTGAGCAGGCTGTGAAATCCCAGCAGGAGCAGCTTCTCACCTTGCTCAGGGAAGCTTTGATTTTCTTCAGGCACAAAGCCAGCAGCTCTCTGGATTCCAAGGCGCACTGGATCCAGGTTCCTGGAGGCTGGAGATACCTGGGACAGGGAGCGTTTTACAGCACAAAAAAGCTGCTGGAGCACATGAAATCACTCCCAGGACGAGCAGCTATTTCCAAAGCTTTCAGTTTAGCAACAACAATGCAGCTACAACTTCTAGAACCATAGAAAATCATGGGCAAGTGTCTAAGGGGACTGAGTTCATTCCCCAGCGCTGCCAAGGCCACCACTAAACCACATCCCCCGGGCTTTTAAATCCCTCCAGGCTCGGGGATTTCAGCAGTGCCCTGTGGCAGGAGGAGTTTTTCCCGATATCCAAACGAACCCTTCCCCGGCTGCCCCCTCTGTCAGGGAATTGTGCAGAACCAGAGCTCTCCCTGTGCCTCCTTCCCTCCAGGCCTTTCCCAGCTCCTCCTCACCAAACCCGTGCGCTCCTGCCTCCCCAAACCCAGAGACCGATGCACCCCAAGTGCATGCCGAGCGGATTTCGCGGCCGCTCACCTCTCGCACTGCTTGCAGAAGTGCACCGTGCCCTGCTTGGGGATGCCCTCGGTGATGTCCACCTGGGCCCGCAGGCAGCCCACGCACATGTTGGCCGGGTTGGGCGGGATGGGCACGCCGCACTGGCAGCACAGGCTGGGACACGGGCACAGAGAGAGGCACAGTCAGTCACAGACACAAACACAGCCACAACCACAAAAAACCACGAACACAAACACAGCCACGGCCATCCCGCCCGGGAGCCCCGGCCCCGCTCACATGTGTCCCTGCGCCGGGGCCGCCGCGGCAGGCAGGTACTCCATGGCCGCGGAACGCGCCGCGCTTTCCGGCCGCCAGAGGAAGGGGAGGAGATGGCGGGGCCGAGCCCGGCCCGGCCCGCGGAAGGGTGGAGCGAGGGGGACGCGGAGAGGAGGGCGACAGCCGTGAGGGAGCCGTGGGCGAGCCCTGAGGGGCCATGGGCGAGACCGTGAGGGAGCCATGGGCGAGCACCGTGAGGGAGCCGTGGGCGAGCCCTGAGGGGCCATGGGCGAGAACCGTGAGGGAGCCATGGGCGAGCACCGTGAGGGAGCCATGGGCGAGCACCGTGAGGGAGCCATGGGCGAGCCGTGAGGGGCCATGGGCGAGAACCGTGAGGGGGCCATGGGCGAGCACCGTGAGGGAGCCATGGGCGAGCACCGTGAGGGAGCCATGGGCGAGCACCGTGAGGGAGCCATGGGCGAGCCGTGAGGGAGCCATGGGCGAGCCGTGAGGGAGCCATGGAGAGGCGGGCGGGATATTGAGGGAGCTGTGGAGGAGCCGTGAGGGAGCCATGGAGGAGCCTGAGGGAGCCGGAAAGGGCGTGTGGAGGTATGGAGTGAGCGGGCGGGAACATTGAGGGAGCCATGGGGGAACCGTGAGGGAGCCCGGAAAGGGCCGTGGGGGAAAGCTAGGGCGGGGCGGGCGGGAACATTGAGGGAGCCATGGGGGAACCGTGAGGGAGCCCGGAAAGGGCCGTGAGGAAGCCATGGAGGAACCCTGGGGGAACCGGGAAAGGGCCGTGAGGGAGCTGTGGAGGAACCCTGGGGGAACCGGGAAAGGGCCGTGAAGGAGCGATGGAGGAACCGTGAGGGAACCGGGAAAGGGCCGTGAAGGAGCTATGGAGGAACCGTGAGGGAACCGGGAAAGGGCCGTGAAGGAGCGATGGAGGAACCGTGAGGGAACCGGAAAGGGCCGTGAAGAGCGATGGAGGAACCCTCAGGAACACAGAAAGGGCCGTGAGGAGCCATGGAGGAGCGGGCGGGAACCGTGAGGAGCCATGGGCGAGCCGTGAGGGAACCTTGGAAGGGTCGTGAGGGAGCCATGGAGGAGCAGGCGGGAACATTGAGGGAGCCATGGAGGAGCCCTGAGGGATCCCGGAAAGGATCGTGAGGGAGCCATGGATGAGTGGGTGAGGATCATGAGGGAGCCATGGAGGAGCCCTGAGGGAACCTTGGAAGGGTTGTGAGGGAGCCGTGGAGAGGCGGGCGAGAACAGTGAGGGAGCCATGGAAGAGCCCTGAGGGAGCCTGGAAAGGATCGTGAGGGAGCCATGGAGGAGCCCTGAGGGAGCCTGGAAAAGGTCGTGAGGGACCCATGGAAGAGCAGGCAAGGATCATGAGGGAGCCATGGAGGAGCGGTCGTGAACATTGAGGGAGCCATGGAAGAGCTGTGAGGGAGCCCTGAGGGAGCCCAGAAAGGGCTGTGAGGGAGCCATGAAGGAGTGGTTGGGAACATTGAGGGAGCCATGGAGGAGCCCTGAGGGGCCATGGAGAGGCGGATGAGAACCGTGAGGGTTCATTGTATGCTGTTAAAATTCATTAATTAAGAATTAAATGATACTTTCATTTACAAGGAGGAGCTGGTACAGTCCGTTTGGTTTATATTCCATTTGTGATTGTGAAAAACGAGGTTCACTTTCGTGGTAAAATTGAAAAATGTTTAATAGAGACAATAAGAGGAATAAAATAAAGCAAAGGTTAATATGGTTGGCCGGATGTCTTGGAACCCCCCCCTTTTTATCCTGTTCTTCATGCATGGATTTATGCACATTCACTTTTCCAGGAACTGCTCTGCATGGTCACTCCTTGGGTCTGTCAAGCTCAATTCCACTTTTATTCTGTTCTTATCATCTTTTGATTTGGGCTTTGGTCTCTTTGTCACAAGTAGTGAATGCTGAGAGTCACTTGGGTTTCTTCTGGAAGTGATCTATTCAGGCAGTTAAACACACTACACCTAAATTCCAAACTACAGCAAAGAAAAAAAACCTTATACATCTATTCAGGCAGTTAAAACAGTAAAAATTACAGAAAAAAACCCATCATACTTATAGCATTCATTCCAATATTTGCAAAAAGCCAACACCAAAATGTGTATTTATAACAGTGATGTACCATAGGCACCCTTTGGGAAGGAGGAACCACTGTGGCAGAGGATTAGAATTAAATAACCTTTAAGATCGTTTCCAGCCCAAAGAATTCTATCATTTGATGGTTCTGTGTTACCAAAGTTTGTTTGTGGATCAGCATTTGTTTCCTGCGTAAAACATTTCCAGCATTTTCTCCTGTTGTGCTGGAGAAAAATAAAGCTGAGTTTCATCAACACTTGGTGTGGGATTTATTTAACGTGGTAACATCCTGATGGAAATGAAGAGTTCTTTCACTCAAGCACTGAAAGTCACAACTTGTCGAGTTGTCTGTTATGTTTTTAATTCTTTGGCACATTTTTCTTTGGTGAGCTGCCTGTGCTCGCACAGTTACTCACTTCTTCTCCCTTGAAATTAAGTTTCTTTGCAGACCTCTCTGGAGACTCCCTATGGCCCATATTATTAAAAACAATGAAAGGAAAAAGCACAATAAAAGCGAAATGTTTCCCTGCTCTGAAGTTTTATTTCACAACCTGCTCCACAGTGGGTGTTACATAGTTTTTACTTTGAAGCCCTGATGAGTGTCTGTATCCTTGATTTCGGAAATAAAACACTTCTTCCAGGCTGGCATTTGGAGAGGGGTAGGACAAAGGCTGTCTTTTATGGAAGCCACATCTTTGAAGCCACTGGGAGGAGAATTGGATCCCCATAATGCTGGAAAAGTTTCTGTTGCAGGTTTATTTACAACTGCAGATTTATTTTCTCCCCCTAATTTCAGTGCTGTTAGACTATATCCCACCTCAGCTCAAGGCACAGCCTCAGTGAATATCAGAACTGGGTTCTTTGTCATCATCAAGGTACTTTGTGTTGCCTCTGGTTGTCCTCTGGCTTCCGTGCAAAATTTGTGTTTTAAATTGTGATACAACCACTCCTGAAGGATTTGATATTTTTGCACAAAATGAGGGAAAGAGCAAAGCAGCCTGAATCTCACCCTGGTGAAAGCCATAGCAGATTGTACTGATTTCTTATGTGTGTTTCAGTATTAAATGTGTTGATTTTATATAAGAGTTCTCTGCCTTATTGCCATATTCTTTTCCATCATATAAAGGATCTGTGGACAGCCAGGACAGCAAGCACGCCATTGAAATATATGTTAAATTAGACAATTTAACTATTTAAAAACAGTTTTTGATACAGATTTGTTCAGGCTTATTTGCAGGTCAAGAAAGTCCCTGTAGGTGTTCTTGGGAAAGCTCAAGTACCAAGGCCAGCAAAACCAGGAGCCTGCCAGTGCCAAGAGCTGCCAGCAGCTTCATTTTCAGCAGGAATGTCCATTAGAACCACAGAATGGTAAAGTGGGGGGCAGTGTCCCTGTGGTTAATGTACCAGACACCTGAGGTCACTATTCCCTCACACACACACTGGATCCAGAAAGGAGGTGCCTCCTCCAGCGGGGCTGCTCTGACCTCCCCGAGGAGGGTTTGTTCTGGGCTGCTCTTTTCATTACCTGTGCTCAGCTCAGTGTGGAACACCCAGGAATTTAAGAACAGAACCAAACAGTGGTCTACACTTGTTTTTTCCTATCCACTCTCCTATAAACTGGGGACTCAGAGCGCCTCCACGTCACAAACAATAAAAACACCCTCACGTCCCAGAGGATTTCAGTAACAGCCTGCAGCTGGAAGCATGGGGAGGGCTGTGCAAGAAAAACAATAACACACCTTGCCGAGCTTTCCCGGGGCCCCATTCGGTTTTGGGGAGGAGGATCCTGCTGACACCCAGTGTGTGTTTTTAGCTCTTGAGGCCCTCAGCGTTCACACATTCCCGACAATTTTGCTCCTCTCCCTGCTGCAGGAAGTCACGATTTAGAGGGAGGGAGCGGTTTCTGTTCTGACAGCAGCCAGGATCCAGAGGGGGGAGTTAAAGGCAGGGCTTTTTACGGGAGCTGTCTCAGGATCCACCGGAGACGTTCTCGGGCACGAACAGATTGTGCCTGGCATCTCGCTGTGGGGGGCAAACTCCCAAATTTATTCCAAGCCACGATCTAGCTCCCAGTTTGTAACCAGACATCTCCCGGAGGTCTATTCCTGGGGAAAGCACGACTCTCCTTACTTTTCATGGATTGCAGCAGGGAAGCTGCAGACCGATCATTTCAGTGAGGGCAGCTCCTTCAGCTTGTACTCTGTGGTCTGAACAGGAGGAATAACATTCCCTGATTCCACTGGGACACGGCACTTCCAGGGGCTGCTCGCCGTGCCTTCACCTGCACTAAATTTACTGGATAACGCTCCAATTATTTTCCAGTTCTTGCCTATTTCTTCAGTTCCTGTGAGCAATCCAATTAGCAATCCAATTTACAGCGTTATCGCTGCTGAACTTCAGGAGGCAGGAACAAAAGGAGCCAGAAGAACTCCTTTAAAACAGCTTTGTGCTCAGGATATTGTGACATTCCCCTCGCAGCTGATGGAGGTGAAACTCTGTTGCATCATCAGCTTTAATGAGCGTTGTCAGAGCACAAATACCCGTGGGTCGGCTTCCTTTTCATGTGTGTGCGCGAAACTTGCGCGTCCAACGCGTTGGATGCAGCTCAGGGATGCCTCTGGAGGTGCTGCCCTGTGTCAGGGATAGCTCCCAGCCCTGCTGAGGCAGCTGGGAAGAGCCGGCTGCTTGTCAGAACCCTGGGCACAGAATTTCAGATTGCTGTGCTGACAGGGAGTGACCCTCAAAGATTCACTGCACTGACCTGAGACCATGGAAAGGCTTCCAGAACTGAGTGACAGCACTGGGAGTGTGGAGTTGGATAGAGGTGTGTGATAGCACAGGGGGAGAGTTAGAATTTAAGGTGGTGAGTTAAAATAATATACATGGAACAAGATGGAGGGGTTAGGGCAGAGTCTCCTCCTTCCTCCTTCTCCTTCTCCTTCTCCTTTCTTCTCCTTCTCCTTCTCCTTCTCCTTCTCTCCCTTCTCCTTCTCTCCTTCTCCTTCTCCTTCTCCTTCTCCTTCTCCTTCTCCTTCTCCTTCTCCTTCTCCTTCCCCTTCTCCTTCTCCTTCTCTTCCTTCCTTCTCCTTCTCCTTCTCCTTCTCCTTTCCTCCCTTCTCCTTCTCCTTCTCCTCTCTCAAGTTTGGGTGATTTTGGGTGATTGGTTTGAAGAGCCCCCAGTGCAGGACGTGGGTGGTTGGTTGTTGGGTTAGAAGTTAAAATAAATTCGCTGGCATCTCATAATTGGGCAGTTCAGGCTTAAGAAGACCTTGCAGACAGAACCCTGTGCTCCATTTCTACTCTGGTCACTCAGCATGTGGAAGCACTCACGGGCAGTGAGGCTGGAACTCAGATAAGGAACAATAAATGTCCAAGTCCCAACAAGAATTCTGCCTCTCTGCTTTTAATCCTGGCCCTGAGAAGAAGAACCTGATAAACCAAGGGGTTCCCACAGATGCTCAGTGTGCCAGGGGCAGAGCTGCTGGGTTTGTGCAGTCAGGGGAACAAACAGCATCCTCTGCATCCTAAATCCCTGGAACCTGTTAAAAACTCCTGCTGTGCCTGTGGTGGGCTTCCAAGGAGCGGGATTTTTCTTAGCAGCCTTTATAAACCAAGTTAACCCAAACCGTGTTGAGCTGCTCAAACAGGGAGACATCCCAGATTAATGGAAGTAGGTTTAGATTAAATATGAGGGAGACATTGTTCCCTGTGCCCAGAGCAGCTGTGGCTGCCCCTGGTATTGTCCAAGGCCAGGATGGACAGGGCTTGGAGCACCCTGTGAGAATGGAAGGTGAGATTTAATTTCCCTTCCAACCCAACCCGTTCTGGGATTCTAAGAAATTGTGATAACTCAGACATTGTGGCTTACCCTTCCTTGATAACCACGGACAGCCACAGAATATGTTTCCCTTTAAGGCAAAGCATGGGCAGGAGCCAGGAGCTGTTGCTTTAGTCCTGGCGTGTTTGTTACCAGGCTGCACTAGGCATGAACCTCAGACTAAGAAATAATTGTTTTAAAAAGGTAAATATTTGCTCGCCAGAACACGAGAGGGACCTGAGGAGGATTTTACAGGAGCTGTTTGCTTTCCACTTCCTTTGGTAATCTTCCGTGTCCCAGCTTCAACATCTCGTGCCATTGAAGGAATCCTGTCCAGGTGGGGTGAGCTGAGAGCTGCTGGGAGAGCACAGGTGTGCACACCAGGAGAGGCTCAGGCTGGAATTCCTTCACTGAGGGAGTGCTTCACTGGAATGGACTGCCCGGGGTAGTGGTGGGGTCACATCCCTGGAAGTGTTCCAACAACACTGCACGGGGCACTTGGGGATATGGTTTAGTGGGTTCAAGGTTGGACTTGATGGTCTTGGAGATCTTTTCCAACCTCAGTGATTCTGTAATTCTGTGACCAGGAAAATGAGGGCATTTTTCACTCTGAGTTCTCTGATGAGAAGAGCAATATGCAGGTACAAATATTTTGCACATTATCCAAAAACTCTACATAAAAACTGTGGGTAGAGTTGACATTTCCAGACTTTACTTTCCTGACTTTCCTTGCCTCGCTCTGTCTGGCAGGAGACAAACCCAGGGAAAATGCCAAAAATACAGCTCAGTGGATAAAGATTGCTCAAGCAATCGGGGAAGGAAACCATGGAAAAAGGAGAAGGAGTGGGAAGAGGAGGAGCACAGGGCCACCACCGGACATTTTAACATTAAGCACCTTCCCACCGGCAACCTAAAATGTGCTGAAATAAACGCAATGTGCTAAACGACGATTAACTCCTTAATTAGCCATTATTTCTGCTTGCTCCAGTCCTCTCTGACGACATTTGCGTGGTCCAATTATAAATTCCCCCGGGGGATTGTCGCAATTGTCGTGGGATGGATCCTTCCCAGCCGGCTGGCACGGGCAGGACCCGGAGCGCTGACACATCCCTGGGAAAAGGAATTCGTGCAGGTGCTGCTCATTGCAACACCAGGGCTCGCTGCACGGCCGCGGCCCTGGAAACCATCCCGGCTGAGCCCGGCGTGCGCCTCGACATCCAGCGAGGAGCAGCCGCGCTCGTGGGAGAACCATCCCAGCCGCGCTCCTTCGGCAGCTGGAGATCTCCGGCGGAAAATCGCCGGGGCTGTGTCAGTGCCAAGCCCCGGGCTGTGTTTAGGAGCATCTGCATCTTTTATTTAGGAGTATCTGCTTTATATATTTAGGAGCATCTGCCTTTATTTATTTAGGAGTATCTGCCTTTATTTATTTAGGAGTAGCTGCATTTATGTGAAAAATGATCCCAGCCGTGCTCCTTTGGCAATTGGAGATTTCCTGGGGAAAAGAGGCCACGGAGCTGAGGCTGTGTCAGTGCCCAAGCCCTGGGGTGTGTTTAGGAGTACCTGCATTTATGTTTAGGAGTATCCACATTTATATTTATGAGTATCTGCATTTATATTTGGGAGTATCTGCGTTTATTTATTTAGGAGTATCTGCATTTATGTTTAGGAGTATCCACATTTATATTTATGAGTATCTGCATTTATATTTGGGAGTATCTGCGTTTATTTATTTAGGAGTATCTGCATTTATGTTTAGGAGTATCCACATTTATATTTATGAGTATCTGCATTTATATTTGGGAGTATCTGCGTTTATTTATTTAGGAGTACCTGCATTTATGTTTAGGAGTATCCACATTTATATTTATGAGTATCTGCGTTTATTTATTTAGGAGTATCTGCATTTATATTTAGGATTATCTGCATTTATTTATTTAGGGCTATCTGCATTTATATTTAGGAGTATCTGCATTTATATTTAGGACTATCTGTCTTTATTTATTTAGGGGTATCTGCATTTATATTTAGGAGTATCTGCATTTTATTTAAAGTCTGCATTATATTTAGGAGTATCTGCTTTTATTAGATATCTGCATTTATATTTAGAGTACTGCATTATATTTAGAGTATCCTTATTAAAGTACCTTATTTATTTATTTAGGAGTATCTGCATTTATTTATTTAGGAGTAGGTGCATTTATTTATTTAGGAGATTATTGGACAGCACGGGAGGCACCTGTAGCCAGCTGTGGAAGCTTTGGGCACAGGAAACACTCGGGATTTTTTGGATGTGTCTCCACACCAAGCCTGAGGCAGCACAGACTTCTGGGCACCCAAACCTCAGCACCAGTCCGATTTCACCTTTAATTCTCTTTAATTCTGGGCAGAAACACTGGAAAGGGAAGCCAAAAATATGTGGGGCAAACCTCTTGGGATGCATTATTTACCTGAAGTCGAATACCAAACTTCCCCTGAGCGCGGCACCGTGGTGTCCAGAGCTGGATGTGTCCGAACTGTGGGCAGCATCTTTTTTTGAGCTGTTCCTTCATCCATCACTCACTCTGTGTGCAGTTGGCAGATAATTACTGCCTCAGAGAGCTTCTCTCTTGTGCAATTCGTGGCTGTGGGAAATGCAGGGAGCTGCTGGAAGCTCTTTCCTCTGCCAGCCCCATGGGTGAGGCTGCTCTCCCCATCTTTAATTAGGCTGCTGCAATCCCAGCCCAGCCCTTTCCATGCCAGCCTGCTTTATCCTCAGCCTTGTTTCCTGTCAAATTCTCCATAAGGAACATTTTACCTGCATTTTCTCCCCCTGCAATTTTATTTTTTTTTAAGTACCTAAAGCTCCTACAAGTTCGCAGAGTGTAAAACTCATCCTTGGATACGACCTCAGAATAAAGAGAGGTTTCTGATTTATTCCATGATAACGAAGCAAAGATAGCAGCTGCCAGAAAAAAATAACGGAGCAGCACCCTGGCTGCCAATGGATCTATTCCTGACCCGGCCACAATTTGCCTTCATTTCCTCCCTCAGTCGTTGTAAAAAAAGCAGAATCTGTGGGTTTTTTTTAACATGGATTTGCCAGATTTTCCCTGTTTTCCATCATATAGCTATTTCCCTCTCCTCTTTGTCCTGCTTCCTGACTTTGTCCTCTTGCCTGAGCATATTCCAGCCCTGAGATTCTTCTTTTGATGCAGAGGGTGCACGGTTTTAATTTCGCTTTTAAACCCAGACTAACGCGTGTTGGTAACTGAGGAGGGCTATAACTTACATCAAACCACATAAAAACAATTTCCACGGCCTGTTTTGAGCCTGCACCTCTTTACTGCAGTAAAAAGTTGGCTTTGGCCATCCTGGCTGTTCCCAAACGCCAGGATCAGCAGAGTTTATCAGCTCTTCCCTGCCCCGATGGAGCAACTGCTGAAATTCGGGTGGGGCAGGCAGGGATGATGACAAGAGGAATTCTCGGATTCACTCTGACCTCCACCCGTGAATCAGAGCCTTCCAGCCAGGGAGTCTCCATGGAAGTTGCCTGGGGATATTCCCAGGATTTGGGCTCCTCAAGCTGAGCCCCAAGACTGCTTGGTGGAAGGAATTGGAGGGACAAAGCCGATGGTGCGTGGGACCAGGCTGAGTTTTCCTCTCTGGGTGTGAGCACAGAGGGAAGAGGAGCCCATTTCCTTTTTCCTTTGCCTGCTGCAGTCCTGGGAGAAGCTCGGATCCTTTGGAGCACCTCAGAGGCATCAGACCTCCCTTGTCAGCTCACAAACACCGAATTTTCAGCTTCCTGGCATTCTTTGCCCTGATCATTTCATGAATTGCAGCTCCTCGATTCCCTCGACCACAAATTTGCAGCAAGGGGGTGGTTTGATGTCGGAGCTGAGAATCTGCACTTTGAGAGGAGTCCAGCTTTGCTCCTGAATTCCCAGTTTTCCAGTTCGTGGTAGGATTTCTGGATATTCAGCTGCTGTTTGGCATTTGAAGGGAAAAAAATAATTGAAATTATTTGGGTAGGGGTGAGAGGACAGAGCTGCTTTCACTGCATTGATATCCATCATTCTGTGTGCTTAATTATTCCATGTTCTGGGATATTTAATTTGCAAATCTGCCTGTTGTGCTTTAATTTCAGTGCTCAGCCTGGCACGTGGCCACTCATCCATGTCTGTGCCCTGGGTGCAGCAATTCATCTGGGAGAATTGTCCCAGTTTTGGCTCTCACTGGTGCTGCACAGAGTGGAATTTGCTGTTTGTGTAATTCAGCTGACTCTTCTACACCTGCTGGGCTTCTTTTGCCATGGCTTAAGTAGTTGTGTGTTTTTTTCCCCTAAATCCCAAATAATTAGGGAATTAAACTTAGAAGCGAAGCATCCGAAGTAATAATTCTAGATTATGATGAGAAAACCTTAAAAAAAAAAATAGAAAAAGGACTTGTTTAAGATTTCAAAATTTTATAAGCACAGGGATTTTTCCTGGAATTCTGAGTAAATTGGACACTCAGAAGTGCAGGGACACTGATCCCTGGGTTCCTGGGGGAGCAGCACTAAGGAAAAGGTCCTTGGGCAGTTGTTTTTGAACAGTTTTGGGTAAGAGCTGCCCGCAGGGGCCTTGGGAGGAAAGTTCTGGAGGTTCATGGTCTGGGCACTTTGATGTGCTGTGACCCTCAGTAATGGATTTGGGAGGTGATCCATGAAATTGGCCAGGAAACCTTTATGGCAGGAGAAACGCCAGCTCTGAGGAGGTGAAATGAGGAGAATGAGTTTTAAAGCAGAGGTGTATGGTGCTGGCCAGCTGAGCCCCAACCTTTCCCCTGCCTCACATTAATGGGACATTCGTTCTTTCAGGGTCAGTGCAGCTGGAATGGGATCATCTCCCATTCTGCTTCTGTTCCCTTTTCCACTGCTGGAATATTGGTTCAGTTTGCTCTTTTTCATTTGGATTATTTTTGGAGTGAACACTTCCAGCTGCTGTGCTGCAATTAGCCCAGTGGAGCAATTAACTACAATTAACATGGAGCTATAATGAAGCTGGAGAAAAAGAGTCTTTGATAAAGAGCCTGACACCAAAACCCTCCCAGGAGAGCTGTCACTCACCTACTGGGCATACTGGTGTTACTGGGAGCTCCAAAATTCCACCCTCCCACCTCAGGGTGCACCTGTGATCCCATGGAAACCTCTTCCCATTGTCCAGGAATGTTTTTTTTTCCCCAAGGGAAAAGAATTCAGAGCTGGAACAGTTTTTTTTCCCTAAGCTGTGGTGTGGTCTCAAGCTGTCGGAAGTGTTATCTCACCTCCTCTCTCTTTTAGCTGGAGAAAAAAATTGCTTCTGTTCCCTGCTGAGTGCCAAAAATCCTTTGAAGTCTCCTGCTGGAACGCAGTGATTTGGAATATTAAGTAGGGAGAGTTATTCCAGCTTTTCTGGATGCAAGGAGAGCTGAAAAGGGCTGGGGAAATCTCAGAAGGTTTTTAGCAGGGATTGCTTCCAGCAGCTTCTTTCCTTCCTGGTAAATACCTCTTGTTTAAACCCTTTAAAATTTAATAAAGAGGGTGAAGAATTCACACCAAAAAATGAGTTTTTATTCGGTTAAAACTGCATATAACCCTCCCAAAAGCACCTGCTGCTGTTTCCCTGCCCTTCCCAAAGCCAAACAAAGGGAGCAGGCACAATAAGGAAGAAAAGAGCTTTGCATGGATCCCACCATGGGAGACAACGGGAATCCTGAACCAAGCCCTCAGCACGTCCTGTTTGCCCAAGGAAATGTTTGAAGAGCAATATTGCAGCGGGTGTGAGCTGCTGCAGATAGGAGCTCCAACCTTTGCATTCCTGCAAAGAACGTTTCCTGGTTGAGTTTGATGTCAGGGGGAGGAAATGCACCTTTTGAGGAATTAAAAATTAATGGAAAACAGCCCTGCTGAGGGGGTGCCCTGGCACTGCCACCATCACGTTTTCTCCGTGAGCAGAATATTTATTCTATCTCTGTTTGGAGATGGAATTTAAACCCACTCTGAGATGGGGTATCTCCCAACTTGCTAAATAAATAACCTGTTTTTCACCTCCAGCATTGGGATTGTAACTTTTGGCCTATTTTACAGACACTTTCAAGAGGGATTGTCACAGGCTTTGCCATTTGTCATCTCCTCCAGTGCTGTGTTCATTACTCACCCTGTGATTACAGCTTGGCACCTCGGATTTGCAGGTTACCAAGGGTGATGAACTGTCAGGACAGCTCCTGTTGGAGCCCACACCTCTCACCTGAGCCCTCAGCACACTCAGGTGTTTGTTAATGCCTTCATCTGAAGGGGTTTTTTCCCTCCAGAAACAGGAAAGCTCTTGGGCTGGAGTTCACCCCAGATGCATTTAAAGGAGTCTCAACCCTTGCCCCAAAACATTCACCACAAAATAATCCATCTGCCACAGTGCCCACACGCATCCAGAATATTTATGAATGAGTGGAAAACACAGAAGGGCTGAGTCATGCAGCCAGAGGTCGTTTCTGAAGAATGAAATTTTATTTTTTTGGCTGAAGAAACTGCATAGACATGTTCAGATCTGGGCAACCTTCACCACATGTCTTCGTTTCCAAACCAAGTTCTGCTTTGAAGCATGCAGGAGCCCACTGCAGCTTGACACAGAAGTTTAGAGGTGTTATTATTTTTAATCTAGAACTGTGCAAGCATCATTTGAATGCTATTTACATTTTGCACCTCTCACTTCCACTCACAGGAGCATCAGCTGGTGGAGACGTGCAGTGTGCAGCTGCAATTTATGATTTGGCATCCACGTTTGATTTGTGCAGAGTGAAAACCAACCAAACTTCCCATTGTGCCAAAACCTCCCCACAGGCAGTGGAAATAAATCTAATTCCTTTCTACAGGAGACCTCTTTAAGCCTTTCCTGCAGGTATTAAAATATTATTTCCACTCTGGATCCTCTTCCCCTGGTGCTGATTTGCACTTTGCTGCCTTGGTGAGTGGGAGCAGCAGGACGAGATTTTGATTTTCACCAGGCAGAGCAGGGCTGCTTCTCCCTGCCATCCTCACGAAGCTGCAAGACAAGGTGGAGAATTTTTTTTCAAAAAGAAAACACTTGAGACCATCTGAACTCAGATGCAGAAACTTAGATGTGATGAAAACCGGATTTGAGTTCATCCTCCTGTTGCTTTCTCCTCCAAGTTCCTCTCCCATCCATTAAAGCCCAAACCAGCTGGACACGAGTGCTCCAATCCTGCTGGATATCCTCATTTCTCATCTCCTCTGAGCTGGCCACGGGCCCGTGCTGGTCAGGCTTTGGGTGTGATGAGCCACCAGCAGAGATTTCCAGAGTGCTTGACTGAGGCTGCAGGGCTGGGAGCTGCTTGGATCCTGGGCCAGCCATTCCAGGGGCTGGGGGCCATTCCCGGGGTATCCATGGGACAGGGGCTGTGCTCAGTTCCCCCAGGGGAAGCAAGCAGGGGTAGGCTGTTTTCAGACCTGATGATTCGGATTTCTGGTGTTTTGGGTTCCTGATGGTTTGGATTTCTGGTGTTTTGGGTTCCTGATGGTTTGGATTTCTGGTGTTTTGGTTCCTGATGGTTTGGATTTCTGGTGTTTTAGGTTCCTGATGGTTTGGATTTCTGGTGTTTTGGTTCCTGATGGTTTGGATTTCTGGTGTTTTGGGTTCCTGATGGTTTGGTTTCCTGGTGTTTTGGGTTCCTGATTGTTTGGTTTCCTGGTGTTTTGGGTTCCTGATGGTTTGGATTTCTGGTGTTTTGGGTTCCTGATGTTTGGATTTCTGGTGTTTTGGTTCCTGATGGTTTGGTTTCCTGGTGTTTTGGTTCCTGATTGTTTGGTTTCCTGGTGTTTTAGGTTCCTGATGGTTTGGATTTCTGGTGTTTTGTGTTCCTGATGGTTTGGATTTCTGGTGTTTTGGGTTCCTGATGGTTTGGATTTCTGGTGTTTTGGGTTCCTGATGGTTTGGTTTTCTGGTGTTTTGGGTTCCTGATGGTTTGGTTTTCTGGTGTTCTTCCCCAGGAAAGCATAATAAACACGATGGGATGCTTTTGTAATAATATTTATGTTATGCATTCCTTCTGGCAGGAGAGACTTTTTCTTGCTGTCCCTCTGGTTCGACCAATGCAGGTGAAGAAATTTGCCTTTGTTTCACCAATCCCATTGGTCTGTATAAAGTGGTATATAAGGGAGAACCATCCCTGATAAAGGAGTCATTTCTTAACCTTCTGATCACAGGAGTCTGTGTCGTGTGTTATCCGAAAGAGCAACAAGCAGGGTTTTCCTCAGAGCCCACTCAAGCAGGGTTTTCCTAGGAGCCACCCTCAAGCAGGGTTTTCCTTAGAGCCCAACTCAAGCAGGGTTTTCCTAGGAGCCACCCTCAAGCAGGGTTTTCCTAGGAGCCACCCTCAAGCAGAGTTTTCCTCAGAGCCACCCCCAGCAGGATCACAACCTCAGGAAGCTGCCAGAGCTGCTCCCTCAGTTCAGCACAGCACCCTCGGGCTGGGGGCCGAAAATCTGGGAGAAGAATTCCAAGGCCAGGCGGACGTGGATGGGCACGAAGACGTAGGCGGTGTAGGCCACCATGGCCAGCACGGTGACAGTGATGGTGTGGAACATGGACTGCTCCCAGGGCTCCAGCACGTAGCTGCACGTCACCAGCTGGTACTGGTAGTACAGCCAGTACAGGTAGTCCTTCACCCTCTTCACATCCATCTTCAGCTCCAGGGGGGCTGCAGAACGCCTGGAATGACAGAGAAATTGGGATTACTAGCTGGGATGGCCCATGGAGCCACTTCACAAGCTCGTTTTTGGTGCCACCAGCTCCATGGAACCACTTCACAAACTTGTCTTTGGTGCCACCAGCTCCATGGAACCACTTCAAAACTTGTTTGTGCACAGTCTGACATACAACTTGTTTTGGTGCCACCAGCTCCATGGAACCACTTCACTAATTAATTTTTGATGCCACCAGCTCCATGGAACCACTTCACAAACTCGTCTTTGGTGCCACCAGCTCCCCTGGGCCAAAGGAAGTGTTGGGTTCTGCAGCTGCTGCTCAGTTTTTGGAGCTGTATCAGCTGGGCACTCCCACTTCCCAGAAAAGCTGTGGCTGCTCCATCCCTGGAAGTGCCCAAGGCCAGCTCGGAGCAAGCTGGGACAGTGGGAGGTGTCCCTGCCCATGGCAGGGTGATTAAACTCCCTTCCAACCCAAACCTTCCTGTGGTTCTATCCATTCCCACATTCCAAGTGTGTTTTCCTGTCCATTCCCTGTGGAAATCAGGGAAATGGGCATTTAAAAAGAAAGGCTTTGGGCCAGCTTACGAAAATGTTCTGTAAATTCCATAAATATCCCATAAATTCCATTAATGTTCCATAAATTCCATTAATGTTCCATAAATATTCCATAAGTATCCCATAAATTCCACATATGCCTTGGAATAAAGATGAGATTTAAAACCACTGCTCTGTAAAAACTCCTCTGCTCACTTTTAATAATCATTTTTATTGTTCTGCAATTGTTGGGAATAAAGAAAAGCCAAGTTATGAAAGAGAGAGGGAGAAAAAAGTAATCTCCAATTGCAGAAGGATTTGTTTGCAGCTCATTCCAAAGAAATGAAGAACATTACAGACTAAAAGAGTATTTAATGGAAATTACAAGTCTAGGAAAGATTTTCCTCTTGGGTAATACCTTCATGCATTCATTGTTCCCAGCTCCACTTGGAAAAGAGAATGGCTGAGCAGGAATTAAATAGGAAATAGGGTTTGCTTCCACTGCTCCGTGTTAAATGTGCTTTTGTGCATTTGAAACAATCTTTAAATGCAGACTGAACCCCTCTATTTAGAGAAAATGGAATGATGAAGAAGCATGCAAGGCTTCACAGAGGGATTCTCTTATTTTGGGGTTTAAGGCCACTCCAGGCAGATCAGTCCACAGGGAATTCAGCAGATTTCCCTGCTGGAAAACCTCCCAGTGTCCCATTTTTTTTCTATACTTGTGCTGCCTAAAATGCCAGACCAGAAAAAAAAAATAAAGCATCTAAAGTGTCTTGGACACATCACATCCCTCCAGTCTGGTGCTCACAGGGAGTTTGGGGCTGTAGAATTTTGCTGTCCCTCAAAGCAACAAATCCTAAAGAGGAAACGGGAAATTTGCAGCCTGGGATTAAAATAATGATGGGCCACTGATATAGATCAAAAATATTCCAGCATTCAGTGGTACTGATATAGATCAAAAATATTCCAGCATTCAGTGGTACTGATAGAGGTCAAAAATATTCCAGCATTCAGTGGTACTGATAGAGTCAAAAATATTCGATCAGTGCGAGAGTCAAAAATATTCCAGCATTCAGTGGTACTGATAGAGTCAAAATATTCCAGTATCATGTACTGAAGAGTCAAATATTCCAGCATTCAGTGGTACTGATAGAGGTCAAAAATATTCAGTGGTTTCTTGCTCAGTTTTGGGGGGATGTGGGATTCACTAAAGGGAAGTTTTCCACCCTAATTCTCCCAAAGCTTTTTCTTTTTCCTTCACTTCCATCTTCCCATATTTCCTAGCTCAAGAGGGTTCCTACAATGCTTTTGGGGGACAGAGCCACATTTGAATTTTAGCAGTGGCTGTCTCAGCTTTTCCTGCAGGGGTTCAGGCTGGGGCAAAGGCACTGCTGCTCTCTGGCCAGGCATGAATGGAAGCTGATTCCTTCCAGATCTTTTATTTGAGGGCAAAGAAGAAAGGAGGAAGGAGAAAGGAGAAAGGAGGAAGGAGAAAGAAGGAAGGGAAGGAGAAAGGAGAAGGAGAAGGAGAAAGGAGAAAGAGAAGCAGAATGAGAAGGAGAAAGGAGGAAGGGAAGGAGAAAGGAGTAGGAGAAAGGAGAAAGAAGCAGAATGAGAAGAAGGAGAAAGGAGAAAGACAAGCAGAAGGAGAAAGGAGAAAGACAAGCAGAAGGAGAAAGGAGGAAGGAGAAAGGAGAAAGAGAAGGAAGGAGAAGGAGAAGGAGAAAGGAGAAAGGAGAATGGAGAATGGAGAAAGGAGAAAGAGAAGCAGAATGAGAAGAAGGAGAAAGGAGAAAGACAAGCAGAATGAGAAGGAGAAAGGAGGAAGGAGAAAGAGGAGAGAAGGAGAAGGAGAAGGAGAGCCCTCTCCCATCTCCAGGATGATGGGATTTACCCTGGGTTCAGTGCTGGTTAAACTCATCCCTTCCCCGGTAAATCCCTGCTAATCCCGACCCCTGCCCGGGCTCCAGCCGCAGGGCTGGAGCTCTGCTGGGCGTTTGAGGCTCTGAGTGACCAGAGGAGCACAGGCTCCTGTGCATCTCCATCCAGAGCTGGCTAGGGAGAGCCAAAGGCAGGAAAAACCTCCCCGAGGCGGATTCTACTGCGATTCCAGGCTGCAGCCTCACCATCATCCCCTGGAGAATAAAGGATGGGGCGGTTAAAGCGATGAGCAGCCCTTTGGATCTGACCGGAGCCCTTGGCCCCTTTTTCCAGCCCGGGGATTGCATTTCCCTGCAGCTCCAGCATAGCCTGCCTTCCTTTGGCTCTCCCAGCTGCAGAGCAAGGCAGTAATTCCATCCCCGGGCACTCGGAGGTCTGGAATTCCAGCAGCAACACGAGCTGCCGGTGTGCTCTGTGGTCTCCTCAGGACTGCTGGAGGCTGGCATAAGGAAAAGGCAGGAGTGAATTACAGCCTGTGCCCTCTCCAGTGACACCCTCCCCTGCTCCCCATGCAGCCCGACACTGCAGGGATCACACAGCTCCAGCTGCAGAATTCACAGAGGAAAACACAGGCGGGGAAGGGGGAAAAAAAGCCAATTTCAAATGCAATCAAAGGGAGTTGCAGATTACCGGGCAAATTTGGAGGCTAAAAATCTGTATTTTAAACGGGACTGGTCCTAGAGAAGCTTCATCCCACAGCTGTGTTTTCTCTGTTACAGCTGGCACTCCCACTTGAAAGGGCGCTGAGTTATTCACTCCTCAGTTCCCACTATTGCAGGGCAGGGGATAATTTGTTCTGATGCAATTTTAACTCAGCATTCGTTTGTCTACAAATTTGGATTTAAGCAGTCAGTGGTGTTGGGGAAATGCCTCCCTGTTCGGAGGCCACGGGACTGCTACAGCCAGCTATGAGTGAAATGAAGAGAATTCAGCTCCTGTTAAGCAATATTCAGATTATTTTCAGCAATTGCATCTCCAAGAGAAAAAAAAAAGAATGCAAGAAGAGAAACCTGTAAAGCAGCTTTTAGTGTTTTAAGTGGCTGCCTGATTTTCTTGCTTGTTGACACATGTCTCTGATTGGGCAGCTGGAAAGATAAATCATCATCCAAAGATCAAGGTTTCATTTCAGAGCGTGCCTAATCTCCCAAATTTCTTTATTAACGACCTTATTTTCTGGAGTCAGAGCTAGGTGGGAGTTTGAGGATGCCAGTGTTAGGTCCTTTAACATGTAATTTCTGCTTTGAGCAGCTGGGATTGGGGGAATTTTGGTCCCATTTTCAATCTGCAGCTCTGACCCGTGGCCGGACAGCTCCTGCTGGGAAATTCCTGTGGAAAGAAACATTCTTAAAGGGGAACTGGGAGAGTCTGGTCTCCAAAGAATGCATGAAAATCACTTGATGCCCTCAGCAGGAGGGGTTGGTTGAGTTTTACACACACAAGGAAAAGGGTTTCCAACAGATATTCTGGAAAACTTCATCTGGAGAGGGGAAAAACAAAAGCCTGGAGCTGGAAACGGCCTCGTGACCACTCCACAGGTGATGTCTGCTGCTTTAAATGGAAAGTAGGGATGAGAGGAGAAAGAGAAGCAGCAAACAATCAATCCACCCCCAAAATGCAAATATTTAATTGGCTAAAAGTGGCCATTTTGCTGAATAATTGCTGGGGGTTTGCAGCATCCTGAGGGAATCCTCTGGTGCTGGAGTTAATAAAATCCTTCCACGGGGCCCTGGGGGGGTTCCAGTCCCTGCACCCCTAAGCTCCCCCGTGGAGGAGGGAGCAGCCAGGCAAAGCTCCAGGATGCAGTTCAAGCTGTCTGATCTGTGAGTGAATTTGGATATTAGAAGCTGAATGGGTAATCACCTCCTCGGGGTTGGAGTAGAGATCCCGTCTGCACGCTCCTGCCGTGGGAGTGTTGTCATTTGTGGGAATGTTGTCATTTGTGGGAATGTTGTCATTTGTGGGAGTGCTGTCATTTGTGGGAATGTTGTCATTGTGGGAGTGCTGTCATTTGTGACTCTGCTGTGCTCAGGGGTTTGCTCTGCTGAGTATCCTGAGTTATCCAAGGCACCGGACTTGTCCCTCTTAGTGCTGACATAATTCTGGGAAGAGCCCACTGATTTTATCCAGGGAGACACTTCCAAGTGCAAACAGAACCAGGAAGGGATTCCCATTCTTGTTCTGTTCCCATTCCCATTCTTATTCCCCATTCCCATTCTTATTCCCCATTCCCATTCTTGTTCCCCATTCCCATTCTTGTTCCCATTCCAGCATTTCTTTTCATGTTTTATTCAGTGAGCACCAAGCACGGTGCACAAGGAATGAAACGATCAGCAGCTGGGCAGAAATCGAAATGTGGCAGCAGATTCCAGGGAATCCACATCCCAGAATTTCCTGGGAACACCACTCAGCCCTATCCCAGTGGATCCAAATCCCAGCATTTCCTGGGAACCCCACTCAGCCTGTTTCACCTCCAGCTTTCTCCCAGGCAGGAAATTCCAGGTGGAATGGGAATGAGAGGAGCAGCAACAATCCCAGCCCAGCTCCCACTGGGGACAAGAGTCCCCAAACCCACCTTGACTTGCAGATTTTAATAAATAACCCGGGTTTCCTGGGAAAATTAAAAAATCTTCCAGGAGTGGAAGGGGTAAGGCTGAAAAGCTTAAATAAATAATAAATAAAGAAAAGCTTAATATGCCTCAAACCCCACCTTGTCTTGCAGATTTTAATGAATAACCACCCTTGGAATTCTGAAGGGTGAAGCAGAGACTGTGGGGTTTGCTGGAAAAATTAAAAAAAATCTTCCAGGAGTGGAAGGGCTGAAAGAGCCGTGGTGTTTCCAGCCCTGTTTCTGTTTTGCCTCGCTCAGGAGAGTGAATTCCAGCATCGTCTGAATCTTTAACCCCAACTTCCTCCTGCTGGAGCACCCGGGTGCTATTTTGGTTCTTTCAAACGCTGCAGAGTGCACTCAAGGGCCAGGATTTCCCTGTCCAGGAAAAGTTCCTGTTACCTGTGGGAAGCTCGAGCCCCTCCTGGAGTGGCAGTGCCACACCTGCACAAAGTCTGAGCCCGCTTCCTCCTCTCCACCTGAACCCTGCTCTCTGTTTGTGCTCCTCCTGCAGCAGTTCTGCGCTCCCAAGCTGGGGTTTTGCACTCTGCTTTCAGGCCTGAAATTCCTGATTTTCTAAAGTTCTGGTTTTCTGGTGTTTTGGTTTACTGCAATTCTTTTCTGGGGAAAAGAACATAAGCACCAAAGTTGTTTTTTGTGACAATATTCATGTTGTGAATTCCTCCAGTGGGAGGGATTTTTCTTTTTGCTGTGTCTCTGGTTTGACCAATGTGAGTGAAGAGGTTTGCCTTTCGCCAATCACGGTGGCCTGTAAAAAAATTATATGTAACAAAAAACAATCCCTAAAAATAAATTAATTCTTCACAGAACCTTGAAAGAAATCACAAAGCATCTGTATTGTATAGATACTGTATATTATATATATATATATGTATAGTACAAAGACAGGGTTTGGTGCTGGAATTCAGCTGGAGCTCACGGATCCTGGAGCACCAGGATTCCTGTCAGCTGCAGGGGGTTGCTGAATTTTCCACCAGAAAGTTGCTGACTTTTCTCCTTCAGTCCAGTTAAGGACACAGATGGAGTTGGTGATGCCCACGTGGAAAAGCCCTGCCAGGTGAGATGCCCACATTTCTGACCCTGAGGGAAGCAGAGCCTGGTCTGCAGCACCCCCAGGGATGTCCTTTGGAGAGAGGATTCCTCAGCAGGCACTAGCACAGCAGCTGAAGTCTGCACGGACTCAGCTGCTCCCAGCAAAGCCACAGCTCTAAAGAACTCAGCTGCCCCCAACTTTGCTTTGCCCCTAACTTGGCAGCCTGGCTGATTTTTCCGTGCCCAATCCCATCCTTAGGCACAGGGAAAGAGAAGATGCAGCTTCTCCATGACAACAGCATTCCTGGAGCAGCTCTGTCCCATTTTCTTCCAAGGCCAAATTAATTTTTCAACAATTTTCCTCTGCTTCCCTGCCCTGAAGTTTCCTCGGTTGTTTTCTTACATAACCAGCTGTTCCTTGCAGTTTAGGGATAGAAATCTTCCCTTGCAGCTTGCCTGGCTCTGGGTCCTCCCCCCGTGCCAGGATTTGTACCTTGGAGCAGAACAGGTGAGCAGCTCTGCCAGAGAAGATGGGGAAAATGGCAAATCCCAGGGAAAGGGAAACCTTCCCCTCTCTTTTGAGTGTCAATATAATTAGGAACACGGTTTTGAACAGAACTATTCCCAAACAAACCCTCCAGTTCGGGACTGGAGACCAGCACGGGTTAAAATTGCAAACACTTAAAGGTGGACAGTTCTCAAAGGACTGTTCCAGGAATATCTCAGAGGGGTATTGCTTTTGCTCCTGGTGACAAACCTCAGTTCCTTGTGAGATTTGGGACATCATCTACAGCCTTCAAAGGCTTTCTCAAGTTCAGGAGGTCGTGTAAACACATCAGTCTGTCAAGAAAATGACTGAGATGTCTGGGCTCTAAAATAAGATTTACTCTCAGTTGTAGCCCTTCTTTGATTTGGACTTCTTTGCTTTGCTCTGAGTCATTTCTGAGGCAGCTGAAAGTTCCAGCTTGGGTTGTGTGCAGCGTGAGCAGGTGAATATTGTCACAGCTATGACAGGAATTAGTGGAAAATGGGACCAAACTCTTGTGCAAGTGCATCTCCCCTGAGATCTCATCAAAGGAAGCAGGGTTGCACCACTCCACTCACTGCTCCAGAAGCAAAAATGGAGTGAGATTCTTGCAACAGATAAGAAATAAAAAGGGAGAGGCACTTTTGGCACAGATTTAACCCCATCCATGCAGTGGGGAGCAGCTTCCTTTGCAGGCCACTTGCTCGCTGTGAGTGAACAGGTTTGGACACACAAAGCTGTTGATAGCCATAAAACAAATAAAGAGCTCCATAAAACGTGGCTTGGCAGCACCCAGAGCAGAGCCCTGGCTGCCTCTCAGGCAGCTGGAGCGCCAGGTCCTGGTGCTGGAGGCTTTTTGGGCACACAGGGGTGGCACAAGCCTTGCCCCAGCTGCTGCCCAGTCTCAGCATCTCCCATTCCAGCTGGAATAACGTCCATGCTCCGTGCACAGCTTCTCTCCACTAAACCTGCACCAGAAATCCCTCCAAGCACCCATGGAATTGCTCTGGAGACACTGCTGCTTGTACCACACTCGCGATATTTGTGGAGAGAAAGAAAACCTGAGCGTCCCAATCCCCAAGGCATTAAAATCCGCATTAAAACCCCTCAGAGTGCCTTGGGCTGACTAAGCAGAGCCTGAACATTTATGGCAGGGATTCTCCTCCATATTACCCAAGGTTTATCCAACAGGGAAGGCAGGAATTGCACCTGCTTCCCACCGAAGGCAGCCACCAGCAACTCTAAGAGAACCGGGGAGGGCAGAGCAGCGCAGCCACCTTCCCTCCTGCATCCCCCCCTCCTACCGCCACCTCTCCACTGCCGGCTCTTCCGTTTTTAGGGAATCCCTAAGGCATCCTCCCGCCACCTGCAACTCCCCGACCGCGGGGCTGCAGCAACAAGTCACAGAATTCCCGAACGGTCCGCTTTGGAGGGGACCCTGAAGCTCCTCTCATCCCCCCCCCTGCCCCTGAAATCCCGGGAGCCCTGGCCGGAGGCTGCAGCTGCCCTGAGGGAGGCACAGCCCCGCAACCCCCGGAGCGTCCGCGGCTCCCGGGCCTTCCCCCCGCTCCTTACCGAGCCTCCGGGCACTCGCCGTGGCAGCGGCCGCGCTCGCCAAGGTCACCGGCCCCTGGCTGCGGGATGCTCCGGGACGCGCCTCCGCCGCGATGCCCTTGGGCGAGCCGAGCTGAGCCGGGGACGAGCGCCGGGCTGCGGGAAACTGGGCTGCGGGAACACCGGGCTGAGAGAACACCGGGATGCGGGAACACCGGGATGTAGCGCGCCGGGCTGCGGGAACACCGGGATGCGGCGCACCGGAATGCGGGAACGCAGCGATGCAGGAATACAGCGATGCGGGAACACCGGGCTGCGGGAACACAGCAATGCGAGAACACCGGGATGCAGCGCACCGGGATGCAGGATCACCGGGATGCAGGATCACCGGGCTGCAGCACACCGGGCTGCGGGAACGGCGGGCTGCGGCACACCGCGGCCCCGCGCCTCCCTCTCCTCCGCTCCGCTGCCCGCAGCTCCCCAGCCCGGCGCTGCCCGCGCTTAAATCCCCACCTTTCCCCCTCCCTGCTCCCTCCTCCCCCGCCGCTCCCCTCCGCCCGCTCGCCGCCGTGCCCGCGGCCCCGGGCCGGTGCCTGCGCCCCGCCCGCTGCCGCAGCCGCTGCGCTCGGGGAGCGGCGGGGCCGGGCCGGGCAAGCCCGCGGCATGCGGCTGGCGAGCAGCGCCGGGAGGCGACTGCTGGCCCGGAGCGCCCGGGGGCCCGGCTGCTGCCCGAGCTGGCGACATGCGCTGCGGGCTGCGCCAGAGCCGCGCTGCATGGGGAGCCTTCCTATCGCACCCCGGTGTCGCGACAGACACCCTGCACATCGCACCCCTCTATCGTGACTGACACCCTGCACATCGCACCCCTCTATCGCGACTGACACCCTGCACATCGCACCCCTCTATCGTGACTGACACCCTGCACATCGCACCCCTCTATCGCGACAGATACCCTGCACATCGCACCCCTCTATCGTGACTGACACCCTGCACATCGCACCCCTCTGTCGTGACTGACACCCTGCACATCGCACCCCTCTATCGCGACTGACACCCTGCACATCGCACCCCTGTGTCGCGACTGACACCCTGCACATCGCACCCCTCTATCGCGACAGATACCCTGCACATCGCACCCCTCTATCGTGACTGACACCCTGCACATCGCACCCCTGTGTCGCGACAGACACCCTGCACATCGCACCCCTCTATCGTGACTGACACCCTGCACATCGCACCCCTCTGTCGTGACAGATACCCTGCACATCGCACCCCTCTGTCGCGACAGACATCCTGCACACCGCACCCCTCTATCGCGACTGACGCCCTTCTTATTGCACCCCTCTGTCGCGACAGACACCCTGCAGATCACACTTCTCTGTCCGCAGGTGCCGTTGAGCATCCCGGCACCACAGCAGTGAGTGGGAAGGAGCTGGAGCTGCAGCGCCGCCTTCCAGCGGCAGGAGAGGGGATTTGGGATGAGCTCACACTGATCAGGGTTTGGGATGAGCTCCCATTGATCAGGGTTTGGGATGAGCTCCCATTGATCAGGGTTTGGGATGAGCTCACACTGATCAGGGTTTGGGATGAGCTCACACTGATCAGGGTTTGGGATGAGCTCCCATTGATCAGGGTTTGGGATGAGCTCACACTGATCAGGATTTGGGATGAGCTCACACTGATCAGGATTTGGGATGAGCTCACACTGATCAGGGTTTGGGATGAGCTCCCATTGATCAGGGTTTGGGATGAGCTCACACTGATCAGGATTTGGGATGAGCTCACACTGATCAGGGTTTGGGATGAGCTCCCATTGATCAGGGTTTGGGATGAGCTCACACTGATCAGGGTTTGGGATGAGCTCACACTGATCAGGGTTTGGATGAGCTCCCATTGATCAGGGTTTGGGATGAGCTCACACTAATCAGGATTTGGGATGAGCTCCACATTGATCAGGATTTGGGATGAGCTCCACATGCAGGGTTTGGGATGAGCTCCCATTGATCAGGGTTTGGGATGAGCTCACCATGATCAGGATTTGGGATGAGCTCCATTGATCAGGGTTTGGGATGAGCTCCCATTGATTGGGTTTGGGATGAGCTCACACTGATCAGGGATTTGGGATGAGCTCCATTGATCAGGGTTTGGGATGAGCTCCCATTGATCAGGGTTTGGGATGAGCTCCCATAGATCAGGATTTGATGAGCTCACATTGATCAGGATTTGGGATGAGCTCACATGATCAGGGTTTGGGATGAGCTCCCATTGATCAGGGTTTGGGATGAGCTCACACTGATCAGGATTTGGGATGAGCTCACACTGATCAGGATTTGGGATGAGCTCCCATTGATCGGGTTTGGGATGAGCTCACATGATCAGGATTTGGGATGAGCTCCCATTGATCAGGGTTTGGGATGAGCTCCCATTGATCAGGGTTTGGGATGAGCTCCCATTGTCAGGATTTTGATGAGCTCCCATTGATCAGGGTTTGGGATGAGCTCCCATTGATCAGGGTTTGGGATGAGCTCCCATTGATCGGGTTTGGGATGAGCTCCCTGATCAGGTTTGGGATGAGCTCACATGTCAGGTTTGGGATGAGCTCCCATTGATCAGGGTTTGGGATGAGCTCCATTGATCAGGGTTTGGGATGAGCTCACACTGATCAGGGTTTGGGATGAGCTCCCACTGATCAGGGTTTGGGATGAGCTCCCATTGGTCAGGGTTTGGGATGAGCTCCCATTGGTCAGGGTTTGGGATGAGCTCCCATTGATCAGGGTTTGGGATGAGCTCACACTGATCAGGGTTTGGGATGAGCTCCCATTGATCAGGGTTTGGGATGAGCTCACATTGGTCAGGGTTTGGGATGAGCTCCCATTGATCAGGGTTTGGGATGAGCTCCCATTGAATGGGGTTTGGGATGAGCTCACACTGATCAGGTTTGGGATGAGCTCACACTGATCAGGGTTTGGGATGAGCTCCCATTGATCAGGGTTTGGGATGAGCTCACACTGATCAGGTTTGGGATGAGCTCCCATTGATCAGGGTTTGGGATGAGCTCACATTGATTGGGTTTGGGATGAGCTCACACTGATCAGGTTTGGGATGAGCTCCATTGATCAGGGTTTGGGATGAGCTCCCATTGATCAGGGTTTGGGATGAGCTCCCATTGATTGGTTTTGGGATGAGCTCCCATTGATCAGGATTTGGGATGAGCTCCCATTGATCAGGGTTTGGGATGAGCTCCCATTGATAGGGTTTGGGATGAGCTCACACTGATCAGGATTTGGGATGAGCTCCATGATCAGGGTTGGATGAGATCCCATGATGGGGTTTGGGATGAGCTCACACTGATCAGGATTGGGATGAGCTCCATTGATCAGGTTGGGATGACTCCCATTGATCAGGGTTGGGGATATCCCATTGACAGGAAAGATGCTCGTGACAGGGTTGTGAGCTCCCATTGATCAGGGTTTGGGATGAGCTCCCATTGATTGGGGTTTGGGATGAGCTCACACTGATCAGGATTTGGGATGAGCTCACACTGATCAGGTAATCCCAGGAGGGGATTTGGGATGAGCTCACGCTGAGCCGGATCTGGGGTGAGCTCACACTGACCAGTACCCGCAGGTGTCAGGTGCGGCGTTCCCAGAAAGGAGAGCTCGGGATGCTCAAGTATTTATAAGGCTTCACCTGAGATCCCATGGAACACAACGTGACCCTGCCAATCACGAGGCTCAGGTGTCTGTATTTTATTCCCCCCAGAGATAAAAAGCTCAATTTCATGCCCTGCTCTCTACCAAACATCTACTTTAGAACACAACTGTGCAGTTCAAACGAGACATAAAAGTGTCAGAAATGCTTTTTTTCCCCTTTTCCCCTGGAGCAGCAGCACATTCCAGACACAATCTCTCCCACCAAACCAAGGGTCGCTGTTCCGGTACCTTCCGACCCCAAAGGAATGCAAACCGTTCCCAAGACCAGGTGGAGCAGCTGGCGTTAAAGCCGCTCTTCCCTCTTTAAGCACATTTTAACGCTGCTTTAAAGCCGCTCTTTCCTTTAACAGGCGCTTGCACAAACAGAGGAGAGCAGGTGACAAAGGGGCCAGCGGGGTGGGACGCTTTCCTTCCCCACCCTACAGCGCCTCGCTGCTGTTTTTATGGATGTTGACTGTGGCACTGATGCTTGCTTTGCCTTTGGTGTTAAAAAATTCACACGCAAAGGCTTTGTTGGAAATTTAAAAGGTCCCTTCCTAGCTCGGGGCAGAGCTCCTGCCTGTCCTGGAGCTCTGTTTGTGTCTGGCCACAGCTGTGATGATGCTTTAAGGTTTAGCTTTTCTATTTTTCACATTCTGGGCTGGTTTAGTGTGCAGTTCTGGGTTTCATATTCAGTGTTGGTGAGCTCTCTTCTCAGAGCAGACAGACAAAACAATTCCTGCTCCAGCTTGGGACCAAGGACAACTTCCACCCCAAGAACAAAACCCACAGTGAAGTGAGAATTAAAAACCAGGATGGAGCTGCATACCCTGGAGCTGTAATTGCACAATGAACTCCAGTGTGCAAAGGACCAGAACTTATCAAAGTGTGAGCCCTCGTGCCTTGGAGCCCATTTTGGGACCATTTTGGGTTCCCCCTGGGTGTGGGCACTGCCCAGGTGTGCCCAGAGAGGCCCTTTAATCAATCCCTTTTAATAAATCCCTTTAAATCAATTCCTTTCAATAAACCCCTTTAAATCAATTCCTTTTAATCAATTCCTGTTTTTTCCTTTTGCTCCGGCTGCTCTCTGCTCCAGCTCAGCCTCCAGAAGGCACCAGCTGGGGTGGTGGAATCCTGGAGTGGGCAGAAGCTGGAATGGCCAGAGGGGTTTTGCCATTCCCCTAAAATCCCCTAAAAATCCTGGCAAATTTTGGGTTATCATGCCACTGGCTCCACACAACAGGTTAATTTAGGATGTTTATTCCAGGGGCTGCTCTTTGCAGAGAGGAGTTTATAAAAAACCTGTCCCTCAGTCTCATTAGCACCCGGCTGAGCTGCTGCTTGCTTCTGCTGGGCACAGAATCCCTGAATCTTGGGATCGTTTGTGTTGGAAAAGATCTTCAAGATCAACAAAAATGTTCCCAAAGCCACCACTAAAACCCAAATGCCACATCCCCGCGGATTTTAAATCCCTCCAGGGATGGGGGCTCCACCTCGGGCAGCTGTGCCAGGGCCGGGCAGCCCTTTGCAGGAAGAAACTGTTCTCAAAATCCAAACTGAACCTCCCCTGGCACAGCCTGAGGTGTTCCCTCATCCCTGGGATAAGATCCCAAATCCCCCTCGGCTTCCCCCACTTGTCAGGGAGTTGTGTAGAGCCAAAAATTCCCCCTGAGTCCCCTTTGCTCCAGGCTGAGCCTTCCCATCTCCTCAGGAATTTTCCATCCCTTCCCAGCTCCCCCAGGATTCTCCATCCTTTCCAGCTCCCCCAGGAATTCTCCATCCCTTCCCAGCTCCCTCAGGAATTCTCCATCCCTTCCCAGCCCTTCCCTGGCTCCAGCCCCGTCCCCCGGTGAACTCAGCCCTTCCCGCAGGTTCTCTCTTTCCCAAACTCCTCCTTTGCCTTGTTTTGCTCCGGCCGATCCAATGAGGAGGATTCTCCTCCCGGGAGGTTCAGGTTTGCTGGTACCCTGGAAAATGCTTGGTTTAGAGCGTTGTGCTTGTCCTGGCTGGATCCGGACGGCTCAGGGTCTGTGGGATCGTTAATTCTTCGGGCTGGGATGTTTGGGCAGGGTGGGATTACTGGGGGGTCCTGTCCAGGAACTGGGCTGGATGATCCCTGTAGGGCCATTCCAGCCGGGATATTCCCTGAGTTTTATGCTTCATCTGCGGACCCGTTCCTGGCAGAGCTGTTGGGAGCTCCTGGAGCTCCCTCTTGTGCTGAGCCTCACCTGGAGCAGCGATTCCCATTTTCCCTAAAACCTCCTGAGCTTTCCTTCTCCATCCCACTGCTGCTCTGCCATCCCTGTCCTCCCCAGCCCCACCTGCCAGCCTGGAACCCTTTTTGTTGTCCCCCATTCCAGCTCGAGGGTGGCACCGCGGCTGGAGGCTCCGTCAGCTCCAGGGAACCGGGGGGATCCTGCCCACCTCAGCACAGCCTGCTGCTCCTCCCCTTCCATGGGAAAAAAAAGAGATGGGAATGGAAAAGAAGAGATGGGAATGAGGAGATGGAAATGGAAATGAGGAGATGGAAATGGAAGAGTTGGAAATGGAAAAGGGATGGAAATGGAAAAGAAGAGTTGGAAATGGAAAAGGGAGATGGAAATGGAAAAGAGGAGATGGAAATGGAAAAGAGGAGATGGAAATGGAAATGAGGAGATGGAAATGGAAAAGAAGAGATAAAAATGGAAAAGAAGATATGGAAATGGAAAAGAAGAGATAGAAATGGAAAAGAAGAGATGGAAATGGAAAAGAAGAGATGGAAATGGAAAAGAGGAGATGGAAATGGAAAAGAGGAGATGGAAATGGAAAAGAGGAGATGGAAATGGAAATGAAGAGATGGAAATGGAAAATAAGAGATAAAAATGGAAAAGAAGAGATGGAAATGGAAGAGATGGAAATGAAGTCACTCTGTTCCTGCCCTAATCCTGGTGGAATTCCTGGTGGGATGTCCTGTGCAGAGCCAGCAGTTGGACTTTAATGATCTGTTCCAACTCTGGATATTCCGTGTTTTGAGTCAGGAGATCTGACAAATACAATGAATTTACAATTATTTAGAAGTCATTACTGTTCTACATCCCCCTGCTTATTTTTTGGAGCTGTTTTGCTGCCTCTGCTGCTTCTGGGTGAGTTGTAGAGGAGGTGAGGAGTTTTAGGCATCTCTTCCAAAGAAATCAATGAGAATCTTCCCTCTGATTTTAGTGTGGATCCAAAGCCCTTGAAGTGAGTTTGTAGATTAAAAAAATTATAATTCTCACTCTTTTGCCTTCTAATTCCCTAAATCCCACAGACTCCCCAAATTCCTCGAGTCCAGCACACACAGACAGTTTTATTGCCAGATTTCTGCTTCCTGCTGTGGTTGGAAGGAGCTGCAGCACTCTGAGCTGTGCTGGAACCCTGGATTTTATTACCCAGCCCGGATTTACCAGAGCCAAGAAGAATTTGGGTGAAAGGAAACCAGAGTTTTCCATTTCCTTATTTCCTTATGTCTGAGGAGTGTTGCAACACCTGCCGAGGTGAAATCACCTGGAAAAGGACTTCGTGCCACAGGATCCTCTCTGAATTCAAGCTCCAAGCCCTTTGTCGCACAAAATGCTGATTAACGTGGGCGGCTGGATGCTGAATGGATTTTCCAGGATAAAACGGTGATTCCAGCGGCTCTGCTGGGGCTGGGGGAGGGAATGAGAGCCCTGGCCCGAAGGAAGGAGCCACTCTCACCTCCAGCCTGGAATTCCAGCCCCGCTCAGCCACACATTTTCCCTAAAATCTGGCACTGGGCACAAGGAGGACAACGATCCCAAAAAGCCAAGCCCGGGCTCTTGAGGACGGTTTTGTTTTCTAAACACACAAGGAAAACAACATTCCCCAGAAAAAAAAAAAAAAACAACAAACAAACAAGGGCGTCCGTGACCGCCTCACAAAGGGAGACCCCGGGGCGAAAGGGGAGCCAGGAAATTTTATCCCTTTTTTCCCCTCTGGCTCTCTCGAGTTTCCAGAGGAGACAATGATGCATTTCTTAGCCCAGACCTCCCGACAAAGAGGAAATCTTGGAGAGGGGTTTGGGATAACACCCGGGGGAAGATGCTTGACATCCCAAAAGGTTTTTAAACCCAGCCCCGGTGTGGGAATCGAGCCGAGAAGAATTCCTGAGCTCGAATTCTGGTGTCTCCCAGAAATAACCGCGTGTTTCTGGGGCTTTAAATCCGCATTTCGGCACTCCCAGAGGCTGGAATAGGCACCAGAAAGTTCTCGGATAACTCCTAAAATGGGTATTTTTTTTTTTTTTGAAAATCGAAGCTTTTGGATCTCCAAGCCGGGAAATTTAAAGGGCAATAAATCCCTGTTCAGGTGCTGCCGTCCTGCAGATTTAGGGGATTTGGACCACCATTGGATCCCCTGGCACAGACTGATGCAGGTTTTCCCCATTTCATCTCTCCCCGATATCTGAATTTTAGTAACACCAAATGTAATGGGAGTGAATTTACAGGGAGATCATGTTATTCCTCTGAATCCAATGGAAATCCCTATGAATGCACTTTCTCTACTCAAGCATTTAAAATCCTGCATGGACCGTTGCTCTTTTTCTATGTAAATGAAATAATTTTTACCCCATGCAGTATTTAAAATTGTCATCACAAATGAATCCCCTCTACCCCCAAATTCAAGCTGAAAACAGAATAACTATAAAGGCAAAACTCAAAGTTGTTGTTTTTTTTTTTTTTTTTTCCCAGGTTTTATTTCTCTCAGGCATTTAATTTATAATTTGATCATTTGGAAAAGAAAAGCAAATTACCATCCAAATTTGCTCTTAGTAAAAGGAATTTAAGATGTGTTGCTGTCATAATCCCATAAAGCTTTTTTGTTTTTATTTTTATTTTACTCTATTCCACACTCCCAGCTCGGGGAGGGGATTGTGATGCCAAATCTGCATTTTAAATACAGAGGGAAATCTGGACCTTGCAGAAATAAACGGGCAGATTCCTTCTGCTTTGGGTCCTCACTGTCCAGACAAATTCCTGATGAGTGGCACCCGATGAGATGAAAGAGGAGCATCCCTAAATCCCCAAACCTGGTCCTAAATCCCCCAAAAACACAGCAGCATCCCAGGGTTTGAGGGAAGGGTTGGATTTCCTGGGATTTCAGTGTCATTTCCTCCTAGTAGGGGACATTTCCAGTCCCAGGATTTGAGAGGTTTGATTTCCTGGGATTTTGGTGTCATTTCCTCCTAGCAGGGGACATTTCCAGTTGCAGGATTTGAGGGAAGGATTTGATTTCCTGGGATTTCAGTGTCACCTTCTCCTAGCAGGGGATTTACCAATCCCAGGATTTGATTTCCTGGGATTTCAGTGCCACCTTCTCCTTGCAGGGGACTTTGCCAACCCCAGGATTTGATTTCCAGGGATTTCAGTGCCACCTTCTCCTTGCAGGGGCCATTTCCAGTCCCAGGATTTGATTTCCTGGGATTTCAGTGCCACCTTCTCCTTGCAGGGGACTTTGCCAACCCCAGGATTTGATTTCCTGGGATTTCAGTGTCATTTTCCCCTCGCAGGGGACTTTGCCAATCCCCCCTCGTCTCCCCTGCAGGCTCTCATTGGCCACAGCAGCAGCTGGGACAAAATAAAACTGATTCTCTCCCAAAATAAAATTTCCTCTTTCCAGGTGCCATGGAGGGGGGTTCCTCCTGGGAGCAGGAGCGTTTATAAGGTAGGAGAGAGTTGCAGAATTTAAGATAACAGGATTTATCTCCAGAAAAATTCCTGTCTAAAATCAATGTATAACTGCATGAGGATTAGGGTTTTTCTTTCCTCACACAGCTAAGAATTAGAATTAATTAAATAAGATAAAGTGCAATCATCTCCCTGATATTTCAAACTGACGGGTTGGGGTTAAATCCCTGTTGTGAACTGGAATAGCTGGAATTTTAGGGAGCCCACGAATGTATTATTACCATCTTATTATGGGAAATATGTTAATAATTAATAGATAGTTAGATCCAATTAAATGCAGATTAATTTCATGAATTATATGGCACTGCAGCAAAGTTTAATTCTTCCTATTTTGTCTCCACTGTGAATTATAATTTTAGTGGGGGGATTCCAATTTTATATTCAGTGCTGGTGAATTAATGTAATGAAAAACTGCAAAATTCCAGTTTTATTTAAGTGCATTTATTTAGAATCACAGACTGGCTTGAGTTGGAAGAGACCTTAAAGATCATCTTGTTCCAACCCCTGGCATGTTAAAAAAAAAAAATCCTAAAATAATTAATTAAGAATAATTAATATAGGAGTAGTCTTGCCCATTAAAACAAAAATAGATTTAGTGATTCCTTGCTCTGAGGATTTAATTTTTTCCAGGCTGGGGAGGTATAATTTGGTTATTAATTTTATTTTTCCAGCGTTTGACAGCAATCCATCAATCCGGCTGCAGAGCTGGAGAGTGGCTGGGTTTGGGGCTTGTGATGTGTGACAGGAGAACTCAGGAATGGCTCGGATTTGAGAACTGATTTAGAATTTCCCCATAAAGTCCTTAAATCCCTAAAATCTCCGGGGTTTTTTGGGTGTAAATAATGGGTTTATTTACTTATCTCCAGCTGTTACAGGATGCTCCTGTGTGAGGTTATTGTTCAAAAGGAGAATTTGGGGGTTTTCCCTCTTCCAAGGCAGCAGAGGATGCTTTTTCTCCTTTTTCCCCCCTTTTTTCTCCTTTTTCCCTCATTTTCCCCTTTTTCCTCCTTTTCCCCATTTTTTCCCCTTTTCCTCCTTTTCCCCCTTTTTCCCCTTTTTTCTCCTTTTCCCCTTTTTCTCCTTTCCCCCTTTTTCTCCTTTTCCCCCTTTTCCCCTTTTTCTCCTTTTCCCCTTTTTCTCCTTTTTTCCCCCTTTTCTCCTTCCCTTTTCCTTTTCCTTTTCCCTCTCCCTTTCTTCCCCTTTTTCCCCTTTCCCCTTCTCCCCTTTTCTCCTTTTCCTCCTTCCTTCTTTCCCCCTTTTTTTCTCTTTTCCCTTTTCTCTCCCTGTGGCTCTGGCTGCTCCCTGGTGCTTGAATTTCTCCCTCCACATCAATTCCTGGGAAAACTCTTCATGGTAAGGCTGGCAGGGAAAAAAATAAAATCCCAGCCTTGGATAAAACGAAATAAAAAATCTGGGCATGGAATGCCATTCTAATTAAAGACACTCATGGAGAAGGGATAATTTATCTTTATAGATTGAATGGTCCCGTGGGCAACAGTGACCACTGAGGGCTTTTATGTGGGGAATCAATTTTCCATTAAATGATTTCATTTTGTGAGGAAAAAAATAGGAAAAAAGAAAATCCCTTTTTCCTCTAAAAGGGAATTGTTAAAGATGGCAAGGTTCTAATCCAGCCCCCAAATTCCTGGTTTGGAGCTGGATCTCCTCTTGCCCTCTGCATGACAGGGCTGGGGGGGGTCTCTCCGGGAGGTTTTGGAATGCTCCTGAGGAAGGTTGGGTTTCAGCTTCAGCAAGAAAGGGGCTCTGTTCCCTTTGCATTTACAGCTGGGCACCCTGCTTTAAAAAAGGAACAAAGGTGCTTTTTTGGGACCAGTCACCTGAGAGGCATCACCTGGCCTATAGGAAAATCCCAGGGCCTTCTGCCTTTGTCCTTTCTTCCTGGCTCAGCTGAATCGACACTTGGAAAATAAAAAGAGCAGATGTGAAAGTTTACAGGAAAAAAAAAATCCAGAAAATTGAGCAGAAACAAAGGGGGAAAAAAAATCAAGATAAAAGTGTTGGTGTACTTGATACTTTGATTCCAAGGTAGCTGAGCTTGGAAAACTTGATGTTTTATTTTGTTGCCATTTATTCTTTTAGAGAAAAGCTTTTTATTGTGTGTGGTTGTGTTGGACTCTGAAATCATTGTGGAATTCTCTCCATATCCTTCCAGGACCAAAGGGGGTGACAAGAGAGCTGGAGAGAAACTTTTCCCCAAGGGAGTGATAGGTTAATGGGAATGGCCTGGAGTTGAAGATGGGCAGGGCTGGCTGGGATTTTGGGAAGGGAATTCCTGGCTGGGAAGGTGGGCAGGGCCTGGGCAGGAATTCCCAGAGCAGCTGGGGCTGCCCCTGGATCCCTGGAATTGTCCAAGGCCAGGCTGGACAGGGCTGGGAGCACCTGGGATGGGGTCCCAGGGGTGGGAGGGGATGGGATTTAAGATTTAAGATCCCTTCCACCCAACCTGAGCATTTCCCAATGTCAGGAAAATTACCCCACAGACACGAGGGGGTTGTGTCCAAAAAGGAGGCAGAGGAGTCCTTTTCCTTCATTCCAATAAAGGCAGAGGCCATGGGGCATTCCCCTGGGGTCTCTCCCAGTTCTGGAGGATTTTCCCTCCTTTCTATCCCAATTTCCCAGCCCCATTTCCCTCTCTCTTTCCCCACTGGCTGAGGTACTGGAGAGGCACAGACTGCCCTGAACCCCTGATACCTGAGATCCCCTCTAATGTACAACCCTCCCTTTAATTTTTAATTCTTATGGAATTTATGGTTTCTCCCCATTGTTTCTTTCACCTTTCAATATCCAATCTCATTTATCAGCAAACCCACAGTTTGTTTGTAAAGACAAATCTCTTTTTTTTCCCCATTCATCAATCAGTGGAATCCTTCCCATTGCTTCTTTTATCTCTCAGTGCTGGTTTCATCTCCCAGCTTGTTTGGAAAAGCAAATCCCTCATTCCCCTCACCAGGATGGGGCAGCCACTGGTGCCTTCAGTTTTAAGTTTTCCCATTCTGCATTGGTGTGCAGCTTTTAGTTTTATATATGGATTACTAAAATCTTTTCACAGGGTGGTGAAGACACAATAATTTTATTTTATTTAAGGACTCAAGGGCAATCTCTCTAAACTTCAGACCAAGAGCGTAAGCGTGAAAAGAGGAGGCCAGGCAAGCGAGGAGGATGAAACTTCATAATTTGAGGCTGTTAATAGGACAAAAGGACTAAAACCTGTAAAAATGTGAGATCTGGTGCCCAGCTCTCTTCTGCTTCCACCCTGGAGCCATCAGGGCAGAGCCAGGGCTGTGGCACTGCCAGGGGGTGGCCCTGAAGGCACCTTAATAAAAAATCACTTTATTCTTCTTAACTCTGTCTAGCTCTGTGCCAGCTCCATGACGCACCACCACGACTTTTCTGGGAAGGAATTTTTTCTGAAACAGCTTGGAGAGATGAATCTGACTCTGATTATTAGAAACAAATTAATCTTTTTTAATACATTTTGCTACTGATTGGTGAGAGAACGACAACTTCTTCACCCACATTGGTCAAACTAGAGGGATGTCAAAAGAAAGTCCGTCCTACAGAAAGGATCCTAAACATGAGTTTTCATTACCAAAACAATCCTGATGTTTATGTTCCAGCTGTGAGAACAAGCTTCAGAAACCTAAAACACCAGGAAAAATGAGCTTTAGAAACTCAGAAGCTCCAGGCCTGGAAAACCAGACTGCAGCCTGGGGCACATCCCAGAGCAGGGATTGATTGGATTGATTGGATTGATTGGATTGATTGTATTGATTGTCTCTATGTTTCCCCACAGCCGCTGCCATGAGGGGCTCAGCAGGGCCCATCCTGAAGCAGGGATTTATTTGATTTATTGTATTTATTGTATTTATTTTCTCCATGTTTACCCACAGCCGCTGCCATGAGGGGTTCCCTGGGGCCCATCCCGAGCAGGGATTGATTGGATTGATTGGATTGATTGGATTGATTGGATTGATTGTCTCTATGTTTCCCCACAGCCGCTGCCATGAGGGGCTCAGCAGGGCCCATCCTGAAGCAGGGATTTATTTGATTTATTGTATTTATTGTATTTATTTTCTCCATGTTTACCCACAGCCGCTGCCATGAGGGGTTCCCTGGGGCCCATCCCAGAACAGGGATTTATTTGATTTATTGTATTGATTGTATTGATTGTATTGATCGTCTCTATGTTTACCCACAGCTGCTTCCATGAGGGGCTCCCCGAGACCCATCCCAGAACAGGGATTTATTTGATTTATTGTATTTATTGTATTTATTGTCTCATGTTCCCCACAGCCGCTGCTGCCATGGGGCGCTGCCTGGGGCCCATCCTGGATTTATTGTATTTATTGTATTTGTTGTACTTACTGTATTTATTGTATTTATTGTCTCCATGTTCCCCACAGCCGCTGCCATGGGGCGCTGCCCGGGGCCCATCCCAGAGCAGGGATTTATTGGATTTATTGGATGTATTTGATTGATTGATTATTATTGAGGGTCTCACCAGGGCCCATCCCAGAGCAGGGCTTTCCCGGATGTATTTGATTTATTGGATTTATTTATTTGATTTACTGTATTTATTGTATTTCTTGTCTCATATCCCCACAGCCATTGCCATGGGGCAGTGCCCCGGGCCCGTGCCAGAGCAGGAATGTATTTGATTTATTTAATGTATTTGATCTATTGATTGTCTCCATGTTCCCCACAGCCGCTGCCCGGGGCCTGTGCCGGAGCAGGGATGTATTGGATTTATTTTATTGATTGTATTGATTGTATTGATTGTATTTCTTGTCTCATATCCCCACAGCCGCTGCCATGGGGCGCTGCCCCGGGCCCGTGCCGGAACAGGGATTTATTTGATTTATTTGATTGATTATATTTATTGGATTATTTAACTCCATGTTCCCCACAGCCGCTGCCACGGGGCGCTGCCCGGGCCCATCCCGGAACAGGGATTTATTTGATTTATTGTATTGATTGTATTTCTTGTCTCATATCCCCACAGCCGCTGCCATGGGGCGCTGCCCGGGGCCCGTGCCGCTGCTGCTGTCCGTGCCTGCTCTGCTCTCCGCGTTATCCGCGTTATCCGCGTTATCCGTGTTATCCGCGCTGTCCGTGCCCGCCGTGCCCGCCGTGCCGCCCGCCCGGGCCGCGCCGTCCCCGCCCGGGCCGGGCAGAGCGCCGGGGTCGGCGGGGCCGGGGGTCGGCGGGGCCGGGGTCGGCGGGCCGGGGTCGGCGGGGCCGGGGCAGAGCGCCGGGGTCGCGCGGGGCCGGGGGCGGCGGGCCCGGGGTTGGCGGTCCCGGGGTCGGCGGGGCCGGGCAGAGCGCCGGGCCCGGGGTCGGCGGGGCCGGGCAGAGCGCCGGGCCCGGGGTCGGCGGGGTCGGGGTTGGCGGTCCCGGGGTTGGCGGGCCCGGGGTCGGCGGGGCCGGGGGCGGCGGGCCCGGAGTCGGCGGGGCGGGGGCGGCGGGCCGGGGTCGGCGGGGCCGGGGTCGGCGGTCCGGGGTCGGCGGGCCCGGGGTCGGCGGTCCGGGGTCGGCGGGGCGGGTCGGAGTCCGGGGTCGGCGGTCCCGGGCCGGTCCGCGCTGCCCGCGCTCTTCCCGCCGGACAACGCCACGCTGGACTCGGCAGAGCTCTTCTTCAACTGCTGCGACTGCTGCCGCGGGCTGCGGGACCCCCAGGTGTGCCCGGCCCCGCTCCGCGCCCACAGCGATGCCCAATTGCCCAGTCCGGGGGCTCTTCCCGCGGGATAATCGATGGGCTTTGGGAGAGGGGCGCTGTGATGTACAGGGGGGACTCAGGAACACACACGGCAGGGGTTGAGGCAGAGAGGAAGAAATGAACCCTCTCGTTTATTGGTGACCTCGTGTTATATATATATATATATATATATGTATGTATATGCGCACTGTCAAGAATATCGGTAATACAAAGCTTTTTATTTACAAAATAATATTGAATACACAAAATACAAATGCATATTCATACTCCTGTCCCTTCCTCTTTTCCACTTCGTATGCTAATTGGAAAGCAAGCTATTAAGCATGTGCATTTTGTTTCTTTAAATAAGTCGGGGATCTTTTTTAGGGAGGGATCTTTAGAAATGATGAAGTAAAATGAGTTTCTTTTGTTTTGACTTTTTCCCTTTTTCAATGCATATGAAATGCAAATGAAGCCTCGGTAGAAAACACAGGAAATCTGTAGCTTATCTGGTGTCCTTGGGACTATATTTTGTTTTTTGCTACAAACACAGCTACATAAACAAAAATTGACAAGCAATGAGTTGCTGGATCTGGCATAACTTATCTAAGGGATTTTCACTTCCCATGGCTTGGAACATGGCATGGTTGGCTCATGGATATCGTGGTGGCTGTGAAGGGAGTTTGATCTCTCATCCCTTGATGGAAAAGTCCTTGTGGTGATTGAAGGTGCCATAGTCTGCTCCCAGACAGGCACTGGGAATCTCTGGATTCCCAAGGGGATGGAAAAGGGAGAGGATTTCCATCCCTCCTTTCTGCAGCTTGGAGCTCTGGGCCAGCTTCCCCTTCGATATTTGCAGAATTAATTCTCCTTGAGGGAAGGGACAACTCCAAAGCCTTGGCAGCTCCTTGGATGTGCTCAGATATTAAAGACAGATTAATTTCTGATGTTTTATGAACCTCTGAGCTCCTGTGGCTCTGAGAGAGCTCAAAGTTGGTTTTAAAAAGTCTTTAACTGCGGCCCAGAGCGAAATGCAAAGCTGTGAGGTTTGATGATGTCAAATAAAACAAGCATCTCTTCCCAAGGTGATGGAATCACCTCATATACACTCCTCAATGCCACATTGCTCAGGTATTGATGAAAATGTTATTTAGAAGTTAAACCTTGGAGTTACTGAGACAATTTTGTTGATTTTACAGGTGCCAAGGGGGAGAAGGGAGATGCTGGGCTGCCGGGGCTGCCAGGAACTCCTGGCCCTCAAGGTCCAAAAGGCTCTAAAGGAGAAAGAGGTAAACCAGACTAATGGAAAATGCTGTTATCCTCATAAAATACCACAAAATTATTAAAACCCCCACATTTTTCAGAGCAAAAGAAGATTGCTGCTAGGGATTGAGCCCTGGAGAGATTTACCTGGCATCAGTGCAGGGACAGGAACTCAGGTGGTGGCAGTGTTTGTTCAGGTGGAATAGGAGCAGCTGCTCATAAAGATCTCAATCGAAAATTCTTGTTCTGAACAGGAGCTCAAAACCTTCAGTTTGCTTTGGATTAAGGATGGAAGTAGGAAAAAGTCACCACGGAAGATGTGCGCAGGTGTAAAATGCACATTTCAATTTCAATAGCTCAGGCAAAAGCACTTCAGATAGGAGGCTGAGCAATCCTTATCCTGAAAATATTCCTGAAAGGAAACCATGCCCTTCATTTGGGGCTTGGAGCAGCTTTATCCTAAAAATATTCCTGAAAGGTAACCATGCCCTTCATTTGGGGCTTGGAGCAGCTTTATCCTGAAAATATTCCTGAAAGGAAACCCTGCCCTTCATTTGGGGCTTGGAGCAGCTTTATCCTGAAAATATTCCTGAAAGGTAACCCTGCCCTTCATTTGGGGCTTGGAGCAGCTTTATCCTGAAAATATTCCTGAAAGGTAACCCTGCCCTTCATTTGGGGCTTGGAGCAGCTTTATCCTGAAAATATTCCTGAAAGGTAAACCCTGCCCTTCATTTGGGGCTTGGAGCAGCTTTATCCTGAAAATATTCCTGAAAGGTAACCCTGCCCTTCATTTGGGGCTTGGAGCAGCTTTATCCTAAAAATATTCCTGAAAGGTAACCCTGCGCCTTCATTTGGGGCTTGGAGCAGCTTTATCCTGAAAATATTCCTGAAAGGTAACCCGCCCTTCATTTGGGGCTTGGAGCAGCTTTATCCTGAAAAATATTCCTGAAAGGTAACCTGCCCTTCATTTGGGGCTTGGAGCAGCTTTATCCTGAAAATATTCCTGAAAGGTAACCATGCCCTTCATTTGGGGCTTGGAGCAGCTTTATCCTGACAGGATCCTGCTGCTGCCTCTGGAGCATCACCCAGGGTCCCAGCAGCAGAGCGTGGTGCTGTTCAATGACTGCAGCCCCTCAGGCAGTGATTGACTCCTGGAAAAGGGTTTTGGACACCCTGGAATGAGGAATGCAGCGCTGTCACCTTTCCATCTTCCACTGGACACCAGCAGCTGCCTTGCAGAGGGGCAGAAATCTTGGCTGGGGTGTGTGAGCCAGCTGAGGCTCCCCGAGACGTTTCCTTAAAACCCACATTGCACCCGGCGGGGTGGGATGTTTGCTGTGCTGCACACACAGCACCAATTAATGAATTAACTAATTCATGCTGGCATCTCCTAGGAGGAAAAGGGGAGCAAGGGGAGCGAGGAGCGAGTGGGAGCCCCGGCTATCCAGGGAAACCCGGGCTGCAAGGTAAGTCTGGAAAATCCAGGATCGCTCTGGGGTTTCACAACAGCGTGGAAGGACCAAGCCCTTTGGATGGTCCTGTGTTACTGTGGCGCAGATAGAAACACACAGCAACACACACAGCAAGTGTTCAGGTAGAGAAGAAGAAAGGAAGAAGATCCTAGTTTATTGCTGCCCTCGTGTCTCTCAGTTTCTGGACAGTGATCAGAGATTGGACAGAGCAGTTCCCACCTCTCCATCTCCACTGGTCACTTGGGAAGTCCATCAGGTGATATCTTTCACAAAGGAATGCAAACATGATCCTGGTTTATCTTACAATTCATGAGCACTGACTCCACTATACCAAAACAAATCAGAGGGCTGATTTTCAGGAACAACAGTCCTGCCACCTCCAGAGCAGTTTTATTTGGTTTAATCCATTTTTGTCCCCCCAGGTGAAGCCGGAGCCAAAGGCAATAAGGGCAGCTACGGCTTCCCCGGCCTGAAAGGCCAAAAGGGAGCAAAAGGCGACACCTGTGACAACGGCACCAAAGGAGACAAAGGGGACAGGGGCGAGCCCGGCCCGCCGGGCGCGGGCGGCGAGCAGGGCGCCAAGGGCGAGAAGGGCGACACGGGCGACAAGGGCTACTGCGGGGAGCCGGGGGGCCGAGGAGCCAAGGGCGACAGAGGCGAGGGCGGCACCAAGGGCGACAAGGGCAGCAAAGGCGAGCCGGGCGTCGAGGGCGCGCGGGGCGCGGCGGGCAGGCAGGGCGACAAGGGCGAGCGAGGCCTCAAGGGCCAGCCAGGCGAGCGGGGCCCCGCGGGCACGGCCGGGCCCAAGGGCGAGCCCGGCCCCAAGGGCGGCCGAGGAGCGCCGGGCAGGAAAGGAGCCCGCGGCGCCAAGGGAGCCCCCGCCGCGGCTCCACGCTCGGCATTCAGCGCTGGCCTGTCCAGGCCCTTCCCGCCTCCCAACGTGCCCATCCGCTTCGACCGCGTGTGGTACAACGAGCGCCACGACTACGACCCGGCCACGGGCAAGTTCAACTGCAGCGTGCCCGGCGCCTACGTGTTCTCCTATCACGTCACGGTGCGCGGCCGGCCCGCTCGCCTCAGCCTGGTGGCCAGCAGCAGGAGGGTGGCCAAGGCCAGGGACACCCTCTACGGCCAGGACATCGACCAGGCCTCCTTCCTCACCATCCTCAAGCTGAGGGTGGGCGACCAGGTGTGGCTGGAGGTGGGCAAGGACTGGAACGGGCTCTACGCCGGCGCCGAGGACGACAGCGTCTTCACGGGGTTCCTGCTGTACCCGGATGGTTTTGAGGTTCTCCTCTGAGGTCGTAGTGGGAAGAGAGCCCTGTGAAAAACGAGGTTCGCTTTCCTGGTAAAGGTTTAAAATGTTTAATAGAGACAATAAGAGGAATAAAATAAAGCAAAGGTTCATACGGTCGGCCGGGTGTTTTGGATCCACCCCTTTTTATCCTGTTCTTCATGCATGGATTTATGCACATTCACTTTTCCAGGAACTGCTCTGCATGGTCACTCCTTGGGTCTGTCAAGCTCAATTCCACTTTTATTCTGTTCTTATCATCTTTTGATTTGGGCTTTGGTCTCTTTGTCACAAGTGGTGAATGCTGAGAGTCACTTGGGTTTCTTCTGGAAGTGATCTATTCAGGCAGTTAAACACACTACACCTGAATTCCAAACTACAGCAAAGAAAAAAACCTTATACATCTATTCAGGCAGTTAAAACACAGTAAAAACTACAGAAAACCCATCACACTTATAACATTCATTCCAATATTTGCAAAAAGCCAACACCAAAATATGCATTTATAACAACCCTGAGGAACATTTTTTTCCCTCTGGGTGTGAGAGGAGGAATGGGCAGCACCTTGGTTTGGTTGTTATTTTCGTGATGTTCCAGCAAAACCATTTGTGTTTGGATTAGTTGGAAGAAGTTTCCTTTGCCCATTGGCCAAGCACCGACAGGACCAGCACAGGGAGGGCATTTCTCAGCTCAGTTTGGAATTAGAATATTCAAATCATGGAATGAAACTCCTGCCCAGCTCCTGCAGTCCTTGCATGGTCCAAACTCCCTCTAGGGATCAGTTCCAATCAGCTCTGATTTTGATAAAAATGCCAGGGTTTGATTTATAGAGCTCAGCCAGATGGGAACACGAGCAGTAGGTTCCTTAAAATCACCTGAAAAGATTTAAAGCTCCTTTATCCTTGAATCAGTGTTATTTAGTGCTTTAGCCTCGGTCATGAATTACAGAAAAAAATTGTCTTTTTAAAAGAGTATTAGATCAGTATAAAAACCCTCCTAAATCTTGTTGTTAAACAAAAATAAATCTGAAACTTTCAAAAGTAGCTGAGAGATGAATATTGTGTTTTATTGACCTACTCAGACCACCAGGTTCTGAGCCTCTGATGCTGTGGGATCATCCTTGGGATCATCCTTGGGATCATCCTCATCTGATGCTCGGGATCAGCCAGATGGGAACACGATCTGGTTTTAGCCTGAGCCTTTCTAACTTTAAAAAGGGGAAAAAGAGGAATAAGTCATTCTAAAACTCAGATATCTCTGATTGGTTTTTTTAAATTCATGGCTTGAAGTGTTTGATGGAAGATGGGACATTTGAAAAGAGGTTTTATCTTTATTTTCTTTGAGAAGGAATTGGGGTGTGGGGTCTCCTTGAGCCTCTCTCTGAGGGAGCTGGGTAAATGTCTGGGAGAGGGGAGAAAGAAAAAGCAGCTCTGGGTGGATCTTGTCTGTTTTTTCTGGTAAAGATCAATGTAAATGTGCTTTTTGTAGACAATAAAATGCTGATTTACCCCAACTTGGAAGCAGTTGGGGGATTTCTGGTGCATTTTTGTCCTTGCCAGAGGAAACTTTTAAGGAAATTTCAATTTTTTTTAAGCTTACTAAATTCTCCAGAGTTGCTTCTTTCCCACCTTTCTCTCTGTATGTTCTATCCCTCAAACATCAGGCTGTGTCTGCTTAATGAGAAGTCATTAAGGAAATGCTCATTAAGGGAAAAATTCCATCTGTGGAGTGCTGGGGGCTGGAAAATCTGGGAGGATGGAGTCCAGGCACTGGGGCTTTGTCTGAGGAGATGGGGATTCCCAGGAGTGAAACTCTCTTTTTATAGCCCCTGTGGGATGTTATCCTCACTCCTCTCGTTATCCAAGGGAACTTTTATTGCTCCATAACCATTCCTCAAGCTGTAGGAAATTCCTAAATACGTGTTTAATGCGCTGCTGCACCAGTTTGGGGTTGAAAGGGCACCAACCCAGTCAATAAAATCCTTTGGCAGAGTGGATAAAATGCCAGGATAATCCCATGGGTTTATGGGAGCTAAACTGTTATTTTTTCACTTTGACTCCTGCCCTTTTTCTTTTGATATTCAGCTGGCTAACGCTGGGAACTAAAATGGCTTTAAAGGTGGGGATTGGGGTTAGGGAGGAAAGCTTTATAAACACCAAGTCCAATAATTTGGCTTCAAAGCCTTTGTGATGCTGCTGAACAGCTCTTGCTGGATAAAACTGTTATCAGGATATTTTCTCTTCAGTGAGGGAAGCACTTTGGAGCTGTGGAAAGTAGGGATGAAACTACAGGAGGTCTTGGGAGTGGGAAGACAGATAAATAAGCTTTACACGTTTCCTCCCATAAGCATTTTGATAGCGAATAAAAGTTCTTGTTAAATTTGGCAGGACATCTTAAAGATTTCTGTCTCTCTCTCTTGTACATCCCAGCTCTTGAAAATCAGTGTTAGGAATATTTAGATAATGGTGAAAATTCCAATTCTCTGGGGTCAGTTACAACAGCTGGGGTTGTTGTTTTTCCCCACTCTCATAAAAATGTAAATTGGAGGAGGAAATGTCCCCAGGCTGGGGGTCCCTGGGCTCTGCCCTCCTGGGAGAAGGGGATTTTTCCCAATCTCCCAGATATTGAAAGAATTGGCTGATGATTGATTAGTTCTGCTTCTCCAGGCTCATCAATGGGGAGAAGGAAGGGATGTTTCCTTTCCCATGTGGCAGTGACTGCAGGGGAAGGCAGGAACCACAAATTCCCGATTTTTGCCATGGCTGACACCGCTGGAACTGGAGAATAAAATGGGATTTCTGCTCCTGTAGTCCCCAGCACAGCCCTGGGAGGGGATCAAGTGTTGATGGAGGCAGGCTGGGATATTGGGATCTCTCTTCCTGGGTTCAGGACAGGAGTGTGGGATTCCCTTCCCTCTGCTTTCTAGTGCTCAAACACCTAAAACCCTTGGGAAGCCAAATCTGCAGGGTTTGAGAGAAACATCCAAGAATTTTTATTGATGGAGAAAAGGTGTGGGCTGTATTTATTTAAATTTAAAAATCCATATTTTGAGTAATATTTTGTTGAGTCGTTGACTATTGAGGGTGTGTTTATTGGAACAAATTTACAATAATAATAATATTAATAATCTCAACTTCCAGCTGGAAATCCCTGAAGACAAATCTTTTAGATCTTTGCTGCTTTAATCTAAAGATGCTGGGGTGGGTTTTGGGCTGGGCTGTTTCCCAGGCAGGCCCAGCTCTGCTCTTTGGATGCTGTGGCTGTCCAGGGAAGCAGGAACAAAAAGTGGCTCATCCTTGATTTTTCCAAGGAGATGGAAGCAGTGCAGGGACCAGTTTAACCAGTTACACACTGCCAGGTGAACCCCAGGTGTCAGACAGGCTCCTGCAGGGAATTCTGAGTTCCCTGTGCCTCTTTTTTCCCAGTTTTCCCTGGGAAGGGCCCCAAAATTCCTGATGAGCTCACCCAGGCAGCCCTGCCTTGGCAGCACTGCTCCCTCAGGAATATTTCTGAGGAATTGCTGCAGGAAAAGCTCTTTGTTGCCTCAGATCCTGCTCTGTCAGCTCCCACCCCCAATTGTTTTAACCCAAAATCCTGAACTGGGATAAATCCTGAATATCCTCTCGGCAGCTCAGTTTGCCTCTGCAGCACTTGGAGCTAGGAAATATTAAAATATTGGGGAAAACACAAATATATGGCCCTAGGTGCTACAGAGACAAATCTACTCAGTGCTTTTAAGATCAGTCTTTATTTCCTTGTGTTATAAATGCAGCCCCACAAAAAACATGAGGATTTAGAAGAGTTGTCTGTGCTTTGTGTGGCTCTTTTCTCTTTATATTCACTTTATTTCTCCCCTCTGCAAACTTGCTGCCTGTATTTCTCTTAAGGTTTTATTTTAGCTCCATAGCTATCCAGATTTTTCGTCTCCCCAGGGCATATCTATTTGTTTGGATGACTAACTTGCTTTTCCTGTAGAAATCTGAGTTTCTAAGTTGCTGATCCAAGTCTCTCCAATGATAAGTCATTGTCCATCTGTTTGCTCCCTCCTGAGCTGGTGCTGGGAGCTGCAGTCAGGATTAATGTGTGTGGAGCAGGCTGCAAGTTAGACCTGGATTTGCAAGGACAGCCTCATGCCTTGTTTTCCCTGTGCTTCTGGCTCCTGAGGAAAGAACCACCTTGGTTAAATAGATTTTTAATTTTTTTTTTATTATTTTCTATGCCCAGCGAACTTTGTGGGGAAAAAAAATCTTCTAAAACCCCACCATCCTTAAGACCCAGGTTCCAGCTGGCTGCATCCCTCCTCAAACCTGTATTTGGTGGATTTTTCTGCAGGTTTTTTCAGGAAAAACTGGGGAGGGTGTTTGCAGGAGGAGGTGGCTTTCAGCAGAAGGGTGGAACTCGCCGTAGCCCCCCAGGAGCCACTTACAGACTCGAGTTGGGTGTGTGGCTGATAAAACAAGGAGCTGATTTGTTGTGCAGGGATGGAACTGCTGGTAGGAAAAGCTGAGCAGCCATGCACACCTCCCCTGATGTGCCAGGATTAATTCCTGGCTGGTTTTTTGTGGCTCTGCACCCGACTGTGTCCTTGTGGGGTGAGGATTTGGGAGTGGGAGGCTTCTCTGTCAGAATCCTCCCCTGTGTCCCATGGAGCCAATGCCACTGGATCTGGGATGTTGGACAAGGATGGGGATGAAGGTTTTAGGAATTTTGGAGGGGGAAATGCTGGAGCTGGAGGGAGGAGTGTGACTCTGTGGGAGCAGCAGCTCCGGAGGTTGGTGCAGAAAGAGGGGCAGGAGCTGAGATCCCCTTTGGAATCCAGGCCAGGGGGAGCACAGAGCATTCTGCAGAGGGGAGGAGGCTGTGATCCTGTGGGGAATCCTGCTGGGTGAGCCTTTGTGATCCCACGGAAATCCACCCTGGGTGGGCTCTGTGTGATCCCATGGGAAATCCACCCTGGATGGGCTCTGTGTGATCCCACAGGAAAGCCACCTTGGATGGGCTCTGTGTGATCCCATGGGAAATCCACCCTGGATGGGCTCTGTGTGATCCCACGGGAAATCCATCCTGGATGGGCTCTGTGTGATCCCACAGGAAATCCACCCTGGATGGGCTCTGTGTGATCCCACAGGAAATCCACCCTGGATGTTGGCATGGGTGATTAGTTTTGGAAAATGCTACCCTGGGATGTGCTCTGTGGGATCCCCATGGGAAACAGGCCAGGGTGGCTCTTTGAATCCACAGGGGAAAATCCATGGGATGGGGCTTGTGATCCGGAAATCCCTGGATGGCTCTTGTGATCCCATGGGAAATCCACCCTGGGTGGGCTCTGTGTGATCCCATGGGAAATCCACCTGGATGGGCTCTGTGTGATCCCATGGGAAAGCCACCTTGGATGGGCTCTGTGTGATCCCATGGGAAATCCACCCTGGTGGGCTCTCTGTAATCCCATGGGAAATTCTCACTGGGTCAGCTCTCTGTGATCCCAGGAGAAATTCCTGCTGGATCAGCTCTGTGTGACCCCATGGGAAATGCCCACTAGATCAACTCTCTGTAATCCCATGGAAAATCCATGTTGGATCCTCTCTATAATCCCGTGGGAAATCCCTGCTGGCTCAGCTCTCTGTGATCCCAGGGGGAAATTCCCACATGGCTCAGCTCTCTGTGATGCCAGGGGAAATTCCCACTGGCTCAGCTCTCTGTGATGCCAGGGGAAGCCCAGGCTGGAACAGGGAAGAGTGAGGGATCCTCTCCCGAGGAGAAAGGAGGGAAAGCCCGGGATGAGCTGACTGCAGCCCTCATTCCCTGCTCCCTCTGCCGAGCCCGGGCAGGAGGCAGGGACGGGGGGAAGGTGTTTTTAGATTCAGTTTTATTTCTGGTGATAAATTAACTTCCCCTCACGGACTCCGCTCTGCCCGTGACCCCTCCCTGTCCTCCCATTCCCAAACCACTCCTGGGTTTTCTCTCCGAGCAGGGAGCGATGGATCAGCTTCGGCGTTGTCCCCACCGCACCAGCTCCTCTCTCGTAGCTCTAAACTCATTAATTAATTAAATCAAACCCGATCGCAGAGTTGGGGGCTCGGGGACCCGCTGGGATTCGGAGCAGGAGCGCGCGGCGGGCGGGATTTGGGGATGCTGCAGGGACAGCAGATGGCAATGTGGCGCTGCGAACCGGCCCCGGCAATTCCGCAGGGACCGCCAAATTCCTTGGAAAATCGAGAGGAGCGCCGGGTGCTGGGCACAGGATCTGGGACTGCCAGGGCTTTTCCATAGGATGTGTTGGGAACCTGCCTTGTGCCCATGCTCGGGCTCTTCGTGCCTCCTCGGAGCTGGGCTGGGGGATTTTGGGATGGGGGGACATTCCCAACCTGTCGTTTCCACTTAGGGAAGGTCCTTTTAGGGTTTTATGCCTTAGAAAAGCCAAGACCCCAGCGTGGCCCGTGTTTACTGGGGGCTCTCTGCGTGTTCATTTTGATTTAAATGTAATTTTATCCGTGAGGGCTCTGGATGCAGAGAGCTGGAGCACAAACCTCAGCTCAGAATATGGAAATTATTCCCCAGCCTTGAATCCCAAGAAGTCTACAACCACATGACTTTGCTGGTTTTAATACATGGCTCGTGATAAAGCCAACCACAAGCTAAAATTCCCTCAATTTTGGTGCCTGCACGTGTGGAAAATTAGGAGGCAGAGAAACTGTAAGTGCAATGTGAGCTTGGTTTGTGGGACTCGTCAATTAATTAGACAGCAAATGCTGTTATCTCTACCTGCAATTGATTTTTGGCTGGCAAATTAGTGGTAGACAATTAGAGGTTTTCCTTAAAAAAACAACAAAAAAATGTTTGTGAGGCTTCCTGGAACCCAAATCCTCAATAAATCCAGTGGGTTTGCAGTGAGAGAGGCTCCTGCTTCCCCTATAATGCCTGCATTTAAAAAATGCAGGAGGAGCAAATTTTGGCTGGAGAAAAGGGGAGATAGCTGGGTATCCAGGTTATTTTCTTTTTGGAGAATTAATATGCAAATTATCCGTGATAAAGTTGTTATAATATATAAATTTATCACATTTCCTATATATTTTACATCTAAATTCCTGTGGTGTTTTATGCAGTTTCCCAGCTGAGGAGCTGCAGGAATAACCTGTTGCAAACACTGTGGATGTGTAAAATCTGGATTTGGGGCTGGACTGTGGCCCCCCCCCAAGAGCTCTAAATTGGGGATTTAACTCTTAATAATTCACTCAAGCATAACATAATATTTATTTAAAATAAAGGATAAAATTAAGAGTTCACTTCACCCCTCAAGTGGAGGTTTGATAGAATTTAATCCTTATCTCTCAAAGGCCAAGTGATTTTAGGGGGAGGGAATTGGTGTCATTTAAATCCTTAAAAACTGAATCTTTATGATGAGCTCTGCTCTTGCTGTTTGTCAGAAAATTCAATTCGTGCTGTTAAATTTTCCTGTACAGCTGAGAGTCCCCCAAGCCTCCATCCCTAATTTATTTGTCAAGGAATTCTGGAAATGCAAGGAAATTCTGGAAAGCTGCAAAGCTTTGCTGGTAGATTGGCAACTTGGGTTTATGTAGAATTTATTTATAAACCCTCCTCGTGTGAGGAAACGGGGAAATAACATTGAGCTGTGTGAGGGGAATTGGAATAAAAATATTTGTGGGGTCAGCCAGAGCAATGAACCTTTGGAATTGTGTTGTTGAGGGATGGGTTGGGCATTCCAGATCCATCTGTGGACACAAAAACGCTACAAAACTGGAATTTTTTCCAAAAAAAGAGAATTCCTCAGGGAGGAGCTCACTGAGGAGTGGATGAACCAGGAACCCCTCCTGTGCCAAACCTTCTGGAAGATCAGATTGGGAGTTCACCCTTCCCAAATCCACAGGAAAATGGCTCAAATGGGCTGTGCAGGGAGGGCTGGATGATTTTTTTCCCAGGGGGATCTGCTGTGCATGGCCTGGTTGTGTCTCCAGAGGGGTTTTTAGTGGGAATTTTGGCAGTGGGATGGAGGCTCGTGGGTTTGGGGCGATGCCCCTGGGATCAGGGGGTGACCTGAGTTTGTTCAGCTTCTCCTCTGTTCCTGCTGGATTTATCCCTCTGGCTCCAGAGGGCCTTTCCCTGGTTTGAATCCTGATTTTTTTCCAGGTTCCAGGCACGCTCAGGGAGGAGGAATTTGCCCCTGGATCCAGCCAGTGCTGCAGGCACCTCTGGGATCCCCAATCCCGACTCTCAGCCCTGACTTTGACTTTAGAGGTGGAACTGAGCACAATTTCCAGCTGAATAACAATAATGGGAAAGAACTCCAGGCTCTTGGAGCAGTAATCAGAGTTCTAAACAGCCACACCACAGCTTTTTCCAAATTGATCTTCCCATTCCTTCATCACTGTTGTTATCCCTGTTTACCTCCAATTGAAATCTTTCCACTCAATTGGTTCTAATTGACTCAGTCAGTTTAAGGAAAATAACTTGGGGGAAAAAAGGGCCTAAATATATATTTTTTTTCCCTCATAAAACCTTCCTAAAACTGAGAAAAAAAGATAAATCCAAATTACGAGCTGCTGCTCCCAACAGAGACCAAATTCATCTGCGACATAATTGGAATTACAGCATCTCTTGGCAGCCCAAAAGAGTAATCAAGGAGAAAAACTAAACCCTGGAAAGTTATTTTAAAACTAAAATGAAGCGCTCGAGCAAAAAAGTGACTGAAAATAAAACCAGTTTCCGTGAGTTTATTCTGAGTAAACAAGATAAAATTGAAGATATCAACAACTCCAGGATTGAAGTGACCCCACGGGCAGCAATATCTGGAATTCTCTGAGTTCAGCACAGAAAACATTTGGATTTCAGCTCCCTGTCCATAATAGACACAGGAATGTTGGCTAAGGGAATGTCCTGCTCTGTTCTGTTTTCATGGAAAAATAGTGATTTTATTTTTTAATTTTTTTTTTCAGCTGCTCTTTAGAGAAAAGCTGAATATGCATCAGGCAAAATGTGGTGGAAAATAGTCTGAATATTCAGGAGGCTCTGTGAATGCCGGGGCAGGGTGGAATCCTGGAATTCAGTTGGAAAAGCCCCTTAAAGGCTTTTCTGAATTCCCCCAGCACAACCAACCCATCCCTAATCCAGATCCCCAAGTGCCAAGGAAAACAAAAACCCTGGAGAGCTTTTGCTGGGAGTTGCTGTGGGCAGGAGCTGCTCACTACTCCCTGATTAATTTAAACAGAGATATTTGCTCCTGGGAGTAACTCATCCCCCCAGGAGCACTCTGGAAAATCCCAAAATTCTTCCATCCCGAAGGAGAAAAGTCCTTCCTGTTGGTCAGATGCAGAGATTTTACAGCTGGAGGAGCTGAATCCAAATAAATCAACCCTGCTGGAGACACGAAAAACTTCAGTGGGGCAGAAAGAATTTAACCTTTGGGAAAATTATTATTATTTTTTTTTTCTTTCTGTGCTGCTTTGCTGGAGCCTGGGGCAGAGAGCAGTGGAATTGGGGTGCTGGAGCCACTGCTGGGCATTCCCAAGGGATTTTTACCAGCCAGGATGTGCTGGCATTTATGGGAATCCCTTTTCCTGGAGATTTCACTTCAAATCTGCCTGAGATCTCTGAGCAGAGGAGCGTTGGGGATTTGCAGTGTTGTCAAATTGGCAAAATGCTAGGAATGCCATTATTCGAGCAAGGCTTTATTAATCACAATAAATAAAGCTTTATTTCCCCCCCCCCCCTGCAGCAGACAGGCTCTTGAAATCCTGGGAGTGTGTGGCAAAGCAGGGAGCTGCAGCTCCACACCTTGGATATTCTGGAGTTCTTTGCAGCCCAGCTGAGTTTGAAATGTGAAATGTGCTGGCAGAGGAGCTGGGGAGGGAGCTGGGATGAAGGAAATCTGGATTTGGCTTCGGATGGCAGGGGTGGAAGTGGGTGAGCTTTGAGATCCCTCCCAGGAGTTGGGGTGAGGGCAGCTTGTTCTTCCCTTTGGGGTACCTGGGGACCTCAGAAAGGGGTGGGCAATAATAAATATTGTCAGTGCTGGCACTTCTTCCACTCCCACGGGTCCCTCCCCTGAGAGGGGAGGCTCTATTTTGGTTTTTAAGGGATAGAATTGCTTTACACTTCAGTATTCAAATGTCATTTTCCTTCCTTCCCCCCCCCTTTTTTTCCCCTAAATTTCCTATTTCCTTGCTTTTCTCTTCTCCTCACTTGCTGTTTCATCTTGCCCAAATTTTCTCCTTCTAAAAGATCTGCCCTTTTAACTCTTCTGCCTGATACTTTATTCTCCTTGGGATATTCCTGTGCCCTGGCCTCCAATTCCTTATTATCCCAGGATTTATTCCTGCTGGAAGTGCCATTAATTGGCATTTAGTGCCTCAGATTTCATTTAGGGAGATGACAGACAGGGTTCCAGAGCTAGAAACACTTGCAGATTAACTCCTGCTATCACAGTTTGCCTTTTTGTTTTCTTGCCATCTCGTACCACCTTCTGAAAAATCATGTTGATTTTTCAGCTGGTGATTTTTCAGTGAGTGATTTTTCAGTGAGTGATTTTTCAGTGAGTGATTTTTCAGCCCAGGATTTTTTTTGTCAGCCTCAGTGGATCCCAGGTGGGATGTTATTCCCTGAGATGCTCAGACCTGCTGGATCTTGCAGCCTGAATGGAGCTGAGAAGCCCCTGGAGATGCCTGAACGCTCCCTGAGGGGAAGTTATCCAGCAAAGAGAGCTTTTCCTCTTTGCAAATGGGAACATTTTTCTGGAGCTCCTTTGGAACTCAGTGCCAGCTTTGAAAAACCTCCTGCAGCTCCATCCTCCCCCGTGGATTTCTGTGGCATTTGAAATCCAGGGAATGTCTTTTCCTTTAACCCCCAGGGTGGATTTACCCCTGAGCTCTGCTTGGGGCATCACCCAAAGCCAGTGCTGAGGGTTCAGCCAAAAATCCCCCAATCCCTGGAAAATCCAGGAATGTTGGAGGCCTGACTTGATTTCTTGCTTTTCAATCCCACTGGTTTGAGCAGGATTACAAAGACTTCAGAAAGAGAGGAACGCTGGAAATGCTTCTCAGTTTGAACCCATCATTTGTAGCTTATTAAAGCCCAGCTCGAGGTTTTTATTAGATAATCGATAAATCTAATCAAGTTTTATAGGAAGGGTGGTTTTATTTTATGCTGCCATAAATTCTCCTCATTTTGCCAATCAACATTTACAAGGGATTTGAAAAGCACTTTGGGAAAGAAACCCCATTGTGTGTCTCTCATCCAGATTCTCAACAGGAATTTGAATTTCTGTCCCTGTCATGCTAAAAGCAGAATTGAAAAAGTTTATTAAATCTGTGCCCCTAAATTGACCCAACACAGATATCTCAGATGGGAACTCATCCTCATAAACAGCTTTAGGCACAAGGTATGGATAGGGATGAATCACTGAAATAAATTCTGAGAGGTATTAAAAAAACCTCCAAATACTGGAATATTAACACAGCTCTTCACACCTTTCTGTGCTCTGGCATTAAATGGCTCTGGGATGGTGCCTTTGGAATTATTGGAAAATAATTCCAGAAACTGGAATGGTTTCACAGGAAATGTGAAACCCCCTGGAGCAGGGGCAGGGATGGTTTGTGTGCAGCGAGGAAAGCAAAGGCACGAAGGAAAAAAAAAAATCACCCTGCTCTCCTTGGTGCTGGAATTCCAAGGGAATTCAGCCTCACTCCTTGAGCAAAGTGCTCCAGGGACAATGCTCTTTTACAGCCAGACTCAAGGCAGAGGATCTATTCTGGAAAAAAAAAATTAATAATTTTTAAGCTGTGGAATCTGTCAGTGTTTCCTCCGAGAGACATATTAAACATAAAAATTATTTCAGTGTGTAAATCAATCCGTGCTGTCTCAATCTGTTACTCCTCTTCATTTTGGGTTTGGGCTTGAAATTAGAATGACATCAAAGTGATTTTGGGGGCAGGACTCAGGAGCTGCACTAAATTGAACCTTTGAACTGCCACAGGTGCAGGGCTCTGGGTATTTGGGAAGGCTGAGGATCCACAGGGAGCTTTGGAGCTGATCCTGCCCCAGCACAGCCTGGCCAGAGGAGCAGATTTCTCTCCCTGGATGAGTTTTACCCCTCAAGGCACTGTCAGTGCAGGATAAATGACCCCCAAAAAGTTGCTGGCTCTTAGTGCAGGGCATTCCCGTGCAGGATGGGATTTCTGGGAGCACAGAACCGCTGGAATTTCCCCCCATGCGCAGCTTTAAGCAGGCAGGCTCCTCGGGGCGCTCTCTCATTCCCACTTCTTTCTTTTTATTTTTTGTTAGGGAGGATTTTCTCCTCTGTTGCTCCCGTTTTCATCTCCTGATCCAAGCCCTTCTTGCTGCCCGTGTGCCTGGGGCTGTTTTTGGGACCCCCCTGCTCTGATCCCACCCTGCTCCCACATCCCAGTGAGGTGGGATCACCCTATAAATTCCAGCCAGATCGCTGGGATGCTTTTTTAAAACATCTTTTCCAACGTGAGCTTTGCTCAATATGACCCATGTGTGGACAGTGCTCGGGGGAGAGACGATTTTTGGTGTCCTGCAGGGAGTGTCCATGGCCCAACTTAAAAAATCATGGAATTCCTGAGGTTGGAAACCCCTCTGGACTCATTCAATCCAACCATTGCCCAGCACTGCCCCATGCACAGGGCTGGTAAACCCCTGCAGCGATGGGGATTCCATTCCCAGGCTGGACAGCCCCTTCCAGAAGAAGTTCTCCCAATATCCACACATTTTTGAGCCCTGATTTAGTTCAAGGACAGGCTCAGGAAGCGTTGCCAAGGGATTTCAGGTGCCCTTCTGCTGTGCAATATTGTGTCCTATTTTCCCAGCCCTCGGAGTTTGCGGACACCTCGGATTCAAGAGCCACCGCACATTTTAATTTCTTTTCCTGCTGTAATTTATTTGTGGCCAAGGAGACGTGGCTGGGTTATTTCTCCTCTCTTAATTGCTCTATTTTCTGGGAGTAACTCGCCTTTTGTGGCTGAGCAGGAGGTGACAGGGAATGTGACCTGGAATGATGCGACCTTCAACCCAGGGCAGGAGGCCTTTGAGTCATGGTAATCTTTCTTCCTGCTAAAGCAACTCTAATTTTAGAAGGAATTGTACTTATTCATAAGTTGGGATGATGCTTTTTTTACAGCACAAGGGGTTGGGAAGGTCCTGGCTCTGCAGCTGGAGCTGCTGAATTACAGGGAGCGGGGCCTGGGGGTCAGCCCTGGGGTCAGGAGGGGTTTGGCCTTTGGAGGCAAAACCCACATAAAATATCCATTATTTGCAGGCTAAATATAAAACAAGTCAACATTTAATAGGGAAACAGAACATTTAAATGGGACTTTTAAGTTCTTGCGTCCCCTCTGTGCTTGGTGCCCAACTCCAAGCAAGAGAAGCTGAGAAATTGGAATTTTATTTAATATTAACTGAGCCTTTGGGGGTGTTTTGGAATGAATTGAGGCACAGACTCCACGTGGAAATCCCAAAGATGTTGTGTGAACTCTTCTGGAGTTCTGAAGTCATCAGATTTTCCCACCCAGCCCAAAGAGCCCAGCTGCACTGGTGCTGTTACACCAAGGAACTCCTAAACCCAAGAGCAATAAAGACATTTTTCTGCTGCCAGAATTTTTGCCCGGATCCCATCTCTGCTCACCTGCTTGCCCAAGCAAGGATTTCCCCATTTTTCTCTCATTTATCCCAATCTTCCCTCCTTTGCCAGCTCCCCCAGCTCAGCGCTGCCAGGAAAATTTCCCAACCTCTCCTTTTGGGATCCTTGGAATTCTGATTTTCCCCCAGCTCGTTTTGACACCATCCCAACTTTTGCTGCAAAATCACTTTTCCAGCTCCCAGGGCTTCAAGGAGCAGCAGAGCTTGGCTTTACATCCTGCTGGCTGCCTCAGCACTGATTTCCATTGAGGTGCTTAAATGAATTTATTTTCAGGAAAACACTGACTTTCCATGGCTGAATAAAACCTAATTCTGCCTGACGAAAACACGGCGTTAAATAAAAGCTGATGCCATTGCATTGAGCAGCAGCAATTAGAATGAGTGGACAGAAAATTCCAATTTTCTGGGCACATTTCTTGTCCAGAGGGTCAGAGATTTTTATTTCTCTGGTTCTTCTTTAATTTGCAAAATGTCCAAGTGGATCCAGACAGGGTTTGTGTTTTATTAAAAAAACACGAGCTGGGTGCTCTGGCCAAGTTTGGAACAACTTCATTGCTGAAAATGCAATTTTCCCCAGGAAAACTCTCAGTGGATAAACTCTGGCACAGCCAGCTTGGCATTTTTAATTTATTTTTTTTTCCCCAAGCATGGGAATTTATTTATTTTTGTCTCTGTGGCTGTTTTGTTGTTTTTTTTTTCCCCAGATCTTCTCTCAGAAGTGTTGCTTTTTTCCAAGGTGAAGAGGAGTTACACAAAATTCTTCTGGAATTTTCCCTCTGCCAACTTTCTCTGGCTTTTAATCATTTTTTTTTTTTAATGCTCTTTTAGGTTTGGTTTCTCCCAGGTCTCCTTCCCCTTTTCCTTTCTTCCTCCTGACACTGGAATGTGTTCCCTTCAATATTTTTGGAGTTCAAAGCTTTCTTTTCCACCTTTTTTCTCCCTGTCCTGAAAACAGGGATTTTAATTAATGTGGAGGCAGCTTTAATAAATAATTATTTATTTTAATTTTTAAAATTTATTTGAATTTTTTGAATTTATTTGAATTTTTTGTTTCAAACGAAGTACTGGCTTCTAAAAGATCTAAAATGCTTTTAAAAAAATCAACTTTGTGACCCTCTTAATATCTGCTATATATCCTTTATTTCTTTGACTTTCTCACTGGGGGTGAATTCACTCAAAAATTGGGAATTTCTCTGTTTTTTAACTTTTATGGCTGGTTTGTCTCTGCTTCATCTCCTTCCTATGGGTTAATTATGGAAATCTTCACTTCCCAACCCCTGGAGCTGGCTAAAGGCATCCCTCTGATTTTTTTTTTTTTTTTTTTAAATATTTTTATTTATTTCTCCTGATCCTAATGCTCCACAAGACCAGGACCTTAAATTATTTAAAGTACATTGGAATTTTCTATGCTGTGTCAGTGCGAGTTGTAACCAAGAGAGATTTTTAAAATATATTTTTCATGAGGCAATAAAATCCCCTCATAATTCTGTTTGTCAGGCTTGAAGTGTGTGAATAAACATGGCAGGCAGTGGATGTATGGTCTGAATATTTTCAGCTATTTGATATTGATGTATAAATATATATATATATATATAAAAAAACCAGAATTCCTGTTCCAGACACAAATCCAATCAAACAGGGGAAGGAAAAATTTAAAAAGAAGATTTTTTTTTTTTTTCTGTGAGAAATTAAGCAAAAAACCCAAACTTTAAATCACTTTGGAATTGGGGGTTTTAGGATTTTCAGAAGAAAATGGTGGATATCATATTTGAGATGGGATTTTTTACTCTTTTAAAGACTTTTTGGGTTTTTTTTTTTTTACATTCTTAGAAATTAAATATATTTGAATGGAAATCCAAATGTTGTCAGCTCTTCCAAGCAGAAGCGTGGCTTTGCAGAGAAAGGAGAAATAAAACTCCTGGAAATTGAAATCTTAGAGGGGAAAAAAAAAATTCTATTTCCAGAATTCTGCACTTTTTCCCTGCAGTGATTTTTTTCCCATCCATCAATTCCTGCCTGCTCCCTGACGAAATAAAGACCACGATGACAAATCCTGAGACTCAGCCCAAATAAATCAATTTATTACCCTGGAATTGGGAGATATCTCCTTTCTGAAGGATGGCAGGCCCTGATCAAAAATAAACCTGGGAAAAACTGAATTTTCTGATTTTCCTGAACACCCAAGAACAACATCCAGGACGCTTCCATTTGGGTGGAGCCTGACTCTCATTCCAGCTTCACTCAGAGTGATTTTCCCTCTTCATTAATTAATTTTTAGGTGTCACCCATGCCCTGCCTGCCTAGGAAATATTTAGGGAAGAGAAATACAGGATTTTTTTACTGCTGCACAGTGTGGGACTGTGTGAAAAGGGATTTCCCTTGTTGTAAAATGTGGATTTCTCCAAAAACCTCTGGAGAAAAAAAGGCCAAACACTCCTCCCTGCTCACCTAAAAGATTCCAGGGCAGCTTTTCCCCCAGTGACCTGGATACAAAACAGGCAAAGCCAATTTTGTCTCCCCAGCCTGAACCCTGGAGTGGGATTTCTGAGGAGCCAATTATTAATAAACCAGGAGATAATTGGATTTAATAAGGAAATTCTGCAAGCCTCAGAAGGCCTTGAGCACCATGGGCTGTGTGCAGAGAGGCAGTTTATTATTTAATATTATTAAATAACATCATTTCATGTTTTCCTTCGTGACTTTGGCACCAGAAGTCAAAAGGTGCCAGTGGAATTTGCAAAACTGGTGCTGGGGAGGACGGGGTTAATCAGGCAGGACTGGGTGATCTCTGAGCCCTGAACGGTGGAATTAGGTATTAGGAATATAATCATTATTATATTCTGAATATTAATATTAAATAGGAATTAGGATTGGGGAGTGCAAGCCCAGGGTTGTGTCCTGGAGAATAATGAGCTGGGTTCCCCCAGGAGGAACAGGACCTGCAGGGATTTTCCTGGATTACAGGGAGAGTTCCCACACAAATCTGGGCTCGTGGCTCCTTGGGCTTGGGGAAAAGCACAAATGTGGGCTTGTGGTTTACCTGGGCTCAGGGAAAAAACCCAAATCTGGGCTTGTGGCTCCCTGGGCTCAGGGAAAAGCCCAAATCTGGGCTCATGGGTATCTGGGCTCAGGGAAAATCCCAAATCTGGGCTCATGGCTCCCTGGGCTCAGGGAAAATCCCAAATCTGGGCTCATGGCTTACCTGTGATCAGGGAAAAGCCCAAATCTGGGCTCGTGACTTTTCTGGGCTCAGAGAAAAGCCCAAATCTGGGCTCATAGCTGGCTGGGCTCAGGGAAAAGCACAAATGTGGGCTTGTGGGTACCTGTGCTCAGGGAAAAGACCAAATCTGGGCTCATGGGTATCTGGGCTTGGGGAAAAACCCAAATCTGGGCTTGTGGCTCTCGGGGCTCAGGGAAAATCCCAAATCTGGGCTCATGGCTTACCTGTGATCAGGGAAAAGCCCAAATCTGGGCTCATGGCTTACCTGTGATCAGGGAAAAGCCCAAATCTGGGCTCGTAGGTATCTGGGCTTGGGGAAAAACCCAAATCTGATTTTGTGGGTACCTGTGCTCAGGGAAAAGCCCAAATCTGGGGCTCATGGCTAGCTGGGCTTGGGGAAAAACCCAAATCTGGGCTCATGGGTACCTGGGCTTGGGGAAAAGTCCAAATCTGGTCTTGTGGGTGCCTGGGCTCAGGGAAAAGCCCAAATCTGGGCTCGTGGCTCTCTGTGATCAGGGAAAAGCCCAAATCTGGGCTCGTGGCTCTCTGTGCTCAGGGAAAAGCCCAAATCTGGGCTCATGGGTATCTGGGCTTGGGGAAAAACCCAAATCTGGTCTTGTGGATACCTGGGCTCAGGGAAAAGCCCAAATCTGGTCTTTTGGCTCCCTGGGCTCAGAGAAAAATCCCAAATCTGGGCTCATGGGTATCTGGGCTCAAGTAAAAACCCAAATCTGGGCTCATGGCTCCCTGGGCTCAGGGAAAATCCCAAATCTGGGCTCGTGGGTATCTGGGCTCAAGTAAAAACTCAAATCTGGGCTCATGGGTATCTGGGCTCAAGTAAAAACCCAAATCTGGGCTCGTGGCTCCCTGGGCTCAGGGAAAATCCCAAATGTGGGGCTGGAGCAGGTGGCAGGGAAAGCTCCTGGGGCTGGAGCAGCTCAGCTGGTTGAGCTGAGCAAACCCAGGGGTTTTTAGGAGGGGATGGTTCTGCTCTCCAGGAGAACACTGGGGGATGAACAGGGAGGGGAGAATCAGCGCCCTGAACACAGAACCTTTCGAGCTTTCTGTACGAACAGAAACCCATCCCCAGAAATGCACTGCATTTAACCTAAAACCATAAAGGAGCCCTTCCAACATTAAGTGGCAGCACTAAAATTGTGAGGCAAAGATGGATTTCCCTGCTCAGGAGCTGCTCCTGCCTGTGCTGAGTGTTGAAGGAGTCACCTGGGCTCCTAAACATTATTAGTTTATCTGAAAAAAAAAAGGATTTTCGGGCAGCTGTGGCTGTGTCAGGAGCGAGTGGAACCCTTTAATAACGAGGCAAACACGGATTTCCCTGCTCAGGATCCAATTCCTGCTTATCCTGGGTGTGGAAGGAGTCACCTGGAGCACCTGGGCTCCCAAAATCTCTCTCAAAAATTGGATTTTTGTGCTGCAGAGGCAGTGTCAGGAGCGAGTGGAACCTTTACCAACGAGGCAAACACGGATTTTCCCTGCTCAGGATCCATTTCCTGAGGAAACCCCACAAATCTTGGCCTTTCCCAATTAAACCACTGCCAACCCTGTTTTGCTGGAGTGCTTTAACACGATGAGTCGATTATTTCAGTGTAATTCCCTTTCCAGAAGGAGTTTGGGGCTCTGCTTTTCGGAGGAGGTATTATTTGCTTTATGGAATTGTGCAGCTCTGGTTGCCCTGGCAACGGGACAGTTTTTAAATTTAGAAACTAATTTGTTTTCTGTCACTTTGCTCTTCGCTGTTAAGGAGACAAGCTGTTTGCTATTAAATAAAAACTTAAAAAGAGGGAGAGATTAAACGTGGATAAAAATATAAAGTAGAAAATATCGTGGAGCATTCGCTTGGAGATGAAGGAGAAAGCCCTGGCAAAGCCAGGAGGGAAATTCCTGAATTTCTGGGGAATCAAAGGGAAGTTTTTGTGCTGCTGAGGGGGATATTTTGTGTGTGAATGGGAATAAATCCAATTATTATTTTGCTGCAAGGGATAGGAGGCCTGGAATCCCAAATTCCTGAGTTTATAATCCCGTTTTTTGTTCTCTACAGCAGTGGGGTGGCTTGGCCTCTTTAATTTTTGGCTAAAATAAAGAGATCATGAAAATGATTTGAGGAATTTGTGGAGTTAAGCACCTGGGAAATCTCCAGGTGAATTTTTTTCCCTCTCTCCCCAACAGCTGAGGGATCTCCTGGGGTTTGTCTGACCCATCCTAAAACCTCTCCTGGTGGAGATCCCAGAATAATCTGTTCCTCTCATCACCTCTACTCAGATATAGGGAAAAAAAAAATCCCATTTCCTGCTTAAATCTGCTTCTCTTTAATCCCTTTTTTTTCTTGCACCATTCCCAATGGATTTGTCCTTTCTCCTTTTTGCAGGACTTTTATCTCAAGCTATCAAGGGATTTTATTTTGTTTATCTTTATCTCTCTTGGGCCTCTTGAGGGTGTGTGGGGTGCAGGAAACACCAAAATTTGTGGTTAAATAAAAAGCAGAGGAACAGAATTCTTTGGCTGTAGCAGGGGCACCAGCCAGGTGTCCAGACCATTTTAGAAAAAATTTCATTTATTCTTGACCTGTGAGGGACTCAAATGCCTCCTTGAGCCTGAACACCTTCTAATTTCACCTTCTAATAATCATTCTAATTTTAATTCTAATAATAAATTCTAATAATTTCTATAATTCTATAGAAATTTCTATAGAAAATAGAAATTTTCTATAGAAAAACATAGAAAATTATTAGGATTATTAAAATAATTTCTAATAATAATTTCTAATAATCCTAATAATTTCTAAGTTTATTCATTATAAATTAGAATAAAAAGGAGGGGGCATAATTTGGTTGGATGATTTAGTTCAGACTACTGGATTATTAAAAAAAAAAAGGAAAATAAAAAAGGGAAGCACTCAGAAGTGCTGGTCAGTGTTACTGAGCAACAACTCTGGGAAGGAAATCTGCATTTTGGAGATCTTTCTGTCATTATATTTTCCGTTAGCATTATTTTATAATATAAATTGAATTAGATGAAATTGCAAAATCAGAGGTGCAAAATGAGAGGGAAAGCTCCGTGCTCAGAATTTCCCAGCGAGGCCAGCAGAGGATTCCTCAGGAAAATCCCGTGGTGGGAATCTCCTCTCAGTGCCATCAAACCAGCTCCATTAAAAATTCCAGAATTCCCAGCTCCATTAAAAACTCAGGATTTATCCCAGCAGCGAGTTTTTGTCTCGCTGGTTGGGTGGGAAAATCAAGGAAATGCAAAATATGAAGGAACGTTTCAGGTTTGTAATATAAAAATTCTAATTTTGTTTATTAATTGTAATAAAAATGTATGTATTAATTGTAATAAAAATTTTAAAACAAATTAGGAAGCTGACATTATTCCCAAGAAATGGGTCAGTCTCTGGAGGATTACTAAAGGGATGAAAAGGAGGTGGAAAAGGCAGAGCTGGGTTGCTGAGCTGCTTTTTATGGCTCTTTATTCTTTTGGATCGTGGGGCCAACCCAGGACACTCCTCAACATCCTCTGGCCAAATATGCCGTGGAAATAAAATAATAATTCTTCCCCAGTCCTTCTGGGAAGGTTTTGTGGCAAAACGAGCTGGTTTTTAAGGGATTGGCAGAGGTTTTTTTGTTTTAATGCTTTGTGCACGGTGGGTTTTTTTGAGCTTTAATTCTCCGGCTCTTTCTGGAGCTCTGGCTCGAGCTGGGATTTTCCCTTGGAGACAAAGGTGGTATTTTAGATTACATAACACAGGCCGGGTACTTTCCTTTAAACAACATTGAAATCGGCCTGGGATCCTTCCAGAAAAAGGGAGAATATAAAACATGGATGTTCCTGCTGGAAAAGCAGGTCTTTGAGATTAATTTTTGCTCATCAAAAAGGAAGCCAAGGCTTCTTTGAAATGAGTGGAAGAGCCAGGCTGGTGAACTCGGCCGAGGGGTGCCCTCCTCACTCTGCAGCTCTGAGAGCCCAGGGGGGGCTCTGGCTGCAGCAGCACTGACACATCCAGAGGGAAATCCAGCCTGGAGAGCGGGGAAAAGCTGTTTATGGACAGAGGGATCAAGTTCTGGAATGCTCTGCCCATCCCTGGGTGTGTTTAAAGCACTGGGTGCCACGGGCTGGGCTCCGTGATCCTGGAGCCCGAGGATTCTGGGATTCCAACCCAAGCTCTCCTTTATTTAATTCTCCCCTTTGGGTCATGACAGAAGTGCACAAACCCCGGAATTCCCTGGATTTCCCTGGTCCAGTTTGCTGCGACGCCGATTTAATAATCCGGATTATGCCAGAGTGGCAGGGTGGGTCTGTTTTATGGAGTTGCCACTGGAATATATTTTCCTTGGAAAACTCTTGGACAAGGAAACACACAGCATTTGTCAGCACTTTGTTAGGAGAGCTCTGAGCAGCTCCAGATGTTTGTTTTTCTTTTTTTCTGGGAGGAATCAGCAAAAGGCACTGACAGCTTTATTCACTGCTGACGTGAACTTGGATCCATCCCTGGAATGGCTTTGGAAGGACGATGGAATTGCAACAACACCCAGCCCCGAGGCTAAAATCAAACTCAGGCAGCCTTTGCTACACCTCGGACGAGCCTTTTCAGCCAAATCTTCCTGATTTCTCCTCATTTGGCCATTCCAATGATCCGAAAACACCGACCTGAATGGAAAATATTGGGAGTCGAGCGGGAAGCACACTGTGCAGGGCAAGCTGAGGGCTGCAGTGCCCAGCCTGGAGCATTTCTGCAGGGCTGGGCTGTAGCTCTCCTTATCAGCTCCGTGCCAGGGCTTATCTCATAATTCTCTTTTCACTGCTCACTGCCCCCCAGCCTGCTCGATTCCCTGCAGCTGCCAATGGCTCCTCTCCCTTGCTGGAAACACGTGGCCTCTCCAATTTCCAGGAATTTACAGCCTCCTCCTAATTTGGAGCAGGTGTTGGAACCTCTCTGCTGTGCAGCAGAAGGTTCATGTATTTTTCATTATAGATGGAGATAAATCCTGGTGCTTGGCACGGCCATCTGTCAATGGGTCTGTTCTCCTGGATTATAAATAAAATTGTTTGGGGTTTGCTTGGATTGATTTCATGGTGGACCTGGTGTTGAGGAAGGATCTCACTTCCCACATGGAGTTTTAGGGTTGGTCATTACCAACCTGCTTCGTTGGGGTGATTCTGGTAAAAATCAGGTTGTGGGAGTCAGGGTGTTTTTTTTGTGTTGGGGTGATTCTGGTAAAAATCATGTTGTGGATCAGGGTGTTTTTTGTGTTGGTGATTTGGTAATATCTGTTGTGGTGAGGTGTTTTTTTGTGTTGGGGTGATTCTGGTAAAAATCATGTTGTGGGAGTCAGGGTGTTTTTTTTGTGTTGGGGTGATTCTGGTAAAAATCAGATTGTGGGATTTGGGGTGATGTTTTTTTTTGTGTTGGGGTGATTATGGTAAAAGTCAGGTTGTGGGAGTTGGGGTATTTTTTTTTTTATTTGTGTTGGGGTGATTCTGGTAAAAATCAGGTTGTGGGATTTGGGGTGATGTTTTTTTGTGTTGGGGTGATCCTGGTAAAAATCAGGCTGTGGGAGTCAGGGTTATTTTATTTTTTTGTGTTGGGGTGATTCTGGTAAAAATCAGGTTGTGGGAGTGTGAGCCAAAAATTCTTGGGGTTTAATGTCCCTGCTTAAAGCTGATGGAGCTCTCCTGTGATTCAGGACTGCTCTGGTGGGATGTGACCCAGAATTTCTGAGACGATAAATAAAGACAATAAAGATAAATAAAGAAGAATAAAACCTTGGAAGGGGCTGTCCAGGGGAGTGATGGAATCACTGTCCTTGGAAGAGTGAAAATGTGCAGATGTGGCTCTTGGGGCCGTGGTTTGGGGGTGGCAGTGCTGGGGAATGGTTGGACTCCATGATCTTGGAGGAATTTTCCAGCCTTAGTGATTCTGTGATAATGGGGGATCTTGGGAAGAGCTTTTGGTCCTGTTGGAATTGTTGTGCTTTCCCAGGGGTAGCATTAAATACTCTGGCTGTGCCTCGGTGCTGTCTGAGCTCATTATCCCACTCTGCCTCTCCTCCCCTTCCTCAGAGAGAGGGAAATTCCCAACCTCATCTCTCCAGCTCCTGGCATCCCCCATGGGGGCCTCTCTGCTGCTTTTTGGGTAACCCTTTGTGTTTTCCAGCGTATTCATCACAGTTCAGGACCATTTTCAGGGCAGGGCATGGACTCTGCACTGAGCAGGACTGAAGGGATTTAGTTGTGGGACCTTCCTGATGAGCTCCCTCCAATAAACCCAACGGAATTCCTGATGGAGCTCAGGCAGTGGGAAAGGGCAGGGAGGTTCAGAGGTGGTGCCACGAGCCAGCAGAGAGCTGGGGTGGTGTGGGCATTCTGAAATCCAAGGGATTTTGGCAGAGTTTGCTCAGGTTTGGAGCTCGTTTAACAATGGGGTGGCACTGATGTGCCTCTGGGGGTGTTAACCTGGCAGAACCCAGGATATCTCTGGGGGTGTTAACCTGGCAGAACCCAGGATATCTCTGCAGGGATCTGGGGTGTTAACCTGGCAGAACCCAGGATATCTCTGGGGGTGTTAACCTGGCAGAACCCAGGATATCTCTGGGAGTGTTGATAACCTGGCAGAACCCAGGATATCTCTGGGGGTGTTAACCTGGCAGAACCCAGGATATACTCTGGGAGTGTTAACCTGGCAGAACCCAGGATATCTCTGGGAGTGTTAACCTGGCAGAACCCAGGATATCTCTGGGGGTGTTAACCTGGCAGAACCCAGGATGTCTCTGGGACATTCCTGGATGATCCCAGCTCCAGCCAGGGGGGGGCACAGACCCAGGAACTCCTGCAGCTTTGAGTTTGATCCATGAACAAATGAAACCTGTGAATGAAGAACTAAAATCACCAAAGTTTAGACAGCATGATAGTAGGAGTTGTAGAGTGAAAAGGGAAATGTTGGGGATTTTACCCTGGGGGCTCAGGGGGTGAGATGGAGGCACTTGGGCCCTGTCCTGTGCTCCTTCCTTCTTCTTCCCAACCCCATCTCCTTGGGGATGGTGGCATTGGGGATTGGATTGGAGTGGAATGGAACTGTCTGACACAGGTGATGGGCATTGGATCAGCACTGTCAATAACTAACAGGGAATTTGGAGTATAAAAATCAGTGGGCAGAGAGTGTGATAAAAATCAGTGGGCAGAGAGTGTGCCTGGGGCTGAGCTGGGCAGCCCAGACAGAAAATATCTGAGAGAGAAACAATAAAACAACCCTGAGAGCATCAGCTGAAGAGTCCTGACTCATTCTTGGACAGCTGGGTTGGGAGACAGAGACTTTTACACATCTGGGGTCATCCTGAGCAAAGCAACCCCCAAGATTAACCCAGCTGCAGCTGTGATGTTTTTGGGAGGGAACAGGCCATGTATCCCTGCCCGAAAAAATCTTAGGGGAAATTTTCCAAGAGCTTATTAATAGCAGAGCCTAAATATCCATCCCACTGCAAGAATGAACACTCTGGGCTCTGCTTAATTGTGCTGGCAATTAATTGGAGCCAGGAGCGTTTCCAGAGGAGCAGGAGAGGCTGGGGCAGCCTCCAGCCACTTTCTGCCCTCATCCCACCCAAAATGATCCAGGAAAACCTGGAGGAGAAGGGCAGGAATCCTGCAGGACAGGTCCTGGACAGCTGGAATTAAACTTACCCCATGGCCATGCTTTTGGGGATATTTGGAATGGTTCTTGGAATTTTGGAGGTAGAGAAAGCTTTTCCCCAAATCCTGGCTCATCACAGAAGCTCTCCTGCCTGTCCATGGTTTAAATATATGGATTTACCTTTGGGATTATAGCTGGTGCTATAATATAAAATATGTAATATTTAAAATGGTATTTTAAATTTAATATTAAAATATACAATGTATCATATTTTATATTATATGATGGCTCCTTTTTCCCTGAAAAAATAGCACTGAGAAAGGTGTGGTTTGGTTTTCAGGGAATATCCCCCTCCTTGCACCAGGATTTGACCAGTGAAGGGTCTGGCCAGGTCCAATTCTGTCCTTGCCATCCATGATTTTGTTGGGGTTTCTTTTCAGGAACAGAAGAATTAGTTCTTTAAATATAATTCCAGAGATTTTTCAGAGCTTGTTTTATGGTTTAATCCAAAGTAGGATTTGGGAAATGCGTGCTGGAATGAAGGGATCTGAGCAGATTTCAGCATCTCAGCTGCAGAAAGAAAAAAAATTCATCTGCTCCAAGTCCTTGGTGTCATTAATTCAGGGACTCAGGAACTGCAGCTTGCCTCTTTATTCCCCAACATGTCTAATTCTGGACCTGTGGAAATAAAATCATTATTATTAGTTCCCATAATTCCAGCATATTTCAGTCAGCTGGAAAAGAACGAGCACCAGTTCTGACTGCTTTGACTGATGGATGCCAGGAAATCAAATAGAACTCCAGCAAGGAAAGGATAAAAATAAATAATTGGGTTGTTCTTCCTCCTAAATTTCTGGGTAGTTCAGAATAAATAGCTGGGAGAAGTTTGGCACAGAAAATCTCAAGAGCAGGCAATCCTTTCTTGGGTGGTTTTACTGCAGGCTAATTAAAATAATTTGGTCATTAAGCTTTTGGGTTTTTTTGCATTTTGTGGTGAGATGATAGTCACAACTGGTCTAAAAATTTAAATATAATGACTCCTACAACAGACACTCTTGAGGCATTCAGAGCCAGGAAAAAGCTGTCTGAGGGATTTTCTTAGTGTGGCTTCTCACCCAATGAGGATTTTATTCTGTTTTCTCCTCCCCAAGTGCAAGACCTGCTTAGGGGACTAAAAAACTGATTTTTTTTTTTGCCATATTCAGCCCTTTCCTTCCCTTGACACGGTGCCACCATCACCAGTGAAGTGAAAGTTCTTCAGATCCTTCAATGGGAAATTAAATCTCCCCTTTCTGCTGATTTTATGGTGACAATGCCCTGCCTGCTTTGGCTTCCTGGCGTGCTCAGAATTTGTGCATTTTCCAAGAAATGACAGAGTTATCTCAGCCTGCAGCTGAGAGCAGCTCGCTAATATTAAGCTCTAATTTGGGAGGGTGTTCCAAAAAAATAAAACTTTACAAAAAAAAAAAGGGATAATGGACAGAATTGAGTTCTGCAGAAAGAGAAAACTTGGTAGGAATTGAGGGAAACACCTCAAAGGGATGGAATATTTCATCTCTTCTGCTGTGAGCTCAGGTTTGAAGGCTGTAATGGTTTGAGTGCATTAAAACTTTTGTTCTTTATGATTTTATTCTCTATCTAGACATAGCAAAAAATAAGAAATTAGCTACCTGCTCTTCAAGAGACCAAAGGGGAGCTGGAGATAAATTCTGTGTGCAGTTTAAAATTTGAACAGGATCTGTGTCTGCTCCACACCCCCTGGAACAGAAACGTGGCAGAACTTTAATTAATTCATTAAATTAATTAAAGAATTCTTTAATTTATCTCTCCACTGCCTGCCCTGTACCTCTGGAGAACCAAGATTTTGGTTAAATTCCATGGGGGAAGCGACCCGGATCTGGGGGGGAGCAGGAATTCCTGCAATAAAACTTGGAAATTTCAATTTGGGAGAAAAACCTTTGTCTAAATTCCATTGGGGAAGTGTCCTGGATCAGGGGTTGAGCAGGAATGCCTGCCATAAAATTTGGAATTATCAATTTGGGAGAAAATATTTTGGCTAAATTCTGTGTGGGAAGTGGCCTGGAGCTTGGGGTGAGCAGGAATTCCTGTAATAAAATTTGGAATTATCAATTCTGGGAGAAAAGATTTTGGCTAAATTCCATGGGGGAAGCAGCCTGGATCTGGTAGTGAGCAGGAATTCCTGCAATAAAATTTGGGGATTATCAATTTGGGGTTATCAATTTGGGATTATCAATTTGGGAGAAAATACTTTGGCTAAATTCCATGGGGGAAGCAGCCTGAATCTGAGAGGTTAGCAGGAATTCCTACAATAAAACCTGAAAATATCAATTTTGGGTGAAATTATTTTGGCTAAATTCCTTAGGGGAAGTATCCTGGATCTGGGGGTGAGCAGGAATTCCGGAATTTCTGGGCTGGTGGCAGAGAAGCTGGCTCAGGGCAGAGTGGAGGTGCCTTTTCCTCCCTATTTCTTTTCTGGGGGTGAGGAATCCCCCTCACAATTCCCAGCTTTGTTCATCCCTTCAGAAGGAAGCTCAGTTTGGGAGTTTTTTATATTTTATTTATATCTAATCTGGAATCTCTTTTTGTCCTTGGCTGGATGTGCCCATAGCAGGCAGCTCTGAGATTGCCATCAAGATGTGAGAGGACAAACCAGCCAAATTTTAAGTGCTAAGCATTCCTCCAGAAGATAAATTTTTCAGGGTAACCAGCAAAAATCCCCTTTGTTATTCAATGTTCTTTTTGAGGTTTAGGAAGCCAAGTGGAATCTGGGTTGGGCATTTTGTGTAGGAAGTGTTCTCATGCCATGTTTTCCAGAAAATATGGCATATATAAAAATAATGAAGTGATTTTTTCTTTCTGTGTAATAAAATATTTCTGGATCTTTAAGCCCAGTTCCCAGGGGGAAAAGTATGGGAATTGTTCTCCAATAACAAGTTTCCCATTTTGTTTTGTTTGTGGGATGACAACACTGAGTAATCACAGAGCATTATTTACAAAATTAAACCAACAGCAGTGCCTGCAATTCAAAGAATTAATATATCCACACACTCAAAAAAAAAAAAAAAACCAAAAAACCCAAATGAATTAGAGGGAATTCATTTGTCTGACAGCCGTACAAACTGAATAATAAAATGGAAAATAAAAAGAGAGTTTGGAGTAATTTGGCTGGGAATAATTTGAGATGGGAAGAAAGAATGTAGGGGGAGGAAGAGGAAAGGAAAATAAAATATTATTTGGAATTAATTTGGTGTATTCCTACAGGAGGAACTGCACGAGGTTACAGGTGTGTGGGTTTTGAGTTCTTTGCTGATCCCCTCTTAATTTTAGACAGAAGATGTTGAGGAAGGGTTTTTCTTCTGGGTGAGATCTGGAATTTTTGTGTTTTGTTTTTGGAGTTCCCTGGCAGAGGCAAAGAGGGAGCAGGACGGGATGAGCTGCACCCCTGGAACTCCAAGGCTGGGTTCCTCCCAGTAGGAAGTGGGTAATCAGTAAAGCTTTCTGTTATGAAATGTGTTTATTTCTGGGTGTTTTGGTGAGGAACGTGGATCGTGCCCGCTGGGAAAAGCCCGGACTCTGCACACCCCGAGGGTTTAGCAGAGTATTCTCTGCCTGGCTGATTTTTACATCATCATCCTCCCAATATAAATGCAAATATCCGGAATTTTATTCTCATTCAGGCTTAGCGAGGGAGCCGTTAGCGCTGATTCCCACCCCGATTATTGCTCCCACTTTTCCAGGAGTGTTTTTAATCTGCTCCCATTCCATGAAGTTAAATTCCCCTCCAGGTCGGGGCATTTTGTGTGTGCCAACATCAACTGCACCCCTCGAGGTTCTTGATGAGGAATTGCTTTAGAACTTCGCTTGGACACTTGGGAATTCCTTACAATCAGAGTTTTATTTCTCATTCCTTTAATTTTTTTATTTTTTTCCCCACTTGCTGTACTTAAAACTGGTGTAACAATATTTCCCTCGGGTTTTTTACTGACCACGGACACGAAGATTTAGAAGATCACCAGACCTAGAGGTAAAATTGACTTTTTGATGCCACGGAGAGACACAACAGAGATGACAAACTTGGAGTGAGAGGAGAATTTTTTGATTTTACTTTATGTACCTTTTATAGAAACGGATTACATTGGAAGATAGAGGTCCAACCTCTTTAATTTTACTGGTTTTAGAAAATGTCTATTAATTGTCTTTCCTAACAGGAAGGAATGCCAACAATAATATTGTTTATAGAAAATTCACGAGAAACCGACTCCTAAATGTATAAACAATCAGAAGGTCAGAATGAATAGTTAAAGAATAAAGTGACAAATTCCAACCCTGTCCCGGCTGGGCTTGGGAATTCCAGCAGGGATCCAGCTGGGTTTGGGGATTCCAGCAGGGATCCAGCTGGGCTTGGGAATTCCAGCAGGGATCCAGCTGGGTTTGGGGATTCCAGCAGGGATCCAGCTGGGTTTGGGGATTCCAGCAGGATCCAGCTGGGATTGGGGATTCCAGCAGGGATCCAGCTGGGATTGGGAATTCCAGCAGGGATCCAGCTGGGTTTGGGAATTCCAGCAGGGATCCAGCTGGGTTTGGGGATTCCAGCCCTGTCCCAGCTGGGTTTGGGGATTCCAGCCCTGTCCCAGCTGGTTTGGGAATTCCAGCCCTGTCCCAGCTGGGTTTGGGAATTCCTGATGCTGTGATATCAAGGAGAGATGCAACAGAGATGACAAAGTCGGATCAAGAGGAGAAAGAGAGGGTTTATTTTTTTGACCATATTTTATACCTTTCACAGAAAGGGACTGCATTGGAAGACAGAGGTTCAACTTCTCCAATTCTCCTGGTCTTAGAAAATGTTCATTAATTGTCCTTCTTACCGGAAGGAATGCCAACAATAACATTGTTTATAGAAAATTCGCGAGAAACCGACTCCCAAATACGCGAACAATCAGAAGGTCAGAACGAATAATAAAAGAACCAAGCGACGCAGAATTATTTCACTCTTGGCTCTTTTGGCGAGCAGGGCTAGCACAATTCAGCGAGCCGGGCTAAACTGCTGCCCGCTGCTCTTTCGGGCAGCCCGGCAGTGCTGCAGGCTCCGGTGACCCGCAGAAGTTTTCCTCTCTTTCCCGATTTTAATCCATGCCTCGGGCATTGCCGGGGGTTCAATCAAGCAGCAGACAAACCGCGCTGCGCTGCTGAGCTCCAAAGCCTGAGCGCAAAGTTCCGTCAGAAAATGTGCGTGCGGCACACGGAGCTCTCTGGGTTATTCCAGTAAAAAATCAGCGGGTTAGGGGCTGTAGGCTTTGAAATTTTTTTTTTTTTATTTTATTTTTTTTTTTGGGTAAGGAGTTCCAAGGCTTTTCCTTTTGTATCTGTTTATTTTTTAATAAAATTGCCATTAGCCTGTGAAAGTTTTATTATCGTCCGCTGTGCTGAGCGCTCACTTTGTCACTTTGCGTTTGTTTCTGCGGCCGGGAATTGTTTAGCTGGGAAAACGTGCAGGGCCTGCAGGTGGCATTCTTGGGCAGATAAATCGGAATTTCGGCTGCTGCTGGGAAGGGCAGGGATTTCTACCGAGAATTTTCTTTTTTTTTTTTTTTTTTTTTTTTTTTTTTCTTTTCCTGAAGAAATTTTTTTCTTTTTTTTTTCCCCAGGTCGCAGAATTGTAGGATATAATATATAATATATAGCAGATTTATAGGAATAACCTATAAGAATTATGTAGGAAATATGGCTGTGTATTATATATTTTAATTATAGTATCTATGTAAATATAGTATATATAATTATATAAAAAATTCTATATTATAATTGTACATATATAAAATAGCTATAATATGTATTATATAATACGATATAATATATAATATATAGCAGATTTATAGGAATAACCTATAGGAATAATGTAGGAAATATGGCTGTGTATTATATATTATAATTATAGTATATATGTAATTATAAATATATAAATATAGTATTTATAATTATATATTATATATAATATTTTATATAATTATATATTATAATTATACACATATATAATAGCTATTATATATATATTATATTATAGGATATAATATATAGCAGATTTATAGGAATAAACTATAGGAGTATTATAGAAATATGGCTGTATATTATCTATTATAATTATATATACACATAATATTTTATATAATTAATATCTATTATCTATTATAATTGTAGCATATAATTCTATATATACACACAATATTTTATATAATTTTATCTATATATATATTAGTGTATAATCCTATAAATGATGATATTGTGGGGTCGTGGCGCTCCATCCCTTGTGAATTCCCTCTCTCCATCTTTCCTGAACCCCTTCAGGATGGGCACAATGAGGTCACCCCCAATTTTCTCCTCTCCTGGCTGATTTCGGGCACCCCAGCAGCACTTCTGCTCCCACATCCCGGCTTTCCCTGGAGATTTCCTTTGCTGGGAGCCCCTGAAAGCATCACTTTCATATAAAACAAGTTCGGGTCAACAGGAAAAAACCCGGTGTGGAAATAAAACCCCCTTGGCCACGGAGGTAACCCTGATTAGGAGAGAAGAGATAAGAAATATTCCTTTATTATCCAAAGTCACAGGCAGAGTGAAGCGTCCTTAATGGACAGGCACAGCAGGATAAGATCGGGTGAGGAGGAGCTGCGGTTTGAGTCATTTTATGGGGTATAATTGACTTTCTTTGAGGGTTTCTTCCGTGGCTTCTCTTCAGGAGCTCTTGTTTTAATTGTCAGATGAGCTGAGCGGCAGCGCAGAGGTGATTGTGCAAGGACACCGTGGGCTGTGCTGGAAGACAAAGAGGAAAAGGCACAAAATAGAGGCAGTTTTAATCTTGGCCTGTGTCTGACATTGAGATCTGGCACAAAACCTCCAGGAGGAGAAGAGGGGGTGAGTCTGGAAGGATCCTGAGAATTTAAAAAAAAAAAAAATCTCATCCAATTCCACCCCTGCCTTGGCAGGGACACCTCCCACTGTCCCACCATGTCCAGCCTGGCTTTGGGCACTGCCAGGGATCCAGGGGCAGCCCCAGCTGCTCTGGGAATTCTGTTCCAGCTCCTCCCCACCCTCCCAGTAAATTCCCAGAAACACAGAGATGGGAATTTTCTACTTTTAGGTTATTCCGTGGCTCTTTCCTCAGTTTTATTGAAGGATGTGGCTTCTGTGCTCTCGGGGTTGGGCGTCCTGAGCAAATGATGGAGCTGGGGAGGAGGTGGAGTTTTCTGTTCAAATGTGGTGATTTTGGGAGCCCAAGGGGAAGAGATTTCTCTGGGTGTAGAAGGCATCGAAGCCATCCTCAGGGATGAGCTGCTGCACTGCCCTAAGAGGTAAGGAGAGGATAAGAAAGAAGAAAAAGTATCTATTCCCAAATTTACCTAAATTACCTCCATTTGCCTGAAAGAGTCTATTTTTTTTAAACAGCACTGGAAGATTAAGCTGAGCCCATTTTCCCACACTTTTTCCATCTTTTCTCTCTTGTGATCTGTATTCTGGGAATATCAGAGCCCCGCAGCCGAGATCACAAGATGGAATGGTTGGGATATCAGGGCAGGAATGATAATGCAATGCCTTTTTCCTTTTGATTTTCATCCTGGATCCAGCTCTGTGTCACATTAAAGAGGGATCTGTGCTGGTGCTGGGACGTCGCTGTCCTTCCCAAGGTTACAGACCTGGGCTGGAAGACAAAGAGAAGCAAAATTGTTTAACTAGAGGAGAGAAGTTTCACTTTCCTTGCTCTTGTTTTCCACGTAGCCCTGTCACTGGTTTATCAGGAGCAAAATATATTCCAAACACATGCTGGAATAAACAGCTCAGCTCTGATGGATGCTCAATACGGAGCTGTCGGAGCTGGATGAGTTTACACTTTAATTATTTATTTTTTGGCTCTTCAAATGCAAAGACCAAGAGTCAGGGACGTCATGGAGACTTGTGACATTCAGTGGCAGACACGGAATTAAAAACAAAACCCACCCAAGAACGTGTTGCTTTCATTCATGCAGTGACTCCTGCAGTCGTTCCTTACCCCTGGCAGATTTCACATTCCGGGCAGATAAACTGTAATAAATATTCTGATAGTTAATAATCATTTGGGGGCAAAAGCCATGTTCAGCTCATATCGAATCTTATCAAATGATTCTTGTCGACTCGGTGGCAGCGCTGAGACCTCAGTGTCTGCTCACACTAATCCAATCAGATTATTAATTCTGTGGAGAGTGATGATTTCATTTTTTTATCAGCCCCGATTGAGCAAAAGCTCCTTGTGCAGTGGGGAGAGAGGGGCTGGGAGTCTCTGGAAAAATTGTGTTCTGTGGCATGGGGAGGGGTGGGAGTGGATGGGGTTTAAGGTCCCTTCCATCCCAAACCAGCCTGGGATTCAGGGCTGCCTTGGCCCTGGAGGGTTCCGAGTTTTCATCCTGCTGGGACAGAGCTCTGCGGACTCGCTGCTCTTGTGGCTGAATCATTTTGAGGCAACAACAACTTTTTGGTTTTGTTTTTTCACTCCCGTGGGGTTTCTGTGCTCCGTGGAGGGAAATGAGGGTGGCTCCAGAACAAGAAACCCATCAAGGGTTTCATGCTCCGGGCTGTGCTGGGTGAATGACGAGCAGTGAAATGCTGTCTGTGCGGATTTGGGGGTTGGTGCAGCTAAAGGGAATCCCCTGGAGCCACGCCTGTGTTTCAGGAAGGTGTGAAATCCACTTTTCCTGCTGTGAACAGGGGGGTAGTGATTGCTGTGAGCAGCTCCTCTCTGTGCGAGCAGCACATTCCACTCAGGGGAACGTTCCTCCTTACATCGGAGACGTTTTAAACTCAGTTTGTGTAATTTCTCTGAGCTCTACGGTACCAGAAACATAAAATAATTCACTAAACAAGCCCGGTATTCCACGTGTTAAAGGAACATTTCCATGGGAGCCCTTGGTAAGGAATGAGGGGCAGCATTAAATGAAGTTTAAATAAAACATGAGCTAGAAAGAATGTGTGGAAATTCTGGAAAAAATACCTGGGGGATGCTGACCAGCCAACACATTTCAGAGTAGCTGTGCCAGGAGTTTTATGCCCCAGACAGTGCTGGAGATATAAAAACCCATCAAGGAAGAAAAAAAAAAAAAAAAAGATGATGAATTTTAAAAAGTCTGGGTACTAAGTATTATTATCAACTTAATTGTATACTAAAAGGAAGGAGCAAATTCGGGTCAAAACTTACAGCCATCATTTAAGCTGATAGCTTGCTATATAAAAACTTTAAGGAGCACTGGGATCAGAAGAACAAAGCTGATAAAAGGAATTTCTGGGTTATTTCTCAGCTTTGAAACCTTCCTGAGGTCAGCAAGGCTTTCAGCTGCAAAGGAAGGGGCTCCAAACTGTGGGGCAGAGCCACCCACGATGCTAAATGCACCTGAGTGAGGATAATTTCAGGTTTGCTGCTTGTTCCTGGTACTTTGGATGGTGTTTGGATCAGAAAAAAACCAAACTCCTCCTGGAAAAGGCTTCAACTGACCAGAATTAATTTTCTAAAATCTCTGCAAGTGCTTCTATCTATTGGGGGAGATGTTTGAAACCAAGGGCTGAAGTCACTGCAGAGCCTTGGAGGACACAAACCTGGGGGGGATTCATGAGATCTGCAGGAACCATAAAAAAACTTGGATTAAAAAGGACATTAAAGCCCATCCAGTGCCACCCCTGCCATGGCAGTGTCCCCCAAGCCCTGTCCAACCTGGCACTCCAGGGATGGAGCATCCTCAGCTTTCTGAGCTGTGCCAGAGCCTCTCCCCCCTCGGAGTAAAGAAAACAGAGCTCTTTTCATTACAGAGAACAGAATTTTACAGTGTTTTCCTCCCCCTTGTAAAAAACCCCCAAAATCACAAGGTGTGAGGAGTTGCAGAAAAGTTTTCTCCATGATCATGTGTTCACTCCAAAGGGACATTTCTGAGATGACAATATTTTAGTACAAGCCTTAAAACTGATTAAGGAAGTACAATTTTATAATAAAAGTATTACTAAATAACCCCCAAATTCCTTCTAACAGAGCATCTCTCTGAAGTTCCCTCTTCCTGAGGGCGTGGTGAAGGATTGCTGGATGCAGGGTCTGCTGAACAAGAGAAACTCCTTGGATTTCTGAATTTTTCCGGATATCATCCTGGACACATTTGAAATGTGTGGGTTTCATGCTGGCTAATTTGTTTCAAAAGAGACTTTCTCACCTTTCCTTCCCTTTCCCTTGAATTTGGCACCTTGTGCTAGTAATTAGTGATATTGGATACTACAGGAAATCTCTTGGTAGGGTTTAATCCCACATCATTCCCGCATTTATATGAAGTCTGGATTCTCATCCCACATGAGAGGGGGATGAATTGACAATTTTTAATGCTTGACAGAGCAGGTAAGAAATGTAACTCTGTGTTTTCTTATGTGCACATGCTGCTCTCTCAGGCTTTGTATCCTGCCTGTAACATCCCACAGATTCCTGTGGAAAATCCCAGTTTTCTGGGGCTGTCACACCCCAGTTTTTGTCACTGTGCAGCCCCAAGCTGCTCCTGTCAATGGCACTGGAGATTTTTGTCAGCCTGAGGATACTTGAACCCATCAGGGCAATTTAGAGCATTGCCACGAGCAGAGTAAAAGCACAATTATTTTATTATTTCCACCAAGCCAAGGTGAGTGGAATCCACTCTGGTTTTTCCTGTGATGGCAGCACCAAGGCCAAAAGCAGAGGATCCAGGATTTTCTAACCAGAACAGAGTCCTGAGGCACTTTTGATTTTTTCCCCCCAAAATTTCAGCCAACTCAAAATTCAGCATGAAATCCAGAGATGTGTAAAACAAGTTGTGGAGCAAAACCACAATTATTTTACAATTTCCTCTAAGGCCAAAAGCAGAGTAATCAGGATTTTCTAACCAGTCCAGAACCCCAACTCTCCCTGAGGCACTTTTGCTTTTTTCCCCCCAAAAATTGCAGCCAACTCCAAATTCTGCATTAAGCCCAGCGATGTATAAAATCAGGCATGGAGTAAAAGCACAATTATTTTACAATTTCCAACAAGCACCAAGGCCAAAAGCAGAAGATCCAGGATTTTATAACCAGAGCAAAACCCCAACTCTCCTTGAGGCACTTTTGCTTTTTTCCCCCCCTAAAAATTTCAGCCAAATTCTGCATTAAACCCAGCCATGTGTAAAACAAACTGGGGAGTAAAAACACAATTATTTTACAATTTCCACCAAGGCCAAAAGCAGAAGATCCAGGATTTTATAACCAGAGCAAAACCCCAACTCTCCTTGAGGCACTTTTGCTTTTTTCCCCCCCTAAAAATTTCAGCCAAATTTGCATTAAACCACCTGTTAAACAACTGGAGTAAAACATATTTACAATTTCCAAGGCCAAAAGAAGTATCGGGATTTAACCGCCAAACCAACTTCCTAGCACTTGCTTTCCCCCCCTAAATTTAGCAATTCTGCATTAAACCAGGATGGTCAAGCTGGGTTTCTCATTCAGCTGCTGCCTGCTGCCCTCAGCTCCATCCTTATCTTTAATAAAAGCGTGATTTCGTATTCCCGGAGTTGTCGCGCCGAACCAAAACAAGCCGTGCACGGGAATATTTCCCATATTTCCCAGGAATATTTCTGATATTTCCCTCTCTTTCAGGTGGCATTGGAGTGGCCAGGGTGGCTCCTGGCAGCCTGTGACACGTGTCAGCCCTGGGTGACAAGCAGCAGGAGGAATAGATTCGGGATGGGGAGGGAATGAATGTGGGAATCGATGCAGTGAACGGTGCGGGGCCCGACGATTTCATGTTTTATGCAAAAGTGCAAACCCTCCTGGAATGTGTTAAGGAGCTCAAAAGCATTTACAGAGCGAGCAGAAGGGAATGTGGAGAGAGCAGAGCAGTGAGCAAAGCCTGGGTGGCTGCTTTGGCTGCTGGCGGCTCCGCGAGCTGTTTGCTTCTTAAAAACTCCAGTATTTTAGTGATAAAGCCTCATTTAATGGAGTTATGCAGTGATTGCATTATCCCACCTGTGAAAAACGAGGTTCTCTTTCCTGGTAAAGTTTAAAAATGTTTAATAGAGACAGTAAGAGACAGATAAATAAAGCAAAGGTTAAAGGGCTGGGTGCCTTGGTGTGCTGCCAAGAGCGTGCCGGGTGTTTTGGAACCTCCTCTTTTTATCCTGTTCTTCATGCATGGATTTATGCATATTCCAACTTTTCTGCATGGCCACTCCTTGGGTTTATGAAAAACAAGGTTCTCTTTCCTGGTAAAATTTAAAAAGATTTAATAGAAACAATAAGAGAAATAAAAATAAAGCAAAGGTTAAACGCTCTTGAGGCTCTGCCAAGAGCACGCTGGTGTTTTGGAACCTCCCCTTTTTATATATTTAAGTTCTTCTTGCATGGTATATACATATTCAAACTTTTCTGCATGGCCACTCCTTGGGTTTGTGAAAAATGAGGTTCTCTTTCCTGGTAAAGTTTAAAAATGTTTAATAGAGACAAAAGAGAAATAAAAAATAAGGCAAAGGTTAAACTCTGGTGTTTTGGAACCGCCCCTTTTTATATATATAAGTTCTTCATGCATGGATTTATGCACGTTCACTTTTCCAGGAATTGTTCTGCATGGTCACTCCTTGGGTCTGTCAAGCTCAATTCCACTTTTATTGGGTTCTTATCATCTTTTGATTTGGGTTTTGGGGCTCTTTTCCACAAGTAGTGAATGCTGAGAGTCACTTGGGTTTCTTTTGGAAGTGATCTATTCAGGCAGTTAAACACACTACACCTGAATTCCAGACTACAGTAAAAAACTTATTATACATCTATTCAGGCAGCTAAACACACTAAAAACTACAGAAAAAACCCATCATACTTATAACACTCATTCTAACGTTTGTGAAAAGCCAACACCAAAATGTGCATTTCTAACACTGCCTAAAGGTTGTGGTGTTGTTCCATTAGCAGTGAGAAAAAAAGGGATTTTTTCCTTAATTTTTTCCTTAACTTTTCTCATAATAACATGAAGGAAATGTGGTAAAAATGGCTTTTTTTTTTTTAGTCAGCCTCATCCTGCAGAGTGATTTTTGTGACTGCCTCTCTTGCAGATCACTCTGGTTCTGCTGAGAACTCGGACCTTGCTTTCAATATCCATTTTTGTCAGCCTGCAGTTCAGTTCTTGCTCTGAAGACCTGAAATGTGATGTTCTTTTCAAAGTCTCTAAGAAGGAAAAGAGAGCCCCAGTTTTACAGTTGCAAATAACTGGGTGCAAATTTGCTGAGTTGTTTTATTACTTTGAAGTGTTTGATAGCTGAAAATCAGGGAGTTGAATGTCTGTAATGTACTTAGGGAATTATTGAGTATTACAGGCTGAATGGAGGTAATTTTTAATTTATTTTATTTTTTTTAAGTGAGGCTGGGCCAGGGTGAACTTGATTACCTGAATCATCTGTCTATGTCTACAAACATAAAACTTTTAAAATATTATGAATAATCCCTAAAGTCATGAGCTAGAAGGGTGAGATGATTAAAATTCATGTGGAGTCCACCCTTCTTGCCCTTTTGTATTTTGGCCCTCTGAGTTCTTCTCTATTACTGTCAAAGATAAGAATAAAACTTTCTTAGGTCAAAGTGAAATTAATTTTGAAATTTCTTCAGTTGGATAAATTAAAACCCCATGAATCTGCAGGAGTTGCTGACACCGTGTAAAGAAAAATACCTGCATGATACAAAAGAGTTCTGAGAACTGGTACTGAATCTTGGATTTTAAAAAAAGAAAAGGCCTTTTATTGATTAAATGTGCAGTTTGTATAAAGAAAAATAATTACCTCAGCTCTGACTTGGTGCTCAATGTGAAGATGCCAAAATATCTGCCCACTAAAGTAAATTATTTTCTATATTTTTGCCAATGCTTCTCAAGGTGGAAAACTGCAAAGGAATTTGGATTTCTTCCTTGAGATATTCATATTCAGATAACCATCCATTAACGTGGGTTTAATTCTAACATATGCAAAAGAGGAGTGCAAAGAATTTGGGTTTTATGCATGAACATTTTTGTCCTGAAAGTTTTTAGGCTGTTTGCTCAGGAATTAGCCCTGCCTGGCATGAAAATGAGTCTCATTGCTGTTAGAAAAGGAGAAAAATCTGTCTGTGCTTGAAGGGTTTCATAATGAAAACAGAAGGAGAAGGTCAGAACCTGATGTTGGAGTGTTTGGGGGTTTTTTTGCCACTAATATTTCACAGATTTCTAAGTAATCACCAGCACCAGTGCCTGACCAATAATTAACTTCTCCAGGTAAAGGTGAATTAAGCAGCTGAAAGATTTCTTTCAAAACCTGACGTGGGGCAGAAATGGCTTTTATCTTTTCTTCTTTAATTTAATTTTTAATTTTTTTAATTTTTTTATTTTTATTTTTTTTTTTATTTTGTTTTTTTTTTTTTGCTGGTGGAATCATATTTTATTTAGATTTGGGATTTTTTACTTTTAAATGAAGCAATAAAACCTTTAAATGTTTTCTCCTGCATCCCTGTTTCTCCTGCGCTGCTGCTCTGAGTGATGGAGCCGAGCCTGAGCCTCACACTTTGAATAATGCATTAATTTCTCTGCAAGATGTGCAAGGCTGGAGACTCATTTTTGTCAGGATTCTGCTTCTGCTTACTTTGAACAGAAACTTTTTGTTCCAGCTGAATGTCAGGGGGGAGGAATTCTTGGATGTTCCTGCGCAATGAACAATTTTTCCAGTGGAAAGGGTGCTCAGCTGGAGCTTCCCACTTGGAATTTATGGTTTGGGCTTGTTATTGCTGGGATTTCTCACTTTTTTTAGGAATTATTGTCCATCCTTCAAACTGGCAAAATGCTGTGTGAGTGGTGAAATTGAGGGAAGTGATAACAAAACCTCTCCTCTGCTGTTTGATCCTTTTAAATTCAATGAAAATGCTCCTTAAACGGGGCTAAATGGCAAAAGCAAAGGGCTGTTCAAAAATGCCCCTTCCTCACCCCAAAATGGAATTCCAAAGGATATCTCCAGCCTGTGGGTGAAGTTTTCCTGCAGTTTGAAAGCTGCAGTGGCACCACCTCCCTGAAATCAGATATTGGCCTTGCTTCATGGGAAGGAAAATCGAAATCCCCAGAGGTTTGGGATGCTCCTGGAGAGGCTCACCCAGAAGTGTCTCGAGCAGGGAATAAATTCCAGCTCAAACCTTTATTAGAAAAGCGAGGGTTTGGGCAAGGATTAAATATTTTGCCTCGTGGGTCAAATGTGCATTTTGATAAATCCTGCAGTGCTGAAAGGGAGAGGTGCAGGGCAGATGAACAAATGCCACTGCTGGCTCTGATTTGGGCACTGTCACTGCTTTGACAGATTCATTTTCTTTCCCCACACTGTGATTGAGAAGTGTCCCTGCCTGGGGCTGGGGCAGCTGCTGCAAGGGCACTGATGAAGGTCAGCAGCCTCCCAGGAATTTTATTTTCCTGCCACTTTTGCCTGCTAGGGTCAAGGCTCTTCTCCTTGCTCCTAGAAAATGTAGGAAGCAATTAAGATTGATTCCTGCCATGAGCTGTTTGATTTATTTTGAGTGTGATTGTCTGGACAGGAGGAGAAACCCCAAATGTTCTCCTGTCCAACCTCGTTGCTTGGTCTGGAAAAACTTCCAATGCATTGGAAAAGTCATTAGAAGAGCTGATGGGTTTTTGTCTCTCAATCTTTGACTAAAAATATGTATTAGATGTACGTAATGCTGTTCAGGCAAATTTTTTTTTTTTGATAAATAATCTGCCACTCATCCAGTGGCTATGTGAGAAATCTGTTAAAATATTCCTGAAAGATGGCAAAATATTTATCTATCACCTGTATCTGGGGCTGTGGAAAGCCATCCATTATTTCCTGACACAGCAAAATGCCAGGAAAATGCAGCCATTCCCTGGCTGGCAACACAGCCTCTTGTTTGCACCTATAAATATGTGCAAAATCAATGATTAAAAGGCAAAACTTAGAGAAAATCAGCTAACACTGTGTTCCTCCTCCTCTGTCCAGTGTGGGGTGTGGTTTTATGCAGACACCTTGATATTCCAGGGGGGTTTTTGGAATCCCTGCTGTGGAATGGGTCGAGGCCACTGCCATGCAATTCCAGAGGGCAGAGGGCTGAGAGGTGCCCAGGGGATTTCTCAGGGGGTCACTGGGAAGATCCAAATCTCCTTTCCTTGTTTCAGAGAGAAATGGGGCTTCTGTTTTCAGGAATGTCTGTACTTCGAGTTGGGGAGATCTGGGTACATCTGCTTTTTTATATTCTTCTTCTTTCCCTTCTTTCCCTTCTCTTTCCCCTTCTTTCCCATTCTTCCCCTTTCTTTCCCCTTTACTTCCCCCTTTTCCCCCTTTTTCCATATTTCTTTCCCTTTCTTCCCCTTTCTTCCCCTTTCTTTCCCTTTCTTTCCCCTTCTTTCCCCTTCTTTCCCTTTCTTCCCCTTTCTTCCCCTTTCTCCCTCTCTTCCCCCTTCCCCTTTACCCCCTTCCTATTTACTATTGCTCTTTTAAGAAAAATATCACCCAATTCCTTCCATCCAATGCTCCAATTCCCCTTCCCCAAAATCCTTCAATTCCCCTTTCCCAATCCTTCAATTCCCCTTCCCCAAAATCCTTCAATTCCCCTTTCCCAATCCTTCAATTCCCCTTCCCCATATTTTCTTGCCTAAAACACCCAGATATTTTTTTCTCCCCCAGCAGATATTTTTTTTTTTTCCTCCAGCCTGGCTTTTCTAGGGCTCCAACCAGGAGCTGTTTTCCCTGGGCTGGGACTACCTGAGCCCAGCTTTTGGGACAGGCAGGATGCTCTGGAATTCTTGGTCAGCTGGGATTGCAAAACTGCCTTTTAGTGGCTGCCATCAGCTGCAAAATTCCCGCTGATCTTGGTGAAAACTTTGGTGGGTGTGAATCTGGCAGCTCCCAAAAAAATTAATTTTTTCCTTCCAAAAAAAAAAAAAAAAAAAAAAAAAAAAAAAAAAAAAATTTGGAAGGCACAGCCCTGGAGGGAGAGGGATGATGCTGGAGCCTGTGCAGGACAATCCCTTGATGTCAGTGCTCGGAGTTATCCCGCTTTTCCAGCTGCTGCCCGGATCCCTGCTGCTTCTGAAAGATTTGGGATTGGGACTGGGAGGGATGGGAAGTGCGGGGAGCACAATGGGATGGCTGAGCTGCGCCTTTGAAGTGCAGAGAGGGTGAAATCTTCCCGGTGTCGGGAGCTCCGCCGAGCCCTCTGCGCCTTGGAAATTCCTGTTCAGCCATCAAAGCCAGGCTTAAGTCGAGCTCAAGCGAATGGAGCCTCGTGCCTGCGGGTAAACTTCGCCCTGGTTGCTTATTTTTGGGAAAGAAACTGGAAAACGTAATGTTTAGTCGGGGTATAAACAGGGATCCATGACTCGGGTGTACAAATGGGAACTCAAATCCATCTCTTGGCTCCTCGGCAGGGATTTTATCGAACTGGAGAGGGCAGGGGCAGTGGCTGAGCAGTTTTCCCTCATGATTTACTGGAATTTGTGTGACCAAACTGGGCTCGGTTGTGCCTCTCAGTGGGGCTGGGGAGGGCACATCCCCCTGGGCTTCCACTGTCCAGGTGTCCCAGGGCTGGAATGAAATCCTGGAGGTCTTTTCCACTCCAAGCATTCTGTGGTGGCCTCTGGAATCTGCCGCTTGCAGGGTGGGTCTCCCCACTCCAGCAGGAGAGCTTTTCATGGCCAGAAATTCCAAACATTCCCAACTCATGGCTGGAGAGGAAGAGCACTCCTGCGGGGTTTTGGGCAGAGAGCCAGGGCTGGGTGGTCCCTGCACCTTCTCCTGGCTCCAGGAGGCTCCTACAGCTCCTCCATCCCACTTTCACTGAAAAATTCACTGATACAACAACAAATGAGCAAGGAGGAGGGGAAAAGCAGGAGAGGGCAGGAGAGGAGAAAGGCCAGAAGGTGAATTCCCCTCGGGCTGAGGCAGCCTCAGCCTCTCTGGAAACTCTGGAGGTTTTCAGCCCCTTTGGCCGTGGGCTTGGCCCCCCTGGCCTCCTGTGCCCTCCCAGCTTCTCCAGGTTTCCCAAACTTCTCCCCCAGCTGCTTCTCAGCAACTCATCTACTCCATTCAATCTTTCCTAAGATTGATTTCCCAACTTGGACCGTGAGATTTGGAACCGTGGGGTCCTGCTTTTCCCAAATCCTGCAGGATCCATGAGTTCCTGCTTTTCCCAAATCCTGCAGGGCTGGCTTTGGAAGGAAGGGCAGCGTTCTCAGAGCTCCCTGGTTGAGCTTTCTCCATCTGCCAGAGCCTCTGCCCTCGGAGCTGACAAGAAACTCCTCAAGTTTCCACCCGGCACTTCCCGGGAACTCGCTCTGCTCTGAAGGGCAGGAGAAAGCAGGGGAAGGTCAGCGCAGACAATGACATTTTGAAGCTGAAAATGTAATTGCAGTTTCCCTCCGAGGCTGGTAAATACGCTCTCAGCTATAAATAGGCCCTTTCCATCGCTTTTAAAAGAAGCTTAATTAATTTATCAGTGATCACAGCGAATGCAGCCTCAGAACTGTGCAGCACACTCGGCACTGTCTCCTTGAGGTGTCCAGAGCCACATCTCACCTGCCAAACTGGGAGAGGGGGAAGGCAAAGCCTCTTTGCACCCAAATCTCATTTCCCCCCTGCAATTTAATAACATTTATTAAGCTGTTTACTATGCCCTGTGGCTCTCCACGTCCCCGCTGCCCCGTGCAGATACAGGATGCGTTTTTTGCTCTTGGCTGACACAACGGCAGGGAGAGGTTGTTGGCATTCCAAGGATGCACTGGAGAAAAGATGGAGGCTGGACAGGGCAGTCAGAGGTGGGTGTGCAGAGGTAATTTCATGGCTGAGGAAAAGCAGAAGGTGCTTTAAGGATATTCTTAGCCATGCAGTGAGCCGAGGATGTTGAGATCAGAGCTGCTTCCTCAGCTCCTTGGTCCTTTCCTGGGGTTTGTTTTTTTTCCCAGTGGGGAAGGTGGGATGGTGGTGGTGACATTCCCAAGGGAGAAGGGAAAGATGCTGTGCCTTGGAATCGGGGGAGGCTGTCAAACACTTTGGGTTGTGCTTAAAACCTCCTCATTTTGCCAGGTTTGCTTTGCAATTCCACAGGAACTGTGAGCAAAGGGGGAAAAAACAAATCACTCTGTCTCAAAATTCTGTGTTTTCATTAAGTCCCCATTAACACCTCTAAGCGTTTTCCATTTAAAGAAGCAGCACTTGTATTAAAAAGATTCACAGATTGTTTTGCTTGTGAATCTCCTTTGGTTTTCCACGAAATATAAAAGCAATTGGGGGTACAACAAGCTGGGTGTGAAGAACTGGCAAAAATATAAGATGGCATTTATAAAGAGTGCAGCAAACAACTCTTGATTAATAACAGCTAATAAACCCATTAACTGGTGAAGAGGCTCGGTGTTATGATTAATAACTCCCTCAAATTCTTACCAGAAAGACTGGGAAATTAATCTTGGGAATGATTAATTCCCAATTGTCCCTGGCCTGGGACAATTCCAGGGATCCAGGGGCAGCCCCAGCTTCTCTGCATGAGCCATAACATCTTTAATTCCTCCATGAAGGGATGTTTTTCTTATCCCACGTGCTCCAATTCCAATTTACTCATGCCCTACTGCCCCCCAGAAATAAATGCAAACAATACATTTATTTTTAAAGCTCAATATTGTGTTTTTTTTGTTGTTTGTTGTTTTTTTTTTACAGGGAGCAGGAATTACAGGCAATGCCCTTTTTAACGACAGATCCTTCATTATTTTTTTTATTTTTTACAAAAGTTCCTTTGATTTCCTTACTTACCAAGACTCCTCCAACTTCCTGCTCATATTTCAGGAGACGAGCAATGCAGATTTTTTCAGTCTGCAACAACAAACTCTGCTCCAAAACAGCTTAAAAAATCCTCTGGAGGGGAAAGCATCTCCCAGTTCCAGATGGCTCCTGCATTTTATTGTCATTCCAGTGTCATTTGCTACAGGAGAACGAGTTTCCTCTGGGGGGCTGTGACACAGGACAGATGCCTGGAACTCCATGGCCAGGACATTTTTCCAGTGGCCAAAAGCTCCGTGGCCAGGGAATGATTGAAGTGTTTGCCCAGACCTTGTGGGGACAAGAGGGAAGGGATGTGTGGGGGTTTTGTCAGCCCTAAAATATCAGCAGGCAGGTGAAAACAGAGAGCCAAACCCCAGCCTGCTCTCTTCATCAGAAGATGCACGTGGAAATAAAAATAATAGTGATCCATGGGGAGAAATCAGTGATATTTCAATAATAATCGATGATATTTTGGTTTTAGGCTGTGCCTTTTTGAGGAAATAAAAATAATAGCGATCCATGGGGAGAAATCAGTAATTTTGAGATAATTATCAATGATATTTCAGTTTTAGGCTGTGCCTTTTTCAGGAAATAAGAATAATAGTGATCCATGGGGAGAAATCAGTAATTTTAGATAATTATCAATGATATTTCAGTTTTAGGCTGTGTCTTTTTCAGGAAATAAAAATAATAGCGATCCATGGGGAGAAATCAGTGATATTTCAATAATAATCAATGATATTTCAGTTTTAGGCTGTGCCTTTTTCAGGAAATAAAAATAATAGGGTTCCACGGGGAGAAATCAGTGACATTTAAATGATATCATTGAATTTCAATGATATTTAGATTTCAGGCTGTGCCTTTTTCAGGAAATAAAAATAATAGCGATCCATGGGGAGAAATCAGTAATTTTTAGATAATTATCAATGATATTTCAGTTTTAGGCTGTGTCTTTTTCAGGAAATAAAAATAATAGCGATCCATGGGGAGAAATCAGTGATATTTCAATAATAATCAATGATATTTCAGTTTTAGGCTGTGCCTTTTTCAGGAAATAAAAATAATAGCGATCCATGGGGAGAAATCGGTGATATTTCAATAATAATCAATGATATTTCAGTTTTAGGCTGTGTCTTTTTCAGGAAATAAGAATAATAACTATCCATGGGGAGAAATCAGTATTTTTTAGGTAATTATCAATGATATTTCAGTTTTAGGCTGTGCCTTTCTGAGGAAATAAAAGTAATAGTGATCCACTCCACAGGGAGAAATCAGTGATATTTCGATAATAACCAATATTTCAATAATAACCAATGATATTTCAGTGTTAGGCTGTGCCTTTCTGAGCTTTGGGCGAGGGGAAGGAGCTGGTGCCACCTCAGATGTCAAATTTCAGAGCAGAGGGAGGGAAGCTGGACGTGGTGAAAGGTAAAAGACAGCGACTGTGGTGCAGTTCTCTGCTTTCCCTTTTCATTTCATTCAGAAATGGCATTTTGTGCAGTTGTCAAATAAATAAAGCTGCTTTTCCCCTTTCAGGCTCTGAACGTCAAGGAGAAAAACACGTGGCTTGGTGGAGGTTTTGATGATTTTTTTTTTTTTTTAAGAATAAGATTTAATTTCCCCAATTCTATTTCAGAATGCTGTCACCTTTTAGAGGTTCCTGCTTCTCCAAGGTTGTTAATCCTGATTTCTCCACATCTTTTTTAGGCTCTAATTGAGTTTAGCACTTTGGTGTCACCCGTGATAATCCATTTAATGACAGCTCAAAAGGGGAATTTTTCCTTCCAGTTTTCAAATCTTAATTTTGAGGTATTTCAGGTTCTGAAGTGACATCAGAGAATCCCCTCCTCTCTCAGCTGGTGGATTTGGTGGAAATCTTTTTGTCCCCTCTCTGTCCCACTGCATCTCCTGGATGTGACACTGAGCCCTGCAGTTGTTTCATCGCTTGGAGTTCATAAACTTTTCCTCCACCAAAATTTTCAATTTCTGCTCGTGGAAGATGATGCTGAGTGTGTTTTAAATGTCTCAATTTTCCAAATTCTGGTGTTTGAGACATAAGTGGAACATGAACACTTCCCTCTCCGTGTGCTCTTGATTTTCTGGAGCGATCCTGATCAGGTTTCTCTCCTGTGCAGTGATGAACACAAAATGTTCTGATGGAATTTGACACAAAAAAAACAAAAAACAAAAAACAAAAAACAAACAAACAAACAAACAAAAAAAACCAAAAAAAAAACAAAGGACTTTTTAAAGTCTTCCACAAAGGCTCAACAGTTACGTACAAGTGACTGCTAAAAATTCATTTTCATTTGTAGCCTGGCAAAAATGGGTTTTAGTAGAAAAGAAATAGCAAAGGAAATCCCACCAGAGTGAGAAATAAGAAATCTGAAAAAAGAAATTATTTTAAATGTTGTGTCCTGTGTGCATCCACCAGCACAACTTCCAGTTTGCCTCCAGCCTTTTTTAAATACTCCCAGCATCCAGGTGCTTCTTTAGAAAATATGATTTGGCCACAATTAATGAGAAAAAAAAATATTAACTACTGAATTTATGGCAACAGAAATGTGCTGTAGTAATATTTGAATTAATACCAAATTGAAAATCTGAGTGGGTCTTATTTCACTGAAGCCTTTGGGTTAGGAATTATTATTTATTTCCTCAAGTGTTTTTTTTTTTCTTTGAATTTTGTCCACCAGCTAATTAATACTCCATGCAAGTTTGGTGGAATTATTTCAATATTCCATAGCTGGATTTCAATAAGCAGAACAATAAAAGGAGCTTTTCCTTATGAAGGCATTGTGATGAACCTTGTGGCAAGTTGGAGGTTTCATTTTTTTCCAGAGCCTTTCCTGAGGGGAAAAAATTCCCAAATTAATCCTGTAAACTTGCAATAATCAAAACACTGACCAGGCAGCATCCAGTTTGCTTTGCATTTCTCCCAGTGCTAATGAGAAAATCAGATTTTTGTCTAAATAAACACAAAATCAGAGCTGTGTGTAAGCAGGTTCGGAGTGCTCAGGCACTTTTCCAGCTGAAACAGCTCTGAAATTCTGCATCTTTTTTATTTTTTTTTTTGCTACTTGAGGGGATTTTGCAAACCCAAATTTATAAACATATGGCCGAGGTTTGAAGTGCTTTTTGAGGCACAGTTTTGTAGTTAATGCCACTTTACAGTGACAGTGGGGACAGTTATTCTGGTGGCTGCATCTCTACTAAAAATTGGAAATTTGGGAGGCAGGGTGTTGGCAGTGAGCATCTCTGCCTGCTCCAAATGGGAATGTTGGAGCTGTTTCCAAGGGAGGGAAAACGGGGAGTTGGGGAAAAAGAAATCCAGGGACAAAGTGAAAATTCAGCAATAAAAGAAATTACTCTTCTCAGAGGCTCAGTTTGATTTCCCCTGCTCTTAAATTGTGGCTAAAAGTAAAATTTACCCTTCTGTCAATAGATGTTGGATTCTGAGCCCACATCCTGTGATCATGAACCAGAATGTAGAAAATAAAACCTTTTTTAGGTTAGAATAAACCCATTTTTTGCAGATTTATGTGTTGGAAGGATGAGAGTTGATTGCCAGCCACACCTGGCAATATCCTCACTGCTGCTTCTTCCAGGGATTCCTCTGAGGGGCCAGAAAATGGGAATGTGCCTTCAGGAGAGAAGAGGGGGGGTGGGAAGAATCACCTTTATCCCATAAAGTGAGGTCAAATCCCTTCCAAGTGTGGGCTGTAATTCCAGAATCCAGGAGTTATGGGATGCCTGATAGCCACAACCTCCAGCAAGGAACAAGTGAAAGGTTTGAGGAGCCGTGGAATGGTTTTAGGAAAGGGACCCTAAAGCTCATCCAGTTCTCTCACAGAATTCCATTAATTTCAGAAAAATATCCCCCAGGAAAAATCCAGAAAAATGTTTGAGGAGCCATGGTATAGTTTGGGTTAGAAGGGACCCTAAAGCTCATCCAGTTCTGTCATAGAATTCCATTAATTTCAGAAAAATATCCTTCAGTGAGGAATCATGGAATGATTTGGGTGGGAAGGGACCCTAAAGCTCATCCAGTTCTGTCATAGAATTCCATTAATTTATGGAATGGTTTGGGTGGGAAGAGACTCTAAAGCTCATCCAGTTCTGTCACAGAATTCCATTAATTTCAGTAAAATTACCCCCAGGAATAATCCAGAAAAATGTTTGAGGAGCCATGTGATGGTTTGGGTGGGAAGGGACCCTAAAGCTCCTCCAGTTCTGTCATAGAATTCCATTAATTTCAGAATAATATTCCTCAGTGAGGAATCATGGAATGATTTGGGTGGGAAGGCACCCTAAATCTCATCCAGTTCTGTCACAGAATTCCATTAATTTCAGAAAAATATCCTCCAGGGCAAATCCAGAAATATGTTTGAGGAGCCATGGGATGGTTTGGGTGGGAAGGCACCCTAAATCTCATCCAGTTCTGTCTTAGCATTCCATTAATTTATGGAATGGTTTGGGTTGGAAGGGACCCTAAATCTCATCCAGTTCTGTCTTAGCATTCCATTAATTTATGGAATGGTTTGGGTTGGAAGGGACCCTAAAGCTCATCCAGTTCTGTCTTAGCATTCCATTAATTTCAGAATAATATTCCTCAGTGAGGAATCATGGAATGATTTGGGTGGGAAGGCACCCTAAATCTCATCCAGTTCTGTCACAGAATTCCATTAATTTCAGAAAAATATCCCCCAGGAAAAATCCAGAAAAATGTTTGAGGAGCCATGGGATGGTTTAGGTTGGAAGGGACCCTAAAGCTCATCCAGTTCTGTCATAGCATTCCATTAATTTATGGAATGGTTTGGGTTGGAAGGGACCCTAAAGCTCATCCAGTTCTGTCATAGAATTCCATTAATTTTAGAATAATATTCCTCAGTGAGGAACCATGGAATGATTTGGGTGGGAAGGCACCCTAAATCTCATCCAGTTCTGTCACAGAATTCCATTAATTTCAGAAAAATATCCCCCAGGAAAAATCCAGAAAAATGTTTGAGGAGCCATGGGATGGTTTAGGTTGGAAGGGACCCTAAAGCTCATCCAGTTCTGTCATAGCATTCCATTAATTTATGGAATGGTTTGGGTTGGAAGGGACCCTAAAGCTCATCCAGTTCTGTCATAGAATTCCATTAATTTTAGAATAATATTCCTCAGTGAGGAATCATGGAATGGTCTGGGTGGGAAGGGACCCTAAAGCTCACCCAGTTCCACCTCCACCATCCCAGGTTGCTCCCAGCCCCAGTGTCCAACCTGGCCTTGGACACTTCCAGGGATCCAGGGGCAGCCACAGCTTGTCTGGACCAAGATGGTGAGAGATTGATAAACAGAATTTTAAAAAGGGATTGGCTCAGGGAAAGATCCCAAAGGAAGAGTTGGTTTTATTTTGGTTTGGTGTGAGACCTCAACTCCTCCCTGAAGAAAGGAGCTGGTTGGGTTCTCCATTGTGGTGGTTCAATGTTAAATCCCACTTTTTTCTCACAGGCATTATGCTAAAATGATAAACAGAAGGATTTTATTGAATCTAAGGGAGCAAACAGAATTTTTCAAAGCAATTTTTGAATGAGGCCTGACATCCAAAGCGACTCTTCTAAAACATTTCATATTATTTTGGTGTTCTGACGGAAATCCTTGCAAAGCAACGTTTCTGAGGCTGCTCTTTCTGAACAGCAACTAATTACGTTGAAAGGATTACTGCTGTCATTTTAAAAGCAGCAAAATGATGACAAAGTACAAAAACGGGGAGAGAGATCGTGATTTGCAGTCTCGGAAGAGCAAATGGAATTAAAATGAAATAACTCTTTACATTGCTACAGTCAAAAAATGGGCAGGATGTGTTATTTCCACAGGACTTTGGGTGGTTTGGTGCTTGATTTGCTCTCGCCCTGATTCAATCTGGATCGTGGCTGTGCCTCTTACATCAGTAAATATTGCTCAGCAGAAGACCCACAGGTGGTGGTGTCGTGCTAAAGGCTGGGAGATGTGGCTGGGAAAGTCTCGGGAAGGTTTCTTGTCTCTGCAGAGATAAACACTCAACACACACTCCTGTGATTCTTCTCGAGGTTGAGTGAAGAATTAATTTATTTTTAGGGATCGTTCCCCCTTATATACAATTTTCTGCAAATTATTGTAATTAGTGAAAGAAAGAAACTTCTTCACCCACGTTACTTAAACTAGAAAGATATTAAGAGAAAATTTCTCTTACAGAAAGAATTTGCAACATCAACACTGTTACAAAAACAGTTCTCTTGTTTATGGTCCCTCTCTGGGAACAAGTTTCAGAAAACTCAAACATCAAAAAGCCAGAACTTTAGAAAGCCAAACACTTCAAACCTGAAACCCAAACTACAGTTCCTAAAGGCAATAAAAGAGATTTTAAAGGATTCAAGGTGTTTTTCCTGCTCAGTTGGAATTACAGGGTCCTCTGTGGGAGCCTCGTGTGTGCTTTGCATGTTCTACAGTGCCAAATCCTTTATTTAGTCCTGGGTTATTCCCAATCCCAGGCTTTGCTGCTGTATTCCTCATTTTTCCTGAGGAATATCAGTGTAGGTGCTGCTTTTGGACTTGGAGCCTGGAGTTTGGCTCTGATGAGGATTTTTTGGTAGAGCAGGCACCAGATGGATTCAGGATTGTCCTGTTCTTCACTTCACACCCTCCACTTGTGACCCTCAACCTTCCAAGAGGGGGATGCTTGGCCAGAAAAACGGGATTTTTTTCTTCCAAAACCCCCCACAATTAACGTTAGAGGAATTCCCCAGCTGTGCTGGACTTGTGTATCTGATGGATTTGGAGCTCTGGTGGCTCCAGAGGGGTTTGGGCTGCAGACTCAGAAATGAGTTTGAGGGTTATTCCAGCAGCTCCAGCAGGTGTGGCCGTGTGCAACCTGCTTCCCTGGAGGCTTTTGATTGGAATTCACACCTCCCTGAGCAAAGCTGAGCTCAAAGAGGTGAGCAGAACCCATCAGCTTTTGAAGAAAGACCTTGAGAGCTTGTGAGGAGAATTAGGAGGAGATGAAAGAGGCAGCGTGGAGGGTGTTGAGATGGAGATGAACTGCAGGGCACTTCTCTAATTAGTTTAAGGATTTAATATTTTTTTCCTATTTACGAGCTTTTAATATAAATCTGTGGCAACATCTGAGGGTCTAGAGGACTTCATGGAATTTTTAGCTCCCTCCCCACCTTCTTCATATTTTTTTAGGTCAAAAGGGAACTTTTGCTCCGTTTGGGACAATGGCTTGGTTTTAGAATAAAAGGGGATAACTCATAGAATAAAAAGGGATAACTCACAGTAATAAATACCTTGCTTAAAACTTGCTCAGAGAGATCCTTCCCAGCATTTTCTCAGGACCTGAGAGCTTAATTTGCCAACTCTCCTCTGGAATATTGGTCAAATGCACCCTGAAGGACAATGAATTTTTCATTGGGTTCTAAATGTTGGGTTTTTCTCTAGCTGAAAACCATGCCTGATCACCAAACCCTGCATCCTGTTGGACTGATTCATGCATAAAAATGCATTTTTAGCTGCATTTGCTTCACTAAATGCATTTTCTTTCCTCTGCTTGCTGAAAGCTGATGCAGACCCGTGCTAAGTATTTTCCCAGGCAATAGAAACTCTGTGATTATGCATAATTGTGATTAAAACCCATTATGTTAATATAATGGGTGTAAAGCCACTGGTTTGATTTGAGGAACCTGAGGGGGGGAAAAAATCCATTTCAGAGAACGGTGGCAGAGCCTGTTTGTGTGCAAGAACCTCATCAAAAACATTGCAGCTAATTACACCTTGCTTTGTGAGATTTGTGCCCTGGAATTGTTAAAGTGAACCCTGGGCTGCACTTGGGCAGGGGTGAGGGGGTGATTTTATTATGTATTTGTCATGTCCATGGAAAAATTGTGCATTTTGGTTTTTTTTTTTTTTTTTTCAAATGGGTCAGATTGTCCCTGCTAAGGTAATGCCCATGGAATGAATGGGATAATGGCTCTGCTCTGTGGAGGGCAAGCTGGGACGTTTATCAGAAATAAGCATTGAGGTGAAGGAGAGACATTTATCTCCAAAGCCAAGAGGCTTTTATCCTGTCCAAACTGTCTAAAGGGTGGTTTTTTCCATATTTTTTCCCGCTTTACCTGCACCTACACCAAGTGAGTGATGGGCAGGACTCTTGACATTTTGCTTTAAAGGTGCTGCAGGTTTTTGTGTTGCTGAAAAGCTGTGCCCTGGCTGGATCCAAGAATAGATTCCCATTTTAGGGATGGAGGATGCAACCATTCCATGTTTCTTGAGAAATCCTGGAATTCCTGCTGGTGTGCAAGGGGCTCTCAGCTTTCCATGCAGGGGGAATGGGTTCCCATGGAGAAAGGGCAGAGCTGGGTGGGATTTTGGGAAGGAATTCCTCCCTGGGAAGGTGGAGATGGACTGGAGAGGAATTCCCAGAGCAGCTGTGGCTGCCCCTGGATCCCTGGCAGTGTCCAAAGCCAGGTTCCTAAAATTCTCATTTCAGGAATGGAAGGTGCAACCATTCCATGTTTCTTGAGAAATCCTGGAATCCCAGCAAGATTCCTGCTCATGTGCAAGGGGCTCTCAGCTTTCCATGCTGCTTATCCAAGGGGGGAATGGGTTCCCATGGAGTGAGGGCAGGGCTGGGTGGGATTTGGGATGGGAATTCCAAAAATGGAATTTGAGGGTGGGCAGGGGCTGGGCTGGAATTCCCAGAGAAGCTTTGGCTGCTCCTGGATCCCTGGAAGTGCCCAAGGCCAGGTTGAATGGTGCTTGGAGCAGCCTGGGATGGTGGGAATGTCCCTGCCCACGGCAGATCTTCCAAGATTTATTCCTCTTGGGATGGAAAAGGGCAGCCCTGAGAGTGGACCAGCAACGAGAGACACTTGAACACGAAATGTGAGCGAGGTGAGCTCCAGCAGAGCTTCCGCAGTTCCAGGAGTGGCACCAGCCCTGGATGGAGGGGACATCTCAAGGCTCCTTGCCAAGGGCTTCCCACGGAGCTGCTGGGGTTTCACTGGGGCTGGGAGGCCCAGCAGGAGCTTGGTGGAGTCAGCTGGAGGATCACAGCTCGTTCCAGGGGGCTTGGATCGGAGCCCAGCAGCTGAGAGGTTTTTCCTCTCCCTGTTTGATATGCATCAGCCCAGAGTGGTGCAATAACGGGAACGGGCTCCTTGACCCCAAACTCTGCTGCTGGCATCATCCTGGGGAGGAGAGGGGTGAAACAAATTTGCATTTACATGAGGTTTCCTACTCATGAATGCATTACCCAGCAATTCCGGGTAGATAAGTGGTGGTGAGTGTTTATCTGGCCAGTGTACCTAGTGAGGAGTTACAGAGATTGCTGCTGCAAGGAAAAATAGATGCAGGAAAAACAGGAATTTGGGATGTGTGAGCACTGCTGCCTTTGGGAATAACTTCCAGCTCATCTACTGCCCAGTTTGGGAAATGTTGCCTGAGAAACACTGCAGCTCAGACCTCTGCTCCAAACCCACTCACATTTCTCCAGGGGGAAAAAAGTGACTGGAAGGTTTCGCCTGGAGCAGTGCTGGGTGCACCTCAGCTGGAGTCCTGGGAGCACTGGGGGCACTGCAGGAGATAAAAGAGATGAAACCATTCCAGAGTGTCCAGAGGAGGTCACCGAGGATGGGGAAGGGTCTGGAGGGGGAAGGAGGATGAGCTGAGAGCACTGGGAATGCTCAGCTGGAGAAGAGGACACTGAGGGGAAACTCGGGATGTGCAGCTTCCTCCTGAGAGGGGAGCAGCAGGCACAGACACTGAATCCTCCTCTGGAATGGCAGGGGAGGTTTAGGTTGGTTATCAGGGAAAGATTCTTCCCCCCCAGAAGGTCTTCAGGCACTGGAACAGGGAAGGAAAAGGAGAATTTTAATAATTGATTATCGATTGTTCCCACCTCGGACCAACGTGGGTGCAGCATCCCAGCACACACAACCTGCTCTGTCCTCTTCCAAGCCTGCACAAGCTGGAGAAATAGACTTTGTTTTCTCATTAATGAAATATTAATTGCGTGTTTATATTTTGGTGTGGCCTAAAGTGAATATTAAAGCGCCCATAAATAAAACATCGCCGACTTTAATACAGGATGGGGTTTTCTCACATTTGTCTTAAATGAGCTCATTACAGCGGAGAAGGCAATAAATATTTGATTTCAGGGCATGTTAATGAGGCCCTTGCTCGTGAATTCAAAGTGTTTAGCAGAGTTTTCTCTCCCCTTCAAACATGTTATATAGTGCAAACATTTTGAATTATTTAATCAGGAGGATCTTTAAGCGCTCCGGTGCTGTGTTTAAAAACCTAAACCCACAAAGCCACAGAAGCAATTAATGGCTGCAGCTTCCCAAACAGACCATCATTTGGTGAATAATGTTGTTTGTTTTCAATCCAGGGTTTCCTGGAGGGTTTCCCTGCCTTTGGAGCTCTCCCTGGCACTCAGCCCCCGTGCTCACCCTTTATCCCAGCTTTAATTGGCATTTTAACCCACTGCCTTGTGCCATCAAGACTCTTTCTGCACGGAGGAAAACCGGGGGATTGGAGTGGGGCAGTTGAATCCCCATCCCTCACCAGGCAGCCCCAGGTTCTCCTGGAAATGCTGCAGCTTTTGGAGAGCAGAAGTGGGGATGGGAGGGTCCAGCCTGGGGGGATTTGGGGTCTCTCCCTTGCAGTTCTTCTCTCTGCCTGGCCTGGTCTGACATTTAGATATTGTTATGCTCTGTGCTGGATTGTCCAGGCTACTGTAATCACATATATAATTATGATTAATTATAATTATAATTAACCCCCCGCTCTGTGAGGGTGGGCAGGGGCTGGGCTGGAATTCCCAGAGCAGCTGGGGCTGCCCCTGGATCCCTGGAATTGTCCAAGGCCAGGCTGGATGGGTTTGGAGCCCCTGGGACAGTGGGAGGTGACCCAGGGCTGGGATTTAATGTCCTTTCCCACCCAAACCACTCCATGACCCTATAAAAATGTAACCCCCACTAAAAGTGGCAATCCCAAACATTTCTCCCTGCTGTTTGATTTAGCCACTACATGAACAACACACTTTTTCCTAATTTTTTTTCCCCCACTTTGCACCTCTGTCAGCAAACTTTGAAGCGCTTCTGGTTTTTGCACTTCCATCAAAGCTTCCCCGGAAAATCCAAAGGTGAGAGCAGCTCTGGAAGGTGTGGATGGTGGGCAAAGCAAGAGGCACCTCGGGAGTGGTTTTGTGGTTTCTTGTTGGCTGTAAAGAGGGGAAGAAGGACTGCAGGAATTTCAGCAAATAATTAAAAGCTAAAGCTGTGCTTTTCTTCTCTGCACGTCTGAATAAAAACAACCTGCTCAGAAAAGACGGGATCAAACCCTGCAGGCTCCACAGGACAGAGCTCCTGCAAATTCCTGGTTCAGTTTGGCTTTAGGAGGAGGCAGAGACACAAATATTTTGTTTTTTATGGCAAGGCAGCCAGAAAATCCCAATATTTGGAGTCCTTAGGCTGGGATCAGGAGCTGAGATCCATTTTCACCCTGGGTGGGGATGGAGACCCTCCAGGCTTAGGAAATATTCCGGGTTCATCCCAGGAAAACAAGGCCCTGAATTGTTAAAAATTAAGTATATTAAGCTTAGTCTGGAATGTTTATCAGAAAAATAATAAAAAAAAAAAAAATCCCCAAACCCAACAAACCCCAAATGATACTGCAGTGATGAATGGTTTTAATTAGAAGTAGGTAAAGACCACTTTAAAAAAGATATAATTTCCAGCGCTTTCTGTACTTTAGTGCTCCTGGAAGGCAGAGAGTATTAATTGAAAGAGAAGTAATTTGGCTTGGCTTTAATTTAGCAATGATACAATCTAGCTAGAATTAAATGGGAGCAAAAAAAATCCGGGGAACAAAAAATTTAGTTAATCGAGGTCCAAACTTGGATTGTTCCTCTGTAGTTAATTTGCTCTTTAAATTGGGAGGCATCACCATCCTCAGGTAAATAAAGGTGCAGTCAACAACCCATAAATTCCACAATATTATTGAAGCAGTTTGTGGTAGGAAAATCCTTAATTTAAGATTGTCCTGGATCATAAACTTCTCTCTAGTGGAGAGGCCCAATTGTGACAAAAGTGGAACAATTGTGATTTTTGTTTTTCACTTAGAGATTTGAATCCATTAGGTTTTTTAAATCAGTGTTGCTAGATTTTCATAAATTTGACTTTTTTTGACTTCCCACTCCATGAAGATTGTTGGCACATCCCAGAAACAAAAATTCATATTTCAAAATAATTTTCTAAATCTTCCACTTAATATTTTGGAAAAAATAATATCTTAAAGCTTGGAGAAACCTCATTCAAATTCCTTTCTGTGTGAAGTTCGATGCCCACCCACAGCAGACATTTGGTAGGGAGGAATTGTATTTATTAAGTTTTAAAATTTATCTCCAGGAGCAGCATCTGGATAATTTGACTCTGTCAATATTGAGCCCTGCTTTTTGCAGGTGTGGTTCACCCCTCTGGGAAATGGATTCTCTCCCAAATATTCCCTGAGCAGATGTTCCTTGTTGATTCTGCACTTTTATTCCAGCTACTTTCATTTGCCTGAGAAGGAGGAGAAACTTCCTTCATCCCAGGCAGAGATTGAAATAAAAGTTAAAATTAAACAGACAAAAATAATTTTTAAAAATTGGAATTTTCTGCCCCCTGTGTTTCTTTGAAGTGCTTTATCAGTGCTCTTCAAAAATCTCAAAGGAGAAATTTATTCCCTGTAAAAATAATTCTTTTTTATTTTTCTGGATACAGCTCCTGTGCATCCATCATGCTGAATATTCTGTGGGAAAATGGCATTTTCAGGGGTGACTTTTATTTTCCTGAGGTCGTTTTTTCATTTCTGTGTCCATTCTTCAGTTTTGTTTTAATTTCATTCTGAGGGGCCCGGGCTCCTCCTTTGCTCCTTGGCTGCACCACGGTGTCAAACCCCAGGTTTAGCTGAAATTAATTCTGCTGACAAATTTTCATTGAACAAAGCTTAAAATCTGCAAATTTTCATTGAACAAAGCTTAAATTCTGGAAATTTTCATTGAACAAAGCTTAAATTCTGCAGATTTTCATTGAACAAAGCTTAAATTCTGCAGATTTTCATTGAAACAAAGCTTAAATTCTGCAGATTTTCATTGAACAAAGCTGAAATTCTGGAAATTTTCATTGAACAAAGCTGAAATTCTGCAGATTTTCATTGAACAAAGCTGAAATTCTGCAAATTTTCATTGAACAAAGCTGAAATTCTGCAGATTTTCATTGAACAAAGCTTAAATTCTGGAAATTTTCATTGAACAAAGCTTAAATTCTGCAGATTTTCATTGAACAAATCTTAAATTCTGCAGATTTTCATTGAACAAAGCTTAAATTCTGCAGATTTTCATTGAACAAAGCTGAAATTCTGGAAATTTTCATTGAACAAAGCTTAAAATCTGCAGATTTTCATTGAACAAAGCTGAAATTCTGCAGATTTTCATTGAACAAATCTTAAAATCTGCAAATTTTCATTGAACAAAGCTGAAATTCTGGAAATTTTCTTTGAACAAAGCTTAAATTCTGCAGATTTTCATTGAACAAAGCTTAAATTCTGGAAATTTTCATTGAACAAAGCTGAAATTCTGCAGATTTTCATTGAACAAAGCTGAAATTCTGCAGATTTTCATTGAACAAAGCTTCATTTTCCAGTGGTTGTGAGTGCCTGGAGTTCCAGGTTTTTGAGGCCATACCTCAAAAATTGGCAGCTTTATTTTTTTTTTTTTTTATAAAATATTCAGCCCTGCTCATCCTCCTCTGAACCTTTATGTGCTTGGGTGAATTTTCTTCTTCTGGATGTCCTTTGGCATTATTCATTTTGTTTAAATGAGGGAAGAACAGGATCCTATTTCACCCAAACAGGTTTCTTAATTATTGAGATAAAGGAATTCATGAAATTACATTTTCTGATCCCTCCCCCCTGGTCATTTTGAAATAGTTGGTGTAGAAATACATTTTCAACAACTTCTGTAAAGAAATCCCCTTTTGTGTCTGTCTTAATTACTGGCTTATCTCTTATTTTTATTTTACTACTCTTTCTGTTTCATTCCCAATCCTCCATCCATCAAAAATCTTTCTAAATACTGAAATAAAAAGTGCAATTTTATTTTTTTTTTTCCCCTCCTGTTTAATGCGAGCCAGGCTGTGATGGCTGTGACATCTCTCACTAAGAGAGAACAAAGAAACCACTCAGCTCCAAATAATCCAAGTCTGGCTTGTCAGAGCTGGGGTATGGGGCCTATTAAAGCTTTATTGCAAAAGCAGTGGTGCTTAAACAAATTTGCAGACCTTTATGGGCCTGGTTCTGCATTGGCAGAAATAGAAAAAAAGAAAATCTTAGAGAGAAATCTTTATAAAATGTTTCGGTGCAGCCTCTGAGCTACAATGGGAATAACTCGTGGTCATTTCAAGGAAACCCAGCAATAATTTAGGATAAATTGACAGATTTGATCTTGCTAAAATCAAATTTTGTTCCAAGAGAGCAGAACTCTCTCCAATAGAACTCTCATGTGGCAGGAGCTCAGCGAGGGGATTTTTTTGCTGGAGGAGCCCAGGCAGGTCTGGGCGAGGCTGAGCTGGCCAATTTTGACAGATCATGGCAAAGGCTTCTCCTTCCCTTTGACAGATGCTCAGGGAAGAGATCCCAAAAGCTCCTGACTGGGTTTTTTTGTGGTTTTTTTTTTTTTGGGATCCTGAGCCAACACCATCAACATCTTAGGCTGGGCTCAAAGCACCAGGGAGGATCCAAAGAGATTGGCAGAAATGTGTTTTATTTTGCGTATCCAAATTGGGAATTTGGGACGGGGACTGTGGGTGTTGGCACCTCAGCCTGGAAGGATGACCCATTAACCACCAGGTTTTAGTGCTGACATTTTAGTGCTGATCTGATTTATGGGGTTTATTATTCCTCTTTAAGGGATGATGTGTCTGCAGCCAAAGCCAGGCAACTTAAAAGGAGGAAAGGGAAAACGCTTCCTTTTGGGAAGCCCAATTAGGGGGATAAATGGCACAGATGACTTCACTAATTTATGTTCCCTGTGATTTCTGGGATGAAACACAACTCACAGGCTGCTCCTCTGCTCCTGGGGGCTTTGGGTAGTTTACTGTTTGTGGCTGTAAAAACACAGCAGGGAATACCTGAGCATATGCTGCAGCTAAATGGGAGCTGGGAAACATCAACTGCCTCTTCCTGAAGTGTTTGTGTGCACAAAAAGGAGCTCTGGCTCTGTGATTCCCAAACCCTGCTGGAGCACGCTTTTGGAAAACACTTCACCAGAGGTGCTGCCTCTTAAATACTGAAATTATCCTAAAAAAATTATCCTGAAAATCTCTTCTTGTTCATTAAAAGCACTTCCCTCTTGATGGGTTCATCTGTCAGGGCAGGGCCACGGGGTTCCTCGGTTATTTAACATTCCCCTCAATGTTCCAGGAGGAAAATTAAAAAAAAAAAAAAGCACAGAAAAAGGGAAGTGATTCCAGAGCTCTCCTCTATAAAATATTATCCTGTAGGACACTGAAGTGTCAGCACTCAGGGAGCTCTGGGTAAGGATGGGCTGAGCAGCTGGAGTGGTTCCTGCAGGGATGAGCTGATCCAGCCCAAATCCAGCATCCCTGGACAAAATATTATTTAAAATATGATCCTAGCAGTGATGGCTCCTGTGCTGAGCTGTAGCAAAATCCTCAAATATTTTGGTTCAAAGGGAGGGCGGGTTTTGAAATTTATGGGGAATATTGGGTTCCTTTGGGATTTGGGTCAGGTGAGAGAGGGAAGCTTGCCTGGAATGACTGAAATTCTTTTTTCTTATGCTAAAAGGTGGAAATCTCAGAATTAATCTGATTCACAGAGTGAATTTTTGGTTTACTTGTACAAGATACTTGGGGTAAGTTTGAGATTCATTTTGAAAAGATATCTGGATTAAATAGCTTGAAGTTTATTCACAGAGGATTTCCAGAGTGAATTTTTTATTTTTCAGCATATTTGGGATAAATTTGAGATTCATTTTGAAATGATCTCTGGATTAAATAGCTTGAAGTTTATTCACAGAGGATTTCCAGAGTGAATTTTTTATTTTTCAGCATATTTGGGATAAATTTGAGATTCATTTTGAAATGATCTCTGGATTAAATAGCTTGAAGTTTATTCACAGAGGATTTCCAGAGTGAATTTTTTATTTTTCAACCATTTGGGGTAAATTTGAGATTCATTTTTAAAAGATATCTGGATTAAATAGCTTGAAGTTTATTCACAGAGGATTTCCAGAGTGAATTTTTTATTTTTCAGCATATTTGGGATAAATTTGAGATTCATTTTGAAATGATCTCTGGATTAAATAGCTTGAAGTTTATTCACAGAGGATTTCCAGAGTGAATTTTTTATTTTTCAGCATATTTGGGATAAATTTGAGATTCATTTTGAAATGATCTCTGGATTAAATAGCTTGAAGTTTATTCACAGAGGATTTCCAGAGTGAATTTTTTATTTTTCAGCATATTTGGGGTAAATTTGAGATTCATTTTGAAAAGATATCTGGATTAAATAGCTTGAAGTTTATTCACAGAGGATTTCCAGAGTGAATTTTTTATTTTTCAGCATATTTGGGATAAATTTGAGATTCATTTTGAAATGATCTCTGGATTAAATAGCTTGAAGTTTATTCACAGAGGATTTCCAGAGTGAATTTTTTATTTTTCAACCATTTGGGGTAAATTTGAGATTCATTTTTAAAAGATCTCTGGATTAAATAGCTTGAAGTTTATTCACAGAGGATTTCCAGAGTGAATTTTTTATTTTTCAGCATATTTGGGATAAATTTGAGATTCATTTTGAAATGATCTCTGGATTAAATAGCTTGACGTTTATCCATTTTCATGGCTTTGCTGTTTCATTTCCATCTAAGTGGATTTAACAATAAGAAATCTTTTAAAAACGATCTCAAGGTGTCTCTTTAAAGACTCATTAAATTAATTTCTTTGGCTTTTGAGATATGACAGCCTTATTTTTGTGTTTTCCTTGCTGCTGTGATATTCTAGGAATGCTAAAACTGAATTACATCTCCCTTTGCTCGGCTGACATTGGCTCAATTGCTTTTATCAGCCAGCAGATGACACTTAGAGGTCACCTGTCCTCATTGGCATTCTGGAGTGGCTGAGTCATTTTTTATTCATTCTGAAAGTATTTATTTTAATGATATTTTTGCCTGTTTTACTGTGATTTTCAGTAAAGGACCAGGTAGGTGTTAAAACCAACAGGCTGCTCCTAGCTGGTGACCAGGGTAATATTTCTGGAACCATCTGTGCCACTAAAGTTTCTCATTTGTTGGTGGTAAAGTTTCTTCCATCGGTAGATTCCCTCAAGATTCTGATGGAAAATATCAAATTTCTAATCCCAGCTGCAGCTTCAGGGATAAAATTAGCATATTTTGGCAGTAGCTGAGCTCTGAGAAATTCCTGTTTATCCTATTAATGAGATAATGAGTTTTCATGGACTCTCAGACTGCTTTGGGTGGGAAGGGACCTTCAAGATTTCATCCCAAGCCCCTTCCAGGCTGGCTGGATCTGGGAGCAAGGAATCCAATCCAGCTCCAACCATGGGATCACAGAAGGGTTTGGCTTGGAAGGGACCTCTGGGGATCACCTGCTCCAACCCCCTGCATCCCAGAGCAGCACATCCAGGTGGGGTTGGAATGACTCCAGAGGGGGAATTTCCAATAAAAAACCCACGGAGAGCAAAGAGCAAAACCTCATCAGCACCAAACCGCTCCTGCAGGCGGTGAAATTGTTGCTGTAACAAAATTCAGTGGGAGAGATTGGGCAAAAAACTGCTTTTTATTTATATTTTTTCCCCAGCTGTTTGCTTTGGAAACCTTCCCCATCCTGCAAATGGGAGCAGTCTCACTTCCCAAAGCTCGAGGGATGAGGCAGTCAGTCCAATTTTCCTGGGAGAGGAGATGGATGAATTTAGACTTTGAAACTGTGGGAGGGAAAGCAAAAGAGCTCTTGTCAGACACCTGGAGTTCAAACCCACTTCACATGGCCCGAGTCTGCCAAAATCACCCTCATTTGCAATTCAGCACTCAGGGAAAAGGAGTTTCCTTCCATTTGGGCTCCACGGGGGCTCTCAGGGAAGGCTGGAGTCAGCTCAGAGGATCACTGAGTTAATGGAGAAATGAGGCTGAGGTGTTGCTGGAGCTCCAGCACACAGCTTCGGAGAGGGCAGGCAGGAGCCCAAAATCAGATTTAAAGGGTGTTTGCTGGGAGGAACTGGGCCTTTGTTAAAGACCTGCATGTTGCTGTTTTACATAAACACACCACACAGACTCTGTGATCAGAAGGTTAAAAATGATTCTGTTTATTTATGGTTTGTTGTGGTTTTATTATGGTTTTACTGTAAGGGATGGGTTTCTCTTAGGTACAGTTTTACACAGACTAATGGGATTGGTGAAACAGAGGTAAACTTCTTCACCCACATTGGTCAAACCAGAGGGACAGCAAGGAAAAATCCCTCCTGTCAGAAGGAATGACATAAATATTATTATAAAAACATTCTATTGTGTTTATCACACTTTTCTGGGAAAGAACATCAGGAAACCAAAACATCAGGAAACCAAAACATCAGGAAATCAAAACATCAGGAAACCAAAACATCAGGAAACCAAAACACCAGGAAACCAAAATATCAGGAAATCAAAACATCAGGAAATCAAAACATCAGGAAACCAAAATACCAGGAAACCAAAACATCAGGAAACCAAAACATCAGGAAATCAAAACATCAGGAAACCAAAATATCAGGAAATCAAAACATCAGGAAACCAAAATATCAGGCCTGAAACCAGACTGCACCTGCATTCCCAGATCACAGAGCCATTGGTGCTTTTTAAAGGGGTGCTGAACGATGAAGATTAGAGAGATTTGGGGATTTTTTGGGGTTGCTTTTGTTAAAAGAGTCGTGGAACCACAGAATGATTTTGGGCAGGAAGGGATCTTAGAGCTCATCCCATTCCCACCATTCCCATGGCAGGGACACCTCCCTCTATCCCAGGCTGCTCCAAGCTCCATCCAAGCTGGCCTTGGACACTCCAGGGATGCAGGAACAGCCACAGCTGCTCTGGGAATTCCATCCCAGCCCCTCCAGGGAGGAATTTCATCCCAGTATCCACCATAAATCCTCTCACAGTTCAAAGCCATGCCCCAGTGGGATCTCCACAGCCAGCTGCTCCAGGGGCACCTTGGGTGGCACAGGGGAGGTTTCCCTCTGGGAATTCCCAGCAGTTTTCTGGACAGTGGGGTGGCAAGGGAGGAATAAGAACAGAAATGTCAGCACAGAGCGTCACAGAAGCCAGCAGAAACCCTGAGAGGGGTTGAGGGGCAGCACCCATGGGGTCTGGAGCCCTCCAGGATTGAGTCCAACCATCATCCCAGCCCAGGCCACCTCCAAGACACATCCCAGGGCACAGGGGGACACAGGGGGACACAGGGGGACACCAGGCTCCAGACCCCCACCCTGCTGCCTCTCCTCCCCACACACCACCCTCAGCCTGCCCTTTCCCCAGGGATCACCTGCCCATGTCCCAGGAATGGTGCAGGGATTGCCCTCATCGCTTGCAGCCCCAGTTTTGGGCTGAAAACCCAAAAAAACCCCCAAAACTTTCCATGAACACCTGCAAATTCCTCGTGTAATAGCTGGGAGCTCTGTCTTTGTGCTGGCCTCCTGCACTCACGGGAGTCTTTGAGGTACCAGGGCATTAAAATAAGGTTTGGGTTGAAACTTGTGGAGGGGAAATAATAACCTGCAAATGCTCAGCCTCCTGATTAAAAAAACCCACAGCAGTGGCTGAGCGAGAGCAATGTTTTCTCAAGCATTAGTGATACTTTAATTCAACACTGCAACAACAACAACAACAAAAAAAGGATTTTATTGCTCTCTATTTTATGGATCATGAATTTAACTGAGCTAAATAGTCAAAGTCCAGGTGAATAATGCTGTTTTAGTGAGCTGCTGACCACATTTCCTCCTGCATTTCACTAACTATGTATTTTTTGCTCGGCTTACTCAGCTTCTCACATTTTGAACTCCAAAGAACAGCAAAGAAACCGAGGCTGTGTTTGCCTTGCAAGGTTCTGTGTGCCTTGTCTGGTGAGATTTTTCTCTTGTGAATGGATTTCAGTCAAACTTGGAAGAATATTTGTTTTTAGGGCTCAGTTTGGTAGCTCTGTCATGCAGCGTTTTGTTCCAATGATTATCGATATTACCTGTTTTGAATAATGCCAGAAATATTCATTGGGATATCCCTTCCCTTCCCTTCCCTTCCCTTCCCTTCCCTTCCCTTCCCTTCCCTTCCCTTCCCTTCCCTTCCCTTCCCTTCCCTTCCCTTCCCTTCCCTTCCCTTCCCTTCCCTTCCCTTCCCTTCCCTTCCCTTCCCTTCCCTTCCCTTCCCTTCCCTTCCCTTCCCTTCCCTTCCCTTCCCTTCCCTTCCCTTCCCTTCCCTTCCCTTCCCTTCCCTTCCCTTCCCTTCCCTTCCCTTCCCTTCCCTTCCCTTCCCTTCCCTTCCCTTCCCTTCCCTTCCCTTCCCAAACCTTCCCAAACCTTCCCAAACCTTCCCCTTCCCAAACCTTCCCAAACCTTCCCTTCCCTTCCAAACCTTCCCTTCCCAAACCTTCCAACTTCCTTCCCTAAACCTTCCCTTCCCAAACCTTCCCTTCCCAAACCTTCCTTCCCAAACCTTCCCAAACCTTCCCTTCCCAAACCTTCCCAAACCTTCCCAAACCTTCCCTTCCCAAACCTTCCCTTCCCAAACCTTCCCAAACCTTCCTTCCCAAACCTTCCCTTCCCACCTTCCCAAACCTTCCCTTCCCAAACTTCCTTCCCTTCCCAAACCTTCCCTTCCCAAACCTTCCTTCCAAACCTTCTTCCCCTTCCCAAACCTTCCCTTCCCAACCCCAATCCCTTCCAACCTTCCCAAATCCTTCCCTTCCCAAACCTTCCCCAAACCTTCCCAAACCTTCCCAAACCTTCCAACCTTCCCAAACCTTCCCAAACCTTCCCTTCCAAACCTTCCCATCCCAACCTTCCCAAACCTTCCCTTCCAAACCTTCCCAAACCTTCCCAAACCTTCCCTTCCCTTTTTTTCCTTCTTTTCCTTTTCCTTTTCCCTTTCCCCCCTAAATTATAAACAACAACCATTTTTTAACAAATCTCAAGCCAGTGCCACGATGAGTTTTTTTTGATGTGGCTTTTTTTCCTGCCTCGCTATCCCCCTCTGGAGCTGGATTTTTTGCTGGCTGATTCATTGGCTCCATTGCTGCCTTTATTCACTTTGTAAGAGCTACTCTGCAGGGACAATGTTTCAGCATTACCCTAACGAGCTGAGCTGCTTTTTTGCAGAGTTCCAAATCTTCCATTTAATTCCACTTTAATGTAAACGCTTCCCGTTAACTTTCTGCATTATTTTCTCGACTTAAATTTGCTTTTTACCCTCTAAACTTCGCTGGGGGAATGTGGAATTGGGTCAAACTCTGGCTGTATTCTGTTCTGCTGCAACGTTTTTGCAGCTGGGGCTGCCCCTGGATCCCTGGAATTGTCCAAGGCCAGGTTCCTAAAATTCCCATTTTAGGGATGGAAGATGCAGCCATTCCATGTTTCTTGAGAAATCCTGGAATCTCTGCAAGATTCCTGCTGGTGTGCAAGGGGCTCTCAGCTTTCCATGCAGCGGGAATGGGTTCCCATGGAGAGAGGGCAGGGCTGGGTGGGATTTGGGAAGGAATTCCTGGCTGTGAGGAATTCCCAGAGCAGCTGTGGCTGCCCCTGGATCCCTGGAATTGTCCAAAGCCAGCTTGGATGGGCTTGGAGCGAGCACCTGGGATGGTGGGAGGTGTCCCTGCCATGGCAGGGGTGGCTCTGGATGGGATTTGAGGTCCCTTCCATCCCAAACCATTCCATGATCCTCTGATAAGAAGAATTCCCACTTGCCAGGCTCCAGTTTCACCAGAGCTCAAGGAGGTTCAATCCTATTTGGATTTAAGGGTCGTTTAATCGAATAAACCTGAGAGCAAAGCTTCGAGTGCTCCGAGTTAAACCGGGAGGTTTAAACGCAGTAAACATTCCTGGATCTCCTAAATTCCTTTGTTTCCTATTCCTTCGTTTCCAGGCTTTTACCAACCAATTGTCACGTTGGTAATTACAGCACTGCAGATTTTCCAAATTCCCTGTTTTTTTGTTGTATTTTTTTTTGTCCTTTAGCACTCGAGCACAGCCCTCATCCCTTCTCCTTTGGGATCTTATAACGGGAGAAAATTCCCTCAAAGATTGCTGTGTTTTAAGGCACTTTCCCAAGCACCTCTAGTTTTTTTCCAAAAAAACCATAATTTTGTGGGAATGACAACTTGATATTCCCTGAATATCCCTGGCAGCCTCGAGCAGTTTGTTCCCCACGCCCTCTGAGGATTTGGGATTTTGGAGGTCAGGCACCGTGGTGGAAGCCAAGCCGGGATGCAGCATCCCCGTTTTCCCTTGGAATCTGGGAGCGCGAAGTTGTTATTTTTGGTTTTGTTTTTTTGTTTGTTTTTTTCATGGAGTCCTCGAATTCTTCAGGTTGGAAAGGATCTGGGGGATCCTTGAAGTGCCACAGCCCCAGGGCTTGGAGATCCCTGCGGGAATGGGGACTCCACCTCTGCCCTGGGAAGCTGTGCTGAGGTTGGACAACCCTTTCCGTGAGGAAATTTATAATAATTTTATTTATTTTTTTTAATTATTTAATATAATTTCAATATCCAACCTAAACCTCCCCTGGCACAGCTCGAGGTTGTTTCCTCTTGTCCTGGTGGGAATTCCTGGGGCAGAACTGACCCCAGCCTCCCTTCAGGTGGGTGCCGGGAGAAATGAACTCTCTTTCCAGCCTCCTTTTCTTTGGGATGCAGCTTGAGCTTCCTTTAGGTTTTTCCAGGTTCTTCCAGGCTTTTCCAGCTTCCTTTAAGTTTTCCCAGCTTCCTTTAAGCGTTCCCAGGTTCCTTTAAGCATTCCCAGCTTCCTTTAGGCTTTTCCAGATTCCTCCAGGCTTTCCCAGATTCCTTTAGGTTTTTTCACATTTCTCCAGGCTTTTCCAGGTTCCTTCAGGTTTTTCCAGCTTCCTTTAAGTTTTCCCAGGTTCCTTTAAGCATTCCCAGCTTCCTTTAAGCATTCCCAGGTTCCTTTAGGCTTTTCCAGATTTCTTTAGGCTTTTCCAAGTTTCTTTAGGTTTTCCCAGGTCCCTTTAGGCTTTTCCAGATTCCTCCAGGCTTTCCCAGATTCCTTTAGGTATTTCCAGGTTCCTCCAGGCTTTTCCAGGTTCCTTCAGGTTTTTCCAGCTTCCTTTAAGCATTCCCAGGTTCCTTTAGGCTTTTCCAGATTCCTCCAGGCTTTCCCAGATCCCTTCAGACTTTTCCAGTTTCCTTTAGATTTTCTCAGGTTCCTTCAGTTTTTCCCAGGTTCCTTCAGGCTTTTCCAGCTTCCTTTAGACTCTTTAGACCTTTAGGTTTTTCCAGGTCTCTCCAGGCTTTCCCAGGTTCCTCCAGACTTTCCCAGGCTGGGATGTAAAAGCAGAATCATCTGATAATGAATTATCCAGCATCAATCCTGCTCTGGACCCAGCGTTCTGACAAATTATGTGAAAAATCAAATAGAAGACGTGATGGCTCGGGTTAACCAAAAGCTTGAAATTTCCCTTAAAAATAAATAAGGAAACAGAAAAATCACATTTTTCTCCTCTGGGTTTGGCTGTGTCCATCCCTCAGAGGGAGGTGCCTGATCCTGCCTGATGTGGAACCTGGAAAAACAAAGGGATCTCAATTGCTGCTTCTGAAAACAAAGCTGTGATTAATTCTAGTAAAGCTACTTAGAAATATTTGATTAAAAAAATATGAAAAACCCACAAACCCCCCAATCAAACTTCATTATTTTCCTGGGAAAAATGGCACTGAGAAAGAATGAATGGTCTCATGGGGTGATCAAACTTTCCTCCATGAGGGACATTCCCAGCCCTGAAGCCCTCAAATGGGACTTGAAGGATTTAATACCCTGCAAGATTCATTATTCAATGTTTGATCCATCCCGAAATTGTCTTGTTTGTCATTTAACAAGATGGAACATTGGTTTATTCCTCGTTTTTTACCCTTTAGGTTGTGCGTTGGGAGATGAACTCTGCTCAGATCTCAGCAGAGCAGCTCCGAGTGGCTGGGTTGGGATAATTAAAATCCGTGCTAAATGAGCCTCATTAGCAGCTCTCTTAGGCTCTTCTCATATTTCTCCCTCCTATTAATAAGAGGTTAAATTTCCAGCAGATTCCAGTTGATTATCATGGGTAGAGCACTTAAAAAAACTACTTTGCTCTCTGTAAGTTCTTCTCCCCCACTTTTTTTTCCTGGTTATTTAACCACCAGTTCTTTTTCTATGTTTTTTTTTTTTTTTTTTCCTGGTTATTCAACCACCCTAAAAATGAGATTTGAACACAAAAGAAATAAAATTATGCAGAAAGCTAGATGTTTTGTTCATATAGGACTCATATCCTGTTGGATTAATCCCTCCTTTGTTAGAACCCGTGTTTCTAAAACATTGCAGGCTCGCAGGTCACTTTCTAAATTTGCTTAAAAGAAGGAGGATTTTATACATTTACATTTTTAAAACAAAATCAATTCCTAGCACAAGCAAAAAGCCAATTTTGTCCAGAATTTCTTGCACATGCAGCATCTAAAATAGCTGCATGAAGATGGAGCAAAGTTTAAATGATTTTTTTTTTCCCCTCTGCTTCTTCACAGTTATTATTTTTGAGCTCTCTGCTCTCGCTCTCTCTCTCTCCTGGAAAATTTTGGAGGAATGGAAGAGGGTAAAAATGATGAATTCCAGGTCGGGAGGGCACTGAGTTAAATACAGGCAGCTAGTTCTTCCTGAAATATTCTCCTGTTTTCCAAAGAGATCGGGTGTGGGGAGAGCTCAGGTACTCAGGGGGATGCTCGAGAATCCCCAGACACTTCACTCCGCCAGGAATTCTGAGTTTTTATTGCATTTCCATGAAGGTGTGGGCCAAGGAGCTGAATCTGCACCCCTCAGCCTGCAGGGATTATTTATCCTCTGGAATTTGGTCGGAATTCTGCAGCCATTCCCGTGGTCTTGCCTTAAAGCTCCTGTAATTATCGCGAATTAATATCACCCCATTTAGGCACTAATGGTGTTAAGCAGCAGATGAAGTACAACCATTAACGGTAAACAAGCAAGAGGGGAAAAAAAAGGGATTTATTCAATGCCCAGCATCCCAGTTTACCCATTCCTGGATAATTCCCTGCTTCCACAGGCAGCAGGAAGGGAGGGATCATTTGACTTATTGATATAATGAAGATCAATGGGATCTGTGAGCACAAGGTTGAGGGAACATCATCATTACCCTTCCTGTGTTGATGCAGGGAGCAGAGGGGTTTTAATTCGTGCCTTAAATTGGGAAGGAGCTGGAAAGAAATCGGGAGCTTTGCTTGGAGCTGGAGTTTGTTCAGTGGGATTCTTTTGTGGGATTTTTTTTTCCTTCTTCAGTGATTCTTTTGTGGGATTATTTTCCTTCATTTTTGATTCTTTTGTGGGATTCTTTCCCTTCATTTTTGATTATTTTGTGGGATTTTTTTTTTCTTTCTTCAGTGATTCTTTTGTGGGATTCTTTCCCTTCATTTTGATTATTTTGTGGGATTTTTTTTTCTTTCTTCAGTGATTCTTTTGTGGGATTCTTTCCCTTCATTTTTGATTATTTTGTGGGATTTTTTTTTTCTTTCTTCAGTGATTCTTTGTGGGATTCTTCCCTTCATTTTTGATTCTTTTGTGGGATTCTTTCCCTTCATTTTTGATTCTTTTGTGGGATTTTTTTTCCTTCTTCAGTGATTCTTTTGTGGGATTCTTTCCCTTCATTTTTGATTATTTTGTGGGATTTTTTTTTCCTTCTTCAGTGATTCTTTTGTGGGATTCTTTTCCTTCATTTTTGATTCTTTTGTGGGATTTTTTTTTTCCTTCTTCAGTGATTCTTTTGTGGGATTCTTTTCCTTCATTTGTGATTCTTTTATGGGATTCAGGAAATTCCAGACGAAAGCAGCTGAAGGGAAAGGGCAGCTCTGACTCATTTGAACTGATCACACAACATCCTCCCAAGCGTGGTTATTTACCAGCTCTCCTTCCAAGATTTCCAGAGGAATACGAACATTTAGCAAAGCATTGGCAACAAAAACCAGGATTGAAGCTCATCCAGGCTTTTGTATCCCAATATTCCCCAAACTATTTCTATTTCTCGGTGTTCCTGTCTCTCTGGTTTTTCTCCCCAGAAGAAGGGAGTGCTCTGAGGTTTTCCAGAACAATTCCTTGATGTGTTCTCAGCTATTCAATTTTGATTTTCCTCAGGGGGTTGGCAGGTGTGGGGATGAGCATTGAGCTTTGACCTCGCTGCTCCCACCCGCTGCAAATCTCCGGTTTTTCGAATGAAATTTAAAAAAATTAATGCCGTTGGTTTTTATAACCCTGCCTTTGTCTAAACGCCGTTAATTACCCTGATTATCTTGTCCTTTTGCTGCTTAATTGTTGGTAACTGAAAGGCCATTTTATCGAGCTTTCCTAACTCATCTTCAGGGGCTGCAGAGAATTATTTTGGGGCAATTTGGGTGATTTTTTTTTGTTGGGAGTTTCATGCTGGAGTAATTTAGAATTCCTGGGATGTGAAGGAAACTCTGAGGAAGATGGAGAGGCAGGGCAAGGGGGAATGGCTTCGAACTGACAGAAAGGAAATTCAGGTTAAATATGGATGAAATTCTCCTCTGGGAGGGTAGGGAGGAGCTGGGATGGAATTCCCAGAGTCCTGGGATGTCCAAGGGCAGCTTGGATGGGTTTGGAGCAGCCTGGGATGATGGAAGGTGTCCCTGCCATGGCAGGGTGGGAATTAACTGATTTTTAAGGTCCTTTCCATCCCAATTAATTCCGTAATTCCACGTTCCTTTTAACATGCAAAAAACCCCACCCCCCAAAAAAAAAATCCCAAATCTCTCCAATTTTTATCGTTCAAAGCCCATTTAGAAAGCAGCAACCACTGTGTAATCTGAAAATGCAGGCCTTTAATAAAGGCCCTAACCCCCCCAAAAAAAATAATTTATAATAAACTTCCTTCGGGCAGAACACTCCTACAACACACAGAGCAAATAATTTTCCTTAATCCCATATTGGAAAAGCTTCCTGCCTTTGGGATTCCTCCTGTGGGACAACACTCTTCCTCTTGAAAAAGCTGATTTGGTCGATATTTTTTTTTTTTTTATTATTATTATTTTTCCCACCCTGATCAAAACAACTTGTTTCCTCGCCGCATTAACGGGGCTGAAATTGCTACTAAAAGTATCGTCCAATTAGCAACTCTTTAATCTCCTGCATTGTTTGTCACCACGGTGTGACAAAGTGACAGCCTGCCACGCTAATTAGCCGCCTTCCGAGAGGGGAAAATTGCAAATCGCGCCCCTTTGACAAATAATTCAAGAGAAAGAAGGACGAGGAAGTCTGAAAACAAAAGTTATTCATGCAAAGACACATCAGAGAGCACCCAGGGGCTTCAGGTAATTGGGGAGGGGAGGGAGGACCGCTCACCTTTCTGTAATAAATCAGAATATTATTGAGTGGAAGGGTGGAGGTGACTTTTAACAGCTTGAAAGGAGCGCAGGGTTCAAGGTTTTGTGGCGGGGACTTCGCTCGATGCCGGGGAAAGTTGGGTTTCCAGAGGGTGTTGGTGTTTATTCAGCTTGGAAAACATCTCGGCTGCTCCTGGCATCCCTAGCGAGCCTTTTAAAGGTGATTTTCTCACCTCGAAATTCAGTGTGCCCGTGGAAACTCCGGAAAAAAGAAGAAGAGAGATCCAGGAGCATCAACAAGGCGAGAGGGGAGCTGCAGAGCTTCCCTCCAAAAATGTTTATTAAAGCTTCGGATGAGGCTAAATCGGTTTGTGTCCATGAGAAAACTGCTTTGGGAGGAGGAGTCCTTGGAGCGCTGGTTTGGGTGAAATGAGAAGTTGAGGAGCTGAGCAAAAAAAAAAAAATATTCATCAGGACTCAGAAAGCAAATTATGGTTTTTGTTGTTTGTGTGGCAATCAAATTGCTTTTGTCGACTTTTTTTTTTTTTTCTTTTTTGAGATAAAATGCAGCCAACTCGACGAAGTTTGGTGTTTCCAGCCTTTTTTCAAACCTGAACTCCCTGCAAAATAAAAAAAAAATTAAAAAAAATTTAGAAATGAGAAAAAAATAATCCCTAAACATCTGCGAAGCCGATTCGGTGATTTTCAGAATACAGAATTTTATATAATTTTTCAGAGTATAGAAATTTGCACTGAAAGGATTAATTACTGGAAGAATCCACAACCATCTCCAGTCCTAGCTCGGAGCCACGCTAAACCCAAATTGTTTTATTTCCCATTTTCCTCTCCCCGCGGGCAATCTGCGAGCGCACGATGCGAAAGATCAGCAGGATCCGCTCCTCGGAGTGATTCAGGATTCTTTCCAGCTCCTGCTCCCAATTTTCAGTCAATCACAGACCATAATAGGCTATTTGTCACCACGGATATCTGTATACATAAAAGATAAGTAGGTGCTGAATATCTGCTTTTACCGGTGTTCCGAGCCCTGCCGGTGATATATTATTTTCTTTTATCTCCCCTGTGTATCTCTGGAGCAGGGGAGTGTCACTGGGTGTATCCCAGTGAAACAGGAGGGATTTTAATCAACTGCTGGGAAAATGAGATATTCCACCAGGATGGCGACGGCTGCTTGATAAAAACACCTTTTTAAAAGTAAAATTCTGCAGCGTTCTGGGCTTTGGCGCCGGTGTCGAACGCTGAATAAAAATGACATTAAAAAAAAAAAAATAAAATAATCGAGCTTGAGGTATTTTACTCAGGGTAGAAAAAACTGGATGCGTTCCAGCCAACGAGAAGCTTCTTGGGACATCCAAGGTGAAAATAGGAATGAATTCTTAAAGTGCTGGAAGTTAAAAAGGTGTAAAATGAGTGTGAGGAAAACCTGGGTGCTGATGCTTAAGAAAATGATGTTTTACCAAAGAAAAAAGCAAAGCTCTTTGTAAAAGCTCTCTTTGAGGGAAATATTTTTGCTTCTATTCTCCTTAAGGAGAATGCTTTGGAGCTGGAAGCCTTCCAGCACTTTCTAAAAAATAAAACACACACAAATCTAAGTAATGATGATTTGTTATTAGCGTTTGGGGTTCTAAAGAAATGGGTGAATTCAGGAATGGAGCAGTTTTCAAGGTCTTTTCCCCTGAATCCATGAAAATCTATTTCCTTTATACTTTTGGAAAAATGAACCTGCTGCTACCGAAGGTAAAAAAGCAGATTTTCTTCCGTGTTTTTGAGCATTCAGGAAGAGTAATGAGTGTACTCTGGGCTTCATTGGTGTTCTGAATTCACCCCAACACAAAGACAGCTTCCCCAGAGAAAAAGGGAGTTCGTTCCCTCAGCTGGATCCCAGCTGGAGTTGTGCCTTTTTCCCATGGGATTGGTCAGTTCCTGCCATAATCTGGGAATATCAGGAGTTAGGATGGACTGTAGGTGATGGTAAAGGGATTGGGTGTGCTGCTGACTGGTTGTTATGTATTGAGATATTCGGCAAAGAAAAATATATAATATAGAGTAAAATATATAATAAAATATATAATAAAATGCATAATAAAATACCTAATGCCTTGTAACAGAGCAGAGGTGTCTCCAGGCAGCCTCTGGAGCTGGCAGCTCTCAGGCCTGGTTTAACCCACGGCCCAGGATTGCTGTGACTCCTTCCCTGCAATAATCACATTTTTGAAGGGTGGCTGCAGTCCCACAGCTCTCATCTCAGGCTCTTACAAAGAATTACAAAAGGAGCTAAATCTGAGATTCTTGCCTGTGTAAATGATGGATCCCAAACATTCCAGGAGCTTCCCTGAGCCAGTGACGGATTGGGTGGAATGAAGGAAGAGGATGAGAAGAAAGAAGGGTGGGAGCAGCAGGATGGGATCCAGCAGGAGCAGCAGGATGGGAGCAGGAGGAGCAGCAGGATGGGAGCAGCAGGATGGGAGCACAGGTTGGGATCAGCAGGATGGGATCAGGAGGATGGGAGCATGAGGATGGGATCAGCAGGATGGGATCAGCAGGATGGGAGCAGCAGGAGAAGCAGGATGGGATCCAGCAGGATGGGATCAGCAGGATGGGATCAGCAGGATGGGAGCACAGGATGGGAGCACAGGATGGGAGCACAGGATCGGAGCAGCAAGATGGTGTGAACAGGTTTGGAGCAGCAGGATGGGAGCAGCAGAATGGGAGCACAGGTTGGGATCAGCAGGATGGGATCAGCAGGATGGGATCAGCAGGATGGGAGCACAGGATGGGATCAGCAGGATGGGAGCAGCAGGATGGAGCACAGGTTGGGATCAGCAGGATGGGATCAGGAGGATGGGAGCATGAGGATGGGATCAGCAGGATGGGATCAGCAGGATGGGAGCAGCAGGAGAAGCAGGATGGGATCCAGCAGGATGGGATCAGCAGGATGGGATCAGCAGGATGGGAGCACAGGATGGGAGCACAGGATGGGAGCAGCAAGATGGGAGAACAGGTTTGGAGCAGCAGGATGGGAGCAGCAGGATGGAGCACAGGTTGGGATCAGCAGGATGGAGCACAGGTTGGGATCAGCAGGATGGGATCAGGAGGATGGGAGCAGCAGGATGGGATCAGCAGGATGGGAGCACAGGATGGGATCAGCAGGATGGGATCAGCAGGATGGGATCAGGAGGATGGGATCAGCAGGATGGGATCAGGAGGATGGGAGCACAGGATGGGAGCAGCAGGAGAAGCAGGATGGGAGCACAGGATGGATCAGCAGGATGGGATCAGCAGGATGGAGCACAGGATGGGATCAGCAGGATGGGATCAGGAGGATGGGAGCACAGGATGGGATCAGCAGGATGGGATCAGGAGGATGGGAGCACAGGATGGGATCAGCAGGATGGGATCAGCAGGATGGAGCAGAGGATGGGAGCAGCAGAATGGATCAGCAGGATGAGAGCACAGGATGGGAGCACAGGATGGGAGCACAGGATGGGATCAGCAGGATGGGATCAGCAGGATGGGAGCAGCAGGATGGGAGCAGCAGAATGGGATCAGCAGGATGAGAGCACAGGATGGGAGCACAGGATGGGAGCACAGGATGGGATCAGCAGGATGGAGCACAGGTTGGGATCAACATCTCCTCTCTGGCAGCTGAAGCTCACAAAAACACCGAGGCAAGGAAAATCTCTGTTGGGTAATTCTGGATTTATCCGTGTGAGGAGAGGAGTTTATAGGTTCAAGGCTGTGGATGGGAAGGTGGAAAGTAATTAGGACAAAAGAAACTTCTCTCTTTCCGGTTTGTGTGAGGAGAAGAGGTCCCTGTGAGATAGAGGAGCAGGGAGGGGCTCAGGGAGGGCTCCCCCAGTGGAGTTTGGCTCGGGATATTTCTCTGGAATTCTCCAGGAGAGCTGTCAACTCCATTTCCCCCCTGGTGCAGCGAGGAGGACAAAAGCTCTGGGATAGAATTTTGGATTTTGTTTACCTTTGTGAGAGGCTCCAGGGGCTTCTGTTTGCTCCTGATAAATCTGGGGAGTTTGAGCCCCAAATCCTGGCTTTGGATGCAGAAGGCTGGGCTGGTTTTCCTGAGAATAATGCACATTTTGCACACAGGGATGCTGGAAATGCTGTTTGGAGGTGAGGATTCCAGCTGTGGGGGAGCCCAGGTTAAATTCAAGGAAATGAGTTTCTGCTTTGGGCCTGGTTTAAAATTCAACATTTAGTCTGCACAACTTGTGAAATCATGAAGATTTTTTCCACGCCCAGATGTTTTTTAACCATGTCCCTGAGCTGTTTTTCTCTTCATTCCAAACTGTCCAATACTTCCAGGTGCCTCCTGGCTGTAGGAGGAAACTTTTCCTTTTTAATTAAATCACTGAGGCCGTCACTGATGGCTATGAGCTCAGGCAGGATTTGTTTTCCTGGCAGTCGAGATCGTGGCAAGTCTGACCAGAGCCAAAGCAGGATTTTAGGGGTGCAAAAATTATTTTTTTCTCATTCCCAGGAAGCTGAGTGAGTTATTTTTGGGAGGTGGATGCTTTCTGTGCAGTGGGTTTTTGGGTCTTGCCTCCAACCTGTGTGTGTCGAGGACAGAAGATTGTGTTGGGGATTAAGGATCTGGGTGAGGAATTTGGGATCTGGGTGAGGAATTAGGGATCTGTGTGAGGAATCTGGGATCTAGGTGAGGAATTAGGGATCTAGGTGAGGAATTTGGGATATGGGTGAGGAGTCTGGGATCTGGGTGAGGAATCTGGGATCTGGGTGAGGAATTAGGGATCTGGGTGAGGAATTAGGGATCTAGGTGAGGAATTGGGGATCTGTGCTGGGAATTTGGGATCTGTGTGAGGAATTAGGGATCTGTGTGAGGAATTAGGGATCTGTACCAGGATTTAGGGATATGTTGATACTGCTGAGGCTCCTCCACCTGGGCAGTTTGGATCTGTGTGAGGAATTAGGGATCTGGTGAGGAATAGGATCTGTACCAGGATTTAGGATATGTTGATACTGCTGAGCTCCTCCAGCCTGGGGCAGTTTTGGGATTCTCCCCCACGGAGGGGCTGGAGCCAGTCCAGGGAAGGGAATGGGGTTGGGAAGGGATGGAGAATTCCTGAGGGAGCTGGGGAGGGATGGAGAATTCCTGAGGGAGCTGGGAAGGGATGGAGAATTCCTGAGGGAGCTGGGAAGCCTCAGCCTGGAGCAAAGGGGGCTCAGGGGAATTTCTGTCTCTCCACAACTCCTGCCAGGAGGGAACAGCCAGGGGGATTTGGGATCTTATCCCAGGAAACAGGGACAAGAGAGAGGGAACCTCCTCAGGCTGGGACGGGGCAGGCTCAGTGTGGAAAATAAGGAAAATTTTTCATGGAAAGGGTTCCCCACCCCTGGAAGGATTTCAAAGCCCTGTGGATGTGGCACTTGGGGTCAGAGGTGGCCTTGGCAGTGCTGGTTAATGGTTGGATTTGATCCTAGAGGGCTTTTCCAACCCAAATAATTCCATGATTCCACAATTCCAGGATACTGAGAGTTTGTGAGAGCTCCTCCACTAAGCACTCCTCGATCCTCCCTGGCTCATCCTGGGATAGTTCTCTCTTCCAGCTGTCAACTTCCAGTCAGCCTTTCCCAGCCCACATTTTTTAACAGCAAAGCTGGAAAGAGAGGGAATATTTTCAACAGATAGATCACCAATCAAAATTTTATTTTAACGGCTTTTGTTGAGCTTTTCCTTGGCAAAACTTCTAGGTGGAGGAAGGAAAGGACCAGTGAAATTCCAGCATGTTTTGATTCTTGAATTAGGAAGGGTTTTTCCCATTCCTGTCACCTCTGGCATTTGAGGGAAAGGGGATGTGGAGAAGAAGAATGGGGTGGTCATGAGAGGTAAAATGAAATATCCAGCCAGAATAATTCCAGATAATAAAGTTGGCATTCCCAGAAGTTCCTTGCCTCTTTCCTCCCCTTCCCATAAACAACACGAGCCTGAGTTCAGCATATTAAAAAGTGTCCACTCAGATAATTACCCTTAATTATTAATTCTTTCCCATGATCAGCTTTGGGTGGCAATGGTGCAGAAAAAGCCAAGCGTTGGGTATTTGCAATCTGCTGCAGTTTGGCACCTTACCCAAGACTGAAAAAAATGACAAACAGCTGTTTTTTAAAAATTGTTCATTTTCTTCCAACTTTTCCAGCTTCTTCTTTTAATGAAAAAAGCCCTGGAGTTGCCAGGCTCTCAACACCCCACATGCAGCTGAATTTTACTGATTTTTAAAATTTTTATTTGATTATTTACCAGCCCACCAACTTAGAAACTTTCTGGAACTCTCAGAAAGAAACTGCAGATTGGTTTTAAACAGATGAGTCTTTGGTGCCTGGTGTGGAACAGGCAGAATGTGCATTGAGATTGTCAATAAGGTAATTTAAATGCTTGGGAACATTTAAATTGGGAGTTCTTTCCCTCAGGTGTAGGTGGGGCTTGGGGCCTTCTTTTTGCCAAGAGTCTGATTTTTTATCCTTTTGGGATTTTCCTCTTTGGCTCTGACACCAAGAGCTCTTTGGGGGTTTTATTCCTTGCAAATTTTATTCCTTTTTTGTCTCTTTGGGGGTTTTTATTCCTTGCAAATCCCTGCTGGAGCTGGAATGTTGTGGGAATTGTTGTTGTTTTAGAGGGCACAGGACATGGACTCTGTGATCAGAGGGTTAATAAAAATGACTTTTTTATTAGGGGTGGTTCTCTTTTATATACAATTTTACACACACCAGTGTGATTGGTGAAAGAAAGGTAAACTTCTCTAATCACATTGGTCAAACCAGAGGGACATCAAGAAGCCTTTTTTATCAGAAGGAATGAGTAATAGAAATATTATTACAAAGACATTCTACCCTATTTATTACACTTTCTTGAAAAAGAACATCAAAAAACCCCCCAAAACATTGAGAAACTAAAAAAACATTAAAAACCTGAAACACTAGACCTAAATCCAGACTGCATTGCTGTTTGGTGGAACAGGAATTTAAGCAGAGGTTCAGGAGGCTCCAGGCTGGGGCAGGAATAAAACAAGAGCCAGAAAGAGCTGAGAATTTTCTCTTTGCAGCTGCAAATTCGAGGCTGTCAGTGCTGAGCATCCCCTGTGCGTTATCACAGATGCTCGTCCCAGCTTCTTGAAGCCACTTAAACTGATAAACTCTGCTCCTTACTCAGAGCACAAAGCTGCCAACATCAATTTTGGACACCAGGGCGAGGAGGGAACTGCTGCTCTGCCGGGGGAAAAAAAAAAAAAAATATTCCGTGCTGGAGAAATCTCACTTGCCAAGTTGTGGCTTAGAGCAAAGGCTGGGGCCACTGGTGAGCCTGCAGAAAATGTCCCTGGAAATGCTCTTTAAAGCCCCAGTGTTTACAAAGTGGCTTTGGGCAGGACTCAGAAGGAGCCCTGGGAGTTTGACCACTGAAGGATTTAGGTCAGAGCCCATCTGGAGCCCAGTGGTTCCTGCACAGGTTGAAAAAGTGGCTGCAGTGGGGCTGTTTCTGTAAAATCTTCAAAAATATTGGGAGTATTTCACATAAAATGAGCTCTAATTGAGAGGGCTTTAAAAAAAAATAAAAAGTGCTGTGGTTAATAAACAATTACCAGTAAAATCAAGAGGTTTAAAATGATTCAAAGCAATTTTGCTGGAGAGAGATTTCCCTGTGAATTGATGTTATTAAATAAATGATATGAAATCTGTGGCAGATAAATTGGGCTAACTTAGGGCACAGCATTTTTTTTTATTCTTTAAGTATCATAAAAGCATCAGAAGTCTAAATAGGATTATAATTTTCCTGGCTCATTCTTGATGTTTGGATAATCTGAGTGAGCCCAGCTCTTTCCAAAGGGAGTAGCACCAAGGAATTTCTGCTTTTCGTGGATTTTCCAGCTTGTTTTGCTGTCTGAATAATTAAATTTGGTGATGTAAGCACAGGTTATTCCTGGGTTTCCTGGCAGCTGCAGTCTACACTGATCCCAGAGCATCCCAGTGTGCAACAAGGACTGAAATATCCCTGCTGGGAAGATGCTCAGGAGAGGAAAACTTCTGTAAAACACAATTTTGCACTTCTCTCACAGAGGCAGCAAAATCCTGTACCGAAGGGACCTCCAAATCCATGGCAAAAATCAGGAATTTAAGCTTAGTCTCCACATTTTGGAGGTGTTTATTTCCCCCAAAGCCCTGTTAAAAGCAGGAGAGTGATAACACAACATTCCAGGCACAGAACACTTGGAATGCTGATTGCTGCACAACTTATTTATACCCAGGTTTAACTTCCTGGGCTTGGTCCTTAACTCTGGAAAAAAGAGAGTTTTGCTGCTTGGAGTCCATCAGTTGGAATTTCAGCAGGGTTTTTTTTCTGGATTTAATCAATCAGAATTTCCCCAGATGAAGGAATTTTGCCTGGGAATTTAAGGAACTCGGGCACCTGAAGCTGCTCCTTAATTCTCTGTATCCCACCAGCTGCAGTGATGCTCAGCTCAATGAAAGCAAAAACAAGGATCACTCAATCCAGATTTTTTACTTAATAAAACATGTCAGCATTAATGGTTTTCCCAACAGTCCTAAAATAATTTTGGCCCAAACAGAACCCAAAATGTTGTTTCACAATTCCAGATGGCACCAGATGGGTTTGTCAGTGTCCCAAACACCAGGAGAGGATGTTTTACATCCCACAGGAAAGCAGGGATCTGGAATATCATTGGGGCCAAATAAATAAATCAGAACAGAGCCTGAATGAGTCTCCACAGGAGCTGGGAGGGCAGGTGTGATGCCAGGGAAGAGAAGGAAGCAAACACTGTTTTCCAGCTTCAAAGACACTGGAACTAATGTTGCAGGGACATTAATTACAAGGAAAAAATAATTTAAGAGGCTCAAAATGCACTTGACAGAATCCTTTTAAACTAAGATAGAGTTAGAGTCTGCTAATGGCTTCTGGCTCCGAGAAGTTTCCATGATTTTCTCTTTATTTAAGTCTTGAACTCCCCAAATTAAATGCAATTGGAAAAATCCGTTATGGTGCTTTGCTTTATGCTCTTGCTAACTCAGCATCGTTCCATGATCTTGTTTTCCAGCCTCCAAGTTCTCTCTCTCTGTCACTGCCACAAAGTTTTGTTAGGGCAGAGCTGGGAGAAGGATCCCTGTCTTCAAGTGGGGTTTAATTTCAGAATATTCTCCCTTTAAACTGGGGCTGTGTTATCCTCAGCTCTGGATCCATATCAGGGTGTGAATCCAGAGAGATCCTGAAAAGCACTTAGAGATACGTGGATAAACTGGGAAAATCTGTTTATTTCTGCTGCCAGGTGGAATTCCCAAGGATGGGAGAAGCCCCAGACCCCGTGGCTGCCTCCAAAAAGGAATTTGGGATGCAAATATTTATTTTCAGTTCTTGTCTTTGCTCTGTAAGTCCCAGAGTTGGTTGGGGAATTTTGTCCTCATTTTGGAGTGTGAGAAGAGGCAGTTTTGCTGAGCTCCAGCCAAAGAAGGTTTCACTCAACCTGATCCCCTCAAGAAAATCCACATTTGATTTGGATTCTCTCCTCCTTGGAGAGAATTTGATTTGGGATTCTTTCCTCTTGGGAAAGAATTTGATTTGGATTCTCTCTCCTTGGAGAGAATTTGATTTGGATTCTCTCCTTGGGGAGAATTTGATTGGGGTTCTCTCCTCCTTGAGAGAATTTGATTTGGATTCTCTCCTTTTGGGAGAGAATTTGATTGAGATTCTCTCCTTGGAGAGAATTTGATTGGGATTCTCTCCTTTTGGGAGAGAATTTGATTGGGATTCTCTCCTTGGAGAGAATTTGATTGGGATTCTCTCCTTTTGGGAGAGAATTTGATTGGGATTTTCTTCTCTCCTTGGAGAGAATTTGATTGGGATTCTCTCCTCTTGGGAGAGAATTTGATTTGGATTCTCTCCTCCCTCTGCCTTTGCAGATATTTTTGTTGTAGCCCCAAAGCTGGCACCAAACAGGGCAGAGGAGCCTGGGATGGCTCAGGGGAATTCCTGGGAAAGCCCTGCCTGGAGGGCAGGTCCTAGGGATGCTGCAAGGATGCAGGGATATGCTCTGTGTGATTAAAGCAGATTTTTTTCCCTCCAGCTCATGGGATGAGGTGTAATATTCCCAAAAATGCTGCAGGGAAAAGCCGAGCAGCCTTGGGAGTGGTGTTTTGAGCTGATCTTTGGCTTTCCCGGTGATTTTGGGGATTCTTCCCAAAAATCACACCTCTTGTGGATCCCTGGCAGTGCCCCAGGCCAGGGTGGGACAGTGGGAGGTGTCCCCATGGCTGGGGTGGCACTGGGGGATCCCTAAAGTCCCTCCCAAGCCTGGAATTCCATGATCGGGTCTCTGTGGCCATGGGGAGCTGCCACCAGCTGAACCCAGCAGGGAAAAGCCCCAAGAACATCAAAACCGCTGCTGGGTTTGGGGGAATTTCATCTGGAAACGGAACTGGGGAAGGAAGGAGCGGCTGGAATGAAGAGAAATGTTGGATTTGGGGTGGGAGTGGTTAAGGGGAAGTTACAGCTCTTCCTAAGGAGGGAAAAAGCAATTTCTTTGTTTGAACTTTGCAATAATGAAAGGGGAAATTCTGGGTTAGAATCATTCCTGCAGCCAAGGGCCTTCTGCTGCTGCTGGATCAGAACTGCCTTGGAAATCTCCACAGGAATCCACGGAGAGGCTGGGAATGGTTTTGCACTTTTAGAGGCTGTGGAGCATCTTGGAGTTACTCAGAACCTCCAGCCATAAACCCATTTTTATGTGCAGGGAAAATAGAAATGCTCTAACTCAGAGAAAGTAGAGGCAAAAAAAAAAAAAAAACCCCAAACCCAACAAGCTGAAATCAAATTAAATTTTCTATGTGTGGGAGCAACATCGTGGAATGTGTAGAAAACATCACAGATACAGCCTCAAAAAAAGGGGCTTTGCAGAGCAACCTCTGGAAAACATGGATTAAAATAAGGATATCACCATTCCCAAACACTCTTTTTTACATCAGGCTGGAGAGTATTTAAGGCTGTTTCTTGTGTATTCACTCTAATGGGGCTGCTAAGGAGGCTGGAGCAGAATAATTAGAGATAAGGCACTTTTCAATTAACTGCTACCTGCTGCTACCCAACAGTGGACATCAATTCCAGGCAGATAATTTCATCCTCGTGTTCCTTGAGAACCTTTGGACATCGTGTGCTTGACCTAAATTTTTAATGACATTATGAAGGCCTAGTTAAATATAAAAATAATGGTTTTGGAGCACAGCTCTTTATTAAAGTTCCTTGGGCTGTGTTTTTTCCTGCGTGCAGCTCAGCATGGGGAGGTTTTTGTGCCCTGCTTTGGCGACAGAAATTCACTTTTAAACTCAGGCACGGGGTGGCTGATGTAACCCATTGGAAGCTGCTTTGGAGAATGGGATGTAACCAGATTTTCGGTGTTTTTGACAAAAAATAACGAGGATAACACACCCAGAGGGATGAATTCTGGAAGGTGATGGAGGGCAGGGCTGGTTTGGAGCAGAATCCTTGGGAAAAACCTCCCACAGCCTCTCCAAACCCACTTTTCCACCACTGAAAACAAAGGATTCAGACCAAGTGGATGGGAGAGCAGGGAAAAATGAAAATGATGGAGAACTGGCCCAAAATTTTCAATTTTCCTTCCTTTTCTTGTAGTTCTAAGCCTCTTTCTATGATTTTTTTTTTGCTGTGTGAGGTCAAGCAGGCCCCAGGCAAGTCTGAGTTGCAGGAGCAGCACAAAGGTCGAGTTTAACTTTTCATCCAGGAGAGACTGAACAAGGGCTGCAATGCCTGAGGAATAACAAGGATTTCCTTTGCCATCTCTTGGGAGGATTTCTTCTTTTCATGCATTTTTCCCCTCAGAGAAAATTCTGATTTTCCAGGGAACAGGAAACACAAGGCTGCTGGTTCCTGGTCACCCCTCAGGGAGAGGCAGCTCATGGCTGGGGTTTAAATGTGAATTTCATGGAAAAAAAAAAAATACAAAAAGCAACTGATAATGGGAAAATGTGCTGATAAATGCTTGTGCCGCGTGGCTGAGCTCCAGGCATGGGAATCTGCTGGACATTGGCACTTTTGGGTTGTTCCTGCAGGAACACGGAATGGCTGGGGCTTCATTAGTCCTGAGAGGATTAGGACTGTGCAGGAATAATTGTGATTCCATTTTCTCTTATTTTCGAGCAGGAGATTTTGTTGTCTGCTGCCTTTCCCTGTTATTTACAGTGCATTGTTTGTTGCTTCTGATAATAACTGAGCTGATGAAGTGATCTGCTTGGCTCAGCAGGCTGGGATAAAGCCCTGCAGGGAGGAAAGCTGGAGAATATCCCAGGATTAGCTGCTCCAAGCTCAGGAGCAGTGAATCCCAATAAGGATTCAGCCAGGGAGGGTCCCAGCATGGGTGTTTTACAGCTTGGATGATGCAGAAGGGCTTTGGACCGGGAGTGGAGTGACAGGACAAGGAATGGCTTCAAACTGGCAGGGCTGGAATAGAAAAAGGAGGGAATTCCTCCCTGGGAGGGTGGGAAGGGGCTGGACTGGAATTCCCTGGCAGTGCCCAAGGCCAGGCTGGATGGGTTTGGAGCAGCTGGGATGGAGGAAGGTGTCCCTGCCATGGCAGGGCTGGCACTGGGTGGGTTTTGATGTCCCTTCCAACCCAGCCCCACCATTTTTCCCTGAGCTCATGGAAGGAGTTTTCACCTTCTGATCAGCATTTTCTGTATGCAGACAAACACTGGAATGAAGTGGCAGTAGATGCTAAGCCACAGCTCTGAGATAAAGTGGCTAAATTATTTTTTTTACCACATTTGAACCTCCAGGAGGTTGTAGGGTTCAGATTGCTGAGCACAAAAAACCCCAAACTCATAATAAACCACAAACCTCACAATAAACCACAAACTCATAATAAACCACAAACCCATAATAAACCCCAGACCTCAAAATAAACCACAAACTCCCAATAAACCCCAAATCTTCCAATGAAACCCAAACTCAAAATAAACACCAAACTCCCAATAAATCACAAACCTTATAATAAACCACAACTCAAATAACCACAAACTCACAATAAACCCAACTCCATAAACCACAAACTCAAATAAACCACAAACTCACATAAACACAACTCACAATAAACCACAAACTCACAATAAACCCCAAACTCCCAATAAACCACAAACTCATAATAAACCACAAACTCACAATAAACCACAAATCCCAATAAACCACAAACTCATAATAAACCCCAACTCCCAATAAACCACAAACTCAAATAAACCACAAACTCACAATAAACCACAAACTCCCAATAAACCACAAACTCAAATAACCACAAACTCACAATAAACCACAAACTCACAATAAACCACAAACTCCCAATAAACCACAAACTCATAAAAACCACAAACTCACAATAAACCACAAACTCACACTCCAAACTTCAATAAACACAAACCACAATGACCATAAACTCCAATAAACCACAAACTCGAAAAACAAACTCACAGTGAACTCCAAACCTCCAATAAACCACAACTCCCAATAAACCACAAACAACTCACAATAAACTCTAAACTCACAATAAACCACAACCTCACAATAAACCACAAGCTCACAATAAACCACAAACTCATAATAAACCACAAACTCACAGTGAACTCCAAACCTCCCAATAAACCACAACCTCCCAATAAACCACAAACAACATCACAATAAACTCCAAACTCACAATAAACCACAAACTCCCAATAAACCACAAGCTCACAATAAACCACAAACAACTTCACAATAAACCACAAACCTCACAATAAACCCCAAATCTTCCAATAAACCCCAAACTCAAAATAAACTCCAAACTCCCAATAAACCACAAACCTCACAATAAACCACAAGCTCCCAATAAACCACAAGCTCCCAATAAACCACAAGCTCCCAATAAACCCCAAATCTCTCCATAAACCCCAAACCTCACATGAACCCCAAGGTGAATTTTGGTAGCGCCCACTTCCCAAAGATGAGAATACCTGTTTCTATTCATTAATCACCATTAATTTGCTGTCTGTTGACGACAAATTCGAACCAACTCTTTAGACAACTCTTTATTTCCTCATGGAACATTCTGGAATCGCGAATTTTCCAGGCTGCTTTGCCAAGGGCCTCCTGGAGCTGCAGCTGCTGTTTCTTTTTCTTGTTATTTTATTGAATTCCATGAGAAGCCAAGCCCATCCCCGGCTGACAGCACCTGTCAGTCTGTCATTCCAGCCCAGGAGACGTGGAGCTGAATTTTGGCAGGATTCCACGGGAAAAGGGAGTGGAAGAAATATTTGGGCACCTGTTCTGCACGTGGGGATTGGCGTGGCTTCAAACGAATCCAAAGCCCGAAGTAAAAATTCCTGAAATTCAATGTACGGACACAAGATGGCACTTGGATCCCAAGAACCGACAGCGCGGGACATTCCCGACCCAACAGCAGCGCTTTATTTAAATTTATTTTTGGAAAAGCAGGAGGAAACCACCTGAAAATAAGGGCCCATCTTGTCTGAGTGGAAGGATTTAATGTAAAACCGCAGAACTTGTGTGAGCTGGGAATTGAAACTGCTTGGGAGGGGGAATGCGGCTCCAGAATTTATTTTTTTTTAAAAGGTAAATTTGAAATTTCTCTGCTTGAAAATAAACAAGGCGAAACTCTGGGATGTTAACATGGGAAAACCCCCAAAATTTCCTGTGAGATGTAGGGAAAAAAAGGGAAATAAAAGCAAATATTCGCCTCTGCCCAATCAAAGTGGCAGGGTTTGAATAATAAAGTAATATTTTTGGTTGCAAACAAAAATTTAAGCCCAATAAAAGAGGAAAAATGAATGGTGGTGCTTTTAGGGGGGGAAAGAGAAGTAAAAAAGAGAAAAAAGGAAAGAAAAAAATCGTGAGGAAGGGAGAAAAGATTAAAAAAAGTGAAAAGGGAAAAAAGAAAAAAGGGGGGAAGTAAGAAAAAAAGGGGGGAGAAGGGAAAATAAGGGAAAAAAAGGAAGAAAAAAGGGGGAAGGGAGAAAAAAGGGGGAAAAAAGGGAAAATGGGGGAAAAAAGGAAAAAGGAATGCTCTGTAATACAAAAGATCTTCTTGTCAGGGTAAAAATCCAATGTGAAATTATGATTATATATAATTATATTATGCAATATACTCTATATATGTATACTTATATATATATATAATGTAATATTATATTATGCAATGTGTTCTATATATTTCTATCTATTTATATTATATAATACATTATAATATATATATATTATATATATATTACACATATATAAAAATTTTATTCAATCATCAGCACCCCCACAAAAATTCAAATCCCAGCTCTATTAATTCATTCCCAAAATTGTTGCAAATCTCAGCACCCATTTTATAATTCCAGGATGGCAAAATTAGAATGAATGAGAAGTAAAAAACCAGGCAAAGAGTTGGGATTTTTTTTTTCCTGGAGGCAGAAAGTTGACCATAAATCCCATTAATTCTGCACTAAATCCTACCTTGATATTCAGTGTAAGACCTAATCATTCATTTACAGCAAGAAAATTTAGGGAATTGGGGAAAAGGGGAGAAAAGTCCTTTGCCCCTTTTCCTTTTTTTCCTTTCTTTCCTTTTCTTTACCTTTTTTTTTCCCATTTTCCTTTTCCTTTTCCTTTTCCTTCTCTCCTTATTTAAAAAGGTCCCATTTTTTTTCCATGGGCCCTTGAATTGAAACCTTGAGAATGACGCAGAGCCTGGGATGGCGCCGGGATTTTTTCTGTCCCTATTCCCAATTCCTTTTGTTTGAGTCTCCTGCTGGAGACAATGGGAATTCCTGGCAGCTGGGAATGCTGAGCGGGGCCCTCTTTTATTCCAGCCCCGAGCTGCACGCCGCCCATGTTATCAGGAATATAAAGGGCCGTTCTTTCAATTCCAGGCTGGATTTAAACCTCCCCAAATGTAGCTGGAATATCAGCACTTCTCCCTCTCCCTGGCCACAGGTATTCCCGGCAGATTGGGAATGCCAGGAGGGCTGAATTTCCTGCTGAAGTCATTCCTGGGAGCAGCTTTGCTGCCAAACCTTCCCAGTCTAATCCTCGATGATCCAAGCCCGGTCAAGAGCCCTCTTCACATGAAATATTTGCTGCTCCAGATGGCAAAGCCTGAGCCCGAGCCAACAGCAGGGTAAAAATACATTTATTTCCATGGCCAGCCCTCAGCCAGGCCAGCTCCCTGCCTTTGGACAAGAGGTTTTCTCCACAGTGCTCCAAATTCACGAAGGGATTCAGGGATAAAAATGTCCTGGTTTATTCCAGTGTCCCAGTCAGGCAGCACAACCCACGTTGGGGTTCAGGGAATGGGGACCAAGCTGGGGCTGGGCTCTCACTTGGTTTTTTCTGTCACTCTCCAGCCTTAGATGTTTTGGTAATTCAGTATCTTTTATAACTTTCCATCCCCTCAATGAAAAATTCCAGATTTGGATTGGTTTACACCACGCCTTCCAAGGCTGATTTAGGAAATGAGCATTCCCTTCGAGCTGCTGCTCCTTCCCAGGAAAATGAAGGAGTGTGAGGGTGTGGGGACCAAGGGTGGAGCTCTTCCACTGCCAGCTCACCTGGAATTTCCTCTACATGAGCCACAAATTCACAATAACCACAAGCTCCCAATAAACCACAAAGTCACAGTAAACACCAAATCTCCCAATAAACCCAAACCTCCAATAAACCCCAAACCTCACAATAAACCCCAAACCTCCAATAAACCCCAAATCTCCCAATAAACCCTAAATCTCCCAAAAACCCTAAATCTCCAATAAACCCCAAACCTCCCAATAAACCCAAATCTCCCAATAAACCCTAAATCTCCCAATAAACCCAAATCTCCCAATAAACCCAAATCTCCCAATAAACCCAAGCCTCCAATAAATCGTAATCTCTCAATAAACCAAACCTCCCAATAAACCCAAATCCCCCAATAATCCTAAACCTCCCAATAAACACTAAATCTCCCAATTATCTCAAATCTCCCAATAAACCAAAACCTCCCAATAAACCCAAATCTCCCAATAAATCCTCTCCTCTGGGGACAGCAGGATCCGAGCTGGGGTGGCACGGGGGGGAGCAGCATCCCCATCCCTGGGGAGCCCAGAGCAGCAATCAGAGCTGCAAACTGACTTTTCACAGTGATGAGGAAGCATTTTTGCATAATTAGGAGCGAATTTTCTTCCTGACACAACGTTTCCCATCGCTCCAATCGTCGGGATGAGCTTTTTCTGCTTAGCAAACGCCTTCAGCCTCCTGTGGAATAAACATTTCCTGAGTGAGAGGAGGGAAAATGGATTCTCCTCACAGAGAGAAATTTTGCAGGACTTTTCTTGTGCTTCCTACATCATCCCTCCTGCTGGAATTGTGGATGTGGAGTAAGGGGCTTGTTCTGGTAACGGGAAAATTCAGCCCTGGAATCAGTCCAGGCTTCTCTTTCTAACTTTGCCATTCTCCCCTCAGTGTAAATAAAAAGAATATTTAACTGTTCCTGTGTGGATTGCATGGATATCCCTTAAAAACACCAGATCCAGGGGGGAGAGGGAGGCTGTGCCAGGATTTCTGATGGCACAAACTCAGTGGGATGTGACCTGGGAGAGCAGAAGGCCCATGGAATTACGGCATCAATCCCAGAAGGGTTGGGAGGGAGGAAAGCTCACCCAGTTCCATGGGTAGGGAACACTTCCACCAGCCCAGGCTGCTCCAAAGCCTTCCAGGGGGGCTGAAATCCTGGAGTTTTCCCAAAGCTGGGGGTGCTGTGGATGGAATTCCCGCTTCACTGGTTCCACTCGTGCTCTCCTTGTGTTCTGGGTGGGCTTTTGCTGGCTGTGACATTTCCTTTGGCACAAGAAGTGCCTGGGAAGCTGCAAAACTCCCAATCTTGAATTTTAGGGCGTCCTCAGTATCTTGCAAAACTGGAGCCCTTGAATTTGACATTTTTCCCAAGCTTTCTGCCCAAAGATTGAATTTCCCAACCCATGGAGATGCCCTCACACCTCCCCTGTGCTGCTTTGTCCAAAACCCCTTTCACTTCCAGAAGGAAAATACCTGATAATCCTGCTTATCAAAATATTCTCCAGGTTTGGGTTTGGGTTTTTTTTTTCCCCCCCCTTAAAAATGTTATTTCCACTGTCTGTCCCTTTTTAATGAAAAGTAGCAAGCAGCTGTTGGGATGTAATAACATCCCAAACCACTGCTTTCATGCATCAGTGTGTGCAGGCATAGGGAGAGCCTTAATGGAATAAAAAATATTCCTAGGAAATGGACTCTCAGGCTTCAGTTATGAGAAAATTTAAAATTGCATCCGCTTTTTAACAAGAAAAAAAAAAACCTTTTTCTCTTCTTATCTTTGTGATGGTTGCTCTTAATGCCACAGGAAGTTGTATTTTATTTTGTTCCAAGAAGTAATTTGGGTCGGGCGCCATCCCTATGCTCAGATAAATCAAAATAATAATAAGATTTCTTATTGTGCTGGTTTCTACAAGGGTAGGTTCATACTTTCTTCAAGATTTCTACATTTTTATGGAATGGTTTGGGTTGGCAGGGACTTTAAATCTCATCCCATTCCATCCCTGGGACCCCTCCCACTGTCCCAGGGTGCTCCAAACCCATCCAAGCTGGCCTTGGACAATTCCAGGGATCCAGGGGCAGCCCCAGCTGCTCTGGGAATTCTATTCCAGTCCCTCCCCACCCTTCCAGTCAGGAATTCCTCCCCAAAACCCAATTTAAATCTGGTTTTAAAACTCCCCCATTGGAAAGATTTCTCTTCCTTGAAGCTGCAATAATTTTCTTTGGAAGTGCAATGGTTGCTAAAAAAAAACAAACAAAAAATTAGCAGCTTTTCAAACACTCAGGACAAACTCTCTGATTAACCTCAGGCTTATCCCCCTGCATGTTTAATTACAGATTTTTTCTGAGATTGGTTTAAATTCGTCATCAGAAATGAGAATATTTCCCTGAAACAGGAAAACCACTCAGGTTTCTGAGGAAGTTTGAGCCCCTTTGATTTGCTCTGTGTTTCCCATGTGCTGGCACTTCACATCCCAGGAATAAGAGCAGAATTCCCAGGGAAATCCAGGGAAATCGTGCTGCTCTCCTGTGGTCACCAACCCCAGAATGGGAAGCAGAATTTACCCCCAGTTTTGCTGAAATTAATCTGGTGCTGACACCCCTGGGCTGATTCAAACTCCTCAGTGAGCCCTCCCCATCACTGCACAGAAAACTGGGATTTAATGCAAGGCAAGAAAATCTCTGCATTTTCTGCTGCCTGCAGTTGTGGCCTAATTAAATTCCTTGAATGCAGCCAGAAATTAAAGGGAAGCCTCACCAGTGGCTTTTGAGGGGAGGTGGAGTTTGGGGTAAAGGCAGGAAGGGTTTTTACTCTTCTGCAGGTGATTTAGGGTTAAAAAAGTGGCAGAGGTGTGAAAAGGGAAGGGATTATCTCACTCAGAGAAATATCAGGTTTTAGCCCGATCCAGGAGGGTAAATTGGGATAATTTCCCAGCACTTTTGGAATATTCCATGAGAAACTTGGTTAATGCTTTTGATTTTATTAGCACTTCTCAAAGTGCTGCTGTTGTGCTGCTGTTTAGTGCTGATTTAAGCAACTCGTTTCTATTTCAGCTGTTATTTAAATGTGCCACGTTAAAAAGCTGTGGTGCTGCAATCCAGCTTTTCCCACGTGAAACACAACATCCATCCTTTCATCCCAAATTTGGTGCCTTATTAGAGCAGGAATCCTGCTCAGAGGGAAAAGGATTTTGGTAACTTCTGTCAAAATTGGGATTTTATTCTGGACCTCGCCTAAAAAGGCATCTGGAACCTTTTATAAAATTATGCACAGCTCACTGGTTTTTCATGAGTGAGGATTTCCTTGGAACCACAAATTGTGATGGCATTTAATAATCAGTAAGGTGCTTCCCTTCATTAAAATACGATCATAAACGGATTTTTGCCTGTTAATTTTCAGTTTGGAGCTCGGTTATTGACCTGAAATAGAGAAACCAACGGGGGAAACCAAGCAGGAAATGTCCCTTTGATTTCCTGCAAATCTCTATACTCTGCAGAATTACCAGGGAAAATGGGCTCCTCCAATGTTTTTATCAGAAAGAAAAAGACTCAAAATTTAAATAATAATCACGAGGCTGAATTAAGCTAAAAAATGGGGGTATTGCCCTCCCAATACACAACTTAAGTTTATTCAGGGTTCTGACTCATCTCCTGCATCAGCTGCTTAATATTTTTGTTTTTTGAGTGCAACCCTTCCATATTTCCTTCTCCCTTCTGACCTTTTACATTTTTATTGTATTTTAATAACACCCGGACTGTTGCAGTAGAAACTTTAATAAGGGGATGGTAGAAATTCTTTTCCTCTCCTCTTTCTCATTCTGTTTCATTTCCTTAATCCTGTAAAGGGATTTTTTTTTTTTTAAATAATTAATTATTGAGTTAGCAATGAGCTGCTTCATTTAGGGCTTGAGGTGTGGTTGGGCTGGACTCTGTAAGCTCTGACAAAAAGAATTTTTCTCAGAACCTGCAAGCTTTCCCAAAAGATTTTAAGGAGTTGTGTGTAATTTCTGGAGAGATTCATGGCAGAGCAAAGTGTCCCAAGCATTCAGTGACATTTTTCTTCAGGAAGTTGTGGCTCTTTAAAAGATTAATTAAAGGAAAACACAGTGGATATTTTCAGGGAAACAGAAGAGTCTCCCTGGCAATATTTGGAAAGCTTTGGGCTGTTCTTGGTGCTGGTTTTAAGTCTCAATTCTCGAATTTTGGTAAAAAGGATGGAAAAGGTGTGGAAATCCTGGATTCTTTGCTGGGCAGAGAGAAAGGAGAGGGAGGAGAGCGGCCAAGTCCGTGTCCAGGAGAGGGTTCAGAGCTGTTGATCCCATTTTTCCACTCATCCCAGCAAATCTTTGCTCAGGAACAAAGCCAGTTGCAAACAGTCAAGGGCAGTGTGGAGAGAGCAGCCTGGATAATCCCAATTAATACCTGAAATCAGCACTGCAGGATTGCACAGATACAGAGCATTTATTCTCCTCGCCCCTAAAGAGAGCCCAGCTCCATGGAATATTCACTGCCCAGACACCTCAGGCCCACTAAGCTGATATTACTGTTACCCAGCATTATTTACAATTATTCACATGAAACCTGAGGCTTTCTGGGGTAATTTTGGAGAGAGGAAAAAAAAGTCAAGTTGGAGACGATTGCGGCAAAACTTTCCCGATGCGTCCCCAGCCAGCAAGAGGCTCTCCAGGTAAGGCATAATGAGATCTCTGAATCTTCTGGAATTAATAAATGCTCCTGGAGCAGCCTTTCTGTGAGGACAGAGATGGCTCTCCAGATATCCAGGAGGGAAGATTGATGGGCTCTGCAGATGCTCGTGCCATTAAAAAGACCTTCAGAAAGAAACGAGCAGGAGTGCTCGAAGTGTTGTTTCAAATTAACGCCTGACTTTGAAAACAAATTGATGCCCCCCTGAGATAATTGGAAAAGTTAGAAAACAATCAGGGGAGGAACAAATTGAGACTTTGGGATGGAGGAAAAACCCCAGATAAAGGAAGTCTCTAAATTCTGCTTCCAGAGTGGGAAAGATATTTTCCTATCTGAGGGTGGGGTTTCTTTTTTTTTTTCAATTTCCTTAATTTAGTTTTTCTCCTTCAGAGGAGAAGTCTTGCCTTTGGCACAGGTGGGACAGAAAGGAAGGTTCTGGATGAGGATTAAAGAGGGAAGTGGGGCAGGACCTTTCCCAGGTACCCACAGAAGGAACTTTGGGTGTTTTAAACACGTGGTCCAAGGGCAGGGAACTTGGGAATGTTGTGGCTTAAGATAAGGAGGAATTGGTCTAAAAGTGAACAAATACAATGTGCTTTCCATGAGAAAATGGAACTTTTTGGAGTTTTCCACGGAAATATTTGAAGAACGACTCCAGAGGAGGCACCAGGATGAGCTCTGCTGGGAGAAAAGGCTGGAAAACTGGGATTGTCCAGCCTGGAGAGGAGAAGCTCTGGGGTGAGTTCAGGGTGACCTGGAGGAGCTGCAGGAAGGATGGAGAGAGACTTTGGAGAAGGGGTGGATGGACAGAGCACAGGGAATGGCTTCAAATGGACAGAGGGGAGGTTTAGATGGGATTTGGGGGAGGAATTCCTGGCTGGGAAGGTGGGGAGGGACTGGGATAGAATTCCCAGAGCAGCTGGGGCTGCCCCTGGATCCCTGGCAGTGCCCCAGGCCAGGCTGGGCAGGGCTGGGAGCCCCTGGGATGGTGGCAGGGGTGGCATGGGTGCCTTTTGGGGCTGCCTAAAAGCAGAGGCCAGGCAGAGTTAAGGGAATCCAAAGCAGTTTTATTTATTGGAGACCCTCAGGTGCACTCAGGGCAGACAAAGCCCCCCGGGGCTGCACCCACCATGGACCCTGGGCTTTCACACTTTGATAAGTTTGCTCCATTTGCATGCTGGGGTTAATTCTCCAATTCCAGCTCCAGTAATGAAGTCATTCACCCCAAGTTTTCCCCCTCTCACTTTTGTTCCCATCTCTGGCCCTGAGGCAGGGAGGTGTCCTTGCTGCCCAGGCTGCAGAGGAATTGTTGTGTCTGCCCAGAATGGGAAAGCAGCAGCTGACACTGAATGTGGAGTTTGGGTCACACACTGAGGAACTGCAGGGGTACAAATAAGGGGAATATCAAAGCCAAAATCCTTAAATCAGGATGGGATTTAAGGTCCCTCCAAGCCAAACCCTCCTGGGGTTGTGGCTTTGGGGTGTCAGGGCCCCCATTCCAGCTGTTCCCAGCTCCTTGCCCCCCTCCTGGCTGTCAGAGCCCCATTTTCCCCCAAATCTGTCTCTTCCTGAACAGCTCAGCCACCCCACCCAGCAACTTCTCCAATAATTATCATCTCCAATAATAATTCTCCCAAATCTGGCTCCTGTGGCTCTGCCTGAACAGCTCAGCCACCCCATGCAGCAACTTCTCCAATAATTAGGGCCACGTTTTGTTTCCTGGCTCTTCCATCAGTGTAAAATGTCAGCCTGGTGGTGTCATCTCTTCAGCTTTTATAATTAATGATTAATGACTGATACTCTCGTGTTCATAAAGCTGAATTTTCCCAGTTAGCTGTTAAATATTGCCCTGTTGGGGTAGACTCTTGTCTGATCTAATATCAAAATGATCTGGAAAAAAAAAAAAACCCAAGCCCTGCTTGTAATTTTGCAGTGTTTTGATAAATCTCTCTCTGTCACTGGCAGCTGGGGTATGATTAGCTTAATCCTGATATTTTATGACAATAAAATTCCCGTTTATTTTTTCTGTGTCAATACAAGCTCTCATCACCACCAAAATTTGCTCCTGGGCAAATCCTTCTGTGCAATAAATAAACTCACGGGGTGAACTCGTGAGCTATTTTATCATGACTGCCAATAATCGTTATGGAATCAAATATTTATGGCACTTAAATAAATGCAGCATTCCTAAAATGTCAGTTTATTCCTAAAATGTCAGTTTATTCCAGCAGGCAGGGTAGGATTATAAACCTTCCACAGGAATTGTGAGTTCTTTTTCCTTATTGAATTCCTGTTTTGTCACTCTTTTGGGATGAAGAATTTGGGGCATCCCTGGTATCCCACAGGTGATGTGTGCTTTCCTGGCTCCAATTTAACATTTTCCAGGTTTTATTTCTTTGCAAAAGGGAATGTTTGCCTCAGCTCAGGCTGAGCTTTGAGAGCATCAGCACTTTTAAGAAAAGTCTGAGGGTTCCCTGAGGCAGGGCCCCGTGGAAAGGGAATATCTTCATTTATCCCCTCCAATAACAGCAAAATTCACTCCTGTACTCATTTAAAACCAAAAAAAAAAAAAAGGAGGGAGCACACACTTTAACCTGGCCTTCAGCACTTGGAAAGCCCTGGCGTGGTTTTTATGGATTTATAGTGGGAGAAAACTGATTTTCCAGGCTGAGAACACCCTTGGAAGGCGGAGCTGGGAGCGTGCTGGAGGCATTTAAACTCAGGATGCTCCAGGAAAAATCCCAAAAACCCATCAGGGGACTGCTGAGGGGCTGAGTGCTGAGTAAGCCCCACAAAAAGCAGCATCGACTTCTTGTGTTTTTTTTTTTTTTTTCTCTAAAAGCATTTCTTGCCTCCACCCCACCAACTCGGGGGAAAAAAGTTTAATTTCCTCTTTAATTTCAGCTGTTTCAGATGCCTGGAGGTCGTTGTAAATTATGGATAGGAGGAAAAGTGATGGTTTCTGTTCCGTGCTGGGCGTGGGTGCCAGTGAATTAAACGTTTGGAAATTCACACTTGGGGAGGGCAGGAGGTGGGGAAGGTTTTGGGTCTCGCTGCAGAGGCTTCTCTGGGAATTCCTGCTGATTTGGGAGGAATTCAAACAATCCAAAAGCCCAAACTCTGGGCTTGTACAGGTGATGTTTGTAGGGTTTCGCTGTTTTTCTGTGGCCAGCACTAATATTAATGCTTATATTCTAATTAGAACCCCAAATCCTGAACCTCCCAGCCTCAGAAATACAATATATTGCATTACAGTCAATAATTCCACTGTCTTTTGATGAATTTAATTGAAGTTTTCACAAGCATGGCTTTGTGTCAAGACATTGAAACTGAGAATTTGAATTTGTCTCCCTTCAAGGTTCTTTTTTCTTCGACAATCTTTTTTTTTTTTTTTTTTTTTTTTTTTTTTTGCATATGATGAAAGGAGAATGAAATCAGGGTGGGTTTCTCACATGGGACTGAAAACATGAAATAAAACCTCGATAAATAGAGCTAAAGATATAAATAGAGCTAAACCCCAGTGAAGCTGCTACGTGAGCACTCATTTCAATTGCTTTAAAAGTCCTGGCTTTCTGTGTTTCTGAACAAAAATACAATTTTTTACCATCTGAAATGCAATATCAGAGCGTTTTCTTAGCACGTCACGAATGGAGCAGCACAAAAATCCTTTTTTCCCTTCTTGCTTCCTCTGTGAAATGTTGGGATGAGCTCAGTGACAAAATAAGAGGGAACTGCTCTTGCAAATAAAAAATCAGCTCGAAGTATTTCCATCAGCCAGGAAGGCAAAATAAATGGCAGCATCCTGGTGCCTCCATTAGGCAAAATCTGATTTTTTTTTGTTGCTGCCAGCACAGGTCTGTGGCTCTGAAACACCTTGGTCAGTGGAGGATCTCTCTGGGGTCTTTTTATTCCACATTTTATTGTGGCAGCTCCTGAGGGCAGTGGGAAATGGAGATGTTGTGAGGAAATATTGCTGCAGGTGCTTGAACACAACCCCGATTCCACAGGATTTTCCAGGGAAAATGTGGTTTTCTCCTGAGGTTGGTGACTGCAGTGAGGAGCAGCCCACCCCAAATTTCCAATAACCTGAGCAGGGTCGGGAGCTGGACTCGATGATGCACGGGGGTCCCTTGAAATTCAGGATATTCTGTAATTCCAGGAGTTCTGTAATTCCTTTTGGAGCTGTTCTCTGCGTTTGTTCTCCCCTCAGCACCTGCCAGAGAACCCAAATAAATCCCTGGGATTCTGAGGATTCAGCCCCTGAGCCTGACAGCTCCTGGAGCAAGCAAAGAGAGGAATTCAGGCAGCAGAGACACGACTGGGATTAAAAACTGGGATTATCCCAGGATCCCTCTCCCTGGGTCCCTTCCCTGGATTTTCACTGCGTGCTCCCCATCCTGTAGTGAAGCTCAACTTCAAATTTTTAATTGTTGTCGTAAATTTTAGCAACTAAGAGCTGAGTGAGTCAGCAGCTGCTCTTGGGGATGGGAAAAAAAAAAACCTTGGAGAGAATTCCCTTTGAACACTGACTTGGATCGTGATTTTTTAAAAAAAATTAGAATTCATTCTGGTCATTTTTCTATATGGAATAAATCTAAAGCTTAAAGCATGATGCAACTTTTTTTTTTAATTTTTTTTTTGTTTTTTTTTTTTTTTTTTGTAAAACTCTTGATGTGATCTGAGGAACATGTGGAAAAAGTGGATGTGGTTCTGTTGGATGCAAATCCAGCTGCTTGCACTGAGGAATTCTCCACTGATACAAAGGGGCAGTGGATGAATCCCAGGGAATAACAGGAATAATAAGGACCTTATAGGAATGAGGTCCCACAGCAGAATTTGGGAATGATGAGCTGTGCACACACCTTGGGGGGATTTTAGGAACTCCTTGATACTGCAGACATTCCAGGGGATGAATCCATGGAATTTGAAGGAATAAACAGAAATTTGGTTCAAACCTTCCTGACAAAATGGCCATCAAATGTGAAATAATCCCATTGGTGACCAGGGATGAGGGAAAAATTAATTTTTAAACATCTCCCGTGTGATTTGGAGAGACTAGCATGGGATAATTCATATTAAACATAAAAATGGGGAGGGTAAATAAGAAATCTCTTCAGACCAATTACCCAGGCTCAATTTTTGGCCTGTTATAGATTCCAGAGGACTCCTTAGGAAAAATACAGTTTATGGAACTGTAATAGATGAGCGAGGCTGGATAAAAAAAACCCTTCCTGCACTTTCTCTGGGCTGGGAAGCTGAGGAAAATTCAGCTTATTCTGTGTGTATTTCAATTTAAAAAATAGATGTGCCCTGAGGAGAGGCTGCCTGGATGTGCTGCTGTGGTTATCATGGAATATGCCTGACAGAAATATTCCTGTATTTCTGCCTAATTGCTGGAACTAACTTTTGATGGGAATCTGACCTAAAGCTGCCATGAAATATCCATAGAAAATGCCTCGGAGGGCAAAAACCCGAAGCACAACTCTTAGAAATTTGACTTTTTGTGTGCTTTTTTCTTTCCTTTCTGTGAGGAATCAACAATTTCTGAAGTTCTTTAATTTTTATCGCTTGGTTCTCCGAAATTGTGAAGGGACGGGATGAGAGCCGTGCTCTGTCCAGCTCTAAAGGGATTAAGGCTGAAAAATATTTTTGAAACAAACTCTTCATATTTTTTTCAATTACAAACTCTCCATTTTTTTTTTTTTTTGTACAGGTTGGTTTTGAGCCTGGTGACGACTCGCTCCTCTCCTCAGCAAAATTATCAAAACATTCACGGCAGGCAAATCCGCCACTGCTCGTTTCCAGCCGGCCCTGAAAGGTCAAGGGCTGACTCTGGAGCTGAAAAAAGAGAGGGATAAATAGCAAATATTTAGTGTGTGTGTCTCGCAGGGGCCAGTCTGTGGCTGGGTGGAGGCGGCTGTCTCGCAGCAGCGGTGTCACATCAGCTTTGCCCATCGCGCTGCCTCGTGTCGCATCCCATAATGTGACACGACAGCCCCGGCACGGGGACACTCCCGGGAAAAAGTTTGGGGAGTTCTGCTCTGAGAGGGGTACTGTGGGGTGAGGGGGGAGGAAATCTGAGGGATTTTGGTGGGTTTGGGGTTTTGGCCGCAGTAAAAGCTTGGTAGAGGTTGGGGATGGAGTGGGGGACAGGGGATGGGGAATGGGACAGGGGGAATGGGACAGGGACAGGGGGAATGGGGAATGGGACAGGGGGAAGGGGACAGGGAAGGGGAAGGGACAGGGAGATGGGACAATGGGACAGGGGGAATGGGACACGGGAAAATGGGGAATGGGACAGGGACAGGGGGACAGGGAATGGGACAGGAGGACAGGGGGGACAGGGCCAGGGGAGGAAGGCATGGGGGAATGGGACAGGGACAGGCAGATGGGGACAGGGGGACAGGGACAGGGAAATGGGGAAAGGGACAGGGAGATGGGACATGGACAGGAGATGGGGACAGGGATATGGGGGATGATGGGCAGCAGTGGCACAGCCACTTCCGTGCCAGGTGGCCAGGAAGGCAATGGCCCTGCGGACAGGGGTGTGGCCAGCAGGAGGTGATGGCCCAGGATGCAGGGATATGGCCAGCAGGAGCAGGGATCATGGCCAGCAGGAGCAGGGGATCATGCCAGCAGGAATGGCAAGACGGGTGATGGCCAGCGAGGAGACAGGAGGATCATGGCCAGCAGGAGCAGGGGTGATGGCCAGCAGGAGCAGGGATCATGGCCAGCAGGAGCAGGGATCATGGCCAGCAGGAGCAGGGGTCATGGCCAGCAGGAGCAGGGATCATGGGCATCCAGCAGGAGCAGGGATCATGGCCAGCAGGAGCAGGGGGATATGGCAGCAGGAGCAGGGATCATGGCCAGCAGGAGCAGGGGATCATGGCCAGCAGGAGCAGGGATCATGGCCAGCAGGAGCAGGGGGTATGGAGGTCATGGCCAGCAGGAGCAGGGGATCATGGCCAGCAGGAGCAGGGATCATGGCCAGCCGGAGCAGGGGATGATGGCCAGCAGGAGCAGGGATCATGGCCAGCAGGAGCAGGGGATCATGGCCAGCAGGAGCAGGGATCATGGCCAGCAGGAGCAGGGATCATGGCCAGCCGGAGCAGGGGTGATGGTCAGCAGGAGCAGGGATGGCCAGCCGGAGCAGGGATCATGGCCAGCAGGAGCAGGGATCATGGCCAGCAGGAGCAGGGGTGTGGCCAGCAGGAGCAGGGGTGATGGCCAGCAGGAGCAGGGATCATGGCCAGCAGGAGCAGGGATCATGGCAGCAGGAGCGGGGTGATGGCCAGCAGGAGCAGGGATCATGGCCAGCAGGAGCAGGGGATGATGGCCACTGCTGGGGTCACACCTCGTTTGAGCACTGAAGCAGATGAAGGTAGCAACCTTTGGAAAATGGAAGGGAAGTTTGGGAAAATTCTTTGTAAATCTGGAGCAGGTATGTGGTGGGAATAAGGAATGGAAACTTCCAGAGCCTCAGCTTGAAATTTTTGGGTTTTCATCCCCTTTTGCATCTCTCTGAGAGCTTCCATTCCACTGAGCCTCCATTGCATCACTTGGATTTCAATGTTGAGGAAAGATTCCCAAATGCTCCTGATCACATACAATTGCAATAAATCCATGGATGGAGCTGGAAGTTTGATTTTCTCTTTCTGTTTCTTTGGATTTTATAACTCATTAAACTCCAACCCGACGTCCTTCACTCACATCAATTTTGCTGCAATCTTTACTGAGCTTGCCTTTATTGATTCCAGTGGAGTTCAACAGGCATAAAAAATGAAACTAAAAGGAGAATCAATTCCACATTAATTAGCCAGCATGCATGATTTTATGCTGCTTAATGATTCTTGTAATCATCTACAACTGTACCAAAGCGAGCAGCAGTTGGAGCCAGGCAGGGCTGGACAGGAACAAAACCCTCCAGCAGTGAATTCCCACAATTTGGACCCTTTGGAGAGTGCAGCCTTTTCCATAAAATCAGATCTAGATCAGAAATGCTGACAGGGAAGGAGTGATTAGAAATTGGATGAGCTCAGACTGTTTTGTTGTTTTTTTTTTTTTCCCAGTAAAAAATCCTATGGAAAAACCCACCCAACCCCTTCTTGAGTCCCTCAGTTTGGGCAGGATTTGCAGGATAACACTCCTGAGCCCTCCTAGAGACCCCTGAAGAAAGGAAAAGGTTATTTACAGCCCTTTCTAATGATTCCTTTGCTCGTTCATTTATTTATATTTTATTTTCCAGACCAGTGCAACACTGAGGGAGGTTTTGCAGTGCAGGAAGAGCCTCAGGGCTCTCACCCAGGAGCGCTGAGATGGGGTAGAAACTGTGGTGTCTAAAAACCTTTGGACCTGGCTTTTAACCAAATCAGTGCCTTTGACACTCAAATTATGGCAGAGGGGAGGCTCCTGCCTTTATCTCTTGGATGGAGCTTCCCCACCCTGCTAATTTGTGCCCTGGTGATTATTTTATTTGAGCACTGGCCTTCAATATTTCCCTCCTTGATCATTCTAAAATTACTCTTTACATCAGTCACTCCTTATTCCCTTAGAGCTGTAGGACTGGCTTAACCCTGGGCTTGGCTGCTGGCTCAGGAAATAGGGAAATGTCTCCCAAGCATTTTCCAGGCTCTTGTGTTCAGCACCCACAGCTGAGGATGCTGGCTCACTGCGCTGGTCACACTCCCACCTAAGGGTTCCTGCTCTGGGATCTTTTGGTGGGAAATTTTCCAGGATTTTTGCCTGCAGGGTGTTTAATTTCTGGCCGCAGAGCGGGTGGGATTCAGAATTATACAGGGTTTGCCTTTGTAATCCATCCCCGTGTCTGTAGACTTCAACAGAAATCCAGAGAGCGCCTGGAATTTGCTCTAACCTGGACATTCCTGAGTGCCTGTGGAAGCACAGTCCTTTTTCTGTTTAATATTTACCTCACAATGGGAGCGATTGCTGGGATACAGATGACATTATGGGCTGTCTTTGCTGTACTTTTTTCCCCCTTTAACTGTGCATTTACACATGAATGGGCCATTGGTTCGAAATGGGAAGGAGATCACAGTGAATTATATTCACTTTCGTGATACAGTGTCAAATTCAATCTAGGAGAAAATTCCACATCCTTTCCAACGTGGGGGGAACCATTTCCATTTGGACCGGCAGCAGCTGAACTTTCCCTGGCAGTTTTCCACTGGTGGCACAAGGAGATGGGGCTGGGAGCTCCAGACACAAAAACCAGACTTCTCTGAAAGCCAGGGGAGACTTAAATAATAACAAAGAACCTGCTTTTCATTATCAAAAATTAAACCAGGAAGGAAACCGAAGTGCTCGATGGCAGGAAAAATCGAGAGAGTCGTTGCCCGGAGAATTTATCAGCAGGACAAATGCAGAGAATTGCTGCTGAAAGAATTTCCCTGGCAGCTGCGTGCTGGTTGAGAGCAGTTGTCTCATCTCACGGCGGCCACCTCTGTCACTCTAATTCCCACTTTTCCCCCGTGGTTTCGGGGATGTGTCACTCCAGAGGGAAGGTGAATTTTCCCGTGCCCAGGGGTTGTTTGGCAGTGGTTTGTGTTTGGAGCTGGGCTGGGGCTCAGCCCCCAGCCTGCAGCCCCTGATTTTGGCTGCTCTGCCTCCAAGCAGCTCTGGGGAGCAGTTGGTTTCATTCTCCTTTTTTGTTTTTTTTTTTTTGTGAATTGATTTAACATCAGACAGCAAAACCCCCGACTTTATTTTATCTGGGTTCCTGAAGTTACTGCAGCGCTCATTAAAAGTGTCCTAACCCCAAATGCTCACACCTTTAGTGCCCTAATTCTGGTGGGTTTTTTCAATTTATCACATTGCTGTATTTTCAGAGTAACCTGCAGCCCACTGGCTGTGGGGTGAAGGAGAAAATCACTTTTCCATTTTAATAGAATTATTGATCTTCGTGCTGTTGCTATGAATCCATTTATCCACTGCAACAACATATTCATAAAGACTTCTTAATTTTAAACCTCTTCTTTTTGCCTTCATTTAAATGTCACGACCGAGTGATTTATCAGGGAGGAATTTTAGCAGCAGATTTAGGCTGTGGTACCACCTCAAGAAACAATACATCAAAGACAACCAGAACACATATTTTTTTTTTTTTTCATCCCTGCAACTTCATTATCTGTCAAAACCCATTAGGAGTTTGTTTTCTCCTTATAGTTAAGGGCTAAGAAGTAAGGACTGAGAGATTTTTATCTTTTCCACACTTGAGAATGTCCATTTATCATTATCCTCACAACATTCTGGACAAGACATCTAAAAATGCCTCCTAATATTTGTCTGAGTTCATTTTTGGGAGGCATTAATGACATTTCACTAATAGGAAAAAACATCAGTAATTAACTGTGCTATTGGAAGACCATTACATCTCCTATGCATCGATAATTTAAAAAAAAAAAAAAGGAATAAAAGGTATTTTTGTGCTCAAAACTTCAGCCAAATAAAAATCAGGTGAGCTAAATTCACCAGGAATGTTGGCACTGCCTGACTCAGTGAATGGGATGTGATGATCCTCATGGGCAACAGGAAAATAAAGAGCAAATTGGGCAAATAAGAACATTTTGGGAACCTCTGAGAACATGGTGTTGATAAAAACACATTTCTGTGGCTCACCAAGGTGGTTTTCCCCCAGATTTGCTGTTTTTCTGTGGTCTTGTGAACTTTCAACAGACTCAGGGGTCTTTATAACCATGATTACCTGAATTTCTGCCCATAATTTTAAATCCTCTGTACGAGATTCTACAGCACAGCATTGAATGATCTTAAAAAATTCTGCTTTGCCCTCTGGCTGCTGCTTATTTTGTCCCTTGTTTCCCTTTGTTGTGGTGGTATCACTGCAATTTTAGGAAAGCCTTCTATTGTTGAACTTTGGGGGAAAATAAAAGGTAAAATAGGTTTTAAAAATGGATTTTGAGGACCTGGAAAGCTCTAGCAGCCAACTGTGATTTTAGGAGAGATATTATTGTGTTGGGTACAATCCAGCACTGCTAGGGGAGTCCTAATTTATCATAATATGTGTTTAGGATGGTTTAAGGCTGCAGGAATCCTAAATAATGATGGGTTTGGGTGTCATGGAATTTTCTAGCAGGACTGGTCTCTGACTCTGAAGGAAGGGCTGGTTTAGGGACAGAGCTGTTGCCTTTTTCAGCCCAACAGATTCCTTTAGTCCAGGAAAGGAAGCAAGCAGTTCTGCTTCTCATTTATTCATTGCAGGGGATTTGATCAGCTTTGGATTGTTCAGTGAACCTTGAGTTTAGATTTTAGCCTAGACAGAAGTTTTTGTGTATTTTAAGAGAGCACAGGCAGAAAGTGAAATATCCTGTGATGGAAAATTCAGTTTTAGAGCCATTTGACCAGGGATAAGGGGAATGGTCCCTAAGGAGAACACTTTGGTGCTGCTGATAATTTGTGTTCCTGAAAGGCAGCAGGAAGAGAGAAGTTTAACAGAAATATTTTATTTTCTCAATGCTGACCATGTTCTGGATTTCTCAGCAGGTTGGCTAAGAATGAACAGAACTCATGGAAAGGGAATCTCTTTGCTGAGCGTGGATTTTTTTGGCAGTCAATTCCACGTCTGTTGTGGTCGTGACTTTTCCTGCCGAAATTCCCACACCATTCCCAGCTGATGAACTAAACCCATTAAACTCGTTAAAAAAAGGGCTCGATTATGCAAGAAGCCACAATCAATTATGCATGAGGATAAATATATTAAGTGGCAGCACTTTGGATGAGCTGTGAGCCAGTTGAGGATGCGTTTGGTGCCAGGGCTGGAGATCCCCATCCATGACAAACAATGCAATCTGCCACGTTGGGAATGCAGGGATTTGCATTCCATTATCACTTTCTGTTGAAGAGTCAATCTCATTTTCTGCTGTTTGAGGAACTCCGGGGTGTGATGTGTAAACATGGGGAAATTTAATCAGATGGCATCGGGCTCGTGGAAGTAAACAAAGCTGGGCAATAATCGTGGGATATTATGGATTTCTGATTATTCCCATCATTTAAATTTAGTCTGATGCTGTGGAGCTCATTGCTGAAGAGAAATTGGTGATTTATTGGTTGTCCAAGCTTGGGATAAATCCCTGGTCGGTTCCAGAGAGGATCTGGTGAGGAAATCAGGACAATCTGGATGTTCCTGGTGGGCACAAAGTGAGGGACTGGAGTCCACCTGGAATTCCTGCCAACTTCCAAGGAACATCGTGGATGGATTCCATCTGACACTCACACACCTTGCACTGCTCCTCTCCAAAGCCTGGCAGGAACTGAATTTATAACTGAGGAGCAATAACTCTCTTCCACAATTAGAGAATTTTTCCCAGCCCTGTCCAGAGTTTGCTCCTGGGGTAAATGTAGCTGGCCACCGAAGCTGAGGAGCAGTGAAGAAAAGAAGGAATGCAAACAGATGATTTTTAAAATTTTCCTGTTTAGTTGCATATTCAGGCACAATATTAAGAATTTCAAAGTGCCTACAAGGGAATTGCAAGTTTATCCCAAGAGCTGTGAAGTGCAGGAAGGGGAGAGAGCTGGAGAGGGACAGGGGACAAAGCATGGAGGGACAGGACACAGGGAATGGCTCCCACTGCCAGAGGGCAGGGAAAAATGGGATTTTGGGGAGGAATCCTTCCTTGTGAGGGGCTGGGATGGAATTCCCAGAGCAGCTGGGGCTGCCCTGGATCCCTGGCAGTGCCCAAGGCCAGCTTGGATGGAGCTTGGAGCAGCCTGGGATAGAGGGAGGTGTCCCTGGGATGGCAGGGGTGGGATGGGATGATTTTGAGATCCCTTCCAACCCAAACCATTCTGGAATTCCAAGAAGGGAGAAAAGCCCCTCAATGGCTCAGTTCCATATTCTGAATTGTTTTTATTGTGGCATTCCACCGAGCAGGAGGGAGATGCCCTCCAAGGAATATTTCAACTTGTGTGTGATGAAGAACAGGAGGAGAACAGAAATGCACGGATTGATTTTCATTGTGGCACAGAAAACCCCCCAAATTCTGAGTTTCTGCAAAAACTTTGCAGCTTAAGGCGCTGCAAGGGGAGCTGCTCTCGCTGCAGTTTCTCTGGTTTGTGTGTTTTAGCTGAAGTTGTGTGTGGTACTTTTGAGAAAGGAGCTGGGCTTGTGCCTCTGTAATGCAAAAGAGAAGTAGGAGGTTCAGCATTATCCTCAGAAGAAGTTTATTTTAATGCTAGGTTGATTTTTCTGCATGTTATATAAAGTCCCTTTTTTTTTATTATCAAGAACTACCAATGTGAAAAAATTCCATGAAGCGAGGGACTGAAAAATTTAACCCGTTTTTAGAGAACAAAGTAACATTTGAAGAAAATCCTTAACTCTTGGAAGAAAACTCATTCGTGCCTCTGATTTAAAGCTGTAATTTTAATGCAACCTTTGATTTTTGGAAATTGAAGCATGGAGGAGCTTTGAATATCTTATTTGCTGATTTTAATAGCTTATTTGCTATTAAACACAGTATGATGGTGTTAAAGTGCTGAGTTCTGATGGAGGCACTACAGCACACACAGGGCTGTTTCCTGAAATTTGGAGCAGGAATTTGGGCAGGAATTTAAATATTTTATCCAAACCATCCCAGGAAGCTGCTGGGAGCTAAAGGAGCTGGGTTTCCCCCTGGGATCATTCCAGGGCACGGGGGATGTGGCGCTGCCCAGGGGCTGCATTCCTGCCTTTCTGTGATGGCTTGTCATCAGAAGGTGGCAGCAAATTCTTATTAACAGCAGCTGCGGCTCTCCGGACACATTTCCATGGCCAGGGAGTGTGGGATGCTGGGAGGGTCTGCTGGAGCCAGCCCTGACCCCATTTCCTTCTGCAGCCACCCCAGGCTGAGCCTGATGAGGGAGCTCAGTGGGCTGCATCCTCTCCCTCCCTTCATTTCCCGGGGCAGCTGCTAGAGAGGTGCTTCCACTCCCATCCTCCTCGTGCTGGCTGGGAAAAACAGATCCCCAAACTGTCCTCAGGCTGGAGCCAGGCTCTGCTCCCTGGGCCCAGCCACAGGAGGAGAGGCAGGAATGGAGGCACGGGGCATCCCACCTGAACACGAGGAAAAACAGCTTGGCTGTGGGGAGATGGACCAGGGAGGGTGTGGAGTATCCCTCCCGTGGGATATTCCAACCCCTCTGGACACAATCCTGATCCTCACCAGGGACATTCCAGAGCCCCCTGGACACAATCCTCATCCTCCCCAGGGGTATTCCAAACTCCTCTGGGGACAATCCTCATCCTCACTAAACTCCTCTGGACACAATCCTGATCCTCACTAAACTCTTCTGGACACAATCCTGATCCTCCCTGGGGATATTCCAGAGCCCCCTGGACACAGTCCTGTGAGCTGTCCTCTGGGATGGCCTTGATCCTTCCTGGGGACATTCCAGAGCCCTCTGGACACACTCCTGATCCTCCCCAGGGATGTTCCAGAGCACCCTGGCCACATTTCTCATCCTCCCCGGGGATGTTCCAACCCCTTGGACACACTCCTGATCCTCCCCAGGGATATCCCAACCCCTCTGGACACACTCCTGATCCTCCCTGGGGATGTTCCAACCCCTCTGGACACACTCCTGATCCTCCCCAGGGATATCCCAACCCCTCTGGACACACTCCTGATCCTCTCCAGGGATATCCCAACCCCTCTGGACACACTCCTGATCCTCCCCAGGGATATCCCAGCCCCTCTGGACACACTCCTGATCCTCCCCAGGGATATCCCAATGCCTCTAACACACTCCTGATCCTCCCCAGGATATTCCAACCCCTCTGGACACACTCCTGATCCTCCCCAGGGATATTCCAACCCCTCTGGACACACTCCTGATCCTCCCCAGGGATGTTCCAACCCCTCTGGACACACTCCTGATCCTCCCCAGGGATGTTCCAACCCCTCTGGACACACTCCTGATCCTCCCCAGGGATATCCCAACCCCTCTGGACACACTCCTGATCCTCCCCAGGGATATTCCAACCCCTCTGGACACACTCCTGATCCTCCCCAGGGATATTCCAACCCCTCTGGACACACTCCTGATCCTCCTTGGGGATATCCCAACCCCTCTGGACACACTCCTGATCCTCCCCAGGGATATTCCAACCCCTCTGGACACACTCCTGATCCTCCTTGGGGATATCCCAACCCCTCTGGACACACTCCTGATCCTCCCCGGTGATATCCCAGCCCCTCTGGACACACTCCTGATCCTCCCCAGGGATATTCCAACCCCTCTGGACACACTCCTGATCCTCCTTGGGGATATCCCAACCCCTCTGGACACACTCCTGATCCTCCCCGGTGATATCCCAGCCCCTCTGGACACACCTGGAGCAGGAGGTGGCCCCAGGGTCACCCTGGCTCCTTCCAGCCGGCCCCAGCCTGGCATTCCAGGAGCCACTCTGGAGCCAACCCTCGGCTGTTTTCCGCCTCCCCTGCCCTGCTCTGCAGCCAGCAGGCTTTGCTGGCTCTCCCAGGGCTGTGCTCCGTGTTTTGCTGCTCTCCCCTGGTTTTTGGGGGCTGCTGTGGAGCTGAGGCTCAGCTGCAGCCAGCACTGAGCGTTTGCTGCTCCTTTCATCTCTTTAATCTCCCCTTGGCTCCCAGTGGCTTTTTGGGAGCTGAGTGCTCCTCTCGGAGCTCAGGCTTTCCTGGAGGGCTTGGGCTGCACGCTGCTGTCTGTCCTTCTAGAGAAAGAACATTTCCAGAGGCACCTTTCCTATTTCTTCCCACAGAAAATGCCCACTGCAAGGCTCTTCTGGCTGCTGCTGCCAAGCAGAAGTGACATATGTTTTTAGATGTTTTAATAGGAAGTAATATTTGTGTACAATCATGCCTAGCAGCATCTGAAATACAATCATATGTTATACATACAGGAGGCATGATTTGAGCCCAAAATATCTTTTTTTTTTTTTTTTTTTTTTTTTTTAAACCAAAATGGTCTTAGTTTAACTTCAAAATAAGCATTGAATTTCTCTATGGCATTCTGGGTATTTTCTCGCTGAAGAAGTGTCTGTAATTTCTGATCTGTAATTAGAACCCAATTTAATAATTACATGTCCTGCAAGGAAATGTTTCTTGAGTGGGGCTTTGTTCTTATGCAGCTGCTGGGAGCACAAAGATGGGGATTATAAGAAATAGTTCAGATGAAAACGAGCTGGTGAGGGCAAAGCACCTTCAGAAGTGATCAGAGCTGCTGGAGGATGAGTGGAGTTGATCAAATTCACTTCTTTATCATAGATAGTGTGGAGATGTACATCTCATAAGCATTCATGGCATAAATCACTCTGGATGCAGAAAGATTAATTTTTGTGAGTGCTAATGACAAATTTTTATATGAAATTTAACAGATCAAAGGCACTGCTTGAATGGCTTGTCTTTCCTTTAGGAAATTCCATCACAGAAAAAAAAAAAAGCTAAACTAAAAATTCCACAAGACTTTTCCTAAGGTTTCCTTCCACAAAAAAACCTTTATTAAGCATATTATTAACTTAAAGCTAATTCAGAATCATTTTAGCCTTAAACATGAATAATTTCAAACTGACCTGATGACAGGTTCAAATTCTTTCCTAAACTATGAAGCTTTGCTAAAGGATCATAAACTCATTCCATTAACTTCTTCTTCCAGGCAATATTGTACCTTGGAAATGACTTAATTAGTTGAAATTCATGGCAGAGGTACTTTGGAAAGCTGCCTGGACCAGGAGATGTGTGTAATACAAATCTGTATTTCTAGTTTGTGCTGGATGAATTGACCCTGTAAAAAAGGTTCATTTCTTGGGCAGATCTTCAGGGAATGCTGAGAAGTTTGGGATGTCTGGAAATGGCCAGTTTCCATGATTGTTGGAGACAATTGCAGAGCTGATTCTGGGTCTCCTGCTCTGCTGCAGTGTTGATGTTTGGGCTCAGGTGATTGGGAAAGGGAAGATCATTTCCATTAGGAAATTCAGCTGGTTTAATTATTTTAGCTTAATTATTGAGTCATTAATGTTGGAAAAGCCTTCCAAGACCATGGAGTCCCAGCTGTGCCCAGTCCCCAGCCCAGAGCTCTGGGTGCCACCTCCAGGAATTCCTTGGGCACCTCCAGGGATGGGGATCCAACCCTCCCTGGGAGCCCCTGCCAAGGCCTGAGCCCTTTTCCATGGGGAAATCCCTGCTGCTCTCCATCCTGACCCACCCCAGCACAGCTGGAGGCTCTGCCCTTGTGCTGCCACTGATTCCCTCCACAAAACCCCCTCGGTGTCCCTCACCATCCCACAGCTGGCCTGGCTCCAGGCAGATGTTTGCAGCTGCAGAGCACAGCTGGGCACAGCCCCAGTCCTGGGGAGGATTCCAGAGGAGCAGAGGATTCCAGGGCCACAGGGAAGCTGCTGGAAACTCTCTTGAAGGACTTGTGCTTCAGTGTGGTCTGAAATATTAACGTGAGCTCCTTTCCAGGCCAGGGGACTTCCTCCAGCATGTCCATGTCTTGGAGTCCCTGGGGACACCTGGAGGCTCAGGCTGGGTCTGGATGAACATGGCAATGTTGAGATGTTTGACCTCCAGCTCTGAGATGAGTCCAGGCTCTGGCACTTCCCTCCTCTGCCATCTCCTTCTCAGCTTTTCCAGAAGGAGATGTGAACAAGGACAGCCAGGTTTGGTTTTTTTGTTTCCTGTCACAGGTAGAGGAGTCAAACCCCACCAATTTTATTTTTAGGCTGCTGCTGTACCTGTTCCTACTCTTCAAAAGATTCAATTGAGCTCGCTTGAGATGAAAACAGCAGCCCAGGCTGATAAATCCAAGAGGGTTTTCCCATGTGCCTCATCATTAAAGATGGATGTGCTCAGTCTGAATCCCCCTGGAGTGGGAATGTGTAACTGGGCCTCTGCTTGGACTTCCAGGGATTGTGGGTTCATGGCAAATTTCCAATCCAGGTCTTCCTGCAGTGATTCCTTCAGTTGCAGAGACAGACCCACCACCTCCAGCCCTTTTGGGGCTTTTCCTGGTGTTTTCCATGGCAAAGGGCTGAGGGAGCCTAGTGTGCTGCCCAGCAGTGCAGGGCATCCCCTGCAGAACTCGGGATCTTGGCCAAAGGGGTGGCTGGTGTGACTGTATTGGGGTGTCTGCAGTGACTTTATTGGGGTGTCTGTGGTGTCCTCTGCAGCTCTGGCCTTGCAGAACCCGCTGTGACACTTGGGCTTGCTCTTGGCATGGATTAAACCCCACCCAGCCCTTCCTCATCCGAATAAATCCAGCCTGAAGAGCTTGCGGTGTAGCTGGTCACCTCCAGCGTGGGTCTTGAAGCAGATCTGATTTAGCTGGAGCCACCTTGGGAAAATCCCAGCCTTTTCCCAGCCCCTCAAAGGAGTTGCAGGTGGGTTGTGAGGATGAGGATTTGTCCCATCGGGCACCTGCAACTCCAGCGCGCTGGCAACGCTTTCACAGCACTGCAGGAAAATCCCGAGGGATTGGGAGCAGGAATCTCCTCCTCCCTGCTGACAGCCCAAGTGCAGAGTGCCCTGGCTGATTGCACACTCCGAGTGTCTCCAGTGCTGCAATTCCTTGTGCCAAACTGCCACCCTTGCCCTGGGAACATCACAAAGCCCTGCTCGGCGGTCGAGGTGTTTTATACCTCTCAGGGAACAAAAAGAGTTGCTTGTCCCCAAAAAGATGATGAATGTGGAGTGCTACAACACAGTGCTTTGAGCCTCTGAGAAGATTGATGGATTTGGGCAATGCTGTCTTTTTTTTATTTTTTTTTTCTCTCTCCCTACAACCAAGTTCTATTCAAAACCCTCCATTCAGCGCCTTCCCGAAAAATTAATTGAGCTGCTTTCTGTGCTTTGGACTTATTTGCATATTTTAGCCTCTCCTTTCTAAAACCATTAAAAAACCCCCCCAGTCACTCTGGGAATCACAACATCCAAAGGCTGGGAAACCACCAGGTAAACTCTCCGGTGTTATTTCCATGGAAATATTTCATTTTATTGTAACGGAACAAGAATTAGGATAATTTTTTTATAGTGACATATGGCAATTACCACTGAAAACGGTTCTGAGAGACTTCTGGGTTGTTTATGCCATTGCTGGAAGTGTTGTAAAAACAATGTGAAATTCCTCGGGAATTGGACTGTTTGTTTCTATCCAGGGGATAATTTCCTGCAGCAGAAGTGAAGTATTAAATTAATCACGCCATATTTAAAGGGCAGCATTTGCATGGGTCTGACCAATGAATCATAACCAACAATTTCCTTTTTATAGCTGAAAGGAGAGGAGAACACACAAAATATTAGGAAATGATCCATAAACAGCTCTCTCCTACAAATGACAGCTGTACATTGGAAATTTTCATTTAGGAGGACGAAAAACAAATCCCAGCTTGGTGAAGGTCCCTTGGAAAAGTCCTGGCCCTTGCTCCCTTTTGTAATTTCAGCTTTTTAGGGATGCAAAGTGGCTGGTGTGGTGTCCCAAACTGTGGTTTGAGTCATAGTGGGTTTTTTTTGTGGTATTTGGGCTGTTTTTAATGATTTCAGTGCTGGCGTCCTTTAGGGAAATCTGGTTATTTTAGCATTAAAAAGAATTAATTTGTGGAATTCTTTCCCCAGTAGTCACGTGAGAATGGCTATGAACAATAACCACATCAATTTTAGCTAAAAGAATCTTAGTCTAATGGGTTCAGACCACAAACTCCTTAAATTCTGCCATAAATTCTGAGGTTGCCATGACTTACTGCCATTATTTTCGTGAGCTGGTGTTGGCAGCAGCATGAGAGGCTCTCTGGTTCTCCCAGGGACTCAAGCAAAGCACTCTCAGTGTCCATGGCTCACCTGGAAAAGGGACAGCAGAGCTTTTCTCCGAGGTGGAACTGGTGCCAGCCCTCCTAAATTAATGTCTGAGAGGTGCCTGAGGTTCCCAAAATAACAGATACCTTCAACGATTCAGCACTGCCAGGGAAAATCATAATTCCTTGCACTTAATGCAAAAGGAGTTTGAGGTACTGCAGTCACCTTCTGTTAAATGCAGAGAATTCCCAGGTTTCCTGAAAAATTGAAGGGGTAATTGATTATAATTTTTTTTTTTTTTTAGTTAATGCTGGAATCAAAGGAAGCTGACAGCCTGAATTTGTTATATTAGAGACAGATTCCAGCTCTGAAGTCACTCAGTGTCACCTTTGGGAGAAATGATGGCTGTTAGTGACAAATCTTTGCATGTTCCTGGTCATGGAAATGCTGCTCTGGGTGAGCACAGATGCCCAAATTCCTCTCCAGAGCCTCTCAGACTTGCTTGTCCCCTCTGAAGGTGACAGTGGTGAAGATCTCCAAGGGTTTTAAGGGAGTTTGGGTGCAGCATGGAGGCAGGGAATCCCCACTGGATGGAAGGAATGGTGCAGGGAATCCCCACTGGGATGGAAGGAATGGTGCAGGGCAGGTGCCAGGGGTGCCAAGGAGGAGTTTTGCTGCATGGAGCTGATGGCTTAAATTTCAGCTTTCCTGTTTCCAGACTCTGCCCTGCACTGGGGGGTGACTCTGAACTCCACAGAAAGTGTCAGCGAGTTCTGCTCACAGCTCAGGACACAGAACAATCCTTTTCCAGAACCAAGGTCACAGAACAATCCTTTTCCAGAGCCAAGGACACAGAACAATCCTTTTCCAGGACCAAGGGCACAGAACAATCCTTGTCCAGAGCCAAGGGCACAGAACAATCCTTTTCCAGAGCCAAGGGCACAGAACAATCCTTGTCCAGAGCCAAGGACACAGAACAATCCTTTTCCAGAGCCAAGGGCACAGAACAATCCTTGTCCAGAGCCAAGGACACAGAACAATCCTTTTCCAGAGCCAAGGACACAGAACAATCCTTTTCCAGCACCAAGGGCACAGAACAATCCTTGTCCAGAGCCAAGGACACAGAACAATCCTTGTCCAGACCCAAGGACACAGAACAATCCTTTTCCAGAGCCAAGGCACAGAACAATCCTTGTCCAGAGCCAAGGACACAGAACAATCCTTGTCCAGCCCCAGAACCAAGGGCACAGAACAATCCTTTTCCAGAGCCAAGGGCACAGAACAATCCTTTTCCAGAACCAAGGGCACAGAACAATCCTTTTCCAGAGCCAAGGACACAGAACAATCCTTTTCCAGAGCCAAGGGCACAGAACAATCCTTGTCCAGAAGCCAAGGACACAGAACAATCCTTGTCCAGAACCAAGGCACAGAACAATCTTTTCCAGAGCCAAGGGCACAGAACAATCCTTGTCCAGAACCAAGGGCACAGAACAATCCTTGTCCAGAGCCAAGGAACACAGAACAATCTTTTTCCAGCCCCAGAACCAAGGCACAGAACAATCCTTTTCCAGAACCAAGGGCACAGACAATCTTTCCAGCCCCAGAACCAAGGGCACTGCTGCAGCTCTGGCCCAAAAATGCCAAGAGCAGGAACTGAGGAGAGAATCTGGGAGGGTGGGACTGCATCCCCTGGGGCTGGGATTGGACAATGAACCAACAGAAATGGAGCAGAGCTCGCAGCAGGAGAGCTGAGACTCCTCCTGTCTCTTCAATCAAACATCAAACCCACCCCAGACTGTGTTAAATCCCTGCCTTGGGATAAGAGCAGCACCTGATCCCAATAACCCTTGTCCATTATCACCCATTCCCACAGAGCATCCAAGGAGGAAAATTGCATTATTGACAAAACTAGAATTTAAAAAAAAAAAAAATTAGAATATAGAGCATTGCATTTTCCCCCCTCAGATTTATACTTTTGAATTATTTTGCTTTTATCCTCCCTACCTTTCCTTCCAACTTCCCGAAATCCTTCTGGCTTTTTAATTATTCTCCCAATCCTCCCAACTGCATCAGCAAAAAGTGGCCTTTGGTGTTTGCCTCTTGTGGAGCTGGGGGGAGCCAGGTCCTGTCACTGGTGGGAAGCAACACTTCTGGCAGAGCTTGAGACAGAATCCTGAAATATCGAATAATTGACATTTTTAGCTGCAAGTGGAGATTTTTCATCGATAGGAGGTGTCTGCTCTGCTTGGTGATTGTGGAAGGTCTGGACAGGGAACAAATCCATGGCTGCGGCTCTGCTGGAGAAGCTGGTGCAGGTGGGAGGTGGAGTGCACAGGGGTTTTACTGATTTTATTCAACAGAGGGGAAAGGCACAGCAAAATTTGGCTGAAGTTGAAAATTAGAGCGTTGTTTGAATGTTTTCATCGATATAAAATCGGTTTGGTGGATAAAAACATGATGGGAAGCAATGCAAGGGGACAGGGACAGATGGAAAATGAGCACAGGGAGGGATTGGAAGGAATAAAACAGAACTGGTGGTGGGCGAGTATTTGTAACAGAAATTATTTAGGTTTGGATTAATTACATTCATTTTGCATAAAATGTATCTTGTCCTGTTATATAAAAATCTGAATGTCATTTGACTGGAAATGCTGATAAATTCCTTTGGTCCAACCCCATTTCTCTACCAAGAACTACTTTGGATTCTTAATCTGTATTTCTTGCTGTTTAATTTCATATATCATAGGAAAAGCCATGTTTATTGCAGGTGGCTTCTTGGTATTTAAATTCTTTTAGTTCAAAAACCTATTTTAATATTTCAAGTGCTGATCCAACACACTCCACCCCTGAGCAGAAAAGCAGAATTTAAAGGGAATTTTCAGGTGATTTTTGCCTACTTAGAGAATTCAAGGAGCTGTTTAACTGGGAGTCAACTAGATGAGCTGAATAATTAATAAAGCCAGTTTTTTCCTGGCCAACTTTCTTAAGAAACTGCCTGCAAAACTTTGCCTTTGAGGGCTGACTTTGCCTTTCAGGGAGGAGTTGTTTATTGAGCCCTTGTGCCTTTGGCACAAACGGGGCTGGATCGATCCAGCCTGGCCAGGGCTGATCAGAATTCACCTGAACCCCCCTGAATGAGCAGAATATCCACGGTGAGACTCCAAATCCCCTTGGAAAAGCTGGAATTAAAGCCTCTGGGTTTTGTCAGCCCCATCCAAAAGCACCATAAGCAGAAAGAGGCTGAAATGCTGCTTGAAATTATTTTAACCGATGAAGTTTCAGGCACTGCTGGTTGAAATTGTTGGGATGGGTTTTGTGCAAAGCCTGCCTTTCCCAAATGCTTAAAGTTCAAATTTTTTTTTTGTTCAATGTGATTTTTAATTTATTTTTTTTTTAGCATTCCCTCGATGTACACCAGAGGAGTGGAGGTCCAAACCCACTGGAATTGATTCCTCCCCTTGCAGAGCAGACTCTCCCTCCCAGCATCCCTGAAATCCCACAGCTTGAGGACGGATGGGACACCATAGATTATCCTGGAGTGGCTCCATGGGATCCAAAAGCAAACATCAGCTTAAACAGCAACTCTGAGCAATAAATTGATTTCCAAAGGGACAGGATAGATAATCTCAGGCTCCTTGTTTGGTATTTAAACCCATTTTTCCGTAGTTGAAGAATCTGAGGGGGTTCAGGAGGTTTCACAGAGCCCTGCTGGGCTCATTCCTGACCTCCAGAGCTTGCCCCAGCTGGGGAGGAAATCCTTTGTGGGAAATAGAAAAGCCTCAAAACTCTTAGAAAGCTGTGGGAAAGCAAATGTCAGAATGGAGAACTGTAAGAAAGTAACAGAAGCAAGGTCAGGAAATAATCATGCTATGTGCTGAAAATAAAGATAGGCCTTAGAAAATATGTTAAACAAGAGAGTAAAAATATATAAGCTTCATAATGGAGCTTTTTTCCATTGTTTTAGACTATCACAAGTGTACTAATTGGCTTTAGCAAAAGCTTGTCAAATTTTAATATTATCCTATTTGGCTAAAAAGTTTTTAAAAGATGATGTAACTAAGAGAACTCTGGCTGCTGTTGAGTGGCTGAAGCTGTTTCCATTTTCCCATTCCCCTTTCTTAACTCTGTAAAATGAGGCTGCTAATAATTATAATGGAATAAAAGCTTTGAGGCAGCCACTCCAGCAGTCCCATCCCATGCTTTGTTTATATGTATATATATGTAAATATAAAAAAGAAAAAAAAAACATGCCAACGATTCTTTTCTGATAGACAAAAACCATGAGTCCAAGTCCTGAGAGAGCAGCTCAGGGAAAAGAAGAGTGCAGCTCAAACTGGGAGACAGGGCTGGAAAAGGAAACACAGGCACAGCCTGCAGTCTTTTACAAAAAAATAAACCAAGAATATTTAGTGAGCCCCACGGCTCTGAAAGCTTAAAATGCTTTGGCAGGGAAATAGGAGCAGGTTTGATCAGAAGGCTGAAAGGTGAAAAGTGCCAAAAGAGGAGCTAGGAAATGACAGGATTATTTTGGGTGGAAAAGCCCTGCAGGGTCATGAGGTCTGACCCGTGCCCAATCCCCACCTTGTCATTCCCTGGACACCCTGCAGGGGTGGGAACTCCAAACCTCTCCAGACAGGCTTTGAAGGGGAAAAAATCCCAATTAAGACAACTTGGAAAGCAACAAATCCCCTTGAATGGCGCAAGTGAGCAGATGGCATTAATGCCTTGTGTCCTGTCTTTTCTGCAGGGAACCTTTCTCACCTGAGACCTCTTCGTGGTGCCCTCACTTTTCTGTCACCTGTGCCCTCCAAATCTGCTGTAGAGGAGCAGTGGCCCCTAATTTCAGCTCTACACTAACGTGGCAAAGTGGAAAGGCAGAGAAAACGCTGGGGAAGCTCCAAATTGATGCGTAAACACAAACCATTTCCAGAGGAGAGCTCGCCTCCCAAATTCCGCGCGTTAATTCCCCGCTCCCGCTTTTCCTCTTTAACTGGCAAACTGCATTTCCAGTCAGTCGTGATTCTCTTTTTATTTTTTTTTTTTTTTTTTTTTGGAAACAGGCAGAGAGCAAAGCCTCTTTTCCCTCTTTGCTCCCAAATCAAGGCAGTTTGGAGGAGACAGAAGGGGATTCGATTTAGCCAAGTCAGCTCGTGCAGCAGATGTCGAAGCACGGCGCTCGTTTGTCACCAGCCTTCGTGGGGGAAGGTTTGCTCTCCAAAACCACTGAAGAAAACAACCTTGCTTGTATAACAAGCCTCGCTGGCTGCTGGGTTTTCAAGCAGATGCCTCCTTTCCTCACATCAAATAGTTGAAATATCATCCCTCGCCAGGTAAAGGGAAAAAAACTTCATTGTCTGCATCTTTTTCAAATACAGCTGAAAAGCGCTTCGGGTTCTGTGTGGGATTTTTTTCTTTTTAATTTTTTCCCCTCCTGTGTTTTCAGATCACTGCCTGTGCTGTTCTGGCACTCCCAGGATCAAGGATAACAAGCAGGTCTAGAGAAGACATCCAAGGTTTATTTTTTTTGCTGGGAGTTATGGCTTGGTAGAGCTGCAGTGCTCCCAGGATGTTCACTGGTACCTATTTATTTATGGGACATTTTTAAAACTTATTTGTCTTAATGAAAACATGGAGCATATTTATTAAAAAAAGAAAAAGAAAAAAGAGGTTTCAGGGAAGGTTTCTAAAGACTATCCCAGTTTTGTGCCTTTTGCAGTGATTTGACAGTTTTGGACTGCTGCATTCACACAGTTGATTCATGACCTTTCATGAGGTTGGACTTGATGATCTCTGAGGTCTTTTCCAACCTAAATCACTCTGTGATTTTTGTGATCTGTGGGGCTCTTTGCTGAGTGAAGGAACTCTTAAATCCCATCCTTCATTTCCCGTGTTTTAATTACCTGTGACCTGGAGTGATTCAGTGTCACTTGAGAGACAAAAGGTGCTTTGTAAATAAATCATTTTCCCCCTGAGGGTCTCAAAACACTGATTTCACATCCTATTATCAACACGGGGGTCGTGCTGTCCAAAGGAGTTTTAAGGCACCCTGAATTTGGTGTGCTAGTATTATAAAGATAATGAAGTGCAGTTCTTTCAGCTAATATTGTTTGCAGAGGGTCACTGTAGTAAATTGTTGAGGGATAATTCCCTTTTAAACCGAGGTAAAACACAACCCAAGGAGGTTTCATTTGTCTCACTAAAGCCTGTTTGAAGGTGTTATTTGAAGGTTTTATTGGAAAAGGAGGAGGTGTTGTACCTGCAGGATGATGGGTGTGCTCTCCAAGCCCTGACTCAGGAATTGGGCTGAACTCTGGGTTTGGGAAGAGTCAGGCAGGAAAAGCAAGTGAAGCTAAAGCCAGGAGAGTGGGAATGAAGGTCCAAAGAAAATCCAGCCCTCAAGGAATGAGTGATTAGCATGGTGGGTGGCTTTGCCACCAGTTCTCTATGTTTCCATCCTCAAATAATGAAATTTTTCTAATATTAAAATTCAACAAACCAAATCCTCTGGTGTGACCCATAAAATTTAAGATAATGGAGAGCATAGAGACAGATGAAGATTTATTGGGCTGGTGGTTTGGACCAGCAGAGCTGCAGCTCAATTCAAGGGGGTTTGTTGTTTTCTAAGTTGTTTTAATTTTTTTTTTTTTTTGTTTTTTTTGTTTTTTTTTTGTTTTGTTTTGTTTTTTGGAGTTCCCATTCCTGCAGGTGTCCAAGGAATAACTGGACTGGTCAGGTGGGTCCAGATCCCACCAGAACTCCAACACATCTGGAGGAACCCATCCCACCCTGGCTCATGGGAGAAGCATCCCAAGTGTGGAAAAACGTGCATCCAAAAAATTTAATTGCTGCCTGAGGCGTTGCTGAGCTTCCCCTGAGAGGTTCAGCAAGCTCTGGGCTGTGGGAATTGGGGGAAAAACACTGGGAGAATTTCCTCTGCTGGGGAAACATCCACATGAACCCAACAAACACCTTGGAAGCTCTTGGAAATCTGCCCCCTGGGCCTGGCTCACTGGAACTCAGTCGGAAGGTAAAAACAAACTTCAAAATGTCCCAATAATCCTAAAACTTCTTACTGCAGAGCCCCCCAAAGCCTTGATACAACACAATTTATATTGGATGTCAAAACCCATTTGTAGTTTCATTAAATCCAGGGGACAGACTCTTTCTGCAGGCTGCAATTGCAAGGATTTTCTCCTTCTCTCCTTTTGGAGGTAAAATGGATTTTGGAGATAATTTTCCAAACGTTTCAATTAATTTTCCCCTTGTGCAAGTTGATTTTAAACTTACCCATGTTAATTATTACACAGGTAAAGGCTTGACACCTTTCACCACCCCGGGCTGCTCAGATAAATTGGATAATCATATTTCTAAATGTTTTTTAGGACATATAGTCAACAATTACTGAGTGGCTTTGTCGCGGTCAAGCACCGCGAACCGGTAGCACAAACAAGAATTCCCTAAATTCCTCTGCAAATACATTGTCCTAAAAAAAGCAGGCTGAAACCCAAGGCCATTTGTACATGAGAAGGTTCCCTAGCAGAGCTGCTAGATCACTATTAATTTATTTGACAGCTTTTAGGCTGAGTTCAGATATTAGAGCTGTCATTGTAAAATACTTCCATTTTTCCTTCCGCGCTGCTTTGAGATGCTGCTGCTTTGAAGCTGTGTCAAAGTAGCTCTGAATCAGGAGAAACTTTCCATTTTTTTGTAAATTTTTTTTTTTTTTTTTATTATTTTTGGTAAGTTGAAAGTCTGAAGAGCCTCAATATGCTGCATAAAATTGTTCTGAGGATCGAACCTCCTCCTATGGTACCCCGGAGCATTCAGTCACTTTCAATAAATCTCTTTTAATAATTTCTCACTTGTCCTTATTATTACTAACAGCCAGAGCATCTCAAGGCAATGTCAGAGTAAAGGCTCTGCCTGGATGCAGGAGGAAGGCTTGTTTGAAAGTTAACATGAAGGAAAAATAATCCAAATGTGAACTTATTTTGGGGGAAAGTGACTGGTTTTTAGGTTTTTTTTTTTGGCATGAATTTGCAGATGGTGTCGTTCCTGTCAAAAAAGTCTCAGTTTCTTTGATTTAAGAAGTTGTGTTACAGGGTAAGGATGTTGAGAATGGAGTTTAGGAGATCTGTTTTTCTCTTTTTTAAAAGCTTTGCTTTGATTAGTTTCCTTTCATTATCTCTGGAAGGGCTGTGTTCAGCATCTGCTGGGAATATCTGGCACTAAATAATTCCTGAGATATGGATTTGGGCTACTTGACTGTCTCCCTGTCCTTTAACAAAAATACCCAACCACAACTTCCCTTTAAAAGCATCCTGTGAAGGCTTTTCATCCACTTTATCTCGAGTTAATTGCAACCCCCTTTGTTGATCCCCTCGATGTGGGTGAAGGATTCAGACTGGACAATGCTCCCTTGTCTGTCACACTGATTTTCCCATGGATTTGCCCAGGCGGTGATTAAAAAAATCAAATTCCAAGTCATTATCCTAATAAATAAATGCAATTCCCCATGTGGAGCGAGCTGGATCAAAGCAAAACCTTGACCAACAAATCTCTGTGCTGCTCCCAAGGCTGTTCTGTGACCCAAACTGCATTCTCTGCCCTAAAATCGATTTCCTCAGCAGCTTTTTGGTTAAAAAATGTGGCAGCTGCAGAGAATTCCCCCCCACCCTTGAGCCAACGTGCAAAGATTTAATCCCAGCACTAACCCACTCCTGCCTGGGCACTTCTTTCCCTGAAATTATTCCCAATATCCCCCTGCAGGAGGTGATGCTCCTTGGAGCACAGCCTTTGATAAGGAAGGACAAAATCAGGAAGATTTCTTTGTGGTTTTGTGCTATATATATATATTTTTTTTGTTGCTCTTTTTGCTGTAGGGCTGCCAGGAAGAGTTTTCAAACAAGGTTTGGGGAGAGTGAGCAGGGCCAATTCTCTCTTTTATGGTTGCTTTTTTTCCCCTCATAAACCAAGCCTCAGCTTTGCTACCAGTCTATCATGGAGGAGATTTAATCTCTGTAAAGCTCTTGACAACTGCAGTGATAATTTCAGCCTCCCAGTTTATGAAATTATAAAAGGCACTTTTCCCCCACCAGAGTGAAGAGCTGGGTTTAGCCAAGCTGCAGTGGATGATTCAGAACATTCATTTTGTGCCTGAGAGAGATCCTGAAGCCTGGCAGTGCCTTGTGACCAAGTTATGTGCTGGGGTTTGGAGAAAAAAACCTGGTTTTATATGAATCATTGGTCCTGTAACACAGAGAAAAGGAGATTTTCAAAGTGTGGCTTTCCAAGTACACCCATACAACAGTGCTGGTGGTTACAGGGTGTGCAGGAGTAATCACCAGGCTGTATTTAATAGAAAATAATGGAGTTTTAGGATGTTGGGACAGAAAAAAGCAGTTTTTTACCTGCAATGATCCTTTTAGTGGAGCACAATGGAATTTGGGGGTTGGCCTCTTCTCCCAGGTGAGAGGAAAAGGGAAAATGGCCCTCAAGGGGAGGTTCAGGTAATCACCAGGCTGTATTTAATAGAAAATAATAAAGTTTATATGATGTTGTGATAGAAAAAACCAGTTTTTTACCTGCAATGAGCCTTTTAGTGGAGCACAATGGAATTTGGGGGTTGGCCTCTCCTCATTTCCCAAGGGGAAATGGCCTCAAGGGGAGGTTCAGGTTGGATTTTAGGAAAAATTTCTTCATTGAATGGTTTTGGAAAGGACTGTGGTGGGATCCCCAGTCCTGGCAGGGTTCCATAAAGGGCAGGTGTGGCACTTGGAGACGTGGATTCGTTGCCAAGGTGGGACTTGGCCAAGTCTGGACTTGGTCTTGGAGATTTTTCCAGCCTCAGTGGTTCCAGGAGCTCAGCTGTAGTCTGGCTTCACACCTGATGTTTTGGTTTTCTGAAGTTTTGGTTTTCTGATGTTCTTTCCCAAAGAAGTGTGATAATCCTGATAAAATATTTTTTATAGTTATATCCATGTTATTCATTCCTTCTGACAGGAGGGATTTCTTCTTGATGTCCCTCTGGTTGGACTCATGTGAGTGAGGAAGTTTACCTTAATTTCACCAAACATTGGCCTGTGGAAAATTGTATATAAGGGGAAAGTGATCTCCAATGAAGGGACTTTTTACACTGCCTTGACAAAAAACCACAGAAGGACTCCTTTTGTCAGAGAAATCCCTCCTCCCAGGAGGAATGTACAGCACAGATATTGTTACAAACACATTTCTGGGGTTTATGTCCTTTCCCTGAGAAAATAAAACCAAAACATCAGAAAACAAGAACTCTGGAAAATCAGAAACTTCAGGCCTGAAACCAGACTGGGTGAGGCTCTTGGATCTCCCAGGGTTTTTTTTTTTTATTCAGAGGTCTGAGAAGTGAAAGCAGAAATCCCATTTTTGAGGCTTTGGGAAGGAGGGCACCAGTGCCCAGCCCTTCCCTGTGAAACCCAGAGGAAAAAAATTGCATTTTGTGGCTGGTGAAACTGGGCTGGATCTGGTGGGTGACTCCAAAGGGAAGAGGAGGAAGCTGGGGAGGGAGGCAGGGAATATCTGTGGGCTTGCCTGCCTCTCGATTTCTCAGCAATCCGGGGAAAAAGGCAGCAGCTCTTCCCTCAGGTGTGGAGTTCCTGGGGGGAAGGTGGAGCTGGAGCTTTGGATCCTTTCCAAAAAGGAAAACAGGGAGAGGAGCTCGGGAAGGTCCTGGGGAAGAATTGCAGCCCTGAAAACCCTGCAGTGCTCCAGAAACATGACAATAGAAGCAGATAAATCTTTTCATTAAATATTTCACATATCGGTCGTAATTGCTTCCAATTAGTGCTAATGAAGTGAGGATGGTGCAAACAAGCAATATAATCTGGTGATAAGCATTTTTTAATTAATATGAATGGCATGGATAGCACTAATTGACTCCATTTGGGTTTGATTTTTTAAAAATACTTTGGTGTTCAAAGAGTCTCTTATTTCTTTGAGTTCCTTTTCCGCTCTCACTCCCTTTCCTTTCCTCCACTGCAGCGTTTTTTTGGAATTACTGGGAATTAAAATATTTTGAGTATCCCAATTTTATCCAAGAGTGATTATTGTCTCAAATTTATATTTGATATATTTCCTTTCCTCCACTGCAGCATTTTTTGGAATGAAAATATTTTGAGTATCCCGATTTTATCCAAGAATGATTATTGTCTCAAATTTATATTCGATATATTTAATGTAGGGATGAAAATAAATCCTTGCCTCATCTCCATCACTGCAGTTCCCATTATTAACAGTACCACTGAAAACTGGATGTCTGTGAGGGATTTTCCAAAAGCAATTGCACCATGCAGGAAGGAGAGAAGTTCAAATGCCAAGCCCATCAAGCCAAATTTGAAATATTGTACTCTCAGATGTCGACATCCTTTATCAATATTTAAGATTCTTTTTAGGAATACCAGGCACAGAGTATTTGGCAGCTTATCCAATGAGGAATCCAATAAATAATTGTCTACAAAAGGTGGCTTTGCCAGGATGAATAAACCTTCAAAATGATCAGGAATCACACCCAGAAGATTTGTGGGAATGCTTTTCCCTATTTTCTCTGGCTTAGGTCTCCAAGACCCAGCTCAGCATATTCTACTTTACTTTCTCTTCCAACTCCTGATCTTGTGTCAATCCAACTCTTCCTTAAAGATTTGTAGGGGAAAAAAAATTAAAATGAAACCCAAGAATTTTTATAAGCCCATTTTCCCATGAAAATTTGCACAGGGATTTGATTCAGGGAACTCACTCCCCTTTTGCAGACCAATGCAGCAGCTGGGAACTTTTTGGGGACAAATGGATCAGCCTGTAAAGTTTTAGGGGTGGGAGCAGAGAGAGAAACCCCAAACCTGCCAATCACAGTCCTCTCCCTGCTCTTGGTAGCTCATTTTACAGCTGGAGGGACAATCTTTTCCTTTGATTTCATTTAACCAAAGGGATTAAATGTGGGATTTTTAGGCCTCCTGGAGACTCAGGAAGAGCTGCCAGTGTTGGTGTCTTCATTCCCTCCCTTCCCAGTACAAAGGAGAGTGAACTGCTGCATTAAAGACAAACATTGATTTAAAATATTGCGTGGGTTTTTTTTGTTTGTTTGTTTTAGTTTTTTTTTGTTTTTGGTTTTTTTTCTTTGTTTGTTTGTTTTGTTTTGTTTTTGTTTTGGTTTTTTTTTTTTTTTTTTGTGCAGCCTCATTTAGTCTTTTAAAACCCATCAGAGAGGGTAATTCCATCATGCCCAGGATCCAGAGCTGATCCAGATCCTTAATTCCCTCTTGCTCCTTCTGGAACCTGTGAGCACATTTCAATATCAGCCCTTGGACAGGAGACCACCACTAAAATCACTTCCCATTCCTAAACCCACCTATTTTTGAAGACACCTTAGGAGACAGTGCTTGAAGAGAGGGAAAATAAATGCAAGCATAAAAACCAATAACAATTATTTTCTCTGCCCCTTTTTGAGGTGAGCAGCGAGCAGACATCATCCCCATAAATCACCGAGTGTCCAATTTTGGGAGCAACCATTCAAGGAATTCCAGCCAGCAAAACGAACTAGGAGAGAGCAGCAGTTTTATTAAACATTTCCAAGACAGATTGGGTGGTTAACTGGCAAATTTGGGAGTCTATAAATAAAATATGGAAGGAGCAGCCAACTAGGAACTCCTTGTTTCACACACAGCTTGTCCCCGTCAGTAAATCTGTTTTAAAAGCTGCTGGGTGCTTGATAAAAATTGTATTTTCTCTTTGAAATGCTATTGTGTCATCCCAGCACCGAATCTCCTTGTGCTGGCAGTGTTAGTGGCTGATTTGTTATAATAAATCAATGTATTTGCTGCTCACTTTATGCTTGTAAGGGCACATTTTCCTCTTGGTGGAAATAATTAGACCTCAAATTCTCTCTCAGAGTGACAACTTCTCCAGGAGTGCTGAGGTACTCAGGATGAATTTCAACTTGTCATAAAAAAATTGCTAAAAGTGCTTTTTATTTTGCAGGAGGCCCACAGATCCCAGCTACCAAAATAAACCTGGAGAAGAGGTGGAAAATTACTTGGAATTTGGGGATTTATTTTTTTTTAAGTATTATAAAACTTTTTGTTGGCTTTCCCTCATGAGTTTGATTAAGATTTACTGAGAAACTTAAGGAGGGAACTCAGCCCTTCTTTTTTTTTTTTTTAATTTTTTTTTCTGGAAGGGTTCAACAGCATCCTTGTCTCTCTTCATTAAAGCTAAATTTTGCATTCTATTAAAGCTGAGTTTGTTTGGTGCTCATCTTTAACAGAAGCAAGAAAAAAAGCTGCAAAAGCCAGCCAAAAAGAATTAGCAACAAAAAATCCGATTTAGGCAGAACAGGAGATCTTAGACTGCCCAGTCTAAAATGATAACAATCTAAAATTAATAAATTTTAACAGCTGCCCAGTTAAAATTGCATTCACAGAAGTCACTTGATGCTGAGAGAATGAAGATTTTGAGTCACAAAACACCCCAGCTCATTGAGAAGAACACAAAGCTGTAAAATTAAGGATTAATCCAGACTGGGACAGGGTATCCCAAAGTTTTTCCCCTTCACTGAGCTGCCTGAGCCTATTTCAGGAGCCCTGCAGATTTTCCCCACACCACTGGAAAACCCAGGCCTGAACCTGGAAACAGTGACCAGCAGAAATTACATTTATTGCAATTTATGGCAATATCTACATTGCAATAAATAAATATATATATATATTTTATACCTGCATTTATTGCATTTATTGTTAATTCCGTGCTGGTTCCATGCTCCGAGTTCAGCTGAGCACTGCCAGGAGCTGGATTTCCATTTGGGAAATTTCAGCCCTAGAAATGAGGGATAGAGATAAGGGATGGAAATTCCCAGAGGAATCCCAAGCTGGGAATTAAAGGATTCTGGACAGCTTTAATGTTTCTTAAAAAGTGCTAGTTAATTAGGAGTAATTAATTAGGAGTTTGTCCTTTTCACACCTAAACGGGAGGTTTTGGGATCAGGATCCCAGGGTAAAGGGTAGATTCCCAACATTTTTAGGCAGGGAAACTTAAGAAATCTGACAGGCTGAACTGAGGCCAAGTTCTAGGTGGAGAAATAAAAAGCCTTAACAAAGAGGGACATTTGAAGCCTTAAAAGAGAGAGAAATTTAAAGCCTTAAAAAAGAGGGAAATTTAAAAGTCTCAAAAAGGAGAGAAATTGAAAGCCTTAAAGGAGGAATTTGAAGTCTTAAAAAAGAGAGAAATTAAAAGCCTCATAAAAGACAGAATCCAGGTCCTGCCCGCCCTCCTAGGGAACAATTCCTGCCCAATATTTCATTTCAATCTACCCTGCTTCACCTTAATAAAGAAATAAAGCACTGGAATGTTCCATTCCACCATCCCTGTGTGTGTTTAAAGCAGCCTGGCACTGGGGTGAGGGCTTGGACTTGATGCTCTTGGAGGTCTCTTCTGAGTTATTCTAGAATTCTGTGATTCTGTGATCCTAAAGCCATTCCCCCTCATCCACAACTGCGTGCCCTTGTAAAAGTCCTTCCCCAGTGGAAAGGAACAGGAAAAAGCAGATGAAAGTGTCCAACAGGAATATATTTCAATGTGATTGCATTGCCCTTACACTGGCTGTGTATTTATATGTGCATTGTTAGAGGTGCTGCAGCTCCAGAGTGATTTTACTTTTGTAAAAATCTCCATTTGTTCCAACAGGAGGGAAATCCTGCACTGCTGCAGCTCTGTGGAGCGGTGTCAATGATATTTGGGAATTTCTGCAGTTTATTCCTGTGGAATTTGACTGGCAGAGTCTGTGTAGCTTTGCCAGCCGCCCCTCAGAATTCCAGAATATTGTATTATAAAATAAAAACACACCCTCAGCTGCTCACCATATTTCTCCCAGCTCTCCTACAACCAGACCTTTCCCAAAGTCTCTCAGGCTTGCAGAAAACGGGATTTATTTGGATCCAGAGGATCCCAGGTGTGGTTCCAGCCTTTTCTTCTGACAGGGGATGGGATTTGCCCCATCCTGCCCTGGAGTGTCCCTTGACCCTTCCACGGGGAGGCACCACGAGATTTTTGTGCAGACCCACCTTGGAAAATGGACCTGTGAGGTCGCCCTGGGATGCTTTTTGCCCTCTCCAAAATGAGAAAACAAACAACTCCCTTTCCTGCCACTCAGCCCCTGGGGTCAAACCAGGTAACCAGGACCAGGGGTGTCAAAAGTGCAGCCCGAAAAATTTCAAATTACTTTTAATTAATCTAATTAAAATTAATTGCTTCTGCTTCTTTGGAGGGTCTGAACAGGGGACGAGCATTTTTCCTCTTCCACATGCAGCCCTTCATCTCTGCTGTGTGCTTTGAAGTGAGTTTTTTCCAGCTCTGCCATCAGCTGAGAGCTCTCTGTTAAGGAAGTGGAGGAGCTCTGCTCGTCTCTCACATCCCAGGATGTTTGGCTGAATTTTAGCAGCACAGCTTTAGCAGAAAATGATCCATTAAAGAGGAGATGCCATAAAAAAGGTAAAAATGTGTGAAAGCTCTCAGGTATTTTTACTTTCCTCTTTAATGACTGTTCTAACACGACCATGGGCTATTTTTTCCCCCCCTATTAACAGGTTTTTTTATTAATTTGAGGTCAAATGGAGTGAAACCCCAATATGTTTAATTTTGTTTAAGTAAAACTCTGCCTTATTTAAAAATAGTGCTGTTCCAAAGGATTGGCAGCTGCTCCAGCCCTCATCAACCTCTTTGGAAAGGCTCAATGCTGGCTGAGGACAGAATTATCTGTGCTGGTGCCCACCAAAAATCAGAGTTTTCCATGGGTTCCCCTGGGAGCTGTGCAGTTCCACCACTCAGGAGATGATTCCTGTCCTACCTGGGCAGTTTAAGGTCCAATCCTGACCTTGAGGGGGGATTATTGTCAACCAGCTGACCCAGAGTGCCTCTCCCAGGATGGAATTATGTAAACAACAATAATCCACCATCTACACGCCCTAATTATCATTGTTTCACCTTGTAATTATTGAAAGGTGAGATGGCAAGATATTCCCTAGCATTTACTAAAGTTGAAATTGTTGGGATGAGACTTGAGCACCATAAAGGGGGGGGGACAATAATTTAAAATATTCCTGTTGTTCGCCTTGCACTTATTTGTTTTGTTTCTTTATTTGGGTTATTCCAAAAGGGGAGAAAAAAAAAATCCGTTTTTAAAGGCATCTTCTTTTGCCAGCCAACATTTCACCCTCAGTGGTCCCGCAGTGAATGAATTATTGGGGATTTATGAACATATTAATCATCTCCATGGAAACAGTTTGCAATTTCACAGCACAGGAGTTTGACTTCCCTGCATGACAATGAAAAAAAAAAGGAAGGATCTGAAAAAGAGGAAGCTGAGGAGAGATGAAAAACCCCTCCAAATTTAGACCCAAATTTAGCAATAACTACTCCTGCTCTGGGAGAGGAATCAGCATTTCCAGTGACCCCAAGACCTTTGGAATTTGCAGCAAATTCAGGTCATGGATCCTTCAAAAGACTCAACGTGCCCTCCATGGAGGGCTTTGTAAAGGGAATTAATTTCTTTTTTTTTTCCTCCTGCAATGGTGTTATTTAAGGAATCAGCTCTCTGGGATGTGTTTGGCAATGGTTTGAAACTGGAGACCTCAGGAAATGAGAGAGATTTTCCACTGAGAAAAAAAAAAAGGGTTGGGTGTGAGGCTGAGCAGGAGTGTGGATCAATAACACAAATATCAGGGGTTTGGGGCATGAGAGGGACAGGAAATAATGAAATTTTAAAGCCAATCTGTAATGCAGCAACACTCAAAGAGAGAGAGGAAAAATAGGAACACAAAGAGACAATTTTTTAAACTTGATCTGCTGGAATATTGGAGCGTTGTTGGAACACCAGTGGCTTCCTCCACCAGGTCCATATCCCTTCCATGGGAACACAGGGCAGGCAGAGCCCCTGGTCCTGCTAAACCTCCTGAGATCCCTTGGAATTCCCTGTTATCCCACTCAGCTCCAAGGATATTCTGAAATACACCCTGCAGTGTGTCCAGAAATGTGCAGGTGCTCCCTGGTCCTGCTAAACCTCCTGAGATCCCTTGGAATTCCCTGTTATCCCACTCAGCTCCAAGGATATTCTTAAATACACCCTGCAGTGTGTCCAGAAATGTGCAGGTGCTCCCTGGTCCTACTAAACCTCCTGAGATCCATCAGAATTCCCTGCTATCCCACTCAGCTCCAAGGATATTCTGAAATAAACCCTGCAGTGTGTCCAGAGGGGCTGTGCAGGTGCTCCCTGGTCCTGTTAAACCTCCTGAGATCCCTTGGAATTCCCTGTTATCCCACTCAGCCCCAAGGATATCCTTAAATACACCCTGCAGCCTGTCCAGAAATGTGCAGGTGCTCCCTGGTCCTGCTAAACCTCCTGAGATCCCTTGGAATTCCCTGTTATCCCACTCAGCCCCAAGGATATCCTTAAATACACCTGCGTGTGTCCAGAAATGTGCAGGTGCTCCGTCTGCTAAACTCTGAATCCCTTGAATCCCTGTTATCCACTCAGCCCAAGGATATCCTTAACCCTGAGCCTGTCCAGAAAGTGCAGGTGCTCCTGGTCCTGCTAAGTCCTGAGATCCTTGGATCCTGTTATCCATCAGCCCAAGGTTTCTAATACACCTGCATGTGTCAGAAATTCAGTGCTCCTGGTCTGCTAACCTCCTGAGATCCCTTGGAATTCCCTGTTATCCACTCAGCCCCAAGGATATCCTTAAATACACCCTGCAGCCTGTCCAGAAATGTGCAGGTGCTCCCTGGTCCTGCTAAACCTCCTGAGATCCATCGAATTCCCTGTTATCCCACTCAGCCCCAAGGATATCCTTAAATACACCCTGCAGCCTGTCCAGAGGGGCTGTGCAGGTGCTCCCTGCCCTTCCAGCAGGGCTGTGGGCAGGAGGGAACCTGGAATTCTCCAGCCCTTCAGGAATTCCCTGTGCTCTCCCTCCCACCTGTGCTGCAGAGCAGGAGCAGCTGCTGCCCTTAGGAGGGAGGTGCTGTGGGCAGGGATTCAGCAGGGCAGGAAGGAGGGGAAGACGGAGCAGAGCTGTTTGTTGAGGGCTGTGGGAGCCCTGAAATCCATGGATTGAGGAATACAGCAGCATTGGAAATTCCTGCTGGCCCGCCCCTGGGAATGGCACAACTGCTGCTCTCAAGGTTGGTTTGAGTTTTGTTGTTTTGTTGGTTTTTTCTGGAAAAATCTTTCTCTGAGCAAGAAACTGAGGATGTCTTTCCTCCCTTGGGATGTTTCTGCCTAGTGGCTGCTGCAGGAGGGGTGTCCAGCCCAGGGCTGCTGAATTCAGTAATTCCAGTGGCTCTCAGCATTCCCAGGATTTGTGCCCTGGAGCCTCCTGGGTCTCTCTCTGCTGGTACCAGACAGGAGCTGGGTGCTGCTTTCTCTCTGCTGTAGGAAGGAGGTTTCCCTTTTGTGCCTTGGCATGGTTTCCCACCAAATTTTGCCTTTCCTGGCTTGGAGTAGGAAGGGCACTGGAGGGATGGAGCAGTGGCTTGGTGGAAAGAGGTGTCACCTGTGAGTGCAGTGTTCTTATCATTCACCTTTGTGACGAGGCAAGGAAAGGAAAAGAGGGGACAAAAACCATGATCAGGATGTGGAGAGAGCTCCATGTGGAGAGCAGTCCCTTGCTGGCTTCTTTTTCATGGAAAAATTCCTACAACGGCAAAACCACTGCTTTTATTTTTGTTCTGCACTTATTCCCCAACTGGGAGCTTTCAGGCACTGCACATGCAGTGAAAATTAGAAGAATCAACTCCTTCCCAACACAATTTCCTTCCTTTAGGTGCCAAAAATTGTAAAATGAGCCTCCTCCAGCCCTGGTGGAGCAGCTTTTTAGCTTTGGAGGCTTCAAAGCAGAATTCAGCCTGGGCCACGGCTGCTGGGCCCAGGAGAGTTTCCCTGGCTGAACATCACAGCATCCAACTTCTCCCTCTGATGTTTAGAGGAACGTTGGCTCTTCCTGGTTTAAGAGGGGCTGGACCATGTGGTGGTGTCACAAAAATCACCTCTGCCCTAGAGGATTCCTAATAAATGGAGAGTTCTGCTGGAGGAGAAGAGATGGAGGAGACATGAAGTGTTTTGGTCAGAGCTGGGTTCATCCCCTTGGCCTGCCAGCTGCTGGTTGCAGCCTCTTGTCCCCATCACTGAAGAATTTGGTGATTATAGATAATGTAGAGCTGGGTGAAAAAAAATTAATGCATTAGTGTTACTCAGTATTCTGAATTTTTGAGGAATATTTGAAGACTTCTTTAAGGCTCCTGGCTTAATGTCTCAAAAGCCACCAGCAATTTGTGGCGTCTTGCTGCCATTGATTTTTGGGAGTCTATTGATTTTTTTGGGGAGTAACCTGCTAAAATCTCTTGCCCTGTGAACCTGTTTCAGTGGAGTGGGTATTTCTGTGCCATCTTTAATATATTTCCTCAAGCTGTCCAGTAACTGGATGTGTTGTTGTGCTTTCCTCAGTGAGTGGGAGTGGAGAAATATTTCTCTGGAAGCCTTTCAGATTTCACCTTTCAGATTTCACCTTTCAGATTTCACCTTTCAGATTTCACTTCCCTTTCAGATTTCACCTTTCAGATTTCACCTTTCAGATTTCACCTTTCAGATTTCACCTTTCAGATTTCACCTATTTTTCAGATCTTTTACCTCACTTTAGGCTGGGGGAAATAACCTGTAACACGTTTTCCTTGCCAGCTTTTTTTTTTTTTTTTGAGATTTCTTTGGAGATTTCTGTGCCATGTTTTCAGTGTTTTAGCACGAGGAGATTCAACATGAAGTTAGGAGGAACTGGCCTGTATCACAGAGAGCAGCTGCAGTGATGGAAGGCAGGCAGAGAGATGAGAAGAATTTTGCTGAGGTGAATGGTTAATATGCTTTGGTGATAATAAGGGGCTTATTTATGCTGCATTAATATTTTGTACCGCTGCTGTCTGCTTTAATGTTTAATCTCCTGCTGAAAGCTCTGAGAAACACTTTTTAGCCCAGTGGTTTTTGCTGTGCTGGGAGGGGCAGGGCAGGTTTTCCTGAGGCTGGAGAACTCGCTGAGAGCTTTTGGGCTGGGATTTGGCACCCTCTGTGCAGCCCTGCTGGGGCTCATCCTGCTCCTCTGCACCAGGAACAGCTCTTGGGAGCAGAGCAAGTCCCACACTGCATCAGAAATTAATCCTGGGATGGGTTTTGCTGCCCTGCTCGCTCGTGTGCAAGGTGCCCTGAGCTCTGGGAGTGCTGGGAGAGAGGGAGGGAGCCTTGGATCACAGGGGTGCAGCTGGGGCTGCTGCTCAGGGAGCAGGAGGGAGCTGGGATGTGCTGGAATCTGCAGGGTTTGTGCTGAAATCCTGGTTTTGTGCCTGCAGGGTTGTTGAGGTCCTGTCTGCTCCCCATGCTGAAATCCCAGTTTTTTGCTTGCAGGGTTTTTTAGCATCCTTTCTGCTCCTCCTGCTGAAATCCCAGTTTTGTCCCTGCAGGAATTTTGGGATCCTTTCTGCTCTTCATGCTGAAATCCCAGTTTTGTGCCTGCAGGGTTTTTAGGATCCTTTCTGTTCCCCATGCTGAATTCCCAGCCTGGCTCGGTTTGACCTCGTCCCAGCTGAACCTTGCCTGCAGAGTTTTTAGGATCCTTTTGCTCCCCATGCTGAATTCCCAGCCCTGTGCCTGCAGGGTTTTTGGATCCTTTCTGTTCCCCATGCTGAAATCCAGTTTGTCCCTGCAGGTTTTTAGGATCCTTTCTGTCCCCATGCTGAATTCCCAGCCCTGTGCCTGCAGGGTTTTTGGGATCCTTTCTGCTCCCCATGCTGAATTCCCAGCCCTGTGCCTGCAGGGTTTTTGGGATCCTTTCTGCTCCCCATGCTGAATTCACCAGCCTCGTGTGGTTTTTGGGATCCTTTCTGCTCCCCATGCTGAATTCCCAGCCCTGTGCCTGCAGGGTTTTTGGGATCCCTTCTGCCCAACTCTGTCAGTGCTGGGGCAGAGTGGCTGAAGCTGCCCAGTGGACCAGGACCTGGGGGTGCTGGGTGACAGCAGCTGAACCTGAGCCCAGGTGAGCCCAGGTGAGCCCAGGTGGCCAACAAGGCTGGGGGCACCTGGCCTGGGTCAAAACCAGAGTGGGCAGGGGAGTTTGTCCCCCTGTGCTCAGCACTGGTGAGACCCCACCTCAATTCCTGCATCCACTTCTGGGCACTCACTGCAAGGAGGACACTGAGGGGCTGGAGTGGCCAGGGAAGGGTCTGGAGCCCCAGGGGAGGCTGAAGGAGCTGGAAGGGTCTGGAGAATCCCTGGGGGAGCTGGGAAGGGTCTGGAGAATCCCTGAGGGAGCTGGGGAGGGATGGAGAATCCCTGGGGGAGCTGGGAAGGGTCTGGAGAATCCCTGGGGGAGCTGGGAAGGGTCTGGAGAATCCCTGAGGGAGCTGGGGAGGGATGGAGAATCCTGGGGAGCTGGGAAGGTCTGGAGAATCCCTGGGGAGCTGGGAAGGGTCTGGAGAATCCCTGAGGGAGCTGGGGAGGGATGGAGAATTCCTGAGGGAGTTGGGAAGGGTATGGAGAATCCCTGGGGAGCTGGGAGGGATGGAGAATCCTGAGGGAGCTGGGAAGGGTGGAGAATCCCTGGGGAGCTGGGAAGGGATGGAGAATCCCTGAGGGAGCTGGGAAGGGATGGAGAATTCCCTGAGGGAGCTGGGAAGGGATGGAGAATCCTGAGGGAGCTGGGAAGGGATGGAGAATCCTGGGGAGCTGGGAAGGGATGGAGAATCCTGGGGGAGCTGGGAAGGGCTGGAGAATCCCTGGGGGAGCTGGGAAGGGCTGGAGAATCCCTGGGGGAGCTGGGAAGGGCTGGAGAATCCCTGGGGGAGCTGGGGGGTCTGGAGAATCCCTGGGAGGAGCTGGGAAGGGATGGAGAATTCCTGAGGGAGCTGGGAAGGGATGGAGAATTCCTGAGGGAGCTGCAGGGACTCAGCCTGGAGCAAAGGGGGCTCAGGGGAATTTCTGGCTCTGCACAACTCCTGCCAGGAGGGGACAACCAGGGGGATTTGGGATCTTATCCCAGGGAACAGGGACAGGAGAGAGGGAATGGCCTCAGGCTGGGCCAGGACAGGCTCAGGGTGGACTCAGCAGGAATTTCTCCATGGCAAGGGTTGATAAACATTGGAACAGCCTGTCCAGGGAGGTTTGGAGTGCCCATCCCTGGAGGGGTCCAAGGAATGCCTGGGCTGGGGACAAGGTGGGGAGCAGTCCCAGGTCAGACTCAGTGGAAAGGTCGTGGCTCTGTAGTTTTCCTTGGAGTGACATCCTTCTTTCACACTTTGATTACTCCGATTGTAGTTTTCTCAAATCCTTGCATTTTAATCAAATCTTCCCCATATTTTTGGCTTCCACTTCAGAACTCTGTGACTGGTTAGGTTTTGTGAAGCATCTGTAATAATTTGGTTACTGATAATGCTTGCAGAATGAAATCAACCTTGCAGTAAATCCCTCTCCTTTCATCACTGCCTGATTTTTTTTTTCCAGGGCTGCTTTTCCTCTGCGTTTCCCTATTTTGACAGGACTGTGCAAAAATTCATGTGTTGAACTACACTGAGTAAATTTACAATCGATACAAACTCATCTCTTTTTAAGAGACTTTCCTTTTTCCTTGCTTTAACTGTATTAAACTCTGCACATTTACCTGTATTGAACCTCAGTGTCTGCTTCCCTTGCCAAAGGGACTTTGCATTCCTTGACAGGGCTCAAATATTTGCTCTTTAGGAATTAGGTGGACTTCATTTGGACTTGCCATTTAGTTTGTAATACCAAGAGAAGCTCGATTTTAAAGACTAATCAGGCAGTTGTGTATTTAGTTCTCCCTTGGTGCTGCAGCAGGTTAAACCAGGTGTTTAGGGGTGCAAACCCCAGGCTGGGAGGGCTCCCTGTGATCCCCTGGCCCCACCTCCCTGCTCAGGCTCTGGTTGTGTCCAGAGGGCTGTGGAATATCCCCTGATATCCACTCCCTTAAGGAAAGCACCACAACACATCCAGTTACTGGACAGCTTGAGGAAATATATTAAAGATGGCACAGAAATACCCACTCCACTGAAACAGGTTCACAGGGCAAGAGATTTTAGCAGGTTACTCCCCAAAAAAATCAATAGACTCCCAAAAATCAATGGCAGCAAGACGCCACAAATTGCTGGTGGCTTTTGAGACATTAAGCCAGGAGCCTTAAAGAAGTCTTCAAATATTCCTCAAAAATTCAGAATACTGAGCAACACTAATGCACTATTTCCTCCCCCCAGCTCCTACATTGTTTATAACCACACCTGGTCATTCCTGGCTTGCTTGTTCCCTAATCTCACTTCTTTTTCATCCCAAGCTCCCTTCTTTTTTTTTTTTTTTTTTTTTTTTTTTTTTTTTTTTTTTTTTTTTCTTTAAATACCAGGTGCAAAGTGCTTTTTAATCCCATTATAAGAGCAGCACTTTTTCAGATGCCACCTTAAATCCTGCTTGGAAGACTTGGAAAGAATATAAAGGAGAAGCAACCCTCTTGACAGGCTTTTCCAATTCCTCTCTGTGCCGTGGTAGCTTTTCCCTTATTACCAGCTCCTAAAAGAAATCTGTGCGAATAGAGCCAAGAAATGGGTGCATTTTTACACATTCAAGACCCCAGAAAGAAGAACTGGTTTGTTTTTTTTTTCCACTTATTTTCCTTAGAGGAAAGATCCCATCTGTGCCTCAGGGTCTCTGAGAGCCCTGCCAGGTCTCTGCTCCCCCAGGGCACCCAGAGGAACATTCTGGGCTCTGACCCCCATGCCCAGAGGCTGGGTTCCAGCCCTGCCAGGGTCTCTGCTCCCCCAGGGCACCCAGAGGAACATTCTGGGCTCTGACCCCATGGACAGAGGCTCACCCCAACCCCAGCCCTGCCAGGGTCTCTGCTCCCCCAGGGCACCCAGAGGAACATTCTGGGCTCTGATCTCCATGGACAGAGGCTCACCCCAACCCCAGCCCTGCCAGGGTCTCTGCTCCCCCAGGGCACCCAGAGGAACATTCTGGGCTCTGACCCCCATGCCCAGAGGCTGGGTTCCAGCCCTGCCAGGGTCTCTGCTCCCCCAGGGCACCCAGAGGAACATTCTGGGCTCTGATCTCCATGGACAGCAGCTGGGTTCCAGCCCTCCCAGGGTCTCTGCTCCCCCAGGGCACCCAGAGGAACATTCTGGGCTCTGACCCCCATGCCCAGAGGCTGGGTTCCAGCCCTGCCAGGGTCTCTGCTCCCCCAGGGCACCCAGAGGAACATTCTGGGCTCTGATCTCCATGGACAGAGGCTCACCCCAGCCCTGCCAGGGTCTCTGCTCCCCCAGGGCACCCAGAGGAACATTCTGGGCTCTGATCCCATGGACAGCAGCTGGGTTCCAGCCCTGCCAGGGTCTCTGCTCCCCCAGGGCACCCAGAGGAACATTCTGGGCTCTGATCTCCATGGACAGCAGCTGGGTTCCAGCCCTGCCAGGGTCTCTGCTCCCCCAGGGCACCCAGAGGAACATTCTGGGCTCTGATCTCCATGGACAGCAGCTGGGTTCCAGCCCTGCCAGGGTCTCTGCTCCCCCAGGGCACCCAGAGGAACATTCTGGGCTCTGATCTCCATGGACAGAGGCTGGGTTCCAGCCCTGCCAGGGTCTCTGCTCCCCCAGGGCACCCAGAGGAACATTCTGGGCTCTGACCCCCATGCACAGAGGCTCACCCCAACCCCAGCCCCACCAGCTGGAACCCACCCTGCTGGGCACAGACCCCCAGAAACCAGGAAATCTCTTCAGAGAAGGGTGCTGAGAACTTCAGCCTCCTTGAGATTTAAACCACGTGCTCAGAGCCCTTTGTCACCGAGCTGCTTCTGAACGAGAGGGGTGAAGTAGTTGGGTATTTTTAGCTCTTTTCCAGGCCTGTGGTTTTTATATGCTAATCTGTTTGTTTCTTTCCAGCCTTTGGAATATTCATTCCACAACATCTAAAATTTGACACCTGCTGTAGCTTGTATTATCACTTTCACCCTCAGAAACCCAGAAATTATTAAGGTGGAGTAATTGCTATCCTATTATATAATAACTACTTTAATCCGGCAATCATAACATGATTTGAAATGAACCCTTTTGTGCCATTGATTTTGGAATAATTACTGTTATATTGTACTTCTGCAAGAGTTATTCTCAGTTAACCACTTGGAAATAATACGCTCTACTTATTGAAAAAATAAATCTGATTATCCCCCAAAGCTCGATGTTCTTTCTACATCTGTGCCTCAATTGTCTGCTGGTGACCTGAGATGCTCAAGCAGGCTCCTTTCTGTAACTACTCCAGGAAATATCCATGGACCAAATTCCTCCTTCCAAGCAGCATTTTTTTTTAGTGGGGGTTTTTCCCTCTGAAGCAGGGATGTGGTCACTGCTCAAGCCTGGTGGGCTTGACAGTTGTTAAGTCAGGAAAGAGTGATAAAGACTCGAGGAAAATACAGGATTTTTTTTCCTCTTCCTGCCTCCAAAATCTGATTTTCATTTGTCTCTCTCTCTCTTAAAAAAATTCTAATAAAACCATCATGTTTGGTCAAATGAGGTTTTGTGCCTTTGAAGCAAGGCTGATCTGGAAGGAGGTGTTGTCCATATTTAAAAATAAATAACCTGTGGTCATTGGTTATCCATGGGAGCATTCCCATTTCCAGTGTTTTGCCCTTCTGAAATTCTAAATTCTTGCTGGGAGGGGTTTTTTCCTATAGGGAACTCATGGGAAAATTGTACATTCTCACCTTTTTCTGATTTCCTGGAAGCTCTGCTGTGGCCTTTTCCCTCCTGTGTTGCAGAATGGAGAGGAGGGAAGATGTTTGACCATTTATTTCCTTTTTATCTTTCCTTTCTGGGAGGGCAGGGATGAGTTTGGCTCCTTTAGTTACAGACAAACCTTTGTTGAAGAGATCAGAGGTGTGACATTCTCTGTCTGAAATCATAAATTATTCTCTGTCTGATAAATTAAAAAAAAAAATCAGAGTGGAAACAATGGCAAAACTCTAATATTTTCCTGCAACACGCATTTATTTGGGTCTAATAACCAGAATGAGTGAACAGCTCTGTGCCATGGGAGACCCAAAATGAAATCCCAGCTGTTGAGCCACCATTGTAGAGGCTGCAGGACAAATTTGTTAAAAAGAGATTTGAGTTTTCCAGCTTTGCTTCTACGTGGACAAGATTGTCACATCTTTTCAAGGCTGCTCTTTTCAGTGAGCCCCAGAATATGGGTCAGCAAACTCGAGAGCACATGAGCAGGCTGATAAAACAGAAGTGAAAGACTCACTAATGTGTCAAGTATTGATGTTGCTGCAAGCTTTCCCTTGTCTCCTGCTCCCTGAGTAAATAATTCACCAAACTGCTGTTAGTCCTCGTGGTGATACTGAAGGATTTCTTCATTAATTTATGAATCTCATCAGGGAGGAGTTTCTGATGATGGCAGAGCTGTGTGGTGGGGGGGTTTGTGTGTTCTGTGGGTCTGTCCAGTTTGGCAGAAGGGGATTCCCTCCCTTTTCCAAGGGGTGCAGGTCTGCTGTTGGCTCCTGCTGAAAGGTCAGGCTGGAAATTCCAGTGATTGACTAAAATACAGCATATTTAAAGTACAACACAAACTGTTATTGAAATGGGAGGTGAATTGTGATTGAAAGTGCAAGGGAAGCGCTGATGGACTCAGGAATCCTCCCACTTGGACTTTTCCTAGTGCATGCAACAATAAAAAAAAAAGGATATTAATCCCATCCAAACCCATAACTCTTTTATAGACCCCCACCTTCCCCCTCATTGCTGCAGCACTGGGGTGATGTTTTTAGGACAGGTTCCCCCACTCAAATCCCCCATTAATTCGGGATCCCTGGCGTGCTGACACTCCCACCCAGTCCCTGGGAAATTCCTGGTGGCTGCTGTTCCTCTGTCCCTCTGGAACGTGGTCAGCTCACAGGGGCAGCTCCAAAGCCTTCCCAGGCTGGTGCTGTTTATCCCTGCGTGGCCCAGGTCGCTGCCAGAGGCAGGCAGGGTATTTATAGCTGGAATATTGGATGTTCTCCTCGCCCTCCCCAGGCCACGTCTGATTCCTTCGGGTTCAGTGGGCTCCATGAGACTGCTCCTGGTTTTTGTGCTCCAGGCACAGCTCCCTGAGTCACTGCCAGCCTTCCCTTGGTGTTTGCAGTGGATTTGCCTTTAAAATATGCACTGCCCTTTGGATTTTGCGTGGGATCAGCACCTTCTGTGTCTGGCGCCCTCAGGGCCCCGAGGGAGCTCAAGGTTTGCATCCTCAATCCCTTGCTCCTGTCCCAAAGCCCTTCCATTGGATTAAGCATGGAATTATTCGCATGGAATTATTCGAATTATTCATGGAATCATTTGAGCCAGGTCGGCCTCCAGTGCTCGGGAATTATTGCAGAGCTGCTGGGGAGTCCTTGTGGTGGGAATTCTCTGGAATTGGGAGAGCTGGGCAGCACGGGGGTCTCTGTCCTTCAGTGGGAGAGAACCCCTCTGTGGCACCTCCTCCCTCACCCCTCCTGCTGGATTTTCTACTTTGCCAAAGGAAAGAGCTGCAAATTACTTCAGGGAGATTTCATGGGTTTGTTTTTTATTTTTTCCCCCTAAAGAATGCATTTATGATGTGAAAGTGTCTGGGCCAAAGGGGTTTGTTGGTGTTCAGGATTTAATTCAAAATTAAATTGTTCAGTCTTCACACGAAGACAACGAATTCAAGTTTCAATGCACTCTGGAAGCCAAGGATTCCATCCCATTTTCCTCTTGTCCCTGTCATACTCCCCACTAATATCCCCGGCTTTAATCACCATTTCAGGCCTTTCCTTGGGTTTTATTTTGCTTGTTAGGAAGAGGAGAAAATCAGCTTCCCATTATTTTGTCGATTCCTGAAAATCATGGGAAACAGGTAGCAAACAGGCTTTAGGAGAAGTAGCTTCTTCATTTTCCATGGATAAATAGGAAGAGATTGAAGTGTTTGGGTTCTTACTCTTCTTTTTTTGCTTTCTTTTCTTTTTTACTTTATCCTGACATTTCCTTTTCTTCTTTTCCTTCCTCTTCCTTTTTCTTCTTTTCCTTTCTCTTCCTTTCTCTTCTTTTCCTTTCTCTTCCTCTTCCTTTCTCTTTGCCTACCAGAATTTGGAATTTCTTGTGTTAGTACTAACATATTTAGGCTGGAGTTTAACAAAGATGAAGTGTTAATTTGGTAATGGAGACAAAGCACCAGCTGTTGGTGCCCAGGGAGGGACAGTGCCCCAGGGCAGTGGGAATTGATGATTTTTAGCCCAGCTTCTTCCAGGCCACCTCCCCCTTTGAAATTCCATTGTTTCCACACCCCGCATCCTGGAATTACATTCATCATCCTCCTGTACCTTGCCCAAATTTTGTTCTCCAGCAGTGCCCAGAAGCATCTATGGGATAATCACGTTCAAAATTCATTGCTTTGTATTTTTAACTTCAGCCCTAAAATGCTGAGACAGCTCCAATGTGTCTGGAGCCGCTTTCTGAATCCAAATAGTTCCAACATCTGACCCATGACTTGGTCAGCATTTTTCCCTCCAATGTTTTTGCAAGGAAAAAGTTGTCTCTAACACTATCCCAGGCAAGGTTTACAAGGTTTCATGATTAAAAATGCATTTTTACGCTGTTTCCAAAACACCACTTTCATTTTATTGCTAAAGTGGTATAAATTCCGTGGTGAGCACTCTATGAAATGCTATTTATAGAAGAAATAAATGGAGCTGCAGCCCTGTGCTGGGGTTTGCTGGCTCAAGATGAGCTCTATTTCATACCTGGCAGTTATGCAGAGAAAAGCAAGAGGGGAAAAATGCTCTTTGAGATGATGGTGGGGTTTGTGTGGCCCCGTGGAACATCAAGCAGCAGCTGGTGAGACCTCCCAGGATGATCTAAAAAATCGGGATGAACTAAAAAATCAGGGTTGGTAGCAACAAATTTTCTGTAATTCCCTGAACCATTATTGCTGGAACAGAGATCCCAGAGGGTGCAGCAGCTGCAGCCTGTGCTGGGAATGTGGTCTTGGAGATTTTCCTGGAATGCTTTGGGATGCTGAGCTCTGAGTCAGGTGGAGGAGCCGCGGGGTTTCCACCTTGATCCTCTCTCCTGAGCACGTGGAAACACCTGGGGAGAAGGAAAACCAGACAGATGGAAGGAAAACCAGACAGATGGAAGGAAAACCAGACAGATGGAAGGAAAACAGAGATGGAAGGAAAACCAGACAGATGAGAAGGAAGGAACAGACAGATGAAGGAAGGAAGGAAAACCAGACAGATGGAAGGAAGGAAGGAAAACCAGACAGAAGGATAGGATGAAAAATTCCTTGGATAGAAGGAAAATTTCCCCTTGTGCAGCCCTGGCACAGCTGCCCAGGGCAGTGGTGGGACCCCCATCCCTGGAGGGGAGGAGAAGTCACCAGGATGTGGCACTTGGGGATGGGCTGGGGGTTTGGACTGGGTGGTCCTGGAGGGTTTTTCCCACCCAAATGGATCCACGAATTCCAGAACTGCTCAGCAAACCAGCATTCTGCTCCAAGGAACACCAGCTCCAGCTGGATTGTTCCCAGGTCTGGGCTGCAGGGGATAAAACTCTTGTGTCACAAGGGGATATTTTATTTCCTTCCTCCTTAGGTTCAGGATTTGGTGCTGGACCAAAGCATTTGGCACTCAGTGGCAATTTCCCTTTATAGTTTAGAGGATTTCCTTTATATGTGGAAACAAATCCATCTTCTGCATGTCTTCAGTGAAACCATGCAACACCCAGAGCGTTGGAGAGCAATTTAAATTTAAAGTCACTTTCTTAAGTGAAACCAAGAGCTTTGGAAAGCAATTTGAAGTGAGTTACTGGGCAATGACTTGCGTGGTTTAATAGAGGTTAGGAAAGAAAGGAACTTAATTTTGGGTGATTTCTTGCAAATCTTGATGTGATAATTTGAATAAGCTCAGGAAAACACTGTCTGTATCTTTATCATCAGTATACTAATATATAGAATTTTATCTGTGTGTATATATTATACATCAGTATATTAAAAGAACTAAGACTCAGAAATAAAATTAATATAACTAATACAAATTAACTTCTGCAAACCTGTTTCATCTGAGGTTATTTATGAATAAATCCAAAATTTTGAGAGACTTTCCCACTGCAGCCTTGGAGACGAGTTTGCCTCGGTGGAGCTGCTATGGGTGGATGGTCAATAATTCAGTTATTTATCATATTTTATAATATCATGGTAATGACACCCTCTGGAGGGGCTGAATGACAATTTTTTTGGACTTTCTTGGCATTTTTGAGCTGGGAGAGCTCTTGCCTGCACCTCCACGCTGGGGTCTGCCTGTCAGGGCCCAGGGGATGCTGCTCTCCTGGCAATGGAGAAATGGGGAAATGCTGATTTTCCCGGCAAGGGAAGGATTTTACCAGGCAAAATCTGATGGGAATGAGGAATTTTCCTGCTGGGCAGGAGGCAGAGCTGTCCCAGGGGTGTTGGTGCTGAGTGGGGACTCAGGGCCTGATTTTGTCACTTAATTAAAGCTTAATTTAATGTTGTTATTTGGGTTCGTGCTGGTTTTTGAGAAATTAATGGTTACAGTGTAGATGTGTGAATAAATTACAGGCACCTCACCCTCAATTTAAAACAAAAAATGGGAAAAACCTAAAAAAACCCCATCCCTCTTAACACACCCAAGGAACAAGGCCCCAACCTGAACATTGTTTTTCATTTAAAAATTGTTTTCCTATTATTTTTGCTCACTTAATATGGTTTTTATGATGAGACTGCAGAAGCTCTGCTGCACTTGGGAAATTAAGGAAAGCAAGGATTTGGGAATGTGTGGGGAGCCAGCCCTGTGCCAGGAACAGCACCCAGCTGTCTGAGGAGTTGCAGCGTAACCAGGTTTTATTTTAAAACGCGTGTTTTATTTTAAAATGTGACATCACATGTGGAGGAAGGTTCTAAAACTAAATGAAATGATGGCAGCTTCTTTTATAGTTACTTAATGCACCAGGTAACTAATTTCACACGTCTTGTTGAAGGAAAAAATCCATTAAAATATATATTTTTTTGTCCCTAAAAAAAGGCCTTTAATCCAACAGTAGATTTGTTGCTAAAAAAAAAAAAAAAAAAAAAATGGGAAAAGCCATGCTCTAAAGAGATCCTCAATTCCAGGTGACAAATCTCTCTGGAGAGAGGATGGGTGAGAAACTTCCACAAAAGTCAGGTGGCAACAACTTGTGGGCAGTGAATGCCCCGTGGAGCTGCCAACCCCTTGCACTTCATTTTCTGCACCCGTGCTTAATGCAAAAATAACTCTCTCTTCAGAGAGCAGCAAACTTGCCAGGCTGAGTTAGACACATGCAGCTGGGCCAGACTGGGGGGTTTTTAACAAGCTGGCGCCAGATTTTTGGTCTAGTTTGATTTTTTTTTAAATTTTTTAATTTTTATTTTTAATTTTATTTTTTCCTGCTATTATTAAAAAAAAAAAAAATCCCCCAAGCCCACATCCTGTTGGCTGAGGAAGGAGAATTGAGGATTGAATAATTTACAAATCTTTATCTTCACCTCGGTGTCTCAGACAGGTTTTTGGGTTGCCTGTGCTGAAAAGGAATTTGATGTCGGAAATTCTTTGTTAAAACTCCTCTGAGCTGCTCAAAACAGGTGAAATCTTTGATAGCATTTTGAAGAACCACTGTTATCTCGTCTCTGGTCGCTGGCAAAACTGATTTTATTTCATTTTTTTTAATATTGTAGCTTAGTTGTAGCATATTTAATATATATATTATATGTATTTTTATATATTATTATGCATATAATATATAATAGATAGCATTAAATATGATATTTTATTTTATAGTATTTTATTTTATTTTACATTATTGTATTATATTCTATAATAATATCATTATATATATAATATATACTAACATGGATAATATATGTATTATATATAATATAATATATATTATATATTAATATATATAATATAATATAATATATTAATATATATAATATATATATATGTATAATAGCTAATGTGCAAAATATTTGTATTATATATTTTATATTATAATACTATAGTATATATTTATATTAAATTATATATGTAGAATACACCTATAATGTATTATATTATAATACATATATTATATATGTAAAATATATTATAAATATAATTCAATAGCATAAAATACTATAATACTTATTATAACAATATATATTCAATATATATATAATTTATATATAAAAATATATCATATATATAATAATAAATATTAAAAATATATAAATAAAATAAAATAAAAATTTAAAAATCAGTATTTAAAAAATAATAAATATCTATAAAATACCTGAGGTGCAAAGTGTGGCCTCAAGAGAGGGATGAACTTTCAATCAGGGCGTTGAGTCTGAATTTTCCTCCCCAAAAAATGGGGTCAAACATTGGCACAGCCACCCTGGGCTGAAAAATGGTTGGATTTGGTGCTCTTGGAGATTTTTCTCTTTTTTTAATTTTGTGATTTTGCTCCGTGTCCCTTCCTCAGGGACAGCTGGCTGCACCTCAGGGGAAAAAGAAATCATTATTATTTTTGTGCAGTTCTGGTGCTGAGGAGCCATCATTTATAAATTCCAGCCTGTGGCCAAGCTCCATGCAAGGAGCAGGAGCAAAAATTAAAAAAAAAAAAAAAAAGCAGTAATTATATTCCCTAATGGCTGAAATCCTTCTCTGGAGCCTTCTTAGGATAAGTTTTAAAATTAGAATTTTTTTCCTAAATTCTTGGAGGAGAAATTGGAATTATTGAGGAACCTTGGGCTGGGAGCTGAGCCTGCCCTTTGGAAAGGCACGAGGTCAATTCTTCAGGAAGAGAAGGAAACACCAGAACCTCCTGAGTATTTCCACAGTGGCTTCCTCATCACACCAAAATTCTCCCTTTATTTTCATATTTTTGTGCAGAGTGGGACTTGGATGTGTAATTTTGTGGGCGACAGATGTTGGAATCAATTTTTGAAGAGGTGAAAATACAAAAACATCTTGGCTTAATTTCCAAAACTGCTCAGCTTGGTGTGAATTTTTCTGCTTTTGTTTTTGGCCCTCTGTGGTAAATGCCTATTTTTAGGTTTTAATGCATTGTGGAGAGAAGGGAAGAATGAGGTGAGAAATTCAAACTACATTGCAAACCTTATCTGGAGGGAACTGAATTATTCACCCTGAACCCAGCAGAAAATGCAGGGATATCACCTCAGGATGTGTGATCCAGCTCAGGTATTTTCCATCACGATATCTCAGTTTTTGATGGCGTACAAGCAATCAGAAATTGCTCAGTACTTTGCAAACACCTGCATTTCCTATTCCCCTGGCTTTTGTGTGATATATTAAATATCTAAATATATATAAAAATATTTTTAAGAGCGCAGACTTTTTTTACAATATAGAAAACTGAGGATAGTTGGATTATTTTTTTTTTAATTTTTTTTTTTTTTTTGGCTGGTTTTGTGAGTCTTCTCCCCTCTCAAAAATCACAAACCCCTCCATTTTCCAGCAGACCCATTTAAGTCAGAAATGAAGACTGATCCTCTCTCTGAACTTCACCAGAAGTGAGCCACGACGTGGGCTTGGCACAATCTGTTCCTCAAATGGGGAGAACAAAGCTTGCCTGGGTACAAAATCCAGCAGGATGCCACTGCAGATCACTAGAATAATTTAAATTTTGGACTGCTAATGAATCTTCTCCCTCCTCCTGCCCTTTATTTGGTGGGAGAGTTGGAAATTAAGGGAAGCAGATATTGGAATTACCAGGGCAATCATAATCTCCACCCAGCAGAGGGTTTTATTTCAGCGGTGAACAGGAAATATTCAGGACAGTGGCATTAATATTTTTGCTTTGAGATGGGTTCAAATTAACCAATTTTAGGCAAATGACAAAGTGATAATCACAGCTACCCAGAGCATTTGCTGCACCCCAGATGAGGAATTCTAAGCTCAAGGCAGGATTCTTACAGATATTTAGGCTCCTTCCATCTGAAAACTTTTGCAATTGGCAACTTAGTATGGAATTTTTTATTTTTTTTTTCTTTGTTGCTGTTGTGTTTGGCTTGCAAGAAATTTTTTATGTACTTGAGTGAAAGAAAACATTGTGAGCCCACATGCTCCCAGTAAAACAAAGACTTCTGGGGAGAGCAAACTGGCAGTTTAAATCCGAGCTCACATCTGTCGGTGGAGCTGTTCTGTCACTTGTGGGGGCTCTGGTTGGGGTTTTCCTTCTGTTTTAGTTCCCCTCTCAGCTGGGAACCAGGGCAGATGGGGAAAAATTCAGGTTATTTCTGACAATGATGGTGTATTTCTGACAATGAGTGTGTATTTCTGAGGATAGTGGGGAATTTCTGGTAATGAGTGTGTATTTCTGACAATGATGGTGTATTTCTGATAATGATAGTGGTGAATTTCTGAGGATGATTGTGTATTTATTTCTGAGGATGATTGTGTATTTATTTCTGAGGATGATTGTGTATTTATTTCTGAGGATGATTGTGTATTTCTGATGATGAGGGTGTATTTCTGACAATGATGGTGTATATTCTGAGGATGATTGTGTATTTATTTCTGAGGATGATTGTGTATTTATTTCTGAGGATGATTGTGTATTTATTTCTGAGGTTGATTGTGGATTTCTGATGATGAGTGTGTATTTCTGATAATGATGGTTGTGAATTTCTGAGGATGATTTTGTATTTATTTCTGAGGATGATTGAGTATTTCTGAGGATGGTGGTGAATTTCCAGCAATGATTGTGCATTTCTGAGGATGATTGTGCATTTCTGAGGATGGTTGTGTATTTATTTCTGAGGATGATTGTGTATGTATTTCTGAGGATGGTTGTGTATTTCTGAGGATGGTTGTGAATTTCTAACAATGATTGTATATTTCTGAGGATGATTGTGAATTGTAACAATGGTTGTGTATTTCTGAGGATAATTGTATATTTATTTCTGAGGATGGTTGTGAATTTCTGAGGATAATTGTGTATTTATTTCTGAGGATGGTTGTGTATTTCTGAGGATGGTTGTGTATTTCTGAGGATGGTTGTGTATTTCTGAGGATGGTTGTGTATTTTCTGATGAAGATTGTGTATTTTCTGATGAAGATCGTGTATTTCTGATGAAGATCGTGTATTTCTGATGAAGATCGTGTATTTCTGATGAAGATGGTGTATTTCTGAGGATGGTTGTGTTATTTCTGAGGATGGTTGTGTATTTTCTGAGGATGGTTGTGTATTTCTGAGGATGATTGTATTTTCTGAGGATGGTTGTGTATTTTCTGAGGATGGTTGTGTATTTTCTGAGGATGGTTGTGTATTTCTGAGGATGGTTGTGTATTTTCTGAGGATGGTTGTGTATTTTCTGAGGATGGTTGTGTATTTTCTGAGGATGGTTGTGTATTTCTGAGGATGGTTGTGTATTTCTGAGGATGGTTGTGTATTTCTGATGAAGATCGTGTATTTCTGAGGATGGTTGTGTATTTATTTCTGAGGATGGTTGTGTATTTCTGATGAAGATCGTGTATTTCTGAGGATGGTTGTGTATTTCTGAGGATGGTTGTGTATTTATTTCTGAGGATGGTTGTGTATTTCTGATGAAGATCGTGTATTTCTGAGGATGGTTGTGTATTTCTGATGAAGATTGTGTATCTCTGATGAAGATCATGTATTTCTGAGGATGGTGTTGTGGATCCTTCCCCCAGGAGCAGCCAGGAGAGGCTGGGAGGTGACACAGGAAGGGTTGAGGGGCAGCCTCATGGCAGAGTTTGCTCTCCCTGCCTTTTAGGAGTCACTTGCAATATGTGATTATATTTTCTCTCCTAGAACTTTGAAACTACTCTGGGCTCTGCAGTTTTATTTTTATTTCTCCTTTTACTCCAGTCGTGTTCTCGGAGTGCTTGACTACTTTTTTTTCCCCTTCATTTATTTTGCTGGAAATGGTTCAAAAGACATTTGGAGGAGTTAATGAGACAATTTGCAATTTATCTTGGTGTTTTTTTTTTTTTTTTTTTTTCCTTTTGGGGGCGATCCAAAGCCATTTGAAGGCAATAGAGTGGTCTCATTGACTCTGAGGAGCTGTGGGTGAGGCCCTTGATGAGAATTGTTGTGAGTCTATTGACAATTAGGTGATGTCTCCATATGTGAAATGATAAAATACAAGTGTAAATGTTATAGCTCAGAATGTTTTAGTGCTGCTTTGCAGCTCTGCTTTTTGCTGCAGTTACTCTGGTGGGGCCAAAAACAACCAGAGACTGCTGGAATGATCAAAACTCATCCCCCCCAAAAAAAAAGAAAAATAAGAAAGGAAGCTCAAAGCCAGGTTTATTATTCGAATGGAGGTGTTGGAAATAAGGGGGACAAGGCTCCTTTTGGGTCAGTGTGGGTCATAAAACCCTAAAGAGTGGTGCTTAATGCACATTAATTATACATTAACACATTTCTGGGATGCCAGAGCAGAGGGTAAAGACAGGTACGAGGGGAGAAACAGATAAAAGAGGAGTGGAGAGGAGAATTGAAATTCATCTCCGTGGTGAACAAGGCTCCAAGTCAGCCCCTGTGCTTGCTGCCTGCCGAGGGCGAGCAGGGAGGTGGGTGTCTGTGGCTGTGTCAATATTGGCACGTTAAAAATGGAATTTAAACCAGCACTGAGGGCGAGGTGTTTCCCTCTGGGTGTCCAGCTGTGCTGCTGAGGAGTTTTGGGGAGGCTGGAATCACCTGTGGGTGTTTTCCTGGCACTCAGCAGGGATCCCACACACCCAGCACATCCTTGGGGGGAAAATTACCCCGCAGACACCAGGGGGTTGTGTCCAAAAAGGAGGCAGAGGAGTCCTTTTCCTTCATTCCAATAAAGGCAGAGGCCACGGGGCATTCCCCTGGGGTCTCTCCCAGTTCTGGAGGATTTTCCCTCCTTTCTATCCCAATTTCCCAGCCCCATTTCCCTCTCTCTTTCCCCACTGGCTGAGGTACTGGAGAGGCACAGACTGCCCTGAACCCCTGATACCTGAGATCCCCTCTAATGTAAAACCCTCCCTTTAATTTTTAATTCTTATGGAATTTATGGTTTCTCCCCATTGTTTCTTTCACCTTTCAATATCCAATCTCATTTATCAGCAAACCCACAGTTTGTTTGTAAAGACAAATCTCTTTTTTTTTCCCATTCATCAATCAGTGGAATCCTTCCCATTGCTTCTTTTCTCTCTCAGTGCTGGTTTTATCTCCCAGCTTGTTTGGAAAGGCAAATCCCTCATTCCTCTCATCCTGGAGCAGCAGCAGCAGCAAGGAGAGGTGGGTACAGGGGCTGGGAACTGCTCCAGATCTGGATTTTGACCCAGTCCATCCCTTTTTCCCTTCCCCAGGGAAGCCCTGCCTGGAGCTGCGCTGCTGCTTGGGCACCCTTGGTGAGCAGTGCCTGGATGATGCCTGGAAACTCCCTCAGACAGGAATTTTCTCAGGAATTTCATTGGTTTATTTTCTAGGCTGGCTTTGCTCCAATCTGAAGTGGCTGTAATTGTAATTTTTCTTTTGTCTCAGTAATAATTTCCCATTATTTCTTTGATTGACATGGCAATTGAGGTTTGGGGACCTCGTGTCTACACTTGGGCTTCTTTAATCATAGAATCATGGAATAATTTGGATTAGAAGGGATCTTAAAGCACCTCCCACCATCCCAGGTTGTTCCAAGCTCTGTCCAGCCTGGCTTTGAGCTCTAGCTTTTAATTTTGGGGTCAAACCATAGAAGCTTGGTTATCTTTCACTTAATAAGGTTTCAGTGTGGGGTGGAGGCAAATGTGAGACCCCCACGCTCGTGCACGTATTAAATGTTTGTTCCTCTCTATGCTAAGAAAAGTTCTGTATTTTTCAGCAGAGCTGTGTGCAGCCAGCTCATCCTCCCCTCCCAAACCTGAAGAAATACAAGGAAATGACTCTCATGATATAATTTTTCCCCCCCCTCTCAATAGCATCCAGTTGCTGACTAAAGCCTGGCTGTGGCTGTGATTGCTTTGGTGGGAAAGCAGGAATTCTTTATGGCACTTCAGGGAGCTGCTTAACATCATTAACATTATCATCAGATAATTGCAGTGCTAAAGCAATGTGTGCTGGGTGCTGTGCTGGGGGGGATCTGGGGTGCACCCCGACTCCCAGGGCTCTCAGCATTAATATTTTCTCTTTCCTCATCCATTTCCAGCAGCACAGGAGGAGCTGGGGCAGGTGTGGTGCCTTTGTCCCTTTTGTCCCAGCCCCAACCCCAGAGCTGCTGCTGGTCCCCCATCCCTCAGCTTGCCTCTGCTCCAGTGATCCCTTAATGTTTAGCTTTATATTTTTCACGTTCTGTGCTGGTTTAGTGGGGAGTTTTAGGTTTCACATTCAGTGCTGCTAAGCTCTCTTTACAGAAGAGGGAGACAAAACAATTCCTGCTCCAGCCTGGGACCAAGGACAACTTCCACCCCAAGAACAAAACCCACAGTGAAGTGAGAATTAAAAACCGGGATGGAGCTGCATACCCTGGAGCTGTAATTGCACAATGAACTCCAGTGTGCAAAGGACCAGAACTTATCAAAGTGTGAGCCCTCGTGCCTTGGAGCCCATTTTGGGACCATTTTGGGTTCCCCCTGGGTGTGGGCACTGCCCAGGTGTGCCCAGTGAGGCCTTTAATAAATCCCTATCAATAAACTCCTTTTAATCAATCCATTTTAATAAATCCCTTTCAATCAATCCCTGCTTTCTCCTTTTGCTCTGGCTGCTCTCTGCCCCAGCTCAGCCTGCAGAAGGCATCACCAGCACTTGGGGAAGTGATCCCTGCCTCTTCCCAGGACATCTGCCAGGATGAGAGGGACTCTGCTCCTCTGAGGGAGGAACTCAGAGGTGGGTGGCACATCCATACCCAGGGAAGCCTTTGGTGGAGTTCTGCAATAAAAGCTCAGGGTCCTTTTTAAATACAATCCATTTATTTCCTGTGGAGATTTTGGGGATTCAGGATACAAACCCCGTGGCTCCTGAGCAGCCTCAGGGACACTGCTTCACTCTGGGAAGGCTGGGTCACAGTTCCTAAACACACCAAGTTCATATTGACAATAAAGGGGGGGTCAGAGGCAGCAGGGCAGAAACTGAAATTCTGAGAAATTGTCTCTTCACCTTTCCAGGCCAGTAACACAACTTGTAGGACGAACCAGGAAATCCAACCTTGAATGAAATCCTTGGCTGAAGTTAAACCTTCTGCTGCAGAACTCCCATGGGGATGGAAAATTTCCCTTCCAAGGAGCTGGAAGGAGTGGACAGGGACCTCTCCCCACCCTCTGCAGCCACTCCTGGCTCCTGTGAGCCCTCCACACCACAGAGCCAGGCGGGAAGGGTTTGTCAGGCAGCTTCCTGGGTGCTGAACTTGGCGTGATATTCCTTATTTTTAGCATTTCAAAGGCCTCCGAGAGCAGAAAACGCTGCTAATCATGTGTTTGTGCACTTAGAAATATCAACTCACCGACTCGCAGAGCCAGAAGATGGAGGAAAACTTGGAGAGGCCAAATATAAAATTCTCTTCCATCATCAAAGTAGCAGCATCAAGCCATGACCTCTCTGTGCTCAGACACGCTGCAAGCCAGAAGCAGAATTTAAATGGGCCTGGCCTCCTTGCTGCTTAAAAAGGGAGAGGAAAACAAGTGAAAAATTACTTTGACCAACTCTCCAAACCCAGCTCGAAGCTGTGTTGTGGAAAAATGTAGGCAGGGGTTGCTTTTCCCTGATTTTTGCCTTTCACCTCCAAGTACCTGCAGCAGTGTCCAGTGCCTGAAAAACACCTTGGAGCCTTCCTCAGTGCCACTCTCAGCCTCCTGAAAATACCCAGACACACCTTCTGCAAGGGGATATTTATTTTTCTTCCAATAATCTTTCTATTAAATTCTATTTATTTATTTATTTTTATTAAAATTTTTTTCCTAATCACGACTTCTCCAGGAATTTTGTAGGGGCTGTGGGGATATTTGATGTTTAAACCAGAAACTCCTTGTAGAAATGGCAAACAAGTTGAATTTCTTGGCAGAATTTTCAAATACCTGCAGCAGTGTCCAGTGCCTTGGAGTCCTCTTCAGTGCCACCCTCAGCCTCCTGAAAATACCCAAACACACCTTCTGCAAGGGAATATTAAATTTTTTTTCTATTAAATTCCATTAATTCTATTGATTTCTATTCATTTTTTTTTTCTAATCTGGGAATTATGTAGGATTCATGGGGATATTTGATGTTTAAGCCAGAAACTCCTTGTAGAAATGGCAAACAAGTTGAATTTCTTGGCAGATTCTTCAAACACCTGCAGCAGTGTCCAGTGCCTTGGAGCCCTCCTCAGTGCCACCCTCAGCCTCCTGAAAATACCCAGACTCACCTTCTGCAAGGGGATATTTCATTATTTTCCAATAATTTTTCTATCAAATTCCATTAATTCTATTCATTTCTATTAAAATGTTTTTCTAATCCAGAATATTGTAGGAGCTGTGGGGATATTTGATGTTTAAACCAGAAACTCCTTCTGGAAACAGCAAACAAGTTGAATTTCTTGGCAGAATTTTCAAATACCTGCAGCAGTGTCCAGTGCCTTGGAGCCCTCCTCAGTGCCACCCTCAGCCTCCTGAAAATACCCAAACACACCTTCTGCAAGGGGATATTTCATTTTTTTCTATTAAATTCTATTATTTCTACTAATTTCTATTATTTTTTTTTCTAATCACGACTTCTCCAGGAATATTGTAGGAGCCATGGGGATATTTGATGTTTAAACCAGAAACTCCTTGTAGAAACAGCAAACAAGTTGAATTTCTTGGCAGACTCTTCCAGGACATTGTGTGGCCTCTGTGCTGGGAATTCCAAGTGTCATTTTTCTGCCCTGGAACACATTTCCCTGACATGGAAATGATGAGCCCCAAACTGTCCCATCCGTCTGTCTGAACATTTAACATCACCTTCCTCAGCCAGAACAAAATCCAAGGGCTCCGTGGTAAGGACAGTCAATTCCTGCTGGATGTAAAATTTATTTCAGTCAGGTCAGCCTTATATAACAGCTCAGCCGAGGCAAAGGGAATTTATTTAATGTTTTTGAACTTTCTGTAAAGTTAGAGAGTGAATTTAAGTGGGTGTTTTACTACAGCACAAGATATTCAGCTGTGATTGTGCATCAGAATGCTTAAGCTGTTTGGACATCAGGAAATTGGGAGATTGGATGTTCTTATATATTATTTTTATAGGCCTGGATTATTCCTGTTAGTCACATTTTTATATGTATTTTATATATATATATATATATATATATATATATAAAATATATATATGTATAAAAATATGCATAAAATAATGGGAGTCTTCATTCTTTCAGTCAATCCAAGCAGTTGTATAAAGATTTAATTTTTAAAAAAATTTATCCCACTAATTTTAGGAGTTAATTTCTACTCTGAGGGTGTCCCAAAACACTGACTACACAATTTATGAAGCTCCTGAGGAAATAGAGCAATAAACAAAGCCTGGATTATTCCTGATAGTCACATTTTTATATATATTATATATATATAATATATATATGTAATAAAAATATGCATTAAATAATGGGAGTCTTCATTCTTTCAGTCAATCCCAGCAGCTGTATAAAGATTTATTTTTTTTTCTATTTATCCCACTAATTTTAGGAGTTAATTTCTACTCTGAGGGTATCCTGAACCACTGACTACACAATTTATGAAACTCCCCAGGAAAGAACATCCTTCCCATGGGAAGCACCCAAAAATGAGGAATTTTTCTCTCTCTGAGCAATCTCTGTTCAAATCTCTGTGCTCTACCCCAAAAATGTTTTGTCAAGTGAGGTTTTTTTTTTCTAAAATCAAGGAGATAAATCAAATTTTGGACAGCAGTGGCTGGCCTGACCTTTCATTTGGGAAAAGGGCCGAGCTTCCAATCCTCATTTTTTAACAGCCTGGAGTTCTTTCCCGTGGGGAAGGACACTTGGTCGCACATCATCAAATATTGAATATATTTGCTGCTTATGTAAAAGTGTATTTCATCCTGGTGAGGGAGAGGAGATTAAAACAAGCAGGCTGCATCCCAAAATTCCATCGTTTTCCTGGTTGGTGCCACTCAGCCTGGTAAGAGATTGACGCCGTGCCAGCTCCGCTTCTCTCAAAGTGCCCCGGAATCCAGCCCTGCAAAATGATGAAATTAGGGAATTCACTTCCTGGGAAAGTCTTCCCCGAGCACAGGGAGCCCTTCCCAGTGGGATCATCTGGCTGAAGATGGAATTCATTCATTAATCCCCCCTCCCTGGGGCTCTGGGGAGCGTGGGAGGGGCTGGCAGTGAATCTCTGCTGCCTCTGCAGGGAAAATTGCGCTTTTCCTGTGGGCTCCTCTCTCCACCATGGATCTCCCGGCCCCCGAAATTCGGAGGATGCTGTTCCTGCAGGGAAAATCAGCTCCAGGCCACGGGTCTGGGCACAAAGGGTGGCACTGGGGGGCAGGGGGCGGCTCCTGCCTCGGGTGGTCACGGAGTGATGGTGCCAGTGGGAATTGGATGGGAATTTCCTTGGAATTTCATGGGAGTTTGAAGTGAATTTGATGGGAGTTTCATGGAATTTGATGGGAAGGGAATTTGATGAGAAGGGAATTAGAAGGAAGGGAATTGGATGGGAATTTCATGGGAATTAGATGGGAATTTCATTGGAATTTCATGGGAATTTCATGGGAGTTTGACGGGAATTTGACAGGAGTTTCATGGGAATTGGATGGGAATTTCTTGGGAATTTGAAGTGAATTTGATGGGAGTTTCATGGGAATTTGATGGGAAGGGAATTTGATGAGAAGGGAATTGGATGGGAGTTTCATGGGAGTTTCATGGGAATTTGATGGGAAGGGAATTTGATGAGAAGGGAATTGGATGGGAGTTTCATGGGAGTTTCATGGATGGGAATTTCATGGGAATTTGAAGTGAATTTGACAGGAGTTTCATGGGAGTTTCATGGAGTTTCATGGGAGGGAATTTCATGGGAATTAGACCGGAAATTAGACGGGAATTTCACAGGAATTAGACGGGAAATTAGACAGTAATTTCATGGGAATTTGAAGTGAATTTGACAGGAGTTTCATGAGAATTTGAAGTAAGGGCATTTAAAGGAAGAGCACTTGATGGGAATTAGATTGGAATTTCATGGGAATTTGACGTGAATTTGACAGGAGTTTCATGGGAATTTGATGGGAGTTTAATGGGAATTCGATGGGAATTTGATGGGAGTTTCATGGGAATCTGACAGGAATCTGATGGGAATTTTCTGGGAGCAAGCACAGCCAACAGCCAGGAGATCCTGCTGAACCCTTGTTTTCCTGTCAGTCCTTACCAGGCTGGACTCTGCCAGGAGCAGGGTGGGGATCAGACCCGGATTAAACCCGAGAGGAATTTGGGATTTGTCTTTCCAAGCAAGCTGTGGGTCCGCTGGTAGGTAAAGCTAGCACCAACAGAGAAAATAAATCATTATTATTATTAATTCCCAGCTCCCAAAGCTAATTGCCAGCACTTTTGGGAGAGAAATCACACAAACCTGCCTCCACCTGGCTTTTAACCACTTAAATAATTGGGAAAAATTGTGGTCCAAGTGACTAAAAAAAAAAAAAAAATTAAAAAAAATTAACCCTGGAGAGCCAGTGGTGCTTCATTCCATATTAATGGATGTTTCTTCCTGTGAAAAGTGAGTTCTCTCTTAGCAAAATGTCTTTTCTGTTCTGCCAGGCAATTTAAAATTAAAGCTTGACAGGCCATGCTAATGAAATAAAGCAATAAACATTTTCTGACAGGTGCAAAATACAGCCCTTGCTCGATAAGATGATATTTGGGGGAAAAATTTGCTCGGTAAATCTAATTTGTGTCAGCTCAATATTGGCTTGAGCATCAAATTCTAATTTATTGAAAGCACCAGCAAATACTAGAACCATTTGTTTAGCACAAAGCATTCAATCTATAAGGACCAACTCCATGAAATTTAATTTTCTGAGCCAAAAAAAGACAAAGTAGGAAAAAAAAAAAAAACCAAAAAAACCCCTCATGTTGGAATAAAGGGAACTGCAACTTTTAGAGGGTGAAAATATTTAATTTACCATGAAGGAAAGAGAAAAACCTCTGTGAAATGAAATTATTTGACAGATTTTTTTTACCTTTTGCTGATTTTTATTTCTATTTCCCCTTTTTTTTTTTTTTTAGTGGAAATTCTGATATTCCAAGCCCTTTTCCTGGCCACTCTTGCCGAGATTTTTTATGGCTTGACCAGGAAATGTTGAGCCCTTGGAATGAGATGAGTTTTCCAACCCAATTCTGAGATCCTCCAGTGTGGAAATCTCCCTCAGTTTCCCCAGTTTGCCCTTCCCAAACCTGACTGGGATGGGGATAAACCCAGGTGGGAATCTCCCATTTATTTATTGAATCATTTATTTATTGAATCATTTATTTATTTAATAGTTTATTTATTTAATAATTTATTTATTTAATAGTTTATTTATTTAATACTTTATTTATTTAATATTTTGTTTATTTAGTAATTTATTTATTTAATATTTTATTTATTTAGTCATTTATTTATTTAGTCGTTTATTTCTTTAATCATTTATTTCTTTAATAATTTATCCTTTCTTTAATAATTTATTTATATTTAATAATAGTTTATCAATTTTTATTTGATATTGGGCCTGCTGAAGTGGCAACTGCTGCAGTCAAGGGATGGAATCCCAAATATCCCAGCTTTATTAAATCCTTATTTTATATTTTATTATTTTATTTTATTTTATTTTATTTTATTTATTTTATTTTATTTTATTTTATTTTATTTTATTTTATTTTATTTTATTTATTTTATTTTATTTTTTTATTTTTATTTTTATTTTATTCGGAATATTTCCTGAACCTCAGTGAAAAACCAGGAGCAATCATCCCTCCCAAGGTTTTGCACTTTGGATTGGAATCCTGTAAAACTGTTAATTGGAAAATCAGATTTTTTAGCATCTTTTGGGGGGCTGGAAACCCTGCAAATATTTTGGCTTTCACCCTTTGACTTGCAGAAATTCAACATTTTTTTTTCCTCTTTATGAACACTCAACTAATGATCTAATTGGATGAAACAATGATTAATTAATCTGGCTGCTAATTAAGCGCTGTCGCTGGGTTTGTGATGTTTTTTATTGGATATTGCACAAACCTGGAAGATTTTGGGAATTTCTTGATTCCCAAACTCCCCAGCACTGCTGTCCTGGGATCTCCTGCTGGGATTTGGGATTGGGGAGCGCAGGATTTTGAAATCCCCTGTGGGAATTCCTCACCATTCCAGAGGATTTCCTGGGTTTAAACACCTGCATTGCTCAAATTTCATATTTTATTTAAATAAATTTAAATAATTTATTCAAATCTAAATTGAAAAAAAAAAAATTAATAAAAAATAAACCCGAGATTTCCATTAATTCCATAAAAAAATTAGGATTTTTGAAAATATCAGCCAGGCTGGGAATTAATTGTGCTGACAAAGTGACGTGGAAAGATCTAAAATCCAGGGAATTTATCAAGAAACCCTTTTTCTTTTATGGCTTTTGGGCATTTACTCCTTGAACAATTTTTTGGGTTGATTTTATTATTTTTTTTCCCCCCTCAAGTAAGCGTGAGGGGAATATTTCTCATTTTTATCTGTCGCCAGCTCATCCAAACCCATAAAAACCCTCCAAAAAAAAAAAGGTGGAAAAATCCATATGGCATATTTACAGCCAGTTATTTTCCTGATCCTTCCTTTCTTCAACTCACAAGTTTTATGACTTTTTTTTTTTTTTATTTTACACTCCAGTAACACTTTTCCTCTCAAAAATCAGGTAAAATTCCTTTTTTTTTTTTTTTTTTTTTTTTTTTTTTTTTTTTTTTTTTGCTTTTTTTTGTTTTGTTTTTAATCCTTTAAAAATAAAGGCACCAATGAGACCCACGTACCCCATAACCATGAAATTTCAGGAATACTTCCCGGGAGGAATATCAGAATTATTTCCAGGGAATAATTTTGATTTAAAAAATACTTTTATCAGGGAAAATTCCTTCACTTTTAATATAGATTTGGCCATGTAATTCCTGCTTTTTCTCTCTGAAACTCCTTAAAATCAGGTAAAATTCCATTGAGCATTGTTAATTTTGTTTATTTTTTGTTTTAAATCCTTTAAAACCGAAGGTGCCAATGAGACCCATGTACCCCATAACCATGAAATTTCAGGAATATTTCCCAGGAGGAATATCAGAATTATTTCCAGGGAATAATTTTGATTTCAGAAATCCTTCTATCAGGGAAAATTCCTTCACTTTTAATATAGATTTGGCCATGTAATTCCTGCTTTTTCTCTCTGAAACTCCTCAAAATCAGGTACAATTCCTTTGGGATTTTTAAATTTCGTTTATTTTTTGTTTTAAATCCTTTAAAACCGAAGGTGCCAATGAGACCCATTACCCCATAACCATGAAATTTCAGGAACATTTCCAGAGAGGAATATCAGAACCATTTCCAGGGAATAATTTTGATTTCAGAAATCCTTCCAGGGAGGAATTCCGAGCAAGCCAAGAAGTTTCTGCGGCACAGCCGAGGTGAATTGTCTATTTAAGCACCTGGAAGGATAAATCTGGATGCCAGGTTTTAAATAACCTAAAAAAAGATAATTGCATTACTTTGAATTTTCCTGGGCTGTAATTTGGACTGGGAGCTGATGATTTTATTTAGCAGTGATTTTATTTGATGGAAATAACTTCCAATTTTTTGCTATTTTGGGCGGATTCGCCGCCAGCTTTGAGGTCGTGGCGCTCCTTGGGTCTTCCTTTGGGAAAAGTTGATTTTTGGAGCCACTTTGGATCTTTTTTTATTCCAGAAATAAAGGACAGGATGAGAGCAAAGAGCCTCAGGTTGCACCAGGGGCTGAGAGAAAAATTTTATTTTTTTAGAGGAAATGTCTTTGATGAAAGCTTGGTCGAGGTTTCACGGCCCTAAATCTGCGCATTAAGGATTTTCATCAAAAATCTCCTTTATTTGGAGAGAAATCAAACCAGTTTGGAGATGGGAATTTTTTGTTGGAGATGGGAATTTTTTGTTGGAGATGGGAATTTTTTGTTGGAGATGGAATTTTTGTTGGATGGAATTTTTTGTTGGAGATGGAATTTTTTGTTGGAGATGATGGAATTTTGTTGGAGATGATGGGGATTTTCTTGGAGATGGATGGGGATTTTCTTGGAGATGGATGGGGATTTTCTTGGAGATGGGAATTTTTGTGGAGATGGGAATTTTGTGGACATGGGATTTTTGTGGACACGATGGACTTTTGTTGGAGACATATGGGAATTGTTTTGGAGATAGATGGAATTGTTTTGGAGATGATGGGGATCCTTTTGGAGATAGATGGGGATTTTTGTGGAGATGGGAATTTTCGTGGAGATGGGAATTTCTGTGGACATGATGGAATTTTGTTGGAGATGGGAATTTTTGTGGAGATAGTTGGGAATTGTTTCGGAGACAGATGGAGATAGATGGAATTTTTGTGGAGATAGATGGAATTTTTGTGGAGATAGATGGAATTTTTGTGGAGATAGATGGAATTTTTGTGGAGATGATGGAATTGTTTTGGAGATGATGGGGATCCTTTTGAAGATAGATGGGGATTTTCTTGGAGATGGGAATTTTTGTGGATATAGAATTTTTGTGGACATGATGGAATTTTGTTGGAGATGGGAATTGTTCTGGAGATAGATGGGAGTTGCTCTGGAGATGGAAATTGTTCTGGAGATAGATGGGAATTGTTCTGGAGATAGATGGGAATTTTCTTGGAGAGGGGATTTTCTTGGAGATGGGGATTTTCTCGGAGATGTAATTTTTGATATCTTTATATCTATTTTTATATCTATTTATATAAATTTTTGGACCAATGATAGGACACTGAAGTAGAAAACTCAATTCTCATTTCAAAGTTGGGTTAAACACAGGAATCCTGAGGGCCAGAAACATTTCTGTTTGGGTTTGTACGAGCTTGATCCACCCTCTTATGAAAATCCATGGATTTTTCAGGCGGTGTCCCTCAAATATTTTTTATTCCCAGGGGTTGAAGATGTTTTGGGAGGGAGGGAGAGAATTATAATCTGAATTTTGTGCCCCTGCTGAAGTGTGGAGTTCAATCACAAGGTGGCACTTCTGCCTCACAGATGAGATTTTTCTCCTCGCTCCTTTTGGGTCCAGATCCCAAAATTCCCACTCCTGGCTCAACCCCCTTTCCTTTTCCCTAGGAAAAAAAATATTCTAAGTATTTATTAGAATATTCTATTCTATTCTTTCCCTCCATCCTACAGAAGGGATTAATAACAAAATATTCTAAATATTAGAAGAATATCCATCTATTATTTCCCTCCATCCCTGGAAGAGGATTTAATAACAAAAATATTCTAAATATTTAGAAGAATATTCCATTCTATTCTTTCCTTCCATCCCTGGAAGAGGGATTTAATAACAAAAATATTCTAAATATTTATTAAAATATTCTATTCTTTCCCTCCATCTCTGGAAGAGGGATATAATAACAAAAATATTCTAAATTTAGAAGAATATTTTATTCTATTCTTTCCCTCCATCCCTGGAAGAGGGATTTAATAACAAAAATATTTTAAATATTTAGAAGAATATTCCTTTCTTCTAAATATAACCACAGCTTTTAACTGGAATTCAAGCCTGGAATGGCAACAGAGCAAAACCAGAAATAGGAGTGAGGATGTAAAACTTTTTCCTTTCATGCCCTGAACTTCCCCAAAAATGATTTTGACCAGTGAGGTGCTAAAATTGCTCTTGATTTTATATAAAATCGCTCTTATTTACATTTAAAATCACTTTTATTTACATTTAAAACGGCACTTCTTTATTTATATAAATTATTATATATAAAATATATATTTTTTTGGTTTTTTGGCCCTCTTTGTTCTTTCTATCATTCCCAGCAGCTGCCTAAAAATTAAATTTTCATTTTTTTTTATATACCCATCCAATTTTAGGGGTTAATTTCTCCTCTGAGAGTGTCCTGTTTTTAAATCCTGATCGTGGACAAAACATCCCTTGTTTTATCTGAATTTTATTATTTCTGATCTGAATTTTTATTTAAAAATGTCCCAACCACGAGCTGCTGGGGATATTGCAATTAATTTAATTTGTATTAATTAATGTTTTATTTGAATTGGGACTCCAAGTCCAAAATAATTTCTGGATTCTTGACGACCCAGATTTTGTTCCTCTCTTTGCCTTGGGAATATTTTATGGTTTGTGCCAGGAAAGACCTGAGGGAGGAGAATTAAATAGAAATAATATAGAATATATTACTAAATATAAGTAATAAAAAATATTTTTATAAATTAATATATAAGAAGAGATTAATTATCATAAATATATTACAATGTAGAATAAATATCATGATAAAATATTCTATATTACTATAACATATTAATATATAATTATATATTAATAACTAAATGCTAATAATTTTGTCTCTCCTCTTAACGCAACAATAAATATTTTTATTTTATGTTATTATAATAAAAATATTAATATTTTTAGCCTGGGGCGTGGCTCTGAGGTGCAGGGGATGTGTTAATTCTGCTTTCTTTGCTAAACCAAATAAATTAACATTTAAATTGGTTCAGGCCTCGCCTAAGTTTGGTTTTACCAGGTGATATCAGGATTAAATTTAATTAATTTAAATTTAACCAAGGATCCAGACAGCAAAAGGAGCAGTCCTGGAATTCTTTCTTTTCCTGGAGAATTCCAAGGATTATTTCCCTTCTTGCCAAGGTGGATTTATTTTTCCTTAAAGTCTCCAAACTGCTCCAGCAGACTGAGGAATTTTTATCCCAAATTAAAGGAGATTTAATTTCGGAATTTCTTTAATCTGCTTTTGAGTTTGGAATAACGACTTGGAGAATCCCAGCACTTCGAGAAGTTGGGTTCTTGATTGTTTGGGGTTTTTTTTAAAACTTAATTTCGTGCCTTTTTAATGCCTATCCCAGGATTTGAGTGTGTGTTTTGTTATCCCCACCCCAGGATTTAAATAATTCAATAATTCCGGTGTGTCCATCGTGAAATTGATGCCACGGATTGGTGCAAATTGTGACAATAAAACCAGAATTTTTGTCATTTTTCTTGGCATCCCCCAAGTCAGAAATATTTTTTCAGCCCTTCACGTGTTTGGGAAATGTTGGGAAATATTAACTGACCTTTTTTATAGATGAAAAAAAAAAAAAAATATAAAGCAGATTTTCCAACCAGGCACTGGATTTCCATTGATTTTTTTACATTATTTGGTTTTATTAGGTTTTGCTGTTTGTTTGTCCTTAATGCAGAGTTGGAGCAAGATTTAGTTATTTCCTCAAAATCTTATTTTTGCTAGGGAAAGGTTGCATCCAAACCTTTATTGTTAAATCTGGTTTTAGAGCCCTCCATCTCCACCAAGCAGCACAAATAAATGGAATGACCAAGAGGCTTTTTCGGATGCCTTGGAGGGGACTTTATTTTCCTAATTTGTGTTGTGTGGCAAAATCCTTGGTCTGTTTTATTCGTGGAAATGTGAATCATGTGGGATTTATTATTATTATTATTATTATTATTATTTATTATTATTATTTTATTATTATTATTATTATCATTATCATTTCATTATCATTTCATTATCATTATCATTATCATTACTAATTTCTTATTTATTATTATTACTATTATTTTCATTATTACGTTATAATTATCATTATTTAATTATTACAATCACTATTTTAATTATTATTATCATTATAATTATTATTCATTATTATTATCATCAATATTTTTATTGTTATTATAATTATTAATGCTATTATTGCTATTGATAGTGTTGATATTATTGCTATTGATATTGCTTTTATTGCTATTATTGATATTGTTGCTATTATTGATATTATTGATATTGTTAATACTATTATTTTTATCCCCTATTTCATTGTCTACCATTTCCTTGCTCCCTGTTTTCCAGGGATAATTCCAGCCTGGAAATGTTGCAGCAAGGAGCTGATGAAAATCCCAATCGTGCCCAATGCTCCCAAACGTTGTGGTGGGATTTTTGGATTTTGGAAATCCTGGTGATCCTGGTTTGGTGGGAGCACAAGAGGGAATTTCTGCCACCCAGCCAAGCCAGAGGAATGCCAAATTTATTTTCCAGGTGTGAATTCCTGCTTTGCTCCCTGTTTTCCAGGGATAATTCCAACCTAGAAATGTGGAGCAAGGAGCTGATAAAAAATCCCATTGTGCCCAATGGTCCCAAACATTATGGTGGTGACATTTTGGATTTTGGAAATCCTGGTGATCCTGGTTTGGTGGGAGCACAAGAGGGAATTTCTGCCACCCCGCCAAGCCAGAGGAATGCCAAATTTATTTTCCAGGTGTGAATTCCTGCTTTGCTCCCTGTTTTCCAGGGATAATACCAGCCTGGAAATGTTGGAGCGAGGAGCTGATGAAAATCCCAATCGTGCCCAATGCTCCCAAATGTTATGGTGGGATTTTTGGATTTTGGAAATCCTGGTGATCCTGGTTTGGTGGTAGCACGAGGGGGAATCTCTGCCACCCAGCCAAGGCAGGGCAATGCCAAATTTATTTTCCAGGTGTAAATTCCTGCTGCCATCCCACGAGATGGAGCCAGGAGGGTCGAGAGCACGGAGGGAAACAGCAACGACTGAAATTCCCCCGTGGATAAAAATGCTCATTAAGACCTTGGGGAGGATTAATTATTAATTATTCCTGTGTGGAATGGTTTGGGTTGGAAGGGATGTTAAAAACTCATCCCATAAAACCCAAAACCTGCCGTGGGCAGGGACAGCTGCCCTGGGGGGAAAGAGAAGTTCTGACCTTCCAGAGAGGGGCTGAGGAGATGGAGAGGGAAAACTCACAAAGGATGCAGGGAATGGCTTCAAACTGACAGAAATTACGGATGGCTGGGATTTTGGGAAGGAATTCCTGGCTGGGAGGGTGGGGAGGGGCTGGGATGGAATTCCCAGAGCAGCTGGGGCTGCCCCTGGAACCCTGGAATTGTCCAAGGCCGGGTTCCTAAAATTCTCATGTTAGGGATGGAAGATGCAGCGATTCCATGTTTCTTGAGAAATCCTGGAATCCCAGCAAGATTCCTGCTGGTGTGCAAGGGGCTCTCAGTTTTCCATGCAGGGGGAATGGGTTCCCATGGAGAGAGGGCAGAGCTGGGTGGGATTTGGGAAGGAATTCCTGGCTGGGAGGGTGGGGAGGGACTGGAGAGGAATTCCCAAAGCAGCTGGGGCTGCCCCTGGATCCCTGGAATTGTCCCAGGCCCGGTTTGGAGCAGCCTGGGATGGTGGGAGGTGTCCCTGCCGAGGCAGGGGTAGCTCTGGCTGGTTTTGGATTCTGGGATCACAAATCCCTCTGCAGATGTTTGACTGCACTCACTCAGCTTTGATCACTTTGCCAAAAATTCCCTGGAATTTCTGCCCCACAGCCAAATAACACTTTGGGCTCCTTGGGAGGACCTGGTGTGCCAGGAGCTGCTTTGGGAATCTTCCCCCCTTTCCAAAGGGCAGCCCTGCCCCTTCCTGTCCATGTGCTGAGGGAATCCTCTCCTTGGCACCTCGAATTCCAGAATCCAACATTTCTGTCGAGCTGGACATTTCCATTTGTGTCCAGCTCAAGCCTGGACAGGGCTGAGGTTCTGCTGCTCCTTCCCTGATCCCATCCTGCTGGCACAGCCCCAGCTCCGCTTTGTTCCCCTCCGAACACGGGATTTTATTCCTCCTTGAACGGGAATTTTGGAGGATGAGGGGGTTGCTTGGCAACTAAACTGCAGTGTTTGCTCTGGTACCTGCTGGGTGAGCAGAGAGTTCTCTGGTTTATTTTGATTTTTGCTCTCATGCCTGGCTTGGTGCTGCTCCGTGCCCTGCACCCCGAGGGGCACGCGTGGGAATTCCTTCCCAGGGATTTTTTTTGGAAATTCTCCACCTTTTCAAGCCAAACTCTGTCTGTGGTTGCCAGATGTGGGATGGGAGGATCCTGAATTCACCTCATTCCACATTTTCCACTCTCCCAGCTCATCCAAAGCTCCAGCCAGCCTTGCCTTCAGCTTCCCCATCAGAAAATAAGGATCTAAGCCCTTTAAAAATGATCCTTTTTTTAAGCTAAACATTCTTAGCATTATTTCAGGAGTTTTTAAAAACTCTTCAGGAAGGCCTGACTTTTTTCTCAGCCTACCAACGAGGATAATGGCAAAAGATAATGGAGAATAAAATAAAAATGTGGTAGGATGAAGGCCTCAAGTTTACAGAAATATGAATCCTGACGGGCTGGGCATCCAGCAGGAACAGCCTTCAGCAGCCCCTGTGCTTTATTCCATTTTTAACTGAGTCTGAAGGTGACAATCCAGCTTTTATTAATGGCAGCTCCAGCTAATCTGCTAATTTTCATTTTATTTTATTTTTTGGGAATCGAGAGAAGGCAGAATGAATCCCGGGATTAGTCATGCTCCGTGATATAATGTGCACACAAAGGGCCATGTTTTATTCATTGCTGATATGCAAAGTGTATTCCCAAAGAGAAACTTTATTCCATGACTCCATTTCCAGAAATGAAAATCCTAATTTAGATTTCCATGAATGAAAATCCTGATTTAAATGTCCACAAATGAAATTCCTAATTTAGGTTTCCGCAGATAAAAATCCCAATTTAGATTTCCGCAAATGAAAATCCCAATTTAGATTTCCGCAAATGAAAATTGCAATTTAAATTTCCGCAAATGAAATTCCTAATTTAAATTTCCACGGATGAAAATCCCAATTTAAATTTCCACAAATGCAAATCCTAATTTAAATGTCCACAAATAAAAATCTTAATTTAGATTTCCACGAATGAAAATCCTAATTTAGATTTCCACAGATGAAAATCCCGATTTAGATTTCCACAGATTAAAATCCCAATTTAGATTTCTGCAAATGAAAATCCCAATTTAAATTTCCGTAAATGAAAATCCCAATTTAAATTTCCAAAAAATGAAAATCCCAATTTAGATTTCCACAAATGAAAATCCCAATTTAGATTTCCGCAGATGAAAACCTTAATTTAGATTTCCAAAAAATGAAAATCTTAATTTAAATTTCCACAAAAAAAATAATGAAAATCCTAATTTATTAAATCCCATTTGTCCCCACAAAAGGCTTGGGTGTTTGCAGGCCTGGAGAACAAGGGAATAGAGAATTCTAGTCGATGGAGAGATTTGAATTTTGTGTTAGGAGCCAAAAAATGTGGATTTTTGGCTCGTTCCCTCCGTTGGCAAGGACTGCAGGGAGAATTCCAGAGGAATTTCAGGAGTTCCTGGAGGTGAAACAGAATCCCTCCAGCAGGAATTTTGGGGTTTTTATTTGAGCTGACAAATGTGGTGGGGCTGAAGGTTCAGTGAGCCCAACGTGGCCCCACAGGAAATTTATTTTTGCTGGATTTTAGCCAGGTGGAGTTGGGAGAAAGAGGTGAAGGAAATCACAGGATTTTAAAATAATTAAAAAAATGAATTTATTTTTTTTTTTTAATGGGGGAAGAGATGAAGGGCTGGAGAGGTTGTGGGAAGTGAAGAGCTGGGGCAAATTCCATACCTGGAGTTGGAATAAAGGGATGAAAGAAATCCAGAGCTTTAAAATCACAGGATTTTAAAATAATTTTTTAAAAATTATTTTTATTTTTAGTTTTTGTTTCTGTTTTAGTAGGGGAAGAGATGAAGGGCTGGGGAGGTTGTGGGAAGTGAAGAGCTGGGGCAAATTCCATACCTGGAATTTGGGAGCTGCTCAGGGCATGGAGTTTCCAGGAGTATTTCCTGAGTATTTCCAGGAGAATTTCTGGAAATTCTGGCAGTGCTGGTGTTCCTTTGGAGCAGACACAGGATGTAGGATCAGAATTTCCAGGAGCATTCCCCGAATTTTCTCCAGAAATTCTGGCAGTGCTGGTGTTCCTTTGGAGCAGACACAGGAGGTAGGATCAGAATTTCCAGGAGCATTCCCTGAATTTTCTCCAGAAATTCTGGCAGTGCTGGTGTTTCTTTGAAGCCACTCCTCATTCCAAACCCTACTTTTTTTTGGGATCTCTCCCTCTCTGTCCCAGCTCTACCTCAGCTGTCCTTTAGTACCCAACAGATAGCAAAAAAAAAAAAAAATATTAAAAATGTCTAAAAAGAAGGCATTGAACAGGTAAATCCTTGGAACAAGTGCTGGGAATTGAAAACCAAACCATAACCAGCACCCTGAAATGGATATTTACACAGAGAACTGGAATATTTGTTTGCCTGATTTTTATCAGCCTGTAAAATGCTTTTATTTCCCACCAAAAAGGAGAAAATATATTTTAAACCAGCTGTAATTTAAACAGATTTTGCCCATTTGTGTGAGTCAGCAATGAGTTCTTCCCTCTTTTTGTGGGGAACTCACCAGAGATGACACCAAAGGCTCATTCCTGCTGCCGTGGAGGCTCCAGATAATCACAGGGAACTCAGCTGGGGACTGATGGGGAAGTTGTTAAGTGGCTGTGCTTGACTTCCACTGCAAATCAACCTTAATTAAAAGATAATTATTTGAAATTGTCCCGATCCTTCGGCAACAATATTAGAAACACGGAAGGGGGGAAGCGAAGAGGTTGATTTCAAATGAGAGCCGGGAGATTCAGAGGAGGGTTTGGAATGGAATTCTCCTGGAACAGGGGGAGGAAAGGCTGAGACCAGGAAAATTTCCTGAGAAAAATTCTGGGATCCAGACTAATTCCTGTGATTTGAGTCTCCTTTCTTCTCCTATTTTCTCCTTTCTCCTTCTCTTCCCCTTCTTCCCTCTTCTCTTTCTCTTCTCTTCCTCTCTTTTCTTCTCCTTTCTCCTTTCCTTTCTCTTCCTTCTCTTCCTCCTTTCTCTTTCTCCTTCTCCTTCTCCTTCTCCTTCTCTTCTCCTTTCTCTTTCTCCTTTCCTTTCTCCTTCTCCTTTCTCCTTCTCCTTTCTCCTTTCTCCTTCTCCTTTCTCCTTCCTCCTTTCTCCTTCCTCCTTTCTCCTTCCTCCTTTCTCCTTTCCCTCTTTCTCCTTCCTCTTTCTCCTTCTCCTTCCTCCTTCCTCCTTCCTCCTTTCTCCTTCTCCTTCTCAAGTTTGGGTGATTTTGGGTGATTGGTTTGAAGAGCCCCCAGTGCAGGACGTGGGTGGTTGGTTGTTGGGTTAGAAGTTAAAATAAATTCGCTGTCATCTCATAATTGGGCAGTTCAGGCTTAAGAAGACCTTGCAGACAGAACCCTGTGCTCCATTTCTACTCTGGTCACTCAGCATGTGGAAGCACTCACGGGCAGTGAGGCTGGAACTCAGATAAGGAACAATAAATGTCCAAGTCCCAACAAGAATTCTGCCTCTCTGCTTTTAATCCTGGCCCTGAGAAGAAGAACCTGATAAACCAAGGGGTTCCCCCACTGCTCTTCACCCTCCTGCTGCATCTGGAGTCTGGAACCCTTTCATGACTCCAATCAAAAATTTAACTTGGCAGCCAAAAATGCAGGAGCTTTCTTTTCTCTCCAGCTCTAAAGAACAACCAATGAAGGAGAGGGAAAGGGGAATCCAGACCATGAATTTTTAATTTTTTAATTTTTTTTTCCCTTGTTCAGCCTGAGGAAGGTGACAGAAAATCCCCAGAGCCCCCAGACAAGGGATGTGTCTGTCTGTGCCTCTCCCTTCACAGGGAAAACTCCTCATTTCCAGGACATGTGTCACACTTTTCCAGAGCAAAGGCAAATTCAACTCCCCCTGAGCTGCTACAGCAAAAAGTGACGGAGTTAGACCCTGAACACTGCAATTCTTTAGGGATTTGCAGATGTTTTCCCTCCCCAGACGCTGGCAATACCAAAATCCAAAGCTCCTGTCCCTCTGCAGGGTTCTGCCTGAGCTGCACATCCCTGGCATTGATTTCCCCTGGATTTGTTCCTCCTTGGAGCCCTGGGGAATCTGAGGCTGGTCAAAGAGCAATTAAGGACGTTATAAACTGATTTTCATGTAAAATCCTGGGGAGGCCTCGGGGAGAAAAAGGTGGGTTTGTTTTGTTTTGTTGATTTTTATTAAATCGTGTGTTCAGTTGGTGTTGGGGAATTCTTCAAATCCTGGTGAGGGATGATGATAAGAGAAGTGGTTTTCTAAACTTTGGGAGAGAGGAGGCTGGGAATTATTTATTCTGATAAATTAGACAAAAAGGACTCCACCAGAATTATTTACACAAGGTATAAAAGCTAAAATTATTATTATTGTATAAGATAGGGTAATGCACTATAGCAAATAATAATGATATTGCTGTAGTTAAAAATAATAACATTACAGCAATGTTAATGAATTACAGTTAATAATATTAAAAGAATGTTAATTAATTATAGTTAATATTGAAGCAATGATATTGCTTAGCAAAAAGAAATGATTATTAGAGGTCAAATGCAGAGTGTAACAGCTAAAATTATTATTACAGTATAATAAATGCACGATATCAAAGTAATTATAAGAAAGTTAGCAGAAAGAAATGACTGGGGGGATGATGGAATTCCCCCAGATTCAGGGCTGTGCCTGCAGGGGTACCCTTGATGAGCATCCCCACAACCCAAGGGAGGAATCTCCACACATTCCCAGGAAAAGAGCCCACCCCATGGGAAGTTGTGTGCTTTGGAGGGGGCGCCTGCCAGGGAAAAGCCCCCAGAGCAGTTCAGCAGCTTCCCTGCTGAATTTTCACATTGTCAGGCTGAGGATTTGAGGTTGGGGCTCCAGATTTTGGGATAATTCCACCCCAAACCCCAGGGTTTATCTCAGTCTGCCGCTATAGCCTGGCAGATAGGGCATGGCTGTGATGCCTTAAGGTTTAGCTTTTATATTTTTCAGATTCTGGGCTGGTTTAGTGGGGAGTTTTAGGTTTCATATTCAGTGCTGCTGAGCTCTCTTCACAGAGCAGGGAGACAAAACAATTCCTACTCCAGCTTGGGACCAAGGACAACTTCCACCCAAGAACAAAACCCACAGTGAAGTGAGAATTAAAAACCAGGATGGAGCTGCATACCCTGGAGCTGTAATTGCACAATGAACTCCAATGTGCAAAGGACCAGAACTTATCAAAGTGTGAGCCCTCGTGCCTTGGAGCCCATTTTGGGACCATTTTGGGTTCCCCCTGGGAGTGGGCACTGCCCAGGTGTGCCCAGTGAGGCCCTTTAATAAATCCCATTCAATAAATCCCTTTAATAAATCCCTTTTAATAAATCCCTTTTAATAAATCCCTTTCAATAAATCCCTTCATAAATCCTGCTTTCTCCTTTTGTTCTGGCTGCTCTCTGCCCCAGCTCAGCCTCCAGAAGGCATCAGCTGGAGCTGCTTCACCACATTCCAGGCAGAGCATCCTGCAGCCTGAAAAATCTGGGCTTTTATCCTGTTCTGAGAGTCCTCCCAGCTCTGGCAGAACACAAGGCTTTTACAGAAGGAACGAGCAGGGAGCATCAGTAGTGGGAAGGATAATGAGTTTCGGATTCTGCCGCGATCAAAGGCGGAGCGGCGCTTAAAAGAATTCTGATTTTTGAACATTTCAGGTGTTTCCAGATGACGCAGCTGCCATGTGGTTTGGCCACAGCCTCGTCTCCTTGTCAGCAGAACATCAATTCCTGTCTGGAGCCCGTTGTCTGCACCACAAACGTGTTTGCCACGCAGGGAATCTGTCAGATTTGCTGGATTTTTGTGCTGCTCTGTACTCAGAGGCTCCTGTTGCAGTTCAGGCAGGCTCCTCTCTGCATTTCCTTCTGCCCACTGCCTCACAAATTGCTTTCCCAGGAAATCAAAGGGCAACTGAAGCAATGAGTTTTCTTTTTCTGTTTACAGCCTCGAGCTTTCTGACCCTGGCTGTGAGTTCTGCACTTGCAAAGGTTTCCCAGTGAGGACTGCAGAGCTGCTGACACACGTGTGTGTGTTTCTGTGGCTGCAAACCCACCCAAAGGGAACTTTTCCCCCTGGGATCCAGGGACAGACTGCTGGGAATGGTTCAGGACTCTGCTGGGAATGGTTCAGGACTGTCCTGGGGATGGTTCAGAACTCTGCTGGGAATGGTTCAGGACTCTGCTGGGGATGGTTCAGGACTCTGCTGGGAATGGTTCAGGACTGTCCTGGGAATGGTTCAGGACTCTGCTGGGATGGTTCAGGACTCTGCTGGGAATGGTTCAGGACTCTGCTGGGAATGGTTCAGGACTCTGCTGGGAATGGTTCAGGACTGTCCTGGGAATGGTTCAGGACTCTGCTGGGAATGGTTCAGGACTCTGCTGGGAATGGTTCAGGACTCTGCTGGGATGGTTCAGGACTGTCCTGGGGATGGTTCAGGACTCTGCTGGGGATGGTTCAGAACTCTGCTGGGAATGGTTCAGGACTCTGCTGGGAATGGTTCAGGACTCTGCTGGGAATGGTTCAGGACTCTGCTGGGAATGGTTCAGGACTCTGCTGGGAATGGTTCAGGACTCTGCTGGGAATGGTTCAGAACTGTCCTGGGAATGGTTCAGGACGCTGCTGGGAATGGTTCAGGACTGTCCTGGGAATGGTTCAGGACTCTGCTGGGAATGGTTCAGGACTGTCCTGGGAATGGTTCAGGACTCTGCTGGGGATGGTTCAGGACTGTCCTGGGAATGGTTCAGGACTCTGCTGGGAATGGTTCAGGACTGTCCTGGGGATGGTTCAGGACTGTCCTGGGATGGTTCAGGACTCTGCTGGAATGGTTCAGGACTCTGTGGGAATGGTTCAGGACTCTGCTGGGAATGGTTCAGGACTGTCCTGGGAATGGTTCAGGACTGTCCTGGGAATGGTTCAGGACTCTGCTGGGAATGGTTCAGGACTCTGCTGGGGAATGGTTCAGGACTGTCCTGGGGATGGTTCAGGACTCTGCTGGGATGGTTCAGGACTCTGCTGGAAATGGTTCAGGACTGTCCTGGGAATGGTTCAGACTGTCCTGGGATGGTTCAGGACTGTCCTGGGAATGGTTCAGGACTCTGCTGGGAATGGTTCAGGACTCTGCTGGGGATGGTTCAGGACTCTGCTGGGGATGGTTCAGGACTCTCCTGGAATGGTTTCAGGACTGTCCTGGGAATGGTTCAGGACTCTGCTGGGAATGGTTCAGACTCTGCTGGGGATGGTTCAGGACTGTCCTGGGGATGGTTCAGGACTCTGCTGGGAATGGTTCAGGACTCTGCTGGAATGGTTCAGACTCTGCTGGGAATGGTTTCAGGACTCTGCTGGGAATGGTTCAGGACTGTCCTGGGATGGTTCAGGACTCTGCTGGGGATGGTTCAGGACTCTGCTGGGAATGGTTCAGGACTCTGCTGGGAATGGTTCAGGACTGTCCTGGAATGGTTCAGGACTCTGCTGGGGATGGTTCAGGACTCTGCTGGAATGGTTCAGGACTGTCCTGGGGATGGTTCAGGACTCTCCTGGAATGGTTCAGGACTCTGCTGGGAATGGTTCAGGACTCTGCTGGAATGGTTCAGGACTCTGCTGGGGATGGTTCAGGACTGTCCTGGGATGGTTCAGGACTCTGCTGGGAATGGTTCAGGACTCTGCTGGAATGTTCAGGACTGTCCTGGGATGGTTCAGACCTGCTGGGAATGGTTCAGGACTGTCTGGAATGGTTCAGGACTCTGCTGGAATGGTTCAGGACTGTCTGGGAATGGTTCAGAACTGTCCTGGGAATGGTTCAGACTGTCTGGAATGGTTCAGGACGCTGCTGGGAATGGTTCAGGACTGTCTGGGGATGGTTCAGGACTCTGCTGGGAATGGTTCAGGACTCTGCTGGGGATGGTTCAGGACTGTCCTGGGAATGGTTCAGGACGCTGCTGGAATGGTTCAGGACTGTCCTGGGAATGGTTCAGGACTGTCCTGGGAATGGTTCAGGACTCTGCTGGGGATGGTTCAGGACTGTCCTGGGAATGGTTCAGGACTCTGCTGGGAATGGTTCAGGACTGTCCTGGGAATGGTTCAGGACTCTCCTGGAAGGTTCACAGTGGGCAGCAGGAAGCGTTTCCTTACTCAGAGGGTGGACAAAGCCCCCTCCCAGGAAGGTGATGTGGATACCCACAGCCTGCTGGTGAATAAGAAGGGTTTGGAGAGTGCCCTCAGCAGGGTTTAACAGGGTTAGAGCAATAAATGAGTTATTATCCATAGAATCCCTTTCCCCATCCTTAAGAACGAAGACAAGGTGAATTGCAAGGACCATGAACTCTAAAATTTGCTATCCCTAATTTCTGTGATTTCTTATTTCTTTGTACTCTGATCAGGGATTGGCTGCAATCAGTTAAATATTTTCCTTATTTGTGGAAGATTGGAATCCTTCCAGTACCTTAAGGACATTAAAAAGGACTTTTGGTTTGGGCAAGGGTTTTGAAATGAAGGGGGGCAGATTAAATGTAGGGAAGGAATTCCTTACAGAGGGAGCTCCAACAGGCTGCCCAGAGAAGCTGGGACTGTCAATTAAATGATATTTAATCAGAGGAAGAAATGTTTCACACAAGTTCAACAAAGTACCTCGATGTTGTTTGCAGAAAAGTTCCCACTTCAACAGGTAATTTTTTTTTTTCCTCCAAAAATAAAAATACCTTTTTAATTGCACCAATCTAGCGTGATTGCTTTTATTTTGGAGCATCATGATGATGAACCACGCTGAGATAATTGGCTTGAATAAACGGAATAATCCCCACCTATGCAAATAAAAGATGGAAAAATTGGATATATTCTGAACATGTGGAGCTCAGGCAGGAGGGAAAGACTTCCACAGATGCTGAGGACCAAGATTAGTGCTCATCATCTGCAGTTATTAGAGCTTTTAAAATTTTAATTCATTAAATGCAAAACGGACTTGTTTTAAAAAGAATCCACTGAGTCAAGTCTGGAATAACTTCTGAATATTGTGCAGTTATCCTGGTTTTTTTCAGTTGTTGGGAATATCAGTGGGAAAGTTACTGGAGGCAGCACTGCTTGCAGTTGTAGTCTGTGGTGATTTTCTCCTGAAAGTTTTTATTTCCTCTGTGTTTAAGTCGATTTCAGGGAATTTAAGCACAATGTATTAATACAATTAATTTGTATTGAATTTTTTTTTAAATTAAGATTTTTTTTTTTTTTTAATTTCTTTTAGGAGAAAGCAGTGTCAAGGATTTTGGAGACTTTTTTTCTTGCCATTATGATTCTCACAGCCATAAAGATTTTGCAAAGAAGTCAGAGCAGCTTTTCCTGACTGAGGTAAAGATGGTCGTGTCCAGGTGCTTCTCTTGGGGTCCTGAACACCTTCCTCAGGTGAGCAAACAGCTCCAGACTCCTTTTTCCCACAATTTCAGTAAAGAAGGGAAAGCTGTGGAAATTCCTGCCCAGTTTTCAGTGGAGGCCAAGGGGAGGCTCCTGGTTTCAGCTGTGTTCGAATCACACCAGGAGCAAACTCAGTTCTTATTTTTCCTAATCAGAATGTTTGGGGTTGGAAGGGATTTTAAAGCCCATTTCACTCTCCAGGTTGCTCCAAGCCCCATCCAGCCTGGCCTTGGGCACTTCCAGGGATGGGCTAGGAAGCAGAATTTTATGGGTATTACCCTGTGGAGCCAAAATCCCTGAGGCTTTGGAGTGTGGAGGAGGTTTGTGTCGTACCCATCCTCCCCAGGAGGGACAGAGCTCTCCTGGGGCTTTCCCAGCTCCACACTCCAAGGAGCTGGGAAGGAGTGATGCCTGTAGAGCTCCCTGGGACAGGGGCTGGGCACAGTTACAGGAATAAAGCAGGGATTTGTTAAAAATCTTTACAGGATTCACCTTGGGCAGTGCAGGAGCCTGGCCCTGGCTCTGCTCATAATGGACCCCAAGTCAGGAGTTTTCCCCCTTTGCTCAGCTCTGCTCCATTTCCATGCTGGGTTCATTGTCCAATCCCAGCCCCAGGGGATGCAGTCCCACCCTCCCAGATTCTCTCCTCAGTTCCTGCTCTTGGCACTTTTTGGGGCCAGAGCTGCAGCAGTGCCCTTGGTTCTGGGGCTGGAAAAGGATTGTTCTGTGCCCTTGGTTCTGGAAAAGGATTGTTCTGTGCCCTTGGCTCTGGAAAAGGATTGTTCTGTGCCCTTGGTTCTGGGCTGGAAAAGGATTGTTCTGTGCCCTTGGTTCTGGGGCTGGAAAAGGATTGTTCTGTGCCCTTGGTTCTGGAAAAGGATTGTTCTGTGCCCTTGGTGCTGGAAAAGGATTGTTCTGTGCCCTTGGCTCTGGAAAAGGATTGTTCTGTGTCCTTGGCTCTGGACAAGGATTGTTCTGTGCCCTTGGTTCTGGAAAAGGATTGTTCTGTGCCCTTGGCTCTGGACAAGGATTGTTCTGTGTCCTTGGCTCTGGAAAAGGATTGTTCTGTGCCCTTGGCTCTGGGAAAGGATTGTTCTGTGTCCTTGGCTCTGGAAAAGGATTGTTCTGTGTCCTTGGCTCTGGAAAAGGATTGTTCTGTGTCCTTGGCTCTGGAAAAGGATTGTTCTGTGTCCTTGGCTCTGGGCTGGCTTTTTTATTCCCCTGTATTTGTACCCCTGCAGTTCCTCAGTGTGTGACTCCAAACTCCACATTCAGTGTCAGCTGCTGCTTTCCCATTCTGGGCAGACACAACAATTCCTCTGCAGCCTGGGCAGCAAGGACACCTCCCTGCCTCAGGGCCAGAGATGGGAACAAAAGTGAGAGGGGGAAAACTTGGGGTGAATGACTTCATTACCTGGAGCTGGAATTGGAGAATTAACCCCAGCATGCAAATGGAGCAAACTTATCAAAGTGTGAAAGCCCAGGGTCCATGGTGGGTGCAGCCCCGGGGGGCTTTGTCTGCCCTGAGTGCACCTGAGGGTCTCCAATAAATAAAACTGCTTTGGATTCCCTTAACTCTGCCTGGCCTCTGCTTTTAGGCAGCCCCAAAAGGCAGCACAGGCACACGACTCCTTCCTCCTCCCTCCCAGTCAGTGGTGGTTTAATGTCAAACTGGATTATGGAATTGAAGAAGAACTCTTGCAGGGTGATCATCAGAAATATGAAAGTGTAATTGGAAGTGAAAGATTGGAGTTCAATCTTGGAGGCAATTAATTACCGTTGCATAAGCACACTGTATGTACAACTGCTTAAATCACTTTATCTAAGCTGTATCATTAATATTAGAAATATTTGGGTAGGAGGCAGCAAAATTGCTGTACTTAGCATAAAGTTAATGAGTTAAACTACTATTATACCTAGAAAAAAAATTCTCAGTAGATGACAAATTATTGGTATTAAAGAGAGTGGGTATTTTTATAATTATTTTTCTTTGCACAATGCAGCGGAGTCGTGAGGTTCATAATAGATTTTTAAAACAATAAAGAGAACATTTAAACACTTCCCAGCAATCAGGTAAAGCTGCCATGTGGTTATGTGATAAATGAGGGCTGAAAGCAGAGCCAGCAGGAAAGGTGAGATTAAAACAGCTGAGATAGAAAACGCTGGGAAAGTCATGGCTGGATGGCAAGGGATGAGTGAGAGTTATCTGGGAGATGAAAATGCAGGAAGAGGGCTCAGGAGGAATGGCCAGGGTCCTCCTGGAGTGGCCATGAGGCTCACACAGCAGCAGTGTCCTGCAAGAGGTGGGGAGAAGAGCTTCAGTCTGGGACAGCTGAACAAGTGTTCCAGCTCTCTGGAAAATCTGGATGTGGTTGAAATGTTTGGGGCTGTGAAGAGGTGGATTTGTGCCCCAGATCTGTGCTCCCTTTCCCAGGGAAGGTGGATATGTGGATTTGTGCCCCAGATCTGTGCCTTCAGAAGTGGATAGGATTGTGCCATCTTGCCCTTTCCCAGGGAAGGTGGATGTGTGGATTTGTGCCCCAGAGCTGTGCTCCCTTTCCCAGGGAAGGTGGATGTGTGGATTTGCCAGCTCCCCAGAGGCTGTGGTTCCCATTCCCAGGGAAGGTGGATGTGTGGATTTGAGCCCCAGAGGTTTTGTGCTACCCTTTCCCAGGGATGGGTGGATGATGGTGAGGATTTGAGCCCCAGGGCTGTGCTCCCTTTCTCCCAGGGATGTGTGGATGTGGTTTAGCACTTTGGATTTGTTGGAATACCTCGATTCCAGAGCCATGGACTCGTGGCAGGGAGTGCAGAGGAGGCTCCAGAAGGGGCAGAGGGCTGGAGCAGCTCTGCTGGGAGGAAAGGCTGGGGAATTGGGAATGTTCACCTGGGCAGGAGAAGGGTTCAGGGTGACCTCAGTGTGGCCTGGAGGGAGCTACAAGAAAGATGGAGAGACACTTTGGGCAGGAGAAGGTAATGACAGGGAAAGAGGGAATGGCTTCAAACTGGCAGAGAGAAGGTTTGGATAAAAAAATTTGGATAAAATATTAGGAAGATTCTTCCCTGTGAGGATGGGGAGGCCCACTGGATCCCGCTGTGGCTGCCCCTGGATCCCTGGCAGTGTCCGAGGCCAGGTTAGGCAGGGTTTGGAGCACCCTGGGACAGTGAAAGGAGTCCCTGCCCATGACAGCAGATGGGAAAAAAAGGGATCTTTAAGGTCCCTTCCCACCCAAACCATTCTGGGATTCTAGGAATTAAAACACCAGCTTTGCAGTTTCAGTCCCACTCCAGAGTTTGTGCATTCCTCTGGGCTCTGCCAGAGTTGCTCACTTCCACCTTTTCCCTCCAAGACATTCCCACAGGATGTCTGTGTGCCAGCTGGAGGCTCCACCACTGTGTGCTGTTGTGAGGGACCAGCAGGAGAGGCACTGAAATAAATGATTTTTTAATTTGATGTACTCATTGTTTGAAAGCTGAGAATCGTTCTCCTCTTTATTCAGTGGTGAGCTATTTTTTTTCCTGGCTTTTCAGACCAAATGAATAAGGAGCTGTAACAAATATTGAAGGCTTAGAATTCATAAAGCAGTGCATAAAAGTATCTCTCCCACTTTATAAATCATATTGTCCATTCAAAAGATTTTGCTTTAATGACTGGAAATAAATTGGAGGCTGAGGTGTTTTTCAAGGAGTTGTGGAGAACAAAATAGCTGTGGAAAACTCTGCAGCAGTGAAATGTACCGAGAGGAGAAGAATTGATTGAGAACCCAAATGCACGACACCCTCCTTCAAATCAATGAAGAAATTGCTGGAAATGTCATAATTAGCAACAAGTAGGAATAGTGCAGTTGCAGGAAAGGTGTTTTATGCAGATGGAATTGTTCCAGGGATGCTCTTTCCTTCTGATTCCCTTCTCCAGGTGGTGTGTGTGTGTGGCAGGGGGATTGATGGCAGTGCCCAGCAGCTCCAGCTGGGGATGGATGCAGGGATCAAACCCAACAAGCTCATGGTGGGATGGACTGGGATCATCTGAGGGTTTGTTGAGCACATCTCTGAGCTCAGGGATGGTTTCTTCTGCCTGTGAAGCTCATGTGGGAATGGCAGAGGGGAGACCCAAGGGTGAAAACCTGCTGGGAACACTGTGCTCCCAGCTCCACAGAGTCACCCTTCCTCAGCACAGGGCTCTATTTCAGTAAATAAACTCCCACTTTGATTCCTGCAAGCAGTGGTGTGGCCTGAGCACCTATGGGTGCTCCAGACAAGAGCTGCCCTGTGGCTGGCACCTCCTGCTGCAGGGCACTCATTCCAAACGTGCCACTTTCCTCACCCTCAGTTTCCCAGCCAGGCTGCAGCTCTTGAAGCCTGTCCCCTGGAGCAATTCCTCCCGTGGTGTGTCCCCTCAGCTGTTTCCATGGCAGAGTGAGTGCCTGTCCTTGCACTGATCCCCCTGGAACAGCATTGCCTCTGAGAGTGCAGCCCCTGGAAGGTGGCAGCCTCCTCTCTGTCCTGAAGAATTTGTGTTTGCACAGAGCATCTCAGGGTTTAATTGCAGCCTGCTCTTAGGCTCAACAGCTCTCCAGCTTTGGGCACCAGGGAAAGGAGACAAATCAAGGCTGTGCATGTGGAGAGAGGAGCACCAAAGCCACTCTGAAAGTAAAAGCTCTGCTTGAGGAGCTGCTTTTGGGTTGGGTCTTTTATTTCAAGGTTGCCTCAACAGCTAAATTGAGGTAGGCCACAACTTAACCCTCATGGCCATCAAAATTAAGACACGTCGAAGGAGATCTTCAGTATAATTTGCTTAGCAGTCTTTTAGGATTTATTCTGCTGTTTGCATTTTCAGTTTTTGGCTGGCTGTTTCCTTGCTTCGTTAATTTAATAAGGAATTGGTGCTTTGGGAAGCAAGAGATGTGTTGAAGAAGCAGTTCTGTGCTGTTTTTGTGGGGTTTTTTTGGTTTTTTTTTTTTTTTTTAATGGAAGGAAATCCCAGGGTGAGAAGCAGATCCCCATAAACCAGAAGAGGTGAGAGAAGTTGTTAAATTGATGATCACGATTTCACCAGGTCCATCTGGGGCTGTCAGTGGGTTTTGCTGGAGTTAAAGGAGGCCCAGCTCCAAACACTCTAATTAATTACCAGGGAATGATGCCCTGTAGCTTAATGGGTCATGGGAGGTGGAGCAGAGGCACGAGCTGGCAGTACCCAACGAGGTCAACCAGCAGGTTTTCCATTTCCCTCCTCTGGGCAGCCTTTAAAGGAGGCTGGGAATGCAGCACTTGGGATTGCTGCAGTTTGGGAGCAATGCAAGGACCTGGGTGCCATCAGCAGGACTGTTATTGATGAGGAGGGGGTTTGGCTCTTTGGATGGATTCTGTGGAATTGCTAAGTAGGGGAGGAGAGAATTGGGGTTATGGCAGGGATAACCATCAAACCAGGGCTGTTTGCCAAGGGCTCCCCCTGAAAGAGAGCAGGGAGAGAATTGTCTGGCCTGGGGGTTTTTCCTATGGATCTGCTGGAGGCTTAAACCCTGAAACACCCCGAGGCTGCCAACCTGTCCTCACCATACCTGAGAGAGATCCTGAACTGAAAAAAAAAAAAATCAAATAAAAGCAAGGAAAAGCTAATTTTAGCTCAGCCCCTGAGACCAACATGGGACAGAATAAAATAAACTCAGTGTATTTAGAAGTGCCTGAGGCTTTTACAGTGCATGGAGAATGCCTGATGCAGTTTGGAAATTCAGCAGAACCTGCCTTCCCCTCGCTGTTATCACTCCAAAGATAACCCAGCTCCTCCCTGTCTCTTTCCTGATGTTAGCTCTGATAAGTGCACAATTTCTTTTTCTGGCCTAAACCACTTTCAGAAGCACTGGGCTTTTGAAAATTGATATATTTTTAACCACCTAACAGAACGGAGACAATCCCCAGTGGACTGCACACGTGGAATCTGCATCTCCTCCACACAGGACCCACTCAGTCAATAACCAGAAACAATGGGCAGTTTGCTGTTAAGTTTTTTATGGCTTTTGCAAAGGGGGAAGAGAGAACTGTGAGTGAGGAGTAAAAAAACTCCTGAATTTTAAAGAAATGGATTTGTTGGGTGCCAGCAAAACCTGTGCCTTACGAGTTTCTTTAAATGACACCCACTTAGGAGAAAAAAAAAAAATATCAAAACATGCTAAACACACCAAAAAACTAGCATTGTATCCATGATTGTAAACTGGATTAGCAAGGATTAACAGTTAAAGCACGAGGCAGCTGGGGTGTCCCTCAGAGCCCCATTCCTGGGGGGGATTTTCCACAATTTCCTTCCCCATCCAAAGGGGATAAAGGCTTCAGCATCTCTCTTCCCAAAGTCCCTTTGCTCTCCCAAATCACAGTTAAAATTCAACACTATCTAGAGAATCAAGATAGGTTTTCACCTGCCCTCAGAATTCTTTTTCGGATTTGTTTCTTTTATTTATTAATTATTTAATAATTAATTACGATTTCAGCTCCTGAAAATGCTTAAAGTTTTTGGATGCTTCCACTTTTTGCCTTTGTAGCCAGCAGTAGGAATATCCAGAAAATCCCAATATTTGCACAAAGAGCAGGGAGGAGCAGAAGTGGCTGCAGGGAGGAGCAAAGGGCACATCCCTGCTTTGGAACAGCCACTTCCATGGATGGCTCCTTGTGGGAAAAACCTGGGAAATCTGGGGAAAATTTCTTTGTGGAAAGGGCTGTAAAACATTGACTTGGGCTGTTCAGGGACTGGTGGAGTTGCCATCCCTGGATATATTCCCAAAAAATGGGGATGTGGCTCTTGAGGGTCTGGTTTAGTCTGACCACAGATGGTTGGACTTAAAGATCTTGAAGTCTTGTCCAAAATTACCAATCCTCTGATTTTATGATTCTATGAAAATCTTTCAGATCTAGCATTGGAAAAAAAATCAGTTTTTGCTCAAGAAAATAAGGATTGGCACAAAGTGTGATTTGTTTTTGGTCTCCTCCACTAATCCAGGAGCCATATTTTTGGTTAGGGCAAGGGAGAAACTTTTTTGCAAGTTTAATTTTATGTTGGAACTCAGCTTCTCGTTTGGCTCTTTACAACAATTAATACAACACAGAAAGCTCCTTTCCATCGGGCTTTCTGTGTTGGAAAGGGATTCCCAGGCCTGAAATCAACACAAAAAAATGCTTTTTTTCCTGTTGATTTTAATAGAGAGTGGATTTAACTCAGCCTTTCCCAGCATCCCTCCCAGTTGTTTCAGACAAAAAAAAAGCAATGACCTGTTCTTCAATCTGGAGTCAGCCTTGTTCTGATGTCATTTCAAGGGGTAGCTCTCAATCTGGAATATTCCCTCTGAGTGACTCCTGTCAATTATCCCCGGCTGCCTTGGCTGACTCACAAAATTCTGGGAAAAAACACAAAAGCCTGGTGAGTAATGGTATTGACGGGAATCGGAGCAGAGGAGGATGGCTGGGAAACAACGCCCTGCATTCCAATCTCCTGAGCAAGTTTGGGGAAGGACACGGGGACTGGATAACTTTGATGTTGTTAGAAATAACTTTTATCTTGTTCTCGTATTTATTCCTGCAAAACAGCATCTCTTCTTGGAATTATATCGACTGGGTGGTTATTTAAATCTGTAGTATTTCAACACTTTGAGTCCTTGTTTTTTTGTAATTATATTCTCCTTCCATCCATTGTCATTTGTTTGTACTTTGTCAGGCTCTTCCTTTTGTTTGGATTTTATATTCTTTTCCCCGAGTGAGTTGTTATATCTGGTTTTATTTCCTTGCCTATTGTCTTCCTGAGCTAATCTCCTTGTTTTCCTTCATTTTGTTGTTCTCTTTGCCATTTAGACTCATTGTGTGTGTGTCTTTACTTCCGAGCCTGCCTTGATCTCATTTTCCTGGGGAAGAATTGCTCCTTTTGGCTGCAGTTTGAAGCTGTATCTATTTTTGCTGATATTTTTTATTACCGTGACAAATCCTTTTATTTAAGGGCATCTTGTTAAGACAGCATCTTGTTATTTTTGTTGCTTCTCGTCTTCAGTGGGTTTAAGGCTCCTCTGCCAATTTTGCTCATGAATTTTGTATTGTCCACTTCCAGCATTAACTCGGGGAGAGTTCCCCATTGCATTTCTCCCTAATTTTATCTTGGATGTATCTTTTCTGGCCCTGACTTCCCTGCTGCTGGAATTTTGGCCCTGCAGGGATTGAAGGTGTGTTAACTCAGCTGTTCCATGCACAGGGTGCAGAGGCAGTTTTCCTCTTTATGTTATAGATACCAATAAATAACTATAAATACAAATTTATAATATAAATACCAATACATTCCTCTTTATAATATAAATACAATTTATAATATAAATACCAATAATAAATACCAACCTTTGGCATTTTTTGGGGGGGCTGTTATTCATTAGGAGGGTCCTGTGCAGGTTCTCTGCTCCTGCAGTTTGGCTGGATTTTGGGATCAGACCCTTTTAGTTGGAATCAGCACTTTTTTTTAATTGCAGTGTCCTTAATCCCTGGAACTCTTACAATCCCATTGGACTGGGCATGGGAATTCTGCTTCCCTACCAATCTCTCTCACAGAGGGACACTGAATTGATTTTTTTCTAAATTTCATATAAAATTTCTCTTTGAAGACGCAGCTTGAGGACTCCAAGAGCCCAAGAAGGAGCTGAAGTCTGTGAGTGCCCTGTCAGGAGTGAAAAGGGTTTTTTCCCAAAGCTAACAGGAAAAGGGTCCATTCATGAGAGTCCCCTCAGAAAAAAAACCCAAAAAACCCTTAATTAACACTTGTCATCTGTGCCAGTCACAGGGAATTCCCACAGTGACAGGTCTTTGCACGGTTTCCCATTTTTTTCCCTTGACAACTGGACCGTGAATTCTAATTTTACCAGGACACAAAATGGTATCAGTGTCTGTGCCAGCTTTTGAAAGGCATCAAAAAGAGCAGGGAAGTGTCTGCAGAGCACTGGGAGCACCCAGGTGCTCCTCTCAGGACAAGGGGCACTGCTCTGACAAGCAGCCACGAGTCATTAATTACAAACAGCTAATTGGCCTCACAGGGCAAGCTTGAGGAAAATCCAAAAAAAAAAAGAAAATCCCAAAAATTTTGCTCAATGTTGGCTGCAATGAGGGAAATAATTGAATGCTTGAAAGATAATAGGAAACAATCCCTGACTTTCCTGCTGTAAATATTTGTAATGAAAGTTGATAGTGGCTGTGAGCATCCACTGAGGAATCCTGCACACACCAGGAGCAGCTGCCTCGGTGAGAACCACGGAACATCCTGAGAGGGAAGGAACCCACAAGGATCATCCTGTCCAAGCTCTGGCCCTGCACAGGACACCCCAAAAATCCCACCCTGTGCCTGGGAGCTGCGAAATGGGAACAGTCTGGGAGGTTTGACACAGATCTGGCACTGCCAGTGACATCGATGGAACCCAAGGAAAACACTTCCCGTGCACTTTCCGGGTGGATCAGAAGGGTTTAACCCCACATCTATGGGATGTGCTTTCCTTTGCCACCACCAACGCAGTGCCAGCCATTCCTGAGATGGTTTTTTCCCCTGCTGGAGTTGGTTCTGTTTCTCTCCCTGCCTTCAGGGAGGTGCCAGTCCTCTCCCACTGCTGGTGGCTGAGCTGCAGCTCCTGGGGAAGCGGCTGCTCCAGCTGACACTCCACTTAATTATCTTTGTAGCTTCACAGGCAGTGACTTCTTCCCCCAGACAGCTCGGTCAGGCCTGGGTTTTGGAATGCCTCCAGCTCTCGTTTCAGTCCATAATGTGCAGCTGAGCATATGCTTTAGGATCCCTTCAAGAACAAGCGTAGCATGAAGGTTGAAATGAGGCGTGGACGCGTCTGCTAATTAGAGCAGCAGAGCAGGGAGCTGGGAACGAGCTGGCACTCAGCTCCTCGGCACCAGGGATCTCCCTCACCTGCAGGGAGTCATGTTTTGGGGCTCAGGATGGTGGGAATTGCACTAAAAAAAAAAAAAATATAAAAATGGTGGGGATTGCACTAAAAAACGTTGGGGTTGATGTGATCTTCAGGCAGGGGTCGTGGCTGTGAGGGGAGAGTCTTGGAATCCAGAGTGCTGGGAATTCTCAGAATGTCAGCTCTGGGAGCCAAAAATTGGAATTAGAGCCGGGGTTTGAGCTGGAACCTCGGGAGAGGCTCCCCAGGTGAGGTGCCAGGAGTGAGAATGTGGATTTATAACACAGCAGAGCGTGTTGAGGAGAGCAAAATTCAGCTTGAGAGCTTAAAGGGCACAGACAAAGGCAGAGTGGTTCCAAAGGGTCCCAAGAGGGTTTGGGATGGAATGCTGGAAGGTTTGGGGGTTAAGGGGTGATGGGGTAAGAGAGTTCCCACTGTGATAACAGCAATTAGCTCAGCAGTGGGTTAATCACACAAATATCTATTGGCAGAATTTTATTGGCCCAGAAAACCTTAAATGATGTGAGGAGCAGAAATGTGGGGACTGCTTGGCCACAGTGCTGCAGCTGTCAGAGGGATCCACCCGCAGGGAGGTGAGGAAATCATAATGTAAACAGGTATCAAAAGAGATTATGTTATATGCTATGATATTATATTTAAAGAGAGAGCCTTCACACGTGCCCACACAAGCACCTTCTAACCAATGAACTGAGCGGCAAAAAGAGCGACTAACCAATTAAAAATTCAACATGATAACTTAAAAAACTGAATCAAAATAAGCCGTGAGGTTAAAGTGCAGCTTTTGCTGAGCTCAGCAGCCGAATGGGGATGGAATTCAGGCTCAGCCCGGGCCAGCTGCACACCCTGTGTTTGTCAGGCTGCCTGCCTGGAGTGATGGACTTCATCTGCTGTAATTTGCTTTATCTCAGCACCTCTTCCTCTCCTCCTTTTCCAAGAGCAGGAAAACCTGGCTGCTGCTCTCCTATTAAAAAAAAATAATAAATTATCCATCAATCCAGGTGAGACAGGAATTTAGTTTAACATCTGTGCAGGTGCTGCTGATGTCCAGGGGATGGATTAAAGTTTGGGCCTGCCCAAAATCCATAAATACTCATTCTGTTAAATCAAGATTTACCAGGCTGGATCTGTGGCACAGAAGTGCTGAACTTACCCCAAAATAATCCTGGAACTCTTTGCCTTGTCTGTCCAGCTTGGATTTGTGAGTGCCTGTGTTAAACTTCTTTTTGCAGCTGTTGTTTGCAAGTTTAGCTTTTTTTTAATCTGATTTTATTGTGCTGTACACTCCTTTTTCTCTTCTGGAAAGTAATTTCACTTCCCTCCGTTTGAGGAATGGGATAAAAAAAACCTTACAACTATTAAGTAAAAAAATATAGAGGGTTTTGTTTGCCTCCAGCCTGTTTTTTTATTTTACCTCTGGAAGCTTTTGGCAATATCCTTGGCCTGGGAAGTGATGCTCATTTTGCAAAGGCAGCTTTTTTAATTAAGCTGCTTTTCTTCATCCAGTTCTGCTCTCGAGGACTTTCAGCATCTGCTGGCTCAGAGGAGAAGATTCTCAGTGAAAATCCCAATTTCTGAAGGACTTTCTAACCACAGCAGGTAAGTTTTTATAGGATATCTCAGCTTTTCACCCCAAACTCTGTTTTGAGAGATAATTGAGCTCAGTCTTAGCCTTAAAGGAGCCAACAGAAGGGATTTATCCAAATTTCTGGCTGCTCTGAGATGGAAAAATGCCTCTTTTAAAGCGCTGAAAGTTGAAAAAGCCACAGGAATCCATGGAGGAATAGCAGGAAAATTGTCCTCTCCTCCATTTCATGTTTATTTTATGGGTGCTTTCCATGGCTGAATAAATTATAGGGACTCTTACAGCCTAAATGACAGATTTGGGCTGGTTTTAAAGTGTTCCAGTTTTTCCTACAGGTTTCGAGGCCCTGACCTTGGGAAGTATCACAAGAAACCATGGAAAATGGGATTAATTTGGTGAGTGGCACAAATCGAGCTCTGTAAAAAAAATGCTGGTGGGTTTTATTGGCACCCAACGCTGGTTTTTAAAATTATCAATATTATTGCCATCGTTATATTTAATTTTTAAATAATTTTTTCCTATTTTTCAGTTTTATTTTCTTGTTCTTCTACTGTCGTTATTCTCATTATTATTAATTCTGAACAGAGAATCTGCTCCATTCACCAGATCACGATTGCATTTTTTGTACAATAATTTTTCCCTGCATTTTTTCATTTTCACCTCCAAGTTTTCAAGCCAGCTCCAGGTAAAATGTGGAATATTCATGGGGAATGTGGTGTCAGCCACAGAGAACTGGGGTAGAGCCACATTTGAGTCAATCAAAATTAATTTTTTTTTTCATCGATTGTAATGAAGAAAAGGTTAAAAAATATAAATACTGGAGTAATACAAATATAAAAACCCCTCCAAAAACAAACAAAAAATGAAGAAGAAAATCACCACCACCACCACAAAATAAATCCAAGCAATATTTCATATTTTTCATATCAAAAGCCATTTATTTCAAATTACACACAGAAAATATTAAGAAGCGATTCAACTCTCCTTAAACATCCATTTGGGTTGATCATAAAAAACAAACCCCATGGTTTTTTTGGATTTTTTTTTTTTTTCCTGCAGCAAAAGCGTGTTTGGAACACTGGAAGATCTGTTTTTCTTTTTGTTCTGCCTCATTTATTCGTCGTATTCAGCCAAGCTTTCAGCTGTGTCGGAGGTGGTTAAAGAACATTATTGATTCCCAAACTGCTGAAAGACAGAACAAGTTTGGGCTGAAGGGATCATTTTTTTCTGCACAGTGAAAGTTTCTCAGCCTCCAGTTTTGTTGCAGGGGTGACTGGGTTGAAATGGATTTTTAATGAGTTAAGGGAAGTGCTAAACAATAGAAGAAAAAAAAAAAAAAGAGCAGATTTTATAAGATTTAGGAGCAAAACCAGGGAGGTTTTGTAAAATTTCTCAGCCAAAAGAGGCAGATTTTATAAAATTATTCAGGGGCAAAAAAAAAAAAAAAACAACAAAGGGCAGATTTTACAAAATTAGTCAGGGGCAAAAATAATAACAGGCAGATTTTATACATTAATTTGATTTATTTTTGGCTGAACAGGAAAAGTTGTTGGCTTGATCTACAGGAATTACATGAAATGGTAGGAAAATCCAAGTTCAAGCAGGCAGAATTAAGCAAAGGGTTAATGGATTTGAAAAGGGAAAAAAATTATTTGACTGTGCTGGGTACAAAACCAAACAAGGATTTTTGCCTATTTTAGTGCTGCTTGGAAAAACAAACAAAGGATTAAATGACTTTAAATTAGAGGAAAGAAATAATACCTCAGTTATTATTTGGGAATTTGGGAATCCGTGAGAGGAGCTGTAGAAATCCAAAACTGAAAAATTGATTTTAGTGGTAGAGAGAAGGGAAGTGTCTTGTAATTGTTGTGCTCCATATCTTAGGAATCAGCAAAAGTAGAATTGATTCAAGGATACCCCTGTGGGAAATTCCCCAGATTTAGGTTGGAAGCAGATTTGGAATGGCAGCGTCCAAAACCCACCCTGGAATCTGGAAGCAGCAAATATTCTTGCCTCAGCCCAGGGCTCCTTCTCCTCGTTTTCTGCTCTCATCCCTCTTTTCCAGGAGCTGCCTCAACATCCTGGCCCGTGATTCCCACCTGCACTGGGAATTTTTGGAGCACAGCTCATGAAATATTGGAAGAGGGCTCTAAAACCTAACCCCACCAAACCCTGCCCATCCTGAGCAATTCCAGGGGTGACAATTCCAGCTGCTCCAACGCCACAGTGGAGAAATTTTCCCAGGAATTTAACCTGAACTCTCCAGCTCAATCTCGAGGAACATTTGGGAGAGATCCCCGTTGGATCGAGCTTCCCCATGGAGTCACGTGGTTTTATCTGGGCATTTTTCACCCAATTTATCATTTTTATTCTTAAAAAAATCATTTCTTTTGATGAGAAAGCAAAGAGGTCACGTTTCTTGAGCTGTTCCATCTATCCCTGCTCCTCAATCCAGAGGTGGGAATCGATGCCGTGGTGGGATGGCTCCTCTGGTGAGCTGGCAAGGATGGAAAAGGAAATTCCAGGATTTCTGGAGGCTCCCTTCCAGCTCTTGTGGACAATTCTGAGTGGTTTCCTTTACCTGGCTTCCAGACCTAACAATCAATAAATCCTGGCTCGTGTCTGGGTGTTTTCTGCTCTCTCAGAGCTGTAATTTCTCACGCTGCATTTCAAAATTCCCTTTTGCCAAAGCCATTCCTTGGCAGTGGTTGGGGTTGACTTCGCTATTTAAGATCAGCCCTTGGAAAAACCAGGATTAAACTGGGAGTGAAAAATGCTGAGATCTGGCAGTGCCCTCAGCTGCTGTTTTCAGTCTCTCCTCAAAGTTTTTTATGCTTCATCTTGAACTCTCCCAGCAGAGCAAATATGGAAAATGCCCCTGTGCTCTTTATAAACACAGACCAGAAATGTCTCAAACCCCCAAGTTTATCAGTCAGCATCAGGAAAAGCCACATTCCACAAACTGGGGAGGATTTGTTCCTCAGTGACAGCTCTTGCTCAGCTCATTTTGTTGTAATTTTGACTGGGTTGAGTGAATCTTCTCTAATTTTGGTGAAATTCTGGGTTGTTTTACACAGCCCTGGTATTTTTCCCGAGGGAGCAGCTGTTACACAAACCTGATGGTTACGTGGAGTTTTCTCTTGGTGGTTTTGTTTCTTTTATTCAGAATCACCTGATTTTAGGATACGGGCAAGGAAAGGGATGCACAGTAAAACTTCTGCCACTGATTGCGTTCTCCTTGGCCTCTTGTCTCCTATTTTTTGCCAGCCAAATTCCAAGGAATTTCAATCAGCGCATTAAAATTTTGGGAGGTGTTGTTATCCCAGCAGATCCCTTGGGAATATGACTGCACCTGGAGTGTGAATCAGAGGGTTTACATTGTGTAATGGAGCAAATCAAAGTCTTTTTTTTTTTTTGGAGGATTTGAAAACTTAATATGCACAGTGAAATAATGCCAAGTCGAATTTCACCTTGCCCATCCAATCTCTAAGATACCCACCACAGAAAAAAACCCCTGAGAGTCTTTGCTCTTGAGCTGCCTTTCCAAAGGGATTAATCTGATTTATTCCACGGAATCTCTAAGTTGCCATCCAAAGCCATCTCGTGTTTTGGGAAGGGATGTAAAATCGTGGCAGAAATTTTCCTGGTGGTGTCTCCTCCCAGGTAAATCAACTCACTGAGTTATATTTAGCAGGGAGTGAAGCTCCTGAACTCGGCAACAAATCTGTCTGGGCTTTCAGGGGGGCTTGGGAATGATGAAAACCGATGCCCTGAATGCAATTGGTTTGGTTTTGTGCTCTCTGGTTTCATAAACTCTTGAAAATTGCTATAAATAGAGCAGGCACAATGCAGCAGAACCAGGGGAGAGCACAAACCTCTCCTCTGGATTTTCCAGTTCCGTGCACATTGTCTTTGAAATGCTCCTTTCAAATGTGGATTATTCGTTGTATTCCTGTCACCCTGAAGACAGGACAGGGAGCCAGGGGCTCTGAGGGCTTGTCACTCACTTTTGGGACAAGAAAAAAAAAAGGCTGAGGGAGAGGAACCTAAAGGGTGAAGGCAAATATTAACTGCCTAAAAAGCAGTGTTCTGACCCTTCCCTGTGTCAGTCATTCATCCTGTCCGTGGGGAAGGAACACACCTGACAAAAGCTGGATTTTATTGTCCCACCTTTTACTGTCAGGTGCTCCTAAATAACCTTTGCTGCTGCAGCTGCCAGGACTGAGCTGATAAAAGATGCTTGGATTCAGTTCATGGTCCCTTTTCTGGAGCCAGAGCAGTGGTGAGGCAAGGCTTCATCCCCTCTGAAGGGTGGAAAACAGAATTTAAAGCCTCGAAGTTTGGTGTGGTTTAATTATTAGGAAGCTGTCCTATCTGGATAAAATCAGAAATCAGAGAATAGTGGGCAGAATTTCTGGAATGTTTGCTAAATTGTGCAGGGCTGGATCTCTTCTGGGATTGAGACATCACTCTAGAAAATAAGGGATATAATCTCCTCTGTAGCCTGGTGTTTCTTGAAAATTAAGATGTAGTTCATGTCTTCTGTAGGCAGAACTGTCCTGAAGCCCTAAAAGAATAAAAGTGCTTTGAATAGAGTTAGGTTTCAGGCAAAAAAAAAAAAATAATAAAAATGAAATGTAATTAAAATGATGGGTAAAAATTATTCCTCCCCCTATTTCCATCAAGGCTTCCTTTTGACATTTGGCTCTCTGGTTATTTTCTGAAATTAAAAAAAAAAAAAAAAAAAAAAAAAAAAAAAAAAAAAATCCCTGTCCTGGTCTGCACAACTTTGAGGTCACTTCTTGGTGGGTTTGACATTCCAGGCAAGAACTGGTCCTTTGTGAGTAGCAGAACACATCTTGAGAATTAGATCAAGGTTTATTAAGGCTTTCAGCATCCCCTTCAAGTGCCAGAGGAGGTCGGGATGGCCCAGCCCTGCCTGGGGGTGCAATTTCTGTAATGGGCCTGGAGGAGGAAAGCAGGGACAACCTCTGGCTGTCCTCTGGCACCACGGCAGAGCCCCCGCCTCCCTCCACCAGGCACGACTCAGATTTTTATTAAGTGAGAGCTGCTCATCCCTTGGAACCTTTTATTTTACCTTAGAAACCTCTTTAGGCTCAGTTTCTCTGTTCATTCTCTGCTGCTGGGCTGGAGCTGGTTTTCCTAGGAAGTACAAATAATGTTAATTAGTGATTTTAAATTGCATCCATCGCTATTTCCACAGGTTTCCTTCATGGCCAGCTCCCTTTTTGATTGCACATCTTTGTGTAAAAATCTTCAAGAAATGATTCTGCAGGTAAATGATGACAATCATAAAGAATTATTCTTCAGGACCAACTTCTGCTTTAGCACCTGTAAATCCATGAACTCTCCTGGGCACATTGGATGGGGGCCGCCACAATTCCTTAAATTGATTTCTCACCTGGTGATCTCCAGGTGAGATTAATTAATTAATCTGAGTTAAACATTAAATAATTTATTTTTTTTTCTTTAAAATAATTAAAGAAAAAATATTTTGCGTGTTTAGTCTCACATGATCAAGACCTGAAACGATAAACTCTGCAAATCCCAAATTCAATTTAATATTATTGCTGAAAATTGCTTCCATTCTTTAAAATGTCCTGAAAAACTAGAAACAAATTCTCTAAGTGGCCTAAAAAAAAGAGACAGAACTGTGCTGGGAAAAAGCCCCATGTATTTGCATAAATAACACATTAAAAATGCCTGCCTCAATTCTCAAAACCAAACTGAATTTTAATACGTGTCTAAATTAAAAAAATAAAAAGAAAAATGGTGCAGTTAGTTATTATTTTGAGTAGATGGAGAAACACTTGTGAATCTTGCACAGGCATTAATAAATAATAATAATATTCAATGAGCTTGTTTTATTGTCTAATTTTCTGTTTGTCATGCAGGGTGTTCCCCCAGCTCCTGAGACACCCAGCAGAGGCTTTTGCTGGGGTCATGACTTTAAGAATTTGCTTTTATTTTTGCCCAAAACATCTGGTTTACATGCTCACCTTCACGCCAGGTGAGAAATGGCAGGAGGAAAAACTCATTATCTGTGGAGCTGTGCTTGGTTGTTTGTCCAGGAGCCGTGGCCTGTACAAATTATTGCGTGCCCTTATTGGAAAAGATGGATATTGCCAACTGCAGGGGGCTGGAGCGACACGCTCAGCTGAGGAAGGAGTGTTTGTGGCAATAAAAATGTAAAGATTGCATCCTAACAGCTTCCCTCTGTGCAGGGGGAGAAGAGGGGGCTGGAGAGGAAGGGTTGGGGCAGTGGAATAATCCAGGGGTTTGTTGGAGCAGAGGCTGTGGAGGCAGAATTGGAGCTGGCTCGTGGCAATTGGGATTTCTGCTGCAGAAACTTGGGGGGAAATGTGGGGGTTCAGCCCAGGTGATTGCAGAAATATTAGATTTGTTTGTTGGGAAATGTTGCAGTCCAGAATGCAGAGAATATTTCTCTGCATGTTTTAAAGGGTCCAAACCCCCTGACAAACACTGCCTTTAACCTTCCTGCATGGAAAGGGCTGCCCAGGCTTTGGGATGGAACAGAATTCTCAAAAATGTAAATCAGATGGTAGCATAGTGTGTCATTTATCACAGGGTGAGAAATGTAGATTTTGGGGTTTGTTAGGGTGGTAAGTAGATGAAGATGGAGGATCCTGGTGGGTTTTGGGCTCCCTCCTCCTCCTCCATCCCCTCCCTGCTCTGCAGTGTGGGGGGCTCAGGACCATTGGGCACAATTTGCCACAGTGCAGAGCGGTGTGAACAGAAATTGAGTTGTCATTGGTAGAAAAGCAGCAATAATGAAGGTTCTTGGTGCTCACTGGGTGAATTATCTGTAAGAGAACCTTGATCCCGTGTGCTGGGGCCTTTTGGGGTCTGTTCTCCCTCCCCTGAGCTGGGGTAAAGCCTGGAGTGCTGGGATTGCTGATCAGGAAACAATGAACAACCTGGGCAACAACCCAGAGCCCCATTCCCTTTTTTCCTACCAAGAACTTTTCCAAAAGGCCTCCCTGTCAGGGGTGAGACCCCTGGGAGTGGAAGAACTGCCACAGGAAACACTTTGTTGGCCAAGGAGAGGGTGGCCAAGGCAAGGAAATCACTTGAAGGGCAGTGATTGGCAGTGACTGAGGCCAAGGGTTTGGAACTCACAGGGTTTGGAACAAACCCTCAAAGAATTCCTTGGAAGCTCTCTCCTCCCTGCATGTGTTGTCTCAGCCATGATCCCAGCCTTCCCCAGATTTTGTGTTCCTTTGTTCCACATTCCCATGCTCTGCTCAGTCCCGTCCCACAGGACCTGGCTCTGGGAATTACTGGAATTCCATGAAAACCTCTTCCATCTTGACTTTAGAGAAAAAACTGCAGGGGAGAGGATTGGGGCAGGAAGAAGCTCGGATTGATAGCAAAGGTAAGGGTTTCATTCCTAGTGGCTGAAATAATTAATTGTGTTTATCTTTACAATCAGCTCTTCAAATTTCATTTTGGATCAAGCAAAATAAGCCAGACTTTCAGTTGATATTACCTTTTAAATTGTAGCTCTTGATATCCTTGTATTTATTCATTTCATGTAATTTCAGGACACAACATCATAATGGAAAAAGTGCTCTTGTTGGCAGCTTTTATTGAACTTAATGTCTCTGTACTAAATTCAATTTAGGATTTACTCCACTTTGAGCAGTTTGCACCCAGAATCTCATATTGTGGAAAACTTCTCATTTTGGTGATACAGGTATTTCCCTTGTTAGCTGCAGCCCATGTTTTTTGGTTTTTTTTTTTTTTAATGTTTTGATGGAATGAATCAGTCCAGAGGCCAAAAATTCTGCTTTCAGCTTCCATTTCACTTCCTGCCTCAGGAATAAATGTCCAGCTGCACAGAATGTAAACCAGCCAGGCCACAGGAAAGGTTTTCATCGCCAGGAGCTGCTGGAGCTGTGGCAGGGCAGCCTCGTGCCTGATTTTCACGTGTCTCAGCTGAAGGGCTCGAGGTGACCCGGAGCAAACTCAGCCCTGGGATAACCCAAGGAATGAGCACTCGGATCCTGGTTATTCCAAAACGCCCAGGGTGTAAAAGCCAAACTTTTTTTAATCCAAAATTGTTTGGGGCAGCCCGAATTTGGTGCAGACAAGGACTGGGAGGAGAGGTGTTCACCCTGCTTGGCTCAAAGAGGAGGTTTTGCTGAAATTCCCATTTATTAAATGGACACAAAGGATATCTTGAAATTTACAGTGCCACAGAATATTTCCTTCAGTTCTGCACCTGTGCTTTTCGTTCCCATTGCACCTTTCAGGAGTTTAAGAGGACAAATCACCTCCAAAATTTAGGGAAAAAGTAGAAAAAACAATGAGAAGTTCATAATTTAACAAAGGAGAAAACAACAAGAGTAGAAAAACTAAATCCGAATTATCCCTCCCTGATCAAAATATCCCTTACTCTCCAACAGGCAAAACCAAACAGATTGGGAAAACTTTCTTTGCCTATTTGAAATTTGAATAATTTCCGTATTAACGAGAGCGTAATTGTGTTTCAAATTACAAAAACTTCAAATCATTTTTTGTTCCACGGTGGGAAAAGTCCTTTGGGGGTGTGGATTTTCTCCCTTTCCACCAGTGGGATGTTTTATAGGATTCCTTTCTCTCTGCCTCAGCCGGGCTGGCTGAGTCACTGTGTTTGCAGTTGGAGGGAGTGGGCAGGGAGAGCTGCAGGAAACGGGATGTGAAATATGAAATATCCCCACGGAGCCACTGCAGAACTCAGCAGCTGCTCCTCCCAGAGCCAACCACAGATTCCACACCCGACCCCACAAACTTCACAGCTGCCACAAGCTGTGCCAGCAAAGGTTCCCACGTGCAGAGCTTTTGATGGAATTTTGGGAGAAATTCCTGCAGGAAATTTTTTTTTTTTTTTTTTTCATGTAAAATTCTCCAAACCTGGCACAGCTGCCCAGGGCAGTGAGTCCCCATCCCTGGAGGGATTTAAAAGTTGTGGAAATGTGGTTTTTGGGGATATGGGTTTGGCAGTTCTGGTTCACTCGATGGTCTTAGAGGGGAGTTTTAAGGTTTTTAAGGCTTTTCCCACCTTAATGATTCCCATTCTGTGGGGTAAACCAGCCCTGGGCGCATTCCAGCCGTGAGTAAAATCTCTTTTTGACAGTTGTGAGGATGTAAAACTGGAGTAGAAATTTAAACCCTTTAATAAAATGATTTCCAAGGGACTTTTTTTGGGGAACTTCATCCTCAGTTTGGCCCCAGTGAGGCTTTGGGAGGTGGGAGCAGAAACAGAATTATTCTGAATAATTGGTTCACATGGAAATGATGAACAGCTGTGGAATTAATTTCTTCCTAAAACAAATCAGTGCAGAGTGTGAATTCAGAACACAGCGAAGATTGGTGGCTTCCCTTGGTTATTTGTTTAGTTTGGTTTATTTTTCCAGAAATTTCTATCCATACATTTGAGGACAAAACTGTACCTCTGGGAACTCCAGGTACAATGCACAAAAAAATGAATTTTTAAGTGGGAAATAATAAGAGTAATGCATCATTACTGACTACCCCAGTGCAAATTTATAGCAGCTTCATTTCTAGCCATTAATAAACAGGCTAAATATTAACATTAATTTCCCTGGAATATAGGTTATAATTGAGTTATTAATGAATTATATTATTGAGTTGTATCCTGAACACCCAGCATCCCAAATGTGGTATTTAATTGTAAATTACTGCCTCGTTGCTCCCATATTTTTAAAAAGCAATCAATATTTCACAGTTTCTGTGGTTTATAGCTCACACTTTGGGGTTTTCACCACCTATTTTTGGAAAACTTCCTTTTGTTAGAACCCTGTTGCTCACTCTAAGTTGGGGTTTTGATGGAATGTGTAAGAACTAAAAATGGGAGGGGTAAGAGTTTAATGCTTCTTGAAGTGCTGTGGAATTCTTGGAAGAATCCCATCCCTTGTACCAGAGGCCTTCATGCATGATCCCAGCATGGTTTTTATATGGGAAAAGGCAGGAATGGAACAGCTGCTTCATTCCAGGCACTTGGGCTTTTTGGGGAATGACAAACTGATTACCTCTGGCTGCTAAGAGTGGGATTTTAACCTGCTGGATAATTTGCTTTTAATATTTCCCTATTTATATAAATGTGTATCACCTTAAAGCCCAGCCCCTCGAATTCCTCCCCAACATCCCATCCAGCCCTGCTCTCTTCTGGTCAGAAGTCTGGAAAGTTGGCACAACTGACCCTGAGATTTCATCCAAAGAATATTCTGAGCAGTGGAGTGTCTGTTCTTCAGGCCTGAAAACCAGTTTCCAAGTTTCTAAGGTTCTGCTTTTCTAATGTTTAGGTTTTCTGAAGCTTATTCCCATAAACACCAAGACACTGTTTTTGTAAGGTATTCATGTTGTGAATTCTGTCTGTGGGAGGGATTTCTCTTGCTGTCCCTCTGGTTTGACCAGTGTGGCTGGAGAGGTTTGCTTTTCTTTCACCAGTCACAGTGGTCTGTGGAAATAAGGGGAATGATCCCCAAAAATAAATTCATTCTCAATGCAGCCTTTGAGAGAAAAAAAATCACAGGAGTCTGTGCCATGTGTTGTATCCCACAGTGATCAGAGATCCCAGCTGCAGGAATACTGGGGAGCAGGAGGAGCAGCTTGTGGAGCTCAGACCTCAATAGTCTTCATTTTTCTCTTCTTCCTTAAGCAATTACAGAGCTGAGGTCGCTGGAGGAATAGAGGAGAATGGGGAAAGGAGATGGTTGTAGTCATAAAAGTTGAAGGAGAGGCACGACTTGTTTTATTGATGTGAAATTCCCTGGATGCCCAAGTGACTTCACTTAGGAGAAATCTCGGTGCTGTTGCAGAAGGGGATATTCTAAATGAAATGATCCATCTGTAAAGTGCTAAAAATACATTTCCTCTCTGGTGAGTTCTTTAGCTCTGAGGTCTCTGGCTTTGGGAAATTGCCTGTGAAGCTCCTGTTGTCTGCACCACCTCTGTTCCTTAAAATCGGGGGATTATGAGGGAAAGCAGCATTTTCCTTGGTTTTCCATTTTGCAGGGAAGGTTGTTCCCGCTGTTCTGCACCTCAGGATCTGTTTCCCCAGAACACAGACAAGGGAAACCATGCTGACACAGCAAGGAGACCTGGCTGTCGTTGCAAAGGTGTTGGTGTTGTGAGACTTTATTGGAAACCTGGGAAAATTCGTGTCCTGCCTGAGATCTGTCCCCAGGGAGTACAAAATAACTCCGAGACACAGAGGGAGAACAGAGCACCCCAAAGATGTTCAGAACACCTCCTCAGAGGTTTCCTGCCTTTCTCCAAACACCAGCATATTTTAGGATGCAGTTTAACACTGCTTTTCCCCTCCAGAAATACCGAGCTCCTTTTTTTTTTCCCCAGTTAAGCTTTTGATTTGCTGTATAAAATAAATACCCCTATATTCCAATGACAACAGAGATGGATAAATGGACACAGTGGCACTTAGAGAGGCTCCTTCTCTTTTAAGAAGCCTCAATTCCCTTTCTGAAGCCACTGGGGCAGCACGAGGGTAAAGCTGCCTCTCTCATCATCTCTCTCTCCAGGTTTCCCCTGTGCTGCTGAAAGGTGGCAATTAATCCTTGAACAAAGATTTCTTGCTTGCCCCAGGTTCCTGCTGGCCCAGTCACACCAGAGCCATTTCTAGCTGGGAAAATCTGAATTTGTTCTGTTATTGTCTCCCAGTATTATCTCCCAAACAGGAATTTCTCTGTCATTTTGAGGAGGTGTTTCTCATTCCATAACCACGTCCCTGAGGACAGAGAGCCAATAGTGAGCCTGAATTCCCTGAAGCAATTTCCTTTCATATCCATATCCTCTTCTCCTTCTGCTGGTGCAATCTGGAGGTGGAGATGGATAAAAGCTACTCTGCTACAGGTTCCTCTCCTGCCAGGGCAGGAGCTGCTCTCTGTTCTTTATTTCTGGTGTTTTCACCAATTTGTTATTTCACAGTTTATTGTATCTGTCTCTTAGGCTATAAAAGTTTCTCCTGATATCCATCCTAACTTTTTCTCCTCATTTCATTTTTTCCCCCCTCCTCCCATTTCTATTTTCTTGCAGCTTGAAAGTAGAGAATGACACACCTGTAGCACTCACAGGGAAGAGTCTTTCTGTGAAAATAACAAATTGAGGAAGCTTCACGTACATTTTAACTTCTAAATCCTTAGACAAGATAAATCTGGGTATGAAACACAAGGCTGCTGGACAAAAGAGCAGGCTGATGCTCCTGGTGGCCCTTGAATTTCTCTGAGACTCCCTGGCTGAGGAATGGGAGAGAAATTAATCTCACAACTGTTGGCTGCTCTGTGGGTTTTGTAGGCTTCTTATTTTTTTGGTGGTGTGTGGCTATTTCAGATAGCACACGACACAGGCTCTGTGATCAGAAGGTTAAAAAATGACTTTTTATTAGGAATGGTTCTTCTTTATATACATTTTATACAGACCAATGCGATTGGTGAAACAAAGGCAAACCTCTTCAATCCCACATTGGTCAAACCAGAGGGACAGCAAGAAGAAATCTGAATAACATAAATATTATCACAAAAACATTTTATCATATTTATCACATTTCCCTGGGAAAGAACATCAGAAAACCAAACCATCAGGCCTGAAACCAGACTGCAGTTGTGTGTGACAAACATTTGCTGTCAGTGTGGTTCCAGCAGGTTCCATGATGTGATATAAAACCCAGAAGTTGCAGCAGCATTTCGGGCAGCCCTGCTCGCTCCTTTCAGCATCACTCAGGGGTTGGCAGCTGTCAAACCCCCAGAGATGGCTCCTGACCGTGCTGGGAGGGAGCAGAGTTGATCCAGCTGGAAAAGGGAGCTGGAGGAGAGGCCCCCAGCCCGGAGCCTTCCTCTGGGTCCCTTTGGGAAGGGGCAGAGCTGCCTTGGGAGGTGATGGCTGGAAGCCACCAGAGCCGTGGGGCTGTGGCTGCTCAGCAGGCAGCAACGGGTTAACAAGCACTGAGAGAGCGAGGGGGAAGAACTCAAAGCCCAAAAGGAATTTCTCAGCCTCTCCTGCAGCCCTGTGTCTCCAGCCTTAGCTCTTGCCCTGTTCCTAGCGCTGTGCTCAAGCCCAGAGCACAGCCAGGCTGGAGAGCAGCAGCTCTGGTGTCCCTCACCGAGGCTGCAGCTGAGCATCCTCCCTCCCTGGCACCTGCAGACACTCAGGACAGGTGCCAGAGCAGGTGGGCACTGCCACCAGCACGGCGGGGCAGAGCTTTGGTGTTTTCTAGGCCTGAAGTTTCTGAGTTTCTGGACTCAGTCTCTTCGTGGTGTTTGGGTTTCAGAAGACCTTGTTCCCACAGACTTGACATAAACATCCCAAGTGTTATTGTAACGAGAGTGATGTTTTGCATTCTTTTCTGTGGGATGGACTCGTCTCTATCCATCGCTTTGGGCCAATGGTTAGAAGAGTTCTGGCACTCTTCTAACCAATGAGAGTGGCCTGTTCCAAAAGGTATATAAGGAGGGCAGTTGCTTTAATAAAGTAGAGTCAGATGCAGTTTTTTATAACGAAGTCTCATGTCGTTTGTTCATCGCCCACAGCGACACTTTGGTGTCTCCCACCCTCCTGTGCTGACTGCAGGCACTGCCAGAGGTGCAGGACATCCTCCTCCCTCCCTCTCTTCCTGCCTGGTTGTCTCTGGAAAGCTTTCCAGGGAAAATGTGGCAGTGAAACTGGGCCCTGGTGCCACCCTCCTTGCTGTGAGTGCTGATTTTAGGAAGTTTGTACAGTTGTTCAGCTGTTCCTGCTCCAAACCTCCTCTGGCCTGGGGTCAGATGCACACCCGGCTTTTACTCAAAGGCATTTTGCAATTTTAGTTCAATAACAGCTCTGAGAAATCTCTTTATTCTCATGGAAAACCTTGATGCTTAAGGTAAATGTAATTTTTTTTTTCACTAAAAAAATAAAATATTATTCTGTATTAAACTTCTGCAATGATCTCCCTGAAAGGAGGTCGTGGTGAAGAGGGGCTCAGCCTCTTTTCCCAGGAAACCAGTGACTGGAAAATGGGAAATGGCCTCACAGGGAAAGCCTAGGCTGGTTGTTAGGAAGATTTTTTTTTTGCACTGGAAGAGTGATCAAGCTTTGGAACAGGCTGCCCAGGGAAGTGATGGAGTCCCCATCCCTGGAAATGTTCAAGGGGTTGAAACTTTTCCTGGTTTAGGCAGGGTGGTGGTCAGTCAAAGGTTGGACTTGATCTTGAAGGCCTTTTCCCACTTTAATTTCCTTTAATTTCATGATTCTGTGACTTGTTTCTTTGCAGAACTAACAATCCTGGTGCTGCTGGTCTTGGAGGCCTTTTCCCACTTTAATTTCCTTTAATTTCCTGATTCTGTGATCTGTTTCTTTGGAGAACTAACAACCCTGGTGTTGCTGACACTGAAATTCCCTCTCTTTGTCCTTCCCTGAATTCCTTCCCCCTGCTTCCTCTCTAAAGTGTGATCAGCACCCCAGTTCCATGGAGATTTTCTCACCCACCTCTTTGTGGGGATTAAAACTGAGATTCCAGCTCATACCTTCCTCCAGGAACTGAACCACTCTGCTCTCATGTGAAATCACAAATAATAACTCGTGTACAAAACATTTCTGTTTGGCTTTAGCCAGAAGCAGGGCTGTAAAATATCCCCTGGCTCTGGGGAGAGCTCGGTGTCCTGAGGAGCCTTGGGGCCAGCCCTGGGGGAAACGTTTAGGGGAGTGGAAACCTTCAGGAAATGTGTCTGGGAGTAAACAGGTTTCAAAAGAGACAGAGCTGCCACAATTTCAGCTTTGAGCTGTGAACACTGTAAATATAAATTGCCATTATAAAATGCAGTACTTGTGATTTCCAGGAGTTTAGCTTTCCTATTTTATCCTGCTGTTTATACCCAACCAGGAGCTGGAGTGATATAAAAATACATAGATTCACTCAAATGCTCACTAATACACTGTTTAATTCAAATTGTCCTTAAATAGCTGCCTAAATTCTATTTAATTTTGTTATTTTTGGATTTATTGCTGCTTTAGTTCATAAAGCTGCTGGATTCCAAAATCTGAATTACAGCCCTTCTCGTGTTTTTATTTTTTTACTACAATAAGTTGTATACAAGTATTCTTGATTACTTTCCTTTAGGTCCTCGTGAAATAATAAAGTAACAGCTTTTTATGCTCTATTTAAATTTTGAGTGCCAGCCAAGCTCTGTCTCTCCCTGTTTTAGCATCCATTTAAAGTGAATTTTGTAATCAGCTCTGCCCTGCACATCATAAAGCCTCCCCTCACTATCTCTGCTGGTAACTCCAGAGATTTCCAGGCTGGGAAATTGTTGGTCATGCTTCCCCCAAAAATCCAGCCCTTAGGAAATTCCTATCCCCTGATCCCAAGATTCCAGGAGCAGAAGGTTCCCTGGAATTTCCAAGGGCAGAATTCAAGGAGCTTGGAAAACTTTCTCTGAATATTGACACGCTCCACAACCTCAAGAACTTCTCTTTCTGGTAAATTTATTTGGTTGATCTTAGGCTCGTTTTCCCTCTGAATGGTCTCTTACTTTTCAATAAAAGCCCTAAAAGGACAAGATTTAGTTTTAAGTCCTAATATTAGCTGAACACCAGACTCCTGTTGGTTTAAAAGGACCTTTCACCCTTCTTGGGGCTCCTCATGATGCCAGTGTTTGCTCTCCTGGCAGCACTCTGCCCAAACTTGGTAGTACTTCCAATTCAAGTCATATGAGGTAAAAAATAAAGCAGAGTGACTCTGGACATCAAACCATGGCTGGGGTGATTCAAAGGATGGGGTGGAAATTGCAGAACTCAGAGTAACCCCATTCTGAGAAATTCAAAGCAAACAAATAGATGGAAAACTAAAATTCCCCTTTGCACATTCTGGTTTTTTTTTTGGTTCTATTCCCTCATTAACAAGGGGCTGATGTTGCAAATGAAAAAGGTGGATTATTGCTGTGAAAATAATCCCTGCAGAAGAGGCACCCAGCTCCATTCAGCCCCCAGAAATGGGGCTGGAAAATGAAAAAGCAGCAGCAGGGAGAGCACAGCACTGGGAGCTGGGTTATTGTGCTCACATCTGAACGTTGTCGAGGAGTAAGAGGCAAAATGTGATTTCTAAACCTCTCCAGAAGCCTGTGCTCTTCAAATGGATTTGTTTCAGGGGGCACTCCAAAGTCTGCATCCCCACAACGACTCCCTAACCCCCTTATTATGCTTTAATATTATATCCAGGGTTTTATTTGTAACACTTTGATTTTTCCTGTATTTTCTGAGATGCTTCCACGTTAAAACTTACCTCACTTTTAATATTGTGGTTGATACTTAAGTTTTGGGGGTTTTTTTCCCCAGGCTTTGTCTTTTAAAGAACAGCTCCAAAATTTCTCATCTGGCTGATGCAGTAAAGTTGAATAGATATGAAATTTCTCCTCCTGATCTTTTTTTTTTTTCCAGCAGAACTCGTAGCAAATCTTCCTTTCCAAGGTCAGTTCCCTCCTTTTTTAGGTACCCAAACCTCGGGAAGTCACCCTTAGCAGACCTTCAGGGGGATTTTTGTTGCTTTTCTCTTTGCTCCAGCACAGTTTTGCCTGGGCTTATCCACCTGAGGACATGAAATCTGTTCTAGAGAATAGATTGAATAGAATCTATATGTGGCAGTTCTTCCACTCCCACGGCTCTCTCCCCCATATGGGGAGGCATTTTTGCAGAAGTCCTTGTTAGGAAAGAAGGAAAATGGGACTCTGGGTTGTTCCCCAGGTTGTTTATTGTTTTTTTATCAGCAATCTCAGCACTCCAGGCTTTACCCCAGCTCAGGGGAGGGAGAACAGACCCCAAAAGGCCCCAGCACACGGGATCAAGGTTCTCTTACAGATAATTCACCCAGTGAGCACCAAGAACCTTCATTATTGCTGCTTTTCTACCAATGACAACTCAATTTCTGTTCACACCGCTCTGCACTGTGGCAAATTGTGCCCAATGGTCCTGAGCCCCCCACACTGCAGAGCAGGGAGGGGATGGAGGAGGGAGCCCAAACCCCACCAGGATCCTCCATCTTCATCTACTTACCATCCTAACAAACCCCAAAATCTACATTTCTCACCCTGTGATAAATGACATACGATGCTACTAATTGATGTTTTTGACAATTCAGTTCCATCCCAAAGCCTGGGCAGCCCTTTCCATGCAGGAAGGTTAAAGGCAGTGTTTGTCAGGGGGGTTCAGACCCTGCAGAACATGCAGGGAATTATTCTCTGCACTCTGGGCTCCATCTCCATGGGATGACATGTGCTCTGGGGCTCAGCAGGGCTGACCCTCCTGAGCAGGGAGGGTTAAAACGCTCCGGGTTCTGCTGGAGCTCCGGGAACATCGCTGCCTGCTCCGACTGCTTCTCTTGCTCGAGCTGGTTTCATCCTTTGCCTTTTGAGTGGTTTTGTTTGAAGGGAAGGTCAGGCAGCCTCTGGTGCCCCAGCAGAGCAGGAGGGAGCTGCAGTGAGAGCGTGGCCAGAGCCACAGAGGCCGCCTGAAAGGGAACTTCTGACGGGAACAAAGGGAGCTGGAAGGACCCAGAGGTCTGAGCCACAACCCTTTGGAAACAAGAGGTCAGATCAAGGTTTCAGATTGTGTGTAGTTTTCTCCTGGCTTTGATGGAAAGTTCTTTTCGAGGCTGGCTGGCAGAAAGGGCTGGGAGTGAGGGGAGGGGTTGCAGCAGCAGAAGGTTTTGCTGCCTTCTCATCAGGGTTGCACGCTCTGCATCAGCCCCAGCCTTTCACCAGGCTGCTCTGAAGGCTGTGGAGAGGAGAGTAAATTATCCCCTTCAGTGACAAATCGACTGTGTGGGCAAAGGGCACGCACAGAAAATTAATTACAGCAGCTTCACCTCTGCAGGTTTCCTCCTCCAGCCCGGGGAAGGCTGAGCTGGAGCTGCCCAGACACCTCAGCGGGCTCTCATGTGGGGATATCCCACAAAAAATGGGGACAGGGGAGGATTTCCTGGAGCTGGGCACCTGAGGGGGCTCCACGACACACAGGGAAGCAGCAGCACTTGGAATGTTCACAAATAACCCAGTGGATCTGGGGGAACAGGCCAGAGAGTGCCTCTGGTTATTTAAAGATTCAAATGGTGGAACCGTGGAACGGTTTGGGTTGGGAAGGTTGGGTTCCAAACCCCTGCCAGGATTTCTTTCACCTGGTTTCATTTTCTGATGAGCTCGTTCGTATTCTGGTGAACAGAAGCTGTGAAATGCGTTCAGGTTTTCAGATTCATTAAGATTTACTCCAATTTTACATTAATTTTACTCCAATTTTAGTTTCACAGATGTTTTCCCCCTTTCCATGCCCTGTTTTCCTCCTTGACTCATGTGCTCAGTTGAAGCCCATGAGATCCTTGTGAGGACACAAATGCAGAAGCTGTAGGAAATCTAAAAATCATTAATTACACACTTTAATCAGAATAAAACCCCATAATCTGAAGAAATCTCCCCCTGCCATGGCAGGGACACCTCCCTTTCTGCAAGGTGTTCCCAGCCCCAGTGCCCAACCTGGCCTTGGACATTCCAGGGATGGGCACCTTGCTCCTCACAGGGAACAATTTCTTCCCAATATCCCACCTGACCCTGCTCTCTTTTGGTTTGAAGCCAATCTCACTTATCCTGTCATGTTAAAAAAAAAATAAAATAATAAAAAAAAAAATCTCTGGACCATTTGCAATTTCCATTTCTTTACCTTTTCTGCCTTATTTTTTCTGGCAGCATGGTTGCAGGAGGGTGATACTCTGACATTCTGCAAAGGACAGCAATTGGATTTTTTGCTGCTTCCAAATTGATTTGGGTTTCAAACATGACTCAACAGACAGACAAATCTTACTTAAACTTGTCAGATCCAGAATAAAACGTATCAGTTGATACAGAGTGACATTTTTAACTGAGATGTTTGATTTGCAAAAATGTTCTCAGTTCCAGCTTTTATTTTTTCCCCTCGTGAACTATAAAGGGAGTAGTTTTTGACATGTCTTTTCATATCTGAGTGGCAAACTATTGCCTTGATTGCTTTACCAGAGCAAGAGGTGGTAATAATTAAATAATGAGGCTTTAAATGTTTGTATTTTGTAAATGCAAGGGCAAGGCTTTAATTATTAAATTCAAATCAATAAAGCAGAATTACAAAATTCTGAAGGCTGACAGCGTTCCTGGGATGAGGCTGCACTCGATCAAAACACAAAACTGAGAGAAATTGTAAAAAAATTTCATAAAAAACCCGTGGCCCAAGAGCTGATTGTTTTTGAACCAGTGCAAAGCAAGGAGGATTATCCCAAAATCCATCCAGACTTCCAAATCCACTCCGTTCACTGCCTCAGAATCCTGGAATGTTTTGGGTTGGAAAGGAATATTAAACCCCATCCCATTCCTCTCCCTCCATGGACACCTCCCACCATCCAACCTGACCTGGAATATTCCCAGGATTGGGACGTTTTTGCCCCTTTTTCGTGTAAACCATGCCACTTTTTCCTTTCCCCCCCTCCCAAAGTCTTGCTTTTTGTGTTTTTTTTTATCCAAAGTCAGCACTGGTGCTTTTTGTGACGGCTTTCTGCCCGGAATTTATAAATTTTAATTAGCAAAGTTTGGAGGAGCTGCAGCAGCACAGATCCATAACCCTGCTGAGGCTGAGCAATGGCTGGGGGGGCTGGAAGGGTGGGTTCACTCCCCCACCAGCTCGGGGAAAATAAAATGGAAATCCAGACGTCAGCACCACAAATCTTGAGGAGAACTTGGTGTTATTAATGTCTGAAATGCCCCAAACCATGTGAATGAGCAGCAGTGACCTGGTTCTGTGAAAAAAAAACCAAAAAAACATCCCAAAACTGTACAAAAAAACCAACTCGAGCTGTTTTAATTGATTGTTCAGTCACCTGCAAATGATGCCCCTGGCTATGAAATGCAAATGGGCCTGGAAATGTTCTTGTTCCTGTGAGGAGAATTGGAATCTCAATAAGCTTGGCTTGAGGAGCCTCTCCTCTGCTCACAGTTATTTATACAGCCTGAATATATAGATTATTGTATAAATTATATGTCTTAAATGCAGATGTATCACCTGTTTGTATCACCCCCTCGGTGCCCATGGCAGGAAAACTGTGAAACCAGAGACAGGACTCTGCCACCATTGATTTTCCAGATTGCTCCCTCAAATCCTGGGATATTTGCTGCATGCTTGAGCATTTTGGGGGTATTTTCTCCAATTATTTCTTAAGCTCTCTAAATGATTCTGTTTTTCTTTCCTCCTCTGTGAGAAAATCTGATATTCTAATCTAATTTCACAATCTAATATGTCACTGTCAGGGAGATATTTCCCTTTAAGCCCTGCTCCCTTCCCTTACCCTACATCATTTTTCCCCACTTCAGCTCATTCATCAAACATTTATATGCAGTTTATGCACCTATTTACTCATCACTTAGCCAAATTTCACACCCTAACTCATCCTTCAGCCTTCAAGGGTTTACCCTAAAGGTTTATTGCAGCCCAGAATGGGATTGGATTGCTGGTGAAGAAGAGAGATTAATTTTTTCCGATTTCTGTCACCGTAACTACATTAGAACATCACCACTCTCATTTATCCAGTGTCAGTGCGTGGAGAATTGTGGCAAAAAGTGCAGAAATTGGTCTGTAGGGCTCGTGCTGCACTTTGGGCAGGAGTTGGTAATCTGAAGTGACATCCAGCTGAGAAAGAGCAAAGAGCAGCGGGCCAGAATTGCTGTGCCCGGGCAAAATCCCATTTCCTTCTTTGTTCTCTGGTTATTGCAGAGGAATAATCCTGCTCTGTGGGGCAGAACCCACACAGCTCACAAACAGGATTTCTGAGTGTGTGGGCCTGGGGATGGCAGAGAGAACTGGTGCTGCCTTGAGAGACTGAGACAGGAAATAACAATAATGAGCGTTTTTCACGGCTTTGAATTCATATTTCCACGTTCCCTTTGCTCCACTGGGGAAAACAGAGCCCTTCTGCATTTTGTTATCCCAGAGCTGCCCTGCTGGGCTGTACCCTCTGCTGTGCCCCATCCCAGCCCTATTCGAGGAAATCTTTGGTATCGACCCCAGCAGCGTGTGAGCAGCCCCATTTATTGATAGAATTCGTGTGAGCAGCCCCATTTATTGATATAATTCGTGTGAGCAGCCCCATTTATTGATAGAATTCATGATGAGCAGCCCCATTTATTGATAGAATTCATGATGAGCAGCCCCATTTATTGATAGAATTCATGATGAGCAGCCCCATTTATTGATATCTTTGTGATGAGCAGCCCCATTTATTGATAGAATTCATGACAGCAGCCCCATTTATTGATAAATTCTGTGAGCAGCCCCATTATTATTTGATGACACCATTATTGATTTGAGGCAGCCCCATTTATTGATAGAATTCATGATGAGCAGCCCCATTTATTGATATATTTGTGATGAGCAGCCCCATTTATTGATAGAATTCATGATGAGCAGCCCCATTTATTGATATCATTCATGATGAGCAGCCCCATTTATTGATAATATTCATGCATGAACAGCCCCATTTATTGATATCATTCATGATGACAGGCCCCATTTATTGATATCATTCATGATGAGCAGCCCCATTTATTGATAATATTCGTGCAGAACAGCCCCATTTATTGATAATATTCCTGCTCTGGAGCCAGGGGCTCCTGTGCTGAAGGAGGAGTGTCCAGCCTCGGGTCTGGGCCGTGCTCACCAAAGGGAAAATGTGATTTCTTTGGAACTCTGCAAATCTTTATTCCTGGCTGGGAACCAGTGGTTGGGGGCAGTGGTGTGTGGGCCACCTGCCAGTGTGGATGTGTTGCTGAAACCCCAGCCTGACTCTCTGGGGATGAAGGGAGGGAGCTCCTGTCAGTCCTTTCTGATTTTATTTAATTTCCTAATTTATCTATTTATTAATTTATCTATTTCATTTATTTATTTATTTATTTATTTATTTATTTATTTATTATTTATTTATCTATCTATTTATGTATTTATTTATCTATTTATTTATATATCTATTTATTTTATTTAATAAATCTATCTATTTAATTTATTTATTTAATTTATTTATATATCTATTTATTTATATATCTATTTATTTATTTATCTATCTATTTTATTTTATCTATCTATCTATCTATCTATCTATTTTATTTATATATCTATTTATTTATTTAGCTATCTATTTATTTTATTTATTTATTAATCTATTTATATATTTATTTATATATCCATTTATTTATTTTATTTATTTATTAATCTGTTTATTTATCTATCTATTTATTTATTTATCTATTTATTTTATTTATTAATCTATTTATTTATCTATTTATGTAATTTATTTATTTATTTATCTATTTATTTATTTTTTTATTGTTTATTTACCCCTCTTTATTCCTCCTTGCAGCTCTTGCCCGTTCTCCTTGCTCCAGTGTTTTTTTCCTCTGGCTCAGGTTTGTGTTGCTGTTGTTCCCTGTGGGTTTCATTTTTTTTTTTTAATTTTTTTATTTCTCTTTTCTGTGCTGTTCCTCTCTCTCCAAAACAGCATCTCCTGCTGCTGTGTGCTCGCTCACCTGGGCTGAGTGGGGAGAAATGAGGTTCAAAAAAGCAGGGAAATGTTGTAAAGCTTCACAGGTGTGCTGCTCAAACATCAGCCCTGCCAGCTGGATTTCATGTCTGGACAGTGCTTTGATTTATTTACTCATTTATGGGTTGGTTTCCAAACCAGGAACTGCCCAGCCAAGCTCCCAGCTGATTCAAAATGTGACTTTCCCTTCCCAAAAACAGGGAGCAAAAAGGAGAACTTGGTGCCAACGCTTGTCTTGTGTTGATGTAAATAAAATAAATTTTAGCACCATATTTAAAGGAAAAAAAAAAACCAAGAGGGATGCAGGCCTTTGTGTTAAAAATGGTGATTTCAATTTCATGTTTTTGTTTTCACCCACAGTTGTTGGGGAGAAAGAACATTGTGGAGTTGGGCAGAACATTCTTCAGGGATGGACAAGTAGATTTCAGGTGAATTTATTCCCTCATTTTATTTATTTAGAACAGGATGAATTCAACCTATCACGGAATGTTGGCCACAAACTTTTCTCTGGGATATCTTTAGTAAAAAAAAAAAAAAAAAAAGAATTTGTGAACAAAGAACAAATTATAGCATAGTTTGGTTTATCTCTCTTTTAGAGGAGACTGCACCATAAATAAATACATTTAAACCATTTCTAAGGTAGTCACAGTAAAAGTTTAAAGGTTCAGAAACAACTGAGCTACTTTTACATATTTGCACTTTTAGATTTTTCACTTGTTTGCGTTAAAACAGCCTTAAAGCTGTTCCTTTAGCACAAAGCTTTTTATATCTCTTTAGGTCAGCTCTTTACCTCCTCAATTTGGAGGTTTTGATCCCTTGTAAAGCACTGGCCATAAATGAGAAAATATGGTCCTTTCAGTGGTGACCTGGGAAAGGGGATTTTAAAAGGCTCTGTTAAACTTCTGAGCCTGGAATTTCTAAAAAAGACAGATAAATAAGAGAGCTGGGGAGTGCAAATCAAAGAGTGAGAGGTTGGTGCTGCTGGCTGCCAGGGATGCTGAATGCAGCCAGGCTGGAGGGCAGGGAGGACAATAAATAAAACACCAGCACGCTGAAGAAGAAGGATTTTATTTTGATTTTTGTTATTTACATCGATTAGGGGTTGCATAATGAGGTTATTACTTTTCTAACTTTACTGGTTAAACCAGAAGTTTATTAAATGATATTTTTTCCAGAAGAATGCAAACAAGTTTTTGTTCATTTTATGATTTGTGGGGATCTGGCTACGGTTATGTAAATTTTCAGAAGGTTTTGAATTTCAAGGTGACAGGTGGGACTGCCTGGGATGGTGGAAATTGTCCCAGCCATGGCAGGGGTGGAATTGGAGCATTCTAAGGCCCTTCCCAGCCCAAACCTCCTGGGATTTGGGGATTCTCTGTCCTTCAGGGAGGAGTTTGGGTTCCCAGAGCTCCCATCAGATTTAGTATCAAAAACTGAGAGCCTTAAAGCTTTCACTGGGCCTGGAATTGTCCCCACTGTCCCAAGCCCTGTCCAGCCTGGTCTTGGACAATTCCAGGGATCCAGGGCAGCCCCAGCTGCTCTGGGAATTCCTCTCCACTCTCATAGGGAGGAATTCCTTCCCGAATCCCACCCAGCCCTGCCCTCTCTCCATGGCAACCCATTCCCCCTGCATGGAAAACTGAGAGCCCCTTGCACACCAGCAGGAATCTTGCTGGGATTCCAGGATTTCTCAAGAAACATGGAATGGCTGCATCTTCCATCCCTAAAATGAGAATTTTAGGAACCAGGCCTTGGACAATTCCAGGGATCCAGGGCAGCCCCAGCTGCTTTGGGAATTCCAGCCCAGCCCCTGCCCACTCTCCCAGCCAGGAATTCCTTCCCAAAATCCCAGGGAACTTCCCAGGAGATCATGAGATGACAGAAAATGAGAGACCTTGGTGCTCCCTGCCCTAGGGCTGTGCCTCCAGCAATCCAGACCTGCTGTGCCATCGGGGAGCTGACTTTTGGATGGAGTTTTATTGTCCATGGACAAGTGGGAACAGCTTCCCACTGCCAGGGGGCAGGGCTGGCTGGGATTTTGGGGAGGAATTATCCCTGGGAGGGTGGACAGGGGCTGGGCTGGAATTCCCAGAGCAGCTGGGGCTGCCCCTGCATCCCTGGCAGTGTCCAAGGCCAGGTTCCTAAAATTCTCATGTTAGGGATGGAAGATGCAGCCATTCCATGTTTCTTGAGAAATCCTGGAATCCCAGCAAGATTCCTGCTGGTGTGCAAGGGGCTCTCAGTTTTCCATGCAGGGGGAATGGGTTCCCATGGAGAGAGGGCAGGGCTGGGTGGGATTTGGGATGGAAATTCCAAAAATTGAATTTGAGAGTGGGGAGGGGCTGGGCTGGAATTCCCAGAGCAGCTGGGGCTGCCCCTGGATCCCTGGAAGTGCCCAAGGCCAGCTTGGATGGGGCTTGGAGACGTCCCTGCCCATGGAACTGGATATTGGTTTGTTTTTGGGGTATTTTTGTTTGTTTGTTTGTTTTTTTTAATGTCCCTTCCCACCCAAACCATCCCATGATTTTAAGCTGCCCGCTCTCAACAGTAAGATCAGGTCACGTTTCAAGGTATAGATGTTATTGTTTAGAAGTAAAAACTAAAATATTTTGGTTTTGTGCCTTTAAATGAACCTTTAACATTCCATCTCTTTAATTAAGAAGGGCAGAAACCCAGGAATTCTTCAGGGGAAAGCAAGAAGACACAGCTTGATATTTCCAAAGCGCTCAAAAATTTAGGAAGCTTAATAAGTAACAAAGCAGAAAATAGATTCCCTCTGCTCCCATTTATTTTCTTTATTTTCCCCAATCTTGGGATCCTCCAGAGTTTCCAGGGAAGGCTGGGGAGCAGTGACCAAACTTTTCCTGGCTGCCTCCAGAGCCCCAGCCGGAGGGCCCCGGGGATCTGGAAATCACAGAGTGGGAGCAATAAAAGCTGCAGGAAAATTCACTTCAGAGTTCCTTTGTGGAAATGATGAGTGCTGAGTCTTGCAGCAAAATTCACATGAATTGTCTCTTGACTTGGATTGAGTCAATTAAAGCTACTTAATTAGTGCAGTTAGTAATCATCTGCTAAAATTACAGATGTTCTTTGGTGCCTGGGTTTGTCTGTTTTCATAACATTTTAAAGGCATTTTTAAAAATGTCCCTGTGCAGATGGATTTGGTTAAGCATTTTCTTTAAGTAGCTTTTGCAACAAAGGACAATTTTAAAATGTTTTAATATCTGAGACTTCTTACAGCAGTATAATTTCTGTTTTTCTACATTTTTATGGTTCCTGCTTTGATTCTTTGTTGTCCCTCACGGTTCAATCTTCTAAACTCTGAGACTTGCATCCCTTTTTTTGTTTGTTTTCCCAATTAATTTATTAACCATGAAAGGCCAGCAACTTTCCTTGTGGGAAATGTTATTTAATGCACCAGACTGAACTCTGAGATTGCACTTTGATTTTGAAATAATCTGCTCCCTCTTGGAAGGAGATACAGGGCCAGGAAAACTGAAAGACATAATCAAAATAAAATTTTTAAAAAAATCAAACATAAACCTTGTGAAAAAAGGAAGCAGATCCTGTAAATTCCCTCTGGAAGAGCCACGCCAAAGGGACAGCAGGCTCAGGACTGCCTGGGAAATTGGGATTTTCCAGGAGACTCAACCCTGTGCCAGAGCTTTGGGATATTGATCCCTCGGAAGTTCTGGATACACCTCAGAAGGTTTTGTCACTTAGCAGGGATCCTGTCACTGTCCCCAGGCTGGAGCTTCACAGGGAACATTCCCAGCAGGATGCTTGCTTTTCTCTGCTCAGGATGTTTTTCCCTGCTCAGGATGGTTTTTTTTTTCCCTGCTCAGGATGTATTTCCCTGCTCAGGATGGGTTGTTTTCCCTGCCCAGGATATTTTTCCCTGATCAGGAAGTTATTTTTTCCCTGCTCAGGATGTATTTCCCTGCTCAGGATAATTTTCCCTGCTCAGGATGTTTTTCCCTTCCCAGGATGTTTTTCCCTGCCAGGATGCTTTCCCCTGCTCAGGATGTTTGTTTTTCCCTGCTCAGGACGGTTTTCCCTGCCCAGGATGTTTTTCCCTGCTCAGGACTTTTTTCCCTGTTCAGGATGTTTTTCCCTGCTCAGGATGTTTGTTTTTCCCTGCTCAGGATATTTTTCCCTGCTCAGGATGTTTGTTTTTCCCTGCTCAGGATGCTTTTCCCTGCTCAGGATATTTTTCCCAGCTCAGGATGATTTTCCCTTCCCAGGAGCTGATCCCCAGCACACAGAGCACTGACTCCTGTTCAGCTCTGGGCTTGGCTCTGCCATGACAAATCCCTCCCCTTCTGACTTGCTCACATTTGTCGAGCAAGTGGAAATCCAAAATATTGCCAGAATTATTTTCAACCCGAGCATTTGTTTTGACAGTATTGAAAAAAACCCAAAAAACAAACAAAAAAACCCCCAACAACCCCCCCCCCCTAAAAAAAAAAAACAAAAAACAAAAACAAAAACAGGAGGAGAAAAGCAGAGCCATTATCCTGTGACAATTCCTCCCTTTATACCTGAGAGGCATCGATTCTCAGCAGAGCCATTTGCAGCTCTTCACACGCCTCAAAAATTGTTTACAAGAGCAACAAACCGCTGCCAGGCTGCTCCGTGAAACCCTGAGGATTTTTTTCCCCCTGTAAAAATCATTCCATATTCAGAACAGGGTGGGTGGAAGGTGGCTTTGAGCAATCTCTGCGTTCCTGCTTCAATAAAAGCAGCCCAGATTCATGGGCTGAAGGACTGGGATGCTCAGCAGGGAATGGGATCAGCGGGAAGGAGCCCAGGAGCAGCCAGTGCTCCCGGGAGAGGACTCAGAAGGGGCTCCAGAGAGGACCAGGGGGAACGGCCTGAAGGTGGAGGAGATCTGGATTGGATATCGGGAGGAATTCCTCCCTGGGATAGAATTCCCAGGGAAGCTGTGGCTGATCCCTGGCAGTGCCCAAGGCCAGGCTGGATGGGTTGGGAGCAGCCTGGGAGAGTGGAAATTGTCCCTGCCCTGGCTGGAGGTGGAACTGGATGACTCTTTCCAGCCCAAACCTCCTGGGATTTGGGGATTCTCTGTCCTTCAGGGAGGAGTTTGGGTTCCCAGAGCTCCCATCAGATTTAATATCAAAACCTGAGAGCCTTAAAGCTTTCCCTGGGCCTGGAATTGTCCCCAGCTGGGGAGATTCTCCCTCAGCAGTGTGGCTGGATCCAGAGCAGCCAGGCTGAGGTCAGTCAGGTAGCTCAGCTTTATCTGGGCTTCAAACCCTACACCTGAATTTAAGTTCACATTCACTGCATAAACACATCCCAAACAAAATGTGATTTAAATGAATCCATTTGGTCTCTAATTTTTTTTTTTTTTTTTTTTTTTTTTTTTTTTTTTTTTTTTTTTTTTTTTGTGTGTGTGTGTGTGATTTAAGTATTTCCCAGTTTTAAATCCTATAGAATACAGAACGTGCCCCATATGTTTCACTGCTTTATCCATGCAGGTGCATGGCCTTGACCTTGGAGAAAATGCCAGTAAATGTTTAATAAACCCACAGGTCAGCCTGAACTGTAAGAATTGTTCCAATACAGGGATCAATAGCACGTGTTGGAACACAGTTATTAAATAGAGAGCTGCCTCAGTAATGAAAAAAAACACATCAACTTTCTATGAAAAGCTTTTTTTTTAGAGGCAGAGTGAGCCATAGATCAAGCTTTGACAATTCTGCTGCTGTTGAATAGATTATTTTTTTTTTCTATCAGCCCCTGTTCCACCTGTAAGAGAGAAAAGAAAGGAATTTGTTCTACAGAGACAAAGAGATTTAAAAGGACATGAAGGAAGGCACAGCTCCAAACAGCAATGTTTTGATTCAGGAACTTAAACACTGGTGCATCATAAATTGTAAAATGTGTTTATTTCTACTCAGTGATAATTCCTGTTTTAGGAGAAAAAGGCTTTCTTTTATATTTCTAACAAACTGGGAAAAAAAAAAAATCAAATCCTGCCGTCTTTTTGCAGACAAAATTCCACTCATTTGCAATTCCGTGAGAATTCCCTTCTTCCTAAAAAGAAAACAAGTGGTAAAATAATAAAATTTGAAATTTCTGTGCCTCTCCTGCTGCTTTATCCCAACAGCACAGGGTTGTGGAGCCTTCAGCTGGCACGTGGATATTCCAGGTTTTTGAGGGAAAAACTGAAGGTGAGCAACTGTGGCAGAGCCCAGAGGGCTCCACGAGCTCTGGAGTGGGACTGGAACTGCGAAATTGCTGTTTTAATTCCTAGAATCAGAAATGGTTTGGGTGGGAAGGGACCTTAAAGATTTTTTTTTTTTCCACCCCCCGCCATGGCAGGGATTCCTTTCAGTCCCAGCTGCTCCAATCCCAATCCAGCCCGGCCTTGGACACTGCCAGGGATGCAGGGACAGCCACAGCTGCTCTGGGAATTCCAGCCCAGCCCCTCCCCACCCTCACAGGGAAAATTCCTTCCCAAAATCCCATCCATCCCCACTCTGTGCCAGTTTGAAGCCATTCCCTGTGTCCTGTCTCTCCAGCCCTTGGAATTGTCTCTCTCCATCTTTCCTTCAGGCTGAGGTCCCCCTGGAGCTTCTCCTCTCCTGGTGAGCACCCCCAGCTCTCCAGCCCTGGGATCATCCTGGAGCCTCCCCTGGGCTCTTCCCAGCAGCTCCAGCTCCTCCTGGCCTGGGCACCCTGAGCCTGGAGCCACCTCTGTAAGTGGGGTTCTCAAAAAAACATTTTCAAATTTTTAATTATCAAAGACATTCTGAGCTTTGTCCTGGGCGCTGCCCTCCCGCCCGCTTGGCAGAAGGAAAGAATTAAACCCTTCATTCCTTAAAAGAATCCTGTAGTCTGGTTTTCAAACCTGAAGTTTCTAAGCTTCTAAAACTCTGTTTTAGAATTGGTCTCGCTGTGGAGGTGGGCACATCAAACCACTGGAAAAATGCTGATTATTGTGGAGTGAAATTGCCTCAGAGAGAACATTTGGTGCCGCCCTCCTGCCCGCTTGGCAGAAGGAAAGAATTAAACCCTTCATTCCTTAAAAGAATTGTTTAGTCTGGTTTTCAAACCTGAAGTTTCTAAGCTTTTAAAACTCTGTTTTGCTGATGGTTTGGTTTGCTGAGCCTTGTTCCCAGCAAAAGAACATAAACAAGACACTGCTTTTGCAACAATATTCGTGTTGAGAGGAAAGATCCTCTCTTGACGTCCCTCTAGTTTAACCAATGTGAATAAAAATATTTCTCTCATTCACCAACCGCAGTAATCTGTAGAAAATTATAAATAAGAGAGCAATCCCTAAGAATAAAACATTTTCTTCATGAAGCCTTGAGAAAAATCACAAGTTTCTGTGTTTTGTGCTTTATCTCTACAGCGGCAGAAGGGTGTTTGAGATGTAAACCTACAAAGTGTTTGAGATGTAAACCCACAAAACGCTCCCAATCCTGCCAAAATTTCTGTCACACCACAGGACCACACATCCCCAACAACACCTGATATTAAATTATCCATCCTCTCCTGCAGGAGCAGTGTCAGTGACCTCAGAGGGACTTTGGCCGCTCTTTTGTCCCCGTGACCCTTCCCAACAAATGTTCTCCCTGAGGCAATTTCACTCCACAATAATCAGCATTTTTCCAGCAGTTTGATGTGCCCACCTCCACGGTGAGGCCAGTTCAAATCCCTCCTGTCCTGCTGTCCCTCAGCTGTGGAAAATGGAATTATCTTTGTGCCTCTCTTTGGGAAATTCGGCCATCAGTCAACGGTGCTTCCGTAGCAAATCCAACCTCAGAAGGTCCCAGAGTGCACATGGAGCCAAAATATCCCCCCAAAATGTGAACTATGATGCTAAGATTATGTCAACAAATCCAGGGCAGACGATAACTCTTTCTATGGAGTAACTGTATTATATAAGCAGTCATGAAAACCTTGGAAACACAAGATATTTGAAATCTCATTTGATAGAGATGATTTGTGCCGAAGCAATTTCTCCCAAAGAAATGTGGATCTAATTTGCCAACTGTGATTTGAAGGAAGAAATATATATATTGATTTTTTTTCTGGGTTTTTTTGTGCTTTTTTTTTGCTCTTTTTTTTTTTTTTTTTTTTTTTTTTTTTTTTTTTTTTTTTTTTTTTTTTTTTTTTTCTTTTGGCCATTGCAGGATGGATTTTACTCCAGAGCAGGGAAGGGGACAGAGAATGAAATTCTCAATTCTTCTCCCATAGTTCATAAAAATTCCCTGAAGGAAGAGATGTTCCATTCCATAGATGTGACATCCCCCCAACCCTCCCCCCAATAATTTTTTATTTTTAAGCCCTGTGTTATAGTGTGGGTCATGAACTATCTTTTAATTAACACTAGCTTTAAGAGGAATTTAGCAAATTTTTTCCAGGTGTTCTCCAAGCTGACTGCTCCTTCACAACTTTGAGGCTTTATTTTTATTAATAACAATATTAATTTACAACACAATGAAAATAAATGACAAAACCCTTCCGAAACACTGAATAATGTTTTTCCTTTATTTCTTTTTCCTGTATTTTCCAACAGCTGGACATGGGAGCACGTTTGGAGTGGTGATTCCCAAATTTTGCTGCATAAAATAAAACATCCAATAATTTCTCACAGGTTTTGTGATTCTCACTGGAGTCAAAAGAAGCCACATAACTAAAAGTGAGTATTTTCCATTCCTGGCATTATTTTCTTTCTAATTATGTATTAATGAGAAGGGATTGATTTTTATTCCTGTTTTTGACTATAACTTATGATATTGTTGTTTCTTCCCTTCCTTTTCTGCTGTTCTCTATGGAAGCCAGTGCTAAAAGCAAGCAAACATTTGCAGCTCCTCCTCAGAAATTCTCTTTACAGTTTGATTACCCTTCCCCACCCCGTGCTAGTTAATCCAGGGACACCAACACTTCATTGTTCCCCTTGGATGCTAAAGTCTGAAAACAGTGGTTCTGCCAAATCAGAGTCAAATATTTCTATTTGCAATCTAAATCAAGAAGTATTTTTCTGCTGTCTAAAGTCCAAACACAAATCCTCTTTACGGTGTTTTGCAGACACCACCGCAGCCAGAATCACTCCCTAAATTTGCTGCTGCAAACTCTCCCCCTTTTTCTGTCACAGGACACACAAACCCAGCTGAGGGGCTGCTCCCCTGCCATGTCCTCCTGGTATTTTTTTTCTCTATTTGGGTCCCACGATATGATATATGAGGCAAAATCAATAATTCTCCCTTTTTGGGTGAAGTGCACAGCTGAATAAATAATTCATGAGCCATTGGATCAATGTGATTCCAGAGAACATCCAGCAGCACAGGCCAGTTTTCTCGGATACCCCCATTATTGGAAATTATCTGACAATTGTCTCGGGTAAATTTTTAAGTCCTTATATTGAGCAGAACAAATTTGAAATAAACCCTTGGCTGTTTGTGCTCTGCTCCTTCTTTGTGACCTGCCAGCTCCGAGGCACCTTGAGCTTCCTGATTGGATCAGCAGCAAATCACTGATGAAAAAGCCTTTAAAAAAAATAGAATTCCAGGCTGGTTTGTGTAGGAAGGGACATTAAAACCCATCCAGTTCCACCCTTCCCAGTTTGCTCCAACCTGGCCTTGGACACTTCCAGGGATGGGCCAACCACAACCCCCCTGAGCTGTGCACACTTCCTAGAGGGGAAAAAATATCCATGCCATTAAAAAAAGCACAGCATTTCCCCAGTGATGTTTTTAAGGCTAGATTGTCCTTAAATCTATGGTAATAAATTCACTATTACAATAATAATATTGTATATTATTATATAGGATAATGTATATCTCCCAATCCCTTCTCCTTCCCATCCTTTGAAAACAATGGCTGCAAAGGCATTCATCTTCCTGCAGCCTCTTTTTAAGGAGTCATTCTGGAATTTTTAACACATTTATCTCCCAGGGCTGATCCAATGGAACAATTCCTGGTGTTCTCACGAGTGAAAGGGTTAAAAGACTTCGGAGTCAGGAATGCAGCTAGCAAGGTATAAGCAATACATTTTAATTAAGGGTACAGCAGGGGCTAGCAAAATAAGAGCCACAGATTTTGATTAAAAACTTAACAAGAGGATTAAATGAAGGGTTTAATTATTAACATATGGGTATAATAGGAACAGATAGAGTGAAAACAATATGTCACATATTTGACTTGGTTATGTTTTTAGGAGCAATAGGAGTAAATATAGCATTGTCAAAAACGAGGAACAGAGAAATGCCCCCGGCCCTTGTGATACCTGGAGCCAGGAGAGGAGCCTGGTGTCGCTGTGGTGACACAACTCTCCATGGAATTTCTCCAAAGCTCTTGGAGAAATGAATCTGACCCCGTTTATTTCAAAGGATTGCTCCTTTTTTACACATTTTGTCACAGACCAGTGTGAGTGGTGAACAAATGACAGCTCTTTTACTCACACTGGTCAAATTAGAGGGACAGCAAAAGAAAGTTTGTCCTACAGAAAGAATTCTAAACACTTGTATTGTTACAAAAACAATCCTGATGTTAATGTTTAAACTCTGGGAACAAGTTTCAGAAACCCAAACCATCAGGAAAAATGAGCTTTAGAAACTCAGAAGCTTCAGGGCTGAAAAACTCAGATTAAAACCTGGCCCCCCATGACCCCTGGCAAAGGGACAAAGCAGTGAGGAAACTCTGACTTCCTCCTCACAAACCCCCTGACCCAAATCAAGAAGAGCCCAATTAAAAAGAGAACTGTGCAACCATAATGAACATTCAGCTCATTTGAATGCAAAGTGGGGTATGAACAGGCACCTCAAATGATTTTATGAATATGTGAACCCTTTGTAAATATATGGAGCTGACACTTTGGACATTTACTCATGGGAACCTCCCTTGTGCCCAGCTGCTCTAATAAACATGGCAACTTTCAACTCCAATTAATGGAGAAGTTTCTCTGTCCCTGGCACCTTTAGTGCATCACTCAGGGAAGGTGAAAATGCATTAAAAGAATTTTGGGCCACATTTGAGCAGCAGAGATTTCTTGCAAGGTAAAGTTCAGCACGGTGCCTGTGCTGGTGAGTGGCAGAAATCAAAATGTTTTTATTCAGAAATTGAATGTAAAGGTGGAAGAATGGTAAAAAAGACAATTAATCAAAACTTTTCTGATATTAGGGCTTCACTTGCTGTTTCCATGGTAGGTTCCTGATATCTGCTTCCAAACATTAAGTCTTGCCCATATCACATCTTTTGTGATAAGGGCTATTTTACCCACTGAAATATAATTATCTGGCTATCTTACCCAGCTGATAATGCCTTTCCCAGTCCATTTTATGGAGCATGGAATTTAGCCCAATGAATTTCTATTTGAAATTGTTTCAGCTCTAGGTTGATTTGGTTCTAGTGCTCTTAACAGCTTGCACATCTCTGAGATCTCATTTTTGTCATTTATTCTTCCAGGTCTGACTCCTGCCAGGATCACACCAGGACAGCAGCTCCTGTGTGCAGCTAAAAAATGCTCAGCCGTGAAATCAGCCTTTGACATGTACAAATCCACTTTTTTAACTTCTCCCAAAACTCTTAAAAATCTGGTTTTGATACAATATTTACATATAAAAGAGGAGCCAGTGTGCTGATGCACTCTGAGCACTTCATTATCCTTCTGGCCTTTATTTCCTTGCTTTCTGTACTCCTATCATGTATTTTGTCTTCAGTTTTAGAGGCAGATTCCTGGCTGGGGAGCTTCCCTAGGAAGAGATGTAATTCCTCGTGTCCCCACTCCATGAACAAAGCTGCAGGCGCTGTATTTATACAGATTATAGCTGATTTTATGAGCCCTTATATAATGCATCCTGACAGATTTAAACTGGGGGAGCATTTTGTAACTTCTGTGTGGGAGCTTCACCATCAAATCCTATTTGTTTTTCAGATTTTGGTTCTAATTCCCATGAATCCCTTTACAAATGTCCTTTTCTTCACGGAATAATGTCAAGCAACTTTTCTGATCGCCGGGTATTGTTTCTCCTGGAACACGATGGATTCCTCTGAGGTAGGATTTGTCAAGTTTTTACATCTCCTTTTCTGGTCATGGCTGAGAGTATTACAAGGGTTTGGAGTTTTGGGAACTTTGTCCTGAAATCATCTTTCCTTATTAACAAACTCAGGGAGGCTTTGTTGAGTAGGCTGGGATAGAAGACAACAAATTTTGAACTCTGGAGTGCACTGAAACCTTGGATAGCTCAGGCTGCTCGATCCACAACTAGTTTTTTCAAGATAAATAATGATTTTTAAAGCAAAGCCATGATAGACAAGCTTTCAGACATCCCAACGCAGCAGCAAAAAAAGTTATTTTGACAGAATATTTGACTCCCTGTTTAAAATAATTAACAAATCCTTGGAAAACTGTTGGTATAATCAGTTTGCAGCTACTCTTGGAAGACTGAGCTGCTCTAACTGCCCAGGGAGGGATGTGCTCTGTAAATAAGATTTTACCATTCCTACATCTCCATTTCCAGCCTGTAAAATCGAGGCTTCCCACAGAGAGGAATGGCCCAGTTACCATCAGCTCCATTTTTGCATAATTGGGTTCTCTGGTGCTGCAGTGAGAGCTCCCATTAAATCCCGAGCAGGCTGGTGCAGCACAGGAGTGAGAGCGAGAGCAGCACTGAACCTGCAGCACTGGCAGCCCCAAAAAAGCCCTCAGGGGAGCTGGCCAGCCCTGAGGCAGGGGGAAAGGTTGCTGTGCAGAGGTGATCCAGATGTCCCGTGGCTGGAGCTGCTCCCAATGCCTGGTTCTGGCGTGGAATTCAGTCCTGCACTGCTGCGGAGCCGCTGAGAGTGGTGATGGAATTAAACCCAGGTGGAGCAATATCCATGAGCACTGAGTGAAACCGACTGCTTGGACAGTCAGGACTGGATTTGGAATTCCAAGGATGGGCTGTTGTTTAGTCTACAGTTTCTTGCTAGTTTAGGCCTATGTATAAAACCGGTAATGTCACTGTGATGCAGATGGGAACACACAGCAAGGCACACACAGGGGTTCAGGCAGAGAGGAAGAAAAGAACTCCCTCATTTATTATATATATGAGTTTCTGGACAGTGACCAGAGATTGGACAGAGCAGTTCCCACCTCTCCATCCCCACTGGTCCCTGAGAAGTCCATCAGGTGAGATCTTTTACAAAGGAATGCAAACATGATCCTGGTTTATCTTACAACTCATGAGAACTGAGTCCATTATACCCAAACAAATCAGAGGCTGATTTTCAGAGACAACACATTATATATGTGGATATTAAACCAGCATAACCCAAATAATCTGTGTTAAACTGGGTTTACTCCCTCTCTTGCCTGTTATGGCCATGTCCTATAATTATGGGATTCATCCCAACAATTATATCACCTTTTCTTCCCAGAGCATGCTATGTTTATTACAAACCTTCAGTTTCTTTTGTACTTTCAATATTTTTAACTTTTTCTTCAAATGCCCAAACAGTTTTTAGATCATTCTATCTTCTCACTCTGCAACTGCAAGGATATTTCAGAGACCAGTAATAACCTACATTTTAGAGTTTATCCTTTTCCTCTCAGAAAACACGATTAAAACTCTGTTCTCTCACTTCTGAAGAATTAATTTATTTGTCTTTCACAGGCAGATTATTTAAAGTCTTCTAATATTCAAATGTAAATAATCAAACCTAAGGCCTATTTGCTGTAGATCTTAAAACAAAATCTCTTTTCTTTAAATCTTTGTTTCCAAGAGAGAAAAGAACCTTATGAAAAAAAAAAGAAAAAAAAAAAAACCCACAACAAGGAAAAAAATGAAAAATAATTTGCAGTTCATCTTTTGGATAAGAGTATTACAAAGTTATTGGATGCAAAAGTCCAACCTACAAAAAATGCACACTGTATTGCCTCAGATATAGAAGAATGAATTACAGGATTGGAGTCTTATTTATTTTCCAGAACTGCCTCAGAGCATTCGGTCCCGTGCTCAAAAGTGGCCACTCGGCTCTCTGGGCACGGGTTTGGTGTTGAGGCACTGGGGGGTTTTGGCTGGGGGGATTCTTTACTTCAGCTTTGGCAAAGCAGAAGAGGAAAGTAGGGCACTGCAGCAGAGTGAGGGCAGGGAGAGGGGAAAACAGCCCTGAGCCAGGGGATGGAGTGGGGACAGGGATGGGATGGGGATGGGGTGGGGATGGAGTGGGGATGGGGCAGGACAGGGATGGGGATGGGAGAGGGATGGGGCAGGGATGGGGATGGGACAGGGACGGGATGGGGATGGGACAGGGATGGGGCAGGGATGGGGATGGGGCAGGGACGGGATGGGGCAGGGATGGGGATGGAGCAGGGCAGGGATGGAGCAGAGACAGGAATTAGACAGGGATGGGACAGGGATGTGGCGGGACGGGGACGGGGATGGGAACTGGGCAGGGCAGGGATGGAGCATGGATAGGGATGAGGCAGGGACCAGGGAGGAGAGAGACAGGACAGGGATGGAGCAGGATCAGGGATGGGGCAGGATCAGTGATGGGGCAGAATCAGGGATGGGGCAGGATCAGTGATGGGGCAGGATCAGGGATGGGGCAGGATCAGGGATGGGTCGGGATTAGAGATGGGGCAGAATCAGGGATGGGGCAGGATCAGGGATGGGGCAGGATCAGTGATGGAGCAGGATCAGGAATGGGGCAGGATCAGGGATGGGTCGGGATTAGAGATGGGGCAGAAGCAGGGATGGGGCAGGATCAGGGATGGAGCAGGATCAGTGATGGAGCAGGATCAGGAATGGGGCAGGATCAGGGATGGGTCGGGATTAGAGATGGGCAGAAGCAGGGATGGGGCAGGATCAGGGATGGGGCAGGATCAGTGATGGAGCAGGATCAGGGATGGGGCAGGATCAGGGATGGGGCAGGATCAGTGATGGGGCAGGATTAGAGATGGGGCAGAATCAGGGATGGGGCAGGATCAGGGATGGGGCAGGATCAGGGATGGGTCGGGATTAGAGATGGGGCAGAATCAGGGATGGGGCAGGATCAGGGATGGGTCAGGATTAGAGATGGGGCAGAATCAGGGATGGGGCAGGATCAGTGATGGGGCAGGATTAGAGATGGGGCAGAATCAGGGATGGAGCAGGATCAGTGATGGGGCAGAATCAGGGATGGGGCAGAATCAGGGATGGAGCAGGATCAGGGATGGAGCAGGATCAGGGATGGGGCAGGATCAGGGATGGGGCAGGATCAGGGATGGGGCAGGATCAGGGATGGGGCAGGATCAGGGATGGAGCTGTGACGAGGAAGGAGCAGCAACAACAGCAGAGCTGTGACAGGGATGTAGTTGAGTCCATCATTGTAAAAAGAAGTTTGAGAGTTTTTTCAAATATTTTATCTTTGAATCCTGATTAAATTATAGTCTGATCATAGACTGAACACGAGGAAGTTGGTGAAATAACCTATGGATAATGCAAGGATTCTCATCCTGGTGCCTTACATAGGTCTGGCTGTGCCATCTCTGGAATTTAATTTGAAATCCTAACTTTACCTAGAATTTTTTACAGTAATATTAATGGTTACTCTAAGCACAAACAAGACAAGAAGTTTGGCTTCTCTATTTATTTCCTTTTCTTTAATGCAAAGCAGTTTTTGAAATAATCTTAGCAATTCCTTGTGTGAAGTAGCTCCTGGCAAAGATAAAACAAAGTTCTGTTACATTTAACAAGCAGAGAAATGCTTTTTAAGTATAAAGAAATGATTAACGAATTTATTATATTTTATTTTAAATGTGCCTAATTATGAGGAGAAAGAACAGTCTGACACTTCTTTCTTTATATTAAGAATTATAAAGAAAGAAAAAGTTTTAATTTTATCAAAATTTATATTATGCTTAAAAGATTCATTTTCATGTGGAACTGGCTTTAAAATGATGTTTTTAATTCCTCGAGTTTAATTGTTGCTCTGTGAATATTTGAATTTAATCGCTGCTGGACAGCAGAGGTGACCCTGTAAGAGAGGGAAAAGCCAGCCCAGAAGCTTTAACTCCTCTCACAAGTTCAGACACATTTGCAAATAATTATTTTCAGCATCTTCCTGCTGCATCCAGACCTGTCAGATCAACCTCTTCTCAGTTTGTGTGGAATCACAAATCGTTCCTGCTCCGAGCTGAAGCCTCATTAGCCCTCACAAAACAATATCAACAAGAAATGTCTGGGGTGATGGGACTGGAGAGGTGTAAAACTGCTGGTGGAAACACAGATACCTGACAAGCCATTAATGAGATCATTAAAAACAGGCAAAAATTCAATTTCGTCTGAAAATACGAGACTTGAAGAATGCTGAAAAATACATCAAAAAGCTGTTACATAGCTGAAAATGCTCAGGGAGTTTTGCATCCTAATGTGGGGCATTGACTGACACGAAAGTGAAGGGAAAATATCAATATTAAATCAAATGGAATGGCAGGCTGGAACTTCTCCCATCCGAGGGAATATTTCATGTGGGATTTGTCCAAATGTTTCCATGGAGGTGCACAAAAATCCCCTTAGGGAGACAGAGGTGCAGAGGCTGCAGGTTTGCTCATGCCCAAAGCTACAGCAAGAGTGAAAATGCAGCCTTGGCAAAGGTGTTCCTCAGTGGATTTCGTCAGGAGATGAATATTTTTGGAAATATTGCTGAAAGTGTTCTCGAGGCCAGGTTGGAGCAACCTGGTCTGTGGAAGGTCCCATGGCAGGGCTGGAACTGGGTGGGCTCTAAGTTCCTTCAAACCCAAACCACTCTGGGATTGAAGAATCCAGAATTTAGGCATTTTATGAAGAGATTTTATGAAGTTCTAAGGAAATTTATCAGGTTTAAACGATCTGGAGCGCGACAAAGGGATCTCTAACGTAAACCCCTTTATATTAATTAATTTCTCTTACAGAATCACGGGAAAATCTGGGTTTGACGAGAGCTTAGAGCTCAGCTCCTTCCAGCTGTGCGCCGTGGGTGACTGGTGGTGTTCAGTGTGGAATTCCAGCTGGGAGGGAGGTGGGAAGCAGCTCCTGAGCAGCTCCTCCCAGCCCAAGGGACGGCGCTCAGGCTCCGCGGCCGCCGCTCGATGCCCGCCGTGTCCGTAATCTCCTGGCAGACTCCTGCAGCTAATCTTCCCATTGATTTTGGCTTAGGAACACCTGGAGCTGTTCAAGCCCTAATAAAATCTGAGGAGCTCAGTTGTTGAGCCATTTAACTCGTTTGGAGGCAGAGCTTATTTATTTTCTGAGGAGCAATCGAAGCGCTCCGCTCGTTCCTGAGGAAAGGCGTCAGGGCCGAGTGGAAACCGAGCCAAAATCCATCCAACCACTCCGAGCTCTGCAACTGGAATCTTTTGGGCTACCAGGCATCAGCCTGGGGTTTTTTCCCCGAGTTTTCCACTTGTTCTGGTTTATTTTCCCAGTTTAACTTAGGAGAAAAAACCCATCTCTCCTCCTGACCCTGTGTTTCCTGACCCTGATCGATACCGCACCACGAATCCCGAGGGATCCAGGCTGGAAGGAATGCCAAACTTTCTGATTGCCTTTCCCATTCTTTTTCTGGGTTTCCCCTTCTGTTATTTTCTCCACCCAGACCCAGATGTTTTGTCCAGGTCTCCTGGCAGATTTGCTGAGGAGAAGAAGCCAAGGTGAGACAAAGCAACGGGTGCAAATTTTGGGGGACGGGGTGTGCAGATGGGGTCACCCTCCTGTGTCCTGTGCCAGATACCCTGGAATGCTGCTCAGTTCCTCAGGAAAGGCAGAAATTGCCAAATTCCCAAACAACAAAGGCAGTTCAGCAGGAAAAAAAAAATCAAGGGACTTTGTCTGGGTAGAAATCGTTACTGGGATGGGGAGAAGGCTGAGGTATGGAAATGGAAAAAAAAACATGGGGAGAGTTCACATTTCCAGATATTTATTTACCTTTATTTATGTTATTTACCTTTAAATACTGCCAGTATTTTAGTAAAAATATCGTTTTATGTAATTGTGAGTCCCTTGCAGAAAGCCTCTAATATTTCATTGCTCTGATAAGCCCAAATCTCTGTCAGATAATGTCTCACTTTTCTATTTATTTAAATGATGAAAGATGAATGTTTTATGACTAAGATGATTTAATGACTTTTTCTTTTACGTTTTCTTAACCAGGATGACATTTAGACAAGGGAAAGGGAAAAAAAAAAAAAAGTCAGACCAGCCATCAATAAATGGTTTTATTGGTTAAATTTTAATGTTATTTTTAAGCAAATAATGAATTACTTTGACTAATAACTGCAGAGCCAGACATGATTCATTCCATAATTAGCTTGACAGTCACCATCAATCCTGTAGTTTTGTTCAGCTGATTATAAAACCTTGTCTCCTTTTCCCACATAACGTTTCCCAAGTTCCATTCCATGGAACAGGAGGTTCCTGAGGCGTCTCCAAGGAAATCTTTTGACTATGACAACTCTGCAGCCATGGGGGTGAGCACCCAGCCCTGAGATTGAGCCTGAGGCCAAAATGTGGGGAATATTGAGAATATTGACAGCCTGGGAGGGCTTTTAACATGGATCAGGGCTGGTTTTGTAGGAGAGTTAAACCTGGAAGCTTCAGATGGAAATTCCTGGGGAACTGAGCCCTGCCAGAGCCCCTGCAGTGGCTGAGCACAGGCCAGCAGCTCTGAGGTGACACCACAGAGCCTTTAATCACAGCTGTGAGGAGGGGAAATGACCTTGCATGAGAAGCTTTGGCATGTTCTAGGTCAGGCAGGTGGGAGGTTCCTCAGAGGAAGAATCCAAATGCAGAAGCTTTTCCACCTTACAGCAAACACACACAGCATGGCCAAGGCAAGAGAAGATGGCCCCGAGCTGTGCCAGGGAGGTTCAGGCTGGAGATCAGGGAGAATTTATTCCTGGAAAGGCGTGGTTGGAGTCTCCATCCCTGGAGGTGTCCAAGGAATGCCTGGATGTGGCACTCTGCACTCTGGGATCAGTCACAGGTTGGACTCAATGATCCTGGAGGAATTTTCCAACTTAAATAATTCTGTGATTCCCTACCCAGCAATAATGTCGAAGATGTGGGGATTTATACGTTTGGGAAAATGATTGCAACTTTTTAATTAATTTATTTTCTTGGGGTTTGCTTTGCTCAGGATGAGCCCCAGTTGTGTAAAAGTCTCTGTCTCCCAACCCAGCTGTCCAAGAATTAGTCAGAAGTCTTCAGCTGATGCTCTCAAGGTTGTTTTGTTGTTTCTTCTCTCAGATATTTTCTGTCTGGGTGCCCAGGTCTGTTCAGCAGGGCAGCCCCAGGCACACTCTCGGCCCCTGGGGCAGGCACTGGATTTTATACTACAAATTACAGTTTGTAATATGTAGTATAAATTTACAGTTATTTGTAGTATAAAGTTACAGTGATGATCCAATGCCCATCACCTGTGTCAGACAGTTCCATTCCACTCCAATCCAATCCCCAATGCCACCATCCCCAAGGAGATGGGGTTGGGAAGAAGAAGGAAGGAGCACAGGACAGGGCCCAAGTGCCTCCATCTCACTCCCTGGGCCCCCAGGGTAAAATCCCCAAAATTTCCCTTTTCACTCTACAACTCCTACTATCATGCTAGCTAAACTTTGGTGACTTTTAGTTCTTCATTCACAGGTTTAATTTGTTCATGGATCAAACTCAAAGCCCAGTAGTCCTTGGGGTCTGTGCCCCCCCGGCAGGGCTTTGGAACCCCTGGCTGGAGCTGGGATCATCCAGGACTGTCCCAGACACAGCCTGGGTTCCAACATAATTTACTTTAATTTTATGAAAGTACATCCACATCCACTGAGATGTGGCAACTCCTGCAGATAAAATGCATTATATCACTTTGCTCATGCTCCAAAGGAGAAATTCTTGGAACCTTCCTGGATTTCCCCCAGTAGCCTGCAAAGTGTTTATCCTATAGAGGTGTCAGAGAAGAAACATCTATTTTCCAATTAAAAAAAAAAAAAAAAAAAAAAAAAGAGTGCAAACATATTGGTCTGTGCTAATAGCATTTAACACCTGAATTTGGCAGCGGTGCTGCTGCTGCTGGGAAGCCAACACTCACTGCTCCCTCTGCAAGAAGAAAACTCCTCTTGAAGCAAGTGGCTCACAATCCTCACGCTGTTTTAATTCTGCACTCCGCACTTGTGCTTGTTGACAGCTTTAGAGTGCTTTGTGGAAGCAATAATTGGCCTGGAAATACACCTGGCAGGCTTCCCCAGGAAGGAGCAGGAATTGCACAGACTGAGCTTTTCATTAACTGCTGAACCCGATGGAATGTGGTACCTGGGCTGCTGTGTCCTTCCAGGAATTCTGGGAGCCTCTGATGCCTTGGGTTTCAGCTTTCCTGTTTCCAGACTCTGCCCTGCACTGGGGGGTGACTCTGAACTCCGCAGAAAGTGTCAGCGAGTTCTGCTCACAGCTCAGGACACAGAACAATCCTTTTCCAGAGCCAAGGACACAGAACAATCCTTTTCCAGAGCCAAGGGCACAGAACAATCCTTGTCCAGAGCCAAGGGCACAGAACAATCCTTGTCCAGACCCAAGGGCACAGAACAATCCTTTTCCAGAACCAAGGGCACAGAACAATCCTTGTCCAGAGCCAAGGGCACAGAACAATCCTTTTCCAGAACCAAGGGCACAGAACAATCCTTTTCCAGAACCAGGGGCACAGAACAATCCTTTCCCAGAATCAAGGGCACAGAACAATCCTTTTCCAGAGCCAAGGGCACAGAACAATCCTTTTCCAGCACCAAGGGCACAGAACAATCCTTTCCCAGAATCAAGGGCACAGAACAATCCTTTTCCAGAGCCAAGGGCAGAGAACAATCCTTTTCCAGCACCAAGGGCACAGAACAATCCTTTTCCAGCCCAGAGCCAAGGACACAGAACAATCCTTTTCCAGCACCAAGGGCACAGAACAATCCTTTTCCAGAGCCAAGGGCACAGAACAATCCTTTTCCAGAGCCAAGGGCACAGAACAATCCTTTTCCAGAACCAAGGGCACAGAAAAATCCTTTTCCAGCCCAGAGCCAAGGGCACAGAACAATCCTTTTCCAGAGCCAAGGGCACAGAACATTCCTTTTCCAGAGCCAAGGGCACAGAACAATCCTTTTCCAGAACCAAGGGCACAGAACAATCCTTTTCCAGAACCAAGGGCACAGAAAAATCCTTTTCCAGCCCCAGAGCCAAGGGCACAGAACAATCCTTTTCCAGCACCAAGGACACAGAACAATCCTTTTCCAGAGCCAAGGGCACAGAACAATCCTTTTCCAGAGCCAAGGGCACAGAACAATCCTTGTCCAGAGCCAAGGGCACAGAACAATCCTTTTCCAGAACCAAGGGCACAGAACAATCCTTTTCCAGCCCCAGAACCAAGGGCACTGCTGCAGCTCTGGCCCCAAAAAGTGCCAAGAGCAGGAACTGAGGAGAGAATCTGGGAGGGTGGGACTGCATCCCCTGGGGCTGGGATTGGACAATGAACCCAACATGGAAATGGAGCAGAGCTGAGCAAAGGGGGAAAACTCCTGACTTGGGGTCCATCCTGGGTGTAGCCCTGCACTGCCCAAGGTGAATCCTTTGATACCTTTTAATAAATCCCTGCTTTATTCCTGTAACTGTGCCCACCCTCTGTCCCAGGGAGCCTCTCCAGGTGTCTCCTGTTCCCCTCTCCACACTCCCTGGAGCTTTGTGGGACCTGCTGGAAATGCTTTCCAAGGGTCTGGATGCCAGGGAATGGCCTCATGCTGACAGAGGGGAGGTTTTGGTGGGATCCTGGGAGGGAATCCACCCTGGGAGGGTGGCTGGAGCCTGGCACAGGGTGCCCAGAGGAGCTGGGGCTGCCCCATCCCAGCTGGATGAGGTTTGGAATGCCCTGGTCTATGAAAGGGGATTCCATGGTGACCTGAGAAGCCTGGGATGTGCTTTGGTGAAGAGGAGAGTCCAGAGAAGCTGAGCTGATCCATCTCCATGGAGGGACACCCACGGTCCACCCATCCCACAGCACTTCCCATTCTTTGTTGGGAAAGAATCTGTCAGGACAGGCTTGGCCAGTGGGAAAGACATTCAGCAGGGTTTGGGGTTGCTTTAATTTGATTTTGGGCAGGTTGTTGTTGTCATTGTGTTGCATTTTTTATTTAATTTCAAACTGTCTCTTTTCTCTCAAAACCATAAAAATCTTTTTTTTTTCATGAATTCATAGAAAAATGCTCCAGGAATTGAATGCACCGGGGTCATATTCTGGCTGTTAATATTAATGCTTAAACCTGGAGTTGGAGATCACTCCTAAAATAAAACCACAAAACTGCACTTTTGGAAGAGTTGTTAATAATACAGAAGGAGTAAAATCTGTCCCACCGGAGTTATTTATATCAAAAGTTCCTATCTGAAGAAATATTTCTGGAGAAATTCAAAGATCCTGGAAGAAATCATAGATAGGTAATATTTAGATTTATTGCCTGTTGTATGGAATTGATACCTAAGAAATGAAAAAGCTTTATCTGTGCTATCATCAGATCTTTTTGAAGTGAAGAGAGATTGGATAGAAGTCAGTGGGAGAATAAAAATAGAATTATTATGTAAAAATGTTTTGGAAGGAAAATGAAGTGCTTTTCCATCCGAGGCATCCCAGTTTGTTCCGTTCACTGTGGTTCTCTTTCCTCTGCAAAAAAAAAAAAAAAAAAAAAAAAAAAATAAAATCTGATTATATTCCTTATGCCTGTTTTCACTCACGGAAGGTAATTTTAGGAAATTAATTTCCCTCATTAGGTTGTATAACTCAATACTAATTTACTGAAATGATCTTAGAAAGGAGAGGGAGGCTCATCTTTAGCTCGGAAAGTGTTTCAGTAAGAATCCCTGGAACTTTATTATTTCTGTCAGCTTGGGGAATTTGGTTAAGGTCTGGTTTGAAGGATGGGCTATGAAATCCCCAATAAACATCTCTGCCCTGGAACACTTAAAGGTTTTAGGGCTGCTCTAATATTCCTCTCACAGATGAGCTGCTGGATGAATCAAAACTGAGCTTTTACCCTTAGGTTAAGCCCAGTCTCAAACTCAGACTAAAAGTTCTTATTCAGGGAAATAATTGATGAAATCTAATTTGTCCTGAAGTGCTTCCGAAACCTCTACCCCTGTAAGTAAAGCATGATTAAATAATAAAACCCCAGAATTAATCCAGAGGGTCTTTTTTTGGTAATTTGATATTTTTCAGGAGGAAATAAACAGGAGAAATTCCACTTGGACTCTTTGGGAGTGGATCTTGCTTAGTAAAGTCGTGTGCATTTAATTATTATATAATTACTTACATGTGGAAAATATAGCTATTCCAATAGCTGGTTCAGGCAGCAAAACTATAGTAAATTAAAACAGAAATAGAAATTTACATTTTATTCAGACCAGCAATACCAAATCCATTCCCCTCCTTAAATCTCAGTAAAAAAATAAAAGATTTTCCATGACAACATAATGAAAATAAAAACCCATAAAACCAGATATTATCACCACTACAAGGCAGGGGAGTGACAGGTTAAAACTTGAGGTCTAAAAGTCAATATCAAAGTGGAGAAGCTGATTAATGATCTTAAAATACAGGAAATAATGACAAATCTTCCAGAAAAGCAGGTTTTACTGAATATGATTTTCAGTGGAAGGAACGAAGCCACAAGTGGAGAGCAGAACATTAAATAAATATAAGCGAGGAGAGCTGGGAATAGAAAAAAAGTGCAAGACAAGTTGGTGTGTTCCATAAAACATGAACAAATGCTCAGCAACATTTTGCAGTTAAAAAGAGGGATTTTGTTGAGCATGTCCAGGTGAGGGATGTCTGTCCCTGTGCATTTGGAAATCTGCAGCACAGATGGGCATCCATGTATTTGTTACAGCCATGCACAAAGACATTCACATATGGACAAAAAAAAAAAAAAAAACCCTCCCAAATTCAATTTATAGACAGAAAAATAAAGGAGAAATAAACACTGAATTTTTGGGGTTTTGAAGCCCAAAGTTGGACTGTTAAAGTTGGACCACAATTTTAACCAAAGGTGTTTTTTTTAGTGGTATTTTGAGGGATTCTGTTGCTGCCTCATTGCTAATCTTCAATCTGGGCTAAAAAAACTCAAATAAAATCATTGTTTTGCATATTTGCTGCTTTAAGTAACACATCCAGCTTCCTTCTAACCTCTGAGCCTTGCTTTTGGCTTCTTCATAAATACATAAAAGCTTGCCTTGAACATTTTAGCAGCTGTTAAAGCAGCCAGAGAGATAAAAGAAAGTTAAAGGACATGCAAAGATTGAATTACAGCATTTCCCAGCATTTGGATGACAAAGTTTGACCATTCTGAGGAATAAATCAATTTGCAGGCACTGTGGCCAGCGAGCTGAGGCTGGAGCTGAAACTGCTCCACTGGGAAATGTGCTCAGAGATAAAAGGAGTCATATTTCTTATTTTGTGTGGAGAAACATGGAAGGGTTTTTTTAGAGACCAGGAGATATGCAAAAAAAATTTACCAGGAAAATGAGAAGGGAGATGAGAATGTGTATTCTAGTTCTAAAATTCCCCAGTTGCCACTCTAAAGTTATTTCCCATTATTTAGAATTTAAAGTGAAGTATGTACATCGATTACAAAAATTCAGTTATTTAGAAATTAGGGCAAGATTTTATATTTATTGGTTTTAATTTTAAAGGAATTCTGGGCTCCTAATGAGGAGTCCCATGATTAATGATTGGAATTGATGATCTCTGTGAAATGAGGAGCACCATGAGGAGCTGAGGGACATCCCCTGGTGCTGCTGGAGCCAAGAGCAGATGGCATGAACTGCTGTGGGACTTCTGTTTGCTGTCCAAGGCCCCAGAGTGTCCTGGAGAGGGCTTGGAAATCTGGTGGGTGCTTTACAACGTGAGTGGAAATGTTCCTCTTTTTTTATCCTCACGAGTTTTCTCCTTCCCTTTTTATTCACCAAGAATCCTGAAGCAATTGCAGATGTTCCTAACCCTTCTCACAGTCATTTCCTGCCCTTATCAAGATTTTGTCACAAAAATGAAGAGTTTAATCCACCATAAGCATATCTCAAATGGCAATCCCTCCATCCTCTCAGCCTTTGGAGCAACCACTCCATCCCCTGAACCTTTGGAACCATCCTTCCATCTCCTCATCCTTTGGAGCAACCACTCCATCCCCTGAACCTTTGGGAGTAATTCCTCCATCTCCTGAACCTTTGGAACAATCCCTCCATCCCCTCAACCTTTGGAGCAACCATTCCATCCCCTCAACTTTTGGAACAATCCCTCCATCTCCTCAGCCTTTGGAGCAATCCCTCCATCCCCTCAACCTTTGGGAGTAATTCCTCCATCTCCTCAACCTTTGGTGCAATCCCTCCATCCCCTCAACCTTTGGAGCACTCTCTGGTGGGGTGAACAGGAGATTTTCCCCTCCTGCAGCCTCAGCAGCCTGGGAGGAGGGGAATGGGGATGGAAACTGAGAATTTCCAAGTTCAGTGTGGTTAGTCAGGCTGGGGGCTGTCCTGCCCACTTGCTAAATCAGGCACGAGGATTTATTTTCTGTTGCTTTATCATCCTGAATCAAACCTGAGCGAGACCAAAGTTGGGAAGGGCACGGATCAATGTGTGTGGTTCTGGCTGTAAGGAGAGAGACACAAAGCGAGGGGGGCTTTTTATATCCTGCTTTCCATTCCAGCTGAGTGCGTGCTGCTAATTGAAACCCATCCCTCGGCTCCAGCTGGAGCCGCTCCAGACAGAGCCAAGGTAATGTCTGCTCGGATTTGTACAGCTCTAACCTGCCTCAGCCAGCAAGATGAGCCCTTCCAGAGCACACCATCCATGGGAGCACTTGCAAAGGAATTTCCACATGTCTGAATGCGGAAAAAATGGAGAAAGTCTGGAGAAAGGACTGGTGGGAGGAAGGGAGGAAGGAAGGAAGGAAGGAAGGAAGGAAGGAAGGAAGGAAGGAAGGAAGGAAGGGAGGAAGGAAGGGAGGAAGGAAGGGAGGGAGGAAGGGAGGGAGGAAGGAAGGAAGGAAGGAAGGAAGGAAGGAAGGAAGGAAGGAAGGAAGGAAGGAAGGAAGGAAGGAAGGAAGGAAGGAAGGAAGGAAGGAAGGAAGGAAGGAAGGAAGGAAGGAAGGAAGGAAGGAAGGAAGGAAGGAAGGAAGGAAGGAAGGAAGGAAGGAAGGAAGGAAGGAAGGAAGGAAGGAAGGAAGGAAGGAAGGAAGGAAGGAAGGAAGGAAGGAAGGCAGGCTGGCTGTAGGAAAAGGAGCCCCCACTCTCCTCCCAACAGCAGCTCAGATTTGCTTCTCTTCTTGGGATAGATCCCATACTCCTCTGAGAATAACATTTGCTGATTCCCTAGGGTGTTCTCTCTGAAATCACAGAATCCCAGACTGGTGTGGGTTGGAAGGGACCTTAAAATTCATCCCATCCCACTCCTGCCATGGCAGGGACACCTCCCTCTGTCCCAGGCTGCTCCCAGCCCTGTCCAGCCTGGCCTTGGACACTCCAGGGATCCAGGGCAGCCACAGCTGCTGTGGGAAACCTGAAATATCAACCTAAGAACTATTTGAACCCTGATGCAGAGAGAGTTTTCAGGGTAAATCGTGATGCTCAGAGTGAGGGGTTTAGAAGCCAATGTCCTCTGTATCTCAGTCTAAACATCAACAGCACAAAACATCAAAGTTATACCCCCAAAAAACTGCCTGGCTGCTATTTCTAAAAACCCACTGAAACATTCTGACTTCAGTTCTACAAATATTTCTCTCCTGATGTGTACATGGAGTTCATTAGTGACTGTCTGGCGGTAAAACCTTGAATATTTATCCATAGCCTAAAGCCCAGTAGTCACATTCAGTGAAATCATCTCGTAACTCTGCACTGGTTGTGGTTGCCCATGTAATTGGGAGAGATGGTGAAATGCTTAAGTGCTGCTAGTGAGCTTTGTGTCAAAGTGATTTCATCAGGAATTTGTCTTTGGTGTTATTACCATCCTGGTTGGAGCCTCTTTTTTAAGAGCACAGCCCTCATTTCTGCAGGGAGGAAGAAATCTCTCTGATCATCCCCCTCTGAGAGGAGATTTCCTGGGTTAATTGGACAAATAATGACATTTGGAAAAATTAAAGGGTTTGGCCATTCCAAAAATATTCTGAGGATATCTTGCTTCTACAGCTTGACCTAAAAAGTGCTTAACTTGCTGGGCTGCGATGTCATTTCTTTGGGAATTTTCAGTGCAGTTGGGAATGCTCTGGATGTCTGATTCCTGTCAATGCTCCAGGAGAGGGATGTTATTTTCTCTCCCCAAACCCATTCCAGTTTATTTACAGAAAACCAGCTTACACTTCCAGCACAGAAACCATCAATACTCAAAATCAGGGAAATTCCTATTCCTGCTCCACTTAAGACTTTGAGTCCTAATGGGAGCTGCAGCAACACAAAATGACAATAATTCCATTTATTCTAGGTCATTTCAGAAATAATTCAGTCAGCATATTTAAGTATGTTTAAAAGAAGGTGATTTCAAAAGCAGAACTCCCCCTGAGCAAAATATTGTTCAGTTCAAGATGATCCTGCCTGGGTGGAGCCTTGTGGGTGTCTTAGAAATGTTGCTGTCCCAAGATGTTTACAATTTCTTCATCAGGTGGTTTTCATGTCTGGAAGAGGCGTGTGACACTTATTTTTAGGTTCTGTCCTTTTCTTTCTCTCCTTTGCTGAGAGATATCTCCCCCAATATCGGTGTTTCCTTAGAAACCCTGGCTGTCAGCTGGCATCAGAAAAATCTGAGATGACACCGAGCTGGCTTTTTGGGGGAGGTGATTCTTGTGCAAACAGCACCTTTTCTACTGCTGGCAAAACTCTTGGCTTTAATCCTCGTCCTGGAAACAACAATTTCAGCCAGGATTGAGGAGAGGGAGAGGCCCTTCTGTGCTTCCTTCTGCATTCCTGGTCCAGGCTGAGGATTATTCCAAGGAAAAGCTCGTTGCCATGCAGAGGTGGAACCTTTCTGAGCCCTGGGTTGCTGCTGGGTGGATGATGTGTGGTGGTGAGGGCTGAGTGCTGGGCTTGCATAACTCTTTGGAGGTGTTTATGTACGAGCTCTCCCAGGGGTGATGTTTTATCAAACCTCATTACAAAAGTGCTCTCCTCTGCAGGCCACCGAGTGCTTCGGGAGCATTAAAATGCAGAGTTGTGTCTGGTCAAGGATAAGCAGAGGCTGTGTTGGATATTCATGGGGAGAGAGAACTCCTAGAAATTTCCAGAAGATTTTATAGGAGCTGCAGCTCTCCCGTGCTGTGGTCACCTACGGGGATCTGGATTAGAATTCCAGGATGGTTTGGGTTGGAAGAGAACTTAAAATTCATCCCATCCCACTGTCCCAGGGTGCTCCAAGCCCTGTCCAGCCTGGCCTGGGCACTGCCAGGGATCCAGAAACCCCTGCTGCATCCAGAAACCCCTGCCACATCCAGGGATTTCTGCTGTATCCAGAAACCCCTGCTGCATCCAGAAACCCCTGCCACATCCAGGGATTTCTGCTGTGTCCAGGAATCCCTGTCACATCCAGGGATTTCTGCTGTGTCCAGAACTGTCTGCCACATCCAGAGATTTCTGCTTCATCCAGAGACCACTGCCACATCCAGGGATTTCTGCTGCATCCAGAAACCACTGCCACATCCAGGGATTTCTGCTGCATCCAGAAACCCCTGCCACATCCAGGGATTTCTGCTGTATCCAGGAATCCCTGTCACATCCAGGGATTTCTGCTGTGTTCAGAACCCTCTGCCACATCCAGGGATTTCTGCTGCATCCAGAACCCTCTGCCACATCCAGGGAATCCTTCTTCATCCAAAACCCCTGCCTCATCCCAGAAATTTCTGCTGCATCCTTTAGTTCTTCCTGTCACAAAAATGCAGATCTGGAAGAATCAGAGGGAAATACTTGAGGAGAGGTCGCTCTGCCGAGCTGCTCTGCAGCTCAGATAAAAGAACAGAGAAAATCCATTGCAGAGGAGCCACAGATGCTGTAATTCAATCCTACACACCAGGGGAGTGCTCAGGGAGCCTTCCCTGCCCTCAGGAAGTTCTGGAGCTGCAGCAGAAGGTGCTGGTGCCTCCTTGAACCCAGAGAACAGGGGTGGTGATGATGGGGCAGGCTGCATGGACACGGAGATGAGGAAGGACATCCCATTCCAGGGTGACCCAACACCCCACCTAAAGGAAATTGCAGCTTTATAGACCTGAGATTTTATTAGTTTTTGGCTGATTTGGGCAGGGATGCTCTGCCAGCCCTGGTGGGGAGCTCGGTGCCTTCTCCTGCTTGCACCCCCTGGGGCCAGGGAGGAGAGTTTTATTTTGTGTTTGCAGAGTTCAATCCTCCCCTCTCTCGAATCACAAACCTCGATTCTTTTACAAGCCAGGGCTCCAGGGCCTGCAGCACAAAACCTCTGCCAGTGTTACTGGGTCAGACCTGCTGTCCTCTATTTATGTTTATTTTACAGCTGAGCAAGAAGGGTCACGTTTGGGCTGTGGCAAAGGTTATTTTTCTGTGGGCAGGCTTTGATGGACTAAGATACAGAAAGGTGATAAAGCAATCACTTTGAAAAAGTCTCTTGTTAGAGTACAAACATTATGAATTCGTTCTTTTTTTTTTTTTTTTGCCTTGAATTAAAACCCACCAAGTGCAGCTATCTTTGGTTCCCTTGTCTGACACGGCTTTGCCAGTCTGTAAATTTTCTTTCAAATTAGCAGCCCGAGTTTCCTTATCAACCCTTAGCCAGTTGCAATTACTGTCACTCTTTTCAGCACAGTTAATAGGTTTGTGCCAACCAAACTGAAACTTTTGTCAGGAATTGTGATTTTCCTGAGTGCCCTGAAGTCGCTGATATTGTTTTAAACATAAGAGCTTTTTTAGACATGGGGGTGACAAGCAGAGCCAAACTTTGTTCTCTGACTTCCCAAATTGCACTGGACAATTCAGCAAAAGCTGAGGGTGTGAAGGATTAGTTTTCCACCTCATTTTTGTGAGGGATTATGTACATATATTTTTTATTTTTTTTTTTTAAGGATACAATTTAAAGTAGAATAAACAGAACACGCACGAAAGAGCTTTTGAAAAACGTGTGGTACAAAGGTAGGGTCTTTTGGGAATCAGTGAGATGCATCTAAAATTCTGTTGAAAATGTTAATTAGTCCCATGTATCCAGTACAAAGGAGAAATTTTTCATATTTAAGAAACATATACCACTAAGAAGAAAATAGATTCAGCTGCCAGGCAGCTGCACTTGCCTTGCTGTGTTTTCTCACTAATATTTTTTGGGAAAGGAGCTTTTATGGGAAAGAATCCTACAGAGGTGCAGGTATTCCTCCTGACAAGAAAGGAGTTTTCAGCTCTTTTCTGATGGAAATATCACTAAGGGTACTCCACATCTCTTCCTGGTGTTTCCTGCCAGTAAATATTTAAATATTTACCAGTTTGGGGGATTTTGAGGTCATGGGATCGTTGACATCTCAGGGGAGCTCAGCTGCTGTGTAACCCAGGAAAGTTTGGGATCCCTTCTCCGTGGGGCTGAGCCAGGCCTTGCCCTTTGCATGGGAATTTCTGTAAAAAGTGAGGGTTTACAAGGGATATTTTGGGGAAAAGAACAAGTTTGCCTGATTTAAGAAGAGCATCCTTGATATGGGACAGCAAGCAGGAGAATTGAGGGCTCCTTTGCCTCTTGGCTGCTTCTCTGCATCCAGCTGTGGGAGGAGGGAGGGTTTTTTTTGCTGACAGCATGGAGGGGGGAATTTTTGTGTTTTGCCCACATTTTCCAAGCTGTTTTGCTCCCAATGAGTCAAAGCAGCAGTGAGAGCTCTTGCAGCACTCAGGGCAGAGTGGGAGAGCAGCCCTGGGAGCATCTGCCCATGGTGTCCTGCCCCAGGGCTGTGGCCACCAGCAGATGTCCAGGGCCAGGATGTGACACCTGGGCACAAACTGAGAGAGATTTTCTCTGGCTGGTCCCCTCCCAGCTGCCAATAATCTGCTGCTTGAGGATTTTCTGGGAAGAGGCAGCCGCATCCCAGCAAAATCTGCCTCACCCCCACCTTGCACCACGGGGTGGAATGGTTTGAGTGAGCAGAAATCCCTTCCTTTTTCAGGCTGGTTATGCCTCCTCCAAAGCATTCTAAAGGGATTTATCCTGATTTGACAAAACTGAGGCGATTTTGCAGCCAGGCTGCCCAATCCTCATTACTGGGGTATCTCTAAATAGGTGTTTGCTACCAGGGCTCAGCCTCCAAAGGATAAAGGGCAAGAGTTGCTGTGAAAAAAGATGGCCCAAACTGCTAAAAATACGTCCTTCTGGGGTTTGAAGTCACATTCAGGCTTCCAACAAAGAAATTAATTTGGTTGTCCCTGACAGAGCCTTTGCTCCCTGTGGGTTTTTCCACAGAAGTGTTTCTTCAGGGGACTATTAAAACCCTCAGTGCTGGGAGTGAGGGAGAAGGGGATGGACAGTGTAATAATAGCAGGGCTCCAAATGCTCCTTTCATTACTCCCTTCTCTTCAGATCTCCTTCCTGGCCTGTCTCTTTGTTTGGTTTTGTTTTCCATCAGCAGGATCCAGTCTCTTCCTGAATATATTTCCCTGAGTAACTGGCTGGAAATTGCCCACATTTGATCCTACACAAAATGTTTTCATGGGGATCAAAATCCAACTGAGCGAAGAGCATTGGATCCAAAATATATATTTATAAAATCCAAATCAACTCAAAAAAACAGCCTCCCCCCAGCAAACCCAACCCTCAGGAATAAAAGTTCCTGCTGATACCCTGGTTTTCCCTTTTTTTCTCCTTCTCTTCACTCTTAGTTATTTCTAAATGCAAAGTGGACAGTAATAAATTCAGGATCAGGCTCTCACTGTTCCTGTAGAACCATCAAAAATATTTGCTCCAAATTTTTTGCAGGGTAGTTGTAGGTTATTAAGAGTAAAACACAGAAGCTTTTGGAATTCTGTTTGGCCCCAGGAGAGTGGAGCCTACATCAGGGAGCTGCCCAGCCTTGGAGGAGGATTCCCATCTCACTCTGCTACCCCAGCTCTTTAAAATCCCCATTCTGCTGGATTTTTAATTCATGAATTTAAACCAGGCCTTGGGTGAACAATTATCACAGAAAAAGAGAAACCTTTGCAACTTGAAGCAGATTTTTACCCTTGTGTGTTCCTTTACATTTTCCTCAATTAAATTCTTTGTGATTTCCCTTCCTGAGCTTCCTGTGGTCCCAAGCACTTTCTGTGCAAGTCTTCCTCCACCACCTCAGCCAGATGAACTCCTGGGGTATTTCCCATGCAGACACCAGCCCTGGGTTGTCCTTCAGAACTCAGTGCCAGCACTTCCTCGGGGTGCCACTCCCTGAAAAGTTCTGGTGGCTCTAGGGGCTGTTAATTTATAATTTTTCTGCTGTTTGCATTTATAGGTAGAAATGCCTGCTTTTCTTCTTTTTCCTTGTGTTTTCTTGGCTTTTTCATTGCCAAATCCAGCATCAGTGGCTACATCAAGGGAAGCTGATTGAGGCTGGTGAAGTGTGCTTGGCTTGCATTTTAATGGGAATATTCATCCTACAGATGGGCTTGGAGAGGGGTCACCTAAGTTCAAGTGAGAATTTCAGTGCAGATTCGTGGATTTTGGAGGCCAGATGGCACCACCACATCATCCAGGGTGACCTCCTGCAACTGCACCCCTTCATCCCCACCTCGAGCACGATGACTTTTCCCTGCCTTTTCCCTTCTCCTCTGCCAGGCCCAAATTGGAGCTGACCTCACTTCAATACCAGTTAATAACCCAGATTACTGGAACATTAAAGAGAAAAGCTTGCAAGGTCTCCCCTGGAATCTTGTTGGCTTGGTTGCAATTCCCTTTTTTGATTTTTTTTTTTTTTTATAAATTATTTGTTGTAAGATTGATAGAGCTGTGTGGTCGTTTTCAGGAGTGTTTGGTGAGAACTCCAGAGGGAGGATCTGACAGCCTTGCTCTGTGATGGATTGGAATGTCAGATCAGCATATGGTGAAAGGAGGGGAAAGGCAAGAGGGAAAGCCAACCCAGAGCTCTTTTTTGAGACACCCTGGAAACTGGGTTGGTGACTAAATAAAGCTTTCTCACCACCAAAAGTACAGCAACAACAGCAAAAAAATTGGTCTGAAAATAAATCCCCCTTTTTTTTTGCAGAAAATCATCACATTTTCCTTGTTCATTTTGGGCGATTGTTATTTTTCCCAGCAGGATTTCTCACTTTCCTGGGGAAACAATGAATCTGTGAAACTTTCTCCAAAAAATCCCAACCCATTTTTTGATGCTTCCCAGCCAAATCCCGGCATTGCTGTGTCAGCCAGCCAGGACAAACGTTGCACGAGGTACTGTGAGCCGGTTCCCTGCTCTTTGTTCCCCCAAAAAGGCATTTTTTTCCTTGGAATTGTCTTATTTGATCCGACAGGAGCTCGGCATGTGAATAAAACATCCTGTGACATGAGTAATGATTGCAGAATCCGTTGTTCTGCACAGAGCTGGTTTGAAGAAGGAATAAATAAAAAGGATAAGAGGGCAAATATTGTTCATGTTCGTTTTGCAGCTTTGGCTGAAGTGAGTTGTCTTGGAGCTGGCTCAGAGCTGGGAATCCCAAATTTCAAGTGCTCCCACTTGAGATTGGGGTGTTTCAGCAGGAGGTGAAATAGGCAGTGATAGGAAGGAAACAGGGACAGGAGGTGGGCAGAGGGGATGAATATTGGCAGGAAAAGGGGGGATACAGGTCTTAAAAGGTGTTTTGGAGGTCGGACACCAACATCTCCTCATTTCTTCTGCCCCCAGGGAGAGTGTTGGACTGTGTGGTTAAAGGAGTGATGCCTGGAGAGGCTCCCTGGGACAGAGGGTGAGCAGAGTTACAGGAATAAAGCAGGGATTTGTTGAAAGGCTTCAAAGGATTCACCTTGGGCAGTGCAGGGCTACACCCAGGATGGACCCAAGTCAGGAGTTTTCCCCCTTTGCTCAGCTCTGCTCCATTTCCATGCTGGGTTCATTGTCCAATCCCAGCCCCAGGGGATGCAGTCCCACCCTCCCAGATTCTCTCCTCAGTTCCTGCTCTTGGCACTTTTTGGGGCCAGAGCTGCAGCAGTGCCCTTGGTTCTGGGGCTGGAAAAGGATTGTTCTGTGCCCTTGGCTCTGGAAAAGGATTGTTCTGTGTCCTTGGTTCTGGAAAAGGATTGTTCTGTGCCCTTGGCTCTGGAAAAGGATTGTTCTGTGCCCTTGGTTCTGGAAAAGGATTGTTCTGTGCCCTTGGCTCTGGAAAAGGATTGTTCTGTGCCCTTGGCTCTGGACAAGGATTGTTCTGTGTCCTGAGCTGTGAGCAGAACTCACTGACACTTTCTGTGGAGTTCAGAGTCACCCCCCAGTGCAGGGCAGAGTCTGGAAACAGGAAAGCTGAAACTTCAGGCATCAATGTGGAAAGTTAACAGAACTCAGCCCTGCAGCTTCAGCTTAAGAAGCTTAAATTTTTTTGCAGTCATGCATCCTATCCCAGTGTCCTTCATCCAGAGTTCTGGAATTTTTCAGGTTGGAAAAGGCCCCCAAGATCATTGAGTCCAGCCTGTGTGCCTGATCCCCTCCTTGTCCCCAGCCCAGAGCCCTGATGCCACATCCAGGCCTTCCACAGACACCTCCAGGGATGTGCACTCCAGAGCTCCTTGGGGAGCCCATTCCAATGCCTGGCCATCTTTTGTTCCATGGAGAAATTCCTCCTGATGTGTGCTTGAACCTGTAGATCTTGGGCTGCCTTTGTTTTCTCATAACTTTCAGGGAACAAGCACTAAAAGGAATAAATCAATGCACAGAACTCTACAAACCAAATCCTCAAACACAGGACCTGTGGAGGACAACATTTGGGACAGCATGGGCCAGATTCTTGGTGGAGATCTTCAGAGGCAAACACCAAACCTTTCCTGACTGTGGCCAGGAACACCTCGGCATTCCTCACTTTCTTCCAGGTCAGAACGATTTTAATTTGCAATTCACAGGGTCTGGGAGCAGTCTGAGCGCAGGAAGGACGTGCCACGGGAGGGAGGAAGAAAATCCTGGGTGCAATCCCGCAGTGTTTACAGCTCCTGACAGGATGGCTTTCAGGGATGAAGGTTTCGACGTGGCTTAGCACGCGCGCGCCGTGCTTTGTCTGTCAGCTCTCTGAAAGTTCATTGGCATTGTCAACTCGTGTTTAACTCACTGGGGAAATATGGATTTCATCCCTGGTGATTTTCATGGAGCACTTTGATAGCCTGAAGGTTTCTCCAGAACCACGGCCTCCCATCTCCTGCCCACCTCCTCGGGAGCTGCTGCACCTCTTGGTAGGATTTCAGTGTGCAAAGGACCCAAAATGAATTGGGAATGGTTCTTTCAGACTCTGGGTCCTGTTGGAAAGGATTAAATGTTTGATTGTGCAGGAATTCCTGCAGGTCTGGAACCTCTCTGGGTATCTCTGTGAGTAGGGGTTCACAAAGCCAAAAGAAGGGCATGGACAAAAATCAGAGTTTTCCTTGGTAGAAGATGGCACATTCCAAATATAACACAGAACTCCTCTTGCTGTGCTGAGGCATGTCCAGAGAAGCATGACAGGAATATTTGGGCACTTTTCTTCCCCTTTGCATTTTTAAGGGAGAGTAGGAAACTCTTTGCAGCACCTGCTGGGCTTGGTCCAGTATCAACAGAAAATTGAGGAGCCCAGCCCAGAGGTGCCTCTGCCTTTCCACAGCTGTTGCAGGCTTCAGATGGAGACCAAGAAACCTTCTGTATCCCAAGAACATTTCATTTTCCACGCTCAGCCATTTAGTTAAAGGTGTTTCCAGACCCCATTAACAAAAATAAAAGCTGACAGATTAAAAGGAACTCAGTTCATTTTGGAGGTGTTCTCTGAGGTAAAATAATTCTCGGTGCTGATCCTCCCCTGTTCAAACCTGAGCTGTGCAAAGCACTCTCTGTGTGGTTTTGGATGGGTAATATTCCATGAAAAAATAAGAGTGTTTATATCAAAACAGACTTTATGATTTCTTTTCCACTCTTCTGCCATGCTGTGGTTTTTTAAAATCTGATTTCATGTGCACATACATCGTTTTTATAGTGTCATTTTACCTGGTGAGTGAAAAGGCAATTTTTATAAACTAAACTCAGTGCTAACAAAAAAAACCTGCATCTCTTTGTGGTACAAATGAGCATAATTACAGTAAAACACTGCCTTTAAGAGTGTTCAGCTGCTGTCAACGTGCCTGACACAGCAGAATGGGATACACATTCTGTTCCTGGAAAAAAGAGACAGGAGACGTGGATCTGTTGGGTACAACTCAAAGACAACTTTTAACCATCAGAAAACAACTCTGAATTATCAGGAGCCAACTTTCAGCCCTCAGAAGCCAACTATTAACCATCAGCAGCCAAAGGGCACTATGCTGATGTTGATTTTCAATCTCAAGCTGGGTTAACAAGTTGGAGGATGGAAAGAATGGAGAAATACATTCCATTCCTGAAAAAAAAAGGCAGGAGATGGGAGTTTTGTTTGGTACAACTCAAAGACAACTTCTAACCATCAGAAAACCACTTTTAACCATCAGAAAACAACTTTGAATTGTCAGGAGCCAACTTTCCACCCTCAGAAGCCAACTATTAACCATCAGCAGCCAAAGGGCACCATGCTGATGTTGATTTTCAATCTCAAGCTGGGTTAACAAGCTGGAGGATGGAAAGAATGGAGAAATAAATTCCATTCCTGAAAAAAGAGGCAGGAGACAAGGGTTCTGTTGGGTACCACTTGAAGACAACTTTTAACCATCAGAAAACCACTTTGAATTGTCAGGAGCCAACTTTCCACCTTCAGAAGCCAACTTTTGGCCATCAGCAGCCAAAGGGCACCATGCTGATGTTGATTTTCAATCTCAAGCTGGGTTAACAAGTCAGAGGAGAGCGAGAATGGAGAAATACATTTCATTCCTGAAAAAAAAAGGCAGGAGATGGGAGTTTTGTTTGGTACAACTCAAAGACAACTTTTAACCATCAGAAAACAACTTTTGGCCATCAGGAGCCAAATTTCACCATCAGAAGCTAACTTTTCTCCTTCAGAAGCCAACTTTCAGCCGTCAGGAGCCAAAGGTCACGATGCTGACGTTGATTTTCAATCTCAAGCTGGGTTAACAAGTCGGAGGAGGGCGAGAATGGAGCTGATTTTCCAGCTGACTGCCCCGAGCTGGCTGGCTGTTGGACTCCAGGGGTGGATCATCATTCCCAGGTGATTTTGCCTCGTCGTTTGGCCCAGCAGAGCTGTGCACCACGGGCTGTGCCAGCCTGGATCTCTGCTAACGTTCAGTGCTCGTCTGGAACGCCAAGGGCTCTTCAGCAGCACTGCAATGTCCTCAGGTTTGAGGTTTGTCCCACCCTGAGGAGCTGTCCCAGCACCCTGAGAGGGAGAGCAGAGGTGGGGAGGATGTGACAGACACCAGGACTCCTCCTGAAACCCCTCAAAGCAAAAAACAACAAAGTGGAGAGGAAAAAAAAACCTTCTTCACATCCTGGCAAAGCTCTGCTGGAGAAGCCTGGGAGGAAATATCCAATTCCAGGGTTCCACCTACAGCCCCAGGGTGGGAAGAACGTTTTTTTTTTTTCATCTCCACTTTGTTGTTCCAGCCTCACTCCAATCCCTGTCCAGAATTCAAGAGTGGAAAGGACTCCAAGCAAGTGGTGATAATAATTCTGTGGCTGTCTTGGTAATGCCTCCATAATTAACATTTGTCCTTACAGATACAATAACTCCCTGTAATGCAGACATAAATATTCCATTTTAAACAGGCACCTCAATTCTGGGGATGAGTGGTGTAAACTTTAATTATATTTCACAAGTGCATTTCCCTCATAATCCCATATTTTTCATTAGACACAAAATAACATTTCTGCTCATTTTGGATAGTTGTTTTTTTTTTCTTTGCTTTGGTCTGTTTAAATACAAAAAAAAATATGAACGAGAAGAGGAAAGCCTGTTGACTTAGACAAATTAAATATGTACAGAGTAATTCATACAGAAAGTTTAATTTTTTCCCTCTGTCTCAATAAAGATATGATAATTTTCTGAATCAAAGTCTTAAGCTTCATATTGCTACCATATCTTCAGGAAAACAAATGCTAGATTCATTTGAAAGTTATTATTTAACATATTACAAAGATTAATCTCTCAGTTGTTACTGAAAGCTCATGTTGTTGAGTTTCAGCAATTCAAAGAAATATAAATACAAATTATATTGAATTCAATGAGGGTCTCTCTTGATGGAATACAGGCTTTGCTTTCCAACCAGGGGAAAAAATGAGAACAATCTCATTTTTCCATGTAGCTGAGTTTCGACAGAAATGGAACTTGAGTTTTATTCTGAAGCTGCATCCCTGTGAGTAGAAACATCTCATGGAATTCATACAAAGGCCTGGAGGGACAGGAAAAGGGGAACGGCTTCCCACTGCCAGGGGGCAGGGCTGGATGGGATTTCGGGGAGGGAGGGTGGGGAGAGGCTGGGAGTTGGGATGGGAATTCCAAAAATGGAATTTGAGGGTGGGGAGGGGCTGGGCTGGAATTCCCAGAGCAGCTGGGGCTGCCCCTGGATCCCTGGAAGTGCCCCAGGCCAGGCTGGACACTGGGATTGGAGCAGCTGGGACAGTGGGAGATGCCCCAAGGATGGAATGGGATTTAAGATCCCTTCCTTCCAACCGGTCTGGGATTCCGTGATTCCTCAAGATAAAAGCTTAGCTGTTGTCTAAAACGATTAATCCAAAGTTCAGAGTTGAACAGAAATTCCTGTCATTTCTGAGAACAGACTCAAGAGTTTAACGTTGCATTTTTGGTTGTTTCCAATGGACAGAGCCTTTTCCCCTCCCTCTCTTTATTCAATATTCTCTCTGCATTCTGCCTGTCGTGGCTCCACCTGAACCTTTGGGATGCTCAGGCTTTGGCAGCATTATTGACTTCAAAAATTCCTGTGTGGCCTTCACATTCCATTGTGGTCAACCCCCCAGATAAGTTCATGGTTAAATTCCATAGATCTGATCCGATTTATTTCAACAGCAGGATATTGCTTGGAAGGAAATGCATCCTGCTCTCATTTTAGGAATGACCTAAAAGGGTTTAAAATCCAAGCCTAACTATTTTTCACAATTACCTTGATGGGGCTCGATGTCTTTCTGAGGAAAAAAACAGAAAAATATGCCCAGAATTACAAATCATTACATGTGATAAGCCAGGAGGTCCAGTTTTTCTGATAATTTGTCTTAATTATCTTTTGTTTGGTTTTTTTTTTTTGTTTGTTTGTTTGTTTTTTTACTCTGGGTTATTTGTTTATATTGGAAGCAAAAATAATCCCTCTGTCATCCTTGGATATTCCCAGCAGCCAGGAAAGTCTTTCCCATCTATTTCCCCTCATCTCCCCAGCCCCTGCAGCCAAGCTGCCTTCCAAGGGATAATTAATTTATAGTTTGTATAAGTTTTAGTTTATATTTATAGTTTTTCCCAAGGAGGAAGAGCTGAGTGCTCATCAGGGTGATGTTCTAGCACTTCAGTGCATTATTTTGGGGGATTTTATTGTGTTTATCCCAATACCCATGAAAAAAAAAAAAAAAAAAAAAAAAAAAAGCAGGCTCTTTGTTTGCCCTTCATTTCCTTCTTGAACATAATAAATCAAAATCTGGCACTAATCATAACACAACCACTTTTTATGATGGTAATTCAGACTAAAACAAAGTCCCTGATTTTGGTGCTCTCACATTAGCTGGTTGGGAGGGAGGTGGGTGTCCACTGAAAGAGTAAAATACAAAGTACAGTGCCCAGGAATTGGCTCTGTCCTAAAAGAAAACCTCAAATTTCTGTGTTTTAAAGTGCTTTGAGATGCAGAGTTTCTGCACAGGGCAAGAAAACGGGCACAGTTCTTGGCCCAGCTCATGCCACAGCTTTTTACTGGCTCAGGAACCTGAATTTCAGCTCCTTATCTGAGAGTCTCAGCCCCTGTGGGCAGTGGCAGAGCAAAAAATCCCAGTGCCAGCAGCTCCTGTTGGAACTGCCTGTGCTACTTTAGCAATTCCAGGTAAGTTGGTGAGTAATTTTAATTTTACAGGGACTGAAAAGATTGGTTATTTTTTTCCAAAATGGTGCATATTGGTCCCATTTTCTTCCAGAAATTTTTCTTTATTTTATTCCTTTTTAATTTGGCATTCTATTTTCTCTTCCTGTTCTAAACTGAGCTGTCAAAAAACCAAGGTAGTGCCTGGGAAGTGTGCAGGGAGAAGGGAAAAAAAAAAGTCACATTTTTGTGTTCTTTTAGCTCCTTAATTTACCAGGAGACTCAGTGTGACCCAGGACTTCAACAGGGAGAAAATACATTTCTAGAACAACACAGGAAAACAAAGAAAAGAGTAAATAGTTATTAAATGTGATATTTTGGTGGATAAGACTAAAATTATATAAATGTTCTACACATTCAATCAGAAATATTAAATAGCTGAGTGCTGGTGGATTGTGGTGAGATCATGAAGGGGGTACTGAAAATCTTAGCCAAAAAAGACAATTTTAGGGAATTTCATGTCCCTAAAACTTGGGAAATTCTCCTTAAAGAGGACATCTGAAGCCACCAGCATAAACCTGATTATTTTTCACAGTGAAATGTGGTATTTTCTTACTTTCTCCTCTGAATACCAAGGAACCTCGTTGTTGTTTGTAATTAATAAATCTTTCCGTTTTTGCTGCACATTTTACTGGCTATATTTATAGTACTGAATTTAATTCAACCTCACATTAGGAATACAAATATATTAAATCCCTAAGTCATGGTTATTTTTTTTAATTTTTTTTTTTAACTCCTCACATGCATTTAGTAAAAGCAACATTTCCAAAATCCCCATCTGTTCTGCACGTAAATCCAGCTAATTATACACTGATTGACAAGGCTATAAAAGGACATTTTTGGGGAGATGATAGGTTTGGGAGCTGCACTAAAAATTCCCGGGTGGAGGCATTCTGCAGTTTTCCCATGGAAACTCTGTGTGGGAGTGGGGGAGATGCAAACACCTCCCACAAAATGTGCTCGGGCTGTCACCCCCGGGGTGTCACAGGGGCTTTGGGGGATCTGCTGGAGTGAGGGTGGATGGGCAGGGATCAGTAATCCCAAATAACAGCACGGAGCAGGGAGCAGGCTCCCCTGGATGGGCAGGGATCAATAATCCCAAATAACAGCACAGAGCAGGGAGCAGGCTCCCCTGGATGGGCAGGGATCAATAATCCCAAATAACAGCACGGAGCAGGGAGCAGGCTCCCCTGGATGGGCAGGGATCAATAATCCCAAATAACGGCACGGAGCAGGGAGCAGGCTCCCCTGGATGGGCAGGGATCAATAATCCCAAATAACGGCACGGAGCAGGGAGCAGGCTCCCTGGATGGGCAGGGATCAATAATCCCAAATAAAGACACAGAGCAGGGAGCAGGCTCCCCTGGATGGGCAGGGATCAATAATCCCAAATCATGACACAGAGCAGGGAGCAGCCTCCCCTGGATGGGCAGGGATCAATAATCCCGAATAACGGCACGGAGCAGGGAGCAGGCTCCCCTGGATGGGCAGGGATCAATAATCCCAAATAACAGCACGGAGCAGGGAGCAGGCTCCCTGGATGGGCAGGGATCAATAATCCCAAATAACGGCACGAGCAGGGAGCAGGCTCCCTGGATGGGCAGGGATCAATAATCCCAAATAACGGCACGGAGCAGGGAGCAGGCTCCCCTGGATGGGCAGGGATCAATAATCCCAAATAAAGACACAGAGCAGGGAGCAGGCTCCCCTGGATGGGCAGGGATCAATAATCCCAAATCATGACACAGAGCAGGGAGCAGCCTCCCTGGATGGGCAGGATCAATAATCCCAAATAACGGCACGGAGCAGGGAGCAGGCTCCCTGGATGGGCAGGGATCAATAATCCCAAATCATGACACGAGCAGGGAGCAGCCCTGCCCAGCCCTCTCCTGGATCGATAATCCCAAATAACGGCACAGCTCCCGGAGCTGGTGAGGGGTTGGGGTTGGGATGGGCTCCGTGATCCTGGAGGGCTGGACCAACCCTGGGATTCTGGGATAAAATCCCAAATCCGCTCCCGGCTGTCCCCTCCTGGCAGGGAGTTGGGCAGAGCCAGAAATTCCCTCCAGCTGAGCCCCTTCCCAGCTCCCTGAACCCTTCACAAGGATTCTTCATCCCCTTCCCAGCTCCCTGAGCCTCTCCTGGGCTCCAGACCGTTCCCAGCTCCCTGAACCCTTCACAAGGATTCTCCATTCCATTCCCTTCCCAGCTCCCTGAACCCTTCCCAAGGATTCTCCATTCCATTCCCTTCCCAGCTCCCTGAACCCTTCCCAAGGATTCTCCATCCCCTTCTCAGCTCCCTGAACCCTTCACAAGGATTCTCTATTCCCTTCCCAGCTCCCTAAACCCCTCCCAAGGATTCTCCATCCCCTTCCCAGCTCCCCCAGCCCCTCCCAAGGATTCTCCACCCCCTTCCCAGCTCCCTAAACCCTTCCCAAGGATTCTCCATCCCCTTCCCAGCTCCCTAAACCCTTCTCAAGGATTCTCCATCCCCTTCCCAGCTCCCTGAGCCTCTCCTGGGCTCCAGCCCCTTTCCCAGCTCTGATCCCCTCCCTGCACACGCTCCAACCCCTTTATTCCTACACGTATTTCCAGGGAGAGCATCGTGTCCAAGGGATGATGGATTTAGCAGTTGAGCTGCACCAATAAACTGTGGGCACCAGCGAACACCTTGGATTTGAACCCTAAATGCTGAACTTTTGTCTAAAAATATCCATGGTGCAAGATGAGCCACTCGGTTTCTTTTTAATAAATCGCCTGCTTTTAAAAAATCATTTATTTTATGTTTCTTTGTCCTTTCTCTTCTTCCTTTTCTTATTTATTTTTAATCTACATCAGCCACTTTTACTCTAGACAAGGAAGAGGAGAGCTTGTATTTTAAATAGATTTACGTATGAGCAGGGCTATTTATGAGAGAATCTGTGAGAAACATTATCAGAAAATTTTGACAGAATTGGAAGGAAAATTGAACAGAGAAAAAGGTCAAACAAAAAGCAGACAATTTCTTAATTGTATTCTTAACAAGGGTAATTAAGCACTGGAACAGATTATTAATGGAAGTGGTTCATGCAGCATCAGATATGAGGAGCCTTAAAATAAGATTGAATCTCTTCCTAAAATGCCTGATCTAATTTCAGCACGAGTTATTGGGTTAGATGAAGGCACCAAGAAATAAAATCCCAATCTGTGGCACAGGAAAAATGTTCACAATATTTCTGATGGCCCTGAAATATCTGATTCTGGAAAAATCCACCAGGAGAAAATCCAATTGCTTTTCTACCATGAAATGTGAGTATAATCAGGTTAAAAAATTAACACATTGCCTAGACCACAGAATAACGTTGGCTTTGTGGGTTTCTTTTTTTAGATTTTTTTTATTTGTTCTTTTGAAGATTACAGATAAAAAGGATCAATCTGCATTTTCTGTTTTCTGATTTCACAGTGTTAATGTGATGCTCGTTGATCACATCAACAAGGAATTCCTGGCCGTAGTTCCCAGGTGTTTGTAGGGAGTTTTAGATCATTTTAATGGGATTTTGAAGATTTAATTTTAACATAGCAGAGTAGAAATGCTCCTCAGATGCTGCCACAGATCCATGTCATGGCCATCCTGTCATTCCCTGCCCTTCAGTGAAATTTGGGGGTGCACAGGATGCAATCCTGAGCACCACTTAGCCCTTGGGGGAACAGGAAAATCTGGGAATGATGTGTTCTGGGAATGAAATGGTTTTCCCTGGATGGAATGGTTCCTCCCCCTGTCCAGTGAAATTTGGGGGTGCAATCCAGGAGCATCCTTTAGCTCTTACAGGAAAAGGTGACTCTGGGAATGATGTGTTTTGGGAATGGTTTTCCATGGATGGAATGGTTCATGTCCTTGTCCTTCAGGGATTGCACAGGATCCAATCCATGGGCATCCTTTAGTCCTTGTGGAAGCAGTTAAATCTGGGAATTAAGTGTCTTTCCATGGATGGAGTGCTTCATTCCCCTGTCCTGTGAAATTTGGGGCGCAATCCAGGAACATCCTTTAGCTCTTACAGGAAAAGAGAAACCTGGGAATGGTGTGTTCTGGGAATGAAATGGTTTTCCATGGATGGAATGGTTCCTCCCCCTGTCCAGTGAAATTCAGGAGTGCATGGGGTGCAGTCCTGGAGCACCACTTAGACTTTGTGGGAGCAGCTCAATCTGGGAATGATGTATTTTGGGAATGGTTCTCCATGGGTGGAAATAATTCCTCCCCCTGTCCTTCAGGGATTGCGCAGGATGCAATCCAGGAGCATCCTTTAACTCTTGTGGGAGCAGGTAAATCTGGGAATGATGTGTTCTGGGAATGAAGTGCCTTTCACTTCATGGGATGGTTCCTCCCCTGTCCTCCAGGGGAGTGCACAGATGCAATCCAGGAGCATCCTTTAGTCCTTGTGGGAGCAGCTCAATCTGGGATGAAGTCTTTCCCTGGATGGGGTGGTTCCTCCCCCTCCTCTCCAGATGGGACACAGTAATTAATCTCCCCCAATCCCGTGTAATTTAATGAGCTGTAGTGCACAGAGCAGAGCCAGCAAGGACCAAAACATTGGCTGAGCTCTGTGGGGAGCCTTCCTTCAGGGAAGAGCCCTGCTCCTGACTCCTGGAAGTCCATCCAGAGGCTTCCCTGAGTTTGGGATTGCCAGGACAGCTCCTCATTGCTCTGCAGGATGATTTCAGCCCGAGGGGGAGAGACCCCAACCCTAACCCTGCTCCCAGTGCCAGGGATGGGGGGCAGCTGAATCCCTCTGCCAGTGGGAGATTCCCAATATATGGGATATTGGATATTCCCAATGTCCAGCCAACAGAAACTCGGGATCCTCCCTCTCATCCCCAGGAAATCCCACTTCACTCTTGCAGCGCTCTTTAATTTTGTTGCCGCCGTTTTGGGGAAGTGTAAATCCTTCAATCTGGTGGATTTGGTGCTGTGAAATCCTGGAACTGATAATCAGGCTCCAGCCTGGAGCTTTCCCATCGCCTGGCTCCATGTTTGCAGCCAGATCATTCCCTCTGAATCCCATGGGGGCCTCGGTGCAACAACAGGAGCACATTTCCAAATAATGCAACTTCTGCCTGAATGAGATTTTCATTTTTGCCTCTTTTACAACCAGGGATACGAAAATATTTGTGTTTTTTCCCTTGTAGCCTTTAATTTATACAAGAACCCTTAATAACCAGTGCTTAGCCACCAGGAGGCTGCATTTATTTAAATCAATATCTAATTAGCTTCCTTAATATATTACCTTTCGCTCCAGAAATTTAAGGAATTTAAGCAATTAAGTTTGGGCAATAATATCCTCCTGCTTGCTTTTGTTTCTGCTTGACTAAATTTTGCCTGTAATTGATCATTTCTGGACTCCCAAATCACATTGATTTCTTTAGTTTGTTGGATTATTTGTGTATTTTTAAGGATTTTTTTTCAAGATTTTCGGGTGCATTTTCCTCTTAACTTTTTTTTTTTTTTTCCCAGCCAGTGGAAAATGAAAATAAAGGATGAGAAGAGTGATTTTATGGATACACAACACGATGCAAAGGTGAGATTTCCTCTTGCTTCTACCTTCAAATTGTTCTGATTAAAAGATAAAAATTACTTCTGTGCGAAGGAATATTTGTAAAATGTAGAAATCCTTATTCATAGGCAAACCAGAATATTTTAGGAATTTTTTACTGTGGAAAATCACGTGGAAATCCATCCTTTGATAATTTATGTCATGCTGCATTTGATATCAGTAATTCTTAAACCATTTTAATAAGTTAAAATTTTTTACAAGGAGGACCTGAAAGTAGATATGAGGAAAAACGAGTTTTCCTCTTTTGGTAAAAATATCAAATATATGAAAAAAAATATTTTTGTCCTTTGCAAAGCCCCAGCAAGTCCTCACAATTGAGGCCCATTGGGAAGGACGATTCCCTGCAGGGGGATTTGTGGGAATCACAACTTTCCAGGAAAAATGGAAGTGCTGGGTTGTTTGTTTTGTTTTTTTTTTTAATTTAAATCCATGAAAAAATGAGCAACCATTTTGGGTGGAAGAGCTGATGCACTCCTGCCAAGTGGTTTCTTTATATAAGTGGTTTATTTATATATGGAGATGTATGCAAATCCTCGACACCGAAAACACCCCGTAAGCAACGGAATTTACAGGAAATCCAAGAATTTACAGAATTCCTGGAGCTGCCAAAGAAATTCTGCACAACCAGTTTGGAGTTTTGGGATTGTTTTAAGAGTTTTCAGCTCCCTAAACATTAAAAATATTAAAAATATTAAAAACTGAGGTTGATGGTTGGACTTGATGAGCTTAGAGGGGTTTTCCAACCTGATTGATTCCGTGATTTTGGGGTGGCACATGTGGAATGTTCAGCACAAAAATGTATTTTTCAGTCAGGTTTCAGGACCTTTTCCTAAGTAAACTCATCATGGAAATGGTGTTTTATGGATGGATGTCACTGGATTTAAATTGCACCTTTGACAGGAAAAGTGGCTGCCTGTTGTATTCCAGGACAGAGCAAACATCCCTGAAGGAATTTCTTGTTATTGCAGCCCTGTCAACCTAAAATTGGACTTTCTAGGACTTGGAAATCCCATTCACACTGAGATATCAATTGTAACCAATAATCTCTCGGCTCACTCTATTCCTATTCACCTTATTCAGCCTTATTGAATTAAGGAAATACAAAAATAACTCACTTGCTGAACGTTTCTGGATACGTGTTTGTCATTCACGTCAGCACAAAAATAACTCGATTTTTCTGGTGTGACTTTTATTTTCTTCCCTCCCCAAAAACTTGAGAACAGATTTTTCGAGCTGCCTGGGAAAAAAAAAAAAAAAGAAAAAGAAAAAGTTGCCTCAGAGATGACATTTCAAAGCTCCAACCCAATAAATCAAGATATTGTGGCCGTTTCCCTGGATTTCTGAGCTCGTTGTTGGAAACAACAGCCCTGTAATTGTGGCTGCTCGTGCCATTAATGAAGCAGAGCCATCTGAAGCTGGGATTTTGCAATCTTTTCTGCATATGAATGGTCTGAAGTTCAATGGAATCTGATGATCGAGACCCACTCGGTTCTGCAAAATGTCATTTTGGGGATTTCAGCTCCCTTGGGGGCTGGAATGTTGTGAACCACGGGGAGGGGGGGAGCTGCCAAATGGGGAAAGAGGAGAAAAAATGGCTCAAACACAAAAGAGTGATGGGTTCTCCCTCCTGTGCCCCAGCTCGGGGCAGGCAGTGGCTGCTCTTGACTCGAGGAAGGTGGGGAAAAGGGCAGGGGTTTCCAACAATCTGATATTTAAAATGTGGATTTGTGGGATTGTCAGAACCCAGGATATCTATGTGCCAGTCCTGGATGATCCCAGCTCTGGGATGTGGTTCCAACTTGAAGTATTCTGTGATTGATGAAACAAATAAAAACAGGTAAAAAAGTGACTTTTGAAAACCATCCTGCCACTAAATTAAAGCAACACTGCAGGTTTTTCCTGTCTGGTTTGGGGTTAGAGCAAGGCTGGTCCAGTTGGAGCTGCAGTTTGTCAGTTCTTGATGGCTTTTAATGATTCCTGCTTTGGAGAGGTTTTTATCCATGCCACATTGAGAAACTGCTGGTGGGGACTTGAAGTTGAGTCTCAGGTTGCTCTTCTCTAGTATGGAAAGTGTTTAAATATCCCATTTGATTGAAATAAAAAAATCCATTCTCTCCTAGTCATTCTCTTTCTTGAATATGTATTTCCCCAAAATACTCCTGAAGTGCTCCTTTCATCAGGATTTTGAGGTGAAAATAAATATTAAAGTTTTGGAGCTGGCCAACAAGCTGGAAAATTGTATTTCTGAATATGTAGAAGATGCTCAAAATAAGAGAGAAAGCAGGATGGAGATTCCAGTCCTACCTGAAGGATAAATCCCAGCTCTTCCAGAGCCATGAAAAATATGATTATTAAAACCCACTAATGAGGCATCTCAGGTGGCACAATAAACTCACCTGTACTTCTCTCTATGCTTAGCAAAGAGATTTTTTTTTTCTGGAAAGAACGGTTAAAAGTAATGTTAATATGGGAATAAAGGAAATATTCGCTGCACAAATTCTCTGCTTTCAGCTTTATTTTCATTTACAGCTGTGCAGGCTGGGTATAAAACTCAGCTATTTTGACTTTGTAGTATTTTATGTCTCGTTTGAACGGTTTTAAAAATTGATTGAAGGCAGCCAAGAGTTGGACCTTTTCCCTCTCCTCTTGTTCCATGCTGCTTGGTTTTATGTGGCACCTTTTCCACTAAAAAGGCACCAAGGAGGCTAAACAGCAAAATAAAACCCTGCCATGCTCTACTAAATCTTATTACCCAAACCAGAATCATTTGAATGTTTTAAAAGTTTTATCTGCTGGCTCCCGTGGGAGGGGAATGTTGGGTTGGTGGTGGATTTATTCTCCCTGAATTTCTGAATTTCAATCAGGTTTGCTCTAATAGCTGTCGGCTGACCTGATTAAAGCCTGCCTCTCCTCGAGTTGATTTAAATCAACTTGGCTGCCACACAGCAAGCTGAAACCCATGCTGGCCATCTGCTACGAGAAATTAATTTATTTTGGAGAGCTTTAATTCAATTACCAGGCCCATAGTCCATGGCAGGTGTAGGAGACAAATCCATATTTCGGGTTCCTATGTGGGATCTGGTGTAGGCAACTGAGGAGTGAGAGGAGGGCTCGGGGCACAGAAAGGGAGTAGGACTGGATTTCCCTGGAAGCTTTAATTGCAGTTTTAAAGCAGAAGATTGAAACGGGTTTTGGAACCAGGAATGTTTCAAAGAATCATATTGTGACCTGGCAAATTGCTGCTGGTGCTGCACACGATGCTGGGAACGAGACAAATACTGCGACTCGGTTAGCACTTCCAACGCCTGACTCACAAATTACCATGAAAATGGGGAATATTTCGGGATCAAACGAGGCCCTCACCCATTTCTTGGCTCGGGGTGGCAGATCTGGGAGGGCAAAGCTGCAGAGCCAGCTCACGGGTGGCTTTTGTGTGGAGCTGGGAGCCCTCCTGTCACATCTGTCAGCTGCTGGAGGAGCTGCTCCTCCAGGGAGCACATCCAGGGGGTCAGCGTCCTCATCCAAAGGGAAAGTGTGGAACTGGGGCTGGAAAGCTCAAAGCAGCTCCTGGAAAACGTGGAAATTGGGTTTGAAAGTTCAAACCAACTCCTGGACTGCTCTTGGAAAATGTGGAATTGGGGTTTGAAAGTTCAATGCAGCTCCTGGAAAATGTGGAATTAGGGTTTGAAAGTTCAAACCAACTCCTGGACTGCTCTTGGAAAATGTGGAATTGGGGTTTGGAACTACAAAGCAGCTCCTGGAAAATGTGGAATTTGGGTTTGTAAGTTCAATGCAGCTCCTGGAAAATGTGGAATTGGGGTTTGAAAGTTCAAACCAGATCCTGGAAAATGTGGAATTGGGGTTTGAAAGCTCAAAGCAGTTCCTGGAAAATGTGGAATTGGGGTTTGTAAGTTCAAAACAGCTCCTGGAAAATGTGGAATTGGGGTTTGAAAGTTCAAAGTAGTCCCTGGAAAATGTGGAATTGGGGTTTGAAAGTTCAAAGCAGCTCCTGGAAAATGTGGAATTGGGGTTTGAAAGTTCAAAGCAGCTCCTGGGCTGCTCCTGGTCTCTCCATAACAGTTGTGGCTCCTCCTTGTTTATCAATAACACGAGAGAAAAAATTATCCTTGGCCTTATTAATTGCAGGGAGGCTCAGGTTGGACATGAGCAGGGATTTCCCCATGGAAAGGGGCTCAGACCTTGGCAGGGGCTCCTAGGGAGAGTTGGATCCCCATCCCTGGAGGTGCCCAAGGAATTCCTGGAGGTGGCACCCAGAGCTCTGGGCTGGGGACTGGGCACAGCTGGGACTCCATGGTCTTGGAAGGCTTTTCCAACCTCAATTATCCTGGGATTCTTTTCATGTGTCTTAAAGGAAAACTTCATTTTTTTCCTTCAGACAGTTCAACACCAATTCAGTTTTGAAGAGAGAGAAAGAAAATATTTTGCCAAACTGCTGGGAATCTGTTTATCAATAATCATCTTATGAGAAATGGATAGATTTTTACTTTTTTTAATCCCAATTTAGGCAGAAAAATATCCCAAATATCCCTACATACAACAAACCCATTTCATGCCCAGCTCTACCCAACCTGCAGATTCATTTCTCTACAAATTCAGTTACCTTCTCCTGAAAGGTCAGATAAAAATGGTCTTTTATTGCTGGCCTGACATTTTATTAAAATCCTGTCTGGTTTATTGTGTATAGGAAGGGAAGTGGTGGTGTGGGAATGCTCAAGAGTGGACAGGGGAGCTCTGCCAGGTTCCAACCTGCAGCTCTCAGCCTCACCACCACAGTAAATATTTTTCTCAGTTCCTGGCAATAAAATTGTTCTTAACTTTACACAGAGTTGGTGTTTCGGTTTTTATGGTTGATTTAATTTTTTTCTTTTTTTTTATTGGGTGGTGGTGGTTGGGGTTTTGTTTGGGTTTTGGGGTTTTCTTGGGGGGGGGGGGTTGGTGTTGTTTTGGATTTTTTTTTTTCTTGGTTTTTTTATGTCTTTTTTGGTTTTGTTTTTATGGTTTTTTGGGTTTTTTTCTGTTTGTTTTTGGGTTTTGTTTTTTTGAGTTTTTTTTGTTTTGTTTTTTTTTTTATGTCCTCCTGTTAATCTGGATATTAGGAATATCCATCAGCTGTGCTGCCACATCCTCCTCCTGCCACCAGCAAGACCTGGGGAGTCCCTGAGAGGCACCCAGCTCTGAAGAGCAGCAAAAATGGAGAATTCCTGCTTTGGAGGAGCAGAAATGGGGAATTCCTGCTTGGAACAGCAGAAATGGAGAATTCCTGCTTTGGAGCAGCAGAAATGGGGAATTGCTGCTCTGGAGAGCAGTATAAATGGGAAATTGCTGCTCTGGAGCAGCAGAAGTTGGGAATTGCTGCTCTGGAACAGCAGAAATTGGGGAATTGCTGCTCTGGAACAGCAGAAATGGGGAATTCCTGCTTTGGAGCAGCAGAAATGGGGAATTGCTGCTCTGGAGAGCAGCAGAAATGGGGAATTCCTGCCCTGAAGAGCAGCAGAAATGGGAAATTGCTGCTCTGGAGCAGAAGAAATGGGGAATTGCTGCCCTGAAGAGCAGCAGAAATGGGAAATTGCTGCTCTGGAGCAGCAGAAATGGGGAATTGCTGCTCTGGAGAGCAGCAGAAATGGGGAACTCCTGCTTTGGAGCAGCAGAAATGGGGAATTCCTGCTTTGGAGCAGCAGAAATGATGGACTGCTGCTCTGGAGCAGTAGAAATAGTGAATTGCTGGTCTGAAACAGCAGAAATTGGGGAATTCCTGCTCTGAGACAGCAGAAATGGGGAATTGCTGCTCTGGAAAAGCAGAAATAGGGAATTGCCACTCTGGAACAGCAGAGTGAGGAGTTACTACTCTGAGTAACAGCAGGAGTGGGGAGTTACTCCGAGCACCCTGAGCAGGAGCAGCCTGCACTGTGACCTCTGCTTTCAGCCACCTTGGCTTCATGGAGGCAATTCCAACAGAATTAAAGGAAGAGTTAGTGCCTGCTTTAAGGGCCTCTAATCAAAATTAATGGGTCTCATCTCTCAGAACCATTAGAGTGTTAATCAGGACACGGGTAGTTCAATAAAGGGGCTTGACGAAGATTTATGGTGGGACCAAAATGGAAAAGAAGAGAGACAAATCAAAATAATAATAATTAAAAAAAATAAAAAAATAAATTAAAAAAAATGTTGGTGGGTTTCTGTGTTTGCCACCTCTTTAGGAAAAAAAAAAAAAAATCCATAAATCCATCTCTGCCCTACAGGCAGAGTAGGGTTTGTTTCACCTGGTTTCATGTTCTGATGAACTTATTCATATTCTGGTGAACAGAAGTTGTGAAATGCATTCAGGTGTTCAGATTCATTAAGATTTACTCCAGTTTTAAATAGTTCACTGATATTTTTTCCCCTTTTCATGCCCTGTTTTCCTCCTTGACTCGTGTGCTCAGTTGAAGCTCAGGAGGTCGTTGTAAGGACACAGATGTAGAAATTTTAAAAATCATAAATTATACATTTTAAGCAGAAAAAAACCCATAATGTGAATAAATAACCCCTCCCCTCTCCTGGCTGCTCCAATGTCCAACCTGACCTTGAACACTCCAGGGATCCAGGATCTGGGAATTCCACCCCTTGCTGCCAAATTCCAACCTCTGCAAACTCTGCTTGGGCCAGTCCATCCTGATTTCCCAGTGTTCACTTTCCACGTGACACAAGGAGTGTGGAAGTTCTAATAAAAAAGGAATTTTCTAAAAGCTAAAAGCAATTTTGCCATTGCAAAGTATTCACCAGCTCCCATTAAATATTTTCTCTTTTTAATTGCAAATGACAGCTTGGAATGACTCTGTTTTTGCTGCACTTTGGAACATATTAGTTTTTTCCCTTCAGGGGAAGAAATGAATTTTTCCCCTCCAATCGAATGTAATCTAGAGCATTTAAATAATTCCTTTCCCAAGCACATTTTTCAGCCCTGCCTATGAATGAAAACAGAGATTTATTCTTTGTGCTCAATTTTTAAGTTTTTTTGGTTTTTTTTTTCTTCTCCTTCTAAATTTTGAGCTTAGATTTTTTGCAGTGGAAATGAAACGATTTTTTTCAATGCAATTATGAAATTCCAGTTTTCCCAGCACATTTCTGACTAATGTCTCTCCATTCTTCTAGAAGGAAAAAATACAGAAGTGACTGAGGGAACACAGAGCTGTGTTTTTTGTGATTGACACAATCACACTATTGTGATTGCAGGACTTTGATTTCAGTTTAGTGTTCTGGAGCAATGTCTTCTGAGGAAGAAAGTCACAATTTCTTGCCAGCAGCAAGCTGTAATTATATGTATTTATATTTAAACTTTCCAGATCCCACTCATTAACATTTCCTTGGCACAGGCACAGGTTATATTTTGATATAAGGAAAGGTTGTAAAAGTAAACTTTGACTTGCTGGTGTTTCCTCTTCTGAAAATGCTGGGATTGCACCAAAAGAGGAAACAGGGAAGGAAGGGAAGGGAAGGGAAGGGAAGGGAGGGAAGGGAAGGGAAGGGAAGGAAGGGAAGGGAAGGGAAGGAGGAGGGAAGGGAAGGGAAGGGAAGGGAAGGGAAGGAGGAAGGGAAGGGAAGGGAAGGAAGGGAAGGGAAGGGAAGGGGAAGGGAAGGGAAGGGAAGGGAAGGGAAGGGAAGGGAAGGGAAGGGAAGGGAAGGGAAGGGAAGGGAAGGGAAGGGAAGGGAAGGGAAGGGAAGGGAAGGGAAGGGAAGGGAAGGGAAGGGAAGGGAAGGGAAGGGAAGGGAAGGGAAGGGAAGGGAAGGAAGGGAAGGGAAGGAAGGAAGGAAGAGGAAGAGAAGAGAAGAGAAGAGAAGAGAAGAGAAGAGAAGAGAAGAGAAGAGAAGAGAAGAGAAGAGAAGAGAAGAGAAGAGAAGAGAAAGAGAAGAGAAAGAAGAGAAGAGAAGAGAAGAGAAGAGAAGAGAAGAAGAGAAGAGAAGAGAAGAGAACCCCCTGAACTCTGGGTTTATAAACCAATAAACTCTGAACTTTATTCATCTGAACACTCTCATCCCATCACAGTAATAGTGACCTAAATATCAATATTGAACTCAATAAACCCAACAAAAGCCATTAGCACTTCAAGCCCTGATGCTGTAAGTTCTCCTTGCTGCTCAGGAAACTCCTGCTGAAGGCACCTCTGGAGAATATCTGGCCAAACCTCCTGCTTAAGCCAGGACTGAAACAAAGCCAGGTTTAACTTCAGAGTTGGGCCAGGCTGCTCAGAGCCTTGGTCACACAAGTTTGGAATATTTTCCAGGCAAATAAACTCAACACATCTCTCTTCCACCCTGAGCTCTGCAGGGACATCACTTTTCTCTCTGCTTCCCCAAAGATGGGAAAGGACAGATGGAAATCTTGGCCTGAATTCTCCATCTTCTTCCCCATCGAAAACAAAATTGTCATACACAAGTTTAAGTAGCAATAAAAATAATTCTATTGTCATGGCAGTGATTATTCTAATTATGGCTTAATTAGAAGGAAATCAAGGGGGATACGTTGAAAGATATTTTTTCTCAAAGACAAGAATTTTATTTGCTTGATTTTTCCTTGTCCCAACTCCTCTCTCTGTTAGAAGCTGCAAAGAAAATAAAAATATTTTAGGAAAAATAAATATATGTATTTAAATGCATTTTGGCATTTATTTCTGACGGCTGAAAAGTTTTAATTTATCAAGGTGGATTTCTTCAGTGGGATCCATTAGTGGAACTGGGTATAATTAATGCTTCACCAAACAATCCCACAGCCTGGTCTTTCCCATGGTTTTCTTGTTCAGCTTTCCCTTGGTTTGAAAAGTAAGGGATCTCCTGGCTTTAAAAATATCTTTATAAATATCTTTAAAAATATTTAAAAATAAACTTCCCTTCTATAGATTCCAGCCTTGCAGACTGATGTCTGCTTCCTGCAAAGAGGAGAGCTGCCCTGCTTCATTTGGTGAGCTCGTCCATAACTCAGCATTTTGGGGCTGTTTGCTGTTTACAATTCCATCAGGGAATCATGGAATAATTTGGAAACCCTGGTTTGGGGAAAGAACTGAAAGTTCATCCAGTTCCAACCCCCTGCAAGGGCGAGGATGCTTCCACCAGACTGGGCTGCTCCACTTTGAGGATTTCAAAGCTTTTTTTCCTTCCCAACATCCCGGATATTCACCGAGCACAGTTCACCCCTCGTGCAAACAAAGACGTTCATTTGAGAGTCCAGATTTCAGCTCTGCCCTGAGAGAGGGGAAATGCTGTTCCCAATGCTCCTTGGCTGGTGTGTCACTGCAGGATAGCACACGACACAGACTCCGTGATTTTTTTCTCAAAGGCTGCGTGAGGATTCCTTTATTTTTAGGGATAATTTTCCCTTTTATACCATTTTCCACAGACCAATGTGATTGGTGAAAGAGAAACCTCTTCAATCACGTTGGTCAAACCAGAGGGACAGCAGAGAGAAATCCCTCCTGTCAGAAGGAATGGGCACATAAATATTGTAACCAAACCAGCTCTGGTGTTTTCCAATTTTCCCTGGGAAAAGAATTTCAGCCAACCCAAACAGCAGAAAACCAGAACTTTAGAAAATCAGAAGCTTCAGGCCTGAAACCAGAGTACAGGTGGTGCTGTCCCCAAAATCCCCCTGGCTGGAGATGGCTGCTGTTCCCAATTCCTGCAGGTTTTACCCTGAGCTAATTGCCTGCTCAAAGCCCGCCGTGTAAAGCAGGAGAAGTAATGGCCCATGAGACATCAGAGGTGATTAGGAAAAATAAAGTTCCTTGGGAGAATGAGATGTTGACTGCCTGGAAGTTATTCCTTCACTTAAATTCCAGCAGCTCAGCAGGATACACCAAGAAACTTAAAAGTGGAGGGTTAGGCTGATACTCGGCTTGTTAAGTTGGCAAATTAAGAACGAGACAAATAAAGAAACAGAAAACTCCTCCAGATTGTGTTTGATCAAATAAACAGGAAAAGGAAATGCAGGTGAAGGTCTGATACCTAATGGAAAAGGTGCAGAGTGAATTTTCACTGCTAAAAAATAGAGATATTTATTGGAATAATTATTGGAAAACTGGAGGAGGGGAAGTGTGTTTGGTGGTGTTATTGACTCGGGGTTTTTCACACAGGATCTCAGCAGCTTGGAAATATCCTGGAGAGCAAACAGTCAATTAAAAAAAATGGTTCTTGAAGGAGAAAAAATAAAAAATGGTGATCACATTACATCAAAATTGACTTTCATTCTGGCCACGGTGCAGCTACATGGTGATACATAAAAGTTTCAGGGAGAAATTTGCTTAAAAGCACAGGAACATAGGAAGGGTAAGTGGAGCATCAGAGGCTGAAGAGGCTGCAAAAATATTGCAGCGAAAAAAATCTCTTAGAGTAAATTATTCAAAATATAGAACTGATGAAACAATGCTTTAATAACCAGGCTGAGCCTCAAACCTTTGCAGCTCTAGGCTGGGATTTGTGTGCAGTGAGGATTTCAAAGGGGGAGATCAGCAGTGCTCTGGGAAGCTCCTCCCCAGGGATTTATCAAACACAGATGATCTGTTCCTTCTTTTGAGAGCTCTTGATCTAGCCTACAATAAAATCTAATAGTACATTTTCATTTTTAAGTGACAGATAGTCGTGATCCTGTCAGAGCCTTCCATTGGGAAACCTAATTTTTAGTTTTGAAAGAGTGAAATAATGCTGGAGACAAGCCTTAGAAGAACGGATTTGCACGTCAACATCCTCATATCTGCCAGCCTCGAACTTTAGGGGAACTTTGGGGCAGACTTTGGATTGAAAAGTGGGGGTTTTCTGAGCTAAAGAATTGTGTGATACAAACCAGAAATCTTCCAGCCTAGTCTTTTAAATTCTGGAGGGTTCATGTTTAAAGAAATGCTTTGCTGGCAGCAGACAAATACTGAAATAATTGTACTCTGGGGGATGACAAACACCCGTTAAAATGCAGACACACAGCCAGTTCTTCATTTTTAGAGCCCACTAAAAGTTTGATACACTGGGGACTGGCAGATTGATCAGGGAATCTGGAGGTTGCCCAACAAACCATTGCTCATTTCTGTCTCCAGCAGCTGACCCCGGGCTTTGGGGTGAGAAGGATTCCCAAAAGGTTCTGGCTCGCCCTGATTTTACAATACCTGCTCAGGCTGGAAAGGTCCTGGTGGAGGAATGGGGGTCTGGGGCCATGAGAGGCTCCTTCAGCACTGGGGAGGCTCCCAAAAATGTGACAGGAATTCTGGCAGTGTGCAGGAAAAGGGATTTTGGGACAGCCCAGTGCTGGTGAGGCTGGGAGGGCCAGAGGGAGGGGTCCAGAGCCAGCTGGGCTCAGGGTGGGTTTAGGGTCAGGCTTGGGTTTAAGAGAGAGGAGTGGTCTGCCTTTTGCTTCCACAGAATCCTTTAGGCTGGCAAAAAACACCTCTGAAACATTTGCCCAACAATTCTCCTGGTGCTGCTGAGCCTCCACTCAACCCCCACCCCATCTCCTGCAGAAGGTAGGGAAGGAGGTGTGCTTCATTGTCATATTCGTGGGGATTAAAATAATGCTTTTTTATGGCTTTTTGATCCCTTTCTTTGCATCTGTGTTAATGAGAATTTGTCCCCTTTTGGGTCCCAGGGATTCTGGGTGGAAGCCTCAGCTTTGGCAATGCATGAGGTGTCCTTTGAGGTGTTAAAAACAAGCAGAATTTATGTTCTCAGCAGCGTTTTGGACTGATTATTTTCAGAGGAGCTGTTTATTAGGTAGCCTGGCTAATGAAGTGTCCTCAGATAATTAATTTGTCAGATTCAATTTATGGTTTAATAGGAAAGAAAAAATACTGTTGAATGTCTGGCTTTGGTGGAAAATCCAGGGCGAGCAGGTTCAGACAAATCTGCTAAAAACAGCAAAAATTAGTGTTGGGGGTTGAGTGGGAACCTGCTGGATTAATGAGATTTGGGACTGGTGGATTAATGAGATTTGGGACTGGTGGATTAATGAGATTTGGGACTGGTGGATTAATGATTTTTGGCACTGGACTTGGTGCAGCAGGAGGTGGTTGGGTGTAAATATTTGTGGTAGGAGAGCACCAGACCCAATTCTCTTTGGGATTAATTAACCCCAATTCTATTTGGGGGTAATTCCACCCCAGGGCTTGACCTCCCTGCCTGCACGATAATGAGTGGGGATGGGATTTGCATTCCTTGGTCTCAAATCTGTTGGAAAATCAGGGAAATCCACTTTTAGTAAAAATGGGCATTAATGGGAGAGGTTTGCTCAGCACTGGGATGATTCAAGGGCTGGGTTTTCTGTGCCCAGGCATGGCTAAAAATGAATGAAAAAAAAAAATATATCAGGCAGCAAAGCAGAAGCTGAGGGTTTCTGGTGCTGAGATAGTGATAATTTAATAAATAATTTAATAAATAAATCTGATCTTTTTAAGGAAAATAATTCCAAATTACAGCCACTGCCATGGGGTTGTGAGAGCTCGAAGTCGACTGAAACCTGTTCCCTGTGCTCCCTGTTTTCAGGAATGTCCCTTAGGAGTGAGGTGGTGTGGAAGGTTGGGATTTTTGTGGGATTTTTGGTGATTGCCCCTGGAGATGAGGGGATTCATAAACCCCAGCCTGGCTCTTGGTTACTATGACACCATTAATGAGGACAGGCTGTTTCTATGGCAGGCACGCAGGATGCTTGAGGTGTAAAGATGGCTCGGAGACCAAAAAAATATCCCTGATTTTCTCCTGATAACAACACAAATGCAAGCTGCCACTGGAAGGTTTTTAAAGCTTTAGAGCTTTAAATTATTATTTTCTTTTTGCCGTTTGGGGCTGGAGGAGTTTGGGTCCTGGTGGTTTCAGGAATGTTGCCTGGAAATTCAGTTTGGTTTAGAGATCTTCCTCAAACTCATCCAGGATGTTATTCCAAGCCATGTGAAAGTGTAAATTTATTATTTAATTATCCAATTATCCTTGCTTGTAAACAAGAATAAAGCAGAGTTTAGGCTGAGGACTCAACCCGGGCTGCTGGCAGGGTTTGTTTGGGCTGGGTTGGAATCACATTTGTTCCCATTGGAAGCAAATGTAACAAATGGAAAAGTGAAATTTTGTGCAAAATTGACTCTGGGGCTTTGCCTGGGGGAGATGCCCTCTTGGAGAGGATTTTTATTTTATTTTATTTTTATTTTATTGCTATATTTTATTTTATATTTTATCTTATGTTTCATTATAATTTTATCTTATTTTTTATTTTATATTTTAATTTATATTTTATATTATTTTACTTTCGTCTATATTTTACTTTATTCTGTGTTTCACTTTATTCTATATTTTAGTTATTTTGCTCTATATTTTTTATTATTTTTATTAATTTTATTATTTTATTTAATTTTATATTGTTAATTATTTTATTAATAATAATGTTATTATTTTATATTATTTCTATATTATTTTATTTTATTTTATTTTATATTTTATTTTATTTGGGTGGCAGGATGTGAGACAGAGACCGAGCGTTATCCTGGACTTTTCGGGGATGGGAGCTCAGAATTCCAGCGGGACGGGATCTGCGAGCCCGCAGCCAGCGCTAGATGGCACACGGCGAGCGGGAATGAGCCGAGCCGGGTTTATCCGTGCAGGGTTCAGTTAGTCCGGGCTGAGCCGGGTTTAATGTCTGTGCAGGGTTCAGTTAGTCCGGGCTGAGCCGGGTTTAATGCCTGTGCAGGGTTCAGTTAGTCCGGGCTGAGCCGGGTTTAATGTCTGTGCAGGGTTCAGTTAGTCCGGGCTGAGCCGGGTTTAATGCCTGTGCAGGGTTCAGTTAGTCCGGGCTGAGCCGGGTTTAATGTCTGTGCAGGGTTCAGTTAGTCCGGGCTGAGCCGGGTTTAATGCCTGTGCAGGGTTCAGTTAGTCCGGGCTGAGCCGGGTTTAATGTCTGTGCAGGGTTCAGTTAGTCCGGGCTGAGCCGGGTTTAATGTCTGTGCAGGGTTCAGTTAGTCCGGGCTGAGCCGGGTTTATCCGTGCAGGGTTCAGTTAGTCCGGGCTGAGCCGGGTTTAATGTCTGTGCAGGGTTCAGTTAGTCCGGGCTGAGCCGGGTTTATCCGTGCAGGGTTCAGTTAGTCCGGGCTGAGCCGGGTTTAATGCCTGTGCAGGGTTCAGTTAGTCCGGGCTGAGCCGGGTTTAATGCCTGTGCAGGGTTCAGTTAGTCCGGGCTGAGCCGGGTTTAATGTCTGTGCAGGGTTCAGTTAGTCCGGGCTGAGCCGGGTTTATCCGTGCAGGGTTCAGTTAGTCCGGGCTGAGCCGGGTTTAATGCCTGTGCAGGGCTCAGTTAGTCCGGGCTGAGCCGGGTTTAATGCCTGTGCAGGGTTCAGTTAGTCCGGGCTGAGCCGGGTTTATCCTGCAGGGTTCAGTTAGTCCGGGCTGAGCCGGGTTTAATGCCAGTGCAGGTTTCATTTAACCCAGACCCGACTGGGTTAGTCCATGCCAGGGCTGGGCTTAATCCGTGCCAGGGCTGGGTTTAATAGGATGGGTTTTGGGTTAATCTGTGCTGGGATGAGTTAATCCGTGCCAGGGCTGGGTTTAATTCGTGCAGGGTTGAGTTAATCCATGCCAGGCTGGGTTTAATAGGATGGGTTTTGGGTTAATCTGTGCTGGGATGAGTTAATCCGTGCCAGGGTTGGGTTTAATTCGTGCAGGGTTGAGTTAATCCGTGCCAGGGCTGGGTTTAATTCGTGCAGGGTTGAGTTAATCCATGCCAGGCTGGGTTTAATAGCATGGGTTTTGGGTTAATCCGTGCCAGGGCTGGATTTAATCAGTGTGCTGGGCCAGGTTTAATCCGTGCTGATGCTCTGGACCCGGGCAGTGCCAGGCACTTCACCCGCTCAGAGCCCCGGTGAGAGGGACAGAAATTGAGCAGAAAATGAATGAACCTGGAGCAGAAAACGAACCTGGAGCAGAAAATGAACCTGGAGCAGAAAACGATCCTGGAGCAGAAAACGAACCTGGAACAGCCGTGGGTGGCTCCTGGCTGGTGGGTGACACGGCTGCCAGGGAGTGTTTGCTGTTCAAACATGAAAACAATCTCTGATTTCTTTTTTTTTATTATTATTATTTTTATAGTATTTATGTTTATGTCAGTGCTACAGCCACCTAACAGCTCCCAAACGCCAGCGAAATTCAGTTTTTTGTTCGCTGTCACAAATGCCTTCCTTGTGCCACAGCAAAGGGCCATAAGTGGCACCTTATATTATTTATATTCTAAAGAATTCCATTTAGAAGCAGACACAAAATGAGCTCTTGGAGAGTTGGGAATGGCAGCAGCTGAACTGCTCTCCATTGCTCTCACTGGATTTAATTTAATTTGGGTTTTTTTCTGTCATTGTGCATTTTCGTGCTCCTACATTGGAATATTTTCTCTCTGCCAGTGATCTCCCCCATTGGCTCATCCTTAGACCATTAAGGAAATCTTGCCTTTTAATTAAATGCTCCATTCTAAACAGGGATTGAGATCTAATCATCTCCAAGAAGGTTTTTTAATATTAAATCTATCAAGAGTGTGTTGGCTCAGCCACTCCTCCTCCTCAGCACTGCTGACCCAAAGCAGCCAGGAGAGGATTCCTTAAATGAGAGACTTCATCACGTCCAAAATTCAAAATTCAGCTCCAAATTCCTGCTCAGCTGGGTGTCCTGGGAAGCTCCAGCTGCACTCCATCACTTTATTGCTTTAACCTTCTCAGCTGAGTTTTAAATGTTAACATTTCATGTGGTTATGGAGTTCCTGCTGCTCCTGGTTGTGAAACCCCTCGAGTGAGGTCAGGCTTAAATTTGTTTAATCCTGGGTTTTATCACCAGGCATGGGAGGGCAGTCTGGCTGCTGGGATAACTGGGGGGGTTTGTTTGGAATTCAGCTTCTGATGTGCTCAAATCCACCCTGTGCCTTCTTAATTGCAGGTCCAGAACCTCATGGGGAGGGTGTGGGGAGAAGGAAATACTGAAAAAAGGGAATTAATTCGAGTTTTAATTTGTTGGGAAGCACGCAGTCTTTCCCTCCCAATCTATTCAGTGGGAACAGGGTGTGTCACCCTAAATAAGGTGCTGTGGTGGGGTGAGCTGGTATTGGTTATTACACAGAAAAACTGGAGTAAAGCCAGTGAAATTTTATATTAATTTTGCATTAATTTTGTATTCCCAACCTTTCTCCACGGGTCGTGCATCCCAACAGGAAGGATCCCGTGTGCATCCATCACAATACACAGAATTTACCTTGGCTTTTCTTCTGCAGCACTGCTGAAAAACAAGAATCTTTGGGGTTTTTAAGTATTTATCTGTCCTAGGTTGGTGAAATATTGGGAAAAGCCCGTGTGGATTTCAGCGTGGGTACTTCACTCCCCCCATTACTTATTTAATGTATAGCTCGTGGCATATTTGCATATCAATACAACAAAAGTGTGGTTTTGGTGCTAGATGATCTTGGAGAGAGCATAAAAGGTGATTCTGGTGGGAAAAATACACAGAAATACAACTTTTGCTGTACTGGCCTCCTCTGGATGGATGCATATTCCAAAGTCAGGGATTTGAACATTCCTTGGGTTTAAAGCCTGAGAAGTTCTCTCCCCAGAGTGGGATACCTGCAGCTGGAAAACCCCCCAGACCACGTTTTGGTATAAATATCTCTAAATGGAATATAAGATGGTAGAGCAGGCAGTGATTTTGGTTTAGATTTGCAATTCAGGCAATTTTTTTTTTTCCCCTGAAAAGTGATGAATATATTGAAAAATGGAGAATAAAAGGGAGACAGAAGTGATTATTTTAACTTGGAGTTTAACACATAATTTATACCCTCATTTGAAGCTGTGTCTTCTCCTGTATAATTCCTACCAGCAGCTCCTTTATTGAGAAGTATTGCTGCTATCAGTGCCACTTTTGTGTTAGAATCTTTTTATACAATGCAAAGCTGGGAAGAAAAATGCATTCTTTCCTTCAGTCACTCATCCCTGTAAACCCCAAAGATAAACAGCTGAAATTCCTGAGGGTGAGGCAGAATCATTCATCACTCCAAATTCTGGAACACAGAGCCTGGGAGATCAGGCTGCTTTCTGAAGGCTGAGAGAAAAACTGACATTCCACTCCAGGAAAAAAAAAAAAAAAAAGGAGGGGAAAGGTGGAATTTGCTCCAGAGCTTTCACAGTGGGGGAAAAAAAAAAAAAAAAATCATGTTAGAGAAGTAGAGGAGAGATGAGATTTATCTGGGATTACTTCTTTTAAAATCCTAGGTGAGCTGAACTAATTCTTGAGAAGTGGGTGAGGGCCTGTTAAGTTTTATTTAATAACCCTCAGCACAATAGCCAGCTCTGATCCAGCAGCTCAGATGGAGGCACCTCAAGGCAATGATATTTTTTCACCCCTCTGCTACAGATAAGGGAATTAAGGGAAGGAAAGGTGAAGCTGGGTGGCAGCAAGAGTCAGAAAAAGAGCCCTGAGGGTTTTGCAGTGTGGCTTCCCTGATTTTCTGTAATGAGGAGAGGTCACTTTATGGTGTAAGTAATAATTTAGTTCACTCTGGAGTAATTGTTTGGAGTGCAGGGTGCTGAAAGCTGATCCTTGCATGGATGTTTTCCCAGCCAGGGAATAAATGGTCAGTGGCCAAGCACTGGGAGCTGTGACTGCTGGGAATTAAATTATTTAACTCTAATTAATCTTTGAAATATGCACACACATCCCCAGGAAAGAAGCAGCTCCTTTTCAGACAGGTTTTGACCGGGTATTTTTGGGGTAGTTTCAGTTCTTGAGCTGACATGGACACCCCTGGCTTTTTTTCCTCTGCACTCACCAAAGTTCTGCCAGTCCTGCCTGGCTGCAGAGCCACGAGCCCTCCCAAACCAGCAGCTCTGACCCCAAACAGGGCTGAAATCTTCTGTTCTCTCTCCTCTAGGAGGTCACCACAAGCTCCCCAGCTGATCCGTTTAATTTCCCAGGCGTTCTTTGCCCTCCCCGAGATGCAGCTGCTGCTTTTGGGGAGGATTTTTAGGAACTGCTTCAGTTACCCGAGGCAGGCTGTGAATTTTTGAGCGCTCTGCCCTGCCTGCACCAGTAGCCCTCTCTTTGATCTGGTTAAACTCCTGACAGGGCTTTCCCTCGCTGTGGGGAGGAAATGTGGATTATTTCTTGAGGCAAGAAGACAAACCCCAAACCGTTCTTTTAAAAATGTGTTCAGTGAGGAAAACGAGCAAGATCCGTGCAGCCCTGGGCTCACAGCAGCCTCTGCTCCACTTTGGCACTGGGGGGGTTAAAGGAAAAGCAGAGCCCTTGTTCAGCACTGGGCAGCTCTCCCCAAAATCTCTGGGCTGCTGGGAGCTGCAGGAATTCCTGCAGCCTGAGGAACACCCTTGGTTTATCAGGTTTTCTTCTCAGGGCCAGGATTAAAAGCAGAGAGGCAGAATTCTTGTTGGGACTTGGACATTTATTGTTCCTTATCTGAGTTCCAGCCTCACTGCCCGTGAGTGCTTCCACATGCTAAATTAACAAGGCAAAAATGGAGTGCAGAATAATGTGGGTTTGCAGGTTTTCTCTTGGTGGTTTGGGGTTTTTGGGGGGAGTTTTCCCCCACATTTAAATAATTGGTTGGGTTTTTTGGGTTGAATGGGTTTTGAGTCATTTCTAGCAGTGCACGGGGCGTTTTTCCCATAGCCAATGGTAAATGGGAACTGCTCTCCAGAAATGTCATTCAAAACTCCTGACATTGAGCGATTCCCCCAGGAACCACCTGGAAAGTGAGCAACTAAAACCCCACACTGGGTGGCTGATGGAGAGGTTGAAATCCACCTTCCATAACCACAAAACCCCAAAATTATTTGGAAAAATAAATATATTTAAGCCTGATTGTTTGAAGTGGTGCATCCTAGAGGCACATGGGTGTGTATGGATTTGTCCCATATATTTTTGATCCCCTAAACATCCAGAGCACCTTATGAAGTGTTGGGATTCCATCACAGGACTGTGAATGCAGTTGTACATTTAAACAATTGAAGTCCTTAATTCTCTAGCAGAGCGATGATTTCCTCGTTTTTTAAAACAGATTTGGATTTGATGATTTTTCTACAGCTTTCTCTCCTTTTATTTGCTGTTACCTTTGTGGCAAAATCCCGAGGGAATTCATTAAACTGAGTTAGGAGGGGAATGTCATCCCCTGCAGGATATGTTTTGTTGCATTGTCCCAAAGCCAGGGTTATTTTGACAGAGGAATAATGGAGATAGCCATGATTTAAAGAACAGGAGGGATTCCTGACAGGAATGGGGATCTGTCCTTGTTGGGAGCCAGCCTGGGGCACTTGATCATGGCTATTGATTCAGCCCATCAAAATTCGTTGTAGGAAATGTAATTTATGCTGCGACCTTCAGACAGCTCTCAGCTGAAGTGGAAAAACACGGCCCAGGTCCTTACAGATGGGGCTGCTCATCACTGGCTCCAAGGAAATGCAGAATGGATGGAGGAATTCGAGCACAGTGCAGGCTGGGAGGGCTTTCCAGTGGAGAAAACATGGAAATATCTGTTCCGTAGGCACTGCTGCGCATACATTTTGGTCATAAAACTCCTTTGATAGAAGAATTCCATCTCCCAGAAAGAATAAAAACTCCTCCTTCCTCCCTTTTTCCATTCTGTTCTAGTGTTTTCATGATGGATGTGAGGTGGTGTTGATTTTGTGTGGGTTTAGGCCAATTGCAGGTGTGGGAAGGTTTGAAGGTTTCAACCATTCCAAGGATTTGAAGGGATGTTCCTGCTGTGAGGGTTAAAGATGTATTTAAAGACAGCATTGTAAAGGCAAGGAAAGGAGCAGGGACTCATTCCCAGTTAGTGTCAGGAAAGTAAGCTGGAAGGAACCTTTTAGCAGGATGCCCTGGAGTTTCTCTACAGAATCCCAGAATGGTTTGGGATGGAGGGAGCCTTGGACACTGCTGTTATTGTGATGTACAGAGGGAACTCAGTAACACACACAGCAGGTGTTCAGGCAGAGAGGAAGAAAAGAACTCTCTGGTTTATTGTTATATATAAATTTCTGGACAGTGATCAGATTGGACAGAGCAGTTCCCACCTCTCCATCTCCACTGCTCACTTGAGAAGTCCATCAGGTGAGATCTTTTACAAAGGAATGCAAACATGATCCTGGTTTATCTTACAATTCATGAGAACTGACTCCATTATACCAAACAAATCAGAGGCTGATTTTCAGGGACAACACACTGCCATGGACATCCCACCCCTGTCATGGCAGGGACCCCTCCCACCGTCCCAGGCTGCTCCAAACCTGCCCAGCCTGGCCTGGGACACTGCCAGGGATCCAGGGGCAGCCACAGCTCCTCTGGGAATTCTATTCCAGCCCCTCTCCACCCTCTCAGGGAACAAATCCCACCCAAACCTCTCCTCTGTCAGTGCAAAGCCATTCCCCCTGTCCTATCCATACCAGGATTCTGTGCCCAGGTTTGCTCCTCTGCTGTTCAAGAGAGAGGGAAAACTACAGGAGAGCCAGAGGAGGGCTGGCAGGATGATGAGGGAGTTTGGGAGCTTGACACATGAATAAAGATTTAAGGAGCTGGCTCAAGAAGTTTATCCTTGTAGTTCCAACAGCGAAATTGAGGGGGAAATGAAGTTTGTTCCTTGGTAAGTTTTGAATCAGAGCCTGGTTCAGAGAAAAATCAGAGTGGTTAGAAGAAGGAGAAAGGAAAGGAACATTAAATAACCATTGGAGTAACTTTTCCATGGGGGGTGTAGGGTTGCTCCTCGCTGGAGATGCCCGTGGCTGGATGGGGTGAGAGCCACAGTGGGGACAGAGATCTCCACAGCCCCAATCTGGAGTCTCCTGCAGCCCACAGCTCCCTGCTCCGGGGCCACCCACAGCCAGGTTTGGCAGCACAGGAGATTTTCCCTCTCCTCCCACCCCTCCCACAGTCAGATGCTGTCACAAGCCTCGGGGTAAAAGCGCTTCAGAGCGGCGCATTCAAATGTTGAAGGAGTTTAAAAGTGCACGGTTGTCTAAAAACAGACACCCTGAGGCTCCTGCTTGAGGAGCTGGAGACAGGAATTCTGTGTCAAAGCTGCTGCAGGTGCCTGGTGGTTGTAGCAGAAAAAGCTCCTGCTGGTGCCTGCGGTGGAGTCGAGCAGCCTCCAGCCTTTGTGTCTGTTGGATTTGGAACATTGCAAGTTTTATTTTGGAGTATCTGTGTGCAAGGCTGCCGTGTCTGGGAACTCAAGAATTGGTGTTATTCAAGATATTTTCCTTCCTCTGCTCTCGGTAGGGATATAGATGAGGTTTTCAGTTTTGTTGGAGGTGAAATCTCCTCGGCTTGGGGTTTTTCTTTTCCCCCAAAATGACAAGAGTAATCAGCTCTGTGCCTTTGAATTGCTCTGGAATTTAATTTCAAGTGGAACAGCACGGTAGCTATTTCATTATCTCGGAATTTATTCCAGAATTAGGAACCAACATTCTCAAATTTCATTGCTTTGTGTGGCTTCTTGAGCCAGCCCTGTCTGTGGCAGGCTGAGCTCCAGCAGGAACAGATTTAATTTATTAATTGGAGGCAGCAGGCGTCGAAAGGTTCTGCATTTGGGCATGAACACATCTATATTTGCATACCTTAACTAGAACAAATGGATGTCAGTGCTCAGCCCTGGATTTTCAAAGGAGCTCAGGAACTTACTTTTCTCTTTGAAAACCCTAAGCTTCAGAGGAAGTTTTTTTTTTTTTTAATTATTTTTGCAGTGACTCTGTAGTTTCATAACCATCAAGAAGAAATGCTGATTAACTCAAGTTCAGTGACTCTGTCCTTCCTTAGCCCAGCTCCTTGGAGTTATCTTGGAGATTTTGTGCTGCTGTTGTGCCCTAAGTTTGACAATTCTTCTTCGGCAATATTTCTGAAATTCTGTCCTTTCCAAACAAATGCCCAGCATCTTATCTGCTATCGAGGCTCTTGGGGCTTCATCTCCCCTCCTTTATCTCTAATCCCTCTTGGAAGCTGCTGGATTGTTGCTGTTGTCTCTGGCACTGACAGCCCCATCAATTCTCTGTCCCTTCACTGGTCCCCTTTCTCCCTCCTGCATCAAGATAAACTTTTGTTTTTATTTCTGAAGACGTTCTCTTCGCTCTCTCTCTGGTGTCAGCTCCTATCACCTTGTCCCCTGCTCTGTGGCTGTTCCCAGACCCTCAGCACAGGCTCCTGAGTCCCTCCCTCCTTATTTCAGACACAGCCTCCTCTCCTCAGCCCTTTCCTGCTCTGCAGGGGCCAGAGCTAGCTTCAAAATGATAAAAATGCAGGGATTAAGGCTGACCAGCTTGGTTTAGCCCCCACCAAAGTGCACACAGGCAGGCACCCACCTTTCCACCAGAGGATGTGTGCTGGGGGATTGCACACATCAATCCTCTCCTCTGGCACATCCAGGAGCTGCCACCCTCTGCAGGAGCATGGAAAATGCCACGGGGAGCTTGGTGGTGGTGTAGGGAATGCTGCCTTTCCCAGGGAGGTGCTGGGAGGATGAGGATTCCTGTTGCCAGCCAATCTGGTCTGTGAACCTTGGTCATGTGAGCTTAACTTTGATTTTTGTCGCTATTTTACTGCCGGTTTTGTTGCAGCACTGCTGTGCCCAGCCCTGACTCCTTTATTCCTGATGAATTTGCTGTTGTGACCGTGGCTAAAAGTTCCTCCACTTCTCATCTCACTTATCCCAAAGAAGCTGTTTATTCCAATAGAGACACTACTCTCTATAATAGAGAATAATAATTATATAACTATAATAGTAATAGAGACGCTGGTTTCACCTCTGCTACCTGAGAACCATCCCAGACTGATGCAGAGTTTGAAAGTATTGAACACTTTTGGTTCCTGACCCTTTTGCTGTCTTTGTGCCTCACTCCCATAAACCTCTCCTTGGGGAAGAATCCTCCTCTTATTTTCACTGCTCCCACTCAAGACACTTTTTGCTCTCTGCAGCCTGGTGGTGATGTTTAGTGGACGAGTTCTGGCTTTAAATATTCCAAATTTCTTAAATGCTCCCAATTTCTTAACCCCCTTCCACGGGCAAACAGCTGTTTGCAAAAGCTGAGGATAGCACCTCAATGAGCAACCTGATTTATCCAGAAAAACCCCACACACTTCTCAAAACCAGCATGGCTCAACAGGAATGGAGTCCTTGCAAGGTAATGAGCATCCCTTGGATATTTGAGTGTGCAAAGGTGCATTTGATGCCGTTCCTGTAAAGACCTGATTGCATTATGGTAATGAGAGTTTTCAGAGCTGCATTGTTGTTACGGGAAAGCTGCTTTTGAATTCAGCACAGCAGTAATTCGCTCCCTTTGATCAGAAGAAATGTCAATTACATTCATATTTGAGCTGGAGATCATATAAACAAGCCCAGTCCTTTCAGGAGTGCATGGTTAACACAGAAAAAGTAATTAAAGCACATCAATAGCATTTCTCAGAAAGCATGTGTAGGGGCTAACAACAAAGCACAGAATCTTACCCTGCTTCTCGTTATTCTCCAGGTTAATAAAAGGTATTTTTGCATCAGCTTGGTGGTTGTCCATATATTCAAAACACTTTCCCCCCTGGCAATGTCAGATATTCTTCCTTTTCCATCTTGTCCAAGAGGAGAGAGGCTCCTCTGGGGAACTGACCTGCTGCTAAACCAAGCATTCAGGAATCTTCAGATCGTCTCACCTGTGAATTGTCTTGTTGTTGAATAGGGAACTGGGCGGAGTTTTATAATTCAGTTGTAACACTGAGTAAAATAGCAAATACATTTCATATCTTGGCTTCCTAAGAGAAGAGCCTGGTAGGAGGACATGGCCAAGTTCTTGGCCTGTGTGCACAGGTGGGAAACTTTGAAATATGCTGTTGGGGAACTGAATTGTCCTTGTTTCTTGAGGGTTTTCTTTGTTTTCAGCTAAAAAATTGGGCTAAATCAGAGTCAAACGTTTCTATCTGTCCAGGCTGGTGTAAGAAAAGCTCTCAAGAACTCACTGCAACCATCTAGTGAAGGATGAAGAAAATTTAAAGGTCCTTGATCTGCCCCACAGTGATGCTCATGTGTGGGTTGAGGATTGTGGGTGTGAAGAGTTTAATTAGGAGAGGTGAGGACCTGCTTTTTCCTGTTCCTCAGTCCCACCACGTCGGATGGGCTCAAGAGTGATGGGTTTGGTTTTTTTGGCTGTGATCTGGGTGCACAAAGTCCCTGGATTCATTTCTACAGCACTCCCAGGCGTGGGCTGTGGTTCTTGGAGTTGTCCTGAGCAGGACCAGGAGCTGGAATTTGAGCCTCGTGGATCCCAGCCCAGGGTATTCCGTGATTTTCCAGTGTCTGTGTCACGGGAATGGCAGTGGTTAAAACGGGCGGGAGAGGTTACTGCGGGAACAAAAGGGAGGAAACGATGCCGAGTTGGGAGCTACCAAATACGTGTAAATTGATGTGTGATGTGCTAACTACAGGACGCCAACTCCTAAGGGAAATATTCCTGCAAAGAAGCGATTTCAGGGATAACAGTTAACCGCTTCTGGGGCAAGTTTATAATCCAGAACATGGACACACAATGGCTTAGGTCTTGACTTTGAACAAGGCTGTGAGGCAAGAAAATAGGGAAAATATTCCTCCGTTTCCCCGGCACTCTGCTAACCAACTTTTGGAGGCACAGCAGTACTTAGGAATTTTGTTACAAATGCTTGATCTGCAAGTCCATGGACAGAACAGGTTAACTGGGCTCTAGTGGGAAGGATCCACGAGGAAAAACCAGGAGTGAGTTTATTCCAAGGCAATTGTTATCATGCACTATTGTTTTAGAGCATCTATCTCAGCGGGCAGACGCTGCTTTGTGTCACTGGCCAAAATTTTCATGGTCTGCTTCAGCAGGCAGCCTTGCAGAATAACAAACAAGATTTCTGTGCGTGTGACTGCAGCAAATACTTGTTGACGGTGACTGCTGTATTTCTTTCGGAGGCCCTGCCAGCTTTCATTAACTCGGGTTTATTCCGAACGGCGCCGAGCTTAGGAGGGTGTTTGCGATCCCTTTGTAACACACAGCACAGAGCAGCCCTGCCCGTGTGTCCCCGAGGGCAAACCTGCCCTCTGCCTCTCCACGCGTGAATCCGAGCCCTGGCCATCCTCTCTGCTCCGTTTAGCTCCGGCTTTTTTAGCACAGGTTTGGGGAAGCTGGGCGTGAGCGATTGCCAGCCAGGCTGCCTGTGCTTGTCAGACCCAGCATCGTCAAGAGCCCGGCGTTTCTTCTCTGTATCATATTTTGGAGTTTTTCCACATCACCTGCTCTTCTTGTCCTCTGCCTGCGAGCTCCTTGGGGCTCCGATTCCAGGACTGGAATCTCCGGGAGGCTGCAGCTGCCTGCAGCTGTTGTGTGCAGGGTTTGGATCTTGGGGGTCTTTTGGGGGTGTGAGCTCGGCTGAAATTGTGCAAACACACATTTGCGGATCTTCCTGAAGGCTCCAGCATGGATTCTCCCAGTGCTTTCCCCATTCATTGCTTTACCTGCTAGGACAGGCAGCCAGAGCCTGCCAGGGATGCTGCTGCACCTCCTCCTGCTGCTCCTCGCTCACTCTGCTCCCAGCAATCTCCTTAAAATTTAAGTTCCGGGTTAATGAAACAGAGCAAAGCCTGCTCTCCCCGGCAGCACGACTGGCCAAAATGACAGCTCCCACCCTGGCTGGGACAGAGATTGATGCCTGTGTGCTGTGGAGGGAAAAAGCTCCAGTAGTGCTGGAGAGAAGGGAAAGCACAGGGATAATGGAAACGGAGGATAAATAAGTGCTGCTGCTAAGTTTATTAGATGACGGTGTTGGATTGGGTGGGACATGATTTGTTTTCTTTTTCAGGGCAAGGGAAAAGCAAGGTTCTTCCCATCACTGCATTGTGTAGTTTATAGTGGAGGGAAATTGGTTTCTAATGCTGATGTATTTTAACTCACCCCTTCAGCTTTCAGCACTGAAACCTGTAATTATCTGCATGGAAATGCTTTCGTGACAAGAGGCCAGGCTGTGATTTACCCAGGAGGTGGTGTCACCACCTCTCCAGGGGCACTGAGAGCTGTGGTTACTTGTTCTCTGTGGAAAAAAAAAAAAAAAAAAAAAAAGGAGTTTTACCTTGTGCCCTTGTAATAAACTCCTCATCCCTCTGCTGCCCTCCCACCCCTGGAAGAGAAATCTGCCCCATCCCACGGGAGAAGCGCTGAAGGAGCCGAGCTGTGGCCAAAATAGTGCTGGAAAGGCGATTTTCAGTTTAGTGCAGAGCTCTCCTTCCTTGCTGCTGCTGCTCCAGGCTGGCCTGGGTCAAGTGTTCCACTTAGCAGTGGAGAGCTTCGGTGCTGGGAGCAGCCCCAGGAACGGTCCTGCTGTGGGGATAAAAGCCCTCAGCACACAGCTACTCAGCGTGGGTGGAAATGGAGAGCTCCAGGCTTTTTAAAAACAAACATTTCTGGCCCAGCAAGCCAGAGACGGCCCAGCCAAGGAGCCACCTGCTCCTGCTCTCGTTTGAAGTGGAACTTGGGGCTCCTCTCCTGTCACAAACGCTTTGAGCTGCTGCCAGCCATCCAACACTAATATTATTTTATATAATGGAGCCCTTGGTGCTCCTCTGGAGGACCAGCAGGGCTATAATCATTGCCTGAAGGGCTTGAAAATTTCAAGTATTTCTGCTCGATAGTTCTGGGAGGTTTTCCTCTGGGAGGAGTCCTGTCCCAGGGGAGCTGCTCTCCTCTCCACGAGCAGGAGCTCAGGAACTCCTTGTGGCACTGTGCCTGCACCAGGGGCCACTAAGAGATTCCAAAATACTGCACGACATAAAATTCAATGGGAGAAAGGTGAAATTGTACAGGCCCTCCTTCTGGCCTTGCCCCAAATCAACTTTGAAGCTGAAGAGTCACTCTTTGTGGTGAAAGCAGTTTGTTTCTGGGATTTCTTTCCCTCTGCTCTGGTCGGGCTCCCTCCCCCTGCTCAGAGGCTGCTGTTGCTGTGGTGAAAAACACACGACACAAACTCTTGTGATTTTTCCTTCAAGGCTGCTTGAAGAATAAAAATCTGACTCCGTGTATTTCAGGGATTGTTCCCTTATATACAATTTTCCACGGACCACTGTGGCTGCTGAACGAGAGTCAGAACTCTTCACCCACGTTGGCCAAACCATAAGGACATCCAAAGAAATCCCTCTCACAGAAAGAATGAAGAACACAAATATTGTTATAAAAACAACCCTGATGTTTTGTTCTTTTTGTCTTGCTGAAGTTCGTTCCCAGCAAAAGTATGAAAACATCAGGATTGTTTCTGATGATAGAAATTTCTGTAAATTCTATTCATGTTTAGAATTCTTTCTGTGGGAGGGATTTCTTTGGATGTCCCTCTGGTTTGACCAATGTGGGTGAAGAAATTATCTTTCGTTCACCAATCACAGTGGTCTGTTGAAAATGTATATAAAGGAACAAATTTTTGAAATAAAGAGTCAAATTCATTTCTCCAAAAACTTCAGAGAAATTCCACGAAAAATTTTGTGTTGTGTGTTATTCCCCACAATGACATCTAACTTAAAACCATGCCTGCTTTGATCCTTTTTTCATATTTTTATTTGTTTTATAAGATTCATTTCGCTCGCTTTTAACCCCACTAAAAGGTGAACCCACGATACCTTTAATTTTCTCCTTCTTATTTCTCCTTTTCACAGCACACCTCGGGACACCTCTTTGCTCCACACCTTAATTTTAATCATGCACCCAGAGCAGCCTTGAGATTATTCAGGCAATCTCGGCGGAATGAAAAATGGAAATTGTTATTTGTCCTTGATGGCTCCATTTCCCGGGGAGCCTGCTTGAGATGTAAACACGCCAGGCTCCACTTCCCACTTTATAAAGCGCCACTTCCAGGTGTGTCAGGATTACACAGGGAGCATTAGGAGGTTTAAAATGTTTTCCCTGTCAGGGTGGGAGTCACAGCAATTTCAGGCATTTGATGCAACGCCCCATCCCACGCTCGCTCTAATCGGGCTGGTTAAAATGCCTCTTTGGGAAGGGCAGTTATTGATGAGCTGCTGCTCTGCAGAACCCAGATTGCCTTTCCAGGCTGCTTTCTGCTCACAAGTTGTTTTCTCGGTGGGAAATAAATTGTTTTCGCTGTGGGAAATGTTGGTTGTTTACTAATAAGTTGTTTTCTCGCTGGGAATAGATTTGGAATGTTAAGATGGGAGATGGGGTTTTGCTTTGTGCTGGCGAAGGAAATACAATAAGCCCCAAGTCCTTGAGCTATGGGGACTTTTTAAGCAGAAGATTTATGGTGTCCTGTGTCAGCCTTGCACCTTATAGGCTTTTGAGAGGGCACAGGGAATTGTGTCTTGCCAGTGACTCAGGGCTGAAGGAATTGTGGTCAAGCAGGAAGAGGAGCATGGGTGTTTCTCTCTTGTGCTCATCTGCAGCTCTTCCAGGGGAACATCTGGGTCTTTTTTATTTCATTTCATTTCTATCACAGAATCACAAAGCAAAAGAGCCCCCAAGCTGTGGCTGATCCCCACCTTGTGGAGCAGAGCAGTGTCTGTAGGTCTGAAATCCCCCCCAGTGCAGCTGGATTTGGGTGGGGTGTGTTTGCTTCCTTCACAGCAAACCTCCCTGGAGTCATTAAAACTCCAACAAAACCCCCCCTGTGTAGGGGGAAACATGGGATCAACGTTTCCTTCTGGAGTTGTTTGGACAGAGTAAACTCTGACTGAAATACTTCCAGTGGAACAAGGGTTTCATAGCTGGAAGAATGGGACTGAGTGGGAGAATACTCAGAAATTAATTTTTCTTCACATTTTGTTTCTGTTGGTCAGAGTAATTTTTTGATGACACATTTTTCAGTGAGATTTCTGAGGTTAGGCCAGAATTCATGGAATCCTTGTAGAATAAGACTGGAATGGGACCTCAAAATTAATCCTAACACCTTCCACTAGACCAGGCCATGGTATTCGGGAGGAATTCCTGCATGGAAAAGGTGAATAAACCTTGGCAGGGGCTCCCAGGGAGGCTTGGGGTCCCCAGCCCTGGGGGTGTCACTCAGCTCTGGGCTGGGATCTGTCACAGGCTGGACTTGATGGTCCTGGAGAGCTTTTCCAACCATAATATTTCTGGAATTCTGGGATAGCAGTCAAGTAAAAAAGACTCAATCCCATCCAGGCAATGCATCTTTCTTTCTAGGACCAGGGATGTGTTGGATATTTGGGAATATTTCTCCTTCACCAAATGAGTTGTCAAGCACTGGGACAGTCACCAGCCCTGGAAGTGTTCAAAAAACGTGGATGTGGTGATTTTGGACATAATTTAACAGTGCTGATTTACTGGTTGGATTTAATCTTGGAGGCCTTTTCCCACTTTAACAATTCCATGAATCTGGGGAATGTTAATGAAAGTTTGATACATGCTTTCTGTACCACTTCCATTCAGGTGAAAACCAAGATTTGTGTGTTTTCAGGAGGGTTTGAACTTGTTAATAATTTTCTGTTGATCAAAAGGGGTAAAAGCTACTGGAGAGGGCTTTTCTGAGGGAGAAACAGGCTGGTTTTCCAGCAGGCAGAACTGGGATGTGCCAACACACTGTGTGCTTGCACATGTATGGCTCAAAGATGTTTTAAATGGGGAGAAAAATCCAGATTATTTTACCTGGGGGGAACTTGTTTGGCTGGGTAGAATACATATTCCCCCAAAACTGGCTACATGATCCCTATTTCCTTCCCTGGAGCACTCCCAGTAAACTAAAAGAGGTCCAAAATTTGAGATTTTGCATCCATTGGAGAATTTGCATAGAGTAATGCAGTTCCTGCTGTAATTCATTGGGTGCCTTCTGTGAACACAGATGTGAGCCCTTGGTGCTCTCCATAAATTAGAATGACTGCGAAAGGACAAATTGAAAAAAAATGAAATTTAAAAAAAAAAAAAAAAAAAAAGCAGAGAAACCCAAGTTAAAATCTGGGCAGGGGGTGAAGAATTTGCCAGATGTGCAGAAGAGAAATCACAGCACTGAAAGGAAGCTGCTGGAGGATGGGAACTTCCAGGCTGGGAGAAAGTTCTTAAAAACTTTCACAAGAAATTTCTCCTTGATTCCAGGATCCTGGGATCATCCAGGCTGGAAAAGCTCTCCAAGATCTTGGGGTTCAACCATTGCCCAGCTCTGCCAATCCCAGGAACCCCAGTGCCACACCCACACGGCTCTGGAATCCCACCAGGAGCGTTGGGCAAGGAGGAACTTGGGAGGGAAAACATATTTAAAAGCTTGGAGTAGCAGTTCAGATTCGGGTATTCAAAAGGAATTAACGCCCAGGAGCTCGGAGGGGCAAAATGGAATTTGAATTTGTTTTCCAAAGAGAGCCATGCAAAATTCTTCTTTCAACCCCACGATCTAAAGGAGATGTTTTAGGTCACTTTCCTTTTGTTTATTTCCTTTTTTTTTTTTACATTTTATTTGGGGTTTTAAATTTTACTTTATTTTGTCTCCATCCATGCAGTTCTTTGCCTTTTTGGAAACTCCTGTGTTTTCATTCACTTGTCAGTTCTCCAAAGCCCAAAGTCATGGGATTATAGAATTCCTTAGCTTTTAAATTCTAGTTGGGTTTTAAAATTTCATTTTATTTTGTCTCCATCCATGCAGTTCTTTGCCTTTTTGGAAACCTTTCTCACTTGTCAGTTTCCAACAAGCTGCATTATAGTCTTAGCTTTTAGTTTGTTTAATTCATTTTATTGTCTCCACATGATTCTTGCCTTTTGAAACTCTGCATTCCTTCATGTCATTCTCAAGCCCAAAGATGGGATTTTACAGTTCCTGAGGCTGGAAAATCCCTCTGAGCCCAACCCTCACCCCAGCCCGGGTCCCCATTGCCTCCTCTCCTCTTCTCCCCAGTTTTGGTGCCTTGGCTCAGGTTTTTCTCCACATTTTCACACAGTGGGATTCCCAGGAGGCAGCTCCGTGCTCCAGGTGCTGACTCCTCAAGGACACAGGGACAGGGAACACCTTTATCTCTCCTGGCTCCTTACTTTGATATCGGTTTTTATCTCTCTGATAAAAAGCTGTCGCCACCTAAATTCACCAAACGGGGCTGGAGGGAGGAGCTCACGCGGGCATTTGGATGTCAGTAAATATTTGCAGAGGTAGAAGAAGCTAAAATGGGAATTTTGTGGTGGTGGTGGGGCAGAGGAACAGATGGATTTCTGCTGTGGTTTCATTTAGGTCAAGGGAAAATCTAATTAACAGAAATTACAGCGTTTGAGCCTGGTATTAGTGCTGTGTTCACAGAAATTATGATTTTTTACATTAAAAAAGGTAATTAACTGTTCCTGTGAAGCAGCAGAGGAGACATAAGGGCTGTCAGAGGGCATTTGGTGCATTTTACCAGGGAATTTTATTGCTAAATCTAATTATAATAACGAATTTTTCAGAGATGGTGAGACTGAGGGGATTGCTCCTGGAATGAGGAGCAGTGATTCCTATTTAGCAGTCTTCCAAGGAATTTACCAAGGCTTCTTAGGCTTTGTTTTGTGGGCATAGCTGGGCAAAAATAATCCAAGTGGATTTTCAAATGGGTTATTTGAACTGCAGTTTGAATTGTGGACGAGCAGAGATTGAGGATTCAAGTCTTAAATTGGCCTTAGAAATGAATTAAGCAAAACTGAAATAAAGCTTTGTTAATTCCGAGAGGCTTCATAGTTGTTAAGGCAATTTTAACTAATCCCCTTTAACTTGATATTTCCAGTTAATTTGGATTTATATCTCAGTGTCGCTGTGCTGACAAACCCTGCTATAAAACCTGTGTTAAAATGAGCTTTTTGTAGGGATAAAGCAGAATTTCGTCGTGCATCTCGGTGGGATGGCACCACTGTGCTGAAATCCAGTGGGTTTTTCTCTCTTGCAAATATTTGTGCCTTGGATGACAAATTTTAATTGCCAAATTCTAATTAATTGATTTTTCAGGGGCTGATCATGAGAATTTGTCTTTTCTCTGGCTCAGGCTTTACCTTTGCCAGGCAAAATTCAAAATTGTATCTTTTTACTGGGGACCACGAACATTTTTTAAATTTAAAAACGTGGCTTTGTACACTCAGAGATCACCTCATGTACAAAACTTTATAAACACCCCGGAGAAACAAATCACAGAACTTTCCTGGAAAAGCAATTTGCACAACTTTATAAATAACACACCTTGAGAAACAATTTGCAAACACTTTTAGAAATGATTTTGGTGGAGGTGTGGTGGGAAAAGCTGGAGGGAAACTCCGCTCGTGCTGGGTCTGAGCCTGTCCAGAAGGAGCAAAGCCACGTCCTGGGTGGCACTTAATGATTTGAATTATTTAATAATTTCATTTATTTAATGAGTTTATTTATTCAATGATTTCATTCATTTATTTTATTCGATGATTTCATTTATTCAATGATTTCATTTATTTATTTATTTTATTCAATGATTTCATGTAATTATTTCATTTAATGATTTCATTTATTTAATGATTTCATTTAATGATTTCATTTATTTATTTTATTTATTCAATTATTTCATTTATTCAATTATTTCATTTATTCAATTGTTTAATTTATTTTATTTGTTTAATGATTTCACTCATTTATTTATGTTATTTATTCAACGATTTCATTCAATGATTTCATTTATTCAATGATTTCATTTATTCAGTGATTTCATTTATTTATTTCATTTATTCAATTATTTCATGTATTTTTTTATTTTATTTATTTAATGATTCCACTAATTTATTTTATTTATTTAATGATTTCATTTATTTATTTATTTTATTCAATGATTTAATTTATTTTATTTATTCAACGATTTCATTCAATGATTTCATTTATTTCATGATTTCATTTATTCAATGATTTAATTTATCCAATGATTTCATTCATTTATTTATTTCATTTATTTAACGATTTCACTCATTTATTTATTTTATTTATTCAACGATCCCATGTTTTGATTTCATTTGCTCCATTTCTATTTTTGTGCAGAGCTGGGCAAGGTTGGTGGAGCCCAGAATGCAGAGAAGATTTCCCTTGAAATATTTTTCAAGGATCATGTTCCAAAGGGTCCAACCCCCCTGATGAACACTGCTTTTCACCTTCATCCATGGAGAGGGCTTCTTTTTGGGATGAAGAATTTTCCAGAATGTAAACTGGATAGTAGCATAATATTTATTTATCACAGGATGAGGAATTTAAATTTCTGGATTTATTAGGATGGTAAGTAGATGAAGACAAGATGAGGGATTGTCATTGTTGTGATAACACACACAGCATAGATTTTTGTGAAATTTTTTAAAGGTTGTGTAAAGAAGAATTTTTATTTTTAGGGATTGGGTTTTTTTAATATATTTTTAATAGATTACTGTGATTGGTGACTGAGATAATTTTTTATTTATGTTGGTCAAACTAGAGGGATATTAAAGAATTTTTCTCACAGAAAGAATATTACAGAAACAATGTTTTGATAATATTCTCTTGTTGGGAACGAGTTTCAGCAAGCCAAAGCATAAAAAAACTCAGAGTTTTAGAAACTCAGAAAATTCAGGCTTGAAAAACTGGACTACAGAGGATCCTGGTGGGTTTTGGGCTCCTCCTCCTCCTCCATCCCCTCCCTGCTCTGCAGTGTGGGGGGCTCAGGACCATTGGGCACAATTTGCCACAGGGCAGAGCGGTGTGAACAGAAATTGAGTTGTCATTGGTAGAAAAGCAGCAATAATGAAGGTTCTTGGTGCTCACTGGGTGAATTATCTGTAAGAGAACCTTGATCCCGTGTGCTGGGGCCTTTTGGGGTCTGTTCTCCCTCCCCTGAGCTGGGGTAAAGCCTGGAGTGCTGGGATTGCTGATCAGGAAACAATGAACAACCTGGGCAACAACCCAGAGCCCCATTCCCTTTTGTCCTACCAAGAACTTTTCCAAAAGGCCTCCCTGTCAGGGGAGAACCCTTGGGAGTCTGTTGGAGCCCAGGATGCAGAGAAGATTTCCCTGCATGTTCTGAAGGGTCCAAACCCCTGACAAACACTGCTTTGAACATTCCTCCATGGAAAGGGCTGCCCAGGCTTTGGGATGAAGAATTTTCCAGAATGTCAATTAGATGGTAACATGGTATGTCATTTATCACAGGGTGAGAAATGTAGATTTTGGGGTTTGTTAGGGTGGTAAGTAGATGAAGATGGAGGATCCTGGTGGGGTTTGGGCTCCCTCCTCCTCCTCCATCCCCTCCCTGCTCTGCAGTGTGGGGGGCTCAGGACCATTGGGCACAATTTGCCACAGTGCAGAGCGGTGTGAACAGAAATTGAGTTGTCATTGGTAGAAAAGCAGCAATAATGAAGGTTCTTGGTGCTCACTGGGGAATTATCTGTAAGAGAACCTTGATCCCGTGTGCTGGGGCCTTTTGGGGTCTGTTCTCCCTCCCCTGAGCTGGGGTAAAGCCTGGAGTGCTGGGATTGCTGATCAGGAAACAATGAACAACCTGGAGAAGGAGAACAACCCAGAGCCCCATTTTCCTTTTTTCCCAACAAGAACTTTTGCAAAAGGCCTCCCTGTCAGGGGAAAGATCAGGGGAGTGGAAGAACTGTCACGAAGGTGATGGAGTGAGCTCAGGAATATCCCTTAACAGCTCATCGGGGATCGAGAGACCTTTGTGCTCACAGATTTTTCAGTTCATTAAGTAAAAGTTAACTACTAAATAATCCCTGACTCCTGAAGACAATTTGCCGTCAAATTAGGTCGGATATGGAGAGGGAAGGGCTCCCTCACACCTGAGCTCCTACAAAAGCACTTTTGGGAGAGGTTTTGGAGAGGTTTGGCCTCCCCCAGTGAGCAGCACAGATTTCACCAGGAGAGGTTTCCACCCTGGAATATCAGCTGGGTGCTCTAAAATCTCTTGCCAATCATCTTCCCACCCAATCCCAGGGGATAAAATGGGAAATGCTCTTTTTCCCCTTGTGTTTCTGGTGCTTTAAGGGAGTTAAGGATGTGAGATGGTTTTGGCTGGCTTTCTTTTATTCCTTTTGAAATTCCAGCATCTCTTCAGTGGAAGAATTTGGCAGCTCTGTTTTCCACCTCTGATCATGAGAAGAGGCAATTTAGGGTCAAATATTTTTGCAGCTCGAGATAAACACATGGCAATTTCTGGATGAAGCTGTTTGACTTCAGCACGTTTGCTTAAGGTGTGGTAAGTTTGGTAATTTTCCTAAATTTAGACTAATGGGACTTCAATGTCTTGGAATAAACTTCACTTCTTAAATATTTTCAGCTGTTCTTAGCACCTGAGTAGCTGAGCTAAAACAAAACTAAATGTCAGCTAAAACAAGTGTTTAATGGCATGGAAGAAACTTAATTATGGCTCAAGAATTTCTGGGTACTGATATTCTGGTTTTGGAAGATTTCCTTGTTACTCCTTTCATTAATTATTGCCACTTTTTGCATTTTATATTGGAATTTCCTTCTCGCCCAACTGTATTTTTCCTTCAATTTCACATTGAAATTGCCTTTTTTATCACGTAAATGAGCTTCATTAGGGAGTAGGGCTTAGCCTGATTTTTCATGTAGCTTATCCACACTGCAGCACACGGAGCACGAGCCTCTAAAAACGCTGGAATTGGGAATGTTTGCAGACTTCTGACAAATACTGAGCTGTTGATTGCAGAGATATTTTTATGAGTGAGCAGCAAATGTTTCTGGAGAGATCATTTACAGTGAGCCTGCTCTGATTGAGTTATTTTCTGCATTTCTGTGGTGGTTTTTCTTTTTTTTTGTGTGTTTTTTTTTTTTTTTTTTTTTTTTTTTTGTTGTTGTTGTTGTTGTTTGTTTTCTCCAGGGGAAGTCATAATAAAAGATGAGTCTGAAAATAGGCCCCGTGTCTGGTGGTTATGGATGCACTGCTATAAATAGTGGGACTTCTGGGGACTTTTTGGATGTCACAATGAAATTAATCTTGGGATAATTATGCTACTCTGAAGAAGCTGGAACGTCAGCTTAGTCTTCTGTGTGTGAAAATATAGGAGGGACTTTAATGATAGCACAAGAATTGGACATTATGAAAACTGCTCAGCAGCTTCCCTAAGTGTGACAGAAACTCAAATTTGAGCTTTTCCCAACGGCTTTGCCACAGGTGGGGGTCTCCTTTCTTTGCCTCCATCACCAGGAATGGCAGAAAATGCAGTTTTTCATCACAGTGCAAGCAGCAATCAAAAAGTCTTAATATTTTTGTTTCCTTCTAGAGGGAAATGAAGTGTGAATGACGGATTTTGTCCCATTTTATCCGTGTAGTTTTTTAGAAATGTTTTCTTATTAAATGGTTTTAGGAGGTTGATGTTCTTCTTATCTGTGGTCTGAGTCTTGTGTGTCTCATGTGAGATTTTTTACACCAAAACAATTAAATAAGAAAGAGTGTTTTTGGTAAAAAAACCCAAAACCAACCAATAATCCTAGATCAAATTTAGAATCTGAATATCTTAGGGCTGAGAAAGTACTGGCCCTAAAAGACCAGTAATATTTATGTTAATATTTGCTTTAAAGGGAAGATAATTTTGGGAACTCCAGGCAAATCCCTCCACTAAAAATATGGGAAGAAGTTTTGTTTTCCTGCTTAGCTTTGCTCTGGAATGTGGTGCTAACAGAGGGGAGAAGAGATTCCTTGTTAAGATTTGGCAATTATTTTCCAGTTCTGCTCCGAGGGGGTATTGGGTTTTCATTGTACATAAAAAAGCTGGGGAAAATAATGGAATGACTGGAAAGAAAATCCTCTTGTGGGGGTTTTCAGATCCTTGCCATGGATGGCAGAGTGGAGGTTCCTCCTTGGGCCAGCCTGGCTGATGTCACCCAAATATTTGTGTGCCCCCAGAGCAGTAATTGCTGATTTTACAGCAGAGAAACCGTTAATCCATTTCCCTGCCTTGTGTCCATACAGGTTTTATGTGCATATAGATTCAAGTAGAGTGAAGCCTTCAGGAGAAAGTTCAAAAATGACTTTTCTAACACCTTCAAGGCTATTAAAACAAGAGCATTTGAGTCCAGCCCTATCTATAGACAAGTTATAAATAGGTTCCAGCTAGAAAATGATTTGTCACCCGCAATTATTAAAAACTTTCCAGTTAAATCCGAGTTTTAACCTCCTCCTTAAAAACAGAGAGGGCTGAATTATTATTTTAGGTTTCATCTGGGTCATTTTCAGACATGAATAAAACATTCCCCTGGCACAAATCATTCATCTCCACGAAACCTTCAGGAAGGGTCACAGAAATGACCAGCGGAGGTGAAGATGCTCATGCAGATTTCGTGGTGATGGAAAAGCTTTTTCAGAAACAAGGGGAGAAAGCAGAATGAGAGAAGAAATCCATCAATGGCTGGGGGCAGAGAAATGAAGTGCTTTACTCAAATGACACCACGACTGAATTAGTCAGGGGCTGAAGGCTTATTTCCAACAAAATATGTTCACCCAGCTATTAAGAGTGTCCTCATGAGGAATTCCTGCTGTGTGAGGCATCAGTCACAGGCCAATCTCCTGCCTTGTATTGAAATTGCTGGGTGAAAAGGTGATTTCGAGTCTCCAGTGATTGTTCCTGGATTATACATCAGGGCAGAGTGAAATGGCAAAGCTTTATTGCCTGATACCGCACTGCAAAATTGGCATTAGGTTAAATCACGTCGGTTGGTCGTAAATCAGAGAGGCACGGGTGAAAAATGAATATACACAACCTCTTATTGCCGTGGCTTTGTTTGTGGCTTTTTCCACTAATTCCTGCTTAAAATTCAGCTCTGGCTGCTGGGAGAGCAATCCCAAACCCGCCAGGAGCTGATGGGAGCAGCGGTTTTGGGGGAGCTGCTGCAAATATTTGGGAGTGGGCGCTGGCGGCACAAAAATCGCGGAGGAATAATTTGTAATTAGAAAATTGAACTGCAAAGCTCAGCTCTTGTTGGAGTCCAGAGAGCTCTCAGGACAAAGGGCCTGGGGGCCAAAGCTTTGAGATGAATACAGGGTTTGACCTGAGACCCTGGGAAAAATCGCCAAAATTCGATGCTGGAAGTAAGGATGTAGATTTGCAGTTTAAGTACAAACACGCTAAGCTGAGTCCTAGAGAGTTTAGAGTTTAAAATTTAAGATGTAGAAGTAGCTATAAAGATAATAAGAGGTTTTAAAGTGTGGTGTATTAGGTTTGTGTGTCATTAGGTGATTGGTTAAGAAAGTCCTCACTTTAAGTGAGGCAAAACGTATAAAACAAAATAACTGATTATTGGGTTAAAAACGTAAATATTCTTGGTTTCATTGGTTGATAAATCCTGAAAAGGTCTTGTAACCAGAGGAAAAGTTGTGAGCTGAACGCGCCCTCTGTGTCTGTGTGGAAGATAAAAAGAAAACTCAACATCTAAAGCAGCTCAGAAAGTCCTGTCTCTAATTTCTACAACTCGTAAATTCCCCAATAATCTCTGGGTGCTTAATCCCTCGATCTGCTGGGGATCTTGGGGGGAATAAATCAGGAATTTGGACACATGGACACTGCCAGGGCATCCTGGGCCTCCCAGGGAGCAATTTCTTCCCCAGATCCCACCCATCCCTGCCCTCTGGCATTCCCTGTGTCCTGTCACTCCACGAGCTAGAAAATTTCATCCAAAAATCAGCTCACCAATGGCATCACTATCCAGCAATACTTTGGATAACTCCAGACACAGGCCCAGAGCCAGAAGCTTTCCTCTGGACCTGCAGCTTGCTCTGGCTAAAATTTAATGTTTTTAGTCAAAAAACAAATAAAATAACCCCCCAAAAAAAACCAAAACAAAAAAACCAAAACAAAAACAACAACAAAAAAAAAAAAAACCAAAGCCAAAAAAAAAAAAAACAGAGTAAGAAAAATAAGTTTATAAAGGAAGATTTAATTTTTTTTCCTTTTACAATTTCTTGGAATATCTGTTTAAAATTCAAGAGTCTCCTCCTCAGATTTTTATGCATTTACTTTTGTGGTCACCGTGCAGGTTTTGGTAGCATTAAAAAGAGGTTTTGTAAGACTGGGGTTCCACACCTGTCTGCAATAAGGAGTCATAAATCCACAAAGAAATTATTAAAAAAAATCCCCTTGCCATTAATTGGAGGGATATTATTTCTCTGTATGTTATTTCATTTGGGCTTTGGAGGATTAATTTACTGGAAGTGTGTGAATTGCAACAGAAATGCTGATTGTACTGAAATTACCTTAAATGAGTCAGAAAAAAATTGGGTTTTTACAGTCAAGCTCCTTCTGGTCCTTTTCTTTTTCTCTGAAAGATTTTCCTGCTTTTCCACTTGCTTTGTCCTTGTAAAAATATTCGAATTTTAGTTGCTTTTGAAATGTGGAAAGTCTTAATCCGGCTCGATTTGATGTTAAACACTTGGCTCCGCGATGGGTTTGCAGTCGGTATTAAATATCTGTGAAGTTTTGGGGGTAGTAAGTGAGGAATCAGGAACGAGCTGAATGGAACCTCACTTTCTCTTATCAAACGGGTTTGCTAACGAACCTCAACACTTTATCATCTGTGGTCGCTTTTTCACCGAAACTTCAACTCTTAATATCGTGATTTGTCATCTTTGCGTACAGCGATTATATCAATTTCTCTGAATCCTGAATATTCGTTTTTCTTCATGTAAGAGGAATTTTTACCGATTACATCTGAAATCCAAAGCTCATAATAGGATTTTATACAGCCCCGTAGAATTCTTCACTCAAACCCTCATCCCAACCCTTTTTTTTAATTTTTTTTTCTTTTTTTTTTTTTTTTTTTTTGACATTTCCCTTCTTCCCGCTGCCAGTTTTGGGGAATTGCTGCGGTGTTTACGGAGTCCATAGCAGCCAATTAACACTATTTAACAGCTGCTCAAAGGCATAATTGCCTGATGTTAGCATCACCTAACGTTATTTTTAATGCTAATTATGCCCAATTTACTCTCCAGGTACGTTTCCAAACGTGACAGCAGCAATGTTTGTGTTGGTGCCAGCTGAGCGCAGAGCTGGAGGATTTTTGTGGCTGCTCTGGTAAATCAGAATATTCCCTGCTGCAGGAAATCTCCTGGACGGAGGGGTTGTGGGCTCACCTTTGTCCAATCCCTGGGGATTTCTTGGTAGGATTGGGAAGCTGGAGGAAAACAAGCCACAAAAAAACTTCCACAGCCCGGCAGACAGCTCAGTTCTTGTGAATTTTTCCAGAAAATTGGTTCAACTGAGTGACTCCCACCCTTTTTCATGAACTTTATGCTGTATCCGCAGTGCTGTTCACTCGAAATTTCTTGGAGAATTGCAAGATTACGTCTATAATTTCTCTTTTAAATCCAGCTTCTTGATTTCTACGAATCCCAGATTTTATTTTTCGGGTTTTTTTAAGATTTATTTGCTCCATAACCTCCTGCTAACAGCAGTCTAAATTTTTCCACTTTCTATAAATGACTCGTTCCTCAGCTTCTCTACAGGTTTGCAAACTGAATAAAGCAGCATAAATTACCCATTTAGGAAAGGTCTTATTGACTGTTAACATTTTACATCCAGGATCAAATCGAAATAATTGCCCGAAAGGAAAACACCCAAAACAAATGATGGGCCTTGAAAATAAAAATCAACGTTTCAAATAAAAATAGATAGAGAGAGCCCTTCAGAAGCTGTGGTAGGTGAATGGTTGGTTTAGTTGGGAAGTGGGGATTTATTAGCTTGGGTAGATTGTGATGAAAGATACCTGGGAAAATAATTGGTCTCATTTTGGGAAAATCAGGCAGTCCATTAAAACTGCTGCACACAATGAGTACAGGAATACTAATTTGGCTTGTAAATCCCTGTGATTTTTTTTTATTATTTATTTTTTTAGCACTCCCTAACCAGGGTAAGCTCCAGGTTATCCAGAGTTATTTTGCCTGTGCATCTCTGCATCCCCAGGACGATTCTTGTGTGGGAATGGATGTTGTGAATCCTTCTGAGCCCCTCCTGGGGTTCCAAGAGCAGGCAGGGAGATATCAGGAGTGGATGTGGAATATTTACAATTAATTTTGGGGTGATATAACCCAGAAAATGGAGTTTGCCTTCCCAAGCAGTGCCTGACCAACACCCAGCCCTTGTACAGAGCGGGATGAGTTGAGTTTTCCAGGCAGGAAAGCAGAGCTGGAATCACCAGTTAGGGGCACAGGGAAATAAATTGTTCCTTTTTGCCTTGAAAGACATAAAAATAATTCAGAGAGGTATAAATAAAATATATGCACTTTGTTTTTAGGACAGAAAGAAGTAACATAATCACTAATGTGGAAAATAGAAGTTGGGGTGGAAATGCTTCATTTGCCCTCATGTATTTTCTGTAGGTTTGATAGAGACAGGAAAATACTTTGTCTTTTCAATCATGATTGATATCAATCACCTAAACATGCAATTACCCAGGTACACAATTAATCAAAACACTGCCAGATGAACAGAGCATCATTATTTAATTTCACCAATAAGTGCCTCGACAGAATCTGCTCTTGAACATTTTTCCAAGGCTGGCTTCAGAATTGGTTACAAAATAAGAAATGTTCTCCCACGTGGAGTCATTTGTGAGGGTGCTGCTGGTTTGAAGTGTGGGAATAGTGAAGCCCTGTGGGTGTTGCATCTCCTGCAGCAAAAAAAAAGAAAGGATCATGAACCTGTGGAGCCAGACAGGAAAATGTACAGGGGGAAAGTCCAAGTGAAGAAAGAGTGGGAGAAGATGAAAATGTTGCACATTTTTCCTATGTATTTTTGCACTTACAGTTCTCATCATAAATGATATTCCTTTTCCCAGCCAGGTCAGGAAGCCTCAGGGCTGAGCACTTTGGATACCAAAATCCTGACTGGATTTCCTGCTGGAACAGCAGAGCTGCAAACCTCCCTTGTTGGGCAGGAGGAGAGTTTAACAGGGCAGGTTACAAATAGCAATGCTCAGCAGAAGGGTCTCTAGAAAGGAAAGCAAGTTTTGATAGAGAAGAACAAAAGACGTCTGAAAATAAAGATTGCTGAGCTGGTGGTCACTGCACAAAGGTTGGGAAGAGATTTTATGGCTGAGAGCAAAGGATAAGTGACTACAAACCAAAGCATGTTTGTACCAAGTAAGGATAAATCTCAAAAAGCACAGGCAAACAGAAAACATGCTTTTACCAAGTCAGAAGAATTTCCCACTGCAGAAAAACAGAAAAGATTTAAGCTTAAAAGATAAGGTGCTAACTCCAGTGATTGGTCAGTTCCTGCCATAATCTGGGAATATCAGCACTATGATATTATAATCTATAATACTACATGTATAATACTATAATATCAGGAGTTAGGATGGGCTGTAGGGAAGGTAAAGGGATTGGGTGTGATGGGATTGGGTGTTATGTGATTAAGATATTCAGCAAAGACAAATATATAATATTATATATTTTACTATATATTTTATTATATAAAATATCTAATAAAATATCTAATGCCTTGTAACAGAGCAGAGGTGTCTCCAGGCAGCCTCTGGAGCTGGCAGCTCTCAGGCCTGGTTTAACCCACGGCCCAGGATTGCTGTGACTCCTTCCCTGCAATAATCACATTTTTGAAGAGCAGCCTGCAGTCCCACAGCTCTCATCTCAGGCTCTCACACTTCCTAACACTGATTTATAAACCCTTGTGCCTTTTCATTCTCACCAAACAAAAGGGGTTTGTTGCCCTCCCAGTTTTTGAGCTCTGCTGTGGTTGGACAGGTGAGATTGGTTGTTCTTGGTGCCTGGGAGAGAGTTTTCTGTGTGTAAAATGAACGGTGAACAAAGAATGACTTTGCTTGGTGTAATTTCGTGAAGCAATTTGATGGCTTTTGAAGATTCTCTGTCATCCTTGAAGCATCACTTTCTGTGAGAGTATTTGATTTTGATGTTCATATTTTCAGAGCCCAGTCTGAGCTGATACTTTCCCCTCTGCTCCTCTCCTCCCTGATCTGGAGTGCTGCTAGGATTTCCCAGGGCCTTCTGTTTATGAAATGCAGAGCAAACTGGAATCTTTCATCAAAATTAAGATTGAGTTGTGCCTTATCTCTATTTCCTCTGCATCTGGTGGATTTGCAGGTGAGCATATTTCTTTCGTGGGTAGTGTAGAAATTGGAAAGGTTTTATTTTTAGTGAAAATCCAGATTAATTCCACTGTAAGGCCAGCTCATATCTCTAATGTAAAAAGTGAACTAGGATGGAATTGATTTCTGGTTTTCCTGTAAACAGCACCATAAAATAGAGATGGAATTGAGAAGGGTGAAGTGTGTACATGGAAATATCTGTGTGTGTGTGCAATGGCTTCCAGTGGTCTGGGATAAATAGGAAATATTCCCAAATTTGAGCAAAAAAATCCCTGAGCAGGGTTACAACGTGAGGCACAATTCTGCAGCCATGTCTGAAGGACTAAACAAAGGGAAGTCTCTTTGAAAAGCAGGAAAAGGGGCTGTGACTGCAGCCGTGATTTCCTGGAGGGTCCCAAAGCTGCTCGGATCCCGTCCCCATCCTGCTTGGACAGAGTGATGTGACAGCCCCGGAGGTTCCCTCCAGCCTGCAGCAATTTCTGGGCAGGATGAGGTGACAATGGGTGGGTCAGTGTTGGCTTCACTGGGAAACTCCAGTGATCCTGGCAAAGGGGAAAAAAACCTGTCAGGAATTGCAGCCATTTTCTGGAGTTTGAATATGAACCCTATCGTTCTCTGGGCTGGTAATGCCGTTGTACAGTATTTTTAGTAATAGTGTTTTTGAAAGTGGTTTTGAATGAATAACGGTTTTTTAGGTAATTACCCAAATGAAAACATCCTCTCAGATCAAAACTTACCCTCCTGCTCCTGCCAGCTCCCATCCTTCCTGCATTCCTTACTCGAGGAGTGACATCTCTGGCAGAAAACTAAAGAGTCTATTACACAGCAAGGAAAAAAAAAATAAAACAACAAACCCCCGAATTTAGCTGAGCATTCGAGAGCAGGGCTGGTGGGAAGGGGCTGCTCCCTCTGCAGCAAACGGGCCAGGCTGGGAGGGAGGGAGCATGGAGAGGATGGATGTGGGTGGCCCTGGGAACCCAGGATATCTGGGACAGTCCTGGATGATCCCAGCTCCAGCCAGGGGTTCCAAAGCCCTGCCGGGGTGGGCACAGACCCCAGGGACTCCTGGGCTTTGAGTTTGATCCATGAACAAATTAAACCTGTGAATGAAGAACTAAAATCACCAAAGATTAGCTAGCATGATAGTAGGAGTTGTAGAGTGAAAAGGGAAATTTTGGGGATTTTCCCTGGGGGCTCAGGGGGTGAGATGGAGGGACTTGGCCCTGTCCTGTGCTCCTTCCTTCTTCTTCCCAACCCCATCTCCTTGGGGATGGTGGCACTTGGGGATTGGATTGGAGTGGAATGGAACTGTCTGACACAGGTGATGGGCATTGGATCATCACTGTAACTTTATACTACAAATAACTGTAAATTTATACTACATATTACAAACTGTAATTTGTAGGATAAAATCCAGTGCCTGCCCCAGGGGCCGAGAGTGTGCCTGGGGCTGCCCTGCTGAACAGACCTGGGCACCCAGACAGAAAATATCTGAGAGAAGAAGCAACAAAACAACCTTGAGAGCATCAGCTGAAGACTTCTGGCTCATTCTTGGACAGCTGGGTTGGGAGACAGAGACTTTTACACATCTGGGGTCACCCTGAGCAAAGCAACCCTGGAGACTGGGCTGAACCTGGAGCTGCAGGGGCTCTGGGCTCTCCAGAATCCCCTTCCCAGGAAAACCTGCAGGTGTTCTGTAAGGAGGCATCAGCTGAGTGAGGCAGAGCTTTGCTGCAGGGAGCGAAGCCAAAGCCAACTGCTGGGGCTGGGTCTTTTCCTTGTTAGAAAGCACATTTTGGTGTTGGCTTTTTGCAAATGTTGGAAAAAATGTTGTAAGTATGATTTTTTTTTCTGTAGTTTTTATGTGTTTTAACTGCCTGAATAGATGTTTAATAGTTTTTTTGCTGTAGTTTGGAATTTAGGTGTGTAGTGTGTTTCAGCTGCCTAAACAGATAAGATAACTTCCAAAAGAGGCCCAAGTGACTCTCAGCATTCACCACTTGTGGAAAAGAGACCAAAGCCCAAATCAAAAGATGATAAGAACCCAATAAAAGTGGAACTGTGCTTGATGGACCTAAAGAGTGACCATGCAGAGCAGTTCCTGGAAAAGTTTGAATATGCATAAATCCATGCATGAAGAACAGGATAAAAAGGGGAGGTTCCAAAACACCAGAATGCCCTTGGCAGAGCACCAAGGCACCCAGCCAGTGGTTAAACCTTTGCCTTATTATTCCTCTTATTATCTCTATTAAACATTTTTAAATTTTACCAGGAAAGTGAACCTCGTTTTTCACATCCTTGACTGGTTTTCCTGGGGGAAAAGAAAGGAGGGGAGAGGAGCTGTTGTAGCTTAAAAGCTGAGCTGAGGGGTGGAACGCCTCAGTTTTTTATCGAGTTGGGAAATGTGGGCTCCTCTTCCCTCCCCAGCAGCGTCAGCACAGAGGAAAGTCAATCAAACACTTCTCACTCAAATCTCTCATTAAAAAGGTGATGATATTCACAAACAAAACACCCGAGGTCCTTTAATAAGGTCACAATAATGAGTTGTGTAATGACAGGATTTTTACAGCACAAAAAGATGTTCAAAGCAAATTCTGTCCCAAGTTTTCATACGGGTTTAAGCCAGACCCTAAATTTCATTTCTGCTTTGCCCCTCCAAGGGTATCAGAGTGAAGCTGTGTTTCCTCACTGGAACACTGCGTTATTCCTGCAGTGCTGGGTGGGAAATAAATTAGGCTTTCTCCAAACTCCTTTCCCAAGCTGAGTTCCATGCAGGGCATGGTCAGATGCACATTGGAGCTGGAAAAGGACAGGCAGGAGCGTGGAGGGACCACCTGCTCTGCTGCAGCGCAGTCTGGAGCCAAGGAAATCCGGATTAATTGTGTTTGTATTTAACAGGAGTTCAGGAATAACATGTCTGACAGAGCTCACCAGCTCCAGGGCTGGGACAGGAGACAGGAATCCAAGAATTCCAAGTGTAGAGCTGGGATGTGATGCTTTCAGGACAGTTGCAAGCAAATTGCTGTGAATTTCCAGCCTTGAAATTTCGAAAGATGGAGAGGGAAGTCCAGTTCAATGCTAAAAAGTCCAGAGAGGTGGCCTTGCCTCTTCCTCTGATGGCTGCCAGTGCTAGGGTTTGTTGGAATTGCTTAAAATTGGGGAAGTGATGAAAGTGAGTTCTTTCAGAGGCTGGAAATGCTGTAAAGCCACAGCATTTTGATTCTTTGTCAAAGAGCACTGCAAGTCGGAGTGTTATTGGTAAAAACAACACAAGAAAATGATGGTTTAGGCTGTGGCCTCTTCTGTACACCAATGTATCAAACCAGGTATTTCCCTTTGGGTGAAAAAACACTGTTTTTAATGGAGTGGAGGAAAACCTTTGGAAGCTGTGCCTGGCACAGCCTTCATTAAATTGCTGTATTTACACTGATAACTTCAGTGATTCAACCTGTACTTTCCATTTCTGATAATGCTAGAACACGAATATTAAACATCTCTATATTCTGCCCTTTGCCTCGACAGATGTCTTGGCCAGGATTAAATTAATTGCTAAATGTCTTTTCCTGCCTGACAGCTGGGAATTTGAGGCTTCAGAGGTAAATAGGTTTTGAAGCAATCCAATAATAGGCTTACAAGGCTGAGAGGCAACAGAGCTGAAAAGTGAAAAATCAAGAGGCTGGACCATTAATACCTCCTTGAAAAGTTAATCAGTCCATGCCAAGAGGCTGGAGCCTAAAGAGTGCCTGTGCTCAGGGCTTTGGCAGGTCAGTATTTTGCCCCAAGAGTTCAGGTTTGGAATATTTATGTGGCTGTACGTTGTGTGGTAAATATTTGTAGTTAATTAACATTGTAATAAAGTTGTGAGGTGATCTGGGCAGGTTGTCCTCAAAGAGGAGGGGTGAACGTCCTCCAATGTTGATTGTCACTGCCTGGCAGGTGTTGTATATCCCAAATTTAGGGATTAGGGGGTTTTTTTTGTTTTTTTTTCCCTGTGTTTTGCTTTGCCAAGGCACGATGGAGTTCCTGACTCCACAGAGGATAATGCCAAAGGATGAGGAGGCTGAGGGTGGCTTTTCCAAGCATTTTCAAGTAAAATCTCAGTGTTGGTGGCTGTGGTTTCAGTGGAGACAAGAGGAAAAACAGAACCTCAGAAGGTCCTTGGTGGCTTTGGGCACCAAAGGCTGCAGAATTCGAGGTGGTGCTGGGCAGAGGGCAGAGGCTTGGGGTTGTATCAGGGAAGGAGAGTGCTGGGGAGGTTAAAAAAGTAATGAGGGATGGAAAAAGAAAGAAAGAAAAACTTGGGGGTGACAAACCTACACGATAATGTTATTCCTGAAACAAAAGTAGTGACAAATCCACATGATAATGTTTTTACTGAAAGATGCTGAGAGCCTCCAAAGCATTTTGCACCAAGTGGTAAAATACCAGTGCCCATCTGCAGAAGGGGCTGCTGGAGGTTTGTTTTCCTGCTGCCTTGTCTCCATGGTAATTTAGTTTCCTGAGGGCTGAAATCCATTTGTTTAATTACAATCTTTCATTTTATTACGGTGGTGGCTCTGCGTCCCTAATTACTCTGGCTGATGTGCAGATGGAGAGAGACCTTTTCCCATGAAATGTCTCAAAAATTCTGGGGGTGTTCCTAAAGAAAACATTAACATCTGGAGATGAGCAATACTTTTAAAGTTTAAAATGAAATATTTAGGGGTTTTATTTTTTTGTGTTTTAAAACACACACCTGACCGTGAGGAATGTGGAAGCCTGGCATTTTAACAGGTGCCACTGAAGAGTGCAAACTGGAGCCAGTGTGGTGCTTTTTGGTTTCTGGGCTGAGGAGGGGCAGCCTCACTCAGGTAAACCCTTGGAAATGAAGGAAGGGAAAAGCAAGATCCATTCTTTGCAAGGAGAGGCTGTGGATGCAGAATCCCAGATTTATTTAGGTTGGGGAAGACCTCAGAGCTGGAGCCCCAGCTGTGCCCAGTGCCCACCTTGTGCCCAGCCCTGAGTGCCTCCTCCAGCCCTTCCTGGGACACCTCCAGACCTCCCCTTCCAGGGTTTAACAGCCATTTCCAGAAGGAATTCTTCCTGAAGTCCATCCTGAGCCTCCCCTGGTGCAGCTTGAGGCTGAGTTCTCTCATCCTGGCACTCTGGGAGAAGAGCCCATCCCTGCACAGTAGGGGAACACTAAACCCAGCCTGAAGCCATGAGATATTCCAGAGTGGAGAGCAGCTGGGACATGTGAGAGTTACTTGTGGCAATTTAAAACATTATCCAGCCCTATTTATTTTTTTTTTTTTTCTGTGGAATTTGGCTTAAAACTTTAATTCTCATCCTTAATTTCCCCTTGGCTCTGCCTCATGAGCTAAATGTTGATGTGCCCGGGTTTGGTTTCATTGTGCTATTAGGAGGCTGCAAGATAAAACAGTGTGCCTTTGAATTTTCTTGAACAAAATGCCATCTTTTCCCAGTTATCCCGTGCTTTTCTCCGAGATTCCTGCTGGTTGGGCCTCCAGCTCTGTGACAGGCAGCATCTGCTGCCAGCCTGGAGCCCTCGGTGGGCTGGCTGGGGAGCAGGTACTGCCCTGCTGGGAGGGAAATTCAATGTTGGCCATCTGGCTGCTGTCTCTTAAGAGCAGAGAAAGAAGTCAAAGACCTGAGAATTGGCAGCTGGAGGGGCTGAGAAGGGGATGGATGTGTGACCGTGTGGGGAAAATGGACTTTTCAGAGCTGCTTTCTGTGCTAACCAGAGGATTTTAAAATTTATTTTTATTTTATTTCTTTTTTTTTAGGTAGAGAGTTTTGTTTTGAGTTTTCAAGTATTAGTGGAACATTTGGGTTTTACGTTATTTTGGCCAAAAGAGGAAGCTGTGTTTCCTCTCCTGCATGTATAATTGCACATTCTATTTTAAAAATTGTAAAGGAAAACCCCACCTTGTACTGCTTGAAGTATTTTTCTTTTCTGTGTGAGAACGTGCAGAATTCCACGCTTTGATGCTACATTGCATTCCAGTGGATCCTCTGTTAGGCTGTATCAGACGAAAAAGGAAGGGATTGAGAAAAATTAGTGATTTTTTTTTTAGAATAAAGCAGGTGGAGCATGGCCTAGCCAGGCACAGGGTAGTGATGCAGGTAAATCATGCAGATAAATGACAATTCCCCTGTCCATCAATTAATAAGAGGCATTTTCCCCTCCATTTCAAGCTTTGATTGGGTAGCTCAGACTTAGAAATCAAAACTAGTTTCCACCACTGTCAATTATGATAATAGACCTTTGTCTTCTGCCTCTTCACAGATCAGTAGCAATTTATCATCCACTTAATTGCATACAAAAAAATTCTGTTCAGCCTTGAGTTAACCAGGAAAGCAGATCCTTCCCTTTGATCCTGAGGATATGAGCTGCAGTGGGGAATTTTCTCTGCCTCAAAGCCAGACCTCACCTCATGACTCACTTGCTTGAAATGAGCACTGCTTAAACAAAAGAGAAATTAAGTCAGGAGGCCCCTGCGAGGATGATTCACGATCCATATTAAAAATTGCCTCGTCATTTAGGGATGTCAAACCAACGTGCAGCCAGATCTTTTTTGGCTTCAAACCCTTCCCTGGTGAATAATTGCATCCTCCCAGCTTTGCTCTTCTTTCACTGTGCAATTTCCAGGGCAGATGTCCCTGGAGGAAAAGCTGCAGCTGAGCTCCGTGCTCTGGGGCTTTGCTAATTAAAGGTTACCAAACGCTGGGTAGGAAGCTCAGGAGAAGAGAGAAAAAGTGGGAGAGGGAAGTGGCAGAGGGATGTGGGAGCCTGGCTGGGATCCTTTAGGGGCGGTGGGGGCCATGTCTGGGTGGCAGCGCGCAGATCCCAGTTTGGAAGCTGAGGGATTGAGGGAAGCAATGGGAGCACCCTGGGAGAGTGCTGTGTCCATGGATACTCCTGGAGGATCCAGCTCCACCTCCCCAGGTCCCTCAGGGATGTTCATTTTCTCCTTGCACTGTTCCTGCACAGCTGAACTTCCCGTGTGGTCGCTGCTGGAGGAGTTACGTGGAGGTGTAAAGGCAAACATTCCTGAAAATTCCCTTTGTCCTTTCCAAATGGCCCTGCTGTGCTTGGCAGGCCCCTGGTACAGACTGTGGATGTGTTGAGTCTCTCTGTATATTCTATAGAAACCTGAATCCTGGTACCATTTTCCATAGGAGCCTGGGAACTCAGATTTTCTGAGGAGATCAAACCCCACAGCACTCTGTGTGGAAGGGAAACTTTTCCCATTGAGCTCGAGCTGGAACTGCAAAAAGTGCTGGAAAAACTTTTCTCATTTAGCTCAAGCTGGAAGTGCAAGGAGTGGCCAAATGCCAGCTCATAAACACCAGAGGTAGCCAGTGAATAAAAACCCACCCTGGAGCAGAGAGGAGCTGGAATTAGAGGCAGGCACATCCAGGTGGGGCTGCAGGGAAGGTGGACAGGAGCTGAGTGCCTCCCCCTGAGCCCACAGCGCTGAATTTTACAGGCCTGGTGTGATGAAAGGAATTCCTTCCCATCAGGCTGAGCTGCTGGAATGCAAACCAGGGAATGGCTCCTTGGAGAAGGGGAAGGGAGATGCAAAGTGCATCGACTGAGCAGATTACAGCCAGCCCACTGACCTGCCAACACATGCTAATTCTATAGCTGATGTTAAAGGAAAGAGAGATGATAAAAATTTGATTTTCTACATGAGCCTAATTTTAAGTTGCTTTATTGAGTAGCAGGGTTTACCTCTGCCTCTAGGTCAGTTTCTTCAGCTTATATTAACACCAAAAAAAAAGAGTATTTAGGTGGTTATTAAGTGTTAGAGAGTGTTCAGGGAAGAGAATGGAGTTGGGGAAGGGTCTGGAGCCCCAGGAGGGGCTGAGGGAGCTGAGCAGGGGCTCAGCCTGGAGCAGAGGGGGCTCAGGGGGAATTTCTGCCTCTGCAGGGGACAGCCAGGGGGGATTTGGGATTTTATCCCAGGGAACAGGGACAGGAGAGAGGGAACGGCCTCAGGGGAGGCTGGGGCTGGACATCAGCAGGAATTTCTCCATGGAAAGGGCAGGAAGGGGCTGCTCAGGGAGATCTGGAGCTGCCGTCCTCAAGGGTGTCCAAGAAATCCCTGGACAGGGCGCTCAGTGCTCTGCTGGGGTCGATGTCAGGCTGGGAGATCTCTCCCAAATCCAATGTTCCTCTGTGCTCCCCGTGGATGAGGCTGTCCAGGCAGACCCTGGGCTTTGCTGCCTCAGTCCAGTCGGCCTCAAGCCCTGTTCCAAGTGAACATTTGTGTTAGGAGGAGCAGGCATTTTGCACTCTCCCTCCCCTGCCTACATCTGATGGAATATGAAGGCTCCCATCTCTTATTCATGGCTGCTGGAATTGCTCAGCAGCAGTCTTCAAACACACCCCTGCAAGTGCCTCACTCTACAATTTATGTGACAAGGGATGACATGCAAACATCTTTGAAAGTCAAGTATTTGTGTTAATTATTGAAGAGAGACATTCCAAGTGACAGACTGGGAGAACACTCTCCGGAAAGCCTCCAGCGAGGAAAAGGAGACTTTGGGAAGCTCTGGGAAATATTTAACTCTGGAAGTTGTGGTCATTCCAACCCCCCTGCTGTCCCTTCCACTGTCCCAGGCTGCTCCAAACCCTGGGCTTGGATGTTTCCAAGGGTCCAAGGGCAGCCACAGCTTCTCTGGGAATCCCATCCCATTCCAGCACCACCCTCACAGGGGAGAATTCTTTCCTAATTTCCAGCCGAAATCCTCATTTAGATTAAAAACATTCCTCTTTCCTGTCACCATCTGCAGGTGGAAAAGTTCCTCTCCCCCTTTTTTACAAGCCCTGTTCAGATCCTGGAGGCCACACTGGGGGCTACTTGGATTCCTCCTTTTTCCAGGCTGGAATCCCAGCTCTCCCAGCCTGTCTCCAGACCAAAGGCATTAAAAAATTCCCCCCACTGAGGTCATTCCTGTCAGTCCATGAGTTCTGTGCTCCATTTATAAATATTGCAGTCTGGGCTCTCCTTCCAGGTGCTCTGAGGGTGTTTATCCCCACATTTCAATGAGAATCCTCATGGAAACACAGAAGGGAAATCCCCCCAGCCCTCCTTTCCAAATTTGTGCAACAATAAAGGAATTAGCTTTCATTCCAAAGCTCTTATCAGCTGCTCTTAAAATTCTTTACAGATAATTCCATGTGCTACCACGCTGTTTAAGTTTCATAGCTCTTTATTCCAGCAGGCTGCAATATTCCCAGAAATAATCAAAAATCAGAGCAGGGAGATCTCATTTGGCAAAATTTCCAGCTCTTCCAGCTCCTTGTTTTTTGAGCTCATTGGGAAATCTCCCCTCTCCCACCACGACAGCTCCTCCCTGACACAATCTGTAGCATCTTTCATGTCATCCTGCTCTGTGGAAAGCCAAAGTTGTGTCTTCCAGGGAAGAAAACATCCACTGGACATGAGAAACTCTTCCAGGCTTTTGTAGGGACACAACAATCTCGGGGGCAGGGGAAGATGCCATAGGGAATGTGATTTTTCTAACGGATTTTTTTTTTTTTTTTTTTTCCTGCTTCAGTGCTTTGAGTGAATTTCTTCCCCTCATTCAAATTATGTTCAAATTATTCGTTGTGTGCTTGTTGTAGCTTGGAGCCTGGTTCTCAACAATTGTAGAAATATTAAGGCCATGTCAAGTAATTTTCTGCTTTAATTTCAAAATATGACTTCTTTTATCTGCGGGTGTTTGGTGATAAACATCGATATCGTCATCAAGACCACTCACAAGATAGTGGTGAGTGTGATAATAATTTAAATTCTGCAGGATTTACGTGGAAAATTGATTGAGGGAGGACGCTGCACACAAATTAGCCTGAATATTTGCTTTGTGTTTTCTAATTTAGCAGTTTTCTTTGCTGGATGAAAGCAATGAAAAGACTCCTCTGCAGAAATTTTTATCAAGATTCACTGTCAGTTTTTCTTCTTGAATTTTATTCCTGAATATTAGAGCTAAATCAATATTTTTTATTGCCCAAGGAGCTATAAATGTGTATATATATATTTATATAAGCCCACTGATGGAAGTGCCAGAATTTGTTTTGCTGTTCTTTATAAAAACAACCTGATAATTTGAGTTATTTAGAGTTTTTCCAAGGGATTGAAAATGTCTGAAATGTTCTTGAAAATGTCTGTGTTTCTACATCCCTAAAGAGAATTTCTATGTGTTTCTGGCTCTAATGCAGTTTTTTAGTCACTGACTCTTAAGAAAGGGAACAAACCCAGATGTTTGGTCTCCTGGGAATCCATTGTTGATATTTTCTCGTACCTGTAGAGGCAACAAAAATGTTTATAAAATAATCTGTTTGCAATTTCCCACACTGATAATTTTGGGGGAAGTGCGAGGCAGTGTCATCTTTTCTGATACCTGGCCTAGTGCCATGGATTTAGAGACATCCAGGAAAAACCAGGATGGTGCAGGGTTTGGAGATATTTAAATATTGGCACCTGTTTAGGCTGAAGTGGTGGAAAACCCCCTGGTTCCTGTTATCCAGAGGGATTTTAGCAGGTGTGAGAGATTTATTACGGCCACAGAAATCTCGTGGGTTTCAAGGTGATGCTTTCAATGTTTTTCTCTTAAAATAAGGAACAAATCCTTTGGGAACAAAGGATTCAGGCTGACCCAGGAGAATGAAATGCTGGATTTTCTCAGCCACAAGCACAGCTTGTGCCAGGAAAACCTTTCTCCACCCCAATTTTCCATGGGTGGGAAGCTGGAGTGTGCACTTGGACTTTGTCAGGAATTTTAGCTCAGGGAAGTCTCTGGGTGTTTGGAATGTCATTCATGGAAGGGACTCAAATTTTTTTTTTTTTTTTTTTGACGTCCCCAAATCCCACATTTGTCAGTCTTAAAGCTTTTGACATTCCTGGCCATTCTGTGAATGCCAGCTTTTAGGGGGACATTCCCATCTGTGGCTTTCTCAGGACACCCCTCAATCCCCAAATTCCACTTTGTGCTGAACGCAGTGGGAGATGAGAACATTCCCTGGCTGATGGCTCATTCCTTGGCTTCAGGAGCTCCAGGACCAAACAATTCCACCTACCTGAATTTACCTTTGGTGTCTTTAGCATTAATTTATTATTAATTTTTAACTCACGCCTTCCTTTTGTGACCGAATAATTACTGAAACTCATGGAATCTTGGGAAGTTTTGGGTTGGAAAGGACCTTAAAAATCACCTTGATCCAACCCCCTCCATGGGCAGGGAACTTTCCTCTCCACCAGGTTGCTCCAAGCCCCATCCAATCCAATTTCCATTACAATCAGTCCCAATCTCAATTATCCCCTTGAGAATAATTCCGGGGAATTACTGGAACCCCAACAAAAGGATCAGTCTCTACTCACTTTTCCTCCTTTTCCATTGTACAAAAGCTCCTCAGTGCTGGCTTTCAATAAGGACTGAAGCTCCAATTGTCTGTGAGTAGCTGATATATCAATTTAAATATATTTGGCCATTAATTAAGTCGCCTTCTTTTTGCATGCAAATGGATTTCTCTCCAGGGAATTAATTACAGAACAAATTTCAAGCTAATCTATCTTTGCAGTCCAATGCAATATTGTGCTACAAGACCCACTCTCGGAATGAAGCTGCTCCCATTTGATGAATTGCTATCAAATTTTTCTAAACAATTTGGCACAATCTGGTTAAACAAAACCAGGAATCAGCCTAAAATGACTTTTAAACATCCCAGTGCAGTGCAGAGGCTCTGGCTGATGGGATTGCACAGGGATTTGGGAGAAGAGCTGATGGATTCAGAGATGGTCCCATGGTTCCTTTAAATGACATTTTGAAATCTGGATTTAAGTTGGATTTTTTATATTATTGACTATAATAGTAATTTTCCCATGGAAACAGATTAAAGCCCGTGCTCACTTTTTTTTTTTTTTTTTTTTTTTTTTTTTTTTTTTTTTAAATTCTACCATATCCATCTTTTTAAAAAATGAAATCTTCCAATAACCCTTTTATTCAAACTGATAGCAATTATTTTTCTCAGGACATGAACTTCCTTTCTATAGGAATTCCTCCTCTCCTGGCATGGGAACTAATTTATTCTGCAGCCTTGATCCTGCAAAACCTTCTCCATGTGCTTATATTTAGCAATGTCAGGAATAGTTAGGCTGGGTGAGACTTTTCTTTCTGACTCATCCAACTTTCTTTAAAGACAGGGAAAACTGTTTGGGTGTCCTAGATTGATACCAAACCCACCCCATTTTTGCAAAAAAATCTTATGCTCTGGAAGGAAATTAGCAATTTTTATTTCTTTTGAAATATCATGGTGTTGTCTAATAGTGATTATAGGATGAGTGTGTATTTTTTTTTAATTCTATTTGTTCTTTCTGTGCTGACAGAAGCTGATCCTCAAAAATACACTACATTTCACCTGAGACCATGGAAAATGCTTCCAAAACTGAGTGATAGCACTCAAATTGTAAGTGTATAGTTGTATAAAAGTGTATTATATCACAGGGCAAAAAAAAAAAAAATTAAATTTAAAATAGAATTATAGGTATATGTAACAAGATAAAAGTTATAGAATGTAAATTATTATTCTTCTTCCTCTTCTTCATCTTCTTCCTCTCTTCCTCTTCTTCTTTTTCTTCTTTTTCTTCTTCTTCTTTTTCTTCCTCTTCTTCCTTTTCCTCCTCTTCTTCTTCCTCCTCTTCTTCTTCTTCACAAATTTAGGCCTTTTTTTATTATTAATAAAAAAATATCCACAGTACAGAAAACAAGTAGTTAGTCATAAAATTAAATTTATTTTTTTTTAACACTGAACAGTGTTGGCTGTCCCTTGCTCCAACAGCTAAAAAGTTTCAGGTTTATTTTCATTTCTTTCTTCTACTTTGAGGGTAGTTTTCTTTTTCTTATCAGTACAAAAGTAAAGTGAAATCCTGCGCTGGTTTCTACAGTGGGGCAAAACTTCCCTGGGCTTTCATGGAAAACACAGAAGGATCCAGGAGAGCTCTGCACTCACCTTGGGGAAATATTCTTTAATCACCTTCAGATAGGAATGGCATCTACAAGAACAAAAATCAAAAATCTGCATCTGTCCTAGCCTTGAAGCCAGGCAGGCTCACAGAGCATCAGGAGCTGCAGAGCTGTAATAAATCCGGGAGTTTTAGCAGCAATCTGGAGAAGTGAAAAGGTTGAAAGGACAGAGCAGGAGATGGTGCCCTGGTGAGAGAAAAATAGCTTTTCTCCAGGACATGTTTAATGTGTTGTGACCCCGGGAAATTGTGGAAAAGCAACTAAAATGCAGCTTAGCATTGTGGTTGTGATGTAAACCAGAAAATAATGCTATTAAAATATGGATCTGTGTGAATAAATGCATCTAGCCAGACAAATCCATGTATATGCACATATTTATTTGCCTGAAGGGGGGTGGGAATGGAGATGAAACTGCTCAGATGCTGCTCACCAAATACAATCAGAGTGAAAAGGAGTTTTTGGGCTTTGCAGGCACAGGAGGAATTTGCAGCTGCAGCTCAGGGAGGTGATGTGCTGGTTTGATTCTCCAGCTCCTGGCCTGCTTGGACCATTTTATAGCTGTGGCCTCTGAGAAAATGCATGAAAAGGTATTTTTGCAAAGCTGGAAAATGAAAAGTGAGAACAGCAAGGGGATGAAAGGAGATGGCCAAAGCCAGCAAAGAGAGTTAGGGGTTGTTTGGGCTGGGAAAGCCTTTGAGGATCCAGTCCAGCCATGAACCCAGCTTCTCCAGGTCCACATCCACACATTTCTGAAGCCTCCAGGGGTGGTGATTCCCCCGTGCCCTGGGCAGCTGCTCCAATGCCTGACGCCCCTTTCAGGGTAGAAATTCTCCTTTAAGATCCAACCTAAACCTCTCCTGGCACAGCTCTTTCCTCTTGTTCTCTCTCATTCCCTGGGAGGAAGGACTGACCCCACCTGGTGCCTTCTGCAGGCTGAGCTGGAGCAGAGAGCAGCCAGAGCAAAAGGATGAAGCAGGATAATGAAAGATAAAGAGGTGGTACAGGCAAAATATCCAATTTGGATAGAAAATCTGATTTGTCTGCTTTGAAAGCAAAGTAAAATTTCCATGATTTCTTTACAGAGAAACTATGAGAGATCCCTAAGAATTTTTTTTTTTTTTGAAAGTAAAATAATACACTTAACTCCAGTTTTCCCCCCAAGGAATGTTTTTTTTTTATATATATTATTTCAAAATACATACCTGCATTTAATTTATTTAAAAGACCTCTTTGATTTTCCATTCTTTCCCATTGGAGGAACTTTGGCCATGAATGATAAATCAGGATGTTGAAAAGTTTTCTTTTCATTTTTAGACCTGAAGCATAATGGATGTTTCAAGAAACAATACCAAAAGCTACTTGAAAGGCAGAATTAAAAATAAATAAAAGAAAAAAGATGAGAGAGGGGACCCTCCCTTGTGGATTTGTGTCCTTTTGATTTATCTGGAGGAAGAGCTGAGTTCTTGTGATGGGAGGGAGAAGGGCTTTAAGTGCCTCCTGTTAACCTTAGGATATTCTGAATTTTCAGTGGTGAGTGCATAGGATGGAACATAAGAACTCACTGGGTGATAAAAATCTGCTTTTTCTTTTAGCAGCTGCTGGTCTTCTCTGTCTGCTTTCTCTTTGGGGTTTTCATCAATAAATACAAGATGGAATTTCTCCTGGAATGAAGCCATCCTGTAATAATTTGGGATTGGGTGTTCGAAGGATATTTGCCCACTGAGTGAGGCATTTGTAGGATTCTCCTGTGCCCTTTAGGGACTCTGAAGGAATATCCCAAATTCCCAATCCCTAAACACCCTCACAGCCGAGCCACTCCCAGCCGTTTCCACCTGGGAGGATTTTCTTGCTTTACAACTTTAAATTGAACTTTAAATTCCGTGTTTGCCCTGCTACGGGCTGAGATTTGGCGCTGCATTTTTGGCCCCTCACCCGTGGGTGGCTGAGGAGGATTCCCTGGGGGATATTCCCTGGATGCACAGCCCATTCCTGCCCTCCCTGCTTTCCCTTTTGTCTGCTGTCAGCTCACACCGAGGGTCCCCCACCTCTGCCCTTTGCCAGAGCTCCTCCAAAATCTCATTTTGCTCTAATAAGGCAGATGACATTTCCAGCAACCCTTTCCAAGCAGATTCCCTGCAGGGAACTCCAGGAGTTTTGATCCAGGCCCTGTCAGTTTTTGCTCTCTTTTGCATCTTTTGGCCACTTGCCCCTCATTTGGTTGGCCCGCAGTGGTGTCCTGGACCAAGGCAGGTGTTTTTGTGACAGCTGTGCTGCTGCTGCCCCTTGCCTCCTTGTCCAAACACTTGGCTGCACTTTTGCTTCAATGGAAGCCACAAATGAACTAATTTGCATCTCACATCAATGATATGATTTGGAATAATGAAATGTCGGAGTGCTTTCATTCCTAAATCCAGCCGTGCTCCTCCAGGTGAGAGGGACCGTGCTGCTCCTTAGAAATGCTGCCTGTGCCCCGCTCCTGAGTCCTGGCATTTGGGAAATCAAACCTGAGAGCCCTCACACCACCAGCAGAGACTCACTGATGCTTTTGACTCCCTCTCCCATCGTGTCAGCCTGGCCAAACTTCAGACTTGCTAATCAGGGCAAAGGATTTTCTTTTCTTTGACTGAATTTTATTTACTGTCCTGACATGTAAAATTCATCTCTTGCCCTGATGCACCTCTAGCTTTACATAAATCTCCAGAAGCCAACATTTCTGCCCTTTCAGGCTAACAGGCTTTTGTCTGGGTCATTTTTGCCTTCAGTTTGCACACGGTGAGAACCCAAGCAGAGTATTGCTTGTGAACCACCACCCTCGTCAATAATTACAGTATTTTAGTCTCCATGCTGATGCTATTGATTAGATTTGAAGAACTTTAGGACTAAATTCAGGATCTCAGGGTATCAGAGAACTACTTTCAGATTCTTTCCTAGTTTTGATTTGTTGTTTGAACTCATCTTCCATTTCCCCATCCATATGTTAGATGCTCCTTGTTTCCTTCCAACCATCCAAATTATTCAGGCATAAGAATTGAATACCATTATGGCTCAGCTACAAGAGTTTTACATTAGCCACAATATGAAAAGCAGATTTATAGTAGTTCCTATAAAGCCAGAGATGGTAAATTGTATTGACGTGTTGTGTTTGGGGAAATCTTTCTTTACCACTGTCCATTTGTGCAATGTAAACTGATTCTTTTGCTCCCCTCTCATGAGAGCATGTTCCATTCAGGGAAATACATTAAAGTTTAAATTATTCAGCGTGCTTTGCTTTGAATGCTCTGAAATCAAATTCAAATCTAGCAAATAAATCCCTCCTTATGTATTAACAATGGAATAAATACGAGTGTTTTGCCAACAGAAATTATTCTTCATCTGGATTTTTCTGTTTGTTTGGTTTTGACTTGTCAGAGGAAAGTGGGACTGAGTTTTAAACTGCATCCTAACTTCTCTTTGGGTGTGACTTTGCCCTGACCTGGGGAAGATTTTGTGCCAGGATGTTCTCCCTCCTCTCATTTCTTAACAATGTGTGTTGCTGTGAAGGACTTGTTGATGGAAGAGAATAATGCACAAGATTTGTGACTTGAACTTTAGAGTGGACTCAACAACACTCTTCAAAGTAATGGGAGAAAACCTGAAGGCAGCTTTGCCTGAAAATAACTTTTTTTGTTGTCTGAATAAGTGTCCAAAAAGCTGAGTAGATGTGACACTCAAGGTGGGTGTGATGGTCAAAGGTTGGACTCGTGGTATCAGAGGGTTTTTTTCCAAGTCTTCATGATTCTTTCAGCAGTTTCTTCTCTAAAGGACTCAAATATTACAGAAATTATAGGAAATGAGTAACATGCCCAGAACTCCTCATGGTAGCATCACACCTGTGATGGATTTCTCAATAAAATTGATTGGTTTTATAGGAGAAGGTGCCACAGAGCAAAAGGCAGGGCAGAGTGAGGGCTGGAATCTCCTGAGCTGCTGGAGCAGTGTGAGATGGTCCCACTGTAGCTTTGCCCCTCAGCCTTCAGCAGCAGATTTAGAGATTTCATGGGCAGTTCTGGATTTCATGGAAATAGCTCAAGTTTGGAATAGATTAAGAGCTGGAGAAGGTTTTTTGGGAGTCCTTGCAGACTTGTGACCAGGAGATATTTGACTTTTAGTCCCTGTGTTGACAAAGCCTTAACAGACAGCTGTGGCCTGGGAATGGGGGTGCTTTATGTCCTGCTAAATTTAAGGGAGAATTTTTGGTGTTTTCACTGTGGATGTGTTTCTTCCATGGACAGAAATCCTGGGATTGCTGAGATGAGGGTGGTGGAGTCGGGAGTGCTCTGCACATCACAGAATTCACTGTAATGACTCCCAACTGCTTGAGTGCCTTCTTTCCCTCCTTTCCCTGTTTTCCATCTGAGCAAAATTTGCTGCTCTTGAGTCTCAGAAATTGGCATTTTCCTGTGTAAAATGAACTTCCACTGCAGAGAAGAGGTGACACCTCTGCCTCATGTGGTGTTAAACAGATTGTTTGATGTATTTACCTTCATTTACTTGAGCCTCTTACTGTCAGCTTTTATCCTTCTCTGACCTTCTGGCAGTTTATGCAGAGTTTCAAAGCTAATAATATCTGCTAAACCAGGCATCTGCTAGAAATCATATGCTGTGCTTCAAATCACTCCAGAACAGGTTGGAATTCAGCTGGAAAATTGAGGAGGCTCTGTTAACTTTATGCAACCTCTTAACTGTCTTCCCCAAAGAGTAAAATATATGTTGGGTTTATAGGAAATCTTTGTAGAATGTTTCACGTCCCTTCCAGGATCAGAGTGAGAACTTGCTCTACTTTGTAATTCCATAATAATCCATGGATTTTCAGTCAATTAGATGAATCCAGGTCGTGGGAAAGTCTGAGGGTGTCTCAAGAGTCATTGGGAGAAAATGAATGGAAGGGAATTTTGGGTGGGATTGGGGTGTTTGAGGTTTGGTGTTGGAGCAGCCCTGGGCAGGGTGTGGTAACCCTGGTCTGCAGTAAAAATGACTTGGGATAAACAATTTGGTTTGATTCCACGTGTCCATTTAGGATGGAATGGATTTTATTCCCTTTACCACGGGTGGAAAACCTGCTGGATATTCGGGATATGATCCTGCACTTCTTTCCATTGCCATCCAGAGCCTCCCTGCAAGGGCGTGCTTGTGGAGGAAACAGAACCTTGCAATCCCTCTCCTCATAAATGTTCCTTTAATGCAATAATCATAAAAGATATAATTTTAATCACTTTTGATAAGGAAGAAATCCTCAGGCTCAGTACTAAAACCTAATTCCTTCTTTAGTGAAAATCCTGATTATTCATTGCCAGCTCCAGTCACCTGCAGAATTTTGGGGCAGCCAGCCCAGCCCAGGGTCCCCAGTCCTGTTCCAATCCTTTTTCCTGTGGAAAAAGATGGTTTTCCTTGTAAAACTCAGGAGGTTTAATCCAGACTAAACCACATTTCCTGAGTGCAGTTGGTGCAGTGTCACAGCAAGCCCAGAGTCCTGTGGCTCCTCAATGTCTCTCAGTGAATAATGAAACCTCATTTCAGTTTCCTTCATGCCCAAAACTGCACAAGAGCCTCTCACACAGGGCTGAGGGGGGAATTTGCCAACAGCTCCAGAGCCACAAAAAGGGAAAAATACTCCAAGTGCGTGTCCTATTTGTGGATGGATTTTATTTTGTTCAGATATACCACAACTCTTTCCAAATATTGTCTGTAGGTTACAGGCTGCTCCCACTTCAATATTGCCATGGCTGGCAATTGTACCTTGTGGTTTTTTCTAGTCCAGTCACTGCTGTGGGCACTGAGATTGATGCATTTTTTGATTTTTTTTTCACTTTTTTTTTTTGTTAAGTCTGTAATATGTTGGCCTTCCTCAGGTTCTTATCCTGACAATCTGATATTTGTCCTGTTGTTTCCAGAGTGTCCCAAATTGCTCATAGCCATAGAGAGATCACTGTGCTTGCTCTACTCTCCTGTATTTATTCCTTCTTTAGGGCACTGTTGTTGGTGCTCACAGGTTTTAGTGTCACTTTTTTTGCTGACAACTCCCATATCTATTTTTCCATCTGTACCCACTGACCCTGTCCTGGCTCTCCCTTTGCTGTGCCTGATTGCCTTCATAACATTTGGGGTCTGAATTGATGCCATCAAACTTTCTCAAGTTGTAGCTTAAAGAGCGGCCTCGGGTATTGCTTTTACATCTGTATTTCTTTTTTTGCCATTAACTTTGGTGGATGCAGCAAAATCTCAAGATTTCCTCAAATATCTGTAATTAATATCAATAAATTATTGGTGTTTCATCATGGGAGTCTTGATAGAAATCAGTGTTTATTAAACCTACAATTCTCATAATTAATGAATTTAGGCAGCTGGAATTTCTTCAGTGGATAAGGATGTTGACCTGTTAAAAATGTGTGTCTATTTTGAAGGGCAGTTCATTATAAAACTATAAAAAATAAAATTCAGGAAATCTTTATGGGTACATAAACCCCAAAATTTGTCTGCCCAGCAGGTTCTCTGTCTGCCACATCCCCCTGGGCAGCTGGGATCCAAAAGAGAAGTGGCACTCTCAGAACCCCCCAGAAATTGCTGAAAAGCCAGGAAACACCTGAGCTGCCAGCAGAGAGCATCTCGGGAGAGCTCGTTTGGAATTGCATTGCTGGAAATTCAAAGCACTGACCAATATCCATAAAAATTAGGGGAGATTTCTGTCCTGAAGGATTGGCTCCAGGGGTGGGGTGCTTCAGGGAATGGCAAGGTCTGGTTCTGTGGGGATTCATGCACAGTTGTTCAGAAACACTGAGAAATCTGATGAATGTTCCTTTCTAAACTATTTTCCTTTTAAAAACTCCACAGATTCAGTTTTTAATGCTGAGGTGGTTAAAACCAAGTTCTATTTTATGATTTCCTGTGTGGTTAAAACAATAATTTTCCTTACATTTTCACCTTTGCTTCAGTCTTTCCCCTTATCTTCTCCCCTCTCCTCTGTCTCTCAAGCCTGTAACAGAATTCCTTCTCTCATCACCCCCTCTCTCTGCTGGCTTCTGGGAAGAAAAGGCTGATCCAATGTTTATGCCCTTTGCCTCCACAGTCATTTGCTCCTCCTGGGTCTTCTCTCTGGCTTCCCAGCTCTGGGATTGACATCCAGCTCCTTTTGAAACACTTCTCTGTTCCTCAGACTTCCCCGGGACTTCTGAGCATCCGAGTTCAGGACTCATCCAGGCTTTAAGAGGTTTGAGCACAATTTGCAAAGCGGCTTCAAACCAGTATCAGCCCAAACCAGGAAGCTTTATTACTCAAAGAATTATGCTTTAAATTAAGAGTTGAGAGGGGAAAGGAGTCAGGCTCAAGGTGGTTTAATCCTGCTATTCTGAGGAAGCTGGAGGGCAGATGTTGTGCCCTGCCAAAACTGACCTCGTTATCCTCCTGAAAACCTGGAGAGGTGGTGTGAGGGAAGAGGGCTGGGAGGCAGAGGGAAACTTCTTCATGCCTGGAAAAAGCCACAGAAAAGCCTTTATTTCTTCCGTGAATGTCTCTGCCTGGGAGCTGTTCCTGCAGGGACAAAGGGAGAGTGACTTTTGACCTGGGCAGATAGTGATGGGAAAAGGGGGAATGGTTTTCAAGTAAAAGAGGAGAGATTGGGATTTGGGAATCTCCTCAGAGGAGTTCATGTCTTCCTTTCCTTGCTGTGGCCCAGACCGTCAGCTGGAAATTAAACACAAAATCTCTACAAAAACAGGGAACTGGAACCAAATCCAAGGGTATCCTTTCCTTAACTGAGCAAACCAGCCCACGATAAGACAAAAGTGCCCTGTGAGGGTGGGGAGGGGCTGGAATAGAATTCCCAGAGGAGCTGTGGCTGCCCCTGGATCCCTGGCAGTGTCCAAAGCCAGCTTGGATGGGTTTGGAACACCTGGGACAGTGGGAGGTGTCCCTGCCATGGCAGGGATGGCTCTGGATGGGCTTTAAGGTCCTTCCAACCCAAACCATCCTGGGATTCCCTCATTTCTATGATCCAGCTTTGCTCCTTTGGCACTGGACATTGACCACCCATCCAACAACTAAACCAGTTTGTCTGGTTTGGACTGGAAATCTCCCCAAAATGGTAACAGCATTCATTCCCTTCCTCTTGGTATCAACCACTTCACCACTCTGAGATAAATTAACCCCCCCTCAACCTGAGCTTCTCACTGATTTTCACTTCATGATTCCCCAAAATGACGATGGCACACGGGACACTTGGCTGCTGAGCAGATCCCAGAGCCAGAGCGTGGTAATTGTTTGTACGAGCGCGGGATTTAATTAAACCGCGCTTAAGCGCCTTAGAAAGCGACGAGTGAAAATGATCCCAATGAAATGTTTACAAATGGGCACATAAATCTGCTCTGGAGCGGGGCTCTTTGCAGTGCTGGGCTTGTCTCTGTGTAAAGGCAGCTTCCAGCACAGACTGCCTCTGATAATTGCATTTCGCCTTAATAAACACAAATGGGATGCTTATTTTTAATTATGTTAATCTTTCCTTTTTTTTATTTTCTTTTTTTTTTGGATGCATCTCACTAATACTGTGCTTGGCTTTTGTATTCCAGGGAGAAGTGAAACGTCTCCATGTTCAGAATGTTGAAAGAAGGAGCAAATCTTTGTCCTTTTTGTGTCAAATTTAGGGCACCTTTCAAACCCGTTTTGTCCTCGCGGGATTTCTCCGAGGGAATGGAATTTACTGCACGCCAGAGGGATGGTTTATATTTAATCAGCAGTTTTCACTCTAGGTTTTGTTGTATGAGATGTGTCACTGTCTGGGTGGAAATATGGGGAATATGGGATGTCAGAGTGTGGCAGGACACAGGGAATGGATTCCCAATGCCAGAGGGCAGGGATAGGGGGAATTTGGGAAGGAATTCCCCCTGGGAGGGTGGGCAGATGCTGTGGCTGCCCCTGGAACCTGGGAGTGTTCAAGGCCAGGTTGGACAGGGCTGGGAGCACCTGGGACAGTGGGAGAAGTCCCTGGGACAGGAACTGGATGAGCTTTAAGGTCCCTTCCAACCTGTTCTGTGATTCCATGATTTTAAGGGCTTGGATCTAACCAAAAATCTCTGGTTTCCCTCTTTATTTTTCTTTGCCTGACACGTTTTTAAAGCCAAGGGAGTTAAGGTTAGACACGCTTCTACCAACGGAATTTTTGACAGTTTTTAAAATGCTTTCCTAAAAAAAAAATAAAAAAAAAATATATAAAAAAAAAATTGAAAAAAACAAACCCAGCAGAGCAGGAGAATGCCAGGGATTTATCAATGTAAATTGGCTTTCTGGGTCCAAATTAACTTCTCAGAAATGTCACAAGACAGTCACAAGTGAAAAGCAGCTCTGTCCCAATTAGACAGAATTTGCATTTGGTTGTTATATTTTAGGGAAAAAAGAAAAAAAAGAAAGACATTTAAATCCTTTATTTTAAGACATGAAAGGAGTGAGAAAAATCAGTCTTTCAAAATCATTCATAACCCTTTCCATCCAAAGGAAATAAAAAGGAGCACAAACTTCCTCCTGGAGAGTTTAGAGGTATCACTTTTAGCTTGAGTTTTGATAATGGAAAACTCTATTGACCAGTTCAAGCTGAGGACTTGGAAGGAATTCTGGGATCTCCACCGTGGCCTATTTTTATCCCCTACTAAATTTATTTTTAGCTGAAGTTGAATTTTGCTGTTGTGTCTCTGTAGCCTTTTATTGTTATTATTTCAGGTGTGAAAATCTGTAAAGTGTAGGGCAATGAGATATAAAACTAAAAGAGGAAATGCAGTGATTTCCAAATGATTTTCCAGTGCAACAGAGAGCAAACTTTGGGATGAGTAGGAAGTTACTTCATGGGTGCATCTGCCAGGGTTTTGCTCTTTGTTTGTGTTCTTTTGGGATTTGTGGATATTAGCTGAGAAGTTGAGTGGTAGGATAAAAGGTCTGTTCTGTATCTGCTGTAAAAAAAACCCTGAAAATGTGTCAGAGGAATTTCTGCAATTCCATAAAACTCCAGGGAGTTCATTGTTCCTGCACCAGAGAGAGTGCAAAACTGGGGCGCTTAAAAATTGCATTAAAATGTTTTGTTAAACAGTCATGAATATTCCTCTGTTTGTTATATGTGCTATTAAATAATTTCCAAAATGTATTCACAGGGGGGGAAAAAAAATATAGTGGTTAATAATGGTGCCATTCCCAAATTTTGATGGGATTCCTTGAGGCACAGCAATGCAGAGTGGTTTATCTCATTATCTCCTTAGACCTGGGCTTATATCAGCAGCAATTTGCATTAAACCAACATGCTCACTGAATTAAAAAATCATCTTGATTTTGGTTAGTTTCCCTGGCTTGAGTAAAAAATCAGTTTCAATTAAGAAAAAGGTTTTTCTGTCTTTCCACCCTATGGATTAGGAAGGGCCAAATCCTGGAGTGTGCTGGGAGCTGGGAAGGGTCTCAGGCAGCAGTGCCAGGCAGAATTCAACAGATGCCTGAACATCGTTTTGATTTATCCCATGTGAGTGGGAAAAAGGGAAATATTGTCACTTACCACGTCCCTGTCTTGCTGATCTCTGTGCCCCATCCCTCCCCTCGGGATGAAGAGGTGGCCTCTGGATGAGCAATCCCACCCCTGCTGGGATGCAGAGGGGAGGTGGGAATCCTTTGGCTGGCTGACAAAAGCCAATTCCCTTCCAACAGGCAGCTCTTAAATGTGCCTTGGGAAGGAGCTGTGGCTGATGGTGGGCTGTCACTGTGGCAAACTCCTCGTGGAATTTCTCCAAAGGTCTTGGAGGAATTAATCTGCCTCCTCTTTATTCCAGGGATTTCTCCCTTTTTATACATTTTTCCACAGGCCGCTGTGATTGGCGAACAAAAGACAATTTCTTCACTCACACTGGTCAAACCAGATGGACATCAAAGAAAATCCTCCCACAGAGAGAATTCCATTCATGGATATCGTTACAGAAACAACCCTGATATTTTGTTCTTTTGCCTGGGAAAGGAATTTCAGCAACCCAAAACATCAGGAAAATGGACCTTTAGAAACTGAGAAACTGCAGGTCTGGAAACCCAGGCTGCAGTGGGCAGCGCTCAGTACAGCTGCTGAACGTGTTTGAGCTTGGCTGATTTCCCTTTCAAGGATGGAATTTTCATCTTTCCACAGCTGAGAGTGAGCTCACACAACCTCCTGTGTAGTCTGGGTTTTCAGGGCTGGAGTTTCTGAGTTTCTAAAGCTCTGTTTTAGTCCACTGAAATTCCTCTCCCAGGAAGAACGTAAACAACAGGATGCTGTTTTTATAACGGTGCTCACGTTGTTCATCCTTTCTGTGGGAGGGATTTTCTTTGGATGTCCCCCTGGTTTGGCCACTGTGATTGGTGAATGAGGGACAAAAATTCTTCACCCACATTTGCCAAAACAACTTGGGATAGTGGAGAGTGTCCCTGCCGTGGCAGGGATTTGGAAAAGGGGAAATTTAAGGTCCCTTCCAACCCAATTCATTTTGTGGTATTGTGTGTATGCATTGCTTGTTCACCACTAATTATACATAAAATGGTGATCCTTATGTTGTTTAAATACTGAACTCTAAAAGATTACACAAACCTAACAGAAGTTTCACCAAATAACCAATTAGATGGATCAATTATGGCTGCTGTAACAGCACTTTCAGTTTTTATGACATTTTCCTCTCAAGAAACACCGGGTACAGCACAGTTTGTCAAATGTCTCTTACAGGAATTAAAGGGTATCAGGAGTATTGTAAAACCTCAATGAATTATCAAATTATGGCTCCCATCATCAAAAGCAGCTTCCTTGGAGGTTGAAAGAAAACAGCTGGACAGATATCATTTTGGACAGGAATAAAGCAGGTGTTTTGTCTCATGACAGGAAACTCAAGGGAGCTCAAACTTCTATTAATGAATATTTCTGAGCCCTGAGCCCTGGTAATGACAATGAGAACTTCACTTTCGTGCCAAAGATTGCATTTAATCCGTATTTCTTCTAACATGCTCCTTCATTACAAATATCTACCTCTGTGACCATAAAAAAAAAAAAAAAATTGCTTAAATTTCTCTGCCATAACTTTATGCTGCTCTCTTTTTTTTATCAAAGATTTTCATCAGCAAAATATCAAGATCCAACTTTCATAAACATAAGGATTGGAGGAATTTTTTGGGAGCATTTCTTTTTTTTTTTTGCAAAGGTCTCTTCAGGCTTCTGCTTTTTGGTGCAACGAAAAAAACAAACCAAACCAGCTTTCAAAATCCTGGAGGAATTTGCTGATTTTCGGCATCCAGACCCAGGAGACTTTTAGTGTTTGTGAATTTAAGGGCAGCATTTGTAATTTAGCAACTTCTCTGGCAAAAAGACACCACTAAGTTAAATGTATTCAACATTTAAAATTGCATATATATATATATATATATATGTATAATTTATATATATTTATATATATATATATATAACACTTAAAATTTTATATCAACATATAAAAAAGTTTAATACACTTAAAATTCAGAGATTTAGAGTATTTTTTGAATTTCTGTCTACAATGGATCTCTTAAGGGACCGTTATCATAACTGCTGGGAACTCTCATTTCACGAGTAGGAGTCTGATATTTCCTTTTTATGCAAATTCTTTTTTTTTTTTTTTTTTTTTTTTTTTTTGCTTTGGTGGCTCAGGATCAGGCTCTGAGATGGGAGATAGCAGCCCTGTGATAGAGGGTTATTTTTGTCAATAGCAGTCCTGGGTAATGAGATGTATCTCTTGGTTTCATTTGAATTTTAGAAGACGTTTCAAGTTATTTTTAAAAACTTTATCACGACCGTCTGAAAGGATAGATAAGCCAGAAAGGATGTGGAAACTTTTAGAAACTCTTGCTTTGGAGATGGATGAGATAAAGGGTCTGAGTGTAAGGGGGAGAATGAGGCAGTGTCATGGAACTGGTTTAATAAATATAAATACGCAGGTAATTAGAGTACTAATGATTTCAGCAATTCTTGCTGCAATATGAGAGAAATACATATATATTTTTCACAGCCCATTTCAGTTCTGCCAGCTCGTGGCTCCCCTGGAACAAGGGCAGGGAGAGAAGGGATCATTCCCTGCCTGCCTCCAGTGCTTGGTGGCAGATGGTGCTGCTGGTCTCCTCCTGGACTATAGCCCAGGAGAGATTTCCCTGTAAATCCTCAACTCCCTGAGCACTTTTAGCTGGGGTTTGGTCACTGTTTGAGGGATGACAGATAAACCATTGCCATTAGTGTGAAAACCATCCATAGCACGGGGGGTGTTCTTAAAGTTTCACTTAAATTTCTGCTAAAAATATAAATTTGTGTGCTCCAGTGAGGCCACTGGAGCTGCTGGTGGCAACAGCTGTGGAAATCATGGAGAGGGTGTTAATCCCTGGTTTTGTTGAGAGGTGACAGCGTTTGTACAGGAGAGGGGCTGCAAAGATTGCCAGTGCTGTGGTCTGATTCTGGTTTCAGGCCTGATGTTTTGGATTTCTGATGGTTTGGTTTCCTGATGGTTTGGTTTCCTGATGGTTTGGTTTCCTGATGTTCTTCCCCAGGAACATGTGATAAACACGATGGAATGTTTTTGTGATAATATTTATGTTATTCATTCCTTCCGGCAGGAGGGATTTTTCTTGATGTCCCTCTGGTTTGACCAATGTGAGTGAAGAGGTTTGCCTTTGTTTCACCAATCCCATTGGTCTGTAAAACTGTATATAAGGGAGAGCCATCCCTATAAAAGAGTCATTTTTAGCCTTCTGATCACGAAGTCTGTGTCCTGTATTATCTGAAACAGCCACAGTGGTCTGCGCACAAATAAATAAAAATACCCCCAGGGAAGGCAGCACAGAGCCCCTGGGCTGTGCCATGGGGGAAATGCCTGCCTGTTGCTCTGCCTGGTTATCAGGAAAAGCTTTGGAGATCAGGGAAAGGTTCTTCCCCCATTTCTGGGCAATGCCCAGGCTCCCCAGGGCATGTCCCAGAGCTCCAGAAGAGCTGGGACAGCCCTGCCAGGGTGGGATTGTCGGGCTCTGTGCAGGACCAGGGGCTGGGATGATCCCTGTGTGTCCCTTTCCCCATCAGGGTACTCCATGTTTTTACAGACAACAACAAAACTGATTTAGTGACAGATTAAGCTGCAGCAGAGGTCACTCCAATTAAAGCCTGAGACGAAAGCATGGCTTTCCTAGCCCAGCCTAGCTCTGGGCTCCCTCCTGCCCAGCTCTGCCCTGCAGCTGGACCCCTCTCCCTGTGCCAGTTTATGCCAGGAAGCATGCAGCTGGTTATTAATAACCCCAGACCTGTCAGACACGAAGCCCACGCTCAGTAATGAGCACAGCCTCTCCTGCACAAGAAAAAATAACCCCCAACCCCTCCATCTATTAAATATACACTTGAGAAACACGACCTAGCAGCGCTCCAGTGCAGGCATATGCTGCTGAGAACAGGCAGCAATTTCAGACTCACTCACATGTTCTCCAAGGAAACCCACTGATACCTAATTACCGAGAAGATTACAAATGATAATGACAACATAATGAATTACAGAACCTTCAGGACTTATCAGCACAGCTTCCTGCTCTGCAGCAAGACACTGGGATGGCATGCAGGGAGAGCTGTGAGTGGGGTTTGCTCCTGGCTTCCATGGGAGGATTACAAACTTCTTTGGTGTTTGGAGTTTGGCACAAGTTTTTTTGTGCCTGCTATGGTTTTTGTAAAGTTAGAGCCAAAAAGATCCTAATGATGGTGTTTCCTAAGCCTCTGCCATCTCTGTTGGTACCAAGGTGCCTGCTTTTCCAGTTATTACGTTTCCATGATCCCACATTTTCCTTTTTAGAGCTAATTTATTCAGTTGTTTTTCCTGCCATAACCTACAGTTTAAGAATAATAAATAAAATAAATAACTAAAATAAATAAAATTGCAAAGGAAAGGAATTCTGGAGTTTGCTAAAGCCAATATTACAATTCCTATCAGTGCTCTTCTTTCCCTTTAGCATTCATTGGGTTTCAGACATGGACAAGACCATGATGTAATTGCAGGTAAAATGTAGATAAAAATCTCAGTGTCCTGTCTTCAGCCACAAAGGTACTGTTGATTTTAATAAAATCATGTTTAACCCCTGATATGCCCCCAAATGCCACGGGGGTGACTCAGGCAGAACTCTGCAATTTTATAATTATCTCCTACAGATAACCCTAAATTCACTGCTGACTGGAAAAGTTGGGCTTCAGTTTGAACAGCTTAGCCAGGATTTCCTTAAGTCTTGCTAAGCTTTATTCACTTTTTGTATAACTCAGCAATATCTTGGCAGAATTAGACACTGTGGTTTTTCAAAAATGGAATTTGTTTCCACCAAAAACAGACACAGGTGAGGTTTGAAAGAAAAGGAGAAGCCTTTGCCTGAAAGACAAAACAGTGTCCAAGGAATGAAAAGTGCCTTTGTCTTGAGAATTCTGTTTTGTCCATGTATTGGAGTGTGAGAGATTTCAATGAACCATCCTCCAAGGATATGCAGGGGTGGAAGAGTTAAATTTAGCAGAGTATTGAAGCAATCTGAAATTCTACACTAGGGAATTCAAGGCTGTAGGACTCCAGATTAATCAATGAATTTCTGACAACGAATTTCCATCATTTGAACTGTGATTATCCTTTTTTTTTTTTTTTTATTCTCAGATTCCTACAGCCTTCACCAGCCCATTTCGACACATGCTACGTGTTAATTCCATGGCACAATCTGACAACCAGGCAGAAAAAAAACCCCAGGTTATCTCTCCTGTTCATCATCCTTTTCCTCTTTTTATTCCTGAGGCCTGGCCACTTTTGTCAGAATTCTCAAGGAGCTGAACCTGCAGAACCATGTCAAAAAAGACCTCTTATCTTTTTGGCTTTAGAAATGACACGTTTGAATTTTAAGACCTGAGCCATTTTCTGTGGGGAAGAGTCATCCTGAATTAGGAAGAAAATGATAATTGGACTTTTTTTTTTTTTTTTTAAAGGGGGTGTGGTGTGAATTCCATAGAAGACAGTAATTATGATTTTGGTTATAGTGAGCTATGAAATTGTGCAGGCTTCAAAACACCCAAACCCATCAATTTTCCTTTTGAGCCAGAGTGCCACAAATTCACAGAGGAGCAGACCTGATCTCTTTTCTAATGTGCAGGAGTTATAAAAAAATTAAGATCTCATATTCTACTGGCTGGATTAGAAAATAGAAATAACTGGAAGAGTGTTCTGCTATTTCAGGCACTCGAAACCCAAGAATTGAATGCAGGACATTGATTTTCCCTTCCAGTAATTGTCCCTAAGAAAACGAGTTTATTCCACAAAAGAGAAAGGAATGGATGAATGTCTGCACATCAACCAAACTCTTGTTGAAATATGGGATGGTTTATATTGATAAATAGGTGGGCAGAGAAAGTCGGGAAGCTGGAAGCCAGAATCAGTAATTTACTTATGAATTGATGATTGGATTTCCCAAAAGCACTCCCATAAAAGCACTTCTCTGCAGTGCAAGGAGAAGTTCAGGCTGCAAGGGTGTGGAGTTGGCAGTCTGGGATACCTGCAGCCAGTAAAAAAGCAGGATCAAAGCTCCAGGTGTTCGTCCAGCACGTTTTTTAATTCAGTTTTTACATCTGTTCTGCAACCTTTCAGGCTGTTCTCGGAGTTAAGGCAACAATTCCAAGTGGCTGGAGTGGAAAACATTCTCTCTGATTCCGAGCTGGAAAATTGAACCAGCGGGTGAGCACAGGTAGGCAACTGCTTTATGGGAAGAGCAAATGGTTCTGTGATTGCCGAGGTAAAATGCTTCTGGAAAGCAGAAATATATAAGAAAATATATAAGAAACCAATCCTGAGCCTTAGCAACTCCAGGCTCACAGTGCCTGTATATTGGAAAGAAGCAATTTTTAGGTGTGCTGGAAAATTTGCTGAGGTTCAATTTCCAGTTTTTTATTTAGTCTTTTCGTTCAGTCTATTGTGTAAAAAAATAAAATAATAATAATAATAAAATAAAAATCCCTCTGGCGTGAATCGAGCGGTTTCTCCTTCCAGTTCTTTTGTTAATCATTTCATTAAACACCCCAAATATTTAGAGCCTGAAAGGACATTTATTTCTGAGTGTGCAGCTGGGTGGCATCCAGGGCAAGTTCAGGTGGTGCTGGAGAGATCTTCCTGAGCGAGGTTATTTTCCTGGCAGAGCTGCCAGGAAAGGCAGGGATGGAATTCAGTGCCATTTTGCAGGTTTCCTGATGGAACATTTCACACCTATTGCTGGGAAAAGAGAGAATTATTCAGCTTATGCTTACTGGAGCTGATGTATATCCTAAAATCAATTTAAACACGTCTCCTGATTGAGGAACCAGAGAGGCTTTACATGCATCTCAATGTTTTATTACTGCTTCAATTTGTGAGGTTAATTTGAAAAACATGCCCTCAGCCTAATAATTGAGACTTTTTTTTTTTATTTATGAGGGTTCTTCAGTGATTTGTTTATTAATCCAATTGCAAACAGATGGTGGTGAGTTGGTTTGTTTAGGTTTTTATTTTTTTTTTTTTTCCCTGGCTGTGTTTCTCTCCCATCTGACCTCACTGAGAGGTTTCCCAGTCAGCTGAATGGGGAAAATTCGGGTTGGACTTGAGGTTCAAGATAAATCCTTGAAAGAAGGTGGTTCATATGCAAAGATGGCCCAGGAAAAGAATGATTAACAAAAATAACACCTAGATTTCCTTGTGGGCAAAGAATGGGTCACATCTGTTCCACAGCTGGGGAAAGGCTTTGCAGAGAAAAGCTAAAAAACTAAAATTTTAAAATTCAGTGGCAGCAGATGCATCTCCCCTGTCCCCTCCAAATATTTTGCTAATTGAACAAACCCTGATCTTAAAATATTTAAGAGGAATTTATGCTCTATGAGGTGAAGTTGCTCCTGTAATGATTTTATTTGCTGGGGCTTTTTTTTTGGCATTACATGAAGACAGATTGGGTTAGAGAAGTCCAATCAATCTGGTACCTGAGCAATTTTACTTTATAAATGCAAAGTGCAGATTTGTTGAAATTCATCAATTATGGGTTTTTTTTCCTCATTAATACTAGAGGAAAAAAACCCCAGTCATCTTTGAAAAAAGTTCAATAATATTTTATCTAATGAAGAACCCTCATGCCTCATTTATTTCTGGAAATTTCCTTCCTGTTTAAGTAGCTGGTGCATTTTAATTATTTATTGTTTTTAAGAACCAGGCGTTTCCAACATTCATTTTTGTGCTGCTGCTACTACTACTACTACTACTACTATTATTATTATTATTATTATTATTATTATTATTATTATTATTATTGTTATTATAAGAGTTAATAATAAATTTAAGAACCAGGGGTTTCCAACATTCATTCTTGTGCTGCTACTACTACTATTACTATTATTATTATTATTATTATTATTATTATTATTTATAATAGTAATGATATTTTAAGAACCAGGCCTTTCCACCATTCATTCTTGTGCTATTATTATTGTTAATATCAATATTTTAATAACCAGGCCTGTCTATCATTCCTTCAAGTGGGATTTTGCAAGGACACACCGAGGTGTCAGCCTGGCTTGGTGAGGGGTGGATTTAGGAAAGGCTTTTCTGGATATTTTTTGCAGGAAACCCCTCTGAGCTGGGGATTCGGGTTGGTGCTGAGAGCTCCTGCTCTGGGATGCAGTGCCTTGGTTTGATTTTTGAATGTTGCAGTGACTGTGGGATGTTTTATCTTCCCATAAATTCAAATTACTGCTTTCCCCAAGCACCTCCAGGAGCTTTCCAAGAAGGGAGCTGCTGTGCCCTCGGTGGGTTTGCACGGAGTGTTTCACCAGCCATTAGGGCTGGTTTATGATTGAATCCATTTCCAACCCTTCCTGTAAGTACTTACATTCTCCACTTAATTGTATCCATTTGATCCTCAGCAGTCCTTCAGGAGACAAAGTTATTGGACCATTATCTAGTCATGAGGCATTGATTTGTGCTATATAAAGAATGTATGGATCTGGCTCTTTTAAAATGGGAACACCTCTTTGCACTTGATCTTGTAAATGGGAGAAGACTTTTTCCCTCTGCGAACTTCAGGCTGAAATCTGTCCAGATCACGATTTTAATTTTTATTTTTTAACAATCTGCTGCCTGTGGGGAAGGGATTCCTGAGAAGGGCAGGGAACAGCACTTGAAGGAAAGAGCTCCCTGGGCCTCCCTGAGATTGATGGGAATGCTCATCTCCAGCTCGTGACTAATTAACGCTCGCCACAAATCTTCTGGGTGTCTTTGCAGGCTCTGAGGCGTCCCAACCCTTCCCAGCCATTTATTCCTCTGCCTCTCTCTGTGTTAAAATCCATTTGCTGCTCCCTGGGGACTGCTCTGCCCGTGGCACACGAGCAGGGGAGGTTTGTCCAAGGCATTAGCAGTGACGTCCCTGTTAATATTTCTTCTGCTGAGAGGGCACCGAGGAGCCGCAGGCAGTGCCTGAGATGATCCTGCCTGGCACTGGACATGATTTCCAGCTACTGCACCCTGCAGGGCTGGGCACGTTCCTGAGCTGCTGGTGGAATCCCTGGCAGTGTTCACAGAGTGAGTGGATGTGGCACTCTGTGATGTGATTTAGGAGCAGGGCAGTATTCAGCCAAAGGCTGGAATTGAGGATGTTTTCCAACTTGAATGATTCCAGGACCAATTCCAGGTTGTGTGGACCACTGGGACATCACCCCCAGCACACGTTCCAGTTAAGGATGGAGTTACAAAGGGAAGATTAAACTGTCCCTGCTACAACCTTGGCTCAGTCTGTGCAGGTTTTTAACAATTTGTACAACTCCATCCTTCTCATCCTTCAGTTCAGCCCATGCCCCATCCCAGGAGATAATTCCAGCCCTCCCTGTGCCACTGCCACCACCTGCCCACTTTCAGAGCTAACCTGTTGTCCCTGCTGCTTTCTCTGTCTGTTTTTAGAAGAGGCAGGTGAGTTTAGATGCTCTGTTGGCTGCATTTGTCCCAGCTGTCCTGGAGCTCTGGGACATGCCCTGGGGAGCCTGGGCATTGCCCAGAAATGGGGGAAGAACCTTTCCCTGATCTCCAAAGCTTTCCTGATAACCAGGCACAGGAACAAGCAGGCATTTCCCCCATGGCACAGCCCAGGGGCTCTGTGCTGCCTTCCCTGGGGGTATTTTTATTTATTTGTGCACAGACCACAGCGCTGGCAATCTTTGCATCCCCTCTCCTGTACAAACGCTGTCACCTCTCAACAAAATCAGGGATTAACACCCTCTCCATGATTTCCACAGCTGCTGCCACCAGCAGCAAAAATTTATTTTTAGCAGAAATTTAAGTGAAAATTGTAGAAAATTCCTAGTGATATCAATTTCATTTGTCCTGTCGAGCTTCAAAAAGCATCACAGGAATTTAAAAATATCACCAATATTCCCAGGCATGCACATTACTCCAGATACATCCTGGTAAATTATTCATGTTTAATGTATTTATTATGCCCATGTACAGGCACACCAGTGAAGAGAATCAGGTTTTTACTAAAAGCAATATTATTTTATATTCCTCCCCCTTTGCCCTTATCACTAATTTTGAGGAATGTCCATTGCAGTTTAGCTGGGATTGGGATTTAACTGGGAGCTGAGGCTCCCTGTGCTTTGGAGCTCATTTTATTCTATTAACAAATGTTTCTGTTTGGTTCTTCAGGACAAAATGCTTGCAATAAGAAATATCCCACAGATTTGGTCCCTGAATTCCCAAAATTCACAGAATCACAGAGTATCCTGAGTGGGAAGGGAGCACAGGAATCATCCAGTCCAGCTCCTGTCCAGGACATCCCAACAATCCCACCCTGTGCCTGGAGCAGTCTCCAAATGATATTTTCAGTCTAAAATCCATCTTTTTGTCCCCCCTGCCTCACCCAGGGACTCTGTACCCTCTAAACCTCATAAGCAATGCCCACCAACCCATATCCTCCTCCCCAAGCTGAATTTTCTGCATTCCAAAATCCCTTCTGTTTCTAAATCTGTGATGAATGTTGCTGCTGCATCTTTCTAGGCTGTTGTTTTGTTGTTTTTTTTTTTTAATCTGGAGTGCTTTAATTTGCTACCAGTGCAAATATATCTCTAACTACTGCTAAACTCCAGCTGACAGCACCTTATGCTAATGTGGCAAATAATAAGAACACTTTGTTATCAAGCAAATAATTTAAAATACATAAAGAAGGATTCATTCTAATCTGTTCTAAAAGCAATGAGAAAAGGAAGACAGCTTTCCACAAGGCCATAAAACATGGCTGGTGGAGTTCACCTCACAGCACAATCATCCAGGAGTAAATGATGCCATAAAATCAGCCTTGCCATCCTTAATTGCTTAATTAACACTGGATTTGAAAGCAGAATTTTAATATAAGGCACTGCTAAGCACTGCAGAGATTCACCTGAGATAAAATGTAGGCAAGTGAAGTAATTTTTAATTTGTTTACAGCAGACCTCGTGTTGTCAGCCTTTCCTGCAGCTGTTTTTGCAAGGATCAGCTTTGGCTCCTGATTCCAGCCATTACAGGGCAGGATATGCCAAAATATTCTGGATTTTGGAGCTGCCACCCTCCCAGGTCATTTGTGTGGATGAGTGGTAGGAGCAGCATGGAGCAGCAGGGATATTTTTAGAGGAATATTTATTTATTTATTCCTCCACAGGATGGCATCCAGTGAGCCAGGAACAGAGCCTTTGACACCAGGAATGACCCAGACAAAAAGTGCCTTCAAGTGTGGAGTGGCCTGTTGTGGAGATTAAATTAATCAAATAGTTAATTAAGTGCTATGGGGCCTTTTCCTGAGAGGAGCTCTGTGTGGTGGTGCTCTGGTTGTATTTAGGTGGAATCTCACAAAGTTATTTAACCCCTAAAAGTCCCTGGAAAGAAGCTGGAGCCAGCAGGGAGTCGGTCTTTTCTCCCAGGTGACAAGAGGGAACAGCTTCAAGTGGCACCAGAGGAGGTTTAGATTGGAAATGAGGAAAAAATCCTAATTTTTAATCAGAAAAATTAAAGACAAAAGAGCAGTCAGGAATTGGAGCAGGCTGCCCAGAGAGGGTGGGAGTCACCACTCCTGGAAGCGTTCAGAAAATGTGTGGCTGTGTTGTGTAGGAACACAGCTTAGTGGGGACTTGGTGCTGTTGGACTGGAGGATTTGGGAAGTCTTTTCCAACTGGAATAATTCTGTGATCACAGAAAGGCTGCACAGGAAGTTACACTTTAATTTTTATTTTCCTCTGTGTGGTTTGGTTGGGTTTTGTTGGTCTGGGTTGGGTTTGGCTTGGTTTGGTTTAGTTTAGTTTAGCTTGGTTTGATTTGGTTAGGTTGGGTTTGGCTTGGTTTGGTTTAGTTTGGTTTGGTTTGGTTTAGTTTAGCTTGGTTGGTTTGGTTTAGCTTAGCTGGGTTGGGTTTGGTTTAGTTTGGTTTAGCTTGGTTTGGTTGGTTTTGGTTTGCTTTGGTTTAGTTTAGCTTAATTGGTTTGGTTTGGTTTAGCTTAGCTGGGTTGGGTTTGGTTTGGTTTAGTTTAGTTTGGTTTGCTTTAGCTTGGTTGGATTGGTTTGGTTTAGTTTGGTTTGGCTTGGATTGGATTAGTTGGGTTGGGTTTGGTTTGGTTTGGCTTGGATTGGCTTAGCTGGGTCAGGTTTGGTTTGGTTTGGATTATTTTGGTTGGGTTAAGTTTGGTTTGGCTTGGATTGGCTTAGCTGGGTCAGGTTTGGTTTGGTTGGTTTGGTTTGGTTTGGTTTGGATTATTTTGGTTGGGTTAAGTTTGGTTTGGCTTGGATTGGCTTAGCTGGGCCGGGTTTGGTTTGGTTGGTTGGGTTGAATTTGGTTTGGTTGCTGTTTTTTGGGTTCTCTGGTTGGTTTTTGGATTTCTGAGGTTGTTTTGAAGCCTGCAGACTGTGCAAAGCAGGCTGAGCCTGTATCCAAGCTCTCCCATTTCCAATGTTCCCAGCAGAGGTTTCAGTGCCTCGGTGACACAGCCATGCATCAGCAGCATTAACTCGCTGCCACTTCAGGGATAATCGATGGATTTACAGGTGACACTCTCCCAGATGGGAACATTCCTTTGACTGATGGGTTGCTGCTCCTTTGTCACTTGAAATTAAGCAAATAAATTAGCTCCAAGTTCTGTGTGGAGTGAAATGCAGCTGGAATGGCAGGTACATTCCCCAGCAGAGCTCTGGGAGCTTTGCAAAAATTCAAAGTAAATTTAAAGTGCAGTTCAGACCATCATTTTCCAATTATCCTGTTTGTTCCAGTTCTGCAATTTCTACTTTCTTGAGCCACTTATGAAATAACACTTTACTGAAGGTTAGAGGATGGTTGCAGAAAACAAATCGTTTTATTTGTTTGCTTACTGATTTATTATAATAGTAAAATTATTACAGGCTCATAAGATGAAATTAACCAAATTTAATCTCTCATTTTAGAAATTCCAGGAGATTTTTTGATGCTGATCCTATTCTGTGTTTTAAGCCATAAAATAATTGTTCAGCCTGGTGCTCTCCTCCTGCTCTGGGAACAAATTCCATGGGAGTTTCTGGGCTGGTGGCTGCACCAAGAGGTCACCCCTGCCCACAGGGACACTCTGGAGACTGGGATGAGTTGGTTACGTGGGAAAATTAAATCCACTTTTTTATTTCCCTGTTTCTGAGGCAGCCCTGCTTAAAAATAACAGATTTATAGGCAGTAACACCATGGTAGCACTGCTCTTATTTATTTATTGAGCTTTATTATGAAACACAGAAGCTGCAGGATCAGGAATTTGGGAATCCATGGAGTATAGGCATGTGAGCACCGGGAATTCTCTGAAATTCCATAGCAGAAATGGAAATTCCAAAACAACCAGGAGCCCAAGAGGGGCATTGGTTCCAGGCCAAGCTCCCCTCACTTTGTCAGCCACAAAGGCTTCCTGTGGACACGTCCTTGAGCCCAAAATAAAAATACTCTGGGAATAAAATGTTCTTTTGCAACTTCCCAGTGCTCCCCAAAAATGAAAAATGAGGGAAAACCAAGGGCATGAAATCCTACCTTTTGTGAAAAGGTCTTTGTGAAACCTACCTGACATCAAAATCCCTTTTCTTGCAGTTTAAAATGCATGTTCTCCTCTGCTGCTCTTGGAAGCACGTTCCAAAGGAAAATGTTTGGATGGAAGACTTGAAAAATAATTATTTGTTTTCCTGCAAGACACCCTGTGCAATCTAAGCAAATAGAAATAGCGCTCCCAAAATAGGAACCATTGTTTCTATTTGTGCTGCTTCATCAACTGAGCCACTCCACGATCCTGTTTCTTTATCAAGGAGACATTTAAATGGAGGAAATGATTTTTAATACTAGGGCAGAAATTAATTTCATGCATCTGCTGGCAAATGCCTACTATCAAGAACCGAGTAAACAAACATTTGCACATCTGCTCCTGCTCTGTGACAACAGGATTCAAATTAGAGAGGAAGTTGGGGGTTGCTTTTTTAACTTTCTAAAGGCTGTAGTTTGCCATTTCAAATGTTGTGAAGAGCAGGAGAAGAACAGGATGTGATTTTGTAGTCAGGATGAGGTAGAAAAATGTCCTTGGTGGTGATATTGTGAATTTTTAGTAAGAGCTACTGCTTTTAGTTTGGGGTTTGAGCAAGTCCAAGTGCTGCATGTAGGGTTATTGTGAAAAGAATCTCCAGAGATGTTCCTCACCTTTTTTCTTTCTTTGGATTTGGGTGGCAAAATCTGAGGCAGCACATCAGCTCATTCAGGCTGCTCTCATTATTGGAATTGTCTTGTTCTTGGACAAGCTGGAGCCATAAACCTGGAAATCCCTGGGCTGGGATGGCAGGGGAGCTTCTGCTGCTGGAGATGAGAGCAAGGCAACAGCAGCAGCACTGTGCTCTTCCTGCTCTGAAGCTTTCAGGAAGTTTCTGGGTCTTTCCATGGCTGTTGTTGTGTGGCATAAAGGTATTGGGTGAGTTGGAACAGCTACAAAAGTGTTGATGTGGACTGAAATAAAAATCTCATTAGGTCACACTGACCCAATATGTTTGGTCAGAGAATCCTGGAGTGGTTTGGGTTGGAAGGACCTTAAAGCTCATCCCATCCCACCCCTGCCATGGCAGGGACCCCTCCCACTGTCCCAGGGTGATCCAAGCCCATTCATCCTGGCCTTGGACACTCCAGGGATCCAGGGGCAGCCACAGCTGCTCTGGGAATTCCATCCCAGCCCCTCCCCACCCTCCCAGGGAACAATTCCTTCCCAAAAACTGATCCCAACCTGCCCCCTGTGAGCTTGGAGCAGTTCCCCTTTTCCTGGTCCATCTCTTGAGAAGGCTGTTGGCTGAGAGGACTCATCTGGGGAGGTTTTGGCTTTGTCCTGCCTCCCTCTGTTTGCATTCTCAAGTCAGCTGCCACACCAGTGTGTTCACAGGGTGCAGTGGGAAATCATCTCTGAAGAGCATTTTGCCTAAATACTTCTGCACTGTGTACTGAAGAGAAATTAAATTTCCTTTGGCTGTAGCTTCACTCATGGAGAGTGCTTTGGATGGGGGTGAGATTCCAGGAATAGCCACAGAGGCACCAGAAAAGATGGGAATGTCTCCATGGGGAGGATTGTGCCAGACAGCTGATTACACACTATAAATAGAGATTTAAATTTGGTTTAAGCAGTCTGTGGAAGGCATCATTTAAATCAGTCACAGACACACGCAGTACAAGCATAATAACATATTTTACCTCTGACAGTGACTGGAGTTAATTCTCAGGTTGGATTTTTCGACATCTGGCTCCTTGTAATGCATCCCAAAAAAAAAAAAAAAAAAAAAAACCCTAACAAAGCAAGAACTCTGATCTTGTTCAACAAATCCAGCTGAAGAGCAAATAAAGTCTTTGTGGCAGGAGTTGTACATCGTTAGCTGTGATCCCCTGGGTGCAGGCCACCCTTTAATGGCATTGCTGAAAGAAAATCAGGGAAAAAAACCACCCCAAATCCAAGCCAGGTTAAAGGGAACCCTGTTTTCATATCCTCAAAAACAAGGAGGATAGGGATCAGAGAATATGATTGATTATTTTGAAAATACTTTTAAGATGCACTCCCTTAAAATGCTTTTAAGATGCACTCAGGAATTCTCCTGGCTTTCTTGTTTTCCTGTGTCCTTAATAGCTGACATCACAGAAGGTAAAGAACGGATCAGAGGTGTCATTCCCAGAATTTCTCCTCACACAAGAAGCAGGAAAACAGAGCAATTTTTGGCCCTTTATCTGCAGTAGGAGCAATTCTGCTTCCCTTGAAGCCCACGAGCCCTTTCCCATCATCCTTCCATGGATCTCACCTGCTGAGGCAGAGTCTGATAGAAAACCTGTTGGAGCTGAGGGAATTTCTCCTGATTTTAGTGGATTTTGCCTCAGGCCCAGAATGGACAGCATGTTAATATTGCATCAGTGGTGACTCAAAATGCTGAGCCCTCCTTTTGTTGCTCCTAAACAATAAAATAGAGTTAGCAACAATGAGACAGATATTTTTTTTTTTTTTGGGCTCTTGAACTCTCTGACTCTGCCTTCAGAGGAATCTGAGGATGCCCTGTATTTAAATTTAAGGAAACCTCATTGATTATTGCTCATTGTACACAAAAACCTTGCATTTCAGCCATCCCAATTAGGCACAAGAAAACCAGTAAATTTTATTTTTTTTTTCCAAATTAAAAGCACTAAATCTTTATAGTGGTGAAAAAAAATGTGTCGGTCACAAACATCTTGAATTAAAATAACTGGTTTTGGATGGGTGAAACAGAGCATGGAGTAAATCTCCTCAAATAAAATTCCAGCACTCTGGAGGATTAGTTGCATGCTCTATTTCCCCCTCACAAATGTGCAGTGGAGTGCTGGGCACTCACCCTTGCTCTGCTGGAGTCAAGGTGTGTTATCTCCCCGATGCAGATACAGCCACTCCTTGTCAACCTGTGGAACTCCCAAATTGTAGCTGTTTATTTGAGGGGACAAAGCAATCACACTGCTGGAAAATAATCAGATTTTCCCTACAAGCAAATGCAGCCGTGTGCTGGAGCAAAGTGTGATGTGCTAATTAATTTGGAGCCCCTCAGTTCCAGCCAGTTTAAAAGAGGGGCTCTGAATTAATTAATATGTCACCTTTTGTATGGCTGAATTTGCTTGTATGAAAAATATTACTAAACAAAACCAAGCTGTCTTGTTTTGTGTCCTGGTTGGGAATTTGGCTGCTTTAGGAGATTGTAAGAGCCTGAGATGAGAGCTGTGGGACTGCAGGCTGCTCTTCAAAAATGTGATTATTGCAGGGAAGGAGTCACAGCAATCCTGGGCCGTGGGTTAAACCAGGCCTGAGAGCTGCCAGCTCCAGAGGCTGCCTGGAGACACCTCTGCTCTGTCACAGTGCTTTAGATATTTTATTAGATATTTTATTATATATTTTACTATATATTTTATTATATATTATATATTTGTCTTTGCTGAATATCTTAATCCATAACACCCAATCCCATCACACCCAATCCCTTTACCGATTCCCTACAGCCCATCCTAACTCCTGATATTATAGTATTATACATTAGTATTATAGATTATAATATCATAGTGCTGATATTCCCAGATTATGGCAGGAACTGACCAATCACTGGAGTTAGCACCTTATATTTTAAGCTGAAAACTTGGTTTTCTGTTTTTCTGCAGTGGGAATTTCTTCTGACTTGGTAAAAGCATGTTTTCTGTTTGCCTGTGCTTTTTGAGATTTATCCTTACTTGGTACAAACATGCTTTGGTTTGTAGTCACTTATCCTTTGCTCTCAGCCATAAAATCTCTTCCCAACCTTTGTGCAGTGACCACCAGCTCAGCAATCTTTATTTTCACACATCTTCTGTTCTTCTCTATCAAAACTTGCTTTCCTTTCTAGAGACCCTTCTGCTGAGCATTGCTATTTGTAAACCTGTCCTGTTAAACTCTCCTCCTGCCCATCAGGAGCTGAATGTCATTCCAGGCCCCGGGAAGGAGCTTTGGCACCCTGCAGGGATGCTCGGGTTATTTCTCTCTCCTCGCCTGCCCTGTGTGCTGAGGTGAGAACATCTGCCAAAGTCGTGTAGGAAAAGGAATCCGCTGTGAAATTCCGGTGTCTTACACAAAAGTTGACCTTTCCAGGAGACTAGATCAGGAAAAGGCAGCGAGAACAAGGCACAGAACGTGGTTCGTCACTCTCTAAACCTGGCTGTGCTCACAGCTGGAGCAGCCTGTGCTGTCCCCATCCCTGCACCCCAGCACGGGTGTGAGTTTAGCGTTTCTCACATCACAGTTTTTGTGTGTGGGGATTTCCTCTTGAGACAGGGAAAGTTTTGAGTTTGGTGAAAGGTGCAGTTGATTTCCTCACCTCCCTGCGGGTGGATCCCTCTGACAGCTGCAGCACTGTGGCCAAGCAGTCCCCACATTTCTGCTCCTCACATCATTTAAGGTTTTCTGGGCCAATAAAATTCTGCCAATAGATATTTGTGTGATTAACCCACTGCTGAGCTAATTGCTGTTATCACAGTGGGAACTCTCTTACCCCATCACCCCTTAACCCCCAAACCTTCCAGCATTCCATCCTAAACCCTCTTGGGACCCTTTGGAACCACTCTGCCTTTGTCTGTGCCCTTTAAGCTCTCAAGCTGAACTTTGCTCTCCTCAACACGCTCTGCTTTGTTAGAAATCCACATTCTCACTCCTGGCACCTCACCTGGGGAGCCTCTCCCGAGGCTCCAGCTCAAACCCCGGCTCTAATTCCAATTTTTGGCTCCCAGAGCTGACATTCTGAGAATTCCCAGCACTCTGGATTCCAGCACAGGGGAAGTCATTGGAGTCACCAGGAAGGTGAGAGCAGTGATTGAGGCTTGGAGAGGAGGCGTGGGAGGGATGTGATGCTTTGCTTTGCAGAGGAGAAACCCGAGCACTGTGACTGAGTTACAAACCCACGGCGTGGGGGGGAATTCTCAACACATTGCACTTTTTTTTTTTTTAATTATTATTTCTCTGTGTATAGATTTTAAAACGCATTACCTTCCTGTATTTTCCTATTTTGCACGTTATCTTTATAAACTGAACACAGTAATTTTCCTCTTTAGAGCAAACCTGCCTGCCTAGAGGCTGGGGTTGGGAGCAGTTAAATTAAATGCTCTTTTCATGGTGAAATAAGGGCAGTGGAGAGGAGTGCTTAAAGAAAGGAACTGCAAAGCCATCGGGACATTATCTGCCTCCTAGGTTTGACCTCACAGCAGGGCAGCTAAATCCATCCAGCAACTAAATGATTTTGCTCTTTAAAAGTCTTTGGAAATAGATTTCATCTTTTCTTTTCTCTTTTTTTTTTTTTTTTTTTTTTTTCCTCGGGAATATACCAGAGCAGAGGGATTGATTTTCGGAAAGCAAATAAGCTCCATAGTGTAAATTATGTTAATTACTGAGTAAAATGCCAATATTAGAGGTATTTAGGCCAACTTATGTGAAGATGCTTTGCTAAAACTCCTGCCCTCTTGTAGTTAAATATACATTGAACACAGATTTAAGGAGTAGTCTAATGAGGGATTTTTTTTCCCAGAAAATGGGATTGGATTTTAGAAGAAATGGTTGCATAAGGAGGGTTAGATTAGTTACTTGACCCAATTAACCCACCCAGTGTTATTTTACATATTTTCTTCCTACCTCATCCTGTTTCCTCCAGAAAAGGAAAATTCATGGAGACTTTCCACTAGATCTGGGAGAAAAAGCAGGATGGAGGGGTAGGTTTTGGTCAGTGCTTCTTCCTGGAAACAGAGAGGGGAAAAGAGTGAGAAAATGGCAGAATGGGCAAAAAAAAAAAGCATCAAATGAACCAGTCTGATTAGCAAACAGAAAGAGAGACTTGGCCAAATAATTCAGGGCACGAGTTGGAGCAGCTCTTAGGGGTTATAACTTGTGTAACTCGGATTTATGTAACTTGTAATTCAAGCTGACACCGACTTTGCCACCACCGGGAGGGTCATTTTGTGCTGCTCTTGAGCAATCTCAGCTCTGAACAAACCATCCCTCATGCCATGGATTTAATGTTTACAGCTGACACTCTGCTGAAAAAAAATAGCTTTAATTTTGTGGGGAATCATAAAGGGAAAAAAAAAAAAAAAAAAAAAAAAAAAAAAAAAAAAAAAAAGAGAGTTCTTTATTGGTGGTCAAAGTCATCTTTGTGTCTCTCGGTGCTTTTGGAGGGTGGGGTCTGAGTTCCAGAGTTTTGTTCCAAATTCCTGTTTGCATTTTGGATCTCGTTTGAGAAGGCAGAGCCAAACCCCAACTGCTGGTGTTTAGTGCTGTCCTGCACCACTGGTTTTTGTCATTTGAGGATTTTAAAGGATTTTCTCCTGGTTTTTGGCATCTGTACATGTGGCACGCGCCGCCCGAATCAAGGGCTATGAGTGTGTGTAGCAAAATTAACAGAGCTGAGTCCAAGCTAAAATATGAGAGGAAAAAAAATCAAATATTGATGGAAGGAGCTCCTAATTTTCCCGGAAAGTTTATCTGGAGTGCTGCCATGCTGCTTTAATCCTCATGCCCAGAGCCCAGGCAAAGTGAGAGCTGGGATGGAAATGGATTTTCTGCTGAAACCTCCCCCCAGTCTCCACCACTGTGCCCCAGCAGCTCTTCTTCAGCTCTCATGTCTGCTGACCAAAGGGACTATTTTTTTTAATTGCTAATTCCTTTTGATTTGTCCATGTGCAGTTTAGTTAATTGACAATGAAAATTTCCATTTATTTCCAGTGGAGTTTCCTGCTCCTGCTGCTGGCTGAGGGGAAAAGAGCCATGTCAAGAAATGAGGACTGAGCCACAATGAGTGATTTCATGGAACCATTTTGTAATGTAAGAGCTGAATTCCTTTTTCCTCTTCAGGTCTGTTTTAGTTTAATTCTAGGTTGGTTTTTTTTTTAAGGTGAGGAATTCACTTTATGCACCAAACAAAGAGGACAGTGTTTGCTCCCAGGCCTGGAGATTGCAGTGACTTTGGATTTCTCATCCTCTGAAGTGATGATTTGGGCTGGAAAGGACAGTAAAGCCCATCCCATTCCACCCCAGCCATGGCAGGGACCACTCCCACCATCCCAGGCAGCCCCCAGCCCTGTCCAGCCTGGCCTGGGACATTTCCAGAGATCCAGGGGCAGCCCCAGCTGCTCTGGGACACTGTGCCAGCCAGGAATTCCTTCCAGCAGGAATTCCCTCCCAGTATCCCACCCCTCCCTGCCCTCTGGCAGTTTGAACCCTTTGTCCTGGCACTACAATGTAAATGGTCTTTCTGTGTTTTAGAGGCAGGCATGAATATCTACCTTTGCGACCAGAAAAAAGGAAAAGCACTTCATGGGAAAACTATTCCTTAGCAGGAAAAGAAAATCAGAAAAAGTGTTTTCTTTCTACCCTTTTTTTTTTTTTTTTTAATGACACCCTTTTATTTTCTGGGGGTTTTGCCATTACAAGGTGCTGAACCAGTGGACAGGACAAGGGACCTAGAAAAATGCAGAATGTGTGAAATAACACCAAGCTTTCCATCAGTTAATTCACCTCAAAATTCAAAAAATGTCTCCATCTCCCAGCTCCTGGCTGAATTTTGCTTATTGGATTTTGGCTGGCTTAGCTGGGAGTCCGGGAGCTCTGATGGATGTCAGAGCTGCTGTTGCATCTTTAGGACTGAAGATCAAGGGAATAGAGAAACCACAGCTTTGGCAGGATGCAGGGGTGTGGGACAGGGAGCTAAATTAATATAAAATATGTTCACACCTTAACTGCAATTGCTCTGAGCAGGGCACAAACAGGAAAAGCAGTTCCCAATTATTTATGGTGGCTGGGAATGCACATCATTAGTGAAATGTGAGCCTTCACCTGTTAATACTTGTGCTGCAGAATTTATCAACAGTGACACTTCCCTATTTAGGTCAGTCCCAACAGCATCCCTTTGCCTTTCAGAAATCATTTAATAATCAATCTGGGAGCTCTGCTAAACACAAGCTGGGAGTTCATTGTCGTCTGGCAAAAGCCCAGCCTGCACATTTGGTTTGGCTGTGCTGGGGAGGAATCATTCTTTTGTCCACCAGAGAAGCTCAAAACAGGAGAAGTTGCCAATTTTCATACCAAGCCAGAAATGGAAGCAAAAATACCCAGCATCATGCATGAGATGGTTAAAAAATCCACATTTTTTTCATGTCGATTGGAAGTCTAGACTGTTTGAAATATTGCAGCTACCACATCAATAAGAGATAAGAGAAATCTCAGTCCTCACCTCCAAATTAATCAATTGCACATTGATCCAGGAACAGAAAAAATAATTTTGTTGTCTTTTCCATCTTTTTCCTTATCACAAAGTGATCAGTATTTACACCATGTGTTACCTTATCTTATTTGCAGCTGAGAATGGGGTTTTTTTTTTTGAAATGTTAAATACTTTCAGGCTTTTAAAAAGGGGCAGAATGGATAAACGATCTTTTCTTTCTATGGAGGGAGGCCCCAGCACCTGAGCTGCTGCTGGGGGCAGGGGATGGATGGAGCACAGGGAGCAGGAGCGATGGAGAGAACTGGGATGGGATTGGAACTGGAATGGGAAGAGGGGAAGGCTCAGAGTGTGCCAGGACCATGCTGGGGTGTTGCTGTAGGGACAACACACCACACAGACTCCTCTTGGATTTTTCCTTCAAGGCTGAGTGAAGAAATGAACTTTTATTTTTAGGGATGCTCCCTTATATACAATTTTCCACAGCCCATTGTGACTGGTGAAAGACAAATCCCTTCGCCCACACTGGTCAAAGCAGAGGGACAGCAAAAAGAAAATCCCTCCCACGGGAAAGAATTCCAGACATGAATATTGTTACAAAAACAATTCTGTTGTTTACGTTCCAGCTCTGGGAACACGTTTCAGAAAACCCAAACCTCATAAAAACAGAGCTCTGGAAAAACCAGAAAGCTTCAGAGGGTTTGGGCACAGCTTTGAGCTTCAGGAGGAAATCAGGGATTTATTTAATGCATTCTAATATTTTCTGTATTATTTTTCATCCCACTTAAATATCCTAAAGTTTCAGCTGCTTTTCCAGCAAAAAAAGAGCTGCTGGAAACGCTTCCCATCCTTTCCCTGCTTTGCTGCAATTCCCATTAAAACTCATAAGGGACCTGGATGGTTCAGACTCTCCTGCCCTGTCTCCATCACTTTGTATTTCTTAGCACTCAGATCCTTTTTCCCTCTTCCTAAATATTAATTTAGGCTGGATCTTCTGAGGGAAGCCTGGGAATGCAGACCTGACAGCATTTCCATGTTGGTGATTGTGGCTCATTTCCATGTGGGATGGGGCTCCCTTGTAGTGTTTTCCTGCCTCTCTCCCACAGCTTCTCCCAAATGTTCACTTCCAGTAATTTTAACTGGCTGGGAGGATATTTCAAATTTATTTTTAAAATGTTTCTGCCAGCAGAGTGTAATTTGTGAGGGGCAGACAGTTTTCTGAATCAAAGTGGAATTCCTCTGCAGGTACAGATTATATTTCCTGTGATACCTGCAGAGCACGTGGAGTTATATTTTATTACCAAAGGGAAGTAGAACACTTGGAAACATATATAAATATATAAAATAAAGAGGGTGTATTTTATGTCTTGCTTCATAAAAGAAGATTTCAAGCTTTGGTTTCTGGGGTTATTGTGATACCTTTAATTTATAGAGATTTTTATATTTTTAGCTGTTCTCCAGTTAGATTTTTGAAAATTATTTATATAATATAATTATATAAATTTATTTAAATTAAATACAATTTTATATAACTTAAATTTATATAAAAATAATAGAAATAAATTAAGTTATTCTGAAAATTATACTTTGAAGCACTTGATGATCTTGGAGGTTGGAAGGGACCTCAAAGCTCTTGTTCCACCCCTGCCATGGGCAGGGACATTTTCCACCATCCCAGGTGCTCCAAGCCTCATCCCAACCTGGCTTTGGACAATTCCAGGGATCCAGGGGCAGCTCCAGCTGCTCTGGGCACCCTGTGCCCCCCTGCCCACCCTGCCAGGGAAGAATTCCTGCCCAAGATTTAACTGACATCCCCATGGATTTTCCAGGGTGCTGAATGTTGGGGAGCTGTGTGGTGAAACAGATTTCAGGGGTGAAATGAGGATGGTGGGTGCAGCTGACAGATGAAGGACGCATTAAAAGCTGAGGGACACACTAAAATGACTCCTAAAAAAAAGCTGGGATGGAAAATCTTAAAAATCTTACCCCCATCCACTGGGGCAAGGCTGTGTCACCCCCCATCCCCAGCTGGGTGACACCCAGGTCCCACAGCTGGAAAATCTCCTCCAGCACAGCTGGAGCTGCCTTGGATTCACCTCCTGCCTGAACAACACCAGGAACAAGGAATTGCAGGTTTATTTCAGGAGTATTTATTCCAGGAATATTTATTTCAGGAGTATTTATTCCAGGAATATTTATTTCAGGAGTATTATTCCAGGAATATTTATTTCAGGTATATCTATTCCAGGAATATTTATTTCAGGTATATCTATTCCAGGAATATTTATTCCAGGAATATTTCAGGTTTGCAGCAAGTGTTAGAACACCGTCCTGAACGCTGGCAGGAGAAGTTGTTAATATTGAGATTTTACACGAGTGTCTGTGCTGCTGGAGAGGAGCAGAACTCAGAGCAGCTCTCCAGTTAAATACAGAATATAAAGCTCAGCTCTGTGGCTTGTTAATGCTGTGTTTCCCTTCCTCCAGCCCTGCGAGTTCCTTGTGCCTCCTCAAAAGTTTAAAAAGTGTTTCCTCAGGAAACTCTCCCCCAAGTGTTTTATTAAAATCGTGCTCCTCCTGACACATTGATGAAGTTCTTCTCCAGTGGAAGCTCCAATGATTTTAATTTCATCAGGAAAACACATGAAAATCAAGCAAGAGGAAAACCATCAAACCCTAATAAATCTTTTAAAACAAATTAAAGTGATGGCTGAGCTGACATATTCAATTTTCAATAAAAAAAAAAGGATATTCAGTGAGCCACAGGCATTACTCAAAGACTTAAATCTGCAAAACCAGGATTGTGCTTGTTTGTTTGCACTTTTGAGTGCATTGAATCAGCTGGGTGGCTGATCTGTGAAACACTGCCCACACTGTGGGTCCCAGTGCTGGAAGTTGCTTATAAATAACAGATAAAGGCACAAAAATGACTTTCTGATGAACTTCCTGTGCACAAATGCTGTGAAATTTCGTGTTTGGGTCGTCTGCCAGTCAGACACTGAAGGATAAGGTGTAGGATTTGTGTAGTCACAGTTAAAGGATTTGTTCCTACATATTTCTACTGAGTAGTGTTGGATGTATCCTGAGTGACTTTGCTTTGATGCCTGCTCAGTTGAACATATCAACAGTAGAAAAGAAAAATCCCAGTCCTAGCTGGAAGATTTCCTATCCTGTTTAAGGATAACACATTATAAAATAATATTAATCATTAAATTGCAAAGCAGGGTATTGGTGCAGGTATTTCAGTGTACAGACAGCAGGGCTGTGGGAGGAAAATCCTTATGGGGTTCTCTGTTAGCCTGGAGGGAAATGCATGGATGAAAATGATGAATGATGAAATGATGATTTAGGACATGGATTGTTGGTTCATGAGTCTGCCCCTGCCTGGAGTCCTCAATTCTCCCCTCCCTGATTCTCCAGCCTCAGGGCTGCACTGGTTTATTGATGACTGGAGTTGAGAAAGGGAACTTTGGTGCAGTTTCTGGATGAAGTGGGATGTGGCAAAAATAGACTTTTAAATTGATGATTATGAGAGACTACTAACAAATTGTTATCATTCCAGCTAACCAAGGTAAACAGATCCTGATCCCATATTTTACTCCCTTCATTTCCCTGTCCTACATCCCCTTTTCCATGTGGTGAACAAAGGCTGATCCCATATTTTGCTCCCTTCATTTCCCTGTCCTACACCCCCTTTTCACAGTGGTGAACAAAGGGCTGATCCCATATTTTGCTCCCTTCATTTCCCTGTCCTACATCCTCTTTTCCACGTGGTGAACAAAGGGCTGAATTCCACATATTTTGCTCCCTTCATTTCCTGTCCTACATCCCCTTTTCCACGTGGTGAACAAAGGGCTGATCCCATATTTTGCTCCCTTCATTTCCCTGTCCTACATCCCCTTTTCCACGTGGTGAACAAAGGCTGATCCCATATTTTGCTCCCTTCATTTCCCTTATCCTACACCCCTTTTCCACATGGTGAACAGTCTGATCCAATGACTGAGCAAACTCCAGAAAATCATGCTCTGTTTTCCTAACAGCAGCCACAGTTACTCTGACTTTACTCACAGCCTTAGCTTGATGTGCTCCTGATTAGTCAGGCAGCATTTTCTCAAGCATGAAGCAGTTTTAAAACACCTTTTCAGGTCTAACAAGTGGTGCACGCTGCATGCCACAGTTTTTACAGTGGAATTTATTCAGCTTTTGATGATTTGTGCGTCCTGCCCCACAGCCCACCTTTGGATCTCTACCCCATTGCCTTCAAAGCTTGGGCTGCTCTTTTTATAATGAAATAATTAATATTGGTGACAGAAAAACACGAGGCGTGAATGCAGCAGGAAGAGGGTTGTGGCCTCTAATTAAAACGAGCACAGGAGTACAAAAGAAATTCCTCTTTTATAATTATCATCTATGTTATACTTTTAATGAGTGGAACATCAGGAGGTGGGATGTTATTGATTGCTCCAGAGCTGAGCTCCTCGAGGCACTCCAGCTTTCTCCAGGTAAACTTTTATTCAGCTTCTGGTGTGGAGGACATAAATCTTGATTGGGGATGGTGTGTCAGTCCCAGCATCATAAAGCTGACTGTTGAATATCCCTGGTAATTTGTGGTGCTCTGCAAAGGTCAGCCCGCAGCTGTGGGAGAGGGGGAGCAGCTCCCAGCACGGACACCAATTTATTTGGGAATTTCTGCCTGGTTAAATGGCTGTCAGGCATGACAGCTGCATTTATAGCAGGAGTTAATGCTCCAGAGTCTGCCAGGGCTCTCTGACTCTCCCGACCTCATCTTTAATTCAGGTTTCCATTTTGGTGGGCACGGGACGAATGCAGCGCACGGATGGATTGGTTCTTGTTTTTCATGTTAGTGGTTTGTACCCTCGTGCTGCTGATTTTGTTGGGTTTGATGTCCTTCTTCCTGTAATGAAGGCATTCATTTAAAGCCCTCCAATCCAGGGCAATATAAACTTCCTCAAGAATTACTGTGGAGCTGTAAGGTTTGGTCTTTGCATGTCCAAGGTCCAGCCTGTAATTAAAAAAAAAAAAAAAACCAGCCCCAATTAATAACAGGAAAAAACACCCCTAATTAATATCAGTTCCCAAAACAGGTTTTTTATTTAAACACACAGCATTCCTGCTCCCAGATTTGTTGGTGTTTAGGGTTATTTTAAAAGTACACCAGCTCCTTTATGAATATGCTGATTGTTTACTAGAAACCCTTCTTCCTCCGGGTTAAGAGAATTTATTATCTATCAGAAATTCTGTATGGATTCTCGTTTGTTACTGGCACAGAGCTTTTCTTTTCTTCAGCAGGACACACTTTGTCAGCAAGGAAATATTTTCTGGCAATAATTTAATTGGGAGGGAAAATTTCTTCCTTTTTTTCACTCCAACAAAAAGGCTGCCCATGATTTTGCTGTGTGAACCGTGGCACAGCCGTGGACTCAGTTCCATTTTATCCCATCTCCAAAGGCACTGCTGCTTTGAGCTCCAGCTCAGAGCTCCCTATCTCACCCCTCCCTCATTACGCTGTTGTTGGAGTTAAATTGGGGTTTGATGGTTCAGTGTTTTAAAATCAGCAGCAAACCTCGAGCTGCCAGAGCATCCCTTCCCAAACTGATGCTGAACTTGAAAGCGCTCAGAGCTGAATTGTCTCGGTGCTTTTAATTATCTGCAATCCTGCTGAATGCAGAGCTCACATTTCCCTGTCTGCGGTGTGGGAATTGTCTGTGTTTTATTTACCTAGCTGCGGGTGAGGTGAGAATACAAAGAACTTAAACATAAGCTGGGCATTAACAGCTTGAAACAAGTTGAGTGCTAATTGTGCTACTAATGCCACCTTCATCTTCTTTTTGATAAGGCAGAAAGTTTTAGAAGCCCACGGTTGTAGATCAGTTGTGTGGATTTTCAGAGCCACAGCAACATTCTAGACAGAGCAATTTCTTTGCAGAAAAAAAAATAATAATAATAAAAAAATATATATATATAAAATTATATATATATATATATGGAGAGGCCACTTTATATACAACAGATAAACTGCCAGTTGATTTAGGTTCATCCTAATTGCAACTTTAAGACTTTTTAAAATTCTGTTTGGAGTTAATAGGGAAATTTTCTGCGGCTGTAAAGGGAGTTTTGATAGATCCTGGGGGGGGGGGGGGAATATAAATAAATAAATAAATTAATTAAATTAAATTAAATTAATATTTATCTAATATATTATATATAAAATATATCTATTTATATTTATATATATATTTTTTTTATTTTTAAAATAAATAATAAATAAATATATGAGATCTATGATATCTCCTATATTATATATATGAGAGATAAGGTGGTATAAAAAAATGGAGAGCTAAGATGATATAAAAAATATCAAAGCACAAGTTGGAGCACTGCTGCTGAGGCCTGGAAAACAGGCCCAGGGCAGCTCTGCTGCCTTTTGGGGCTGCCTAAAAGCAGAGGCCAGGCAGAGTTAAGGGAATCCAAAGCAGTTTTATTTATTGGAGACCCTCAGGTGCACTCAGGGCAGACAAAGCCCCCCGGGCTGCACCCACCATGGACCCTGGGCTTTCACACTTTGATAAGTTTGCTCCATTTGCATGCTGGGGTTAATTCTCCAATTCCAGCTCCATGTAATGAAGTCATTCACCCCAAGTTTTCCCCCTCTCACTTTTGTTCCCAGTCTCTGGCCCTGAGGCAGGGAGGTGTCCTTGCTGCCCAGGCTGCAGAGGAATTGTTGTGTCTGCCCAGAATGGGAAAGCAGCAGCTGACACTGAATGTGGAGTTTGGAGTCACACACTGAGGAACTGCAGGGGTACAAAACAGGGGAATAAAAAAGCCAAAATCCTGAGGCATCAGGTGCCAGATCCCATGAAATTGGGCAGCTTGGCTTTAATCCAAGGTCTCGTCTTGGCCCAAAAGAACGAGACAAATCTGCAAGAGGGGACAACAGAGAGACCTTGGGGAGCAGAAAAAACCAACCTGAACCAAAGGGCGCTCCCCTCCTGCTCCCCAGAGGGATTTTGCCATGAATTATGGTTTTGTCATGCCAAGATGAGGTGTCCTGGCTGCTGTGATGGCTCTGGAATCATTATTTATTGGTATTTTTAACCTTTCGCTGTGGCACGCCAGTAGAGCTCGCAGGAGGTGAGGACATTTTTGGAAGTGCCACTGTCACATGGAAACTTGGTGACAATATATCTGCTACAGATGGGGCTGTGTTTTTTATTTATAGGTAAAGCAAACAAATCCATTATGGGCTAAAAATAAATCAGGCAGGCTAGTCCAAACAGGTGTAGATCCCTCACAAAAAGCAATATGATTGATTATTTATCATTAATCTTCTCTAAAACAAATTTGGAAGTTATTAATTATCAAAATCTGTATTTATTCTGCTGTAAAATTTTTCTCTTGCCATTCACAAGGTGTTGCACTTGTTCCTAGGACTTCTGAACTAAGCTTAAATCTTAGCATTTAAAATCTCTTCCCAATGCTAAAAGCGTTCTACATATTTGCAAATTTTGTATTGTGGCAGCATAAAATCCATGAAGTGCTTCGAGCATTTAAACTGTACAAAAAAAAAGCGACTGCAACTCATTATTTTGCCTGGAGTGTGATGGTTTTTCGTGTCTCCAAAATGAATAGCAGGAGAGGGAATTCCAGGTATTTATTCTTAGACTCAATTGGGCCTTTCTCATCTGTACAATGGGTTAGTTAATGGTATTTGAACTTTTATTCAGGGGAAGAATTTAGTGTTCTGCCTTGGTAAGGGTTTTTTTCCTTGCCCACATGCTCCAGTGTGACAGAGGCAAAAATAATAATATCAAACCACTGCCTTTTTGAAGGAGTCATTATCTTTTTTATTAATCATCTGATGAGAGGAACGCATTCATCTCACAGCAGCAATTTCTCACGCTCTGCTCCTGCTGAATGGAGCTTTTGTGAGGCAGCAATTTTACCTTGACCTGGAACACAGCTCTGAACCTCTCTCTCTGTGAGGAATTGTTCCAATTCCTTCTCCTCAGCGTTCTGCATTTTACTGAGTGCCAGGAGCTTCAGAGCTCAAAGAACTGCATTGCCTTGCCTGTGTTCAAACCTAATTCTGTGGGTATGGGAAAAAAAAAATAAAATCAGGGTTTATTTCTCATGACACATTCTTTGATTTTATGCATCTGGATGTGCAGCTTTAGCGAAAAGGAGTTTTTGGATGAGTGCTGAGAAGTTTTACAGCTGCCTGAGAGGTGCTGGGGGATGGCTGGAGGTGTTTCCAGAGGAGCTGTGGCTGCCCCTGGAACTCTGGAAGTTTCCAAGGCCGGGTTGGACACTGGGGTTGGAGCAGCCTGGGATGGTGGGAGGGGTCCCTGCCAGGGCAGGGGTGGGATGGCCATGGCAGTGGTGAAGGCTCCCTCCATCCCAAACCATCCTGGGATGCTGCAAGTGCAGTGCAGGCAATTCCAGCCCTGTCCTGCACGTAGAGGAGTCAAAAACTGAGGAGGAACTTTGAAATCTGTGGGACTTTTACAGCAGGAACGAGAGGTGGAAAGCCAGAGTGGCTGCACGGGGTGTTCAGCCAGGAAAGGTGACAGAGGCTGAGCTGCTGCCCCTGCCCAGGAACCCAACATCCAGAGGGGAAACGTGGGCCCTGGAAAGTTCTCCTGCAGATGGACACTGGCACAGGGGCTACAAACCAGTCCAGCTCTGTGACCAGGTTCTGGAGGAAAGCAGAGGAGCAGAGGTGGAAGATTGCCCAGAGCAGCTGGGGCTGCCCCTGGGTCCCTGGCAGTGCCCAAGGCCAGGCTGGGCAGGGCTGGGAGCCCCTGGGATGGTGGGAGGGGTCCCTGCCCAGGGCAGCAGGATCAGCTCTAAGGTCCCTCCCAATCCAAACCATTCCATGATTTTATGGGTGGCTGTGACGATCTCAGTTCCTCCTCCCTTGCCCCTGGGAGCTCTGCCTTGGAGTGTGCTGCGCTTTATGCTGTGTTTGTGAACTCTTGCCATGGAAAATCAGCTAATGCTGCAAGAATTATGTATGCATAAGAATATGCAATGCCACCATTAGTGGAGTGCACATCCCTGCTATTTCCTCTTGGGCTTCCTGTCTGTGCCAGCCACAGCAGTATTTACAGACCACCACCAGGATGGGGATGCTCAGGGAATGTGTCTCGAGCTGCATTCCATTTTTCAGGAGTCTCATTCCATGTGAAGATGGCAGCAGCTCGTGTCCCCAGCAGCAGACCCTGAGCTCTGGGTTACAAAGCACTTAGAAGTCTTTCAGCCAAGAGCAGAGAGCTCACTGGCAGCAGCTTCAGCCACCCCTGTAAGTGCAGTGCCCCTGCTTAAAGCACTGTTTGCTTTTGCAGAATGCAATGCACAGGGCTCTGGTATCAAGCTCAAACCTTTCTATATCTGGACTGAGCTGCTGTGCTGCTGTCCTGAGGTTTGCATGCCCTGGATTCCAGACCCTGCTCATTGTCCATGTCCTCCCTCCCTGTCTGGAGGAGCTCCTTTACTTTCACAGTCAGCACCTACAGCACAGCTCTGAATTTTCTGTTTTCTTCTCTCTCTGCTTTCACAGCTTTCCCAAAACCCTTTTGCCTTTAGTGACTCCTACAATTCCCCCTCTTGGTACAACCAAAACCAAACCCTCTTAACTTCTTTATTTACTATCTTGCATTCCATGGCTTAACTATAGTGCATTTTGCTTTTTTACAGCACACCAATTTCAATGCTGTGAAAATTTGGTCTATTCAGAGAGTTTTCCTCTGTCTCTGAGGCCTGCTTTCCCAAAACCCTTTTGCTTTTAGTGCTTCCTACACCCTGGACTTTTTACTTTTTTTTGCACAGTTATTTAGGTATTAATTAATTTAGGTATTAAATTGTACTGGATTTAATAATGGGCAGAATGGCAATGGTAAATTAAATTAATTGCTCTGCAGTGAAAACCCCACAAACACATCCCTTCCATCTAGGTTTGATATAACCCAATTAAAAACAGGATAGAGCTCATCCCTTTGTCTTAATAAGCATGTTAAATTAGCTATTTCCTCCTCAGAGGAAAACACGCTTAGAAACAAACTCCAGAATGTTTAGGAATGGGAAAAGAGTTGATTTCTTGTCCCCTGCTATTTGTAATCTGTGATTAAGTGGTGTGAAATGGGGCTAAGCCTTCCTGGCGCTGCCTTGGAGCGCTTCCTCCTCCCCTGAGCACTCCAAATGTGTCTGGAACAAAAGCAGAGCAAGGCAGGACTAATCTCCATTTTCTCCACAGCCCTGGAAAATCTTTCCTAGCTATGTAAACTCCAAGCAAAAGCTGTTTTATGCTTAATCCCACAAATCTGGAACTTAAGGAGGAGGGGTAGTTAAAAAAAAAAAAAAAATCAAAGAAAGTGTATGGAGTCCTATATTCCATGGTAAAAGGAATTATTGGAAGATGTGTTTCTGTCTCCATGTATAAAGTCAATTTCTTGGGTCATTATTTTGCCATTTGCTTGCATTTTTTGGAATGGGAAATTCCAGTGGTCGGAGGTTGGACTGCAAAATGTTTGAGTGGGTCCTTAGATGTATTAACCAATATGCTTTTAGTGTGCTAAAAGTGAAGTCATTCCGCTGCTTCGCTCTTGTATTTCCACCTGCAACCACATCCTGGGGAAAACACACCTGCCCCTCTCCTGTGGGAGCACTGAGGGTCATTCCCTGCCACTGAAATGCTGCAGGAATGGAAGCATTGCTATGAATAAAACCTTTATTTGGAAGTTCTCAAAGTCTGGTTGCGTTGATGTGATCATGACTTCGCCCTGTTTGCTAGTTTGATTTGAAAGTGGTCCACACTGCACCTCTTTTCTTTTTCATCTCCTGTTGTGCAGCCTAAAATAAGTTTGTTTTATTTACTCTGATTTTTACTTGCATCGGAATAAAGGGAGACACGGTGCTGTCGGACCAGGTAGACTTCTTTTCCCTGTGGAGTTGTGGATTCCTGTGGTTCAGTGTGCTGTAATAAATAAGGCTTTGCTGAAGCAAGGTATAAAACAGATTATTATTTTCTTAAGAGTGATAGAGACACACAGGAGTTGCTATAGAGGCACCCAAGCAATAAAAAGAGAAAATTCAGGCTCCAAAGGCAGCTGGATGTGTAAATGGAACAGGGAGTGCCCACTAAAATGAAAGGTCATTTCTATATAATACAGAGTGAACTTCAGGGCTATAAATTGCTGAAGAGACCTGATGGCGAGGCAGGGAACTAAAGAAAATGGAAGCAGAATATTGCAAGAAACAGGAAACAGTAAAATAACTGAGGGTCACCGAATAGTTGGGGAGACTGTAGCCTGGTTTCAGGACTGATGGTTTGGGGTTTTTTATGTTCTTTACCAGGAAAGTGTGATAAACACGATGGAAAGTTTTTGTAATAATATCTATGTTATTCATTCCTTCTGACAGGAGGGGTTTCTCTCGCTGTCCCTCTGGTTTCACCAGTGTGAGTGAAGTTTGCCTTTGTTTCACCAATCCCATTGGTCTGTGTGAAATTGTTTATAAGGGAGAATTATCCCTAATAAAAGGAGTAATTTTTAACCTTCTGATCACAGAGTCTGTGTCCTGTGTTATCTGAAATAATGACAGGGAGATTGATAGGATGAGATAAATAGGAGCTGAACTGTGGTGCAGAACTCAGGGCACCCCAGAATATAAAGCTGCTCTGGAGGTAATTTGGCCATGGCAGCAGATCCTTGGGCAGGGAATGCTGGAGCCAATCTTTTGGGATTTATGGAGAGTTGTTTTTGGTGAGAAAGCCCCACAGAACTTGTTCATTTTCTTATATTAATGTAGAGGTAGAACAAGTCTTTCCTGAGGTGATGCTCTTTATACCAGGAGCTGCTTCCCTTGGGTTCAGCCAGGTTCACAAGGGAAGGGTGGGATCCTCCCCTCCCTCCAACAGAAACAGCAAAACATCAGCTCAGTGCCCAGGGCAGGGAGAATTCTGTCTCCAGGGTCAGCTGCACTCCACAGCCTCACCTTGGAAAGCAGCAGCTTTGATTAAAAAAAGGGCAAACCAGCAGGAGCCATTCCCATGGTCCGGAACGATTTAATCTCCTTCACACCGATCCTGGAATTTGGTCCAGAGGAGTTTGTTGTGGTGCAGCACTGAAATTCTGCAGCATTTTCCTTTCCTTTGCAGGAGACGTGAAGGTTCTAATGCAAAATTAAATTCTTCAGTGAGTGGCAGCACTTTATTGATCTGCAGAAATGTGTTGCTGTTAATAATTCTTCTGTGAAAAGTATTCGGTTTATTATTAAACATTATTGAAGTTTCCCGATCCGTTCATTTTCTCTTTGCCAGTTTGTTGTGATCATGGCACACCACAAGGGCCTGGAGTGATTGGATAGGAGGAAATGGATTTAATGGAAAGGGAGCACACTCAGATGGGATATTTGGGAAGAAATTCCTCCCTGGGAGGGTGGGGAGGCCCTGGAATAGAAACCCCAGAGCAGCTGTGGAGCCCTGGAGTGTCCAAGGCCAGGCTGGGATGGTGGGATTTGTCCCTGCCACGGCTGGGGTGGCACTGGCTGATTTTTAAGGTCCCTCCCAACCCAAACCATCCTGGAATTCTATGACTCAAATCATGTAAGTTCCTGTCTTTTATTTACCTGGACCACTTGTAGGGGTCTGGACTTTCCCGGTGCTCTGCTGTAGAACCCTTTAGTCACCAACCCCTCTGTTCCAATGTCACACGTTGTACCTGACTCTGATTTTTCAGTGGAATGAAAGAGTTTAGAATTGAAATTTGTAGCTCCCACAATCACTCTGTGCAGGTAGGAAAGAATTTAAAATTGGAATTTGTAACTCCCACAATGCCTCTGTGCAGGTAAATTCAGTAATTATCAGTGTTCCAGCACAGAATTTGGCTCTGTGTCCCTTGGAAGTGACTCCTTTAGGCTGTAGAAAATGGAATAGCAGCACTTTAATTTTTAATTATATTGTTGGATCTGTTGAAAAAAGAATATATGACTGCAGTATGTTCAATATGTGCATCACTCTAAGATCTTTTATTAGGTTTGAGCTATGTTTGAACTCCTAAAAAACGGGCAAATTTGCGGTGCTGCAGCTGAAAGAGAGGAACAATGGTCGCTAATAAAGTGTGAAAATCCAACCTCCCATCTCTTTTGGCGCAATCAGAATTGCCCTGGAGCAGATTTCATTCGCTCTGCCCGTTGCTCCCCTCACCTGTAGGAAATGTCAGAGCCTCTGAGGGATCTCAGCTCAGCCCCAGGAGCTGGGAACGAGCCAGCACCGAAAAGAGAATAAATAAAAACGTGAAAATAGAGTAAATAAATACCCACAGCACTGCAGTGCTGGGACAGCAGCGATGATCACATCCATAATGTCCAGATTCAGAGGCACTCCTCCAGGAGCAAAAGTGGGTCTGTTGCTTAAAATGGCATTAAAAAAAAAAAAAAAAAAAAAAAAATAAATAAAAAAAAAAAAAAGGTAAATTGCCTTTCCTGGGCCTCGTGCTTGTCTGATTTAAGAGCTGCTTAACTCCCTGTCTGGACAGCCAGCTCCAATTCCTGCCCATGTGATTCACCCCGAGCTGGGAGAGATAAAAAGCTCCTGGAGCTGTTCACACTATTTTATGTTGGAATTGATGCACCAGGCTGCCAAGTAGCACAGATGCTTAATACACTCAATTTGTAAAGGAGATTTTAATCTTCACCAGTACATCTCTTTTCACTTTGGGTCCCTGGCTCTCCTCGGGGAGGAGGAGAAATCTTCAGCCAGGCTGAGGACACCAAAATTTAAAAACAAAAACAGCCTCCAGGTCCTGAGATGGTCACTAATGGACCTTGGAGTTTGCCTGTGGAATTCCCTGATATTCAGGTGTATGAATTCCAGTATGATTTACTGAAAATAAAATCCTCCCCGGATTTTATCCTCCATGGGAAGTGAGGGAAAAAGCTGGACAAGGCCACAAAGTGTCCTGGTAAACAGAGTTGTTTGGAATGGCCAGGACTGAAATTCAGCTTCTGAGAGAAGCCAGAGCTTGTGCTGTGGCTGGGGAAGCCGGGGTGAAAAGCTGAGGAATATTTTGCTTTTATCAGCCTCCTTTGGTATTTTTGTGTCTTTTTTTTTTTTTTTTTTTGTGTGTCATTCAGGAGGAGCACAGCTCTAGGTTGATATTTTAATTAATTGGGGGGTTTGCCTTTAAGTGTTGGTGAATTTAGCTGTAATCTGGTAAAGTTTCTGTTTCTTGGCTCTAAAAAATTGTGGTTTTCTTTGGGATATTGTTAAAATAACATCACTAGGTCTGTCCTGGTACATCATGGCTGCATGCCCGCCCTCTGACAGTGTGGTGTCTGTATTTATGAGTCAGGACAGGATATTTCACACCCTTTCCAGATTTAGCATTTGGTTCGTGGTTTGAGGTTTAAATCTGGTTTCTGCATAGTGAGAAGCTGGGCAGTGGGGTTTGGGACCTTTACAAACGCCACAGAAGGAAGGAATCTGTGATTAAAAAAATAACTTTAAAGGTCAGGAGCCCAAGGGGAGGGTGGGCACCCTTAAATTGTTGGAAGGCAAGGAACAAAGCCCATGCCCAGCAATCCCATGTGGGAGTTGCTGTTACTCAAGGGTGTTGAATTCTGGGCTTCAAACTCCCAGAGGGAATTGGTATGTAGGAAAATGGCAGGAGAGCTGGAGGGGTTGTTTGCCAGGGAAAGAGTTGCTGCAGCTGTTGGTCAAAAATCCCCAAATCCAGTCAGGTCAATGGAGTGACGTCATCAATCCAATGATGATGTCATCATCATCATCATCATCATCATCATCATACATCATCATCATCATCATTGTAATTCCAGCTCAGCCAAAGTCCAGGCAGGCCAATGGACTCTTTGTCAGTGACTTCATCAGGCTTTGTAACAAGCCCATGGTGAGGATTTCTCTTTCATTGAACAAAATTCTGGGACAAAACGCGAACACATTTTCATCCTGATGCAAATACCCCGTATTTGGGTTGATTGAGAGCTGGTAAAAGCTGTAACCTGCATTTTATCCCTGTCCCATTGCAGTCCAGGGCTGTGTCCCCCTCTGATTTTATCCATTTCCCATAGAACATTTTCTTTGGTTTTGTCTGTCAGGGTCAGGAGTTGGACTCGATGGTCCTTGAGGGTCCCTTCCAACTCAGCTTTTTCTCTGATTGATTATGGCTAAAATGATGAATCTACCTCAATCTCCCCATTTTCCCTTCTCCTCTCAGGCTAAATGACATTTGTTTGGCTCTGCACTGTCCCAATTGCTCAGGTTGTGACTGATTTAATGGACACCACGTCACTAAACCCAAAAACCCTCCTGAGAAAGCACTGCAGGCTACAGGTGGAACTCCTAGAAACACAGGTGCTGAGCACTTAATCCCATTATAAATATATATGATATTGGAGACCCTTTTCCAATATAATATTATTTTATAATACTATAATAACACCATTATATCGGATAAGCTTCTCTAGGGTGGGTGTATTCGGATTAATTATCTTAATTATAATTCAGAGCTCCCTTAATGATAATTTTTTGGTTGATTTCTGGTCTGGCTCACAGCTCTAGGCTGGCATGGTCTGTCTGAGGCATCCAGAACCCCACTGAGGAGCTTGCCACAGCAGGATTGCTCTGCCCCATGCCCCTGAACAGCACAGGAGCTGCTCTTAAGGTGTTTCATCCCCTGTGCAAGCTCTGGGGATGAAGCCAATTTAAATATGCCCAGGTTAGGCAGCTCTTTGCATTCCTGCTCCCTGGAGCGTGGCAGGGAATCTCACCCGCTACCCAAGAGCAAATAAACACAATCAGCAGGGCCCTGAGCGTGGATTTTCCGCTTTGCTTCCCCAGCCCTCAGCCCTGAGACATGCCCAGACTCCACTGACTCCCCTATCACACAGGAGAGGTGGCTCTTGGGGCTGCAGAGTGCAGTCATTTGTAATTTTGCTGTTTAAGCTGCTCTAACGGGGCTGCCTCACTGTTTTGTTTTTGTTTTGTTTTGTTTTTTAAGGAGCAGGTTGTCGTGGCTGCTCTTACACACATAACCCCGAAAAGCTTGGTGGTAATAACACAGATAAGGCTTGTAGGGAAAAAAAAATCCAATGTTTACAATAGCTGGAGAAGATTCCTGTTTGTGTTTCAGATTTCCCTGGTGCAGGGTGGCTGGGATTGATTTCGTGCTATCTGCATGTCCTGGGTTGAAGGACAGGGGGATGCTGAGGAGGGCAGGAGCCTCCCCTGGAATGGAGAATGCAAACCCTCTCCAACCTAATTATTATAATTTTGAAATTAAGGGGCTCTCAGACAAAGATATGGGGATAGGAAGAACAGTTCTTTATTAAGGGAATTAAAATAAAAATGCAGTGATACAAGAACCAACCCTGACAGAGCCAGAATCCCCCCTTATTCCTATATGGGAATAGCAGTTCTTTATCAGGAGAATTACAATAAAAATGCAATAAACTAAACCCAGATCCTGGCAGAGTCAGGATCCCCCCTATTCCTATATGGGATATCAATAGCAGTTCTTTATCAGAATTACAATAAAGTGCAGAGACCCAAGCCCAGCCCTGGCAGAGTCAGGATCCCCTCTATTCCTCTATGGAATATCAATAGCAGTTCTTTATCAGAATTACAATAAAATGCAGAGATCCAAGCCATGAGATAAGAATGGCACATGTTCCTACACTCATCAGAACTCAATTCTATAAGTACAAAAGTAGAGTCAGTCCTTATATGTAATTTATTTATGCAGTTCTATCTATTCATGTCAATGGTTCTGTTTCATCTAGAAATGCAAGCAATGTTTTTGTTATGTCTGGAGCTAAGTTACTGAACTTTAAATTAGGCTTTAGGGCTTTTTACTCTCTTAAGGCACTCAAAGTATATTCCTACTTAGTTAAAACTAAAACTTATGTTTCTACTTTATGACTGTGTGGCTTATATATATCTTAATTTCTCCAGCAGCTTTAATTCAAGTGAGAATGCCTCAAGATTCCCCACAAAATCCAAATAATCCAGCTGCAGCTCTTAGTGCAGAATGTCCCTGGCAAGGGAAAAAGGAGCAAACATGTTTGAGTGGGGAAAAGTCCGTGGTGACCCAGAGATGGTTAAAAATACAAAATAAAATCTTACCTGGAGGGGCTTGTGAGTGCAGCAAGGGTCTCTGTGCCAAATGATTTTATAATGGCTGAGGAAGAAATTACTTATTAGTTCATCAAACATAAAGGAATAGTTAATGAGAGCATTCATTATAATCTTTGCTGTGGCACGTAATTAGCAAGCTCTGCTTCTCTCTCAGTGCAGTTGCTGAGCACAACTGGGAGAGTAAAATGTGTGATTTATAATAATATTACAAGCCACTGTATTTCCCCCCCTCCAAAAAAAAAATATTAATGAATCCTAGCAGAGAGAAACAGGGAATGCATTTACCAAGATTTCAGTCTGATTCTAAAATAGCAAATTGTGAACCAGCAGCTGTTGTCTTGCAAGTCTCGAGCTTTTTGTCAAAATTTGGGACGTTTCAGCCTGGGTGGAAATCACATTTCCAGCAATGATCATCATTACTGGAGAGATTGGGTTATTCATAACATACAAAACGTTTCTGTTCAAATTCCTTCCACTTTTAGGCCATCCTTTATTGCTAGAGAAGAAGAGGACAGGGAAGATTTTGGTTTTCTGAGGCATTCCTTACAAGGAAACCTCTCACAGAGCAGGAAATTGAACCTGACCTTTCAACTTGGCCCTTCACCACCCTCTTAAAATGCAACAATTCCTCTGGGGTTGTTTCAAACCCTTTGAGGGTTGACCACTAAAAATTCCCAAATCCTCCCTTCACTAACATTAATTTAAGGCCATTAACTGCTGATAGAATATCACCTCCATCAGAGTCTACAGCACAGAATTTATGCTAAATAAACACTTTATGGGTTTCTAATTCTGTAAGGGCAATAATAGAACTGCCCAGGATCTTATCAGGGTAATTGAATAATAGTCACATCTCTCTTTATTTCTTTATTTTTTTTTTTAATCTCTTTATTCTTCTAAATTCTGCCAAGGTAGCTATTTTTATTTCTCTTAATAGAGTCTAAAATATGGAAATCTGAATAGTAGCACATAAATAATATGGGTAAATAATATGGGATTTGATTGCTTTTTTTTTTTTTGATTCATTATTTTCCCTTTTGAAAATGCAGCAAAACAAATTATCTCAAGTTGGATTTTAGGAAAAATCTCTTCCCTGGAGGAAAGGTTAAGCACTGGAAGAGGCTGCCTGGAGCAGGGCTGGAGTCACCATCCCTGGAAGTGCTCAAAAAATGCACTGCAGCTCTCAGGGATAAGGTTTAGTGGGAATTGAGATTTATAGAATTATTAGAATATTAGAATAGAGATATTCAGGCAAAGGCTGGACTCGATGGTCTTGGAGGGCTCCTCCAGCCTTGATGATAATGAAAAACTTCAGCACTTCCCTGAGCCAGTGTCAGTTGATGAGGCTTTGCAAATATTCTGGATTGCTTGGAAAGTCTCAACGTATTTAGGAGCACAAATAGAGCATCAATAAATAATGTGGATTAGTAGAGAGCCTGGCTCACCCTAATGTGCTTCCCAGCATTAGGAAAAATGCTGCAAGGTGATTAGGAATTCACAAAATCCACAATTAATATTATCTGCTTACCATTCATTAATGATTAGGGTTCAGATCCTCTGCAGCTCGTGGTGCTTAGCTGGGCTTTCCATTTTTTTATCTATTTTAGTTTTGTTTTTTTTCTGCAAATAATAATTGAGATAAATATTTTAAAATGCAAGTAGGGCAGTATTTACTTTTGTGTTTCAAATGCAGGGCTTGTTTATTCAGCAATGTTTTCTGACATTTCCTGTCCCTCTGCCAAACCTTTTGGTGTTTTCCAGCATCTTCCTCTTTCCAGTGGGTTTTAATTTTGGTTCATTTTTCGTCCTCCTGGTCCAGGTGTGGGGTTCAGTTACACCAAACCAGCTCAGAGACCTTTGGCTTGAAGAGAAATATCTTTTATTTGGGACGTGGAGAGAGCAAAATCTTTCACCTTCTCCAAAAATACCAATGAAATTTAGCTTTGGGGACTGAACAAAGCTAAAAAAAAAACAAAATAAAGGAGAGATCCCAAGGGGGGAACATCTTGTCCCACTAAATTCTGCATCCAGTCCCTCAAATGCTGGGGTTTATTCATGGTGTTAGATCCTGTGTGCATTAATTAATTTGTTGCAAATTGAAAATTTATTGAGTTTTGATTATTGGTTATGTCGACTGTCAATATTACAAGGCCAAAAAAAAGTATATTAACAGCAAGGTAAATCATCTTATTTGCTGGGAATTAGGGGACTCAGCCTGAAGTACTTGCTTAAGTATCATTGTATATTTGAATTTATGTAATTTTTAAAAAATCTATGTTTTTTTTTTTTTTTAATGAAAGCCTTAGGGCTTGTACCTGAAGCAAAAACTCTCCCTGATTTCAGCACATTTGAAGGAGAACTCCAGTGGATTTAGGAAGATATTAACTCAGTGCTGAGACAGATGGGATTAAGAGGTCAAACTGGAAAGGAACAGAGCAGAGTAGAGCCTGAACCTGACACACCAATCCGTTGTTCTCATAGATTTTTAAGCAAGAAAATGCCATTATAAACATCTTTCCTGACCTCCTGTGTACTGCCAGGCAGGAAATTTAATCCCTGATTCCTGCATTAGGGGAAACCTCTCTGCTCTCTTTCATGAAATGCTTGTCTTGTTTGTTTTGCTGGGTGATATTTTATTTTCTCAGGGGGGGCAGAAAATCAGCCATTAGAAAGGCAATTTCTGCTCTCATTGCTGGGGATTTCCTGGCAGCATTTTGATATCTGTTGTCTAAATAAAGGCTTCACAGAACAAAATCCCTGAAAACAGCAGCTCAGTCACTGCTCAAATCTCAAATCTCTTCCCATCCCTCCTCAATTCTTGGTTATTTTTTTCCCCCCTCTCTTCAGATTACAAAAAGCTCTTTGTTTGTTCAAAAGCCTGAGCCCACCTGGCCCCCTCCTAAGCCTGGTTTGGATAAATCCAAGATCCAAATCCTCACTCTGGTGCCAAGTGGGACATTTAGGGAAGGAATGCCACACAATCAAGGTAAGATTTTTTTTTTTTTTTTTTTTTAAACCCACCTCCAGCTCAGGAAACTGGAGGGATGAGGTTGGGATTCTGGCCAAAAGGTAAAATCAGAGAGGAAACTAAGCTGGGAAAACTGCTGAGAAAGGTGTTTTGTAAGCACTGTTGCATCTCCCACTCATTACAAACCCAGGATTGTGCTTCCCACATTGAGAAAATCTGGGTTTTTATATCCTGGCACACCTTCAGTGACTGGATTTGTCTTCCCTCACTTGATTATGACAAGAAGTGAAATCTCAGGGGAATTTAGGCTCTTAGGCTGTTCTAGTCAATCACTGTAAATATATTTATCTGTAAAGAAGTCTGAATTTTCTACCCTAAATGAAATAGGAACTGTGCACAGTATGTTCAGGTGTCTGAACAGAGGGGTAGAAACACTAAATTTCACTAAATGAGAATGCATTGCCCTGCAAACATTCCTGAAAAGGATAATTTAAGAGTTTGGGGATTTTGCAGCTTGGTTGGATGAGTTTCTCCACAACCTGATTTGTGCTGCCCAAATTAATGGAATCACCACGTTCTGTGGTATTTCTGCAATCCCTGCTTTATCTTAATTATAAGTAATTTGCAAAAGGTATTGGAGTGGAAAAATAAACAAAGCAATAAGAAAAGTCTCAGCTAAATACAGTTCCAGGAAGATATAATTATATTATTGATTTCATTATCAAACATTAACTAATTTGGGTTCTTAAATCAGCTTTTCAGCCAAAGCATTGCTCTGAGAGTATTGAATAAACTCAATGTTTTGTTTTCCATTTTTTATTAGATTTTCCTCTGGGAGGAATTTTTGCATTACCAAGGTGGATAAAAATAAGCTGAAATTACGTTTTAAGATTTTGCAAGTACATTTGTAAGAGTTTTAATTGCTCTGAAAGAGGGGAGCTGTTAAGGGAAAGACCAGCTTGGCCCAGAGGAGCTCTGGGGTTGATAGCAGAGTAATTTTCTCATGAAACACTTGAAAAACACAAACTCTGAAAAATACCCAAACATCCTAAAGAAAACCAGGAAGAGATCCATTTGCAAAAGAAATTAATTTCGACAGAAAATCCAGCAAGTGAGAGTAAAAATCATTATATCATGAGAGTAAAAATCATTATATCAGGGGCACCTGAGGCTGTTGGATGGCTCAAGGAACCAAATGCAATTCGTGTTCTGGTTTGGCTTTGCTGGAATTTTCAATCAAGGCTCGCTGGAAATTCCTTTCTCCTGGTGCTGCCTCTGTCCTTGGTTTGGGTTTTCCTGCTGAACAAGACACCAGAGGGGAAAGGAAGAAAACAACTCTTCCCCAGGACACAGATACCTGTGGGTTCTGAAGGATGTACCCATGCCTTTTAACATATTGATTTGTTAAAACCTCAGGGTTTTTATGAGTTTCATAAAAAACCCCCTCAGTGACAGAGGTGTTTTTATGGTGCTCTAACCTGACCCAAGCACTTGGCACTGTCAGAGGGGTTTGCTGATTGTGCTGCTGCGCGGGTCTCAGCTGAGAGCATTTCTGATGTGCTATAAATCACTCACAAATGTATCTTCAAGCACAGTTTTCCACCCTTTTTGCAGACCATAAACAAGAGGGGGGCTGCCCGGGTGCAGGTGCTCCTTGGCTTTGCAGGATGGAGATGCACAGCCTTTACTGGCAATCCAGGATGCTGGCAGGCCACCAACTGAGACAATTCACCTCATTTAGCGACCTGGAGGTGATTAAATTCACACACCACTGTCTGGAAGCTCTCGGGGTGCATTTTGTGCCTCAGTTTTGCTCTCCTGAGCACAGGGTCTGGTTTGGTGCTGGGGAAAAGCAGCGAGGTCTGGGGGGATCCAATTCCTTGGGGCTGAGCAGGACCTGAACAAACAAAACCCTTCCTGGTGCTGGCTCTGAACACCCCAAAACTGGTGATAAACCAGACCTGCAGGTGAATTTATCAGCACCTGGCAGTCTGGGGATCTCATCCAGAGGAAGGCTGGAAAGCCCCAGAGGATGGGGGAAGTTCCAGCCTGGCTGCCACGGTGAGATTCTGAAGGGAGGGTGAGCTCTGGGTGATTTATCTCTGGTTCTCTTTCCAGGTGAGTTCATAAAAGCTCATTTCAGTTAATCTGCATCCTCTGGGTATCGCCTGTGTGTCTCTGTGGCTGGAATGAGGCTGCAGCCATGCCTTGGCGAGGGGAGCAGAGCTTAAAGCTGCTGATGTCCGTGAATTAAATGAATCAATCTCTCCCAACACACTTTAAATTGATCTTTGATTGGACCACATGGCCCTTGGATAAGGCACCCTGGTATTAGTCAATTTGACTTGGAAAGATGATGATACAAATTCAAATGGAAAGATGATCTATATTGAGCAGCTGTGGTTCTGCACAGTGATTTTTTTTTCTTTTTTTTTCTTTTTTTTATTAGTATGCTGCTCCGTTTGTGAAGTCCCTTTTGTGAATACTGATGTCTGAGCCCAGGGCTGCGTCCAGAATTGCAAACTTGGGCATTTGCATTAACGATCTGTGGCCTGTATTATTGCTTTAATCCTGCCTTCAAATTGCTCAGAATCTATAACACAAAATGCTCCTATATCCTCTGCTTAAAAGAACCTATTTATGTCTAACACAGTTACTCAGAGCTGCCTGCTGGTTTGAAGGGTCTGTCTTCAAGTAGCTTCAAATTCATATTGAAATTCATGTGAAGGTCTGGAGAATGTACAATGGAGATTAAAGTCCTGAATTCCCAAGGGAAGGAATCGTGTTCAGGCACCTGGACTGCAAGGGAGGCTCCTTGTGTGTAAGTGGGCAAGTGGAGTAAATTTTTCCCTTGGTTTCAGCAGGATTTGTGTGACCTTTGCACAAGTGACAATGTAAAGCTGAGGTGTGGAATGATTCCCAGCTGATTTATTTTTGATTAACCATAAGGCAAATGCCAGTAATTTTTATGGGTGAGGAAAAGGTGCAACCTCGCTGACCCATCTCAGATGTTCTTTAAACGAGGTTTATCCCCACAAAGAACTGTTTATTTTAAAACCCATCTGATCTATTAACGAGCTAAACCAATGCCTCTTCAATGTCAAGCACCCGCTGCTTTCAGCCTCCCTCACACACAAACCTTATTTCTAACCCCAGCTGATTTCAGCCCATAATTAAAATTTCATGGCTAAATTATAAATAGCCCTTTCTCCTTATCCCCTGCCAAAGAAGATTTGTAATGGGACAATTGACAAGGCAGGGCACTGCTGGATTTAGATCTGGAGGCTCCGGTGTTGGAGACGCCGTAACGCGCTTGCCTTGCCAGCCCCATCAATAACACAGGGCCAAGATCAATCTGCAAGGAAGGGAGATGAGGTCCTTGATCCAGCTACAGGACTGGAATTACCCTGGTCACGCTCCATATTGCTCTTCACGAGCCCCTAGTTTGGGATCGCCAGCAGAAAATCGAATTAAACCTCCCTAGCAACGTGTTGCTCCTAAAGATCTGAATGAGAGCAGGTCTTATTTCAGGTTTTGGAATGTGGTTTGTACCTCTAAAGCACAGGACACAGCGTTTTGTCTCTCTTTTGTTGTTTCTAAGCTTCGTGTTGTGTTTTTTCACCTCTCTGGCCGGGGAGCTGTGGGTGAAAGGGGGAGAAGCGAGAGCCTCGGGTGGCTGCAGCCAGGAGGGTTAATGGCACAAAAAATCTGCTTGGGCTCTGCCCAGCTGGGGATCTGCAGGTCATGGAGGGGATCATCCACGTGGAGGAGCCCAAAGGAATCCTCTGAAGCCAAAAATGACCATGGCCCTGATTCTTCCTGCTGCTTTTCCCATCTGGGGCAGGACTGCGCTGTTCCACATCCCCGCAGCGTGTGCCAAAGCCTGGCTGCCTGCTCTGGGCAGCTCCTTGGGAAGGGATCACAGCTGCAGAAAGGTTAAAAAGCTGCTCAGGATCACTGCTCCCCTGCAGGAACTGTCCTACCAGCCCCTCTTACACAGCGTTTCACGCTCCATTTGCCTTCGGGGCTGCGTGGCTTTGAGTTCCCATCCCAGCAGGGTCACTCCTCCTCCCAACATTACAGGCAGGTTGTTTTCCAGGTAATATCTGGGATTTGATGTCTGGCAGAGATGCTGAGCTGCTGGGATGCAGCAAACCACTGACAAGTGCAACAAGGTTGGGTCTGCACCCTGTTTCTATAAAAATATCCAGAGCTCTGGTTGGAGCCTTCGCAGCAACAAAGACGTGTTGGAAGTTGTGATCTCTGCTTCTGAGCCTTTAAAATTAGTGGTCTGGAGGTGGGCAAGAGGTTAATGATAGAAAATTAATGTTGATAATAATCATTAATTAACAATCATTAATACTTAATGATAAAAAATTATGCAGTGTAGAGGGGGAAAGTAAGGATGTGCTTCTCACCTGCGTCCCTGCGCGAGTTTTGAGGCAGCATCCCTGCTCAGAGCCCCTCGCTGCTGGCTGTGTGGTTCCAGCTGTCTGTCTCCAGTCAGGACTGGGTAAAGCCAGCACTGGGATGCCAGAGGGGCACGGAGGAGAGGGGCAGAGCTCTGTGCCTTGCCAGAGCAGGGCTGACAGCCCTGACTACCAGCACTGGCTGTCTGACTGTCAGAATCCTGACACTGACTGTGCCTGGCCCCACTGCTGCCTGGGGTTTAATGGCAGAGAAGCTCTTGGCACTGAAAGACCTTACAGAGCTGGGAGGGTTGGTAATGAGGAACCAAATTAAAGCAGAACTCAGCTTTTTTTCCCGAATTTAATCTCTTGCTAAAGTTAATTGGGATTAGTCCATCCGCCCACCTGTTTAACTTGTGATTCTTGTTGAAATAAAATCATCCCAGCCTGGGTTGGGGTGGGAGGGACCTCAAAGCTCATCCCATCCCACCCCTGCCACGGCAGAAACATTTCCCTCTATCCCAGGCTGCTCATCAATATCCTAAATCAAAAATATCCTCATCAATATTCTAAATTAACTAAAAACTACCTTGAAATTTTCCTGGTAATCCATGGCAGAGCCTCATCACTGTCTTGGTAAAGAATTTTCTCATCAATATCCTAAACTGACTAAAAACTACCCTGAATTTTTCCTGGTAATTCATGGCAGAGCCTCATCACTGTCTTGGTAAAGAATTTCCTCATCAATATCCTAAACTGATTAAAAACTACCTTGAAATTTTCCTGGTAATCCATGGCAGAGCCTCATCAGTGTCTTGGTAAAGAATTTCCTCATCAATATCCTAAATTAACTAAAAACTACCCTGAAATTTTCCTGGTAATTCATGGCAGAGTCTCATCACTCTCTTGGTAAAGAATTTCCTCATCAATATCCTAAATTAACTAAGAAGTACCCTGAGTGGAGGATTGGTGAAGGTCATCAATCAACTTTGCATTAAGTAAGTCTTTAAATTTTTCCACCTGAAAAACTACTTTTTTTAAAAAAAAAAAAAAATATAAGGTGTGACAACATTTTTAGAGGTAAATCTGGAATTTTCAGTGCTTCCTTGAGTATCTTTCCTCAGAAAACATCTCTCCTCCTGCAGATAGCCGCTGGAATTTGAAGGTGAAATTGAAGTTTAATTTGAAAATCGGAATATTTATTAAAAATAACCCAAAATGCATCTCAGAAAACTCCCTTTTTGACCTCACTGGAGAGAGCCCTTGTCAATTAATGTAGACTCTTAAATTAACATAGCCCCAAAGCACAGCTGGACTAAAGGCTGTAAAAGAGAGAAAAAATTCACAAATGCAAATTCCCAAGCAGCTGCTGTTTGTAAAAATTAAAACCACAAAAAACCCATGTTTTATAAAAAATTCTCCATAGCATAACAAAATATACTCCTCTCCCTAAACAAACTAAAAAAAAAAAAACTATTTTAGAAGTAACAAACTAACTAAAAATACCAAATTTTGTCTCTTTACGTTATCAGTAAAAAAAGAAAGAGAAGTTGGGGAGGGAGGAAAAGTTCTAAAAGTTTTATTCTAATTCTTCTTATGCTTCTTTTAGTTCTATTCATAAAATTTACTTTCTACTTTTCAAAATTTAAGCTACTTTTCTCTTCTCCTAATCCTATATTGCAGCAATGAGCCTACAGATTGATTTTTCTTCAGCAAATGAAACATCCCCATCCATTTATTATAAATGGTCTTTGCAGAAAAAGCACAATTTATTAAAAAATTGAGGGTGCACTTCTCATTTAAATACAATACTTGAATATTTACACTAAATAAGGGCAAGGCCTTTACAGATTATTAAAGCAGAAATAATTCTGCTGCCACAGCAATTGTGTGAGGAGTTTCCATGGAGAAATGAGGAAAATCTCCCTGTTTTGGTTCACTTCAAGAAAATATGGATAATTTTCTTCTCCCATGAGCGATTTTGCTGCTGGGATGTTTCTCATGTTTAACAGAGCAGGGTATGTAAAGCGTGACGTGATAATTATGTGACTTTTTAAATCCTAAAAGATGATAAGGCAGCATTTTTTTAGTTATTTTTTCATTTAGTTTTTTTTTATATCCTTATCTCAAAATTCTTACGTTTACTTAAAATTGTAGATTCATTAATATCTTCCAAAACACCTGGTTTTAATTTTTAATACATTGCAAAGAAACCAAGACGGGGAATAAGAATGACTCAAGACTTGTCCTTGACAATAATCAATATTTTTTTATTGCTTCTATGATTTTAATATTCCTAATGATTCAAAAATCTGTCCTGATGTTATTCTGGGAGAGGCCAGATGGCCAAAAAATGTGCAGCATGTAAATTAAACCAGCAGTCTGATCAAAATACTTATCCAAAAACAAATGCAGGCTGTGACAGTAATTCCACAACCATTTTCAAAAAATAGGAAAAAGAGTCTTGTGCCAAAAAAAAACGTGCTTTGGGTATTCCTTAAAATTGCCTTAGTGGTTTTCAATGGAAGGAACGTGGAAATTGAATCTTGTGTGATAGAGGGAAGAATCTATATAATAAACAAACATCAATATTATTAATTATTCAGTTCTTTAGCAATGAGTATTTTAGTATTGGGGCTTTTTTTTTTGTTGGGTTGCAGGGTTTGTGGTCTGTGCTTGGCAGTTCTATCCTGTGCCAAGGACAGGAAAAGTTCCATGGACGTGGGGTTTTCCAGACTTTGTGCTTTAGAAGTTGCTAAAAACTTCCAAAGGAAATGAGCCCCAGCTCCAGTTAAACCAGTCAGGCCAGGAATGCAAACCAGTTCATAATGTCCAGGCAGCCCCTGAGTAAACTGGAACTGGAATTAGGATTAAGGACATCCCAGAGAGGAGCAAACCCAAGTGATTGTGGTTGCACATTATTAGAATTATTTAGGGTGTCTCATACAGTAATTTCCATCCCAATTGCCAGCTTTAATTATATTGTGCAAAGGAATGCTGCTGAGTTCCAAAAATTGGGGGAAAATGGGGTTTTTCTGGAGCAAGAGGCTTCATCTCATTTTCTCTCTCTTTCATTCTGTCCAGCAGATCACTGGAGATTGTTCTTGATTTGCACTTGCCAGAGATAGTCCCTCTTTATTAATACAATAATACTGGGATTTAATTAGACCACATATTTTATTTCACTTCCCATCCTGTCAGCAACAAAAGGTGCAAGGAGAGCAGATCATAAAATCTGTCAGCTTGAGGAGGGGGGGTCACCGGAGCAAGGTTATGGAAAACAGGCAGCACAGAGCAGGAGGGAATAATGGATATTCTCACATTGCCTTAGATCTGCTCCTGTTTAAATCAAATTTTAACATGCTGAGACTAATTCTGGCCTCTTTTGCAGGATCAGAGAGCAGGATCCTCCCTGTGTGGAAACGCTTCCAGAGGAAGGAGTTGAAGTGGCTCCCAAGTTTGGTGGCAATGGCTTAGGTGACAGCAATGCCTTACAAAGTTTTTTACCTCTAGGTCACCACTCCAAACCCAGTCAGGGTCATTACTGACACAGAGTCGTTATCATCTCCTGAAAGCCATCAAACGGCACTGCAAATGTTAAGTATCCCATTCTGCAATTGAGACATGAGGGATTTTCCTGTCAATTTTCAGGACGATCGGTGAATTGCTCGTCGCTGCTCCTCACCCGTAGCCTCTCCTTTATCACATCCAATAAAAGCCATCACCTGCCAAGGGTGGTCGATATCCCATGGCTAACCTGCCATCCTCATTTTCTGTAGGACAGCCTGAATAATTTATTTGGTTTGTGTCCAATATGATTTTTGTCCTGTCGTTGTCTCCCATTAACATTTCCCCTTCGTTGTCTCACATTTACATTTCCCCTTACTTGCTCCACCGTGCAGGTGATTTGGTGTAGTAGATATTTATTGCCAAGGGGTAAATAATTAAACTCCATAAGTTTAATTTTTCATCTCTCTGTTTTCTGTTGTTATTTGCAGAGGTGGCTGGAGGATCAGTGATATTATGTCCAGTTTGCATTTCAAGACACAGCTATTAGTCCAGTTCCAGTAATGCATCAAAATGAATTTTGATAAAACATCAAAATTGATACAGGAAAGCCTTGTCAATAAAACACTCTAAGTTAATTTATAAGAATTTCTTTTCTTTGGTGTCGTGCTCTCCCAACATCCTTTTGAATCCAAGTGTCCACAGCTCCAGTCTTTGTGCAGACAGCTGGGGAAAGGTTTTTCAGTGCTGCTCAGGGTGAGGATTTCTTCCTTTCTGAGGACATCTCTATTATCATTTACTTTAAGTACTTTTCCCCTTTAATATTCATGCTGCATCTCAGCTACATTTGAAAACTTCCCAGCAGCTCCTCCAGCCCAGTGAGCTGTGAAGGACAATGTTTTGTGACCTGGTGGCAACCTGAGCCCGTCAGACCTTGGCCAGGAGCAGCCTGCTCGGAGCGAGGGCAGGGCAGGCGTTTGCTGACCAGGGCTGAGGTTTTAAATAACAGCAGCCCTGCTGGAACAGTCCCTGCTGAAGCTGGAGTCCTTTGTGAGGGTGACCCTCCTCTGGGCCAAGAGGTCACTCTCCATTGCAGAGAGAAGAAAAAAAAGGACAGACAGTTGGAGAGAACAGTGAGGAGGAAGCCAAGGAACTGTCAAAATATCTTTAGGATTTGAGCAAATTATTACTTCTTAATGTGCTTAAAAGACACAGAACTGAAATGAAAACTAGTAGGTCTTTTTTTTTTTTTCTTTCTTTTTATTTTTTTTTTTTTTTTTACCCAGAGATTCTAAAACACTTTTTAAATAGGATTGTACTCTCCAGCGTTACTTTTCCGATTTCCTCTTAGCTGTTCCTACAAAGGCTCGTGCTGGTGCCACTGGAACTTTCACAGCCAGCCTGCTTTTCCCCATCCAAAGTGCAAGCCAGGCTGAAAATGGAGAGCTATTAAAAGCCCAGTTCCAAATCCAGGTGGGGAGTGAGTGGTGTGTCAGCTGCTGGAGAGGAAGGACGTTTGAGGTGAGCGGGCGCTCCCCTCGTCCTTTATGACAAACGAGGTTTAAATTTGAGGGCAGGACCCCCGTGCACAGGGATGCTCAGGGACTCATTCCTGAGGCCAACTGTGCTGTAAAATAAAGTTATATCTGTGCCCAGCTCGGGCTCTGGGTGACAGCTCCCACCCAAGGGCAGAGGTGTTCCTGTAGGACCAGCACATCCCGGGAATAAAGAGGGCCCAGCTGCCTTTTTCCTTTTTGTGTGTGTGTTTGCTCCAGCCCAAAAGGAGATGAGTGCACGGGCTGGTACAAACGGCTCTGGCTTCAGGAAAACACACAGGAAGGAAAGAAACCAACCTGGCTCAGCAGTAAAACCTGAGGAATTACAGATTTTCAGCCTGGCAGTGCTGAGAATGCACAGCAGGTAAAGAGGAGGGAGCAATACTTGCCTGGACACATCCCCAGCGAAGTTTCTCTTTTGTAAAAGGAAATTAAACAGCAATTATAATTCAAAGACATTATGATTTTTGAAATTACACTGGTTTCTGCTTCCAGGTTGTGTAAAACTGTTAAAAAATCAGTTTGTCCTGCAGAACAGGTGGATTCCTTTCTGTTCATTGTGACAACAGGAGGGAATCTGATGTCCCCATTACCTCAGTTTCCCTCTCAAGGAGGCAGTCTCAGACCAGCTCTGCTAACAGGGAAATGGGATTAGAAGCTCTGCTAAGTCAGAGAGGCCTTTCTTCCTCAAATGTGAAAATATCTTCTTATTTAATAGACCATCAGAGTCACCAACTTTTCCAAACCATCTCCCTAAAGAAAAAAATTAAATAAATTTGGAATTACTTAGGAAGAATCTTGTGGGGAAACTGCATCTTGTGGTCCACATGCAAAGATCTCAGAGTCTCTTGCAAATCTTTTCTATTTCATGTATTTTTAAGGCACGACTCCTTTTGGTTTATTTTGTTTGTACTGGTACAGAGCCTTCTAAAAGGTTTTATGCATATAAAATAATGGGAATAGAGGCAGCAGCTGAAGCAGTTGCCGAGGAGAAGCAAGAGGAGGGTGATTTACTGAGAGCTGTAATGAGAAATAGACTCTCACTTTCATAAATTCAGAGTAAGTCCTGGTGCATCTCCCTTAATTGATGTCCTCTCCTGAAGTGCCACGCGACTCGGAGCCCATCCACTGGGGAAAACACATGGATTGCACTGGGTTATTTAATAATGCAGGCAGCAAGGGGGAAAAAAAAAATCACTGCAGGCTCACAGAGAACTGCTCCCAGCTCAGGCCTGAAATCCCCCCAGATGAATGGCAAAGTGCTGCCCTCCCCACGATCCCATCGGGAAGATGAGTGGCCCCGCACAGCTCTTCCCGTTAGATCCCGAGCAGCACTGGGGAATTATGGATGGAGATATCCCTGGATTGCAGGATGAGAGCCTGGGAGGCAGAACCAGAAGGTTCTTTTAACCCAGGAATTGCTGTGGCCCGTTGGAATCTCCAGGAAAGCCGAGTGTCTTTGAAGGTGTTTGGTTCTGCGCTGCCGATCAGAGCGCGTGTGAAAGTTTGCCTTGGGAACGTTCCCTGGAATATTTTTTTTACATCACTGAGAAGCATTTTGCCTGAAGGTGTGAGTTTCAAATTGTGTGCTCAGGATCTCGAGATGTGGTGCTGGGCCTCGGGAAAAAGGGGAGAAAAGGCAGAGAAATCCAGTAATGTAGATAAATAGAAGAAAATGAGATCTACACGAGAGGTTTGATTAAATTTGGAATCGGCTGCTGGACCAGAAAGATAGAGCTAAGTAAAAGCATGGAGTTAACTAAGGGAAAAATGAGTTTGGAGCAGGAGCAGAACTCAAATTCATCTTTGCCAGTGAGGCAGGAAGCTGGAGTGACCTTGAGAGCTGTTGTGAGTGCCGTGCACGTGCGAGCCCGACGGCGGCACGAGCGAGCCCTTCGCAAAGGCAGCCCGGATTTGATTTTGGTGCATTTCACACAGAGCTGCCATGGACTGTGTGTGGCCATTTGTGTTAAGTCTATAACTCAGCCTGCTGAGAAACCAGGGAAACTCAGGCTCCTGAGGCCAGGATGGTTTTATAGCTGAAGCAGCTTTTACTTAGCTCTTTCAGTCTCTTCGTGGTGCAGGAGAATTGGATGTGTCTAGATGTAAATTAGTAGGTGACAACCTTGATTTAGATGTGCTTTTTACAAGAAGAGGGATTCTTCCTGGCTATCAGGAAGCATTTCTTCATGGAAAAATGTTGTTAAACATGGGAAAGGGCCACCCAGGGAGGTCTGGTGTTCCTATTCCTGGAGGTGTCCAAGGAATTCCTGGACATGGCACTCAGTGCTCTGGACTAGTCACAAGGTGAGGATTGGTCATATCGATTGGATTTGATGGTCTGGGAGGGCTTTTCCAACCTCAGTGGTGGTGTGATCCTGTGATAGGACCTTGGTCAGTGGTGATAAAACCAGGGGTGACAGTTTTGGGGTCTCTGAACCAATAGATGGGTGAGTTACTGCTATGCCATGGCCAGTGCTTCAGTCTTAGACTGAAAAACTCATCCTCCCTCCGTGGAAAGCATGGCCACATCCCTGACCAAGGCTGTCCTGTGTCCCAGCACAGACTGAGCTCCTCTGGAGGGTGCTCCCCAGCCCAGCTGGGCAGGATTCCTGTGGGGATGTGCGGGGCCATAAAATAACCGAGGGTGGGAGGCAGGTCCGGGGGGTTCCAGGCACAGCTCCTGCCCGCTGCCCCGAGCTCTCACTGCTCCTGTGGGGCTGCTCTCATCACTGCCACGTGCCCAGAGGGACCAAAATAACCGAGGGAGAGCAGAATAACACAGTGACACCTTGAGAACAATCCCAGACACGTCAGTGTCCCGTTTGGGCATGCTTCCCACTAACGGGGCACTCAGCACTGCCTTCCTGCAGGTATTTTCCTGGCCCTCTGTGGAATCATTTTTCTGCCCCATGACCTGTTTTTTTTCTTTTCTGTCCCATCACAGCCACTTCATCTCCTTGTTTTAACATCTTATTCTTTCTGTCCAGATTCTCTTTTACAATTTTTTTTTCCCCTGCTAGTTAAATGTAATTATACAGCTTTTAAATGAGTTTTGATTCATTTAAACGTGCTTTATGTGCCTTACAACAAACCCCCTGCTGGTCTAATTTTATATAGTGTATTTAATTGAGACCCCTTTTGCAAGCACACAGTTTGTGTGTGGTGAGCACAGTCCCCAACCATAAATTCTGCTTTATTCCCACTCTTCTGAATAGATTTTTATTTGCATTACACGGATGTTTTTTCCCCACTAAAATCCTGTCACGTATATTTTAACCACTCCAGCAAATTAATTCTTGCTATATTTAATGCCATAAAGAGAAACGCCTTTATGGAGCTTCTAATTGTTCATTTCAAGCATTCCAAAATTAGTTCCCTTTTATTAATTGGGGAGAGTTGCTGCATTCTGGAGAAGACAGGAAGCTCTCTTGCAAACCACATTAACTGGGCAGATGTTCTGAAATACGTTAAATAAATTTCTGAAATATGTTAAATATTACCCAGTGAGTGGTGATACAGCTCATCCATCATGTCAGTGCCACAGCCACTCTGGGATCTGGTGTGGGGTAAAGGTGCTGGCAGACAGGCAGTGCCAGAAAGGATGGGCTGACACTACAGACAGCAGTTTTGTGTTTAGGGTACAGCAGGAAGAATATAATAATTTAAAATAACTGGAGAAATGTCATTATCCCCAATATAATAGAGTTGTGTTATAGTTTGAGAGTTATAGAATTATTTGGGGTCATCTAATTCCCACCCTGTGCCATGGCAGGGACTTCTCCCACTATCCCAGAGTTCTCCAAGCCATGTCCAACCTGGCCTTGGACACTTGGTCCCTGTGCCAGGACCTCCCCACCTTCACAGGGAGGAATTCCTTCCCAAAATCCCATCTAAATCCAGCACCCAGCTCAAAGCCATTCCCCCTTGTCCCATCACTGGACAACATTGAATGGAAACTTGTAACGCTCAACAATGCCATGAGAAAGGAGGGGACTTGATTGGGGTTTCACTGGTGGTTTGTGTTTCACTCTTTGTTTGGCTTCAGTCTTGGTTTGAGTTTTACTCTTGGTTTGAGTTTTACTCTTGGTTTGGGATTCACTGTTTGAGTTTTGCTCTTGGTTTGTGTTTCACTGGTGGTTCAAGTTTCACTCTTTGGGCTTCACTCAGTTTAGGTTTCACTCTGGGTTTGGGATTCACTGGTGGTTTGGGTTTCACTCTTGGTTTGGGTTTCACTGGTGGTTTAAGTTTCAGTCTTGGTTTGTGTTTCACTCTCTGTGTTTCTCTCTTGGTTTGGGTTTCTCTCTTGGTTTGTGTTTCACTCTCTGTTTGTGTTTCTCTCTTGGTTTGGGTTTCTCTCCTGGTTTGGGTTTCTCTCTTGGTTTTCCCTGGAGCTCACACACTTTACAAAGAGTCAGGATCATTTTATGAGTGCCAGACAGAAAGTCCAAGCAAAGCAAGAGCTGTCCAGGCAAAGATTTCCTGAATATATTGACTATGTCAATAAGAGTAAGAGGCAGATGAAGCCTTTCTTTCCAGAGTGGTCACCAAAAATAACCCACCTACCTCCTGGCAACAGTCCATTAACTGGGTCATCTCCACCCCTCTCTTCAAACAGACCTTATCAGCACCACATCTGATGAGATAAGAGTGTCTTGGGATGTACATTAACATACAGAGAGATAAAAAGGCTTACATAACCCTAGGAGCAGAAAATACATCTCCCCCAGACAGTTGCCAATGTTCCCTTGCTAAATCCTGCATAATGGGCTTTTCCTGCCCTGTCAGCATCTCCATGACAATAAAGCCAATGGCACAGGTATCCTGAGAGCCAATTTCAATCACCACCAGGCAAGAAATGCCAAGTTCCCTTCCTATTTCCAGCTAGATGGATGATGTTTGAGCAAAGAACAAAATCTCTGCATTATGGTTCTTAACTAACCCATTCAAAATAGCCCCAGGAAATATCTGGAGCTCTTTGTTTTATAGCAGGGTGTACAAGACTATTTAATCTTTTTCAAATACATGGCAATAAAATGGAATTTTCTGAAGCCTTCCAAGAGCCCAGTTGGGGTATGTACTGACAAAATCCCAAGTGTTTGAAATCGTGGACACAAAAGGAGTGCTCCAAGAATTAAATTTCAGTTTTTAGGTGCTGGATGCTTTCTGAGTCAGCACTTTTGATTTCATCCTCCCTCACTCAGGCTTTCCATAGGATTTGCATGAACCAGCTGATGGATGTGGCCAACTGTGGGAGCTGTGAGGGTGAAAGATGAAGCACTGAGACTCAGGACAGCCACTGGCATCCCTGAAATACTTGTCCCCAGTGTGTGTCCTACACTGCTCTCAGAGGGATGAGTTGGGACTGGATGTGGGTGGCCTCGTACTTCTCCCGAGTCAAGAACTCTCCATCCACTCAAGTCAAACTTGCTCAGGATGGGAGAATCTCTCTGGGATTTGTCTATGAAAACCTGAGCAACGCATTCATTCAATCACATCATGGAAAATAAGAAGTTTCTGGTAGTATGAGAACACTTTGATTAGCTGTACAATCAGCACAGGAGAAAACCCTACCATAATAGTCACAAAATCTATTGAGGTTTATTTTTGCTGCGAGCACTCCATTTTCTGCCAAAGCCACAAGCAAACAAGACTTTTGAACCATTTCAATCTACTCTAAGTCAGAAAGCACAGTCTCTGTTGACATCTCTGCATTTTATTATTGTGTCAAAAATTAGGCGAGAAGGAGAAGCCCGAATTAACAAAAAGCCCGTGTGTCTTGTGTGTTACAGGAATCATTTTTGCCTGGCTCTGAACAGGCAGCTCCAAACCCCAGCAGGATTTTGGTGTTAGCTCACAGAAGAGTCAATGTTTGCTCAGTTCTCTCTTCAAACACTTCCAGCATTTTGACCACTCATTTGAAATCCTCCGGCGTTCCTTTGAAGGGTTCTGCCTTCCCCGGGTGTTGGAACAAACACTGGACGTCTTTGTGACTCCTCTCAGCTGTTTTTTCCTGCAGTGCCATCCCAGCTCTGTGGGATTCCTAATGGGGAAAAAGGATTCAGGAGCAGCTTGCACGTGGAGTTGTGACGCGCTCGATATCTGCAGCAATCGGGGAATATTCACTGAGCCCATCTAAAGTCCACAGGATCTCCTCTATTTATGGTTAAAGATCTTCCAGCTCAGAAAATGTTCTCCAAAAGCTCTGCTGTTTGGTGGGACACAGGTCCAAAACCCACAGGAGATGCTCAGAGGAGAGGAAGGACATCGTGGCCATGTCACGACACAGCAATAGCAGGGAAATTTTAGATTTGAGAAAGGCCAGCAAGGCCAGAGAAATCCCTGTACAGTATTTTCATTCCATGCTTTAACACAACATTGGAGTGCTACATTCTCCACGTTGGAGCAAATGAACAGATTCAGATTCAAGATTTGGTCTTGGGAATGACCCAAGAGGCTGCATGCACCAGAAACGTGGCCTGAAACAAATGCAAGTGTCAGGTTTTAGTCCTTTTTCATACACTGATATTGAATAAATTAAATACTGCAATTTGCAGTAAGACATTTTTCTGATTTATGTGTGTGGACCAGGAAAATATATGGACTTTTTATATATATATATATATATATATATATACACACACATAACTTTTACACTCAGAGACTCAGGAGGTCTTCTTGAAGAAGAGTCTGGCCTTGAGATACTCTCAGCCAGACACCAACACATGGGCTGAGTTCAGTGGGCTGTATTAGCTGTTTTATCTTAAAGGAAGAAGACCTGGGATGTTCTTAAGCTGCAGAAAATCTCATTGGATTTATCAGAAAACATTGACTTTATCAGAAATGGGAATGTTTAGATCATGTTTGTACCTAATTCTGATCACTGTTTCCCACTCTTGCTGCTGGAAGTGTTTTGCCTGCATGCACTTTAAACCAATTTTTGGTTCTTCTGTCACCACCATCTTCAAAAGCACGGTGAGAGTTTTAATCCAGCAGGATAAAATTGATAACTTTTATAATGACATAATTATTACTGGGAGTATTAAAAAAGGAATATAATTACTGCATTTCTTTAAACCAATGTTATTTTTAGCCTTGACTCTACAATGACACGTTGGATGACAGTATCCTTGATATTATTTTAAAATTCAATTTAATATGTAACCCATTATGTGTGAACTCCCCTTCCTGACAGGTTACCTGCCACAATTTCCTTATTCAAATCCCACTGTAACTTCCAAATTAGTGACTTGACCTTTTCCACACTTGAAATTAAAATCAGCATTTAAATTTCAGAAAGTTTGGGGGGGAGGTTTGGGGGTAAGTTTGCCCATTACAGAGTTTTTGTGTCTCCTCCACGGACATTAAATGTGCTGTTGGGAAGGTGAGAAGTCCTGTGCACCCAACAGGAGGTGAGTTCTCCAAAACTGCTCTGATACCTGCAGGGCTCTTGGGTTACTCATGGCATAAATCCCTGCTCCTGTGAGTGAGAGCCTGGCTCTCAGGCTGCCACTAATCTGCCATCAAGAAAATCCCCCTGGGCTGCTTCTCCTGGGAAAAAGGGGCTTGAGCATCACCAAAATTTAGGAGGGAGTGACCCAGGAAGGCATAAAAAAGGCTCCTCTTAGCCTGGGGTTTCTATTTTTAAGTGGAAAACTGTGTTAAGCTTTAGACTTTTTTCTTTTGTTTTCAGTGATTATTTGAGGTTCCTTCCCAGCCCTTTCAGAGCTGTAGAGAAAGGGGAAATAAATCCAGTGGAAACAAATCAAACAAGAATGTACATCCAAGCTATCTCCTCTCAGCGTTTTTCAGCTGAAACCCTGCACTAGGTAAGGTTGCTTATTAATCCTGTTTGAAAGCTTTTTATTTTTAATTGAATTTGTTATAAACGTTGCAAAGTAGCCAGATTTAAAATAAGATGTTTATTGAATCTGTGAAACCTGGTGTCACTGGGTGGCAGGGTTGGGAAAGCAGGATGTGTTCAGCAGTGCAGCTGGAAATTCCTGTCAGAAATTCCAGATTCCTACATGGAGCATGCACAGGAAGAGAAGAGCTGGAAAATCCTCTCAGGCTCCCGGGAGTTTGCTCCAATTTCAGGGATTTTCCCTGGGGCTCCCTCTGAGATTGTTATCAACAATGTTCCTGCATGGAAGCACCAAGGGGATGCTGTAGGTGCTCTTCCAGCCACGGGCAGGGCGTGTTTTCAGGGGAAAAAAAAATCCAGCAAAAGAACCAAACTGAAAAATCAGAATAATATTTATGAAGGGCCTGCCCTTTCACAAGCTCAGGGGGACAATCAGCTGCGTTCCAAACTGAAAAATTACTCCCCATCTTTTGTCAGCTGAAGGAATGAGGGGGGAGAGAGATTTGGATGTCACTGCCTAAATCCCAAGGTAATTTATCCAGTGGTTAACAATGTTCAGGAGAAAATACCTCTGGAAAGGATGTAAATCAAAGCAGAGCTAAGAGGGAAAAGCTGCATATCTTATATAACGAGCTTGCTGAATGGGAGTTACAGATGTTTTAGCATAAGTATGAAATTATTGGAATAAGGGAGACATGGCTGAATGAGAAAAGTGATTGGGGATTTAAAACATCAGGAGTTTCTGGGAAGGATGTACAAAATGAAATTGGAGGTGTTATTGGCAAGGGATTATGGAGGCTTGCAGAGAAATGATGGATATATTTAGGTGATATGGCAAAGAGTTTTGCTTTGAAATTAAGAGCAGTGAAAGTGGAGAGGTGGCTTTGGTATTTCTTCTACAGGGAATGAAAGACAGGTAGTTATTTTAAAGATATATTAAGAAAACAGATTAGTACAATCAAAACTGGTAGTGCCTCAATTACTGCTTGATAACGTGTATGTAGATAAAGGAATAAAACTGGAATATGGATTTGCCCCTGGAATATTCTGCTCACTGGGAATAGCTGTGGGGTTGAACACTGCAAGTGAAACTGGGGGAACACCACCCCAGTTTGTAAATGCAAATTCAAGATTATCCATTTGGGAAATGTCAGCACCTGGCACTAAAACCCCCAACCCCAAATCTGCAGCAGGGCACTTCCTGCACATTTCCCAGTCCCAAACTCCCAGCTGATCCTAAATGAGCTGAGTGGAGATGGTTTTTACGAATTGTGGCTGCATCCCCAGGGAATTTCACCTCTGGCAGAGCTGGGTGGAACACAGGCTGCTATTAATTGCAGATGAGCTCTACCTGGTTTGGCTTGTCTAGGGAAGTTCATCCCTTCCTTTGCTTCCCATTTTCCTGTTGGTTCCCCTGTCTCTGCCTCAGCTCTTCCACCATTTGATTTTCCTGGCACTCTGTTCGCCTTTCCAATGGCTCCTCATGGAGCAGGGCATTGATTTCTCCTGCTTCTTCTGAATTTCCCCTCTTTTCCTGCCTTTTCAAGCTCTTTTCTTTCTTCTCTTTTCTGTGCCTGTGTCACCTGTGCCACCAGGTTAACACCAAAGTCATCTGGTCCCTCCCTGTCCCTAAACCTGCTCCTGTCAGGCAGAGACACCCCTTTCCTTCCCCTCTTGTCTGTGTTATCTTGTTCTAAACTGATTGCTATCAAATGATTGCCCAATCCACCTGTCCACCAGGCTCCTTTCTCATCTCACAGAGATTTGCTACCACTTCAATTTCGTGCTGCAGCCACTTCATTGTCTTGCTTTGAGGATTAATCTCTGCAAGCACTTTAACTTCTCCTGTTCTTTATTGCTGCTCTCTCTTCCTCCAGCATGCATCAAATTGCCGAATAAAAAGCTGACAGTGGCCTTTCAAGGACTGTAAATATTGATGGTCTGGGCTTTCCTTTCCTTGGATGTTCGTTTATCTGATGGTTCTTATCAAAACTTGAGTGGTTCTTGCCCCAGAAATATCCCTGTCGGTGGTGACAGAGGAACAGCTTTAAAAATAGAGATCACAGCCTTGGAAAGAGGTGAAATTACTGATATTGGGGGCTTTTCAGGAAAAATCTTCCCTGAAAATGTGGTTGAGGCTTGGAACAGACTACCCAGGGCAGTGGTGGAGTCACCATCCCTGGAGGAATTTAAAAAAGATTGAGTCCTTGGGGACAAAGTTTGTGCTGGGAATTCCTGACCTTTGAAGGTCTTTTCCAGCCTAAATAATTCCATGACTCCCTAAGTTTTGAGTTTCAGAATTCTGCACCATCTCTGTTTACTGGCCGAGATAATTGGAACAATAAATATGAGAAATCTCATAAACTGTGCTCTGAAATACAGAAGATATTTGAGTCTGGTGTGGGACAGGCAGTTTAATCCATGGAATGGGAATGGGAGCAATTAAAAGCCTTCAGAACCATCTTCTGTGCCATGGCTCAATCAATATTATTGAAAATCAAAAGGCAGAATTACCCAACACAGAAATATCACTCAAAGAAAGGATGCTTATTGTACAGCTTGAAAAAAAAACATTTAATCCCAAAGAAACAGGATTTTTGTGGCTGGTTTTTTGGCAGACCAATCCATATTTCTGCATGAAGGCCCTTTCTTTTGACAGGTTTTAGTTAACAGGTGCTTAAGGGAAAATTGGAGCTGTTAATGTGGTAGGTGCACAGGGAGGTGTTCCCTGGATGTGACAAAAATCCCACAGACAGCAAGTGGAGTAAAATATCGAGTTAAGATGGGATGTGGGGCTGTAGTCCAGCTGGAATGGAACCCAAACCATGAGCTGAACTTGAATTTTTAAATTTATTTTTAACACAAAGATCAGAAATTCGAACCAACATGAAAACGTGGAGCTCTCTCTCCCCATTACATGATTTTTTTTTTTAGTTATTTAGAGGACAGGCTGTGGGTCAATACAGCAGCTTTTAGTCAGCACTGCAATTTTTGTCGATTGATAAATATTTTCAAACTTTAAAAGTGGATAGGAGAAGGTGTCCCTGACCCTGGCATAAGGTGATCTTTAAGCTCCCTTTAAACCCCCAAACTCCAGAAGTCTCCACCTAGGCTAAGTCTGAATGCTAAAACCTAAGCTAAGTCTTAACACTAAAACCTAGGCTAAGTCTTAGCACCGACATTTTAAAAATCTAAAGTAAAATTACCCAAATTCTGATTGCATGGCCGAATACCCTCTTGCCTGATGTTTGTTATATCTTATTGCCTCGAACCAATAAAAGAATATCATCATTAACTTTATTTAATGGTCGCCACCAACTGCAAACTCATTTAATTATAACCACGAGGCGAGTGCACGTAGTTAGACTGATTATTTATCAGCCAGAGGTTGATGGCTTTAATAGGGCAGTAATCTCCTAATGAATGCACTTTAATTGTCTATATGGAGAGGCTGTGGAATTGTTATTTAAAGTGCAGAACAAGCCCTGAATTGCCAAGGCGCAGACAGAACAGGCTGAGATGCTGCTTCCCAAAGAAGTTCCTTTCTGGAGTGAATTAAACTTGAACTGGGGTCAACCACCTGCAGTAAAACCCAGTTTTTACGGCCTCTTTGGCTTTTGAAATGTTGTTATTCTTTTCTTCCCCCTGTTTATGGTGTGTGTATGAGTGTTGCTTGATTTACAATGGAATGTTTTATTAAAAGCCGTGTCTCTGCACCTGCAGAATGCTGAAACTGGAGGCATTATTCACACACACACACACGTGGCAAAGCCAAAAAGTCAGCCCAGCCTCACCCCCTGCTCTCCTTGGGAACAATAACTGCCCATGGATTTTAGGTAGGCTGCAGTAGAATGTCATGAATTTATTATTTCATAGTGATTTATACCGGTAAATATTTCTGTAAGAGTTTGAATTGATATTTTTCCACAGTCATACCCAGCGCTAGAACTCCTTTGGGGTGTTGGTGTTTGGCTTGTTTATTAAGTTGAATTTGTGTCTTGAAGGCATTGCAGAGTGGTTTGTGGTTGGAATTGATCAACATCATTTGGAGGGTGGTCAGTGACCACAGGGAGTGACACAGAAAAATCAAAATTTAGCTCTTTGGGGCGGTTCTGTCAGGATATTTGGGCTGCGTGATTTCTGTGCCAGTGCCAGGACTCAGGAATATCCAACTCCCACAATGAGTGTTAAGAATTAGACCCTGAGAATCATTCCTGACTCTTGTCTCTTCCTGTTCTTCAGTATTTTTAAAACTTAACCCTTTTCTGTGGCCCAATCAAACAAATATTACAGTGAAGCTCATCCACAGAGTCTTGGAATAGTCTATAGATGGAAAACAATCAATATCCAAATTAACAGCAGGAATGGGCTGTTAACAAACACAGCATTAAAAACTAATTAGAGCTGCATAAGCCTCAAAAGGGAAAAAAATAACATTGGAACACACAAAAAAGCTGCAGGTTCTGAAGCAGGGGAAGGGCCCTCGATGGTTTCTTGGCTTCCTCGTGCTCCAAACTTTCTCCCAGTCCTCTGTTCCCATTTAATACTGGCACATGGTCATAGCAATTCATTTCATTTCTTCCCCATTAAAGCATCCAGATTCAAAAATAAAAATATGAAAAGCAGGGAGTGAGTAGGTGGAAATGCTTTGTTGTGGAGCCAAACAGAAAGATGGACATTCTGTAATTTTCTGACACAGTGGGAGCTCTGCACAGGGTGGGGGAAAAAAGAGCTCTTGAAGCCACATTTGCCTTTATCAGTTCCTGTGCCTTGAGTGCACTTTCTAGTTAAAACTTTTAAATTACTTTAATTACAGCAACTCCAAAGGGCTGCTGCAGAAATTATCCCCACGCAAGTGAAGAGGTCATTAAAAGTTGTGGCAGTGCAGCTCATTTGTGAACAATGCAGCGTGGTGAGGGGCTCTGGCTGCAGTAATTACATCCCAGATCCATCTGCATTTCCCAGCCTGTCCATGCAGCCCCTGGCAGAGCCCTCAGCTCCTTCTGCAACACAAATACCAAGCTGTCCTTATCAGGGATTAATAATTTGGGAGCCTTGCGTCGACCCAGTGATGTGATCCTGACATAAATCCTGACAGGTCCAGCTGTGCTCGGATTCACCTGGAATTTTGTGAGCTGAGCTCTGTTGTAGTGGAGTTTCCCAAGGAGATGCTGTCTTTCCTGGAGGATTCTCTTAGGAAGTGCCAGTAAGGCTGGGCTTTGGTCAAGCTTTGAATCACAGAAAGTTTGGTTGGAGAGAACCTTAAAGCTCATCCCATTCCCAGCCCCTGCCATGGGCAGGGACACCTTCCACTATCCCAGGGTGCTCCAAGCTCTGTCCAGCCTGGCCTGGATCACTGGCCTTTTATCTTTTAGTTCAGATTGGTACAGAAAATTGTGACTAAAAAATCCTGACCCAGAGTAGAACTGATTTTTATAACATTGCAGAAACTTTACGTTGCCTTCAGGTCCAGAGAGTCAGGAAGTGCCACAAATGTAATTCAAACATCAGATTGTGACTCTTACCAGGCTGATGGCTTTGCAATAGAAACAAGGAATTGTTTTGGATAGAAAAACCTTCTGAGATCGAGTCCAGCCACTGCCCAGCACTGCCAAGGCCAGCACTGCCCCTTGTCCCCAGGTGCCACATCCACAGGCATTTGAAATCCATGGGCAACACCTTCAGTGCCTGACCACCCTAAATTAGGCATTTTTATAAATATCCAGCCTAAACCTCCCCTGGCTCAGCCTGAGGCCATTCCCTCTCTCCTGTCCCTGTTCCCTGGGATAAGATCCCAAATCCCCTCCTGGCAGGAGTTGTGCAGAGCCAGAAATTTCCTCTGAGCCCCCTTTGCTCCAGGCTGAGCCCCTGCCCAGCTCCTCCCTTCAGGAATTCTCCAGCCCTTCCCAGCTCCCTCAGGAATTCTCCATCCCTTCCCAGCTCCCTCAGGAATTCTCCAGCCCCTTCCCAGCTCCCTCAGCTGCTCCAGCCCCTTTCCCAACCCCATTCCCTTCCCTGGATAAGCTCCAGCCCCTCCATAATCCATATTACAAACAATAACTCCTTCCCCCATCTGCTGTAATTCCGAGTGTGTGGGAACCAAACCCTGATTTGCAGATCCAGGAATTCACTCATTGATTTTCAACCCTGCCAAGCAGAAGAATCCTCCAGTGTGGAGCAAGGGAAGGAACCTGATTTCATTTCCCATTCCTCCACTCGGTGCTGGGAAATGAAATCAGTCGGGTTTGGGGCAGGTTATTTCACCTTCCCTTCCACCTGGGTGTTTTTGCTCCTTTATCTCATGTCCTGCAGAGGTCACCCAGGCAGGGCGTGGACCTGCTGGACCTGGCTGCCACCTCTGCTGCTCCAGAGGGGACAGGAGCATCCTTTGCAAGCAGGGCTGGGCTTGAAACACCTGACAGCTTTTGGCAGGGAAAGAACAAAACGCAGGGAAAAGCTTGCCCTGAAATAAACTGGAGTCACTGAGTGAAACCTCCCAGAAATATCTGATTTTGTCCCACAGAAGGTGTGGCTGAGCCTTGGCACTGCTTAGTTCTGCTGGACTGTCCCACTTTTTCTTATGTATTTATAAAGATACTGGAAATATACATTACAATGATGGGCGCCTTCTCTTTGACCCCAACTCCTTTATGCACCATTTTCTCAGCCCTTTGAGTGACAAAATAACAAAATTCAGTTGCCTTACCACTTTGAGGGTTTAAATTTTAGGTTTGAAGGCTTAATTTTAGTTTTCTTTTAGAAACAAAAGATACTTTGCATATGTAACTACCTAAGTCACAGAGCTCCCATAAATATTTGGGTTCTTCTTTTCTCCAGGAATTTTGGTCTGTATATATTTCCTCGTGTTATGACATAAAACTGCTTTTCCTGAGCATTAGAAGCCCTTTTCACCCTCCTGTTTTTACAGCCATATGTTCCAAAGCAGTAAATTCCAGCTTGGTTGAACGCTTAATGTGATGTTGGCAGCAGGAGCTGGGTTTTATTTTTTAAAACCTTGTGATACTTAACACCAGCAAAGCCCTTAAGTGTGACAGAAGAAATCAAGCCTGAAAAGCTGATTTTTGCTCCTTCTTGTAGATGATGCTCTCCACCTTGAAAACCAGCCATGAAATGTTAAATTTAAGCAGAGAAGGTTTCTTCCCAGTCATCCTTTTCTCAGCCATAGCTGTGGGGTTAACACAGCTGTTGCCATGATGGGAGGAGGTGGCTGATTTTAAAATGAGCCCAAAATCTGGGGACTTGGTTTCCTGCGAGAGAGATTTTCTTAATATTTAGTGCTGGCAGATTTAATCCCATCCATGTTTAATTCCAGCAGGAAATATCCCATTGCAGGCACCTGGGCATCCAGCGTGTCCCAGACAGGGACAAGGAAAGGTTTGGGGAATATTTCACAGTTCCAAAATTGAGAAATGCCTTTGTTGTGTGAAATCAACGATAGATTAATATTAAAACAAATTATATTATTTTTATTAATTTTAATATAATTAAATTAATTTATATTAATATTAATATGATATATTTCATATTAATATTAAAATACACCGGGCAGTGCCTGCAGTGTGTCCCTTGGATTGTAGGGTCCAGCACTTCTCCATCCCAAGGAACCAGGAAAGTTCTTTAAAAGCAAACCCCACTTTTGTCCCACTCTGTTGGAATTCAGTGTTTTCCCACAATCCCAGTCTGGCCAAGGACCTGGCAAGATTTTGAAGCTCCCTTAGATGTTCAGTTTTAAAAGTTTATTTATTTCCTCACCACTTGAAGCAAGCAGATTTTGTTGCCAGACCCTACATATTTCTTTCTCTCTTTTTTAATATAAAGTAGTAACCATATTTTATTATTTCTGTATAGACAATAATAAAACACAGCCCTGGAATGGATGAGCAGGAATACAAAAACAATTGCAAAGAAAAAGCACAATATAAATGTAAATCAGGCACGTTTTTACTTTTCAGAGCTGTGCTGGGCTTTTCATCAGCTGGTCCATCGTGGTAATCCTTTCCAAATTGTTTAATTTTCTTTCCTAAATCCATGGATTTGTTGCTCCGCATCCTTATCCTCCACGGAGTTTCTTTAATGGAGATCCCATTAATGCCAACCAATATCCTGGAGATTTCTGGCTGTCTTGGTGGAACAAACATTTATCTGGAGTGGGGAGAAGATGGTTTAAAGAGAAAAGCAAAGCTGAACCATTTCATCCCACTCTCCACAGTAAATAATCAGTCAAAACCCCCCTAAATATGTAGTGGGGAATCAGAAAAAGTTTTAAAAAATCAGTTTTTTATATAATTTATTTATTATTTGAACAAGTTCAGTAGAAAATTCTTCTGAAAACTTCTACTTGTTTAATTTTTTTTTTTTTTAAATTTCTTCCCAAAATGTCTTTATAAAAAAGTTACAAAGCCCAGCTGCAGAAATCAGGAAAAGTGAAAATAGTTTAATTTTCCATTAGAAACATCAGTGGGCAGACCCTTCAGTGAAATCCTCTTCTGAAGAAGGCTGTGAAAAATCAACCTCAGAAAACACTTTCAGGAGAACGAGGAGGAATGAAAGGAGTGGAAAAGCCCGTTTCATGTTCCATACCCAACTTTTTCATGCATTTTTCATTCTCCAGTCCCTTTCAGGTGACTATTTCTGCTTTCTTAAGTCAATCCTGAGCCTCCTTTTGTGTCCGTGGAAGACTTTAATTAAAGCTGACCAGGGAAAAGGCCATTATTGAAGAGAGCAGCAGCCAGCGAGGGCTTTCTGGAACCAAACCTTTTGTTCCCTGAACAAACCTGATGGAAATGGGAAGGGCAGCATCCCTCTGGATGGGGGTTGACCCATGACTTGTCTTATAACAATTATTGTATTTAATAGAAGCACTAGAGATGTTCAAACATGACACGGGGCTGGAAGGTTTCTTTGTCCTGGTCTCTCTCTGCACTTAAAATTCTGCCATTATAACAGAATCAGCTCCAAATAAGTCATTAAGAGAGAGGAATGTTTGCATTTAAAGATCTTTTTTTTGTTGTGTAACGTGGCTCAGCCCTTCAGCTGTGGATGGGGTCATTGGTGTTCCCTCAATTCTGTTTTCTTGCTGCGTTTGAAATCAAAAGCGATTTAAAAAAAAAAAAAAAAAAAAAAAAAAGTGAAATTTTAAAAGTGTGGTTGGAGAAGTTGGGGAAGTTTGTTACCACTCAGGAGTGGTAAGAAATGCATGTTCTGGCTGAAGGGTGGCATCATTCCAGAGATAAAATTGTGAGTTTAAGAACGGTGTGGAAATGGAGCTGAGGTTTGGAGCGGGCGCAGACGCTGGAGTTTGAGGCACCAGCAAATTCTGGAGACAGGGAAATGGAGTTACAGGTGCTGGGATGGAACGAGGAGATGGGTGAGGACATGAGCATGAAAATGAAATGTAATTGGGAACCCTCAGGTCTGTGGGAAGTGAGAGCTGTGTTCCCTCCAGGGAGAGGAGCTGGGCTGGGATTGGAGCAGAGGGAGGATTTGGGGAAGCCTGGATTGCAGGGATCCACCTCTAAGAAATATCTCTTTTTTTTTTCCCAATGAAAATCCCATTTTGCAGAAATACATGACGAGAAAATGCACCCTAATCATTGCCAGGAAAACCCCTTGGAGGAGTTTTGTCTCAATTCAATATTCACACCTCCAGAGGGGTCAAACACAATTTTTTCAGGACAATGTTGTCGTTATAGTCATGGAACAAATACAGGAGATAACAGGCAGCGTTATCAGAAAGGTCAGGAGCAAATTAAATAAAAGATTGGAGCTGTCAGGATTTTAGATTGTTGTGTGGGAGAGACAAGGGATGTAAAATATATTGAGTAGGGACATGATTTAATGCTGCTGGTTGTGATTTCCATGCTAATGGTGATATCTCTGCTTAGGAGGAGTGAATTTTTTCTCAACAAATCCACTTTTAAACATCTTTCTTACCTGTATTTTACTATTTATTACATCCCCATTCCGTCTTTCCTTGGAAAAATTAGTCACTGTTAATTGTCTAAATATAATAAAATACTTTACAAGGTTCTTCCCAGCCCAGCAGAGTCTGTGAAAACACAGAAGAGAAATGGATGAGTGGCCATGTTTAAACTGTTTAATGGAGGAGGCAAAAGTGTTCTTAATTCCAGTTATAAAAATTAAAAAGGGGGAAAAGGAGCAACCAAAGACAACACCTCTGGTGTTTGATTTTTCATTTCGTAACATAAAATTTTATGTCATTTTATAACATAAATTTTTCATTTTATAACATAAAAATCCCCACAAACACCCACCAAAACAGCCAAAAGAGGCCCAGTTCCCATCACACCCCAAACCTTTTCCAACCAAACCACAGAAATTCCCAAAGTCTGAGCATTCCTGGGAAGTTCTTTAGACTTGATCTACGTCTCAGGAGAAAAATGGGTTTGCCCTGGGGCAGAGAAGATGAAGGATCCTTGAAACAAATCTCTTGGAAGAAGGATACTTTTCCTTTTGCTCTGTGATTTTTATAGAACTTAACATTAAATTTCCTCCACTAAAGGGATGTCTTGACTGCAGCAGTCAGTGACTGAATCATTGAATTATTTCTTAAGGTGCTTGGAGCTTTCCCACCTGGAAACTGTCAGTCAAAAGCCATTAAAATATGTGCACTCCATCTCTTCAATCCCAGTTTGATAATTTAAAATAAAACTAAGCTTCACTGTCCTATTTTCAGTGTATCATTTAGTTCTCCATTTATCTTCCTCACTTGTTTTATTTAACTTTTTTTTTTTTTTTTTTTTTTTTTTTTTTTTTGACAGTTAGGCTGCAATAATGCATCAGGAATTTGATTTTATTTGATGGAGACCTGCTGAAGAGATGGTGCTTTCTAATAGTCAGCAAACATAAATCAAGACTCGTGGGTGATGGACCAAGACTTGGTTTAAGCTCAGTTTCTACATTTTTTAATTAATAGAGTGATGAAAAAGATAATGAATTTGGGAAGGAATTGTTCTCTGTGAGAGAGGAGGGGCTGGGATGGAATTCCCTGAGAGGCCCTGGCTGCCCCTGGATCTCTGGGAGTGTCCAAGGCCAGGCTGGATGGGGCTTGGAGTGACCTGGGATGGGGGAAGGTGTCTCTGCTATGGCAGGGGGTAGGAATTAGATGGGATTTAATGTCCCTTCCAACCCAAACCATTCCAGGATTCCATGAATTAAGGATCACAAAGCCAGTGGTGCTCTTTCGGAGAGGGTTGACAGGATTTGCTCTGAGACACAATCTGCTGTGTTGGGGACTGAGGAAATCTGGATCTCCACTGGGATCTCTATTGGGATCTCAATTAGGAACTCCATTGGGATCTCCATTGGGATCTCTCTTGGGATCTCTATTGGGATCTGAGTTAGGATCTCCACTGGGATCTCCATTGGGACCTCAGTTAGGATCTCCACTGGGATCTCCATTGGATCTGAGTTAGGATCTCCATTGGGATCTCAGGATCTCCACTGGGATCTCCACTGGAATCCCAGTTAGGATCTCCATTGGGATCTCCACTGGGATCTCAGGATCTCCATTGGGATCTCCACCAGGATCTCCATTGGGATCTCTGTTTTCTCCATTTTCAATCAAAGACATCTTTTGTAGGAAAGGGCTGAATACGTGGATACAGATGATTACATGAAGGAAAACAGAATCACAGCCTCACAAATGATCAGGGATCTGTGCAAGAGGAGTCTGGATTTTTGAGATGCCAAAGAATTCGTTGAGTGCAATTCTTGCATTAATTTTTGGTAGATACCCACTGTAGTCAAATCCTTTGTGTCTCCAGGAGCTCTCATCTGTCTCTGGTTCTGTCTGCACTTTGAAGGGGCGAAGAGCACAGGAAGGATTATCCTGAAAGAGCATTTCCACTCTTTAATGTATTACAAGAAGCAGCTTTAATTCCAGTGTGGGTAGCAGAGGCTGCGCTGGAGCCTTTACAAACACGAGGAGATGGAATGGAATATTTTGTATACAAAGCTGAAATATCATTGCCACCCAAAGTGCAGCACTCACACCCTGGAGTGCTCTCTAATCCATTTTAAATTGAATAGGAAGAGTTCAGGGAAAACACCATCTCTTTTCATCAGGGTGTTGTCTCTTTTTGAGCAGCCATTGACCCTACAAAAGCCCCATGGATTTGCTGTGCATGGATATTTGCTGGCAAAGGGTTTTAGGTTTTGTTATGGGGTTGATGCATTAAAAATTGCACCTTGAGGTTTAGGATGTGGCACGGGAAGGGCTTCAGCCTTGTGAACCAAGCACATCTAAAATGTGATCCTTTTGGCTAAACTTTATTGTCAGAAGTAGATATTACTTGAGCATCCCTGCATCTGTTAATAAAGTTAATAATATCCTTGGAGGGATTGCCCCGTGCTGTGAGCACTTTGCCCTTCTCTGGTTGCACAGAATTTGTGCCAGGGCTCAGAGAAGTCAGTGTTTCTGTAAGAAAGTTTTAGATTCTCTGTGAGATGTGGTTTTGTGAGGTTAGGTTAGACATGACACATGAGAAAAGCCACATCCAGCTGGGAGAGATGGAAAGGAACGTGCAGGCACAGCCTGGCAAGTCCTGGGTAAATATCACTGATTTTTGCTTTATTTTTAGATTAAAAAGTTGCTGCTAGCACACAGCCTCCTCTGCTTAGAGCTTGTTTTATTTCCACCAGATTTGCTCCCAGCATGGAAGCTCTCTGTGGAGCCAGCCTCGTCCTCTGGCAGGAGCATGGAATTGTTCAGGTTTCCAATGCTCAGATTTCACCCCCAAGTGAATGCTCAGGAGCCAGAGCAGTGACTGAGCACCAGGGCAGAGCCAGCTCTGGGGGGTGAAGGGCTTTGCACCGCGTTTGTCACATCAACAGAGCCAAGAGCTGCTCTTCTCCATCGATTTTGACCAGGGTTTGGATGTTGTAGCATTGTCTGGCTTTGATTGATGCTGCCTCCAGTCCCCCAAGGGCTTTGGTGAGGAACAAAATGTTTTGGAGAGAGAGAAAGCTGGAGCAGCCACAAGCACTCCTTCCTTCCAAAAGGAAATAAATCCAGGGCTCCTCCAGCCCATCCATCACTTCGGTCCCCTCAGAGTCTTGGGTAGAAAACTTCTGAGTTTTCCACTGTGCAACTCCCTGGTGAGACAGAAGGAGGTGGGAATGCACTTTAATTGAGATGGAAGCTCCCCATCCCTCCCGAGGGATTCTGCAGGAGCAAAATCCTTCTTTTCCTCCTCTGTGTCATCCTTCAGGGGCTGTGCTCAAGCTGTGTCCTAGAGAACGTGGTGTTCTCCCTGCTGACAGAGCTACCCCAGATTACCCCAAAATAAATTACATTATTTAAAATTAAATAATGCGTGATTTGGTTTTGCTGCCAAAATACGAAATGGAGGAAATACAAGAAAAATTACCAGCAATGCTGGATTTTAATTAGGATTTCCTTCTCCTTGGTGTTTTTGGAAGGCTCAGCAGAAGATAAGGAGAGGGAGTATGACATTTGAGGGATAAACGTGATGCTGTCCCAAACTGAGGCCTGTGGAAGTGAAATTCACTTCTCACAGAACTTTAAATTATTCCTGGTCAAACTGGAAATGGAAAACGTTTGGGTTATGTTTTGTAATTGCCAGATTAGACAGTACTTCTGTGTGGGATTAAAATTATTATTTTAGACTCAAAGCCAAGCAAAATGAGAGACAGACAGGGCAAGAGCAGAGAGTTTGCTAAACTGGCAAATTTCCTCAGGGATTTTTTTCTTTCAATATCCCCCTGGTGAGCTGTGCCTTCCACGTGGGGACCCTGCCCACACCCCCTCCCCACAAAGCTGTTGTCAGCTCCCCACCAGGTTTGCCCCCTGTTTTTATCCTAAAATATATTTAGCCAGCTCCCTGCATTCCTGTGGATGGGGTATTTTCTTTTATTAAAATGAATGTCTTGGCTCTGTGCGTGGATATTCTCCATTCCTGTGAAGAATGGGAGGCAGGAATGATTCATTAGAAAGGTTTTGCAAGAGTGATTGTCCAATGCCAACTTTTCCTTTAAAAAATTCTCTATAATTTTGGTTTTTTTTTCCTTAAAAAGGCTTGGGAAGGCAATTAACTTTTTATCTATTTATTATTGTCTCACCTTGGGATGGGAACTACAGGAACTTTGATAAATGGGTTCAAAAGTTTGCCCAGCTTTAAAACTGCCTTTATAAATCTCTGCTTTCTGCAGGTCTGAGGCCCTGGCACAGATTCCCAGATCTGCCCCTGGATGCCTGGCAGTGTCCAAGGCCAGGGCTTGGAGCAATCTGGGACAGTGGGAGGTGTCCCTGCCATGGCAAGGATGGCACTGGGTGATTTTTAAGGTCCCTTCCAACCCAAATCACTCCATGATTCTCCATTGCTTTGGACTGATACACAGATATTTATAAAATCCAGCAGCCAGGAGTCCTTTCATTGTTCTATTCACCTTTTTGGCTTTCGACAGCTCTGAAACCAATTAGATGTTTTTTCCTTTGTTCCCCCATTTGCTTTACTTTTCAGGATCTGCTGTGTGAAATGACAGAGCTGTGGTCAGGGTGGCTTTGCCCTGGGAGCAGCCACTTCTCCATGACAACAGAGAGTTCTTGTTTCCTGGAGCTATTTAAAGAAGTGCTGCTTGAAACCACCCTAGCCTGATGTTAATAAGCACAGCTTTCCTGGAATTAGCAGAACGAATCCACATGGACACACAGAATAACTCCCCATTAGCTGACAGATTCCGGTGTCTCCCTTTTTTTAATCTGTTTTGTGGAAGGAGATGGGGAGGCAAACCAGGGTGTGGCTCCTCCTTGCACCAGGCTTCCATCAAACCTCATGCAGGGAGCGATTTCTCACTGGGCACCAAACAATAAAATGACATTTCAGCAGCAGCTCCAGTGACCTCCAGCTCGCCCGTCACGGGCCATCAGTCCCTGAGCACCTGTCACATCCCGGCACTGCGTTAAAAAATGTCACAGTGTCAACACATTTACCATGTGCAACTTCTCTGCTCGTGCCTCCTCTTGCTTTATGTGCCCATCAGTCAAGCCCGGAGCAGTAAAACCCCAGCAAAGGCTTTGGAAGTGGAGCAGGGATGTTTGGGAGCTGAGTGCTCATTCCCTTTAAGTGCTTCCATCCAGCCCTGAAGAAGTAATCACTTTTCTGCAGCTAATAAAGAACGGATTAAGCTCCAGCTTTGAAGAACTCATCTCAAAAGGGCCCCGAAACCACTGTCTAAAAGCAATATTAGCAGTATTAGGAGCTGAAAAATTACACCAACAGATCTAGGTCAGTGCATTATAGGGAGAAACAATAGAACTGGTGTCAGGAATATTACCCAAAATCTGCCTCTGGTAGTCTGGGGGGATTTAAGTCATCAACTGTGCTTGCATTTGAAGAGTTTGGGGCATGGCTGTGTCAATTTGCACCCTCGTGTTTGGGATTTGGCTCATCAGGGGAGGTTCCACTCCAGGTTTTGCTTTAAAGGCTGAGCACTGTGGCTGAGAGCTCCCTGGGTGTTTAATGTCAATGTGTGTGGGCTGCTGAGAGTGAAAACCTGCACGGGTAGGCAGGGCAGGTTCAGATTGGATATTAGGGAAAATATCTTCTTGAAAAGGAACATTGAGCACTGGCCCAGCTCCACATGATGCCTTCTGGAGGCTGAGCTGGAGCAGAGAGCAGCCAGGCAGAAGGATAAGCAGGGATTTATTGAAAGGGATTTGATTAAAGGGATTTATTAAAAGGGATTTATTAAAGGGCCTCTCTGGGCACACCTGGGCAGTGCCCACACCCACGGGGAACCCAAAATGGTCCCAAAATGGGCTCCAAGGCACGAGGGCTCACACTTTGATAAGTTCTGGTCCTTTGCACACTGGAGTTCATTGTGCAATTACAGCTCCAGGGTATGCAGCTCCATCCCGGTTTTTAATTCTCACTTCACTGTGGGTTTCGTTCTTGGGCTTGGAAGTTGTCCTTGGTCCCAAGCTGGAGGAGGAATTGTTTTGTCTATCTACTTTGAGAAAGGAGCTTAGCAGCACTTAACATGAAACCTAAAACTACCCACAAAACCAGCACAGAATGTGAAAAATAAAAAAGCTAAAACTGTAAGGCATCACAGCTGCCCAGGGCACTGGTGCAGTCTCCACCCTGGAGGCTCTCAAAGCCACGAGGATGTGGCACCTGGGGATGTCCAGGTTGCCCTCGATGTTCTCAGAGCTCTTTTCCACCCTTTAATGACTCCATGCTAATTGTGCAAACCTCCGGTTTCCTTCGGGGCGGTTCTTTCTGGGTTTGTGCTGTTCAGGGAGCCACAGCACCACACTGTGACACCCAGCTCCCTGCAGCATTTGTCACATTTTAAAGCAGGGGCAATTCCCCAGCAGATGATGCTGATAAAAAAAACCTCCCTGAGAAGGGAAAACAATGAGCAGAAAGGATGGGCAGGTTTCCATAACCTCTGTATCCTGCTCAAAACACCCACAAAACCAAGGCCTGTATTTCTTTAAAGTTGTGTTTGGTTTTTTTTTTTTTTTTTTTTTGCATCTTTTTATTTAAAAAGAAGAGCTCTGGGAGGTGCTGACTGCTGTGACTGCATTATTTGCATTGATATTAAATGTATGTTAGAGACTAAAAGCTCATTGGTGTGTGCAGCAACATCCATCAACATCACCCTGAAGATTTGAAGCGAAGACACAAAATCATGGGTTTGATGTCTGGAGGTTTTATCAAGTCACTCCTAAGCCTCCTGCACTTCAGAGGAATATAAATAATTTTATTTTTGTTAATCTACATTGCAGCACTGAGGCCTGGGAAGGACCTGGTCACAAAGGGAGGTAATGCAGACAAGGTTTCAATCCTGAGCTAATATTTTATGTTGCATAAAATGAGGATTTTGCATTGTTTTAGCACATTAGTTGAAAGCACAATTTTAATAATGAGATAATGGAGGAAAACAAAGATGACTGCAGTGTCTGTGACAAAATTATAAAAAACATTCTTTTCTTTTGTGAACGCTGATGGATACCAGGAAACCACCTCTCTAGCAGCTGGGTAATTTGATTTTGTGTACTATTATAAAAGATAATTAAGCATCTGAGAGAGGAAAAAAGGAACAAAAAAAAAAAAATAACCAGAATAAAATGAGTTGTATAACTACAGGAAAGCTAGATTAAAAAAAAAAAAAAAAAGGCAATTATTCCCTGAAACATGAGAAGCTTCATTTCTGAAATTAAAGCAAAAGGAACTGCTGGTAACCACCCCAATACATCTCCATTTCTCAAAATAGTACAAGCACTTGCAGAGAGGAGCCAAGTCATTCATTACAGAGCACCCCCAGGAGAGAGATTTTCTCCAAGTGAACTTCACATCCCTCTTTTGCAGAGAAAAGCAACCCTGAAATGAAGACAAGTGCTTAGAAAGAGAACTCAAGTGGCCTTAAAAGTTTATACATTTATGGGCAGTGCAGGGATTTTGTGGGTCAGATTACATATTTACATACTTGGAAGTTTTAAAATGGGTTTAGATAAAAACTCTCTCTGTAGGAGTAGCTGGACTCCTACATTATTTTATTATTATAAATATATTTTATAGTTAAATAAATTAATTATATTTAAATAAATTATTATATTTAGTATTAAAATATTATTTTAAAATAATTGACTGCAATAATAAACTTATTAAAGTGTTCAGGTGAGTGGTGTTAAAGGGTGGAGAGGAATCAGGTTTGATTCACCACTAGAGACTGTTGCTTCTGCAAAATGACAGCACTTTATGCAAAAGCCTGGATATAATTCCTGGAAAAGCAGCCACACATACAGTAGTATTTTCACAATAAAATAGATTTCCCACAAGAGAAATTACGGTGTTGCAAAATTGGCAAGTCGGACACAGAAAAGAGCCCTCTCAAATTTGATTTTTTTTTTTTTTATCCTGCCATTACTTTTTGATAATAAGACAATAAATTGCTGTGTTCTGCTAATTTATGACCTGGCTTCTAAAGGTTTCACTTTGGTAAAGGATTAGCAGAGCTGGTGTGCAGCACTCAGCAAGGTAAAGAGACTTTGCTTTTAACAGTTTCCAAAGGGGGTTGATGCTCGCCATCCCCGCAGAGCTTTCCCTGGGAATGGTCATCCCAGGGAGCTGGAAATCCACCCTTGGCAGGAGAGATTAACGCTGGACCTCTGCTTGGCACAGCAGCTCAACGGACAGGAGGATTTGATCAGTCTGTGCACAATTCAGAGCTCACCTGGAAGCACTTCTTCAACACCAACCAGGGAATAATCCCAATTTCCTCACTGTTCTCCCCTGCGTTTTCCTCCTGCACGACGCTGCCCCTCGCTGATATTTTGTGCTCTTCCAGAAGCTCAGCTAATTGGGAGCTGGGCCCACAAGTTTTCCAGCATCATCCTCCCTCTCTGAGGCCTCAGGACCCCCCAGCATCCCCTGGGAGCAGCATCCCCCTCCGGCTGTGGCTGTGATCCTGCACACCACGGGCAGCGCCCCAAACCCGCAGCTTTTTGCTGTTGGCTCTTTATGCAGGGCAGTTCCTGAGGAAAATCACCTTGGTTCTCATCTTTAGGGTCGTGCCCTGGGTTTTTTTTTTTCTTCTTTTGTGGTTTGCTGAGAAGGGACTGGTGGATGAAGGATGGAAAGGATGAGAGGAGGTGGTCGGGGCAGTCCCTGGAAGGATGTTCTCCTTTAAAAGACAGGTTGATGTGTGAGAGGGGGAAATCAGGTGGCACCACCACAAACCTCACCAAAACTGTGTCTCCTCTTCAGCTTCTCTGCCCTGGGGCTTGTGAGATTTTTGGGGATGCATCTGCACCTGGCTGGAGTGGATTTGTGGGTTCCTGCCTCAGCAGGAATTAGGACACCCACGGAGGCTCAACAGACACAAACCAAACCCTCTCCTTCCTCCTCCAGCCACGGCACTGGGGGATGATGAACCACCTAAGGGAAATTCTCAAAATGGGTGTTTGAGCCTGGAAGTCACTGGCTGAAATAAAAGGGCAGATAAAGCCTGAAGCACCAGGATCCCTTTTCCACCTTGGTTGCCCATCAGGAGCTGTGGGAAAATCTCGGGATGGTTTCAGCAGGAAAAAGTGGTGGAAACCACACTTGTGCTCTCTGCTGATTGCTGAAATATCTTCATTAAATGAGGCACACCACTGCAGGGACTTCTGAAAAACGAGGCAAAACTCACCAGCAGGTTTTTGAGGGGTTTCCACTTCCATTCCTGTTGATTTGGAGGGGTTTGTGCATTTTTAGTTGTGGGAGGAAACATTGTTAACTCTTATTTCTTATTTCTATCCTCAATAATTTAATCTTACTTGGAATTTGGGCTCTGATTGTGGATGTTAAGGACTCTTCACCTCATTTAAACAAGTTAAAACCATCACATAATCCATTTTTATACTGGAATTACTAAGGTTGCTAATTAAGCTGTAGTAGGCACAGTGGTTTTCAGCTGAAGGTTGGACTTGATGGTCTTGGAGGTCTTTTCCAACCTTAATGCATCCATGGTTCTTTAATTATGGTTCTAGAAATCAGGCTGTTTTCTGTACTCTACTAAAACAATTTTTTTTTTTTTTTCCTTCTAACCCACAGTCCTTACCCCAAGAGAAATATTTGGGCCTGGCTGCAAATAAAGCTGCTCCCCACCCTTTATGGCCTGGCTTGGTTTTGGTTGCTCTGCAGAAATCAAGTCAGATGAGGAAAGCTCTAACAAAGCCACAAAAATATGTGGAGCTCCCTCTTCCCATCAATTTCCAGGAAGACCTGGATGCCTTAAATGCTTTTGTGCCTTTGAAAACAGCTCCCAAACAACTTTTAATTGAAGCAGAAATTCAGACGTTATAAACCCATCCGTCGTGTTCAGAGGAAATAAAAGAACTTTCAACACCAAGAAAACAGCAGAAAATATTTTTTTATTTTTCTGTCCTATTCCTGTGACCTTTGCTATCAGCAGAGACTTTAAAACAGGGCAGAAAAATGAAACTCAGGCCCAGCGTGGCCGATATTCAAAACAACAACATAAGAGAGGTTTTTTCCTTCCTTTTCTTTTTTTCTTGGCTTCATGCTTGGGCAATTTTTTTTTTTTTTTTTTTTTTTTTTGGAGTTGACATTGTGAGATCAGTGTGGCTGGTAGTGAATGATGTATGAAAGGGAACAGTCCCTGCCCATGGCACTAATAAACAGCCACTGCAGGCAGATGAAGTTTTTGTCAGTGGCCTCTGTGCTCAGCCTCACCGTGAAGTTGGAGCAGAGAAAGAAAGGTCTGGGGTGAGAATCCCATAAAAAAAAAAGAGGGAAAAGTATTTGTTGTTTGTTTGTTCTTACCATCTCTCTGAAGAACCCCCTTTTTCTGTGAGTAAATCTGGTGGAGTTTGATTTTTTTTTTATTATTTTTTTTTATTAAAAATTCCTTGTGTCATACCCATGGAAAAATTCCTGATGGTGTTCTGGAAAGCACAGGAAAATTACAGCTGTGGTGTAATTATAAAATGCATTTTGTCATGCAGTGAGAAGGGAATAAAACAACAACTTCAGCTTTAACTGAATATTTAATTTTTTTTTTCAAATATTTAGTTGAGCAACAGCCTGATAGGCCAAATATTTATAATTAAATACACTGACTTTACATTTGCATTTTTTACTCCAGGGCTTCCCCATGCTCACAGGGGACAATTCCTTCCCAATATCCCATCTAATATCCAATCATTTCTGACATGGGTGTGACCTTCAGTCACCTTAAAAACATCTGATCAACCCCACAGGTGTTCATATGTTCCTAGACAAAGCAGGATTTCAGCTTAGAGGTGAAACATTTTATTGGGATCCAAAGATCTCTGGATCCACCCACAATCCCCAGAAAGAAAGAAAGGAAAAGGAAAAGGAAAACCAAAAGGGAAAGGGAAAGGAAAAGGAAAAGGAAAAGGAAAAGGAAAAGGAAAAGGAAAAGGAAAAGGAAAAAAAAGGTTTGGGAAGGTTTGGGAAGGTTTGGGAAGGTTTGGGAAGGTTTGGGAAGGGAAGGGAAGGGAAGGGAAGGGAAGGGAAGGGAAGGGAAGGGAAGGGAAGGGAAGGTTTGGGAAGGGAAGGTTTGGGAAGGGAAGGTTTGGGAAGGGAAGGGAAGGGAAGGTTTGGGAAGGAAGGAAAGGAAAGGAAAGGAAAGGAAAGGAAAGGAAAGGAAAGGAAAGGAAAGGAAAGGAAAGGAAAGGAAAGGAAAGGAAAGGAAAGGAAAGGAAAGGAAAGGAAAGGAAAGGAAAGGAAAGGAAAGGAAAGGAAAGGAAAGGAAAGGAAAGGAAAGGAAAGGAAAGGAAAGGAAAGGAAAGGAAAGGAAAGGAAAGGAGAAGATATTTCATATGAGGGTATAAAAAACTGTTTTAAGCCATGCCCAGCCTTTTGGACCAAATTAAGTGAATTAAAAACAATAAATCACTTGAAGCCCAGCATGAATTAATTGCACTTTGGGTTCAGCAGCTGCAAATAACCCCAGAGTCACTCCTGGGTCATGGTAAATGATGTATCCCTCAGCAGAAACCTTGGATTACTGCTTTTCCAGGCACTGAAGGGTCTTTCTGGAATTATTTTGCAGCTGTGCACGTGCCATGTGCCCCTTGTGGACTTCTGTTACCCACAGCTCCTCCTAATGCAATTGTCCATTACTTAAATGGGTTTTTTTCTTGTCCAGCTCAATAGAACTGGAAGGGTAAGGTCACCTCCAGCTCTGTCCTTACAATTCTTCCCAGTGCACAATTGAACATTTCGTTAAAAAAATTGACATTTGGGGAAGGAGCAGCATTCATTTCCCTCTCCAAACAGATGCAATGTGAATTTATTTGGTTCTCAAGACTGCTCTTATCAATGCCTAATTCATTTCTCCACCATGTGGGAAGATAAAGAGGAGCTTTTCATTCTCAAGGTTCCAACTCTGCTAATTCGTTCCAGCTTCCTGGCTTGAAGCAGGTCGTGTCTGCACGTCCAGGGATTGATCACAATTTGTTAGAACAAGATATAATTCCCCACTCAGCCCTTGCTGCTGATTTATAAATGGGTTTTATGGGCCCATCTGATCTGTGCCTGCTGTTCTTGCATTTCAAGAGGCTTTAATACATTTATTTTGACGGCAACTTTTTGTTTAATAATAATATGTCAGTCTTACACCCTGGCTTGCATAAATAATTCCTTCCAGCAGCATGTTGCTCGCACATGAAAGTGTTCTTCAAATTATTCTTTAGTAAATGTCTCAAGAAATTCTTTTGGTTCCACACTGAGAGCTTGTCATGGGTGTGCTTTAAATTTGAATTGGCTGCTGGGTGGGGAAGTCATTTCTGGTGCTCATTTTGGGGCTGCTCACCTCGGATTCTGGGCATGTTTGGGTCATGGAGCATTTCTAAAAAATAAAACAGTGATTTCTCTTTCACCTGTTATCCAAGCCAGTTGATCAATGGGTGTTGCCCACCTTTATTTAGGGAGCACAGAGAACTGTAGGTTGTTTGGAAAACCTCATTATTTACGACTCCTGAGCCAACATTTTGACTAGAAATGGAAAAATAATCCCATGAAATGTAACAAGACTTGGCATCTGTAGAAGAAACGTCTCAGAAAATTCTGATTTCAGCTCTTCTGGTTTTTAAGTGCAGTTAAGAGCTATTAGTTCCAATATTTAATCACATGATTGTTATAATTTAAATCAGCTCTCATCAACCTCCAGCTTGTACTACAAGGCCACCTGAAGAGACTGGGGGAAGTTTGCCCTGTTTATGACCACGTGTGTAGAGAAGTTCAGAAGAAGCTGCTGAGGGTGAATTCTTATCAAAATGAAGGTCTGGGCTGTAGTTGTTACCTTGGAAAAAAAAAGGAGGAAATTTTTTATTTAAAAATTTGTAAGGTATTATGAGATGCTCTTTCTTAAACCCACAAATATTTCCAATTTTGAGGCAGATTTTTGCTGAGTGGAGCTGAGTGAGGCCCTCCTGGAGCTGCCCCAGGGTCTGTCATGACCTCCTCTCCTTCCTCCTGGGATGAATCCTCCAGGATTCAGCTGCTGGGCCCCAATCTCCCCTGGAAAAAAAACCTAATTTTGCTTCCACTTTTACCCTGCTACTTTCCAAGCTGAAGCTTTAGGTAGGTCAGACTCAAGAACTTGGTCTGTATTTATAATTCTGAGATTTTTTCTGTTTTTCAGGATCCAGCCAATGCCTCTGCAGCTGTTTTGCAGTTCATGCTCCCCAGTTTTTCCTCCCAGCTGTGGAAAGGAGAAAGATTTCTAAGGAACCAAAGACTTCAGTGAATCTCCTTAACGTCAGGGAGGGGACACTTGAAATCCTTCAGGTTTATTTGTCCTTGCTGAAACTGATGCAATTTTAGGATTTCTTGCTGTTTATATTCTTTAGAATGGCTTAAAAAATTAAAAACAGGTAGGGGGAAGGAGCAGCACATCCTTCCATCCTACCCAAAGGACAGGAATTTTTTGTGCACTGAATTTTGCTGGTTTTGTGCACTGATCTCTCAGAGCACACGTTCAGGGAGCAGCTCTCCACGTCAGTGCCCCTCTGAGTCACAGATGTGAATCCAGGGTGGAATGACATTCCCAAAAACAGCAGCAGCATCTCTGCACCTAGCAGGAATTTGGGTTTTATGGCAGTGATCTCTCCAGGCTTCCCATCCAAACCAGTGTCCCTGTGCATAAAACCTGTTGAAAAATGTTGTTTTGTTCACTGGATTCTTGTCTTTACTGTTTGCAGGCTTTATTATTTATAGTTTGGGGGAAATATCAGTTAAAAAAAATTAAAGTGCTCTGGTTACAGAGTATATAGCTTGTGTTTTCTAAATAAACACAGAAATCCTGCAGTAGCACAGCTGTGTAGGAACTTTTCTCTCTCAAAATGGCCTTTAATTTGATAACAATGAAATAATAATAACAATAATAAATCTCACTGCCATCACTCACACTTAAATCACTGTGAATATTTTATTAAAAGGAAAGATCGCAACAAAGTAATTTTAAGGCAGCAGAATTGAAGTCAGTTCTTGTGGGAATGGACTACTGTTCTTTCCTTCAGTCTATGATTAATTTTTAAATAAATGAAACTACACAGGCATGAGACCTTAGAGGCTTCTGATTTTCTCCTCTCTGAAATGCTCCGATTAAACAGCGCGACCGAAGGATTCCAAAAACCCAAATTTGCAGAGCACTGTAAATATTGCAGTTTGTTCCACGCTGGAAACTTCTGCTGTGATGGGCCCAGGCTGTGATGAATATTTCATTCCACGTGGTTTTGGGGGTGGTGCCAGCTCCTAAATCCGAGGGGCTGGGATCCAGCAGATCTGTCCCAGGACCCTGAGGAGAATCCCAGGAGCAGTCAGGCTGGAAAAGCCCTCTGAGGTGAGCCCAGCCCTGCCCCACAGCCACACGTGGAACTTTTAAGTCTGATCTAATAATAAAAATAATAATAATGAATCTGATATAATAATAATAATAATAAATCTCGCTGCCGTCAGCCACACTTTAATCACTGTCAGTATTTTCATTTGGGTTTCTATCATCAGCTGAGTGAGAGTTTCCTTGAGAGTTTGATTCATCCTTTCAACCCTGAACTCTGTGGGTGCCATGGAGGGTGCAATTCCCATTTTATACCTAAAGCTTGGACTGCTTGCTGCAGTGTTTCTGAGGTGAAATGTGTCCTTTAATCTGAGTCGATGAGATTTGCTATTCCATGGTGGGGAATGATGAGCTCTAAAAGAGTTTTGCTCCACCTCTAGCCAATGGGTTAAATGATCCTCTATTACCAGTAAGAATTTCCACCCTTTCACCTGAGGGAGTTCAGTGCAGTCAGCTTTCAGGCCTGATGGTTTGGTTTTCCTGATGTTTTGGTTTCCTGATGTTTTGGTTCCCTGATGTTTTGGTTTTTTGATGTCCTTTCCCAGAAAATTGTGCTAAACACGATGGAATGTTTTTGTGATAATATCTATGTTATTCAACCCTTCTGACAGGAGGGATTTTTCTTGCTGTCCCTCTGGTTTGACCAATGTGAGTGAAGTGGTTTGCCTTTCTCTCACCAATCACATTGCTCTGTGGAAAATTGTATATAAAGGAGAATTATCCCTAATAAAGGAGTAAATTTTTTCTCAGCCTTCTGAGCACAGACTCCATGTTGTGTGTTATCTGAAGCAGTGACAGTGCAGGGAAATCTTCTTGACTTGAAAAGGTCGTGGGGCTAATTCTCACCCTCCTTGGTGAGCTTTCCTCACGACCTCTCTGTTTCCTTTCTGGCATATTGCACTTTTTTCAGTATTTTGTTTGGCTCTTCCATAAATTCCTGTGCACCCCCAGTTTCTCAGGAACTGGTCACACAGTGCTTGTGTACCCCAGGGAGTTTTGCTGTGTTATGCTTTCTAATATTCTCTTTGCTAATGGTTTGTTTAATAGCTGCTTCCCATCAGAAAACACCCATTTCCCTTCATTGCTCCTTTTTGCTCCTATTTTAAGAAGATTTTTATCTTCGGTTTTACTGAATACTGGTACAACCCAAATTTCTCTAGCAGGAATCAGTATCATTATGACTTTTTCTTCTTTGGATTCAGCTGCATTCTTAGCTCCTAAATTTCTCTCCAGGGATGGGGGCTCCACCCCTGGCCTGTCCCAGGGCTCCCTTTTGGTGAGCAGATTATTCCAAATAATAATTCTGAGCACTGTAAATTAGAAACACAGTCCATAATCCTCAGCCCAGCAGCTGTTTACTCCATCTGATGAGAATCTCTGGTGCTTTGGCTGCAATGGAATATTTTAAAAATACCTTAAGTGGCTCAGGTAATTGTGTCAAATCCTGTTTGATTAATGCACTTTGTCTCCTCGTTGCTCCACTTGCAGCTTTGGACCATTCCCCCCCAAAAAAAAAGTCTCAATTAAAACTAATTTTAGTGTGGATGTGATATCTCCTGACAGTGGGTCCCTCACAGCCTCTTAAAGCTTAATTTACCTTCCTGTCTTAGAACACTTCTAAAATCTAAACCCCCAATGTTTTCTCACAGAAGACTTTTTTTTTCCCTTTTCCTTTTATTCCCCCCCAGGAAAAAAAAAAGAAAAAAAAAATTAGTCCATGACTAATTCAGTCATGTTTGGTTTAAAATTCTGGAGCAAAAAGGTAAAGCCAAAGGCAGCAAAGCTTATTTTATTTATTTATTTTATTTATTTATTTATTTATTGCCATTACCAACCCTCTGTGATATTTTTCATCCTTCTGCATCCCTGCATGAAATCAGGAAAATGGCACAGGCCTGATCTGCTCGCTGAGCCCAAGTGGTGCAGGGCTCCTGGACACCAGATGAAAGGGGTGTGATAGAGCTGATCTACTTTAGCAGATTTTTCTGTGGATTATGGACCATAAATCTGTTCTGTGGGGGGTTTGGTTCTGCTCAATGTGCTTTGCATCCAGGCTGTGTTGTTCCACCTATCACAGATGGGATCAGATTTGTTCAGCCTAATGTGGCTCGTAGCCATTTGGTGATCTATTAAGTCTAGATTTTTAATTTTTATTTTTTTTTTTTTAATAGAATTTGCCTTTTTTACGGAATTAATTAGATCAGACAACGTCTGCTGAATGATGTGGTGGTTTTGTGTGACTGTGATAAGAATGGAGTTGGCTCAATATTAAGAAAATTTAAATATCTGCCCCTCAGGCAGTGGAAACAATAAAAACTTCTAAGGGCTCCCTGCATGGATTCCGTGCTTTAGACATCTGCTCTGATAGCAGAAAAGCCTGGATAAGTGATTAATGCTGTGTCAAGGATTTGCAAAGTTTTTTGATGACAATGAACCCACAGATCTTTTTTGCTGGAAAGAGTAGAACAATCTGGAAAGAGTAGAACAACCTGGGAGGAAAAAAAAACCAATTCTCCTGACCACCAACCTCAAAACCCCAAACTGTGCTGCCTGAGAAGTTGCTAACAAAAAATTGTTAATGTTGTCATCCCAGGAGCTTTGAAATGGCATGAAATACGTGCTGGCACCTCAGTTCCTCACAGGCTGTGAGTTCAGAGCTCCTGGTGTCCTGGTGGTTTCTGGATTTCTCATTTTGATAGGTACAGAGAGTTTCAGATAAACCCCACCATCTCTGCATTATTCCCAGATTATTGATAAATGGGCAGACCTGCATTGAGGATGGGAGTTCAGGAAGTTTTGGACAATGCCCTCAGGCACGGGGTGGGATTCTTGGGATTGTCCTGTGCCAGGAGTTGGACAGAGATGATCCTGGTGGTTCCCTCCCAGTTCAGGATATCCCATCATTCATGATTTTTATCACAAAGGCAGCTCAGCAGTAAGTTCTCCACCCACAGGCTGCTGGATTCAGACATTCCTTAACAAACAATAAATAAAGGAACAGGAAAAAGGGAATTAGGAAAGGGGGTTGAGATGGGAAGCAGTGGCCCCAAACTGGAGATCCACCTGCGTGTGTTTGGGGTTGTACAGCAGCTCTGGGGGGTGCAGGATTGGCTCCCACCACCCCACCAACGCCCAAACCACGCCATACAACTGCAGAAAAACACCACAAAAACTGAAGGGGCTGTTTTCAGAATTGCCTTTATTGCAGAAAAAAGCATACAATGTCCTTGAAGAGGCATTCAGCTGGAGAGAAGGCAGCACACGTTGGTACAGGGGGTGATATTAAAGATATTAAAGATTTTGGCATTCCTGGGAATCCCACATCACTTTCTGTTTCTGAAATTTCTCCTTCTCCACAGCTGCACCAATTTTATAAATCAAGACCATCGCTAAAGAAGACATTTGTTTGTTTAAGCTTTTCTGTTTGTGCTTTCTTCTCCTCTTCATCTTTTGTCGACTTTTTTTTTTTTTATTGCTCATTTATTGTTCAGTTATTATTAATTGAATTAATTGACAATCAGTTAATGGGTAGTAATCATTGAACAGAAACATTCCATAAAAAAAAAAAAAAAAACAAAAAACAAATGAAGCAAAAAACCCCCAAATATTTCTGCAGAATAAAAAGAAAGTCAGGCAAAGGTAACATCAAAACAAAGCTCCCTCAGAAGAAATGTATTCATGGGAAGCTTTTAAATTGAATTTCCTGTAGCCTCTTCCAATAACAGCTTCTAAATTTGTTGGACAAGGGCTGTGAAGTCTCTTGGTTCTGTTACTTTCTACAAAATAAGGGAATTTATTTGAACCTCTGGGCCTTGCAGATCTGGTCAAACAATGCCAAAAGTGAGAGCCAAGGGAACCCAGTTTCATGGAGATTGCTCCTGAAAGGGACAAGAAATTTCCTCCTGGAATCATTCCCTGGAGAAACCTCCCAAAAACCGAGCCAGCAGAACGGAGAGATTTTGTACAAACCATTAATGAGCACAAAGAAACGCCACAAAATGTTCATTGATTTAATTCCAGGTGTGGGGAAACATCTGTATGTCTTTGCTGGAGCTGGGGAAGCACCGTGAGGCATTAGAAATAATCCCAGAGTTGCTACATTTGTTATTTCATTCCAGTTCTGGGTTTGTTCTTTGAATAAAGCACATTCAAAAACCGCAGCAGCTGCCAGCTTTCAGCAGAATTTCTGAAGGATTAAGTCTTATTCTGCTCAGGTTTGAAATAAAACAGGTAAAAGAGTTTCTGAACTCCTGGTAAATCCCTTCCTAATTAAAAAGAGGGGACTTTGTTTCAAGCCTAATTGGAAGGATTTCTTTAGGATGATACTGCTGTAGTTCGCTGCTCACCTTTATTATAATTAATAATGTAATTACAATCAAAAGGGATCGGAGGAGGAATGCTGATAAGAAATGGGGATTTTGATAGCATTGGGTCTCACTGAAAACTTGCTGGCTTATGAAAAAAATTGAGGACTTCTGGCCCTCCCTTTTGACATTGTTTGACCAGACATGCAAGGCTCAGAGGTTCAAAAAACTTCCCTTATTTTATAAAATGTAACAGAACCAAGAGACTTCACAGCCCATGTCCAACAAATTTAGAAGCTGTTATTGGAAGAAGCTACAGGAAATTCAATTTACAAGGTTCCCATGAATACATTTCTTCTAAGGGAGCTTTGTTCTGATGCTGCCATTGCCCGACTTGCTTTTTGCTCTGCAGAAATATTTGTTTGGGGTGGGTTTTTTTGCTTTTTTGGTGTTGGTTTTTTTTTTATGGAAGATTTCTGTTCAATGATTACTCTGAGCCTTTGAGTCCAAAGGACACAAATTGCCAGGGCTGTGGAAATGGTGATGGATGGACGAGGCAAGGAGCTCCAGCCTCTGCCTGGGCTCCAGATAAAGCTGAACTCCTGACACGGGAATTGTTTCCTGTGGAGTCAGGATGGCTCCAGGTTGTCAGGAGGAACAATTGGGGTTTTTTTCCCTGATTTTTACGGCTCTTTTCCATGCCCGTGTTTGAATGGAGCTGGTGGATTTCATGGGATTAAAATCAAGTCTTGCTCAAGAAGTGGATTCAGCAGGAGAGAGGATGTAGTGAGGAGTCACAATATAAAGTATAAAATAATATAAAATATGAATGTATAAAGCATATGAAGTATAAAACAGTATAAAATTATATAAAATATAAAATATAGAAATATATAAAAATAAAGATATAACAGAATTTTTAGGTTGGAAGAGACCTTCAAGATCATCATTTTATATAAAATATAGTATCATCTAAAATAGAGAAATATAAAAAAGAAAATAATAGAAAATATTGAAATATAAATTATAAGGTAATCTAAAATGCAAAATATAGAAAATATTATATATATATATATATAAAAATACGAAATGCCAAATGTAAAATGTATAAAATAAATAATATATACAATATAAAATATGCAATATGAAATACAATATAAAATATTAAATGTAAAATATACAATATAATATATTAAATATTATATATAAGACATAAAACATAAAATATACAATATAAAATATAAAATATACAAAATATAAAATATAAAATGTAACATATAAAATATAAAATATATAATATATAATATAAAATATGAAATATATAATATAAAATATAAAATATAATATATAATATATAAAATATAAAACATAAAATATAAAATATAAAATATAAAATATAAAATATACAATATACAATATAAAATATAAAATATCAGATACAAGTGCATGACCAGGGAAGTCAGCAGTGATGGAGAGCTGCTCCTGCAGATAAAAGAACTGGGTCAGGGGAGAGTGAGCTGGCAAAGCCAACGTCCTGAGCCCCTTTATCAGGAGAAAAGAGCTGGACTGGCTGTCAGAAAGGGAGAAAAAGAGATTAGAAAATCCAAGGGCACGGCCCCTGCTGCTCCTCCCTGTCAGGGTTCAGCTGGGCTTCCTCCTGAATTTTTTATTGGCACTGCCTTGGCCATGTGAAGCAGCTGTAAAACCCAGCTGATACTGAACTGGGGGGAATTTCCCCTAAAACATCCTCATTCCCAAATACAATTCTTTCAGAATAATTGGGGATGTCAACCAGGTCTGAAATAGTTGAACCCACAAACTTCCCGTCTTTTCCGGCCCTGGAAATTCCATCGGAGCTTAAAGTTTGCAAAAGTCCTGATGTTCTGAATCTCTAAAATAAAATTGGGGAAAAAAAATCCTTGTATTATGCAGCACCTCTGACTTAATTAGAGTACAATAATGAACTTCTGGGAAAGGCCTACAAATTTGGTTTAGCCACTTTTATTTTTTTTTTGCCTTCCCCATACGGGAAACAAATTCCATTTTACATTTGCAAAAGGTTCTTTGAGGATCCCCACCAACTCAAAAATCCAGGTGCTTTTTCCACTATCTAGGTTGTACTACTTTTAATCCATTCTCCTCCTGCAGGTGAACGACTGTGACAGATTTGAAACTAAAAATAGTTGCACAGTGCCTGGAATAATACAGAAATAATGCCCTGGATCTCTCTGGCCATGGCCAGAGCCTCCAATCTGTAATTGTGGGGGAAGAGCCTTCAAAGGCATCCAGCAGATTTGAAACTCCCTGGGCATCTTGGTTTGAAGGACAGGGACCTGCTGAGGAAGGCAGGATGGAGATGGGATGGAGAATGGAACCCCCCTCCCTCTGAAATTTTGTATATTTGAAATTAAGGGGTGTTGGGGAAGATGAAACAACCTTATAAATATGATAATAATAATAATAATAATATAAATATGATTGCCTGGCAAGAGATTTTGAGAAATCTAGTGGAAACTAGAGGTGAGACTGAAATGAAAGCAAAAAAATAAAAAAAAATACACCTTGCAATCTCTCTCCTGCACCCAGATGGCAGCAGGCTGCTCTTTATCGCAGCAGTGCTTTGGAGAGGATGCTCAACATCCCCACTTACGTTATTCTGATTATTTAATCCACTTTAAACAAAAACAAACACCACCCCCAGCCTAATAACTGTAAGGCAGATTCCTGACCTCGGAAAAGCTGGGTTAAATTCTCTAAATTCTCCCACCAGAAAAAAATCTATACAGAGGTGGAATAAACAGCTTTGGATGTCCAATTTCTCTCTTTTTTTCTTTTTTAATTTTTTTTTTTTTTAAAGGAGGAGGAAGGATCTGAATGTTTAGTGCTGTAATACATCCTTGAGGGATTTAGGTCCAATTATCTGCTTTTTGCTGGATTTCTTCTATCTCCTCGAGTAATTTAGCACATATCCACCCTTAGCCCAGGTCTGTTTAGTTGTGGAGACCTTGATTTAATGAGTGCTGAGTTGCCCAGGCAAGGACAAAAGTATTGTTGAGGCTTAACAGTGCTGAGCATGAACTAAATACTGCCCTGGTCAGTGGGATCCTGGCTTTTGGGAAGGGGTTGAAGGAGCTGCTCGTGGAAATCTGAAGTTCTGGGTGTTAATTTTGGAATTTAATAGCTGGGGAGGAAAAAGATGTGCAAAATAAGGGAAAAAAGCAAATAAAGAACAACAAAAACATAAAAAAACCAAGCTGGTTTTGGCAAATTTTTAAAGGTCCCTCCCAACCCAAACCAGTCTGTGACTCTGTGATTATACTGTGATACAATAATTTCTACTTTGCATTCCTACTTTATGTGTTTCTCCCATTCTTATCTACCTTTTGTCCCACTTGTACAATTTTTCTAAGATTTAAAAGTAGGAGATGGACGAGGGGAATGAGAGGTTAATTTGTCCTGTAGTGTCTGAACTTTTGCAAGGGGAAATTGTCTTTATAGGATGGAGCCAGTGCCTGGTGCAGACAGGGAGAGCTGGAAGGAGCAAGGATGGGCAGCTCTTATTCCTTCAGCTGGGAGAAGATCATCTTGGGGGGAAAAGCCACTCCATCATGCAGTGAATTATCTCAGCTGCTGAAGGTTTCAGAGTTTCAAGGCCACTCTCAGCAAGCTGTGGCATTTGGGGAGCAGCAGGGAGATGATCCATCACTGGTGACAAATCCAAGATTTCCTGTTAGGATGTGCAGGGGTGCATGGCAGACATCTGTCCCCCTGCCACGGCTGCAGCCACCTCTGGCGTCCTCTGGTGCCTTCTGGAGGCTGAGCTGGAGCAGAGAGCAGCCAGAGCAAAAGGAGACAGCAGGGGTTGATTAAAAGGGGTTGATTAAAAGGGATTGATTAAAGGGATTGATTAAAGGGATTCAGTGGGTACCCCTGGACAGCAGAAGGGTCCAGCCAGATTGTCACCCTGAGTTTCAAAGCCTTCTGAGTGTTTTCCTGTTCGTAGTCTGTAAGATCAACAAGGACTGGTGATTTCATTCCTCTGCCAGAGATGCCACATGAGGGACTCCTCGTTTGACCAGTGGGGTGGGAGAGGTGGTAACCTCATTGTCCAATCCCTCATCAGTGTCCTGGAAATTATATAAGCTGAGGTCAACAATAAACCTTCCTTGTTTCATGTCCTGAACCTGTGGGGTGTGTGTGCTGTGTGTTCTTTCCGTGTCCCACAGCAACATCAGATCACACCCAGGGTCACAAAAATGGACAGCTGACCACGAGGACTCCCACTTTGATAAGTTCTGGTCCATCAGCATATTAGAATCGAATTTTCAACCATAGCTTCAGGTTATTTTCTTATTTTCTTTTCTCACTTCATGTTGTTTTCATTCTAGGGTCTGGAAGTTGTCCTTGGTATCAAACTAGAGAAGGAATTGTTTTATCTGCTTTGAGAAGAGAGCTCAGCAGCTCTTAATATGAAACCTGAAACTACCCACCAAAACAGCCCAGAGTCTGAAAAATATAAAAACTGAACTTTTAAGGCATCACTGGGAGGAGTCATCTGAGCAGAGTCACCTGGGCTCTGGTCACCTCAGGGCACGGGATGATGTCATTATTGTTGGGGGTGAAATATTTGTTGCTTTGGGGATCATGAGAATCAATATTCAGAGTTTCCAGAGTGCCTGTAGATGAGATCCTGTCTGTACAATATAAGTACAGTTATTGTAATAATTGTGTTGCTTAAACAGATATGGAGCTATATAATCATAAATAAATGGTATTAATATGGTGATATTTATATACCATATATACATGCATACAATATAATATACCATAATAAAAGGGTATAAATATGGTGATATTTATATCCTATATATACATCTATACAATGTAATATACCATAATAAAATGGTATAAATATGGTGATATTTATATACCATATATACAATATAATATGCCATAATAAAATGGTATAAATATGGTGATATTATATACTATATATACATATATACATATAATGTACCATAATAAAGTGGTATAAATATGGTGATATTTATATACTATATACACAATATAATATACCATAATAAAGTGGTATAAATATGGTGATATTTATACCCCATATACCATATATACAATATACCATAATAAAATGGTATAAATATGGTGATGTTTATATCCCATATATACATATATACAATATAATGTACCATAATAAAATGGTATAAATATGGTGATGTTTATATCCCATATATATATATATATACAATGTAATATACCATAATAAAAGAGTATAAATATGGTGATATTTATATCCCATATATACATCTATGCAATGTAATATACCATAATAAAATGGTATAAATGTGTGCATTCTGGACAGATGGACAGAGCTAGATTTGGGGAGCTGTACCCTGAGTTCCTGAGTGCCCTCAATAAATCACCTGCACATAATCCACCTGGGATTGTGTTTGTGAATGTTCACAGGGGGAATTACCAAGTTCTGGAGTCCAGTTTTCAGTGCTGACCCCTGCTTTACACTGGAGCAGTCTTGAATAAACTTGGTCCAGCTTCTGATGCTCCTCAGAGTGCCTGAAGATCTCAGCCCAAATTCCCCCACTGATTAATATTGTTTTTAAATAATTTTTTAAATAATTTTTTTAAATTAAATTGTTTTAAAATAATTTTTCTGGTGCTTGGCTTCTGTTTATCCAAGAATTCAGTGAACTGTTGATGTCCTCTTTTCTTTTGTAAAGACAAACTTTGTGCAGCTTTCTCTAATTCATGGAATTATTCCATTTGTCTCCCAGGCTTAAGGGGTCACCCTGAGCATTTCAGACCAGAACCAGGTGAGTGAGGTTATTGATTTCCACTCATCAACTCTCCAGGTTACAGAGGCCAAAAACAACACTGCAAATTAGAATATTTTATCTCCAACACTTATCCAGACTCAAATGAACTGAAATATTTCACTCAGGTAACCTGTGAGCTGATGATTTCACAGTAAATGCAGTGCCCTGTTGCAAAAATGTAATTAAATCAAAGGAAGTTCTTGTTTTCATTCCCACATTTTTCAGTAGTAATGACAATAAATACATTAATTTGTTATCATCCTAATTCACTGAACTGTCACATCCTTTTATTAGGTCAAATCAAAGATGTTGCACTGAAAAAAAAAAACCCCACATCTATCCAAATTTGACATTTCAGCTTTGTTGATCTTCTGAGAAATATTTATTTGATAAACATTGATGAACGTCCTGTCTATTTCAATCACCACTCTCAGCTGTCTTGGACAAATATTTCAACGACTGCTGTGGCTGAAATGCAGATTAAAAACCCCAATAATCCCTCTGAGGGTGTTCATAACCCAATTTCTCAGGGCTTGGAACCTTCCCATTGAGCTTTTTTCAGTCCCATAACAGAAATCACTCAAAGCTGAAGGTCTGGATCAGATAAGTTCTACTTGTGTTTTATTATATAAATTGCAAGAGAGGTTTTTTTTGGAATATTTTCATTTTAGACATTAGGGCTAATTTCTCTCGGAGCCCACTTTATAAAATGATGTTAGAAATAGTTGTAACAACAGAATATTTGATACTGAGAGTTGCCTGGAGGCTTGGAAATGATTCAGTGGAGGGAGGCAGTTTCCCAAAAGAAAAGAAGTTTCTTTTTCCTTTTTTTTTTCTTTTTTTTTCTTTTTTTTTTTTTTTCCAGCAGAATATAAAGGTCAGCCCGTTTCAGAAATATTTTAGTTATTAGTGGAGATGCTTAAAAGCTTGGAGGAAAAATGTGAATGTGTCATTCCCAGTTTAGAGCTGCCCTCCAGCTCATTGGATTTGAAGATGGTCTCGCTTTCATGGTATTGTACAGAAGATTTGAAGATAGAAATGTCACAACCAAAGGAATTCATTATCCCTGTCCTTAAATTTGGGTGGAATTCCATGAATTTTCGCATCCTGAGCAGGGATTATTCGAGCACTGCTTCATCTAAAAGCAGAAGCAGCAAACACCAGACCAGACACAGCCTGTGGGAAAACCAGTTTATACCCCAGTTTAGAACCAGATTTTACAACTCCTGCTGCTCTGTTGTGATGTCTGAAGTCGTTGTTTCCCCAGAATTTGTAAGAAATTCAGCAGAGCACTAATTCCAGGAGCCTGAACCTGCTTTTTTCAGCTTTTTTCAGCTTTTTTTCAGCTTTTTTCAGTTTTTTCAGCTTTTTTCCAGCTTTTTTCCCACACCTGCTGCTCCATAACTCCTTTTTCTCTGGAGACTTTGGCAGTGATGCTGTTCTGGAGGTTGAATTAAAAGCTCTTCAGGGAATGCAGACAATTTATCTGGGAGTCAAAGGAGAAGATGAGAGGGTTTCCTCTGCAGGAACAAAAAAATCTGAGGCAGGTTCTTGAGCTCACTGAGCTGTGCTTAAGAAGAATTAATTTCCTAAGAAATAATACCTGAAAAGAGATGCAAACAAACAACTTATTGAAAAAAAAAAATTACTTTACCTGTGATGAGAATTATATCTGCTTCAGTGAACCTGAGCAGGTTCTTTTGTTATTAATGCCTCCTGACTAATTTAGTTGCTAATACCTGCTAATTCCATTTTTATCAGCTCGGAAGAAAAACCAAACCCCGTCATGAAAACGCTGCCTGTAGCCAAATAAACTCTCTGGTGACACATTTAAAACAGGTTACACGAAACGTCAGCCTTGGTGGAGATTAAAAGGAAATGGGAAAATTTTCTGAGAGTCACCAAGGGTTTCGGTGCTTAACAGCACTCAGGGAAACAAAACTTTTGGGTTGTGAAATAGATAAAGGGCTGAGAATGATGTGCCAGGGCCTTCCCATCCTCACAGCCGAGAATTCCTTCCCCAAATCCCATCTATCCCTGCTCTCACAGCAAAGGATTCCTTCCCAAATCTCATTAACCCCTCCTCGAACAGCAAATAATTCCTTCCCAAAATCCCATTTTTCCCTGCCCTCACAGACAAGAATTCCTTCCCAAAATCTCATTTTTCCCCACCCCTCACAGCCACGAATTCCTTCCCCAAATCCCATCTATCCCTGCCCTCACAGCAAAGAATTCCTTCCCCAAATCCCATTTATCCCTGCCCTCACAGCCACGAATTCCTTCCCCAAATCCCATCTATCCCTGCCCTCACAGCCAAGGATTCCTTCCCCAAATCCCATTTATCCCTGCCCTCACAGCCAAGAATTCCTTCCCCAAATCCCATTTATCCCTGCCCTCACAGCCACGAATTCCTTCCCCAAATCCCATCTATCCCTGCCCTCACAGCAGAGAATTCCTTCCCCAAATCCTATCTATCCCTGCCCTCACAGCCAAGGATTCCTTCCCAAATCCCATCTATCCCTGCCCTCACAGCCAAGGATTCCTTCCCAAATCCCATCTATCCCTGCCCTCACAGCAGAGAATTCCTTCCCCAAATCCCATTTATCCTGCCCCTCACAGCAAAGAATTCCTTCCCCAAATCCCATCTATCCCTGCCCTCACAGCCAAGGATTCCTTCCCCAAATCCCATTTATCCCTGCCCCTTAGAGCCAAGAATTCCTTCCCCAAATCCCACCTATCCCTGCCCTCACAGCCAAGGATTCCTTCCCCAAATCCCATCTATCCCTGCCCTCACAGCCAAGAATTCCTTCCCCAAATCCCATTTATCCCTGCCCCTCACAGCAAAGAATTCCTTCCCCAAATCCCATTTATCCCTGCCCTCACAGCAAAGGATTCCTTCCCCAAATCCCATCTATCCCTGCCCTCACAGCCACGAATTCCTTCCCCAAATCCCATCTATCCCTGCCCTCACAGCAGAGAATTCCTTCCCCAAATCCATCTATCCCTGCCCTCACAGCCAAGGATTCCTTCCCCAAATCCCATTTATCCCTGCCCTCACAGCAGAGAATTCCTTCCCCAAATCCCATCTATCCCTGCCCTCACAGCAGAGAATTCCTTCCCCAAATCCTATCTATCCCTGCCCTCACAGCCAAGGATTCCTTCCCCAAATCCCATTTATCCCTGCCCCTCACAGCAAAGAATTCCTTCCCCAAATCCCATCTATCCCTGCCCTCACAGCAGAGAATTCCTTCCCCAAATCCCATTTATCCCTGCCCCTTACAGCCAAGAATTCCTTCCCCAAATCCCATCTATCCCTCCATTCTGGCAGTTCAAAGCCTGTCCTTCACACCCTTGCTTTCTCTCCATCTTAAAGTCCTTTCCCAAATTCTGTTCTTTTGTGATTTTAACCCTCGTCCAGCTTGGTTTTGGAGATGGAAGAGAACTCTTCACCCCCACGAGCACGTGCAGTTGAGGAACTGCCCTCACTGCTCTCCCAGCCACCACAGAGCCCTGTAGATATCAAAAACACCACAGAACTTCAATCAGCTCTGCTCCCCTTGCTTCTCAAGGTGGAGCACACAAGCCATGGATTTCGTCTTGGGAAGGGATGGCCACACCACACAGATCTCCCCATTTAACAGGTTTTTTTTTTTTTCAGAATTGTTTTTTATTTCCAGGCAAACACGCAGCTTTGCTGTTGGCCCAGCCCAGTTCTGGACAGGATCCTGCTGATTTTGGGTGACTGCTGCAATAAAAATTCAGGGTTTATATTTTCTTCACCCACCTCGTTGAGCTGCCTCATCAAATTCCAGGGAATTGCAACTCCCTGCGGGGAGCACAGGGCTGGGATGTTTTCTGGTGATCAATGCCATCTCCTTGCTTTATTTTATTTTTTTTCTGCTAGTGCCAAGAGCTGAACCTGAAGCTGGCTCCTCCCAAAGGCAGTGCCTGTATTCCTCACCCACATGCCCCAATCTTAGCATCCCAAAGGAAGTTATCAATCCCAGCTTCTGTGGAAATTCCTTTGGCCTTTCCACAAGCTCTGCTCATCTCCAGCTGAGCTGAAGAACGACCTTGGCCAGGCTTGAGCTGCTTCTTGCAGCACAACACCCAATCCCTGCCCATGAACGAGACCTGGCAGAAGGAATGAATCCCAAAGAATAGTGGGATTTTCCTGCAGGAAGGCTTGAGACCTCCAGGGCTGAGGGTTGAGGATAAAAAACCTCCCTGTTTTTGGCAGGAAGGTGAGAGTGAGGTCCTGCTGGAATCACAGAGATTTTTCCCACTTCTGAGCCTCAGCTGGCAAGGAGCAAAAAATGGGAAGTGGGAAAGCTGAGGAAGGCTGTGAGAAAGAGGGAGAGAGAAAAATGATGGGAGAATGGAGGGACAAGGGGGATTGGAGTCAAACTGACAGAGATTAGGGAGAGGGGGGATATTGGGCAAGAATTCCTGGCTGGGAGGGTGGGAAGGGGCTGGGCTGGAATTCCCAGAGCAGCTGGGGCTGCCCCTGGATTTCTGGAATGTCCAAGGCCAGGCTGGATTGGGATTGGAGCAGCCTGGGATGGTGGAAGGGAACAAAATGATCACTGATGTTCTTTTCCACCCAAACCATTCTAATTCTACCGTCCAAGACGTGGGGGAGAGCTCAGCCCATTCAGATCCACCACAGTTCATCTCCCAGAAAATAAATTTATCCCCAGTCAAAGCTGGCAGCTCTGTTTATAGCCTGCAATTACTCCAGGCCCCATAAATGTGGATGGAATTAAGTGTTAATATCTGTCTGCATGAGGAGTGCAACAGCACATCAACACTGAGTGTTATTATATGAAGGCAATTATTGACACAAGTCTTCAGCTGGATCTTAATGTATTTGTGAATAATTCTTTTACAATCGCTCTTGCTCTCCCCTTATTATGATTTTATTCTTTGTTCAGCTGGTAGATGATAACCTTGGAAAAAGATACTTGTAATAATAAACTTTGGACATTGTTTTCAAACGTGGAACACATATTTAAAACATCATTTATTAAGCCTAGCACTCATCAGCATTGATTTTTTTCCAGGAAATTAAATTTCCCTCATCTGATAGCACAAGAATAAAAGAGGACTGAACATTTTTTAGACAGTTCTCACTCAGCAAATTACTATATTATTACATTTCCTTCATCCCTCCTAATCAGAAATGAAAGTGTACTGAGGTTGTTAACACCTAAGTAGTGAAGGTCACAATAATTTCTTTGGAAATTTGACTTGGAATGAAAGGATCTTGGGTCAGATAAACACTCTACCATGAGCTAAATTAAGTTTTTTTTGCTGAATACCAGGGCCAAGGAAGCAAAAATCACACAGAAATCAACTTCCCACAGTCAACAAACCATAAGTAACCTGTCAAATGTAAGTAAAAGGGGCAAAAATTAGTCAGTGCTGGGAATTTACAAACTGGAGCAAGGAGGCAGAAGAGTGAGAAAGTGACTGCCAACACCTCATGGAAATTACCAGTGGCTTCAGCTGAGTTTCTCACAAGTAAATGTCAGCTGAGCAGAGGCAGCAAACACCTCTGGAGCTGGAATATTAAAATTACTTTGAAGGCAAATACCTCAAATACGGGGAGAGAGGTGCCAGACTTGGAAATGGAGCTCGGCTTTGATGAGCGACAGCTGAGGGAGGCAAAGCAAAAACCCTGGAGATCTCCAGGCTGCTGTTCCCCCCCTGGGTGAAATCACTGCACTTTGGGCAAGGTTTAATTCTCATTAACTGCTCTGTTGACACACACAGATCCTCACCAGGAATCCTTTCCAATTCCTGCCTTGTTAAGGCAAGCTAGGACTCACAAAAAGCAGTTTTTCTCCCCGCTTCATCTGCTCATTAGAAAGCTTTTCTTACGCTTTAAAAAAAATGTTTTTCTGTATTTTCAGCTGTAGCATCCATCTTTTTCACAAAAGATGCATTTTTCCCTGGAAAACCCATGTCAGGAATATTCCCAAGCCCTGGAGAGAGCTGAGCCATGGTTGAGACAATAAAGGTGCAGCCACAAAGATACAGAGTGCTGGAACTGTTTGTTCACCCTTGAAATTCCTCTCCCCAGTCTCAGCCCTGCTCAGCCCCTTCGGTTTAATTCCCTTTTTCTTTTCCAGGTTTTGTCCATTTTGCTGGATGAATCCAAAAGGGAAGGGGTCAAAGAGCACCTTCTATCTCACCCAGGTCTTTGCTTTCTGGTAGGATTGGCTGGGTTTGGAACATGATTGGAACATGTGGAACATGTGGGAAAGAGAAAATGGGGATTTTTCCACTGCCACAAAAGGCTGGGATTGAGCTTTTTCCACTTAAAGACTGTTTTAATTAGGATTTGAGTGGCAGAAGCACCTTTTAAATTATCCTAAGCAAATAATAAGGGCCTGTTTTAATCCCACATCTACAGCAGGGTGAGTTAGAAGCCCAATTTAATGTTAATTCCTACATCACTGTGTCTTTAATTGTAGTGGCCCAGCATCATTCCCACAATAACCAATCAAAATTGGAAACAAGACACAAATTAATCTGCTCCTGTGGCTTTTCCCTTGTATTTCAGAGTTTATATAACACAACTCTCATAATACCTTCAAGGAAAAAAAAAAAGAAAAAAATAATAAAAAAGAAGAAATAACAGGCAAGAAATAGATGTCTTGGTCTTTCATCTAAATTTAATGAGAAAAAGAGTTGCAATGAAATTAGAGATGTGCTGAACTATCCATAGGAGATTCCAAGGCATTATTAGCCTGCTCACCCTGCTACTTATCTTCAAATGCACACACCAGCAGCAGAAAGGATTTAGGTTACATTTTAGTAATCCAAATCTTGTAGGTACTGGGGTTTAGTGAAACTGGAGCACTCGTTACTATAATTTTGCTACAAAAAAAAAATCAGTATTTAGCAAGTGAGAGGTCTGGCTTTAATGCACAAAAGGAAGGAGGCTGGGGCAGCGAGGTTGGAGTGTCAGTCTGGATTGGCAGCCCTAAAGCTGAATTTCCTTGGGTTTGGGGATTTGTCAAGTATTTAAGAGCACTGAAATGTAAACTTTCTTCTGGATGATATTCAAACCTCTGTAAAACAGCGCTTAAAGAAGGGGAAAATACAGGAGGAAGAAGCAAAATCAGCAACGCTGCCGTGGCTGCGCTTAGGAACAAATCCTGTCTTGCATGGCCAGAGTGGGAATTGCCATCTGAGCTCCCTCCCAGCACGGAGGAGGAGGAGGAGCTAGCAGCTCCCAGGAGAATTTTTGCCTCTCCCTGCCTCAGTTTCCTGGACCAGCAACTGGAGAGACCCATTTTTTTCTGGGGTAAAACTGCAATTTAACTGGACTGCAGCCATAGGAATATTATGGCGTTGTGGCCCTGGGTGTCTGAGTCTAATTGATCAAAAGGAATAACTGTGATGGAAAAGTTAATAGGAAAAATCATTGCCAGAGAGGCAAAACCTACATCTATTTCTCTATTAATCTAAACCCTCTATTTCCCAGTAATCCAACTTTTTCTCACAACCATCCCTCTGTTAATGGTGCTGTGTGGAAGGAGGAAGCATCACTGTGGAGAACACAAAAGTGTTACAAAAATAACATTTTGTGGTGTGTGGAAATGTTGAGGATTGGGTTTAAATCTCCCAAATTCAACAAATTCTGGACACCAGCACATTTTAACAGTGGCTTTAACTGGGTGCAGCTCCTCCTTCTCTGGGTCCCCCTGGCTGGGAGCTCTCAGCCACGTATTAACTCAGGTTAATCAGGGGTCTACCAATTAATAAAAATCAGAATCCAGCGGTCCTGTCAGACAAGGAGCTGCATTTCTGATGGCAAATTCATGACTTGGAGCTCTCCCAGTTGCTGCTCTCCCTGTTCCATCTCTCCTGCTTGCTTGGGAACATTTTTTATTGCTTCTAAGCTCTGGGTTTGCCTCTCGCTGCTCTGCCTTTACCCCACGAGTAGCTGCTCCCTTTAATTTTCACACACCTTGTTAGGAAGCAGGAAAACTCTATTCCTTCCAGTTTGCCATGAAAGAATGGAAAGCATCCACTGATAATTCTAAAGTGGTCTTCAAAACGTTGGGTCCCAAATATTCCTGCTCAAATCCAGCTGCCCTCAGCTGGGTTTATCAGCAGGGGGGGGTTTGGAAAACCAAGCCCAAGTGTTTAAAATAATCCCTCAGGGAAGGTTTGGGATGTGGGACACAGTGGGAATGCTCAGAAACCTCAGAGCTGAAGGCAAGATTCCCATCGAACCCATTGAATGGTGGGAATTGCTGTGGTTTTAATACTTGTGGTTCTGTAAAGTTCATTAAAATTAAGGCTTTGTCTAATTCAGCAATTCTCTTACTCAGTTCATCCCCTGTACATCTGGTTTTAAACCCAAGGTTTTGATTGGAAGCTCTTGGTGATATCTGAATATTTCTCCTCGTGTCTCTGCCTATATTTATCTGATCTTCTGGTAAATCCTTCAGGGCTGAATCTCCTGAATCCATTATCCAGGCTGCACTCGTGGAATCCAATTCAATAATTCAATACTATTCAAAAAAAAAAAATTTAAAAATTAAATCTATTTTTAGAGGCTCAATTCCTCATTCAGCTTTTTCTGTACAACCAGCTGCAGCTGGGGATCAGTTCTCATATTTCCCTATCAGTGTTTTATCAGCTTTTTCAGTTTGGGATGTTAATTGAACTGAATTAATTCTTACCAACACACTGAGGAGGAAATGAGGAAAATGTTACACCCAGAGCTTTATAAATGGTACCTCTCTAATTATTGACATTTGAATGGATTTACATTCTAGATACAATATCTGACCTCTAACCTAAAAAGTGGGGATTGTTGTGGCACAAGAAAATAGAATTTCATGATACAGCAGCAAAACGAGGCTGATATTTTGTCAGAAGTGTTTGCACACGAAATGTGCTGTGAAAGTTAATTTTATTACTAAATTGGTATACAAAGCTGAATCCCCAAAAGGGAGCTCAGCTGTCAATTCTTCAAGCACAATGCTACCACTAAAAATAAAAAAAAAAAATCAGTGTTCACATGAAATTTCTTGGCTTGAAGAGTGCACAGCAGATTGTGCAGCTCCTCTTGCTCCTGAATACTAATTTCACATGTAAACATTCCCTTATTCTGGGCGGGATTGTTCTTCCTTTGCCTCTCCCAATCCCTGTAAAACTGCAAACCAGGAAATTATCTCCGTCACAAAGGGAGGCTGGAAATAGAATTGATATGAAAGTACAGATGAAAGGGTCCTAGAAGGGAATTGTGTGTCCAGTGCTGCCTTTCAGCATCCCTGTGCCAGTGATCCCTGTGCCCACGGCATTGCTGTGCCCCCTGCAGCCACTGGAAGTCCTGCAGGAACAAATTCGGGGTGAATTTGGCCCAGAGGGTGAAATATTAGAAGTTCATCTGTGTCTTGCATCAATTTAAACATAAAAATTTCCTGTGCAGTTAGTGAGATGTGACAGGGTGATGGGAGAAGGGGAAGGTCAGGCTTTAGGTAAAGCTGGTCTCTTCTACCAACAGGTAATAACAGGATGAAACTGAATTCGTGTCTGAGATTTGGGGGACAGCAAAAATAGCTTTTTATTAATTAAGTACCTCTAGCACAGTGTGCTTCCCATGGGAAAAAAAAAAAAAAAACAAAAACAAAACTGTAATTTTCTCTTGGAATAATGAACTGTCCAAGCCGAGGTTGGACAAGGCTTGGAGCAACCTGGTCTAGTGGGAGATGTCCCTGCCCACAGCAAGGGGTGAAAAATAAGATTACATTTGGCACTTTGCACTTACAGCCTGAGTTTGCTTTAGTCCCTGGGCCCTAATTTAGGTTTTCCTGCTGTATCACGTTCCGGGGGCACCCCTGGGCCATAAACACCTTGTTTTCCTGTCACAGGAGTGCTGTGATTCCCAGCCAGGTGCGGATACACTCCTTGCATTATTCATCCTTCCAGGAGCGTGGAAATCCCTGCAGCTCGTGGCTGCTTCAGGCTGAGCCCTGATTTAGATTGACACAGAAAGACTTTTTGTTGCTGTTTCCCTCTGCAAATAATCCCATCTTCCTGCAGACATCCCTTTATTAATTCAGCTGCTCCCCAAAGTCACCTTCTCTGCTCTCTTGGTTGGGTTCTTCCACTACAAAAAACAAACTTCAAAATGGTGTGAGGTTTTAATTTGTGGCTGGCTTGATGTGGCTTTATTTGTGTGAGAGCAATGGTGCAGCACCTGGTGGAGTGGCCAGGACACTAAATGTGTGTTAAATCCCAAACCAGGGGAGCTGGGCTGTGTGCTTGATGATCCTGGAGGACTTTTCCAGCCTTAATGATGCTGCAATTGCCTCATCCTCCACCTGCCCTGCCCTTGAACACCCCCTGGTGTGTGCACAATTGGTTTTCCAGGTGGGATTTTGGAGTTTGAAAGGTGCAGGAGGACTCTGCTGCAGCCATTTTCTAGATGAGCTGAAGTGTTTCTTCCCCAGCTTCAAAAAGAATAATTCAGCTCCATAAATGTTTGGGTCTTGAATTTTGGGGCTTGAAAGGTGCAGGAGGATTTGCTGAGCACATTTTTTAGATGAAGAGTCTCTCCCCCAGCTTTGAAAAGAATAATTCAGCTCCATGAATGTTTGGAGCTCCATAAATGTTTCCATCTGACCTCGAAGTCGGGGAAATCCTTCCTGATGGAGCTGAGAGCAGGAGCTGCGTATCCCAAATCCCAGCAGCAGAGTGTTCTTCCCTGGGGTTTCAAGCCCTGCTCTGACAGCTTAGCAGGCACCAGAGCTGAGAGTTTGAGCATTTGGGAGTGAGAGCTAACAGGAGAAGCAGCATCTTTGCACGGTGTCATTAGGAGATGACATTTCCAAAAGAGAGTCAAAGACTTATTAAAATTTGATGTGAGCTTCAGGAGCCTCCCTAAAGTGAATCATCCCCCTCTTCCAGCCAGGCTTTGTGCTGGCATCTCCCAATCCTCTGAATTTTAGGAGCTTTATGAATTCACGATTACAGAGCGTCAGGAATTCAAGGCCCAGCCTGCCAGGGAGCACGATTGGGATGGGAACATTAAAGATTCCTGCCTGGGATTGTTCTGGCCCACCAGTGGGAGCAGAGCTGCTTGTTGCTGGTGGAGGGGAAGGCAATTAGAGGAGAGGTTGCTGCTCAGAGCTCCTGCTCTCGGTGGTTGCAGGTTGCAAACATACTGAGAGCTGTTTATTTGAGCACAGATTTACTAAAGGGAGTGCATATTCATACATTTGGGTCAGTGACAATTTTATGTAGAGCTGTGAAGTGCTGCTGTTCTGACATTTTTTTTTTTTTTTTTGCCTCCCTGGAAACACGGGCTGGAGCAAAAAACAAATTGCTGCAAAGAGAAGCAGCTGCCAGAGAGGTCAAAGAGTAATTTCTGTGGCCAGATATGATCAACTGGTGTTGAGAAAGAGGTGGATAAGGAAGGAAATTGTGCAGTGCCTTTGTTTCCAGAAGAAGAGCTGATTAAGATGTCAGCTTGTTCTGCTTCCATCTTCATTTATTAAATTGTCAGCTTCTATCTGTCCCACGGGATCTCCCCGTAGCGAATCTTCTCTACAGAGGGAGATTTCTGGAGCTGGGTTTGATATTTCACACTCAGCTTCCCATTGAAATTGTACTCATTTCAGGGCCTTAAAAATGGGGATAAAAAGCAGCACATTTGATCTCAGCTTTTGTCATTCATCACACAGGATTTTTTTTGGCCAAAGCTTGGAGATCAATCCTTTGGTTTCACATTCCATCAGTGTCCTGCGTAAAACACATCTCTCAACTTTCAAATGACTTTGGCTTCACTTCAGGCTGACTCAGGACCCTGAATGGAAGAAGTGTTGGCTGTCCCTGGAGCCCTCCCTCCTCCTCCAGGCTGACCTGGACCCACCCTTGGAGGTGTCGGGTCATAGGTTGGACTTGATCGTCTCAAAGATCTTTTCCACCCCGGTTCATCCTGTGATTTATTCCGTGATTCTCTCTGCCCGGTGATTTTCCAAGGGTCACCCCAGCCCACTTTGCCCTAAATCAGCCTGGCTGTGTTTTCCTGGAGCACCCTGTGATCATTTTCTGTGTGGGAGGGCTGTGCACAGACCAGAAATGTCTTCTCAGACAACTATCAAACACCAAATCCCTGGTGTCAACAACACCACTTGGCCCGAAGGGGAGATCCTCCGCTTGCTTTTAGCTGACCTGATTACTCCTTCCAAGGTGAGATCACACCAAAAGCATGTTCAGTCTAATGAAAACAGCCCCTGCATCTGTGAAAAGGTGCAAAAGCTCTTTTGGTTGATTGAAGAGTCTTCAGTTTGCAAACACCTTTACAGCACTCAGCACCGGCCTCGCCCAGGCCCACCCTCTGGAAATAAAAATCCTGATTTATGTTCCCTTTCCCCCTGAGACGTGCTGGGAGCTGGCTGGTGCCAGAGGCTTCCCAGAGCTGCAGCAGAGCCTCTCAGAGCCACAGCAGAGCCTGCTCAAAGTCACAGCATCCTTGAGCTCTCCCTGCCTCCCTGTTATTATTGCTGCTGTTATTAGACTTTGTAATGCACTCGGCTCCCAAGTGCTCCCTGCTATTGCTGAGATTACACAATCCTTCAAGGAATTTTAAAGACAGCTGTTTTGTGCATGCTCCAAAGGAGCAGGGAGGGGGGAGAAGCTGCTTTTTTGCACTGATAGGCAGCGCTGCTGTACAGAACTCAAGTGTGGGTGATGGAGAAAAGACCTGCACGATCTCCAATGCGCAGCAGGAGAAGGGAGGGGCAGCTCTTCCCAGGAAACCTGCCCTGCATGGCACAGCTGGGACTTGGGGAGGAATGGGAAGAGCTTTTCTTGGCCTCAGTAGCCAGGGTGGAGAGCCCAGAGCCACAAGAACGTGGCCAGAAAGGTCTCAGAAGGTCAAGTGGTCCGTGGTGGTCCCATCTCACCAGAGAGCCACACTCCAAACTTCACAGAATGAGAGAATCATTAAGGGTGGAAAGGAACGAGATCATCAAATCCAGCCGTGCCTTGATAAATACACGTCATTAATGGTGGCTGGAAAGGGGATGGAAGTGAAAGTGCTGGAGGAAATGAATTGAGTAAAAAATTGGTTTAGCTACAGGGTTTGGAGAGGAGGGAATGAAAGACTTTTCTATTTGCAAAGCTCCTTTGCATTTTAGAAACGTGCTGTAACCTGAATTGTGCAACAGGATATAGCACTGATAGTGCTGTTAACTTTGTTTAATTGATTTTTATTCCTAGGGACAGGGAGTTAATAACACCTGAATGTCCCTGTCTGTCTCAAACAGTACTTCCCTAATTTCTTCCAGGAGTTTTACTTGAGGTCAAGTCTGGGCTTGGACAAGCTGAGTTACTTTCCCTAGCTTTGCTTTTGGAAGAGATTTAACTGAGCAACACCCAAAATTTCTGTGTATTCCTGAAATCTAAAGGTTCAGGATGATTTTTCACAGCTGGGATTTTCCAAAGAAGAGTCAATATGAGCAGGAAAAACCCCAAACAAACCCCATAATAGAAACAGTCACCTAACACAATATTTAAATAATTCTGTGAAATACCGAAGGCTGGAGAGCCACTTGCTTAATTTTCCCTAATTGGGTGGTTAATTTACACCTGGGGCTAATTACCACAGTGGGAGAGGGGTGCCAGGAACTTATTGTGGGGGGCTGTCACCAGCCCAGGGGGTTTTCAGGGGATTCTGAGGAGCTGCTGGAATCCCATTTTCAGGGAATTTTGAGGGGTTACTGTGGGTGTAACTCCAGTGAGGGGCTGTTGAAATCCCATTTTCAGGGATTCTGAGGGGTTTCTGTAATCCCATTTTCATGGAATTTTAGGGGTTCCTGTTATCCCATTTTGAGGGAATTTTGAGGGGAGGTTATTTTCCCATTTTTTGGGAATTCTGAGTGGGTGCTGCTCCCTCCAGCTGGGATAGAGAGCTGTGGGTGGCACAGGATACTCAGGAACCCCAAGATCCTCTGGCTGAGGAATTATAGGGGAGGATGGAGGATGTTACCAACCACTTGGAATTATCCTTGGTTTTTGTATCCAGCTTTCCCAGAAACCTCGGGGAAAAAGGCAGGTGAAGTGAATTATAATGGAGAATTAGGGATTTCCTTCAATCCCAAATTTACCTGAGTGTGGCTGCTTTCCTCTTGACCAACCTGGTGCTTGGAATTTAGGCCTGACCACCATTATTTTATGTATTTTCATAGATTTAATACATTTTATAGATTTCATATATTTTATGTATTTAATATAATTTATATATTTTATATATAAAATATATGAAATGTATTTTATTTTACTCTGCTGTGTCAGAGTAAACTGTGACATATCAAGGAAGGGGAATCTAAAAGCCTTCCCTCTGTGCATGGCAAAAGCAAAATGAGGTTAAAAACCACTGGATTTAAGTAATTTTTTTCCCCAAAAACCTCAGGAGGCTGAATGGCAAAGAGGGATCATGAACCAGGGGGGCTGGGTGGTGCTGATGGCAGAGGCTGGGCTGAGAGAGCACCTCCCAAAAAATAAATAAATGTGGGTCAAGGGGATCACAGGATTATTTATTGTGATATTTGGGCTTTAGAAGAGGTAAGAGGCTGAAAAAAAGGGAAGAAAATTTTAGCTTTATAGTGGGGGGAAAAAATTCCACCTTGACAGAAATTTATTGGGCAGTGGGATGGTTCTGGAAAGGAAGTGAGATCTGGTTTGGAAAACTAAAAAATTGCACTGAGTAATCCTACAGTAAATTATTATAGTAATTTCCCAGTAACTGAAATTATTGAAAATATTTTTCCCAGTAAAATAAGACTAAATATAATGAAAGAGTTTCACTCTTTCCATGGTTCAGGGAAAGCTGCAGAGCTCTGAGTCCTCCATGCTGCAGGGAAATTCCAGAACCTCCTGGAATGGTGGTGAGGGTGGAGAAAGGATGGACCCAGTGCTGTGACAGGAGGTAAAACACCAGAATTGTCACTCACTGTGGCCAGAGGTGACAGCCAGAGGTAGAACACAGGAATTTAAACTGGAATCACTCCAAGGATTAGTTTTTTAATCGGATATGAGATGATGCTGTGGGGTCACCCCCTTAGGAAGGGGTTAAGGATCTCCAGAGGGGCTGGAACACTTCGGTTTGGCAATGCTGCTGGAATAAGTGAAATTGTTTTATTTGGCCTGAAGGCAATCAGAGAGAGAAAGGAACCAAACCCATCCCTCTGGCTCACTGCCAAACAACCTGAATGCTGCCAGAGTGGGATAATAACACCAATTGGCTCATTGTCTTCTCTCAAAAGCCATCTCCATTCATTCTGCTCCCGAATTGTTCCCCGAGCCAGCCCCCCATTGCTGTGTTTGGGCTGCAGCTGAGCTCTGTGCTGCTCCTGCTTTCAGTTCCTGCTTGGGATCTCAGCCTGGAGCACCTGGGAGTCAAAGCAGCCCCGGAGCAGCAGCTGGGGGATGGTTTTGTTAGGAGGGAACCCGCAGGACATGATGAGAGGGAGGACACAAAGTCATGCTGGAGGTGAGGTTCAAACAGGGCTGATCCAAGGAGTGTGTGGAGCACAGGATGGGGGTGAGCAAAACTGGGCAAAACTCCTCTTTCCCCTCCTAAAAGTTTCCTTGGAGCTGTGCCAGAGGATGCTCAAACCCTCAGCTCATCTTTTGCCTGAATCACAACTGATGGGAACTGCAAAATGTGTGATGAAGGGATTCTGATTAGAGCCCACTTTGGAAGCATTAATTTTTAGAGCCTTTCCAACATGAGATTCGATTTCACTTCTTGTGCTTTGCAAGAATCAATAGTTATTCTTTAGATGCTCTAGATAGTTATCCTTTAGATGTTGAGTAGAAAATAATTGTCTGGGTGTTGTTAGAGATTGCTGGGGGTATGAAATGACCCCTGGGGAGTCGGTTCAGGAAGTTTTGGGTCACCTACTTTGTATCACCATCCTCTGTGCGACCTACAGACATGAATGAGGCTTATTTCACTCCTTAAATATTTACAGTGGAGTCCAAACCATCACTAATGTCTTCACCTAACAGGTTTTGACACAGTGAAATTAAAGCTGGCTGTGAAATCAGGGTGACGTGGTTGCTTAAATCCCACCAAAGCCATGATTAAATGTTACTGGACCTAGGATGGATATTCTGGACCCAGGATGGATGTTTGGGACCCAGGATGGAAGTTTGGGACCAGGATGGATGTTATGGACCCAGATGGGTATTTGGGACCCAGGATGGATGTTTGGGACCCAGGATGGATGTTCTAGACCCAGGATAGATGTTCTGGACCCAGGATGGCTGTTTGGACCCAGGATGGTGTTCTGGACCCAGGATGGATGTTCTGGACCCAGGATGGATGTTTGGGACCCAGGATGGATGTTCTGGACCCAGGATGGATGTTCTGGACCCAGGATGGATTTCTGGACCCAGGATGGATATTCTGGACCAGGATGGATATTCTGGACCCAGGATGGATGTTTGGGACACAGGATGGATGTTCTAGACCAAGGATGGATGCTCTGGACCCAGGATGGATGTTTTGGTCAAATTCAGCTTCAGGACTGATAAATACTACTAATAATTTATACACAAATTAATCTGAATCTGCACTTTTCACAGAATTTTGTGGTGCTTGACTCTTCCTGCATTGCTCTGATGCCTCTGCTCCCCTCCAGTCTGCAAATAGCCATTTATAAATTTGGGATATGGAATGACTCAGTTCATTATTAAAGGATACTGAACCTTTTGCAGAGCGACTGCAGATAATTACTTTTGCATACTATTAAAAGTGTTCGTAAAAATTGACATTATTTTAAGGCTCAACGAGAGGTACACGACTAAAATAGCATTAAAATTTTATTTTTTTTCCCCTCTCTGCAAATCCAATGACATTTAAAATATGACATTTGGAAGGCAGAACCTCTAATACCCAATAATGCCGGCGTGTGTGGCCGTATTTCTTTGCTGGCTGCAGACAAATGGTTGTCAATGTCACCTTCAGCACCTGCCATCACTTATTAGCAGCTCTGAAATCCTGCTTGGGAAAGTTTTGGAGTGTTTTATAGCCACCAGGAAAGTCAATTAATTAGGCTGCACCGCCACACGAGCACCGCAATTATTTCACCGTTCCCTTTGATTTTCTGTTGACCAGAAATTTCCAGGCAAATCCTGGAGGCCAATTAAGAAGTTGTAGGATTGCACACAAGTGCAGATCCCGTTCTTGTGGACTCCAGGCTCGGGATTTGCTGGGTGTAACTTTGATTTGTTGCTCTGCTTTGGTTTTGCTCTCCTTGCTGCCATCTGCATTGCTCTTCAAGGGAACCCCTTCTTTGGAGAGCTCTTCCTTTCAAGTTCAGCACACAAAGTTGGAGATGCAAAGAGTAATTTGGGAAGGGAGTGGATTCAGAATCAAACCTTGCTGAGTCCTTAGTTTGATGTTACTTCTCCTAAATAGCCAGCTGTAAAAGTTTAGATTTTACTGTGTTCAGCCTTTTTAACCTCCTTTCAGCAGCTCTCTGCAATTATGGAATGAGTGGATGTGGCACTTTCCAATGGGGTTTAGTGGGCAGGGTCATGTTTAGGCAAAGGTTGGACTTGATGATCTTGGAGGTCTTTTCACACCTTAACAATCCCAAGATTCTCTAACTACACCCCAGACCAAACTCTAAAGTTCTAGTTACCATTTAGTTAGGATCCCACTCAACAAAAATGCATCCCAGACACAGATTATTCAAACAACATTCATTTTAACCTGTTCCAGAAAAGTAACTCTGAAAGGACACCTAAATAAAAATAAATATTTTTTTAATACCCACAGCAAAGGCTGTGCAGATCCTGCTGTATGACAGGAAAGTGTTCCAACCTCTTGGAGTTTTAGTTTTCACCAATCTGCCCGACAGAGCTAAGTGCATGTGGTTCAGAGAGGGAATTCTTGAGAGACAAGAGAAAGATAAAAATTTCTGGGCTTGGATTTCTACTGAATAGCAAATGAATTTGGGGACTGGCTAAGACGGGGCAGGGAACTGGTCTCCATCTGCACTGTCTGACCCAAATTAGATCAGAAATCAGTGGGCTGTCAGGAGTGAATCACACTGGATGTACCTAATAATAAACCCAGTCCTGACAGGCAGAGGGGGAGAGGAGAGGGTTTTGATGCCTTTTTCTGGGGCTGCCTAAAAGCAGAGGCCAGGCAGAGTTAAGGGAATCAAAAGCAGTTTTATTTATTGGAGACCCTCAGGTGCACTCAGGGCAGACAAAGCCCCCCGGGCTGCACCCACCATGGACCCTGGGCTTTCACACTTTGATAAGTTTGCTCCATTTGCATGCTGGGGTTAATTCTCCAATTCCAGCTCCAGGTAATGAAGTCATTCACCCCAAGTTTTCCCCCTCTCACTTTTGTTCCCATCTCTGGCCCTGAGGCAGGGAGGTGTCCTTGCTGCCCAGGCTGCAGAGGAATTGTTGTGTCTGCCCAGAATGGGAAAGCAGCAGCTGGCACTGAATGTGGAGTTTGGAGTCACACACTGAGGAACTGCAGGGGTACAAATAGAGGGGAATATCAAAGCTGAAATCCTAAGGGTCAGATTCAGATCTGAAATGCTCAAAGGACACGGGAGAGGAGAGAGATCCTCACATGGAGACTGCTCTGAGGAGCGGGGCTGAAATCAGCCTAATGACAGGACTGGCATTCCTTCCCAGGATTACCCAGATTTTCGACCTCCTGTGGCTGAATGCTGCTTAGTTTTGATTTGATTTGCAGTGGTGCTCATTCTCCAGCCCAGGTTTTAAGGACATTCCAGGCAGTGTCTGAGACATTTCCAGCCGAGTGCTCCCCTGAGCAGGAGCCTCAGGCAGCAGTGGGATCCATCCAGCAGCTCAGGGGCAAATCCCATGGAAGAAACACCACTGCTCCTGTGAGATGACAGCCTTCACTCCATGGATCCACCACATTCCCCCTGCTCTGTGCCTGCTCCATCCCTCTGGATCCAGCAGCACCACGCACTCTGGCCTGGTTTGCCAGGTGTCTGATTACTGCTAAACCACCTCTCTAAAGGCTTGGATTATTTAAAAATTCCCCTCAGATGAGCTCCTATCCATCAAATCCTCTGCTATTCCCAATCCCTGTATCCCCTGCCACACAAATCCAAGAGGAACAGCCTGCTGCAAATTCCTCCCAGGGAGGAATTCCTTCCTTGCCAGGAGCAAACAGGCTGGGTTATTTTAGTGCTGCTGTCAATAGGTGGCAATAATCTCCTTCCCTGCAGCTCCTTAATAAATGTTTACACTTTTCCACAGCCCCGGTTGGAAATTTTCTCTCAGAGTCTCCAGTTATTTATATCTGCAAAGTTCTGCATTTCCCCCATTATAATTTTTCATGTCACCACAGGCCAGCGACAGGGGAGGCATGGCATGACATTGCTTTATTAAAGCCGACACTTCGCCTTGGATCCAACGAGTTCTCATCTGCTGCATTTGCAGCCAGAAGTCATTAGCATTCCACTTCTGTCCTGCCGTCACGTTCTCCCCAAACATTTGCAGGAAATCAGATTTATGAAGTGGTCAGAGAGCTCCAAGGAAGGGAACGTGACGCTCCAGGGTCGTGGAGGTGCTCAGAGCGTGGAGGAGCCAGGGACACCCAGGATTTGCTGTGCTGTCACTGCTCCTGCTTCATCCAGGATGAATCCCAAGCCTTTACAAACACGAGTTTCTCTCCTGCTTTATCAGAGAGGGGTGGCGACATTCAGGCTCCTTTCAAATTTGTCACCGTTGGGGTTCAGGGAGTGAAAACGTGTCTTTGGATTTGTTGAATGTGTTGAAAGCCCCTCACACCAAACAGGAGTCTGGAAGTCATTCAGGCAAATCTCAGAATGAACCAGGGCGGCCACTGCCAAGTGCTTTTTGCACTGGTTAATCTGCTTTTCCTCAGGCTGGGTTTTTTAATCTCTTAAAAGATGAGAACACGATTTTCCTGCCATTTTTGTCCTGTTTCATCTTGACAGCTGTGGCTGTGCAATATTAGCAGTTACTCATGAAACACTTCCCCACGCAGGGTTTGGGAGCATTTTAATGTCATATTCACATCACACTCACAAAGGTTCAGCTACTAAAGCTGGTACCCGACAGTCACTAATAGTTTCCTGAAGTTTTTTTGATATAAAGAACCAGGACATTGCTTACACTCCACAGGAATATATAATTATCTGATAGAATTATGGAATCATTAAGGTTGGAAAAACTCTCTGAGAACATCAGGAGTTGAGACCATAAATATATAAATACAAATACAAAAGGAATAAAGTTACCTTGAGATTTGGGATCCTGAAATTTGGGAATGGGGACCAAGGCCAAGGTACCACTAAAAAATACACATCACACTGGCTGTAGTTCTCATGTTTTTATTAATTTTACTTTATTTCCATCCCAGCCCCTCCCTGCCCTCACAGGGAAGAATTCCTTCCTCACATCCAACCTAGTTACTTCCAGTTTAATTCATTCATCATTCTCAACATCCAATCTGAGCAATTTTGTTTTTCCCCACCACTGGTCCTGCTGGAGGTGACCTGGGGCAGATGTCCCCAACCAAACCGGGGGCTCACAGTTAATATTTTAACAAACCAAAAATTTTTTAACAAAAAAAAATCCAGGAGCTCCATCCCTGAGCAGCTGGAAATGCTTGGAGGAGGGAAAACCCTCAGGGGGAAGCAGCTGGGGTTTATAAAAGCAGGAAGAGCAGCAGGACCAGAGGTTGGAGATTTCCTTGTCCCAAAGGAAAGAAAATGTCTCCTGCTAGGAGTGAGCAATCCAGATGTTTATCTTCTCTTCCTCAGCCCATCCAGCTGCTGGAAGCAAGGAAAGAAATCTTCTGTCCACTACCCAAGCACAGGGAATGAGCAAAGAGAGCTGCCAGCCTGGAATGCCACCAAGGAGCAGGAATTCACACCTCGTTGGGCACTGCCTCTCCCAGGACATCACCTCTGCTTCCAAAGTGGAGATGGACACTTCAAACAGAAATCTTTGATGGTTTAACTCTTTAAATGCTTCATTCAGGCAGCTTTTTTCTTTCCCCACCCACCATAACCTGTGTTCTAAAGGGAATGTGTGTTTTGATCAATATTAACTGCAGGCCTTACAGCAACTGAACAAATGGAGGAACTTCTTGAGATTTAGCAGTGCCTTGATCTGGTGCCTTCTCCAGGCTGAGCTGGAACAGAGAGCAGCTAGAGCAAAAGGAAAAGCAGGGATTTATTGAAAGGGATTTATTAAAAGGGATTTATTGAAAGGGATTTATTGAAAGGGATTTATTAAAGGCCTCTCTGGGCACACCTGGGCAGTGCCCACACCCAGGGGGAACCCAAAATGGTCCCAAAATGGGCTCCAAGGCACGAGGGCTCACACTTTGATAAGTTCTGGTCCTTTGCACACTGGAGTTCATTGTGCAATTACAGCTCCAGGGTATGCAGCTCCATCCTGGTTTTTAATTCTCACTTCACTGTGGGTTTTGTTCTTGGGGTGGAAGTTGTCCTTGGTCCCAAGCTGGAGCAGGAATTGTTTTGTCTCCCTGCTCTGTGAAGAGAGCTCAGCAGCACTGAATATGAAACTAAAACTACCCACTAAACCAGCATAGATTCTGAAAAATATAAAAGCTAAAAACTTAAGGTACCAGTTCCGTGTAACTTAAGTTTAAATATTGATTGTGCAACTATTGGAGGACCAAAACCCCTAAAACCTGGATATGAGGTGAGTGCATCCACCACTAGAGAGTAAGAGTAAGGGGATTGGAAGGCCAAGCTTTTAAAACCTATAAAAAAATCAATTATTACACTAATGTAATCCTCCTATTTAGCCAAATATTCTGCACCAGGGAGTCCCAGCCCTGTGCTGAGGTGTTCTGATGAACAAGTGTGATGCTGCTGAGGGTGGTGTCAGTGTGTAACCGAGTTGATTTCCCAGATAAAAATGACTTTCCCAAGATGTGCTGCAGGACTCGGGCTCGCTGGAGCTGAAATGATGCACACCACGAGTAGCTGCAGTGAGAGAACTGGGGGGGAAAACAGCCCACCTTCCCCGGGGGTTGGGAATGCAATTTCTGACTCTTCTGTCTCGGGAAGAAAACCCTGCTGTGTGAAATCAGGAAGGGTCATCTCTTTTCTTCCAGGCCAGCAGCTCCCAGTGCCTGAATAATCTCTTGAGCAGTCCAAGTTCCCCTGGACTGCTGTTTTATCCCTTTGGGATTTTACCTTCTGGGCACTGAAGCAGTGTATAACTCTGTTAATTTTCCTTAATTAGCTCGTTAAATTGAGAGTAGATCCCAGGTCTGAAGCTGTCAGCACAGACAGGTCTTGGTGTCTCCATCCTTTAATTATATTTGCTTACCCCAGCTGAATCCATAAAGATGATCCCAGTGTCTCCACAAGCCCGGATTTTGGAGCCTGCCACGGCCAGCTGCGATCTTTAGGTCTTTATTATTCCACAGACACATCTGGGTGGACAGAACAGACTCTCTGTACATGTTTCACTTCGTGTTTTACAAGGTGCAGCCAATTATTCACTGCAGGAACCGCCGGGACTCGCTGGAGAGGAGAAAATGAAATATAGACTTTGCAGCCGCCCTGGTGTGAGAAACGAGGCTCACTCCTTAAAATTTTTACAAGTTTAATAAGGGATAAAAGGGGCAGTACACAGAGCAGGGGGCTTGGCAAACTGCCACAGGCACCCAGTCAGCGTAAAAACATTTTTTAATTCACTTTTTCATTGCATTGGTTAAATGCACATTCATGAGGATTATATATATTCAAACATTCCTGTGAGTTTACAAGGTCCAGGAATTCTTTTGCTTGGCTCGACCTTTGACTTGTCTTCGTGCCATCCTGCAGATGAAATTCATATTGTTTGACACTTTTTGATAACCTGGGGGGGGGGGTCAGTTGTGGATTCCTTGCTTTTTTCTTTCCCTTGGTATTTATTTTCCTGGCTCTTTTTCAATGTTATTTATCATTCAGATAAGATACTCCACAAGTACACTGAACAGTTATTTCACATTTCTATCATTGACAGTTACTTACACAAATAGAAGCATTTAACATTGCATAGTCTCTATTTTAATAATTTGAGAAAGCCTAAATTATAATATATAAATTTATCACACAGCATAAATATATATTTATAAATAAATATTATAAATACATATATTTATAAGCTACACAGCACATATTAAGCTGACAGATTACACCACATTAAAGCAATTAAAAGTGGTTACAAACAGTACTATATCAAAATTGTCCTGACTAATAATATTAATTTGCAAAAGCCAATACATAAATGCCAAAGCCAACACCTATATAGTTATTTATAACACTGGCATTGCTTGTTCCCTGTGCCTTGGACACATTTTTATTGGGAATAGACAGCCCTAACCACACTTGTCAGAACCCTGGGCACAGAATTTCAGATTGCTGTGCTGACAGGGAGTGACCCTCAAAGATTCACTGCACTGACCTGAGACCATGGAAAGGCTTCCAGAACTGAGTGACAGCACTGGGAGTGTGGAGTTGGATGGAGGTGTGTGATAGCACAGGGGGAGAGTTAGAATTTAAGGTGGTGAGTTAAAATAATATACATGGAACAAGATGGAGGGGTTAGGGCAGAGTCCCTCCTTCTCCTCCTTCTCCTCCTTCTCCTTCTCCTTCCCCTCTCTTCTCCTTCTCCTTCTCCTTCTCCTTCTCCTTCTCCTTCTCCTTCTCCTTCTCCTTCTCCTTCTCTCTCTTTCTCCTTCTCCTTCTCTCTCCTTCTCAAGTTTGGGTGATTTTGGGTGATTGGTTTGAAGAGCCCCCAGTGCAGGACGTGGGTGGTTGGTTGTTGGGTTAGAAGTTAAAATAAATTCGCTGGCATCTCATAATTGGGCAGTTCAGGCTTAAGAAGACCTTGCAGACAGAACCCTGTGCTCCATTTCTACTCTGGTCACTCAGCATGTGGAAGCACTCACGGGCAGTGAGGCTGGAACTCAGATAAGGAACAATAAATGTCCAAGTCCCAACAAGAATTCTGCCTCTCTGCTTTTAATCCTGGCCCTGAGAAAAAAAAAAAAAAAAAAAAAAAAAAAACCCCAAAAACCACAAAAAACCCCAACCAAATAAATCCAGAAGGTTCACCACACACACTGTTTGGATATTTTAAAGCAGGAGTTAAGCTTAATGTTCTAAATAAAGAAATAGGGATACCTGTCTGCAGGGACACCTTCCACAGTCCCTTGTCCAAGTTTTCCCTGAATATTTTCAGGGATGGGGCAGCCACAGCTTCTCTGGGAAGCCTGTGTCTCTCCCAGGAAAGAAGAATGTCTGGGAAGAGAGCAGGTTACTCAAATAAGAGAAAGAACAGCAGATCCTACAAAATAATTAATGGTGGAGGGAAGCTTTATCAGCTGCTCCCGCTGATGCCTTCGGATGGGAACATGGAATTTAATGGAAAGGGAACATGGAATGAGCTGCAAGAGCTATCCCACACAATGAACAATTAACACCTGCGAGCTTTTAGCCACCAGATAACTTTAAAACCAAGTGCTCAGGAGGCTAAAAAAAAAGGGGATTATATGATATTCACGGTGATAATGAGAAGATCAGGATTTATTACCGAAAATCACAGTGCAGAGGAGAAATCCTGGGTTTTGGATTTAAACAGCCAGGCTCGCCAAAGGTGACCTGAGAGCAGCAGGGAGGAACTGCCCGGAGGGCAGGGTGTTCACCATGAGTTTCAAAAGGGTTTTTTACACCCTTTGTGAAAATTCTAATTCCTACACGCGTTCCCACTGCCCCAGGTAGGGTTTGAGATTGAGGCACAGCAGAAGTTTTAAATCCCTGGCAGCTTTTTAGAGCAAAGAGTTGTTCTGGGCACAGGTTTGGAAGTTTATAATTATATATATATATATATATATATATATGTATGTATGTATTGTATGTATGTATGTATGTATGTATATTAATATATATAATAACAATATCTAAATATTATTATATATATTAAAATCAAGAATAAGTGAAAGCACAGTGTCATCTCAGAAGAAAAAAAAAGTGAGATTTTTACCTTGTGGATCACTACCAAGACTGGAAAAAGGGGAGACATATCCCAGAAACCAAAGATTTTACAGGGAACTGATATAAGCATGACTCTCCAAGTCCAATTATTTTTTTACAGTTCTAATTCCAGGATTCTGAGGTAGAATCCTATACCACAACAAAGTGCCAGCTAAGATGCAGAGTTAATTAGTGAGCCAAAGCAGGGAATATTTGCTTTTAGTCCTAATTTTTTTTGCCAATTGAAGCACACAGTCTTAAGTAATGAACAAATAATCATCTTTTCCATGATTTAGCTCCATTTCCTTCATTATTATGTTGTCTTGGGAGGCAATTGATGAAGTTGAGGAGAAACTGTGCAGCATGGGGTGAAATGATAGTTGTACCCCAGGCACAGCTGACAGATTTCTGCTGGGCACATCCTAAATTCCCTGCTCCCTTTAATCCACTCCTTTCGTTATTCCTTGCATGTTGCTTTTTGCAAGAAAAAACTAATTTCCGGAAATATCAGGAATTTTGCTGCTAGAATGGCAAGATCAAGGTTTGAAGCAGTAAACACTGAATTATGGTTGTCATTCACTTGGTAAGCTTTCTCTGGCCTGATTTAGCTGGCAGCAGATTCCAGCAGAGTTAAGAAGGACAATTGGTAAAAAAATAAAATGATAAAATGTGAGAGGCTAAACTGAACACTGGTTTAGCTCAATAAAGCTCTTTATGGATAAATAACAGCAAAGAGCCACTGATTCTTGCTCTGGGCTATTATTGACTCAGAGAGAAGTCTCCCATATATCAATCAATAGGGAGGTTTGTCTGGGAGAGTTTTACTACAAAGGGGAAATGGGCTGAAAAAGTGACCTGAAAAAAGAGGAGCTGAAGAGTCTCAACATGGAACGTTTCATAAAGTCGTGTTTCAATGGGAGACTGCAGCCGCAATAAAAATGGAATTTTTCTTCAGACTCGAGACAAAAATGGGCAGGCAAATATTTGGGCGTTATTTGGGTGGAGCAGCTCAGCTGGGCAGGTTGTGTGGCTGCTGCTGCTGGCCTGGGCACAGCAAATCGATAGAGATCCCATTTCCAGCCAGAGCTTTCCCAGGCAGTGCCCAGGATGGGATTTGCAGCACCCTGCACGGTGCAAGGCATCCCTGCCATGGCAGGGGGTGGCACTGCACGGGCTTTAACCCAAACCCTTCCAGGAGGGCTAAAAAAGACTAATTGAAGTGTCCAGGCTGAGAGTTTGAACTCAGAGCAGATAAACTGCAGGATAACTCCAGAGCAGGAGGTGGAGAGGGAAGCAGGAGTGGTGCTGGAGGATTTCCCAGCCCGGACTGAGCACTGTGTGCTGGGAAGGTGCAGAATGGAAACTCGGGGTTATTTCACACCAGATCAAGGCCTTGCTGGAGAGGCTGGGAATGCGTGAAAATCCACGCAGTGATTCCCACACCTTCCTTGTGCCTCACTCTCCTGGCACAGCTGGAACCTGATTCTTTCCAGAGCTAAATCCCTTGTGCCTCACTACGAGAGGGGGACCGTGCTGGCTGTTCTGGCTTGATGTTAAATTGTGTTTCTAGTTGCCTGTTTAGCTCAGAAAATCAGTTTTGCACCTTTCAGCTGGGTCTGAGAGTAAAGAGGGGAGAAGCAGAAGCAGTGCAATGTCTGAGGGTTGTTTCCAAAACACAAAAATCAGAGTTTTCAGCTTTCCTCACTCAGCCTGTGCTGTCTGCAGAGCTCTCCTTGGCTTTTGGTTAGTTTTTGGCTAGCTGGAGCAGAGAAATCTTCTGGATTGTTGTTTGTTTTCTTTTTTTTTTCCTTGGAATTATTTAAACCTGTTTTGGACTAAAACCCAGCAGAGCCCCAGGAGCTCACCCCTGTGTCCCCCCAGGCCTGGCCATTTCCCAGAGCTGAGGGAGCTGTAGCTACTGCTACAGCTTAGAAAAGAGACTTTCTGAATTGTTTTTTCTTTTTTTTTGAGCAGCAAGAGGTTTTGTTGTTTAGTATTGTTCATTTTTTTTGTGTTGGAGAGTGTTTTGCCTGTTAAATAAACAGTTTTTTCCACTTCTCTTCGAGGAAATCTTTCCCCCAAACCAGTTAAAGGAGAGGCTGCTTAAATTTGCTTCCTAGAAGAACCCTTTGGAGGTTTTCTCCCAAATTTGCCCTAAACCAGGACAGTGGCTTTGCCAGGTTGGCTTTGTGCTCCTCAGAGCTGCTCATTCCTCCTGGAACAAAAACTCCTCCTCTTCCCCTTCTATCAGCAAGAAGCTGGCTCCAATCAAGTCGGTTCTGGTTCTTCTTTTTGATCCAAAGGTTAATCCTGAGCACTCCAGTGCCCACCAGGAGTTCTGGGATCTGTTTGTTTTCACTTCAGCAGAGCAAACTCTCCCCTGTGAGAGAGCTCCAAAGGGCCTGGTCAGAAAACACTGCTGGTGTTAAACACCTTTGAGTAAAGAGAGCTGAAACAATTAGAAATGTCAGCTTTAAAGCTTCCTACTTAATAGAGGGAGAAAATCAGTCCAGCAGAGGAGAAATCCAGGATCCAGCTGCTGCAGAGGGTCAGGGCAGCTGCCACCTTCTAGAAAAGGGATTAGGAACTGCTTTTGGAGTGTCTGCCAATTTTTTTGGCAATTTCAAGTCATCCAGAAATGTTGAAAAGGAGTTTTTTAAAGCTAAGCCAGCTGCACGTAACTATGTGAAAAAAAATGAGCCTCAAGTGTGTTTTAAAGGGTTGAAGAATGATTAAAAACTGGCCTGATTCTAGGTGATAAATCCTGTTTGTTTTTGTGCAGTAGCCCACACATTAAAATACGGGCTGGTTTATTGTAATAACATCCAATACAGAAAAAAAACCCTCTGATTTTTCTCCCTTTCCAAGTGCTCCTCCTGCAAGGGCCGTGTCACCTCTGCTGGTTTGGGGAGCTCAGGTGAAGAAGGCTCAGCCTGAGCCACGAACTCCTGTGCACATCAAACCTTGGCAGTGCCCCAAGAACACGCCAGGAGGGAGAGGACGGTGCTTGAGGGTCCGTGTCAGCTCCCTGAGGGTGCTGAGAGATGTGGAAATGCTGGAAATGTCTGCTCCTGGCCACGCATGAGAAGGGCAAGGGCCAGCCAGGGAGGTTTTTGTTCTCCTTGCATTGATCCCACAGCTGGGAGCCAGCAGGAAAATAATAAACATCTCCTCTGGCCATCCCTCCCGAGCCCTGCTGTAGGTCAGGCCACGCTCCAGTCCCAAACAGAGCAGCAGAATATTTATGGACACTCGTGGAAAGAATGGATAATTATTTCTCGGTCCTGCTGTAGTATTATTTATAAGCCCTTCTCCAGGAAATGTAGTGAAAACGGAGAAAAATGTTACTGCGAAGCAGCTGTGAAATCCCACTGGCAGCCGTAGCTGCTCAGGATTTTTGCTTGATGATTCTGTTGCAGGAGTAGCCTCTTCTGGAGCCTGGATGGTGACCTTTCTCTTCAGCGTGAACTTTACATTTCCCTGGGAAGCCAATAAGGAAATAGATACCAAAAACCCCTGCTTGTAAATTCCTCCTGAATTCCTGTTTTATCCTCTGTCCTCAGAAATGACATTTCATCGTCCACGTTAGGGGAAATATCTTCATTTTGTATCACATTTGAGGACGGAATCGTGCTTTTCCCCTAATGTGTTGGTATAGATATGCTCAAGATGTGAGGAAAAAAAAAATCCAGCGTGATTTGTGTTTGTGCCTGGCCCATTAGGAAGAGTTTTCCATCTAATGGGCCCTAAGGTGTCCTATCCTGTGGAATTTGCTGCACTAATGAACCATCTGAGAGGGTGGAAATTGCCCACTCAGGCTTTGAATGCCTGGAGGGTATCGTAGCTTTGGGGGAGTCATCTCTGAGCCTGCCACATTCCCACATTTATTTCCTCCAAGCGCCACATTCCACTGGGATACTCGTAGGAATCCTTTCCCAGCAGTCCCACCATTCTTCCAGCAGGCAGGGCACAGATGGAAAGCCTGAGCAGGGTGCTTCTCCTGCCCCCTTTGGTGGCAACTCTGCTCCCAAACTCGGATTATCCATCACAATTTAGTCATTATGGGCTTGCAGCAGGATCCTTGGCCTGCAAACAATTGCTGTTTTTCCAGCAAAACACTGAAGATCTCCAGTACTTCAGAGTTTGGAATCAGTAAATTTTTTTCTTTTAGGGTTATCGGAATATTTGGATTATTTGCCTCTCTTGGGAGATTTTGTTGGGAGTGTTTCCTCGCTGGGGTCATATAAAGACCCAGGACAATGTCCTTTATTTTACAAAGTCTTTTGGAATCAGAGGAGTCTAACTGGGGTAGAGGGTGAATTTTAAGGGAGACAGGAATTGTTTTAGCAAACTGGGAGCTATTTTCATTGCAAGCTGCTGGCAGCTCCCACGGAGCCCAGGGACACAATCTGGTGGTGTATGAACAGACCTGTGACAGGGGACAATCCGAGGGGCAGGGTGACAGCTGGAAAATCCCGGCTTTATTCCTGGGCTGAGCTGGGAATTGCAGCTTGGAGCATTCAGCAAGACGAGAAAATCCTAATCCAGCTCAGACCCAGCCCCAAACCCTTCTGGCTCCAGCCCGGGCAGTGTCAGGAGAGCAGGAGAGGGAAGGAAACAAAGCCTGGATGCTCAACGGGATCCAGCAGCGCTGGTTTTACCGGGATTTTCTGACAGGAATGTCCAAGGATTGTGTTCGCATCTGGCCTTCGGGAGCCCTCTGGTTCACGTGTTGGGCACCTGCAGAGCTCAGCAAATCCCACTTTAAATTGTGAGTTTCCAGTCGGAGATGCCTGGGGACACAGGCTGGTTACAGTAGGGACTTTACTAATGGCTAATTAATTGTCTAAACACATTAACTGTTGATAGGCAGAGGGAGAGAGTGGCTGGCATGAATAACAATTAAAGGTAAATTATCAGCCACAGCTCTGAGCAAGGCCATACTGAGAAACACTGATTTAATCTCTGCTCAGAGGCACCTGGGCTCAGCCTGCCCTGCAAAACTGCTGGGGAAACTTCACTGCTGCCGAATTAAGAAACAATTCCAAGTCGGGTTTTATCCCTTTTTTTTTTATTTTTTATTTTTTTGTTTGTTTTTTTTTTTTTTTGTTCTTTCTCTCTAATCCTTGTTTTAAAATTAAAGCAAAACCCCCACCACGATCAGTTGTGTTGCCACAGGAAGATGCTTTGTGATTATCACACATCCCTCATGTTTATTTAGCTCAATAAACAACACAAAGGCAGCTTGTAGGAAATGAATCCTCCCTGCATTATCTTGTTATCTGCATTTCCTCTGGAAAGAAGAGTGCTCGAATTACTGCGTTTGCATTTTGAATTATAATCTAAATCAACTTGCAAGAGGAAAATAATTGGCTTCCCCACGCACCAGATTTGCACCTTTCCAGGTATTGTGTTTAGGCTGCAGCATTCAGGACGAATACTGAATTTCCTTGGTGTTAAAAGCTGACTTTATGGGCAGATGGGATATTCAGTTAGCTGGGAATTTATCAGCTCCTTCAAGAATAAAATCAGAACTTGGAGAATAGAGTAGTAAAAATGTCCATGTGAAGTTTCCCCCGCTGAAACAAATCATTGCTGTCACTTTTTTTTTTTTTTTTTTTTTTCATCTGGCTCACTCCTAAGCAAAACACCAAAGTCCTCTCAGCAGCAAAGCCACCAAGGGTGGCAGTGGGTGGGAGCTCCTTTTAAAAGAGCCTCAATTTTCTCTTGCTCTTTTTAAAAGAGCCTCAATTTTCTCAAAGCCTGAAACCCTTTGGAGAAGAAAGTGATGGGCAAATACTGAAAAGATCCCGGCCCTGGCTGGGGGCTGTGCTGCTTGTCAGGAGTGGGGAGGAGCTGGGCTGAGAGCTGCAGCTTGGATAATTCCAGTGGAGGACAACATTGATTTGGGAGGGTTTATTGGTTTCTCAGGGACGTGGGCTAAGACAAACATTTTCTGTAGGAAAAACGTTCTGGGATGTCATTTAAGGTTTTATTTTTGAAGCAGAAGCACTTACTGTGGCTTTTAAAGATTTTTCAGAGGAATGCCAACTCTCTTTTCATTATTTAACCTGAAGAATTTTGGGTTCTGTCTTAAGCCTTTGCCTTGGTAGGGAAGCTGAGAGAACATTCCAGGTCCTTTTCCAAAGTCCCTCTCCAGCTCTTTCCGAGCCTTTTTAGGCACTGGAAGGGGCTCTGAAGTTCTCTTGGAACCTTCTCCTCTCCAGGTGAACATTTCTCACTTCCCAGTCAAAGCTGGAGATACTAAATCCAAGTTTCAGGTAAGGAACAAAGTTGAATTTCAGAATTTCTCTCCCAGAGCAGGAGTAGAACAGAAACTGAACCACTTCCTCGAGACTCAGCACTTATTAATTAGCAGATGAAATAAATAACTGCTGCACCGTGAAGGTTTGGATGCAGACAAACGTGTAAAGGTGCCAAGAACAAACTAATTGAAACAGAATTACATCAAACATTTGCCTCGTTTCAAGTGGGCTCCGTGTTTGTTTTGTGAGCCCTGGCAGAGGGGATGTTGAATATCTGAGCAGCTGCTCGCAGGGAGACACCAATAAAGATCCTGAGCCTCCAAGTGCCTCAGCATGTCGGAGCCCAGGACATCCCTTTGGGAGTGCAGAGCTGCCCAGATCCCTGCCAGGGGGCTCAGAGACCCTGGCACACAGCCCAGAGCACCAGTGGGCTCCATTACCAACCCTGGAGCAAACTGCCACCTTTACACGAAGAGATGAAAGCCACAGCAGATTGAATAGTGTAATGATTAGTGTATCACAGGGTGTAAATGGAGATTTTAGGATTCTTTGTATAGGGGTTTTTGGGGACAAGATGGAGGGATTTGGGCGTGTCCAGCCTTTCTTCTTCTTCTTCTGTACCTCCATCTTCTCTGATGATGCTGGCACTTTTGGATTGGTTTAGAGTAGAAGCTCACTGTCTAACATAGGTGATGGGTATTGGGGAATAATTGTAAATATGTCACACATAGTTTTCTGTATATAAAGATAACACTGCCCTGGGGGCAGGCAGAGTGCCTCTGACTGTCCTGCTGAGCACACCTGGGCTGGGCAGGAAGAAAATTTTATAGATAAGAAACAATAAACAGCCTTGAGACCGAAGACCGGGAAGTGTTGTCTCATCCTTTGAACGCACGGGCAGAAGTAAAGACTTCAAACAACAAATCGGGGTCCCAAGCCTTGTCAGGACCCCAACATCAGCACTTCCAAATGTCATTACAAGCCACTCCACAAGCCAGAGACTGAATAAACGTTCTGGCTCTCCACCCCAGCCCGCTGTGGGATGTGTGTGGAGCTGTGCCTTTGTAATATCCTGTTGGGAATATCAGCGGGGCTGGGCTTTGCAGCACAGGGATTGGGGAACATCCCCAGCTGGAAAGGACCCACGAGGATCATGGAGTCCAACCTCAAAAAAACCTACTTGTGCCTGAGAGCTTGAGCCAAGTGTTTCTTGAGCTGTGCCAGCTTCATTCCCAGGTTTTAGGCACACGAGTGTTCCTTTGGATCATCTTCCTAAGCTGTGCCCAGGGGTTCTCTCACAATCACTGCAAGATAACCCTGCAGGAGCTGGGCTGCACCTTGGGATTGCCCTTCCTGGCTGGGAAGACTGAAATTCGACCCTGATCCTTACCTGAAACTTGGATTAAATCTCTTCAGCTCTGACTGGGAAGCCAGGCAGCAGAGGACTCAAAACCCCAGATGTTTGTGGCAACAGCTCTAACATTTTGTATGTAAATTCTTATTTATGCAGAGATTATCCTGCAGGATTCGTGCTCTGCAGATCTCATTTATCTGAACACACAGAGGTGGAGTCTGTGGGTCAACTGGGCAGGGGTGCTCTGTCTTTATTTACCACGGGGTGACCCCAGCAGTGACCAAAGCAGGAAATGTTCCAGTGGAATATTTCCTATGGAATGTGTTGGGCAGGATGAGAGTTTAACAGGGCAGGTTTACAAATAGCAATGCTCAGCAGAAGGGTCTCTAGAACGGAAAGCAAGTTTTGATAGAGGAGAACAGAAGATGTCTGAAAATAAAGATTGCTGAGCTGGTGGTCACTGCACAAAGGTTGGGAAGAGATTTTATGGCTGAGAGCAAAGGATAAGTGACTACAAACCAAAGCATGTTTGTACCAAGTAAGGATAAATCTCAAAAAGCACAGGCAAACAGAAAACATGCTTTTACCAAGTCAGAAGAATTTCCCACTGCAGAAAAACAGAAAACCAAGTTTTCAGCTTAAAATATAAGGTGCTAACTCCAGTGATTGGTCAGTTCCTGCCATAATCTGGGAATATCAGCACTATGGTATTATAATCTATAATACTATATGTATAATGCTATAATATCAGTAGATATGATGGGCTGTAGGGAATGGTAAAGGGATTGGGTGTGATGGGATGTGTACTAAGATATTCAGCAAAGGAAAATATGTAATATACAATAAAATATACAATGCCTTGTAACAGAGCAGAGGTGATTTCAGGCAGCCTTAGGCTGGAGCCGGCAGATTTTAGGTGTGGCTTTAACCCACGGCCCAGGATTGCTGTGACTCCTTTCCTGCAATAATCACATTTTTGAAGAGCAGCCTGCAGTCCCTCCTCTCTCCTCTCACACTCTTATAGGAATCCACATCTCCTCCAGGCCATTTTCAGCGGCTAGCTCGAAGTGAACACACAGTTCAGTGCAATTATCACCTCCCAGGATCATTTAGATAACTAATTAGCCACACTTCACCAGGGCCACAGAAACGATTCCATTCCCTGAGAGCAAGACTGCAAAGAAAATATTCCCCGTTACCAGGAAAACCAGGTTGGGTTTGCAGTTGTGGGGATTTCACCAGGAGCTGCTCAGCAGAAAGAAAGAACTGCTGCTGGAATATGAAATTGCATCGAGCTGTGATTAAAAATTAATCGACTTCTAATTGGAAATACTCGGAAATTAATGGTGAAATCCTTACAGGAATACATTCAAAGGTTACCACTGTCAATTTTTAATGGATTAAGTTTCATTATCAGATAAGGCCATAAAACCAACTGGCTTTCAAGAGGTAAATTTCCACCTTCCCAGGATTTTCCACACCTTGTTTATTCCTCCAGCTTTAATGTTCATGGCTTCACCTGTATCTGTATTTTCATAAATCTTTGAAGCCTCATTTCTCCCCTGTCCTTTTTCCAATCCTTTTCCTTGCTTGCTCTCCTGGGTTTTTTTCCTCCCTAAATTTTCAGTTCCTCAGATGCCATTTTTTAGACACTTATTCTGATTTTTCCAGGCATTTATTCAAGCTATTCATAGTCCCTCACACCCTTTACTGCAGCCAAATCTTATATCTTTTATTTTTTACTTTATGCAAACCTCAATAACACTAAAATTTACTTTAAATCTTCTTTCATCTTTGCCTACTCTTGATGTTTTGAAGATTAGGCGACAGATCTTCCAAAATAATAAATATACTTAAATAAGTAATATGCTTTTTTTTATATCAAACATTTAATCTGAGGCAGATTTTTATTGCGTTATTCTCTTAATCCCTGTTATTGATAAATCCTCCCAAAATCAGTTAAAAGGAATTTCAAATTGTGCCATAATTTTGGTCAATAATATCTCGCAGAAGCCAATACATAAATGCAAAAGCCAATATTATATTGTCATTTATGACAAAATTCTTTAAATTCCTAAGTGTGACTGTGTCAGATTCCAGGGACTGCACATCCCAAGGAGCCCCAAACCCAAACCACCAAAGATCACACTCAGGCCCTGCTGCTGAGGGAAGGATTTCATTGTTTGCACATCCCAAGGAGCCCCAAACCCCAATCCAGCCTGGCTGAGGGAAGGATTTCATTGTTTGCACATCCCAAGGAGCCCCAAACCCCAAATCCAGCCTGGCTGAGGGAAGGATTTCATTGTTTGCACATCCCAAGGAGCCCCAAACCCCAATTCCAGCCTGGCTGAGGGAAGGATTTCATTGTTTGCACATCCCAAGGAGCCCCACACCCCAAATCCAGCCTGGCTGAGGGAAGGATTTCATTGTTTGCACATCCCAAGGAGCCCCACACCCCAAATCCAGCCTGGCTGAGGGAAGGATTTCATTGTTTGCACATCCCAAGGAGCCCCACACCCCAATTCCAGCCTGGCTGAGGGAAGGATTTCATTGTTTGCACATCCCAAGGAGCCCCACACCCCAATTCCAGCCTGGCTGAGGGAAGGATTTCATTCCTTGCTGAGGTTCCTGCTCAGCTTCTGGCCTCCTTCAAGGTCTAATCCATTGCAAGGCAAACACTACTCATTGAAACTGTCATTTTAATGAGTCCTGCGAGGTTCTGTTGTTGCAGTTCATATCTGTTTATTAAAAAAAAACCACAAAATGTCTTAAATTTAGTCTAGCTTATTGAACCGTGTCTAAAATCATCATCACGCAGCATTCGGGGTCATGTTGAAGGTTCTTCTGAGCTCTGAGGGAAATTTCTGACCCATAAACCAGGACACGTCTGATTTTTATCCCTTACATTTGCACTGCAATAAAATTTAGTGACAAATGAGGAGAGGACAGATCTGTAAATGAGTAAATGTGGGAGCTCAGGGAGCGCTGGGGCAGAATTTTTCTCGTTTCGTATTTCCATTTTTCCCTTTTGCAATTCCACAGCCCTTCTGTCAAACCTGGCAGATCCTGATGATTGTCCAGATTTAAACTTTAATTTTCACTCAAATCTACCGATTTTTTATGTTTCTTTAACCCTCTCCCAAAATCTTGATCTCACTGCTAGTGAAGCAACGTCTGATGCTGCCCTTAATTAATTTTCAAGCTCCAACCCTCAGACTGAAAAAACCATAATTCTGTTAGATGACTTTTCTAATGAACATATCCAGTTCTGTGTCAGTAAATATCTGTTTTCTCTGCTGTGCTGAATAATCTCTGCTGCCAGCTTGTTTGGAGAGGAATCAAAGTGATGTCCCTCCAAATAACACAAATCATCGGTGCCTCAAACCCACAACGTGTTGAATTGCCACCAACACGCTGCTTCTTGTGTCTCCTGAAATATTTCCCGTCCCATAAATCAAATATTAGCACAACACCAAGTGGTGGCAGCCCCAGCAACTCCTGAGGATGAAGCAAAAAGCAATTTTTTTTTTTTTTTGCAGAAGCTTCAACATGTGGGAGACAAATCTCATGGCTGAGATGGTTCAAAGGAGGCTGAGGGAAACTAAGGCTGAGGTGGGAGCAAATTCTAAATTTTAGAGTGCTTTAATATCAATAATCCTCTGTTTTAAGGAGCTGACTGACGACGTGTGGACACAAAACCCAGGATTTTCAGTAATTATTTCTATATCCAGCAAAGAGTTTGGCTGCTCTGTGGTCACCTGATTTTTATCAAGGAACACTTTGTACCCTAAGCAGGGCTCATCTTAAAAGATGCAGTGCATAAATCCCCACTCCACACCATCTTTTATCTTTTTTTTTTGTCCCAATAAAAGGAATCCTGAATTCCTCAGCGCTGCTGTAAATGTTTTCAAGCAAAATGATGTTTCTCCTCATTTTTTACTGCTGTCACAAACTGTGCGTGCAGGACCGTGACCAGAACTCGGAGAATGGCTGGAATAGGGAAAATTCCATTTCTGTGGCCCAAAATTTTGGGGTTTGGCTCATTTAGCTGGTGCCCTTTTGCTGGCAGAGCCTCGTGTTTGCTGCCCCAGCTCAGGAATATTCCATCAGCTCCAGCACAGCCACATTTACTTTCCCTTCCTCCCATTAATGTGGCTCCAATCATTTATTTTTTTCCCAAAGCTCTGATATTTTGAAGCGTTTGACTTCATTCTCATTCACATCTCTAATGTCTCTGCTTGCTGTATTTGATTTCCTAATTTCATTTGGGTGAAATTCGATGATTTTTCCTTTGTTTTTTTTTTTTTTTTTTTTGCCGTATCATTAGTGAAGATGAGAAATAATTTATCTCTCTGGGGGAATATATTACAGTAGTTGTGTCAGTGATATTATAGAAGTGATTTTTTTTTTTTTCCATTTTGGGGTCTAGGGAAGGTAAAACTCTCTGAACAAAAACCCTGGAGATTAATTTGTAATTTGTGGGCTGAAGAATGAGGATTTGAGTCACAGCTGACCACATCTTTAGAATCACAGAATCATTAAGGCTGGAAAAGACTTTCAAGATCGTTAAGTCCAACCTCTGTATTTGCAGTTAACAAGGTGAATTCTGGCTAAAATAGCCAAGGTGGTAGAGAGCCAATAAAAAAATCTATTTTTTGCCATTAGTAGAAGTAATTACATTCCTTCTTTACTTCAAATAATTGTGTTTTGGGTACATATTTTTATTAGCAATCAGAGAAACACTAGTAGCAACCTAAAATATGACATATTTCAATAAAATATGAAAACCTCATAGCCTTAGTGGAAAAATCTTAATATATGTTGCTATAACAGAACTTTGGGATTACAATGATAAATATAAATTTATGTTCTAGAACAGTGTTTGGTATAGAAAACATAAAAAAAAAAGGAAATGTGCTGGAAGAAAAATCTGAATTTTGCTTAGAAAGGATTAAAAAAAAGCAGGGAAAAGTGTGCCAGTACTGGAGATTCAGCTTATCCATGCAATGCATTTAAGGAGCTGCTGAATCCACACTTAAATTGTTAATTTATTCCACGTTTTCTTTTAAAACTCATGAATAGCAAAGATATTTCTCTCTAGTTTACTACAGAGCAGGTACTTGAGGTCATGAATCTCCTCTGCTTTAGTTATAAGGCACAGGAATTCTTGATCATAACCTTCAAATCTGATTTTTTTTCACTTTCTCCTTCTGTCTTTCCTGTTTTCCCCCCAACAGAATTGCTGTTTTCTCAGCATTCTCTCCTCCTCGATGTCACTGTAAATCAGCCCTCCAGCTGTCTCCATCCCTTTTTCCTCTGGCTCCTTCCACAATGCACTTATTAAATATAACAATAACTATAAATTATCTCTGCTTAAATCACAAACACTTCTTTTGGGCAGGTTCTGCCAGCAAACCCTGCAGCCTCCTCTGTCCTGCTCTCCAAAATTTCACTGCTGGCTCCCCTCTGCCATCTCCTTTTCCTGCTCCATCCCTGCTCCAATCTCTTCACAATATTCACCCCTGAGTATTTCAGTGTGGAAATACTTCAGGATATATTTCAGTATTTCATCTAGAGGAAAAATCCTCTTAAAATTCAGATTTTCCAGCTTAAAATTGCTCTGCTCTTGAAAAAAATTCTGGTGACATCAAGGGAAAATGTTTGTGCAGGCTTGAAAAAGGGAAAAGTTTCTCTTTTTATAGTTGTTGTTGTAAGTTCTGAGTAACTGTGATTAAATTTTAAGAACGATAAATTGGATCAGCTCAAGGATTTTTTGTTATTTCAACAAAGCCAAAACCCGAAGAAGTGACAGCAACCCAGGCTAACAAATAAAAACAATGGCTTTAATTAGAATAATTCATTAGAAGCAGAAATCCAATGTGCATTTTGTATGAAGACAGGAACAAAGTCCAAAGTGCTGCTGTTTAGCATTCCGAGATAAACGCAAAAAAAAAAAAAACCAAAAACCAAGTAAGGTATAAAATTTAAATCACAACATTTTGCAGAACCCCACAAACACAAGTTCCTGCAGGGCTCTGTGTGTGTTACAAAGGATGCCTCATTACATCTCCCAGTTTGAGGCAGGTATTTGTTAGACTGCTTTTGATGCTGAGCTCGGGCTTTCATTTGAATCCAGGCTGCGGCTCTGGAAGCTCCACCCGGAGTCTCCCTGTGGCTTCTGCTGAAGGAGCTCTGGCTCCAGCACCACTGAGCATTGCCTCAGAGAAATCTGCATTTCCACTTGTTTTTACCAGGCCTATTTTTACTTAGTTTTGGCTTCTGGTTGAAAACCCTCCACAAACTCTCAGCCCCCCATCATTTTTTCCTTGTCTGCCTCTTGTCTTTCACATCTGGGCCCATCCATCCTTTCCAGCCAGCATTTGGGAGGGAGAGGAGAGGCAGCCTGAGGTGGCAGCCCAAGAGTGCTGTGTCCATCCTTCCTCTGTCTCATTCCAGCAGCAGTTCCCACCACCCGAGGATCCCCATGGATAAATCTGCCCCATCCCTTCCATGGGGACCTGTCCCGTTTTCATCAGCTGGTGGGTGGTGTTTCCTTGGGAGGGCTGCAGACATCCGTGGCTTTTCTTCACCTGGACTGGGCACTGCCCAGGAGAATTTCACCAAAGATGGGCACTGGTGTTTGGGCTTCCCCAGGAGGGGCTGGAGTGTGGCCAGGGAAGGGAATGGGGGGGGAGAAGGGCAGGAGAATTCCTGGGAGCTGGAAGGGATGGAGAACCTGAGGAGCTGGGAGGCTGGAGAATACCTGAGGGAGATGGGAAGGATGGAGAATTCCTGAGGGAGCTGGGAAGGGATGGAGAATTCCTGAGGGAGCTGGGAAGGGAATGGAGAATTCCTAGGAGCTGGAAGGGTGGAGAATCCTGAGGAGCTGGAAGGATGAGAATTCCTGAGGGAGTTGGGAAGGGATGGAGAATTCCTGAGGGAGCTGGGAAGGGATGGAGAATTCCTGAGGGAGCTGGGAAGGGGCTGGAGAATTCCTGAGGGAGCTGGGAAGCCTGAGCCTGGAGAAAAGGAGGCTCAGGGGGAATTTCTGGCTCTGCACAACTCCTGCCAGGAGGGGATTTGGGATCTTGTCCCAGGGGACAGGGATAGGAAAGAGTGAACAGCCTCAGGGTGGGCCAGGGCAGGCTCAGGGTGGATATTTGGGAAAATTTCTTCCCTTACAGAGTTGTTCAGAGGCTGGCACAGCTGCCAGGGCAGTGATGGAGTCGCCATCCCAAGGGCTGGCCGTGGCCCCTGGGGCCGTGGCTCTGTGGCAGTGCTGGGTTCATGCTCGGATTTGATCACCTCAGAAATGTTTTCCAACCTTAACAATTCCAGCACATGGACATCTGGCTGGCTGGGCTGGCCAGGGACAGCAGCCAGCCTGTCACCTCGAGCCAGTGACCAGGTCTGCACATTCCCTTCAGTTTTCCTTACTGCAGCGCAGGGCAGATCCACCCATCACACCTTTGCCTCTAATTAATGCACTCTTGCCTCTGCTTTATCGAGCTGGATTTGTTGATGAACAGGCCGAGGCACAGTTGGGTTATTAGGGAGGATGAACTGTTCCAAAAGCCAGGCAGGGAGGATTTCCAGCGTGGTCTGCAAGTTAAAAACTCCCTGAGAAAACCCCGAGCTCGATCCCAGCAGTGAAGACAGCCCAGACACGCTCTTAGCTATTTGCTTTGCATGTTTCACCAGGTTTGAGAGCTAAAAGCAGCGATTTAAAAAGAAAATGGCCTTTAGAAGTGCTAGGAATTAAGCATTTCTATTGAATTAGTTAAAAGCAAGGGATCTTCTTCCCTTGCTTTCGCATTTCTGTGGCTTTTTGGACCAACAGCATCTCAAAGCCATGAATAAAACTTCAGAAGAAGGCACCGATGTTTAATTCCTCCTCGTGCTGATGTGAATCATCCTTCAGGGCTAAAGGTGATGAAGTAGCCACCTGTGAATTATAAGCAGAGGGGAATGCAAAGCTGTTTTCAGCGTGTGTGTTTCTCCAGGCCAGATTGCTGCTGTGTCTGACACTCTGCTCAGGGTTTTTTTTGTGTCTCTCGGGCAGGTTGTGTTTCTCCCACAACACAGATGGGACCTGAGGTACCATGAGGTTAAATGACTTCCCTGATGTGACACGAGCAGTCTGGAGCAAAACCAAGAGCTGAACTGAACTAATTTTCCCCTCAGTTTAGTGCCTCAGTCAGAAATCATCCTGTGAAATATGAGGCAGGAAAATTGGAAGAAGTATTAAATGCTTTTTTTTTTTTTTTTTTTTTTCCCTTGTTATTTTGTTGTTGAAATGATTCAAGTTTTGGGAACTGGAAGGAGAAATTGGCCAGAGCAATGTGTGAATGTGTGCTTGCATCCTTCCCAGGGCTCCCTGAGGTCTTGGGTGCATAAAATCCCACGCTCACATGCTCAGTCAGATAATTGAAAGTACAAGCAGGTAATTAAGTTCCAACTTATCCCATTAGTAAGTGCAGAGCCAGGATCAGATCTATATTCCTGCCTGCCCAAGGCTCAGAGGTTGCCCTGTAGGAACATCTGACTGCATCACACACTAAATAAAGCTGCTGCCACAGCTTTTGCCAACATTTAACTTCCCACTCTGTTTGAACCACAGCTCTGTAGGGCAGCGAAAATATTGTACATTAATGCCATGGAAATCCATGCCAAAATATTATCTCTGTTATATATGTAAAAACATGCGTTTAAGTGACCCTTTAGAGCAATAGCACTTAAAAGAAATCATGTTTAAAATGCTCCCAAATGGAGACATTAATATTTCTATCCTCCTCGTGCTGCTGATTTCCCCTTCAGCACTGAAGCTAATGAAGAATTAACCCTTGTAGAGAGAGTAGGATGGAAGCAGAAAAACCTCTTGTCACTGCTTGTATTTTTGCTATTTTAAGGTTAAAATTCTGGCTAAAAATAGAAATCACTTTTTTTTTTTTTTTTTTTATGCTGAAGGAAGGAGCTGTAACCAGAAGTAAAAACGCTTGAAGTTCATAGTTCATTGGAACAGGCTCCATCAATTATGTTATTTTAAAGGATGAGCCAAGGGATATTTAAAGTGTCTTAGAGCCATTTTAAGAATTTCCATTGTCTATTTTACAGCAGCTCCTGATTTCCAAGCCATTCTTTCCTCTTGCTCCACGTTCCCTGGGACCCAGCCCCAGCCAGGCAGCCTTCCCTGATTTCAGATTCCCATTCCCACAGGAGGATCCTGCCCTGTTCTGCCCAGAGTTCCAGGGGATGCTCCAGGGCTGGGGATCCTTCCAGCCTCAGGGAGCTGGGGATGGGCAGCCTGGAGAGGAGGAGGTTGGGAGGAAACCTCAGAGCAGCAGTGGAAGGGCACTCAGGGAAGCTGCAAGGGGACTGTGGTCATAAACCAAGGAGGGGTGGCTTCAAAATGAGAGAAAATGGGTTTTGATGGGATTTTGGGAAGGAATTCTTGGCTGTGAGGGTGGGGAGAGCCTGGAATAGAATTCCCAGAGCAGCTGTGGCTGCCCCTGGATCCCAGGCCAGTGTCCCAGGCCAGGCTGGAGTGGGCTGGCAGCACCTGGGACAGTGGGAGATGTCCCCTCTGCTATTTATGTGCTCTCATGTCATTATTTTTTATTAACTAATTATTTTTTTCTTTAGAAAGCAGGCTTGGCATAATGGCGAGAAAATTGTCTGTTCTCTTAGGGTTTATGAAACTCTTGCAAAGCCATATTAGGTTTAAAAAACTGCAACAGATCGTGCAGCTCAGATTTGGAAACTCAGCTTTAATTGTACAAACGAAATGAGGACCAGACAGAGAAGAAAAGCTCATTCCTGAGACACTGAAAAAGGGACTCGATCTTTCAATGGTCTCCTCTGACCTGAGCCAAGCTAGGATGATTTAGAGCCCAAATTTTCACCTCTTTTCTGAAAAGCTCAGACTTTGGTTTGGCAAAGTTGTGCCATGGTGCTCTCCAAGGCATTAATCACTTCTTTCAATGAGAAAGAAAATACTTGCATTTTGATTTTTTAAAATGATTTATTTATTTATTTATTTGCCATGTAGAAAGTGTTACCTGCTCTTGCTCTAGGCTGGCATTTTAATTTAATTTATTTTTCTCTCTCTCTTTGTCTTTGGACCTTGTAAAACGGCCTTCTTACCCCAGTTAAACTTTTATTGCTGTAACACTGAGCAAGTAGTACCTGTTTGGAATTACAGATAGTTTGGAATGAGGCAGAATCTAACTTATAATCGAGACTTACTATGGAGCTTCCAACAGCACAAAAATTAAGACTAAAGAAATCGCTCTGTGCTGGCTCAAAGTAATGTTTAAATGAAGTTTTTGTCAGGTCACAGCATAAAACATGGTGATGGTAACGAGTAATCTTCGTTATTAATGCAAATCCGTGTGTGGTTTTCCGAAATGTTATTAATTCCAGGGAGCAGTTTATGCAACTGTGAGCTAACACGTCGTGTTTCTTCCTGTGACATTTGAAAAAAAACCAGGAATTGAATCCCAGGAACAGCTGTCTCCTGGAAAACAAACAGCTGCTTGGCATGAACTGAGGCTCCAGCCCCATGTATTATGGATAATAAATATCCCCACTTGGACACAACTGGCTGCCTCCTGCAATTAGCACTCAGGTGGATAATTGCACCGTCCTCCTTGGGATTGCAACAGGGCTACCAGATGAAAATCCAGCTGCTTCCAGACTTCTTTTAAGGAGAGAAACACAAACCCTCAAACACAAACCTTCAGCTTTATTCCCACTTCTGCACTTGTGGCCGTGATGCCACAGAGGCTGAGCTGGAGCAGAGAGCAGGCAGAGCAAAAGGAAAAAGCAGGGATTGATTAAAAGGGATTGATTGAAAGGGATTTATTAAAGAGATTGATTAAAAGGGATTTATTAAAGGCCTCTCTGGGCACACCTGGGCAGTGCCCACTCCCAGGGGGAACCCAAAATGGTCCCAAAATGGACCCAAGGCACGAGGGCTCACACTTTGATAAGTTCTGGTCCTTTGCACATTGGAGTTCATTGTGTAATTACAGCTCCATCTTCCTGGTTTTCCTTCTCACTTCATCATTTTTTTTATTCTTGGATCTGAAAGTTGTCCTTGGTATCAAACTAGAGAAGGAATTGTTTTGTCTCCCTGCTCTGTGAAGAGAGCTCAGCAGCACTGAATATGAAACCTAAAACTACCCACTAAACCAGCACAGAACCTGAAAAATATAAAAGCTAAACCTTAAGGCATCACTTCCCTTTAAAACACATCCCAGACTGATTCTAAATTCCCGAGCTTTTCTCTCGGGGTGCCTGTGATGTTCAGGCAGGGCTTGGTGTCACTTCACCTGCCCAGGACATCCTCTGTCATCACCTGCTGCTCACAGGGGTTAAAAACCCCTCCCAGAGCCACAGCAGGAGCCTGAACAGACACAAACACCACTTCAAAACCGCTTCTGGAACTGGCGAGATGGAAATGTGAGCAGCAGTCATTTAAATAATGACCAAGGTCATTATGTTTGGAAAAAGTCACGGAGCTAATGCAAAGTGCTGCGGGCAGATTGCACATCCCAAGGGTTTGGCTTTATGGAATCTCTCAGTGCAACAACTGTTTGTGCCCACGGGATCTCTTCTGCTGGCACATTTTATGGATGATGGTATCAAATGGGCCCGTGACATTATTTACACAGGCTGGAGCCCCTAGCAAACTGCAAATGGGAAAAGAAAAAAAAAAAAAAAAACCAAACAAACCAAAAACATCATGGATGGATTTGCTGATTTTTTGCTAGGAAGAAAATTGGGGGAAATTGGAATTTCTCTGGAAATGCGTGATATTTTGCTAGAGGAGCTGTGATGTAAAAATAGATCTTGAAGGGATTTGGGGAGAATGTTAAACTTTTGGATGCTCCAACCTGGCCTTGGACACCTTCCAGCGATGGGGCAGCGTCTGTGGGCAACCTGAGAGGGAACAATTCCTTCCCAATATCCCATCTAAACCTAAACTCTGTCACTGTGGGGCCATTTCCTGATTTGGGGAATTCTGAGGAACCTGATGGTTCAGTACAACAGAATGATGAATAAATGCTGAGGGTGGGAGCAGTGGGAGCACTGGTGGGGGTCAGCATCTCCTGATTTGGGGAATTCTGAGGAATCTGATGGTTCAGTACAACAGAATGATGAATAAATGCTGAGGGTGGGAGCAGTGGGAGCACCGGTGGGGGTCAGCATCTCCTGATTTGGGGATTTCTGAGGAATCTGGTGGTGTTCAGCGCTGAATTCAACAGGACTAGAGCAACAAAAAGGTGAATAAATGCTGAGGGTGGGAGAAGTGGGAGCACTGGTGATGGTCAGTCCCTCCTTTTGGAGAGTTTTGGGGATTTCTGAGGAACCTGATGGTGTTCAGGGCGGGATTAGTACAAGAAAATGCTAAATGCTGAGAGTGTGAGAAGGAGCAGCGCCACGTTCCCCCTGCAGCCCCTGCCTCTGCAGGGGTCTGGCCAGCAGGGAGGCGAATAAAAAGAACATTTGCTCGTGTGAGAAGGACAAACAAAAAGGAAAGCGTTCCCGAGGAGGCCTGAGTGAGGAGGGAATGTTCGAGGCATTTTCTGGCTGCCGGGAAAGGGGCACGCAAAAAAAAACCCAGACAGGAGAGGCTGGCACTGCCAAGCTGTTCCCAAGTGTGGGGACTTAACACCCACTTAACTTCGGTGGTTTGGGGTTTTTAGAAACCCTAAACCACCGAATAAATCACTGTAACGTGAAAACGAGCCAGGGACCATTATTGGCGTGGATAACTGTTCCTGAAGGATGTGCTGATTTCAATGAGCTCCTGCTTCCCAAACGAGCTGGGGAGAACAAGCTCCTGTTCATATCGAGCTGCCCGAGAGAGGTGATCAGCGGGAGGATAAAGTTATCATTAGCGCTTTGCTTAATAATTTAAATTACATCATGCATGAGGCAGATGCTCCTCAGCCGGCTGGACTTGGGCTGAGGCTTCTCCTTTGCCTAAAAACTCACAAAATTTGAGATTTTCCCTTCTTCGCGGTGTTTATTTAAGTATGGTCCGTTTCATGGAGGGCTTTTTGGGCATTTTTTTTTTTGCGTTCGCAGGTAATAATGCCTGGGTGGCGGGTTGGGAAAGTGAATCCCTAGGGAAAAGCCTGGATTTCCTTGGATTTCCTGAGTTTTCGGAGCAGTCTGCTCAGTCTGCCGTGGTGCTGTGTCCATGTGGGGAGGCAGCAGATGCAGATGCAGAGGACAGCTTTTACTTTTATGTTTTGTTTGCATCTCCTCCCTCTCACCTTCTGCGTGTATTCTGTCGTTTCACCAAAGGGGCAGAAATCATGGAATATCTCAGGTTGGAAGGCACCCTTCCGAAATTCTCCTGTCCTTTGAAAAACAATGCTTTGAGCTCCTCATTTCTCTCTTATTTGACTCTTTTAAAAAGCGACTTTCCAGACCTTCCTTTGGGCGTCGCCGCCCGGACAGTTTGACTCTCAGAAAACAACCTGCCTAGACTTTGTTTTTTTAGCAATTCCCTGGGGATTGCCGGCTTTCCAAAGGTGTTGGGATCTACTGAGAGCGATTTAAGCCGCGCTTTAGCAGCTCGTTCATTGACTGGACCCGGGTGTAAATGCGCCTGACCCTTCCCTTTGGCACAGAACCGAGCAGAAAAACAGGGAAGAAATCCCCGGCACTTGGAGCGGGTTTAGCAGCCTAATGCGGATGTGCAGAGTATTTCTCATGTCTCCCAAATCCTCTTAAGTTCCGCAGAGATGTCCTTTGCAATGCTGATTTGAACAACAGCAAAGCACGGGAAATAGGATGAAAGCACACCTTAGGAATAAAAGTGTGTATTTTGGAGGCTGGGAGGGTCTGGAGGTTACCTTTAATCTTAACCACTGCTGTTAAAACGTTGTCACAGGGGCTGGATTTTGCTGTTTCTTTATTTTTTTCCTTTATCTCTCCGGTGTGAAGGCAGACTAATGAATAACCTGACGACTTCACCGACAACTGGCTGCTGGCTCCATAAATCTGCTGAGTTTCTACAGCTCCTTTCCTGGACTTAAATTTTTTTTTTTTTTTTCCCTGTTCTGCAAGGGACAACCTGTGAATTCGAGTACGATGTTGGAAGCTCGAGGCAGTCTCGCTGATTTACGGCTGTCCGAGCTCATGCGAGTGTTGGCATTTCTATCCCGAGCTGTCCACATTTGTCCCTTACGCTGCTTGAGGCGCAATCTCCATTTATTCATGAAACCTTTGCGAGCGGCTCGGCAGATCTGCATGACAAAGCAGCCAGGTGGGTTTTAGAGCAGAGGTTTAGCCCATCTTGAAGGGTCCCGGCGTGCTGAAATCTTTTGGAGTATTGAACTGAGAGGGTTTCAGGAAGGTGGTCCTAAAGCTCATCATGTTCCCATCTGTTGACAGGCGGAATTTTTTATTTACTCCGTTTTAACGATGGTAATTGTGAGGTGATTGTAGGTCATAGGTGTGTTTAGGATGCTGGAGTTTTTCTCCTTGTAGTTCCGTGCTTCTTTCCCTCTCCTGAGCGCTCCTAAAAGTGAGCTGGGAATTACAAAGCGCTCCTGAGAAACTCACCGAGTGCTTCACAGCGAAACGGTTGAAAACACTCGATAGGCAACAGTTCAAATAATAGGAATATTTTCGTTTATTTTCAATGGAAGAACGGTTTGGCCTTTCCATGTGTCAGCTGTGGAACTTGCTTCCCACTGAGGAATGTCATTACGGGATGCTTTGAGCTCAAGGTTACTTTCAGGACACATTTCCCAGCCTCGGTGTCTCATAACAAGCCATCGAATGTACAAATTGCACCAGCGGTCACTGAAATGCACTGGCTTGTGACTGCAAAATAATTCAAGGGCAATATCATTGACTTCGGGATGACTGCTAAAATCAGCTGGGAGTTAAAGCTAGCGCTGTGAGATCAGAATGTCCCGGGGCAGCTGGGGACAGTGCAGGGTACGAGGGTGGCAGCTCTTCAGAGGGACCAAGGGGACCTTCCTGGGAGGGAGAATCCCGCTGGGAAAGGCCGGTGTCCGTAGAGGAGACAGAGAATCCTGCAGCTTTGTTTGAACTCAGGGAGAGAGAGCCCACTGGGTTTTGTCTCGAGGTTTTCTCCTTTTATCCCAAACTCCGCCCGCACTCTGCTCTCCCCCTTTCCATTGCTGGAGGTGCAGCCTTCCCCAGTCACCTGCCCCAGATCCCCCCAAGTTGTATTTTTGGGTAAAAATGGCATTTCACCCCAAATTCAGAGGTTCAGGCCTGTGCAGACCCTTGCCTGTGTCAGGAGTCAGAGAGTTTGGGCTCTGTCACAAACACAAAGTCGGTGGAGACATTAAACCCCATTTCAAAGCTGTTAACACCCATCTCCTGGAATTGTTTGGGAAGATATCAGCACACGTCTTCCCTCTCAGTTTAAAGCTTTGGAATTTGCTGTGCCCTGTTTGGCAGACTTGCCAAATCCAGGCATTCCTTGGACCCCTCCAGGGATGGGCACTCCAAACCTCCCTGGACAGGCTGTTCCAATGTTTATCAACCCTTTCCATGAGGAAATTCCTCCTGGTGTCCAACCTGGCCCACCCTGAGGCCGTTCCCTCTCTCCTGTCCCTGTTCCCTGGGATAAAATCCCAAATCCCCCTGGTTGTCCCCTCCTGGCAGGAGTTGTGCAGAGCCAGAAATTCCCCTGAGCCCCCTTTGCTCCAGGCTGAGCCCCTCAGCTCCCTCATGCGGATTCTCCATCCCTTCCCAGCTCCTCAGGAATTCTCCATCCCTTCCCAGCTCCCTCAGGAATTCTCCAGCCCCTTCCCAGCTCCCTCAGGAATTCTCCAGCTCCTTCCCAGCTCCTCAGGAGTTCTCCATTCCCTTCCCAGCTCCCTCAGCCTCTCCTGGGGCTCCAGCCCCTCACTGTCCTCCTTGCAGTGAGTGCCCAGAGTGGACACAGCCCTGGAGATGCCTCATTAATGCCCAGTAACTCTCTCTCAAAAAATAAAGCCCTAATACACTTTGTTCAGTTGTTTTACTGTTCATTCCTGATTTGAGTTCCAGCAAAGGCCTGGTTTGTGTTCCTGCTGTTCCTAGCAGCCCCGTGACCCGTGCTCAGGCCAACATCCCTCTGCTCAGACAGCATCCCACTGATCCTCAGCACTGCAGTACCCAAAAAACTCTTCCCTGCTGTCACAGGCTGTGCCAGCAGCAATGAAAAGCTTGTGATCCAGAGTTGGGAAGGACTATTCCAGCTTGTGAGCAGCCATCGAGTGTCTAAGTAGCATTTGGCATATTTACACCAACAGGCAATTTCCTCCATGGCTCAAGCTGCAGCCTTTGGGGAAAACACTTTTTCAGCCAGCCCATCATCCCATTGCTGCCTTTGGACAGGAGCAAAACGTGGTTTGTATTTTTCCCCCTGCTATTCAGAGCCTATTATGAAAAATGGTTTTAAATCAATATTGAGGGGAAAGAAATGTGCTTTGTGCAGAAATGAAAGGCTTCATTTCTGGATGATGAGGAGAGGGTTTGGAAACAGGGAGAGAGCAAAAAGATGGGAGGGCTGGAGTTCCTCCTGCAGACTTCTGTGCTGCCTGTCATATTCTGGGGAAAATCACCCCCCAAATGCTTCTGAAAATTGGATTGCAGGTCTCTCTCTGATCATCCACAGCTCCACAAAGTGGAACAGTGGGATGGGAAAGCCTTGAGCACCTGCAGTGGGCTCAGCAGTGAGTGCTGACAGCAGAGTGTTCCTGAAAGCTCTCCCGAGTTCAGCTGAGCTCCATCCTGGAGCACGGACTTGAAACAGTCAAGTTTGGGAAACAGGAATGAAAGAGCACTTGAAAAAATAGGAGTATCTGTCTCAGCACAATTTTTTTTGCTCCTTCAGAAATCACTTTAAGTGCAGTTTGCTTCCCCCCCCCCCCCCCCCCCCCCCATTGCTCCAGTGACAAAGTTTTGAGTGGTTTTGCTCATCAAATGAAAGCAGGGAGTGCTTGGGGGGGCAGCTGTGGTGCAGAGATGTTACAGATGAATTTTTTTGTAGGTTCTGGTGCTGCTGTGGCAACACAAAACCCCGCAGAAGTGAGAGATAAAGGCTGAGAGGCAGACAGCTGTCTTAAGTGTTCTTCTTTCTTCCCTGGTAACATAACTCCCAAACTCCACAGATTGAATTCTTGAGAGTTTTCCTGCAGTTTATGTCCATGCAATTTGCCACATTGTCCTCTGAGAAAAAAAAAAAGAAATGCAAATATCCTGTTGTGTGTGTGTATTAAAGAATATTTAGACAGGTAAAAACGTCCCTGAGGACTCTTTGTGTGTGGGTTTTGCTGTTTTTCCCTCACTGCAAATTGCTGTCTTTACTGGAAGAGGAAAGTTTTCATCTGCTTTTGAGACACTTATTGATAACAGAAGTGAAAGGAGATGTTGGATTAACAATTTAATAAAGGGTTACCAGCCTTTATTCCAGTTGTTACAGATTTCCTCAGCTCAGAGGAGCTGCCACGATGCTGTGCCTTAAAGCAGAAGAATTCTGCAATTTTAGAGAGTGTTTAAACTCCCCTTCAATATACAGAAATACTGGAAATTTGTCTTTTTTTTTTTTTTTTTTCAGCTTCTTGACATCCAGCAGTCAGTGCTGTATTTGTGAGCTCTTAAAGTTGTCAGCCAGAGTTGCAAAGGAAGCACTTTTATTTCAAAATGCTTTGGGAAGTGGGGGTGCCCCAGCTGGGACAGCCTGAACCCACAGGGTCCCCTGGGGGCCTGGAGGGCAAATGGGGCTGCAGGGGAGAGCATTCCCAGCACATCTGGAGTGGTGCTGCCCCTCTGCCCAGCACATCTGGAGGGATCCTGCCCCTCTGCCCAGCACATCTGGGCTCCTCTGCACAGCAGGGACAGGGAGCTCCTGGAGCAGCTGCAAATACAAGGAAAGGCTGGAGAATCTCCGTGCCCAGGACAGGCTGAGGGAGCTGGGGCATGGAGAGGAGCACCAGCTGAGAGGGGCCCTCAGCCCTGCGAGTCCCAGCCTGTCCCTGTGTGTCCATGGGTGTCCCAGCCTGTCCCTGTGCGTCCCTGGGAATCCCAGCCTGTCCCTGTGTGTCCATGGGAGTCCACCTGTCCCTGTGCATCCCTGGAATCCAGCCTGTCCCTGTGTGTCCATGGGAATCCCAGCCTGTCCCTGTGTGTCCATGGGAGTCCCAGCCTGTCCCTGTGTGTCCTGGAGTCCCAGCCTGTCCCTGTGTGTCCATGGGAGTCCCAGCCTGTCCCTGTGTGTCCTGGAGTCCAGCCTGTCCCTGTGTGTCCATGTTGTCCCTGTGTGTCCATGGTGTCCCACCTGTCCCTGTGTGTCCATGGGTGTCCCAGCTGTCCTGTGTGTCCAGGTTGTCCTGTGTGTCCATGGGTGTCCCAGCCTGTCCCTGTGTGTCCATGTTGTCCTGTGTGTCCATGGTGTCCCAGCCTGTCCCTGTGTGTCATGGTGTCCCAGCCTGTCCTGTGTGTCCATGGGTCACTTGTCTGTCTCTGTGTGTCCATGGTGTCCCTGTGTGTCCATGGGTGTCCCAGCCTGTCCCTGTGTGTCCCTGTGTCTCCCTGTCTGTCCCAGTCTGTCCCAGTCTGTCCCAGTCTGTCCCTGTGTGTCCCAGTCTGTCCCAATCTGTCCCTGTGTCTCCCAGTCTGTCCCAGTCTGTCCCTGTGTCTCCCAGTCTGTCCCTGTCTGTCCCAGTCTGTCCCAGTCTGTCCCAGTCTGTCCCTGTGTGTCCCAGTCTGTCCCCGGGTGTCTCTGTGTTCAGCCAGGGCTCCCAGCAGTGGCAGCAGAGGCAGGGCATTGCCAGCCCCTGGAATTCCCTGCCCTGGAGGCAGATGTTGCTCCCCCAGAGCCCTGGGCAGGTCCCAGCCAGGCGGTGGCCTCTCCTCCCTGGGGCTATTCCAGCTGTGGCCCCAGTGCCCTGCAGGACCCTGCTGGAGCAGATCCCCCCCTGTGAACCCTGCCAGCCTTATCCCCTCTGCCATGCTCTGGTTTTTCCCAGAGCAGCACTTGTCCAAGAGATCTGGCAGAGCTGAGCCCAGCTCAGGGATTCCAGGAGTGTGGCACATCCCTGCTGTGCACCATTCCCGTGCTGGGGATGTCTCAGTGCTCCCAAACCCACTCTGGGAATTTGCAGCAGAGCCAGCTTTTAGAGAGAGTGGTGGAAATACCTTCACAAAGCCTTTGTTTTTGTCAGTATTTAACAACCTGCTCTCTGATGGGGTTCATCCTCATGAAATCCCAAAATCTCCCAGACGTGGCAGGACCTGGTGAAATTTCAGACCCAAGGAGCACCAGAGTCACCAAAACCAAGAGAAAATTCACATTTCCTCTCCATCACCATCAAGTAAGAAAGGAAACAGAAATCTGTGTGCCAGCAGGATGCAGATTTTTGTGCCAGGCAGCTCCCACTCTGCCCAGGGACAGAGGCAGGGGAAGAAGCAGATATCCAAGAGAAAGTTCAGCTTTTCCTGTTATTTATTTGTTTTGTTCTGAACGAGTGGTAAAAATTCTGTGAGGGGAAAAATATGGCAAAGTTAGAACTCCCTCTAGAGTCTGCACTTGTTTTATCCAGCCCTGCAAAGGAGTTTCCCCTCAGTGGAAATGCATTTCTTGAGTTCTCCCCAGCAGCCACAACCTGCAACTCCCAAATCCAGCAATGAGGCAAACAATTTTTAGTTGTTTTTATATTTAAAATTCCTTTCTGTTTTCCCTGAAAATGGTTAAATGTAGAAGGTTAAATTGTTGGAAGCATAATTCATCTTCATGTAATATTTGAACTTGTTTGGCAGACCATGTTGAGAAGAGGGAAAAATATTTCTGTGTTTTTCTATATAAATTATGACTTTTTTTTGACCTTACAGATGAAAATGTGCAATTTTAGAGCAGTGTGACTGAAAGCATCAGGGACACTTTTCCAAGTGGTGATGTGGTATCATGAATATTATTTAAAAAGTTTTGAGTCAGCTTCAATCATAAAGAACTAGTCCTGTGAACCTCTAAATATTCAGTACTAATGATTTTTTAAAAAATATTTTTGTTTTTAGTATCTCCTTTTGCTCCTTCCTAACACTTGCATTATAAGGCCAAGTTACTTTCTGGCAGCCTTTACTGACTTGGGAGAAAAAGGTCATGAAGTTAAACCAGAAAAATGCAGGATTATTGGTGCCAAGCCAGGAATGTTCCAAGCCTGGCCTTGCCCTTGTGAACTTGGTTAACACAAGAAAAGTTCATTGCTTGCTGGAAAAGTACCAGGTAGACAAAAGCAAATCCCGATGCCTAAAATTTTCCAGCTTAGTGAAGTGCAGCTTAGTCCTGCATCCAGCAGAAATTCAAACTCTGGAAAGAATTTGTGACTTAAAACTTTACAGCTCGCTTTGCTCCATCGAACTTGGCTTTATTGACAGAAGAACTGCAACTTTTCGTGTTTGTGTGACTTTGTAAGAAGTTCCTTTGCTCTGATTTTTTTTTTTTTTTTTGTGTAAAATAGGATTGGGCAGGTGCAGATAATTTTTCTTGCTGTCTTTGAGGCCTTTCTGACCAGTGAATGTAGAGAAATGCAAAAATGTCGAGTTCCATAGATGAGGGTGCAGAATGCAAACCCCTGATGGCAAAACCCTTGGTTGGACCTGGATTGTGAAAGGCTGGAGTGACAGAACCCCAGAGTGGGACCATCAGCTCCAGCAGAGCCAGCCTGGATTTATCACAATAAAAAAATAAGGGTGAAGTGTGTGAAATTAGCGAATATTTTTGAAAAAGAAACTTGGGATTCATGTCGAAGCTTTCCAGTTTGGGAAATCTGGCTGGCTGAAAAGCACAGCCCCTGTCCGCCCTGTCAGGCTGGTTTTCTCCCCAGGCTATCTGAAGGTGTGGACACTCCCCAGTGCAGCTCTTTGTGCTCATTTCAGTGCCTTTCCCGCCTGGAATCTCGGAATTCCTCCTCAGGTGCTGGGTGGGGTGGCAGGAGTGACCAGGGACCTGGGCGTGTTCCTGTTCTGCAGCTCTTGGGCTCTTTTGCCTTTTTCCTGGTTGGTTTTCCACGGGTTGAGGTGAAGGAGAGAAGGGCTCCTGGCTGTGCCATCGCTGCTGCCTCCTCGGCTCAGCTTTGCTCTCCAGCCCAGAATGACAGGCCAGGAGCCTCAAGGATGGAGCTCAGCTGGGAGCAGGGATGGCCTCGGCCATGAGGTGGTTTTGGGGGGCTGTGGGGTTTTTCATCCCCTGATAATCTCTAGGGAGAGTGTTATGTATGAAAAATGGACTTAAGCCGGTGAAATCTGTAACCTCTTAAGGGATAACTTACCCCAGCTAATCAAATCTGAACTGTCAGAAGTGTTATTTATATTTTAATTTCTCTGTTTCTTGATCAGACAGCAGATCCTCTCAGTCCAGCCTGGGGAATCCAGCCAGTACTTCCTTTTGTTAATTCATAATACTCATAGATAAAATTACTCCTTTAATTGGCCTCATCTCAGGGGCTCACAAAGCTCTTTTCCTCTCGGTGTGGCACAGTTTGTTTATTATTTACTACACTGAGTGCCCCGGACGTGCTGCACATAGAATTAAATAACAAGTGGAAAGGAAGGTTTGGGGTTGTTAAAAGCAAGAAAAGATTTCAGGAGAAGTGGAGGGAGAGAGGCTGCAGCTGTATTAAATCAGCACGAGCTGAGGAGAGAAGGCTGTCAACAGAGATTTGCAGTAGGCAAGCAGAGAGAGTCAAGAGAAATCTGAATTATGGGCTTTTGTCTTGGTGTTGTGCTGCCAGAATTCATGCAAGCCCATAAAACCCAACCTGAAGCAGGGAGTGGATGCTTAGTGTTTTAAATAAATAATAATTTATTTAAATAAACCCTCTCTGCCCTCACTTTATGTAGGTGCAGCTTTGCTGGAACGGACTGACCAGCGAGAGAGGAGAAGAAAACCTGAATTACCACCTGAATTAGGAGAGGTGGTGTGTGAGCCGTGTCATTTTTGGGATTTTTTTTGTGTGGAACAAACTTCTGCTGGCCTTGCCTTGGCATTTGAGCTGCAGAATGTCGGTGACACGAATGGTTCTGGAGTCAGGAGAGGATCACCCTCAGCTCCAGCACCTTGGAAAAATTTGGGAACCTGGGATTGCTCCTTGCTGGTGCCTCCTTGGGAGAACTGGAAGGGGTTTTTGGGATCAAGTCTCTCCTCCTGGCTCTTTGTGCTCCTGGTTGTTTCCTCCCAGCCTCTGATGTGAATATTTTTGTGTCTCCCAGCTGAGTCTTGGTTAAATTAAAGTGGCTGGGGCTTTTGGGGAGCTGCTGTTTTTGGTTGGTTGGGGTTATTTTTGGCCTGGAATTCTTCTGCACTATTTGGAATCCGGGCTGGGCAGAGTTAGGAGCATAAATCTGATCAATATTTTGGCCTCAAGTCACACTGGGGGGGGTTCAGGTTGGATATTAGGAAGAATTCTTCACTGAAGGAGTGGAATGGGCTGGTGGAAGTGGAAATGTTCAAACCATTCCTGGAATGTTCACACACTGTGTAAATTTGGCTTTTTGGGATAGGATTTTGGGGGTATTCTGTTGAAAGCTGGACCTGGTGATCCTGAAGGAGAAGCCCTGAGGGTTCTGTGGTTCCTGGTCTTGGAGAACCCTGGAGGATCCCAAGATTTGCTGCCACAGCCAGCCACAGTTACATTAAATCATGTTCTGTCTGCTCTGAACATTGAGTATCACTCTTTTTTCTTGTACTTTTGCACTAAAAGTGGAGTTGCACCCCCTTTCCCAGCAATCTTTTTGCTGTCTCTATTTATAATTCCAGGCTTTCCTGAGGAACAACTTGAGAAGCCTCACACGTTGTCTTTTGTCTCCTGAGCTTAATGAAAACTTTCTTTTCCGAGGGCAGGAAAAGGAGCTGAGCTGCTGAATTTGTGGGTGAGAAGTGCAGCTCCAGAGGTGCCTCCCCCAGTGCTGCTGTTGGTAAATAACCCTAATCAAGATTGATGCTCAGGAACCTCTCGTAAAGCTGCTGCTTTGTAAACATTTTGATCAAAGCACGCTCTGAAGAGCGCTTTGAAAGTTGTTTTTTGAAGCCCTGTGTGATCATGGTGTTTTATCACCGTGCTTTACAGATGACAAATCACCTCAGCTGCTCACAACCGACAGAAATCTGATGCCCTTTTTATTTTTATTTTATTTTTTTTTTACAGAAAAGTTGTTGGAGTGTCGCGGTGAGATTTTTATTCTAATCACTCATCTGGGAAAGTGCTGTAAAAAAAAAGCTTCGTTTGAAGGAAAGCACTGATATTTTCTGCTGAGAGAATAAATGTGCATTGATAAAGACCTTTAGAGGCTGGGAGTATTCCCAGGGGGATCCAAATCCTTCTGGTCACGACTGACCCGAGGTGTTTGATCAAGAAACTCGGGCAAAGCTGCCTCAAACTTGTTTCTCACCTGGCTGTGGCTGAAATGATGCAATTAATGATGGGTTGGTTGTGTTCCCCATCTCTTTCCAGGCAATATCCAAATAGGAGGAGGGATTTGGAATAAATGATTTGCTCAGCTGCAGTGCTGAGGGTTGCCTATTCCCAGGAGTGGATTTCCAGTAAATTTTGAGCGGATTTCCAGTAAATTTTGACTGGATTTCCAGTAAATTTCAAGTGGATTTGGCAGAATCACAGAATCACTGAGGTTAGAAAAGACCTCCAAGCTCATCAAGTCCAAGATTGGATCAGCACCAATCCCACCAGGCCAGAGTCCATCACTCCTTGGACACCTCCAACCTTGGGGACTCCAAAACTCCCTTCCAATGCCTGACCACCCTTTCTGGGAGGAAATCAACGCAGATTTTTTTGCAGAAAATTTCCTTGCTGCAGTGAGATTTCGAAACACTGGAGCGTTACTTTTTGAGATCCTTAAAATGCCAAAAAATCTGGGAGGAAGGGAACTATTATTGATTATTTCAGACAAGAATTTAAGTAAAATCAGTCCTAAAGATAATTTTTTCCTAATGTTAGAATTAGAAGATCCATGTTCCTTGCATGACTCAGGAATCTCTGCCAAGGGAGAGAGCAGCATTAAGAAAACCCCCCAAAAAAGCAGGACTTGCCCCCTTTTTTATGAATAATGAAGTAAAAAATAATTATTTTTCTCATTACACATGTGATTATTAATCTTAATTTCAGGGGGTTGATCTGTCTGAAGAGAAATAGAGGGGCCTGCATCTCCTTTGGAAATACCCAGCAACGTTCTCCCCGTTCCTCTGCACTCCCAAGTTACAAAATGGAACAAGGAAACTCTTTTAGATGTGAATAAATAATCAGGGCAAGATTAATGCACTAATTGGAATGGAAAATGCAGATGATGTTTCCCTGCAAAGGTGGCTCAATGGGGGATACAGCTGGAAGAAATCAAAAGCAAGGCATTCCATTCCTTGCTTGTTTTGATCTAATTTTGAAAAAGCTCAATTAGTTGGGATTTTTTTTGTGGAATGTTTTCTTTCTGTCGAGACTCAGCCTAATTATTTTTTCTCCTTTTTCAAACCCTCCAATGAGGTGTTATTTTGGTGCTGTAGTTCCTGCATCTGTGAATTAGCAGGAAGGTGAATATACAGATTTTTATTATAATTTTTTCTTTGCTTCCTCAACAAACCAGCTTTCTGGTTTATGTTACCAGGCACTTGTGTTTTATTGTACAAAAATCCATCAGCTCCTTCCTTCTCACCACCCCAGCCCTCAAACCCACAGAGAAGTTGGAGGAATTTTTCTCTGCAGCTTTTGAAGAATTTTGAAGAATTTCTGAAGAAACATCCCCAAATGTTTTGCAGAGAACAACTTGGGTGTATATAGAAATTTATCCCCACTCCTCCCCTTCTCCAAAAACCTTTCAGCGAATTTAGAGGGAATTTGTAATTAAGAAAATTAATCAAAAATTAAGTCTCCTCTCTTGTTTTCCTTGTTCTGATTGAACTGGGCTACGGTTGCCTTATTTTTAAAAATTAAATTATTTTTAATGTACTTTTATGTAAATTTGGGGTTTTTTGGAGTTTCTCCATTTCTGTGAGTGAGAGCTGGAGGAAGAGCCCAAACTTCCTGGAACTGCAGTTCCAGGAATGGTGGGGATCCAAGTTCTGCTGCAGGATTGCTAATACCAAAGGAACTTTATTACATGGTCACTAATTAAACCCCAGAGATCTTTATTTTTTTATTTAAATTTATTTTTTATAGGGATATGAAAGCTGCAACAGAACTTCATGAAACCAGAAATTCCCAGAGCTCAGCCAAACAAACCACTTTATTTTGGGGTGAGTTTGTCAGGAGAGGCAGCATTTGTGCTCACACTTGTTAGGCTGAGTCAGTCCTGTAATTCAGATTTTTTATTGGTACTCAAGCAGGAACTAAATGCTGGTTTTCCAATCATTTCAAGAGAAATGAACACCATTTTAATTTCTGTATTACGTAGAATTGAATGTGAAACCCTGAGTTTATTGGCTGCATTGAGACCAAAGGCTTTAGAGGGAATTGAAGCAGAAAGGAGAATTACTTCCTAGAAAATGTCAGCATCATAAATCCAGCTTTCCTTTTGTTTTCTGTGCTTAAACCAGGTCAGGTTCACTCAATTGTAGTTGTTCTTTGTCTGCTTGCCTAATTATAGAAGAAGGAGCTCCTGGTAAGGGCTACTCCAAACTCCTCAGCTCTTTCACATTTAATTCTCTTTTCTTTTTTAAAACACACTCTGCTGCTGTGCTGCCACCACAGCTGTTGGGAGCACTATCAAATATTGAGATTTTGGGATTGCTGCTTTCCCATACAAAAAAAAAAAAAATCCAGAGGAATTTGGGATTTTTTTTTTTTTCCTGGGTGCAGGGTGTTGTGAGTGCTGCGATCTTGGGTTGTGTTTTAAGGCTGGTGATGCTGCACCTCCTTGGGGGAGAGCAACATTGGTGAATAATTGAATAATTGCTCACCCTGTGGCTGCCACAGAAACACCTTGGGATCTGCCAGGAAAAATATTGTGAGTCTTGATGGAACCACAGAATCGTTGAGGCACAGGTCATTAAATTGGATTTTTCTACAGCAGTGACTCATAAATTACTATTTTTGATGTGTGGGGCTCTGTCTCAGATCTGCCACTAAAATATCTTGTTCTGGACTCTTGATGACAAATTGTGCAGGTCTTCTGATTTTTCCACTAAAATATCTTGGTCAAATCAGTGTCTACCAATAAAAACATCTTGACTCTTGATAGAACCACAGAATTGTTGATTTTCAGGTCATTACATTGGATTTTTCCACTAAAATATCTTGGTCAAATCAGTGTCTACCAATAAAAACATCTTGATCTGTGACAGAACCACAGAATCATTGAGGCACAGGTCATTAAATTGGATTTTTCTACAGCAGTGACTCATAAATGACTATTTTTGATGTGTGGGGCTCTGTCTCAGATCTGCCACTAAAATATCTTGGTAAAATCAGTGTCTACCAATAAAACCATCTTGACTCTTGATAGAACCACAGAATTGTTGAGTTTCAGGTCTTTAAATTGGATTTTTCCACAGCAATGCCTCATAAATGACCATTTGTGATGGGTGAGGCTGGAGGGGTTCTGTTTTAGGAGCTCACTCCTACAACTTCTGAAATTTTAAATATCTTTAAGCCTTTCTTGTCTCCACAGGAGTTTGGAAATTAAACTGTTGAGGCTGCTGAACTACCAAGTTGCACTTTTCCAAGAGGAAAATTAATAAGTAAAAATAAATAAATAAATAAAAGTAACAAATAAATAACTATTAAATAAATAAAATTAAAATAAATAAAATAAAAATAAATAAAAATTAATTAAATAAAAATAAATAAATAAAATTTTAATAAATATAAATTAAATAAATAAAAATAAATATAAATGAAATAAAAATTAAATAAATTAAATAAATATAAATTAAATAAATAAAAATAAATATAAATGAAATAAAAATTAAATAAATTTAAAAAATAAATAAAAATTAAATAAATATAAATTAAATCAATGAAAATTAATTTAATAATAAATAAATAAATAAAAATTAAATAAATAAAAATTAAATCAATGAAAATAAAATAAATAAATAAATAAATAAAAATTAATTAAATAAAAATTAAATAAATAAAATCTAATTAAAACCAACAAGCAGTGGCAGTACCACAGCCGGTGAGGTGCAATTATTGCCAGTTGAATAAATAATAAATAAAACAGAGGAACGGGTAAATAAAACCAATTCCAAAATAATCTTTAAATGACTTTTTTAGAGCAGTGCGAGGCTCCAAGGGGGCGCTGAACGCAGACAAACGTTACTTTTGCAAATTCACTCCTTGTCCAGATAACAATTAACAGGTCTGTAATGGGCCTGGGAGGAGTTCAGCACTCGGAAATCAGAAAAGTGTGAGAGCTTGTTCGACATTGCCTCGAGCAGCAGGGAGTGAGCCACAATTCCTAGAGAGCTGATATGAAATTAAAAAAAAAATTAAAAATTCAATCCGTGTGAAGCAGCCAAGGCTGACTCCTGTTTCCAAGGAAGAGGAGAGAAAAGAAAGGGAAGGAGCAAATTCGGGTTTAAAATATTGGGTTTCTTTTGTGCAGTGTTCAGATGGGTTGTTTAAATGTGTGGTCAAGTTTTAAATGTCTTTAAAAGAATAATGTCCAGTATCACTGGGGAGGTGGAATTTAATAACAATAATAACAACAACAATAATAAAAATAATAACAATGTTTAATATTAATATAATATATATAATAAAATAAGAGTGAGAATGCTCATGATTATAATAATGATAACGACAATAATATGATAATGATCAAAAATAATAATTGAATAATAATATTAATACCAATAATATAAAAACATAAATATTAAATATAATAATTATTATAATGATAACAATAACAATAACAATAACAATATATAATAATAATAATATAATAAATGTGGAATTTATTCCAGAAGCAGGAATTGCTGGATCTTACTGAAGCTGTTCCTCTCCCATCCCTGTGTAAATGGAATTAGGCCTAAAGAAACAAGGGAATCAAAATCAGTGTTTGCTGTTTGTGGTGTCACACCCTGCAAATACAGCAATGCTGCTGGAAGGATTCTTTCAAAACCACCATGAAATGTCTTTTAGAGAAGCAGAGTGGGATTGGTAAAATGAACTGGGAATAAACGTGCAGACATTTGATGAAATAATTGAAAAGTTCAGGACAATTAACTGAAATATCAATATTTCCTGGGGAGCAGTAGGGTGGGGCAGTGGCAAACTGGGACTAAGGGATGCTCGTTAGGGATGTTCTGATTAATTCTCTTATTATGCTAAAGGATTGGTCACTTGGATTTTCGTGTCTTTGAAAATTCCAGGAATTCAGGCATTAGTATAAACAATGACAAGAGGATAAGATGGCAGTGTAAAAAAAAAAAAAAAGATTTAAAGAAATCCTATGAGCTGGGGGAGGAAATATTCCAAGCAGGGTTTGGATTTTTGTATTTGCCTTCTTGGTTGCTATTAACTTAAAGCTTTAACTTCTCAGAGCTTGAGGTGACACAAGCTGGGATGGGGGCACTTAAACCAAACTCTAGATATCATTTTTGATTTTTTTTTTTTTTTTGGAGTAATTTCTGATTCAAACTTGGTATAAATGTGACTTCTCAGATTAGCCACGAACCTGTGAGGCAAAACTGTGTCCATAGCAAAGCTTTCTGTGCTGGGAAATGGCTGGATTCCCATTTCTGGGCAGAATTCTGGCTTTGCCTGTCAGCAAATTCCACGGCAGGGGCTGCTCCCAGTGCCCTTCCTGGGGAGCCTTAACTGGAGGGTCCTGGTGGGAGATTCATGGCAAAGATTCAATACAAGTTTTTCTCTTTGTGCATCCAGGGGGAACTCTTTGGCTGAAGCAAAGCAGACGGATCCTAACGCGCTCCTAATCTGTTTAAACTGGTAGACCACGTAGGGCCTCCACAGAATTCCTTTTTGTAAATACATTTGTGCTCCAGTCGAGCATTGCAATTTGCTGACAGCTTTGCTTTCTGCATATTGACTTCAATTATTTTTGTGCCAAATCGCGCTGAAACTCCTCAACAGACACATTTCTCCATCTCACCCTACATCTGTTTCTGAGCTTTTATGCCAGACAGCAGATATTGAACTCTGGATTGGGTTCTGTGTTCCAGCACTGAACCTGCTTTTAAAATATCAGCCCTTCGGAATGGAGGCTGCTGTAAATGAACCGAGGGATGCTTGAAATAAAAGCAAACAAACAAACAAAACCCACACTTGCTGTATGAACTCGCTTTTCCTCTCTGCAGTTTTTGCACATCTAACACAAGATTTAATGGTAATCTCATTCCCCCAACCTCCTCAATGCCATATGGGAAATCGAATTAAAGGCTCGTTTTTAAAAATGCTTCTCAGTCAAGTGCTCTTCTAAAGGAAGTTTATTGCAGCCAGACAAGCAAATCCTGATTTGTGCAGTTTGCCACAGTTTTGCCTGCATTCCCAGCTCTTTGGTATTGAAGTATTAATGCTAAATCCCCTTGATGTAATATAATATAGAATCCATCTTTGGAGCATATTGGAGCTGAACAAAGAAATTATTTGCTCTAATTCACTTTATGGAGCCGTCTTAGCAGCATCTTGTGTTACACAAATTGCAGGGGCTGGGGAGTCTGAGCTCGGAGTTAAAATGCCCAAATTGATTTTTCAAGTCTTTAATAATTTCTCACTGTTCTACATCTCAGGAATAAATGGCAGTGACGTGGAGAAATCTGGTTTTGTGCTGGGAGTGGGAGCAGGGATGTGCACGCAGGGCAGGATGGTGGCAGACAAGCATGAGCTGGTTTTGTATGGCACAGAGAGGTTAAAATGTCATTTTAAAGTTGTTCTTGTAATGCAGACCAGCTGGGGAAATGCTGCCTGGATCTCCTGGAGCCCTTGGAGAGTTTCAGCACTGAGGGGATTTGGAGAGGGCTGGGGAGTGGAATAGAAGTGAGATTTTTAATAGGAATTTTGAATTATTTTTTTTGCCTATTAATACCTACTTGACTTTCCATGGCTGCCATATGATCACCCTTATTTCCTGGGTTTCAGTTCTAAATTAACCTTCACTAAAGCATTAAATCCTGCAGGGAATGTGAGAGGAAGAGCTCCTTTAAGAGCTTTGGCCAAAGCCTGGCCTTCTCCAGGTCCCTCTGCTCTGACAGCTCTTGGTGTTTGGAGCCAATACCTGAATGCTGGCAGAAAATGACCCTGACCTCCCCTCTGGAATTCTGAATGGGATTTTACCTCTGAGATGGAGGACACCTCTGAGAAGCTTCAGTTAACAGAGTGCTAGAATAACAATATTCAGTGTACGTTTTTTTAATGCAGTTGGCAAAATAATTGCATGCAAAACAACCTGGGGCTGTTATTGGTCAGTGCCTCGATTAATCCAGCATTTCATTCCCTAAACTCACTGCTGTTTTATGTCCACAGCACAGTTTGAGGAGTCCAGTTCTCATTTTCCACTGGAGCTAATGAAAACTCCATGGAACAGGAAAGACGGTGTAATAGGAAGAAAAGAATTGCTGTGAAAAATTTGTCTAAATTAAGGCTGTAATTGATCTCCTCAGATGTCGTGTCTTGAGGAGCTGGCCAAATTTTCTTGTGCCTTTATTGCTAAATGACTGATTACCAGGTAGATGGAACGTAGCAAGCACCATATGTTTGGTTTCCCTAAAAGCTCATCAATTCCCTGTCTGTTGGGTCTCTCAAACATGATCTGTGAGCAGATTCCTTCCAGGAAAACAAAGCCCAGCCACAAAGTCATCAGGTTTGAAGTATTATCCTTTCAGATGCTTTTTCAACCCAATTCGTTCCTTGGCTGTAAACAGGAGGCAGATGCAGCCCCGAGTCCTGATTAATTGTTTGTCAGAATCCCTCCAGCTGAGCGTGGAGGGACTGTGGGCAGCTTGGGATGAGAATGAACTGCTCCCAACAGTCCAGACAGAGCCTGGCAGTGTAAAATCACTCAGGGAAGAGCACAACTTGATCAACTGTTCTCCTGTGGTCAGCAATGAGCGCCTCGGGGGGTCAGGTCAAGAGTTTTATAGAATGATGTCCGTAGGTGAAACTGAGTGTTTATTTTAAGCTGGCTCATCAAGGCTTAGGGGAGGGGAGCGTGGTTATTGTGCTGCTGGTGCTTACAGCAGGCCCTGGACTGTGGGAAGGGCTGAATTCCCAATCCAAGGATGTCTCTGCAGCTTTCGGAGCAAAAACTCAGAGGTGGATAACTTGGAGCACTCACAGGAGCTGGAGGCTTCGTGTCAGCTCACTGAGAGAGAGCCATGCATCACTGCCTGAGGCAGCCCCTGTGTTTGGACCAGCAATCCCCCCAGTTTAACGTCCCTATTCCCAAAAAAAACGTCTGGAATTCCTGGCTGGAGCAGTTACCTCGCCCTGCTCATCGTGTTGGGTGAGTTCTGCCACAAATGAAATGGGATGTTAAATCCTAACCCTTATTTGGGGACCTGGACTGCCTACCATGCCCTGCTCATTCCAGCAGCTCTGTGAGAGGTTTGTGTCCCAGAGAAACAGGGAATGAGCCAAAGGAGCAAATGCTGTCTCCTTTGATTTTATAACCCTCCAAGTGCAAAGCTTTAACACTGCTCACAGGAGACAACGTGGGCAATTTCCTGTGTGCCAGGTGAAATCTGAACTTCTGGAGTATTGCAGGATATGATGCTACAAGAGATATAAATGTAAAGAGAAGTTTCTGTCTCTAACCTTACTTTCACAGTCCTGTTTTATTTTCATTGAATCCAAGATGGAAAAGAATGTTGCTGCTTTTTTTCCTCCTTTCAGTCAATAACTTGGGCAGAGTATCCCCCCAGCTCCTTTCTCAGTCTCTCTCTAAGCCAAGGATTAGGACACTGCCCCCGACTTTATTAAGGATCAGGTCTGCTCTTAAAAACTCCAGCAAGGATTTCCATGCACAGTGGGAGAGCCACACTTGTACAGATCTGATGAAATTTATAGACTTCATCCCCTCACACATTTCTGCAGCCATCCTTCTGACCGGAGCATATGGAAGAGGGAATAAAATCCCAAATATTCCACTTGCTGCCCTGTTTTGTTTAACAAGTGGCCCTCACTTGTGGCAAGGTGAGATTTCTGAAAGGTTTTAAATGTCCTGCAGGGAAGGCTGGCTCTGTCTGGTTTGCTGAAACTTTTACAGCTCTCACTCCCAGTTACTCTCCCCACTGTTCCCGAGGTGAATGAGGTGAAATATCTATTCCTCTCCACCCTTTGAAGCTTTTTTTTAGTGACAACCCTGGCTTGCTTCTGAATGAGTAACTCACTGCCAGGTCAAGCAGAGTGTGGGGTTTTGTGTGTGTGTGTGTGCACAGATAAATCCCAGCCTTGCATCCCTGCTTGCAAATCAGCTCTTCAGGAGTTTGCTTCAGCCCTTGCCGAGCTCAGTGGGAATTCTGCCTGGGGGAAGAACTGAGAGCCTTCGCCTCGCCTTTGATTTCCTCCAGGCTGATTTTTGAAAAACACCCAGCTGATGCCCCAGAACGCTGTCAGTGCCACACGTGGGAGTGCTGAGGGCTGTTCCTCCTGTGTGTGATCACCACAGAACAGCTCGGGAGGATCTGAGCAGGGGAGACTTTGAGCCCTTGATCCCCCTGGCTGGAATTAGTGCCGGGTTTATGGAGCACGTGCAGAGCAACTGAGCATTAATTTCTGCTCTCCGTGCTGTGAAGGGGAAATACCTGCACTGTAGAGACTGGGAATTGTTGGAACCCTGGGCACAGAGGATTTCAGATTGCTGTGCTGGCAGGGAGTGACCCTCAAAGATTCACTGCACTGACCTGAGACCATGGAAAGGCTTCCAGAACTGAGTGACAGCACTGGGAGTGTGGAGTTGGATGGAGGTGTGTGATAGCACAGGGGGAGAGTTAGAATTTAAGGTTATGGGTTCTAATAATATATATATATATAACAAGATGGAGGGGTTAGGACATAGGTTAGTTCTCTTCTTCACAAGTTTGGGTGATTGGTTTGAAAAGCCCCCAGTGCAGGACGTGGGTGGTTGGTTGTTGGGTTAGAAGTTAAAATAAATTCGCTGGCATCTCATAATTGGGCAGTTCAGGCTTAAGAAGACCTTGCAGACAGAACCCTGTGCTCCATTTCTACTCTGGTCACTCAGCATGTGGAAGCACTCACGGGCAGTGAGGCTGGAACTCAGATAAGGAACAATAAATGTCCAAGTCCCAACAAGAATTCTGCCTCTCTGCTTTTAATCCTGGCCCTGAGAAGAAGAACCTGATAAAGCTAAGGGATTCCCCACAGGAAATCAGGAGTTCATCCCTACAGGTCTCTGTGTCAGTGAGGAGAGAGGAAGGGATGGCTCTGTGGAATTCAGGGATGGGATCACCATCAGCAGAGTCTCTGGCTATAGCAGGGTGAACCTGGCACTCCTAGAAGAGCCTTTCCCCCAGTTTGCAGCACTGAAGGAGCCTCAGTCAGGATTCCTGGTGTGAATACTCAGGAAGGAGCTCAATGGGCACGTCCAGAACTTGTTCTGAAATAAATGACTTTGCATCAGCAGCATCATTTCCACTCATTCTGGCCCTTGGATATACTTGACTGCAGATATTGGCTGTGGGAGCTGGGTCTCTGCAGGCTCCTGCTGGAGAGAGGGGGCTGAGAGGACAGCTCAGCTCAGGTGTTCAGTTCAGATGTTCTAGAAAAGCCTCTGAGAGAGCCTTTTTTTTTTTTTTGGCAGTGATTGCATAAGAAGTGGGAGTGAGGTGATGAGTCCTCCTTGGGGTATTAGTCATAACACAGACGTTGCCTTGAAGCATCTCCAGTTGGTACAGCTGCACTTTCAACTTGAAAAAGGAATCATTTGGCTGTGGTGGGACTTGGAGGTCTGGAGATCCTCACTGGCTTGTCTGAATTTTTCCTGTATTAAACATTTCACAGTTCCACGTTATGAATTTCTCCTAATTTCTCACTATTGGAAAACCTGGTCAGTGGGGATTTGTTTTTATCTCTCCCAAAATGACAAACACAAACTTAATTGAAAGGGAAATGATTTTCCAGATTTATAGATTTCTGAGGCTGAGAGCCTGCATGAGTAACTTTAATTAAATTCATTTTCCTGCAGAGCTGCTCCTTGTTTCAGTTCCTCAAATCCCTACCCATGTTGCCCCTCCCAACTCTTCAATTTGCTCATGAGACATTATTTAAAACCTTGTCAGCTGCCTGAGAGAACCTGGAGGAACAGGGATAATTTCAAATGTTTCAAAAGAGAGGGGGAAAAGAATACTGTGGCCTTTCCTAATTTTGTTCTACTTCACATGGACAAGTGTGAGTCAACACCCAAGTGCTGGGTGATCAATCTAAACCAAGAGCAGCCCTGGTATTTTTTCTTCAATTAGTTTCTCTTTGACCTTTGTGTGTGTAACCAGGAGATGACGTGGAGGAGCCGAGACTCTTGAGTGCTGTTAATTAGGTGATGAAGAGCCTTCAGGGGATTAATCAGGTACATGATGCTAATGGGGAGTGGCATGTCCAGAACAACCCATGGAGAGGGAATGTGGAGCTGCTGGGAAGGTTCAGCTGCAGAGACAAAGGTGAGTGCAGGGTTGTGTTTTTCACAGAGCACTTTCATGAAGTGGAGAGAAAGCTGGGTCAGAACTCGTGTGGGTTGCTGGTGTCCTGAGGAGAGGAGATGTGGCAGGAGTTGTCTCCCTGTGATGTAAAACAGGAAACAGGTACAGAGAAGGAATTGTCTCACCAAGGGGAGCAGGCTGATGCTTTTGGAGATTAAAGAGGGGCTCATGGTCTCTGAGCTGTGGCTGTTAAGAGGTGGAACCTGTGTGAAGAGAAAAGCAGCTTTGTTCTGGCACAAAAGGCGTTCCTGGGACTTTCATTTCAGTCAGCAGGGACTGCTTTTGGATCTGGGGAAAATGCAAGAGTGAGGGAAGTTAAAGTTCTTAATGCGTGCTCTTGTTTCCTTGTTGAGGTGTTAGCACACTTGTAATGATGAAATGGAAAATTTGTGTCTAAAGGAAGAGTCTGTGTCAAAGAGATGGAGCCCAGACCCCAAGCCAGGAAAGGGAATTGGTTTGAAGCTGAGCCAGGCTCAGCAGGTTTGGTGGTGTTCCATCCACGGCAGTGGTCAGGGTGGTGCTGATGCTCCTGTGCTGAAATGGGATGGGGATTTTGAGCTGGAGGGTTTTCCTGCTGAGCCCTCGCTTTAAAACGCGACCCTTGGTCCCGGTCAGGTGGGAATGTGCTGTGTGGGAGGGACTGCACACATGGCTGGTCCCAAATGCCAGGGGAAAAATTGCCAGAGACAAGAGTGATCCATGGAGCTTAAAAACTGGCTGTGAGTTCAAGTGTGAAAGAGTTAGGGTGAGAATTACTTCCCTTTATTTAAATTTTTCTTTGAAAGGAGGGACAGAATGTTTTTTTCCTCCTCTGGTTCAATACCTCTAAAATATCTCCTCCATCTGGTATGAAAATTCGAGGAGAGATTAACAACCACTGTGTGGAGGAAACTTTAAAAATAAAGTTGGCTGAGTTGCAGATTAAGTCCCAGGACAGCTATCAGGTGTGTGATACACAGAGTATTTATCTAAGGAAGGACAAAGACACCAAGCTGTGCAGATAAGCTCTGAATTATCATAAACTCCATTTCACATCAGAAACTGGCCTTTTAATTCAAAAGGAAATATTCATAAGCCATCTTGGTTTCTAATTCGAATATAATGTGATGAAACCTGTTAATTGAAGAGGCTGGTGGGATTTCTCTTTTTTGCTGTCACAACAGGTGGCTGTGGAACACAGCCTTAACAAGGTGCCCCTTCAAAAATGAGAACCTCATGAATTTTAAGAGGAAATTCAAATACACATCAAGGACAGAGAAACAGGATCTTGCCTTGCATGGGGGAAAAGAAAAGAGTTAATTCCAAAGTCCAGGGAAATTTGTGAGGGAAGTTATGTTGGTTTTGGTCCAAGTGTCAGTCTGGTATTGGGGAAAGCTGCAGGATCTGTGTGTTTTTAGGTTATTGGTGGTTGCATTTTGGTCAGGGATGATCAAGAACGTGATCTGAACTCTGTGCTTTGCAGCTGGTAGGAAAATTCAGTGTTTATTGGTGGGATGGCAGGAATTGAATCCTAAGGAATGTAATGAAGCTGTGTTTTCACTCCAAGAATTTACCCTTTGTTTTTACCTCAGCTTTATGCTAGACCACGTGAAAGAGTGAACAGCTTGGTGCACAATGAGCACCAACTTCGTTTGGATGAGAAATACACATTGTAATTCAATTGTGCATCAGTATTGAAAACAGGAACCTTGCTGGAGTCGGGACATTCTGATTGCACTTGATTTTAATGATGCTCTTGCAAAACTTGTGGCTGCTGGAAGCAGCTCTGGGCCTTGCTCTCCAATTCCTGGTGCATCTTGCTTTGTTTAATGAGGTGATCTATCCACCAGGCGATGCCCCCGTTGTCCTTGTGGAGCTGCCCATTAAACACCTGGCACAGCCATCCCTTCCCCTGCTTTGGGAAATAATGATCCTTTTGCCTGAGCTGCATCACATGGGTGAGGTTTATGGAATGGCTTTTTAAGTGGAATGTCCAGGGGGAGGAACACTTTTCAAAACAATTTTTTTTTTTTTTTTAGCTAATCTGTGCTTTTGACTGTTGGGGAAGAAATATTGGGTTTTGAAGAGGCTTAATGGCTCTGGGAATGGTGAAAGTGTTGGATGTGAGCACTGGGGAGGAGACAGCAGCAGAGTTGCAGAGCAAAACAGAATTTGGGTAAATAGATCATGGGAGGGGGGCTCTGCCTTCAGCTCTGTTGGGTTCTGGGTTGGTCCCAGCCCTGCAGAGCTTGTCCTGTGTGGGTTTTACCCAACACCCATCACAGTCAGCTGGGAAGCTCTTCAGGTCATGTCCAGGAGGTTCTGCCATGGCTCAGCTGCCACTTCTGACCAGCCAGCTCCGAGCTGTGCATCCCAAAATCCCCACCAGCATATTCCAGCTCTGAGAGCTGCCAGTTATTTTTAAATGACCTGAACAATCACTGTGTTGAAGTATTTTCCAGTTCCCTTTCTGAATTTCAGCGCCGTGTCCATGATTTCCCCCCATTGTTCAGTGGAATGGCTTTGCTGATGTGTTTCCAGGCCTGGGTACTAAGCTACTTAATGTATCCTGAAACAGTCTAATTTTTTTGGCATTCCAGAGGACGTGGAATTATATACATTATTCAGGATGTCCCCTGTTATTCCCTAAAGAACATAAAAATAGAAATTAATAAAGAGTGCTTTAAGTGGATCTGGGGTTATGAAGGGGATTAAGGCTGTGTGTACACACAGGTTTGTCTGCTCTCCTCCTGACTTTGCTCTCTCTGACGTAAACAAGTGAGGTGACCTTCCCCTGGCAGAACAAAGACAGAGTGGGGTAGGAAGGGTGGATAATTTATAAGCTCTTCTCCATAGATAAGAATGAATATCCTGTGTAAATCACAGCACTGCAGAAGCCAGGAGGAGTTTTCAGTGCTGTGAGGTGATACAAGCCCCAGACTGTCAGGGTTGGGTCTTCTCAGGAGGTGTGTGTTGGATGAAAGATAAATCTGTCACAACATGAAGAGATCACAATGTGTTTTACTGGCTCTTGGGCCAGAGCAAAGTCTGTGTGTGGGGAAGTGAAGCAGCTCAGCAGGAAGCACAGAAATCCAACATTCCCTTTTCTTTGGGATGGTTTCTGAAGCCTCTCTGTGTCTCCTATCTCAATTTGATATTTAAAAGCTGCTCAGGTCACAAAGTCTGTAATATTTTGGTTTTAGTGCTCAGAGCTGGCATCCAGCCCCACAGATGTGCAGCTCAGACCGGGTCTGTCCTGTTCCTGAGGAGTCTGGGCAGTGCTGGATGGAGGGAATGGGGAGTGAGGTGCAATTTCAGGAAAACCCTTCTGAACCTCAGAACAGGATCGTGGAGTCGTTCAGGTGGGGAGAGACCTTTCAGATCAGCCAGCCCCACCTCCACCATCCCCACTAGCCCGTGTCCTCCAGCGCCACATCCACGTGTTTTTTGAGCAGATCCAGGGATGGAGATCCCACCGCTTGCTGGGCAGCCTGATCCTGGCCTTGCCAACCCTTTCTGTCAGGGGATTTCTCCAGATTCCCCATCTCAACCTCCCCTGGTGCAACCTGGGCCTGTTTCCTTTTATCCTGTGCTGCCTGGGAGAAGAGCCTGGCACTCAGCTCCTGCCAGGGAGCTGGAAAAGGTGGGAAGGTCTCCCTGGAGCCTCCTTTTCTCCCCAGAGCCCCAAGCTTGTGTGGATGCTGGCTAAGGAGAGCAGGCAGTTGTGTGAACTGGGCAGCAAAAGCAGCACAGGAAGGGATGGAATGGCAAAGGAGAGACATCTTGGGATGTCTGGATCCATCTGTTGAAGCCTCTCCCGTGTTCCTCAGAGGCAGGGAAAGAAATGCAAATTTCAGCCAGCTTTGGGAAGCTGCTGCTGGGCTGTCTCCTGCAGCTTCCAGAGGTGCAAAATGTTTTGTTGCTGTTAGCAGGGAGCCCCTGGGCTGTCAGTGCTCAGCCAGGGAGTCCAGAATGGCTTTCTGAGATGCCCCAGCTTTGCTGGAACCCACCGGTGCTCTTCGCTCCTTTATCCCGACAGAAAATGCCCGGGGCTCTCTCTCGCTCGGTGGAAGGCAGCTGAAGGAGTTAATTAAATCCTCAGTCTGGAAGGCAGACCAAAAATCCGGAGCCTGGACTGTGCTTGAGGTTGAAGAGAGAGCAAAAAGAGTCTTGGAGTGCAAATTCACTGCTTGGAGACCAACGGGGAGCAGGGAATATAAAGCTCCAAAAGTGGGGTGGTGAGGATTTCACCAAAATGTGACCAAAATATCTGAGAATTGCTCCAGGGCTTTTCAGATAACTTAAAAAAAACCCCTCTTGTTCCCAGTGGTGTATGCTTATAATAATAATTGTGCTACAGCAAAAATCTCACAAGCCACAATTCACATATTTCGATTCCTCTGATGGTTTGGTTTGCAGAAATGTTTTTGGCAACAAATGTTGTGTGAGGAGATCTTTGTGGAGGAGCTCAGCAGCTCAAATGGAGTGTGAGAGTCTGTGCTCCTAATGAATATTCTTAATTCTGGTCAAATCAACTAACTGGGCAACACAGAGTTGGACTTGGAGGTTGTTTTGTAAGCACTGAATATTTTTGGAGGTTTTTTTGTGTGTTCTGCCACATGCTTTTAAACAGAGAGTATGTTTATATGAGAGGTAGAAGAAGAAAAAAAAGCCTGGCAAGTCAAGTTGCTACAGAACTTATAAACTGTGACCATTGAAAATGGTGAAATATATTAATATAGCAGGAAAAATAGGTCCTGGACAAATGGTGTTTGGCAAAGCAAATATTGGAGGGATTGTGTCCTATAAAAAAGTTGTATTGATGGTAGCTCTTATTTTCAGTAGTTGAATATATACCTTTATTTTTCCCCAGTAATACTTTATACATGCTTTTTATACACTCTCATTTCTCTTGCTTATCCCTGGCAGGACAGGAATTAGGGGAAAAAAGTGAAGGGAGAAAAAACTGAGGCTTGTGACTAAATTCCTCTTAAATTGTTAGAGAGAAACCTGTTGATAATGTGCGTGGGGACTCCTGTTTATACCACATTGGTAACGTGGTTTCAGAATTTCTTTACTTAAACACTCAAGGTGAATTTTAGTTCAGCCAAAATATAAGAAATGAATTAAAATTTGGCTTCGTGTCTGGGAAGAAGAAAATCTGTGCAGAAGTCTTTATCAGAAGAACTAAGACTGAAGAATTTCCTCATCTGTGTGCAAGTTATTTGATGTTTCTTATGGTTCCTTCCCAAGTCTGACATTAAATATGGTTTGCTGGTTTTATGGCAGCTCTGACCTGAACTCAGATTTTATTGCTACTTAGGAAACAAATCCTTCTTTCTTCCAAGGGTTCAGTTCTGTGCTGGATGTTATCAAAAAGCACAATGGATGTCAACTCTGCCTTCAAAGTTGTAGGTTCAGTTTGGGTAGGCACTAACTAGATAATTGCTACCTGCTGTGGAATAGAATGTGTTGTTATTTAATGCATGCAGATTTGGAGGAGAGGGAAAAAAAAAAAAAAAAGCCTGATGAATAACCTCATTTTCAGGCACAAAATGCACTTTAATTTGAGACTGAGATTTTAAAAAATGTGCATTACTCCTCCCCTGTGTATCAGTGGTGGGAAACTCTGGCTTCTCATTCCCGTGGAGAAAACAGGAGCTTGGCTTGTGGTTACAGAAAATCTTGGTCTTTCTCGATTTGGTTATTTTTTTGGTTACATTTTTAATCAGCTGAGCAACAATTTGCTGAAGTTTTGCCCTCTAACTTCAGGGCTCCAGGAGGATTATTCAGCCTCCCATTCCCTGTTTCCCTGCCCTTCCTTTCTCCCAGTGGATGTTGCACGTTTTCTCTCTCCCTCTGCACAAATTCGGCAGCAGAAAGCAAAAGAACCATGGGGACCTTTCTGGTTCTTCTCACTTTATCTTTGGAAAGTGTCTTTTCCTTGTGCTCTCTGTATTTTGAGCCCTAGCCAGCTGTTCTGAGGCAGGGTGTGTTTTATTTCCCAGTGGAGAATTTGAGAGGTTGGATCAGGGCACCTCCTTCTCCCTGTCCTCTCCCCCAGTGCTTGAGATGTTGTCTGGAAGAAAAATGATGGTGACTTTTGATCCTGGTATCATCTGGTGCCTCTCTGAGTGTGAAAGTTTTATATCCTTCTACCCTTGTTTCTGCATCTCTGCCAGCTTTTCCTAAGTGCACAGAGTCTGACAAAAATTTCCTTTATCTCTGCTGATTTCTGTGTGTGTAGGTGAAGCACTGCAGATGTTTGAGATGGGGATCTGCTGCAGGGGTTATTATTTTTCCTAGACACTGGGAATGAAGAATACAAAGGATAAAGACATAATAAGTTTACCAGAACCAGAGGAGGTTTTAATCTCCATGCTGGGAAATAGTTCCCTCAGCAGAGTTGGTGGTACAACCTGTTGAGTTATTTTAAATTCCACTTTTTAACCTTGTGATGTCGTAGAGGGGTTTCCTGGGTAATTTGGCAGCTGGAATGTTGTGGGAAAAGAACACTGTCACTCCTGGTTATTGTCTTCTGCAAGGCAGGAATCTTCCTCTTCCTCCCCAGGCAGGCATCTTCCTCTTCCTCCTCCTCCCCAGACAACAATCTTCTTTTTCCTCCCCCTCTGAAAGCAGGAATATTCCTCTTCCTCTCAAGAGAAGAAATCTTCTTCTTCCTCCTCCTCCCAAGGCAGGAATATTCCTCTTCTTCTCAAGAGCAGGAATCTTCCTCTTCCTCCTCCCCAGGCAGGAATCTTCCTCTTCCTCCTCCCAAGGGACGAATCTTCCTCTCAAAGGCAGGAATCTTCTTCTTCTCCCCAGGGCAGGAATCTTCTTCCTCCTTCTTCTCCCCAGGGCAGGAATCATCCTCTTCTTCCTCCTCCTCCCAAGGGCAGGAATCATCCTCTTCTTCCTCCTCCTCCCCAGGCAGGAATCTCCCTCTTCTTCCTCCTCCTCCCCAGGGCAGGAATTTTCCTCTTCTTTCTCCTCCTCCCCAGGCAGGAATCTTCCTCTTCCTCCTCCCAAGGGATGAATCTTCCTCTCAAAGACAGGAATCTTCTTCTTCCTTCTCCTCTGAAGGGCAGGAATCTTCCTCTTCCTCCTCCTCCTCCCCAGGGCAAGAACCTTCCTCCTCCCCAGGGCAGGAATCTTCCTCTTCCTCCTCCTCCCAAGGGCAGGAATTTTCCTCTTCTTCCTCCTCCTCCCCAGGCAGGAATCTTCCTCCTCCCAAGGGAGGAATCTTCCTCTTCCTCTCAAAGGCAGGAATCTTCTTCTTCCTTCTCCTCTGAAGGGCAGGAATCTTCCTCTTCCTCCTCCTCCTCCCCAGGGCAGGAATCTTCCTCCTCCTCCCCAGGCAGGAATCTTCCTCCTCCTCCCCAGGCAGGAATCTTCCTCCTCCTCCTGCTCCCCAGGCAGGAATCTCCCTTTCTCGGGGGCTGCTGCTGGCAAAGCTCCAGTGTGAGTCCTCTCGGGCCGAAGGCAGGAGGTGTGGAATGGCTGCAGAGGGTCAGGGCAGGTGTGTGCCAGGTGAGGAGCTGGGCTCTGCCGTGTCCTCACTGGGGCTGGGGCAGCTACAAGCTCTTTAACACAGCCTCCCTTTCCAGCTGCCTCTGTCAAGCTGTGGTTTGGCTCGTTCCTCCTCTCACTGACAATGTGATGGGGAATCTGAGCAACGATTTCCAAGGATTGCAGAGTTTCCCTCGTCTGTGGCTGAGACAAGAAGTTGGCTCCTGCAGCGAGGGAACCTTACTTACATCTAGGAGCTGTGTGCTCCAGCTGGGTTTGTGGCAATATCCTGGCACCTGAATGCCAGCATTATTTAAGGATGGGATCCATGGAGCTGCCTGGGGAAGCTGGGATGTGCACAGGACCATCCCAAAGCTGTCCTGTTTGGATCATCCCAAACCAAACCAGGATTGCCCAGGGTCAGGGTGGTGCCATCACCCCCGAGCTCTGTGCTGGGTGGCAGCTCCTTGTGCTCCTGCCTGTTCTGGCCTTCCCAGATAAATAAAACAGGAGGATTGCCTGGGAACAGCCAAAAATGGCAAGCTGCTGTTTGGGTTGATTAATTTAGGAAGCTTGTAAGTAATTTTCTGTAATAATTACCCAGGTTGAAAATTAAAATTCAGCGCCAGCTGCTTCTTAGAGTCAAGCTTGTGCTGCTTTGTGTGGTAGGTGGAATAATTTCTTGTAAGAGCCCAGTTAAAAGCTTTCTTGAAGAGATCAGCAACTGTCATCTTTATTTCTACTATTTTCCTTTTCTAGTATTTGTGTTTCTACTCCCACTTCAATGTATTTGGACTGTGATACCTTGTTGGGAGTGAAATGGGAGATAAAGACTGAGCACAACTGGTTTGTTCCAGGAACTCCAGACCTCCTTGAATTAATTCCAGTAGCTGTAACTCATTAGTACAACTTAAGTTTGGACCTGCTGTACATCATTTCATGTGGTTTTAATCCTGGATTTTTTTAAATAAAGGACTTCTGGCAAATTCAGAATTGTTCTGTAACGAAGCAAGAATTGTATGGATGCTATCAGTCAGCATCCTGAAAATAATGACAGGAATGTTTTTACTACAAATTGTGTGAATCTCTTTTTTATGGGATGGTGTAGAGGCTTTTTATGAGGGCTTGTGACTGACCCTTCTCTGGCAGTTCTTGTGTTCTGAAGTCAAACTTGACTGCAGCAGATCAGCACCTGGCTTGGGAAAAAGGACCATATCCAAAACTTTCAAATTCATTTGTTTCCAACTTCATGGGAAAACAAAAGAGGTCGCCTCTTTTAGGACATGCATTCTGTTTTTATTTTCTTGAACGATCGTGGGTCTGTTGGAATGGGTGTTTTGCACTTATTCTGTGTTTATTTCTGTGCTGAACTGCCCTTTCCTGCCCCAATCTTTTGGGATTAATCTTTCTCCTGTCCGAGGAGAGCTGCTGGGAGCTGGAGAAGGATTCCAGCAGGGATTCCCAGCTGATCTCTGGGACAGACACAGTCCGAGCTGGGGCTGTATTTTCCATCTGGCTCCTGATTACAGCTCTCTTAAGGAACCAGAGCTCAGCCTGCCCTCGCTGCTGTCCCATTTTCTGCTCAGCACAGGTGTTCCCTTGTCATTTCCTGCTGCATGGGTCCAATCCAAAATCCAGCCAGGTTCTGCCTCTGAGGGGTCCGGGCATGTGCGAACTTCCATATTGACCTGTTCAAATAAATTCCCAGCCTGTTTGCTGGGAAAGGCAGCTTTGGCACTTCACTTGGAGCAAATTTCCCCACTCAGCAGAGCACACAACATCTACTATTATCAGGGAAGCTTCACTCTGCTGAGCTTTAATTAGAAAGCCCCTGTTGTAGGTTGTCAGGAGAATGCCAAAATAGCCCTAATGAGAGTTGTTGCAATTCTACTTTTACATGGTTTTTTTTTTCTGATGGGGAGGTCTTTGTGCAAAAGTTTTTGTTAAGAAAGAAGGTAAATGGGACTCTTGGTTGTTTCTGTTTTTCATGGTGTTTATTATTTTCTTATCAGTAATTTCAGCACACCAGGGTTTACACTAGTTTAGCATGCAGGAGAGCAGACACCCAAAGCTCTTGAACATATGGAATCAAGGTTCTTTTAAAGATAATTCACCCAATTATCATTGAGAACGTATATTATTTCTATTTTTCTACTAATAACTAACTAAACTTCTGTTCACATGGCTTTATACTGTGGTAAATTCTAGTTAATTGTCCTGTGTCCCCAACACTGCAAAACAGGGAGGAGATGAAGGAAGAAACTTAAAAGTGACAAGGATCCTCCACTTGTCATCTACTTACCACACTAACAAACAAAAAAAAAAAATCTAAATTTTTCACCCTGTGATAAATTACATTCTTGAAAATTCTGTTTCATTCCATGAAAGCTCCTTCCATGGACGAAGCAGTGTTTGTCAGGGGGCTTCAGATCCTTGAAAACCTGCAGGGAAATCTTCTCTGCATTCTGGGCTCCAACACAATTCATCCCCCTCTCACTCCTCTGAGCAGGAAATTCTGGGTGGCCAAGAGTGAGAAGTGGAGAGGTGATTGCCTGGAGAGGAACTGAGGGAAGGCTCCTGTGTGTGCAGCTCCAGGTGATGAGCACAGGTGATCCTTCTGGGATCACACACACAGCCTGGCTGCCTTCCAGACGGGACAGGAGATTTTGGGGTGCCCCAGTTTGGTACCTGCTGCTGCTCAGGGTGCTCCTGGGGGAGGCAGATCACGTGGATTTAAAGATTTTGGGCTTTTTATAGTTAAAAAAAAAGGATGTTACTTGACTAACCAGTGTCAGATGGCATCTGATTGTTGTTCTGATTTCCTGCTGAAATGGGGAACTCTGTCAATAAAATGATTTTCCTTGCCCCACTGATGAAACTCAAACCCTGAAATTCCTGCTGGCCTCCTTTAACCCTGGCAGAGGAGTATGCTTGACAATATTGAGGCTTTGAGATTTGTGCATTTTCCCATTTTTATTGTGGCCAGAAGTTTCATTAGAAAAGCTGTTCTCGAGCCTGGTTGTTAATCCTTTTTTTATTATTATTTTATTTTTAATAAGGAAGAAAGGAGTGCAGCAGGAGTGTTAGGGATGCTTTAGCAGCACAGCACACAGCTGGCTTCAGGCATGGATCAATGGGCAGCGAGGATTCTGTTTTCCAACAGCTTTGGTTGTGTTTCTAGGGGTATTTTCAGCTACTAAAAAAAAAATAAAATAAGCTCTATCCAGTGTTTTAAACCTTCCCTCTGAGCTTCAAGGTGAGGAATATTGTCTCCTTTTCAATTTAAAGCAAACATAAAGTCTTGAATCTCCACAGATTCATGGAATTATGCAGGTTGGAGAAGATCTGAGGCCAGCAGCCCAGCACCAGCCCTGTCACCACTAAGCCGTGTCCTCGAGTGCCACATCCACTCATTTTTGGAACATTTTCAGGGCTGGTGATTCCACCTCTTCCCTGGGCAGCCTGTGAGACCTGAGGCTTCCCAGCTGGGAGCCATCCCTTGTCTGAATGTGCCTTCTGTGGCCTTCAGAGTCAGAGCAAAAGCCATTTTCTGGGATCTCTCAGCCCTTTTTATTGCAGCTGCTCAACTCTTCTTGCCCTTTTGGTTCCTTGTTGCTGTTGGATAATGGGTTTCATAGATTTGGGGAGTGATTTATTCATTTTCAATATGTCAGGGTGCCCCAGACTCCTGGAATTACTTCACAAAGGAATAGAAAATTCAGAGGATACAGTGCAGGTTTCGTTGATCAGTGGCTCCTGAGGAGCTGTGGGGATGCTGCTGCTGCAGTGAAATGAGTTCCTGGGGTCATCTTTCATCAGGACCACCCTGAGTTACTCAGCTGTGCACCTTGGAACAGCTTGGCTTCTTAGGGGGAATGGGAATTGTGATTTGGGGCTGTTCTGGTTTTACAAACACCATCACTACCGTGGTAACCATTAAAAATATGTTTGATTTTTAAACACAACCCCCCAAATCTTTGAGTGATGTTCATTGGCCTGCAGGTGCTACTGCAGAGGTGAGCACTGCCTCCACCTTTCCTGGATTCCATTTGGTGACAAACTGGAGTCTTTCCAGGACTCTTCAGTTTTTCAGAGCTGGGCTTTCCTTTCCATGAAAAGCTGATGGAGTGTGGTGGGCTTCCCTTTGCACTCCTGATCGAGGAGCTTTCTTCAAAGCCTCCTGCCAAACAAAAAGCCATTTTCACAATGCTGGGAGGAGGAGGAGGAGAGTGGAAGAATCGGGGGGGGGTGGGGGGGGTGGGGAACAAAACCAACCCAGATCCCTTTCCAAGCCGTTGGCTCCATGGCACAGCTGAAGTTTACACTAATTAGAAATCATCTGGAGGCTCTGCAGCAGATTGAGAGTGGGGCTGGAAGTGCTTCCTGACAGGTGGTTCAGCACAAAGCACCAGCACGATTACCTAACCCCGGCTTGATTGGGCAAACCCTCAGTGCTGCTCACATTAAATAATGAACTCTGCTTCCCCCAGCCTCCCTGCAGGACACAGTGCTGCCTTCCAAATCTGCAGCCCGGGTTAACCCTTCTGTTCCAAGGTGAGGGAGCATCAGTGTTAGTGAGGAGGTGAAACTGGAATTGAAGGGCTGCAGTTCTTACGGTGGGAAGGTCAGAGAATCACTGGCTTGTTTGGGTTGGGAAAGACTTTAAACTGATCCCATTCCAGCCCCTGCCGTGGGCATGGTGACTTCTGGAGGCTGAGCTGGAACAGAGAGCAGCCAGAGCAAAGGAATAGAGCAGGGATTTATTAAAATGGATTTATTAAAGGGATTGATTAAAAGGCCTCTCTGGGCACACCTGGGCAGTGCCCACACCCAGGGGGAATCCAAACTGGTCACAAAAATGGACAGCTGACCACGAGATCTCACACTTTGATAAGTTCTGGTCCATCTCCATATTAGAATTAATTGTCCAGCCAAGCTTCAGGTTATGCAGCTCCATCCTCTTTATTTTTCTTCTCACTTCACCGTTGTTTTCATTCTTGTGTCTGGAAGTTGTCCTTGGTCCCAAGCTGGAGAAGGAATTGTTTTGTCTCCCTACTTTGAGAAGACAGCTCTGCAGCACTTAATATGAAACCTAAACCCACCCACTAATCCAGCCCAGAATCTGGAAAATATAAAAGCTAAAATCTTAAGGCAGCAGGCAGGGACACCTTCCCCAACCCCACCTTGCTCCAAGCCCTGTCCAAGCTGACCTTGGACACTTCCAGGGGTGGGAAGATGTGTGATGCTTTGAAATTTTAATTGTGTACTCAGGGGCTTCATTTTACCCTCTAGGTTGGAGGGGCTTTCTTTAGCTCACTTATACCTCATTGCAAACTCTTCTGTTGTGCACTGGAGGAATTAACTCCTTAGTGGATAAGGCAAAGCTCGCGATGGTCTCCCTGAGATTTTCCCTAATATTTTTAACAAGTCCAACACAGATTCTGTGCTTACTGGGAGCCACTCACAATCAGAGACAGATGAGGGTTCTGCTGGCCAAGGAGGATTTCCTGAGCTTATCAGAACTCGCTGTACCTCTGCAGGTTTTGTATCAGGGTTGTGGACTCTGCGTCCTGGTCAGAGTCTGGCTGCTTCAGCCCCATGGGAGATGTTTCAGAAACTTAATTTCTGTGGAGTAACACAGCTGCAGAATGCTCTGTGACCCACAGAAGTATTCCCTCTCATGTAGTTCTGCCTCTGATGTGATTACACTCTTCAGCAAACACATATATTGAAATTCTCCTTCCGAGTGAACTTGGCTGTTTGCTGTTTATTATGAGAACCTCTCAGGGAAGCAAATGAAGTCAAAATTTGAATCCACAGGCATGGAGACAGATCTATTTTGTGCTGTTTGCTTCCCTCCCAGACTTGTATTAATCAGTCATTATTTCTATTTGGCTCCTTTTGTAAATAACTTGAACTTTATATCTTCCAGCAACAAAAAAAAAATTATACTAACTTCCACAATTCCAGAATAATGACTCATAACTACAACTGATGAATCAGATGAAATAATAATAATACAGAAAGGTGTTTCTTTAGCAACTGTTATTGGGTGGGTTATTTATATCTTCATGTCATGTTTTATTTGGGTGGTGTTACATGAACTCAGGAGGTAAAAGGTTTTTTATGATGTTTGCTGCATCAACTCCTTGTGAACAACTAGGTTGGAAGAGATTACATAAAAAGGAGACTTTCCCAGATAATATTAATTCTGTGGTTTTAATTTCTGTGTCATGGATGGAATTGGCAGGTGCCCAGGGCACTCATGGAACCCCTGAGTGGTTTGGGTTGGGAGGGACCTTACAACCCATCCATGGGCAGAGACAGCTCCCACTGTCCCTGGGATGGAATTCCCAGACAAATCCCAGTGTCCAGCCTGGCCAGGGAGCCAGGGGCAGCCACAGCTGCTCTGGGCACCCTGTGCCAGAAGAATTCCTTCCCAAAATCAAATCTAAACCTTCCCTCCTTCACCTTAATGCCATCAGGGCCCAGGACTTGTATTATCTTGGAAATGTTGATCATGAATGTTAGCATGAAGTGGAAATGAGAGTAGAGGCTGAGCTGAGTGTGAAATTTCTAAATGAGTAGAAAAGAGGTCTGTGAACATGAGAGGCAGCACCCAGGCACAATTCTGCTTCTCCCAGTGCAAACCCAGCCCTGACATGGCCCCACCAGGAAGCTGGAGGGGGAATATTGGTGATCTTTGGGGATTTTTATCAACCCCTGGTGATTTTAGCCAGGGAAGGGCTGTGCCAGAGCAGCAGGCAGGGATGTGATGGGCTCGCTGTGCCCGGGGGTGTCTGCCTTCCAGGTGAGCCCCTCACCCAGCTGGACCCCAGGTGTGTGTTTTCCTTGTGAATTCCAGCGATTTTGGCAAAGTTTCCCCTGCAGCTCTGAAGGCCAGACTGGAACCATTCAAGCTGTGAGATGTGAACAGGCTCAGGGTGTTTCTGAGCTGTCAGAGGGACATGTGTATTTGGAGGCCCCAAATCTGGGCATCTGCTCAGCAATATTGTCTGAGCCACCCTTGTGAGGCAGGGAAATTACTCATCCTGCACACAGGGCCATTTATAGACCTCTGCCAGATTGGAGCCTGACAGTGTGGTGGGATGAGCAGCTCCTCAGATGCTGGCTGCAACACTGATTGTTAAAAAAAAAATAATAATAAAAAAAAAGACACTGGCAGCTTCAATTATTTGCCAAATCCAAGTCAAGTTACGTGCCTAAAGTGATTTATAGCATTAAATTAATGAAATTGCATTTTAAACGTAGAGTCCTCACAATCAGAGATGCCAATACCCATATTTCCCATGAAACTGTGGGAGTTTTAGGGCAACAAATATTCCTAGGTGTGTGGATACAGAGCTTAAATTCTCAATCACCTCTCCTGTGCCTGTTGCAGTGGAGGCTGAATGAATTCGGGGAAAGCTGATCTCTTCCAGGGTTTGGTTTTTTTTTTTTGTTGTTGTTGTTGTTGCTGGTTTTTTTTTTTTTTTTTTTTTTTTCTCTGATGAGTTGTATTGTGGAGGAAATTGCTCTTTGATTTTTGCCCTCTTCAGCAGCTGCTCTTCTCACTGAAGAAGGGCTCGCTGAAGTGCCAACACCAGCTCAAGATCAGGTTCAAGTGCAGCGCTGCTGTTAATCAGGCTCAGCTCATTTGCAGCCTAATCCACTGCCTATTGAAGTCCTTGCAAAAATTCTCTTTGACCTGGGCAGGCTCCCTAACGACTCAAGCCTGGGCTTCATGACTAAAACAACTTAAAAAAAAAAAAAAATCCACAAAGGACTCGAAAACTCAGTGGAATTGCACAGCTGGCGAATCTGCTTGCATTTGCTTCCCCCAAACAAATGGGTGATTTTCAAGAATAGTAAGGTTTAAGTGCTGCCAGTGTTTGCTGTGGCTTTGAAATTCACACAGTCAGCTGCTCACACTGGGCTTTATTTTAGAACTCCTGGAAAGGTGAGGCCTTCTTCTGCCAGCTGGAAGAGGATCTGACTTGTCTGATCAGGGGAAAAAATGATGCTGGCAGAATGAGAGGTGTTTTTATCCTGTGCAAATGGATCAGCAGAAGGTGGGGATTTTATTTTATTTTATTTTTCGTGCCTTGTTCCTTATTCCTGCTGGTGTCAGCTTTGTGTTGGCAGGCAGGGGGGCAGCTGAGGGGCTGGGAATGCAGTGCACAGGAGGAATTTTCAGAGCACAGGAGCTGAGCTGGGGCAGTGACCTGCAGGAAGATCAGCAGAGAGTCAATGATCACACCTTACCCTCTGTGGGGCTGAGAATTCCAAGGAATTCCTCTTGGAATAATAATGTAGAAAAATTAATGTTAATTAAGCTTAGCTTCGTAACCCTAAATGCTGCAATTTCAAGCTCATTCCTGCAAATTTTTTGTACATATAACCCAAGGATTCACCAATAAACCCTAGACTTTATTGTCACTAAACCCTGGTGGGTGAGCTTGTGCTCCTTGCCAAGGTTATGTCTGTAAATTGCTCAATATTTTAAATAAAAAACAAGTTTTTATTCAACGTGCTTGGTGAACATCACGGGAGGATGTTTGAGATAGTGTAGCACCACCTGCTAAACTTTTAATTTTGTTTTTTTTCCAATTAACCTACATGGCTACATTTGCTTCTCCCAGGAGAGGAGGATCCAGCTGCCAAGAGCGAATATCCCTCTATTTATGGAAGTGATCTTGGACAGGAATTAATATTTATCAATGAAAGACAAATTGAGAGAGTTCAGTGTCTCTATCCCTGGTGCAGATCGGGGTGAGTGAGGAGAGTTCTGCCTGCTTGACTCGCTCTGAAATCGTTGGAGATCTGTAAATTCAGCTCTAATCTTCCTATAGGGAAATGTTACTGTTAATAGCCAAAGCCTATTAAAAAGGGATTTCACATCTTTGGAATTTATTATCGAATCTCAAAGATGTGAAACCCATTTTTAATAGGTTTTGAACTTTATAGGCTCTCTGTAAGGAAATAATATTGTGATGTGGCTTAAAGCCTGCGAAGTACATTTTCTTCCCCTTTTCTAACAGCTGTTTTAAAGTGGTGATTTACCAGTTGTTTAAGGAGGTTTTTTGTGTTCTCCCTCTCTCCCCCCCACCCCGAGCGAACAGATTTTTATATAACAAAAATTTCATAAGCACTTGGGATCATGGAAATCACCTAATTCATTGGAGAGATCTGCTATTTCCATAAAAATCCCTTTTTTCTCCCCTCTCCCTGCCAGTCCCATGAGCGTTCACTGGCACTGGCGTTTTCCTTACTGTGCCTTCATCATAAATTCTGTAATATCAGTAATGTACTTCCAGATACAGTAAATATACTTATTATAGCAACTGCAACCATGCTTCATCCAGCTCCAGTAATTAGCCATGCTAATTACAGTTGGGATGTGGGCTGGGAGATGGCGTGCTACTTTAAAACCAGAGAAATTAAACCAGAGCTGGCTGATAGAACTATTATGTTCTTTTGGGGCCTGCAGATCTTAGTGAGGCATTAGCTAATTAAAAACACGGGGATAATAACTGAATAAACTATTAAAGCTAAAGGTTACTTTCACACATGAGTGGTAGGTGTCAAAATTAGGGTTTTATTCCCCTTATTTGTGGCCCTTGTGGAATATAGATTGAAAAATACTGAGCACAAAAACCCCCTTGGTTTTATAGAGGCAGAAATTTGTGATGGTAAGAGGATTTTGAAAAGGTTTTTCCTGTGTGGTCAGTTTACAGCTTTGGTTGCCCAGAGGGGCTGGAGAGGGATTTTGGACAAGGCTTGGAGTGGCAGGACACAGGGAATGGCTTCAAACTGGCAGAGAGGACGTTTGGATGGGATATTGGGAAGGAATTCCTGGCTGGGAGGGACTGGGCTGGAATTCCCCGAGCAGCTGTGGTTGCTCTGGATCCCTGGCAGTGTCCAAGGCCAGCCTTGTGTTCCCTCCTGAGCAATTCCCTGAGGGGTTTTTGGGTTGTGATCCGCCCTGGGCAATTCCCTGAGGGGTTTCTGGGTTGTGATCCCCCCTGGGCAATTCCCTGAGGGGTTTCTGGGTTGTGATCCCCCCTGGGCAATTCCCTGAGGGGTTTCTGGGTTGTGATCCCCCCTGGGCAATTCCCTGAGGGGTTTCTGGGTTGTGATCCCCCCTGGGCAATTCCCTGAGGGGTTTTTGGGATTGTGATCCTCCCATAGTAATCCCCTGAGGGGTTTCTGGGGTCATGATCCCCCCATAGCAATTCCTTGAGGGGGTTTTGGGTTGTGATCCCCCCTGGGCAATTCCCTGAGGGGTTTTTGGGGTTGTGATCCCCCTTGAGCAATTCCCTGAGGGGTTTTGGGGTTGTGATCCCCCCTGAGCAATTCCCTGAGGGGTTTTTGGGTTGTGCTCCCCCCATAGCAATTCCCTGAGGGGTTTTTTGGGGTTGTGATCCCCCCTGAGCAATTCCCTGAGGGGTTTTTTTGGTCGTGTTCCCCCCATAGCAATTCCCTGAGGGTTTATTTGGGGTTGTGATCCCCCTGAGCAATTCCCTGAGGGGTTTTTGGGGTCGTGATCCCCCTGAGCAATTCCCTGAGGGGTTTTTGGGTTCGTGTTCCCTCCATAGCAATTCCCTGAGGGGTTTTTGGGGTTGTGCTCCCCCCATAGCAATTCCCTGAGGGGTTTCTGGGGTCATGATCCCCCCTGAGCAATTCCCTGAGGGGTTTTTGGGGTCGTGATCCCCCTGAGCAATTCCCTGAGGGGTTTTTGGGGTCGTGCTGCTCTGCAGAGCTCTCTCCTTAGCCCTCCTGCATCCCAAATCACTTATCCCCCATTACTCAGTAAGCCCTTCCTCAGCAGCAGCAGCAAGTGAAGAAATCCAGGTCCTTGCAGGGGATTTTGAAAGCCCCGGTGACACTGACTCTTCCCAGAGGGTGGGGATGTGGAAGCTGCAGTGTTTGACATCCCATGGCAGAAGAGAATTCTTGTAAGAACACCCTTTGCAAGAAAACGCATCACTGCTGGGGCAGTCCCTCTCATATTCAGTTCAAAAGCATCAGCTTTAGCAGACAAAGTGCAACAGAGATTTATTCCCCACTGTCACCATGAAGGTGTTTAAGGAAGAAAGAGGTCTGTGTTTCATGGGAAGGAGCATGGGCTCCCCATCCCTGGAGTGTCCCAGGCCAGGCTGGAGGGGCTGGGAGCCCCTGGGACAGGGGGAGGTGTCCCTGCCATGGCATGGGTGGGCTGGGATGAGCTTTAACCTCCCCCACCATCCTGGGGTTCTGCTTTCTGGCCTGATGGATGGGAGGCTCTGCCCCTGTGCAATGAGGAGGCAGCAGCCAAACCCCAACCCTGAGAGCCCTGAGTTGTTGGAGCAAGCTCAGGATCATCTGTTCCAGGTTTGAGGAATCTCAGGGCTCTGTGACTCAGGCAGGTTTGAGGCTCTTTCAAATGAACATCGCTCTCCTGCTGATTTATCTGCGCAAGATCCACGACTTTATTGTTCGCACTGGGGGAAAAAATCTGCTCCTACAATCTGGATGCTAAAATCCTCCTGCCTATTTCCAATGCTAATGCTTCAGTTCTTGCCTGAAATTTTCCTGGGGAATAAATTTCCAAGGGAGCACAATGAGGCTGAGTGAGTAGGAGGGGCAGAGTGAAGGCTGTGCAGGTGGGGGAGTTATTCAGTCACCAAATTGTCTCTCACGTCTTGAAGATTCTTCCACCTTTCTTCTAAAGGACAAGGATATCCTCAAGAAAATTAGAAGGGACTTTGCTTTTGGAAGGGGAAGGTAACAATTCAAAGTATTAAGGTGAGGAAAAGAGATGAGGGTGGAAGTATCTGGGGATCTCTTACGAAAAAGTCTCTTCAAAAACTTCCTCCTGCATCGTTCCAGTGAATATTCTCCTTAGAAAACACACACTGCAGATTATTTTATTTAAAATAGCATAATTAACAGTCAGAGAGATGCTGCATCCCCATTGCCAAAAAGCGTTTTGTTTAATTAACAGTTTCTAATGACCTGTTGATGTTGTTGGAGGTCACGTTGCTAATTCCACCTCACAGGCAGGAGCTGCAGCTCCCCATTAATCAGCTTTGCAAGGTTTCACCATGGAAGGTTTAATTTTCTCTGACAATAATTATTTTCTGATAGAATTGGGAAACTGGCAGGAGATCAGAGTTGTTCTTTGAATGCTTTACAGGGAGGTTGGGAAGTGAACAGGGAGAGCCAAAGCAGCTTCAGCCATCTCACAAGTGGACACAGCAGGACATTTCAATTTCCCATCCTTCCCAAAAAATGCATGGAAAAAGGTTTTTTGCAAGCCTGGTATAATATTCAGGAAACTGGCAACTCATGCCTGGAGGAAAAGCATTTCCATAATGAGATATCACAGAAAGAACATGAATTTCTGTTGTCTTAATGATGATTTCTGGGGTTAGATATTAGACATTTTTCAAGTCTTGTTTATAAAGGAACACTACAAGGAAGAATATTAATGCTTGATGAGATTAATACACCAATTCTGGTAAAAGAAGGGGTGAAATTCCTGTGGGAAAGGATCTGAAGGGCTTGAATGGAGTGGTGTGGTTTGGAAAAGTTTTAGTCAGGAGGAATTGCTGGAGAAGCAGAAGTTTAGGGTGGGTTTGGGTTGTTCCAGCCAAATCTTGAAAATAAAAATCTCTTTGTGGGGGCTTCTGCCTGCAGGTCAGCCAGGATCTCATGAGAAAGTGGGAACATGAACAAAAAATGATTAAAAGAAAAAAAAGCATAAAAATTGATAATAAATTCTAACAGAGCTGCAGAAATGGGGCAGTGTTTTTGCTGAGCTCCAAGCTGGCTGCTCTATTTTCCTTTCCCTCCTTGTTTTTTGTTGGTTTGAGGAGATAAGAAAGCAAAGACTGTTTGAGGAGAAGGGTTTTGCTGTTTGAAGAAGAGAAACAGTGTAAGAATACAGATCTGAAGTGCAGCTCTCCTCCCACTCTGTTTGAATTGGAGTTTTGTCTTGGGTTTCTACAAGGAGCTGGGGATTTTTTAGTAATTCCCTGTTATTGTCCTTCTCGTGTTTAGCAAATGGATGTTAAGAAAAGCAAAAAGCTGAAATAAATGAGAAATTTCAACTTAGGGTTAGAGCCACAAAGATTCAATTAGCCTGTGACTCTGAGGCAAGCTCATCATCTTGTTTTAAATTAGTTTTTGTTTAAGAAAGAGACTAAAATTAGCAAAAAAATTAAAGTATGTTGGTGGCCGACTCAGCATTATGAAGCAGAAACTTTTTTGGTGTCATCTGAGGGGTTCTTTACAGACAAATCCCTTCAGTGAAGTGAATTAATTCTGTTCCAGGTCTTCTGCTGCCCATCCTTCAGAAGGATGGGGTGGATATCAGCTGGCAAATGGAGAATTCTGGAATTGATCCCTTCATTTTAGTTAGAAGATGCTAAATGATGAGACAGTGCTGCTCTTAAAACCAAAATTCCACCAAACAAAAGGAAACCCCAACCCACAGCACAGAGGGTTTTGCTTGAGGTGGTGAAGGAATATTTTATTTGCCATTTAGGAATCTAAGAATCTTTAGGATCAAAGTCAACTTGCAGCAAGTGCAGGTGATAATTTAGACAAAAAAAAAAAAACAAAACCAACAAACAGAGCCACTCAAAAATCCTTCCAGGGCTTTTCTCCCCTCCTGGCTTCTGTTTGTTTTTGTGCAGCTGAGAGGTTTTGTGGCTGTTTTAATTCAAGCCCCTCATCCAGGTACAGGAGAGGAGTGGAAATCTGGCAGGGGTGGAGAAGAGCTGGGAGGCCAGATGGCAGGAAACATAAAACTCCAGCAAACAAGTGAAGAGAGAGCTTAAAAGAGATTATGTCTGATGTCCGTAAACAAATTGGCAGAGGAAAGAGTCAGACCTTTAAAAACAGAGTGGTGTTCCTTCAGGGAAGGTGGGCATTGCTTAAAACCCCTCACTTTCTGCCTTTTTAAAGGTGAGCATCAAAAGGCATCATAAATCTGTATTTGGATAGCAGTAGGTGAAACAGAACTGAGATCATGATGGGAAAGGGCATCCAAGATAAAAAGAGCACAGAAATTTGGAAATATTGGTGAGAATTGATCGTGTTTTGGTGGAGGCAGTGGGTTTAAGGGAAGATGAGGGTCTGCAGTCAGCAGGTGAGGGAGGAGCACCTTCAGGGTGTTCCAAGGACACCACACTTCCCATCCTGAGGTCTGAGCTGGGAAGGCTCCAGCAGCAAGAGGCTGAGAGGAGGATTCTCTGCCCAGCTGTGAAACCCTGAACATCCAGCAGTGTGTTCAGAACTGGAGCCAAGCCCTTTTAAAATAACCCCCAGCAACTGCCAGGTGCCGAGTTCTTCACCTGAATGCCACAAAATTATCCCAGGATGGAGGAATCACCACGAGGCTGATAATTAGGGGAAGGAGTGGAGCTTCCTGGTTAGATAAATAATTAGTTTAGGGTAAAAGACAGGGGGGAAGTGGATCATGATGGAAGAAGTAAAGTTGTTCTGGGAGCAATTGTCTGATAGAAGAACAGTGTCTGGAATTTGGGAGGGAATTTTATTGCTTCTAAAACACTGTTGGACTGAGAAGTGGACAGAAGACTGGATTGCAAATGTCAGGGGAGTGGGAGGTGGGAACAAGGGAAGGGAATGAGCAGTAATTTCATTGCTTACTTTAATTTTACTGCCAGGAAATGTTTAAGAGACACCTGGAGCTCTGGAGCCTCAGGGAAAAAATAAAGTCCTTTGGGATCGTGCTGGAGTGGGGGAGCAAGGAGAGAGGAGGGAAAACCCAAAAGCTTTTTCTTAGTATTTACAGGCTGTAGTTGCCATGGGTTAGACCATGTGCAGAGCTCTTTTACTGTGGATATGCACCACAATTTGCAGTGTTCACCTTATCTCATCTTGTTATATCAAAATAATTTGGTTCTCTGGGTGCTGAGGGTCTGGAGGGAAATCATCCCTTTGCAGACACTCTGGATTTTACTTCTCCTCAAGTTTCCTTGTGGAGGTGGCCCTGTCTTTCTGCAGATATTTTATGGTGCTGAGCCCGTTCTTATCTCCTGACAAAGGAAACGGATTTTGGGGAAAACGAGCTGGGAATGGGCCATGGGATGGAAAGGTTGGTTTTGTCTGTGGATGGGAGAAGATGAGTTGGGGGAAGCTGAGGAAGGAACTGGCACCCCAGCAGGTTTTGATTTCATCAACGCAAAGGCACCTTGCTCTTTTGTGTATTCCTGCTTTTTATTATGGATTCCTTGGAACACAGAAGGAGTTCCACGGGGATTTGTTCTGTTAATGCAGGGGGTGGCTGAGAAATGCTGGATCAGGAGCTGTAGAACCCCAGTGCAGCCTCTCCACTGGAACCCCAGGGGTTTGTTCAGACCTGGGAATTTGTCATAAGAGGAAAGACGAGGAAATGTTAAGCTGTGAGCAAGCCAGAAAAGAAAAAAGAGCAAAATGATGCTGCTTTAAAAGCCAAACCAAACAAGCAGGTGGGATTTGTTCTGCAGGTTTTGCAGCCAGGTGGAATATGATGGCTCTGACAAAAACAAAACAAAACAAAAAACCAAACAACCCAGTCCAAGCTGCTGCTGTGGAAAATCAGTCCTAATAAAACATTGAACTGACAAGTGGGGGGGAAAAAAAGTGTCAGCAACTGGTAAAAATGTGAATGTTCCTGTAGAATTTAAGGGATGCTGGTGTTAAATACAAACGCTGGGCTGATCATTAAGTGCAGAATATAACACTGACTGTGATTTTACTCGTCAGAATTGGGATGTGACACATTCAAATGGAGTGATAAAAAAATCGTTCTTTTTTCCAAGGCAACATCTCCACTTCCCAAAAATAGCTTGAAACAGACCCGATATGCCAGGTGCAGTTCCTGCTGTAAAATTTGCCAGGTGTAATTCCTGGTGCAGAATTTTCCAGGTGTAATTCCTGGTGGAAAATTTTCCAGGTGTAATTCCTGGTGGAAAATTTTCCAGGTGTAATTCCTGGTGTAAAATTTGCCCGGTGTAATTCCTGCTGGAAAATTTGCCAGGTGTAATTCCTGGTGGAAAACGTGGGAGTCGATAATGCAGCAAGAAGGAGGTGCAGGATTTAATATTGCAAATATTAGGCAGGATTTAAAAATGATAGAAGGATTATGTAAGGTGGAAGCAGCAAATTCAACTTCTTGGGGAGGGATCAGAAGGCAGGGGTTAAACCCTGGTGGATTTTAGGAAGTGAAAAGAGTGAAACAATCCAAACTGCCCGAGTGTTTAGTTTGGAGTTTGGATCAATGTATTACTGGAACGAGGAAAGTTGTGTGTGTACATGAATTGGCTTGCTGAGGTCCCACAAAATATAATTTTTGGGAGGCAGCAGACCGTAAAATTGGAAAATTGATGTTGCAACTTTGTTCAGAGAACGTGAGGTTGTGCGGGGAAATTCGGTGTTTCTGTGGGGCTGGTCTGGAACAGAGAGCTCAGGAGCTGCACTTCTGTTATTGGGAGAAAAATCAGAACTCCTTGGGCCAAATCGGGGGAAAAGGATGTGCTCATCCCTGATGATCCCAGGATTCCCGTGGGGAATCATCTGCTTCAGCTGCCAGGCTAATCAGGAGGAATTCAGCTCCACAATAATGTGAATAAAAGGCAGGGGTGCTGATGTTTGCATTGCCTGAAATTCCCACTAGGTCTCGTGATGCTGGGTGGGTTCTCTTAATAAGATTTAACTTAATAAGGAACTTATTAAGTTAAATTAGTAATAAGGAATAATTATTAATAAGGAATTAATAATTATTAATAAGGAATAATTGGGGATATTAGGGGGGAAAAATCTTCCCTGTGAGGGTGAAATAGAATTCCCAGAGCAGCTGTGGCTGCTCCTGGATCCCTGGAAGTGCTCAAGGCTGGGTTGGATGGGGTTTGGAGCATCCAGGGAGGTTGAAATTAAATTATCTTTAATATCCCTTCCACCCCAGGCCTTTCCATGATTCTATGAATTAATTGTAATCATTAAATTAAAATGTGACCCTGAAATACGAGGAGTTTTGTCCCTCTGACACTGCTGTTTTGAAATTCGCTGCATTTTGAATTCTTCTCTGTCCAGTGCTCCCAAAAATGAAGGGAGGGTATGTGAGTGCATTCCTGGGCTGGAGAAATGGGCTAATTTCCCTCAGTGAGAAAAAGAATGTAGATAGGAGATTTTCCAGGGGAGGATTTGACTCCAGGTATTCCAGGGTGAGAGCTTAACTCTTAGATTAATGGAGAAAATACACAAACTAGGCTCAACCCAGGAAAAAAAAAATAAAAAAGGCTTTTAAAGACATTTCTTGGAATTTCATCAGCTAGCAGCAGATATTTAAGAATCACTGGACTAGTTTTTCTTAATTGTGATATATACAAGAGGAAAAAAGTAAGAGATAAAAAAAAAAAAGAAATCCCCAAGTTGGATCATGTCTTGTTAACCTAATGCTTTATTAGAGACAGATTACAGGAAGTTCATTTGTTTAAAATGCAGTTATTAAATTTGACTCCATGTCATGAAAAATAGATTATTAGCTCTGCCTTAAAGCAGCTTGAAATAAATGGATTAATCTTGTCACTTCTTCCTCCCCCTCTCATTGTAATGATTTAATGTGTCTGTGAATATCTTGTATTTATTTTAAATAATTTGATAGGATGTAGCAGTCAGCTGCTCTTTCTGTGTTTTCAAGCTTCCTTTTAATTTCCAAGGTGCATCCCTGGCTTTCTTCTCTCTCCAGTTTAAGAGGTTGGGAAATGTCTGTGCTCGCTGAGACTCCTGGGGAGGTCACTTTGCATAGAAAAATGGGCTTTAATTGATGCCTTAGGATTTCAGCTTTGATATTCCCCTCTATTTGTACCCCTGCAGTTCCTCAGTGTGTGACTCCAAACTCCACATTCAGTGTCAGCTGCTGCTTTCCCATTCTGGGCAGACACAACAATTCCTCTGCAGCCTGGGCAGCAAGGACACCTCCCTGCCTCAGGGCCAGAGACGGGAACAAAAGTGAGAGGGGGAAAACTTGGGGTGAATGACTTCATTACATGGAGCTGGAATTGGAGAATTAACCCCAGCATGCAAATGGAGCAAACTTATCAAAGTGTGAAAGCCCAGGGTCCATGGTGGGTGCAGCCCCGGGGGGCTTTGTCTGCCCTGAGTGCACCTGAGGGTCTCCAATAAATAAAACTGCTTTGGATTCCCTTAACTCTGCCTGGCCTCTGCTTTTAGGCAGCCCCAAAATTCCCACAATGAACCACTGGAGGCTTCATTTAAGAGAAGGGGGGCACTGCAAACTTGATTTTCCCTTCAGGACGATCCCCAGGGAGTGGAGTCAGCCCTGTTTTGGGACCTGAAATAAAGGGAAAAAGGCAATATTTTAATGCCAACTCCCCTGAGGTTTTCTGGGAACACCTTGTGAGCTTTAATGTGGCTCTGTGAGCTCCCAGCAGTTCCTGATGTGATAAATGAGAAGAACACATCAGAGCAGGCAGGTGGGGATGTTTTATCCCACAAGTTTTCCCTCCCTGGGCAGCCCAACATCCCAGATGCCAGCTGGGTGGAAAATCTCAGTCAATCACGGGAGGCTTTGCCTCAGCAGATTTGTAAATCTCTTTTCCATTTGGACATTTCCATTAGCATTTTCCTCACATCATTGTCGGGCCGTACCCATCTGGAACTAATTTGAAAATCAGAGGTTAATGGTCACAAAAAGATGACTTGGACCAATTAACTGGAATATTTATAAGTTCTGTCTCTGTGTGAGCTTCGATTATAAATATTATTTTCACTTATCTGGCGCTGGCAATAATAGCAATGTTTTAGCTATTAAATTATTAGCATAATTTACGCTACGGATAGAAACACAATTAAATTTTTTGGGGAGATTGCTGTTTGTCAAAGGATGCCTGTTCTCTAAAGCAGATTCTTTTCAACTTTTAAGGAAAACGAGAGATTATTTGAGGCACATCAAAGCTGTTGTAATCTCTGTGCATGGGGATTTACTCTCCTTTAAAGTCCCTGCACTGGAACTCCCTGACTTTGTCGGGATCTCTGACTGTTTGGATGTTTGTAACAACAAAACCGTGAATCATTCGCCTCCCATTTGCTCTTTTTTTTTTCAAGTTTCATTTGCAAGATCTGAAGCAGCAAATTAATTGGGTGTAGGGACTGGTTTAAAAGTCAATGTCACGGTGACAACTGCAATTTGTGAAACTTCCCCAAGCGCCCTCCTGCTGAAAGTTGGGAAGTTTTTCCTCTGACATGAGAAAGAAAGGAACTGAGAAGGATGGAAAAGCAAATCCTCTCTTCAGCCCCTGCTCTGCTCAGCCCAGATTTCCTTTTCTGCTGCCGTGGGTGGAACCACACGTGTGGAATTCGGCATTTTTCCCTGTTCAGGCTGTGGAGGGAAGGAGGAAAAGGGAGGAGGCTTCATCCTGAACCTCTTAGGATGTTGCTCTCCCAGAGGCTGGAATTTGGCTGGACCCTCTTGGATTTTATAGCTGCTAAAATGTAGAAAACAAAACGTCTCAGCACTGGGCTGATTCTTAAAAATTAAAATTTCAGGGTTCATAAAAATTAAGATTTCAGGGTGTTTACTGAAGCAGTGAATTAAAAAAATACAAATAAACAGGTTATTATGACACTTGGAGGGGAACTGTAAAGGCCAGGAAAATTCCTTCAAGTGGGTGTTGATATTTTCACTTCACCTGGTTGGTGAAAAGGTGCAGAAATCTTTTTATATTCCAGCTACAAACAGGACATTTAATCGTGTTCAAGGGGAGAATGTCCCGTGGATGTGTTGCTTTTCGTTCTCTCAGAGTGGAATCGGGATGTATCCGTCTGGAAGAAAGGGAGTCTTCAGTTTTAAACCAAATCTTTGGGATGTGAAGTTCCCATTCACTGCTTCGGGAAATGCAGGGTGAATTTTATTCCAAATTATCCCAGTTTAAGGCCCTTCTGCTGCCTTTTCTTTGCCCTGGTGGCTGCCAAGATGCATTAATGTAATTATCACAGATTCGTGGGATCGTTTAGGCTGGAAAAGACCCTTAAGATCGAGTCCAAGCAAAACCTAACCTTGCCAAAACCACTAAACCACGTCCCTCGGTGCCACATCCAATTAATAATTAAATATTCTCATAACTTCTGATCAAGGGGTCCAAAAGTTTTGCATTTCTAACCAAACTAGGAACATCTTGGGTTCGTTTGATTGATTTTTCTTTGTGCAGTATCAGTGTTTAGAAGGGATTTTTGGGTCTCACTTTAATGTCTGAGACCCCAAACCCCTGATTTTAAGACTGGTCCGGTTTGAGTTGGTAGATCCACTGTGATTTACCAAATCTGACAGTTACAGAAAAAAAGCCTAAAAATGAAAACCAACCAAACCCAGAATTCCAAAAATGCAGAACTGAAAACTCTGGAAAAGTGTTCAAAATGGTCACAAACCCCTCACTTTATCTGTTGATTTACTGAAGAGGGGGTAAAAAAAAAAAAAAAAAAAAACATTAAAGATCAGATAATTCTAAATTGTCAAGGTTGGAAAAGACCTTTAAGATCGAGTCCACCAGCCAGCACTAAACCACATCCTCAAGTGCCGTTTTCCCCCTTTTAATGACCTCTGAGAGAAACTCTGTGTCATTAGAAACCACGGATGTTTGTTATTTTGGCGTTTCCAATGCTGTTTTCCCGTAATTTAAAATAAAGATGCGGCCCCGGGGGGAAGGGAGGAGCTGTGTCCTGGCCTTTGCTCCCCACTCCTCCTCTTCCTCCCTCCTGCTGGAGCAGCAGCTGGGCAGAGCAGCAGGGAAGGAGGGGTGGCTGCTGCAGGCTGGAGTAGCTGGTTGGAACTCGGAAATACATTTAGTTCATCCAAAAAAATGTTTTTTACATCAAAAAAAAAAAAAAAAAAAAAAAAGCCTTTTCCCTTCTCTCTCCCTTTTCTCTCTCTTTCCCTTTTCTCTCTCTCCCTTTTCCTCTCTCTCCCTTTTCTCTCTCTCCCTTTTCTCTCTCTCCCTTTTCTCTCTCTCCCTTTTCTCTCTCTCCCTTTTCTCTCTCTCCCTTTTCTCTCTCTCCCTTTTCCTCTCCTTCTCTCTCTCCTTTTCTCTCTCCCTTTTCTCTCTCCCCCTTTCTCCTCTCCCCCTTTTCTCTCTCCCCCTTTTCTCTCTCCCCCTTTTCTCTCTCCCCCTTTTCTCTCCTCACCTTTTCTCTCTCTCCATTTTCTCTCTCCCTTTTCTCTCATCCCTTTTCTTCTCTCTCCCTTTTCTCTCTCTCCCTTTCTCTTCTCCCTTTCTCTCTCTCTCCCTTTTCTCTCTCTCCCTTTTCTCTCTCTCCCTTTTCTCTCTCCCCTTTCTCTCCTTCTCTCCCTTTTCTCTCTCTCCCTTTTCTCTCTCTCCCTTTTCTCTCTCTCCCTTTTCTCTCTCTCCCTTTTCTCTCTCTCCCTTTTCTCTCTCTCCCTTTTCTCTCTCTCCCTTTTCTCTCTCTCCCTTTTCTCTCTCTCCCTTTTCTCTCTCTCCTTTCCTCTTTCTTCTCTCTCTCCCTTTTCTCTCTCTCCCTTTTTCTCTCTCTCCCTTTTCTCTCTCTCCTTTTCTCTCTTCTCCTTTTCTCTCTCTCCCTTTTCTCTCTCTCCCTTTTCTCTCTCTCCCTTTTCTCTCTCTCCCTTTTCTCTCTCTCCCTTTTCTCTCTCTCCCTTTTCTCTCTCTCCCTTTTCTCTCTCTCCCTTTTCTCTCTCTCCCTTTTCTCTCTCTCCCTTTTCTCTCTCTCCCTTTTCTCTCTCTCCCTTTTCTCTCTCTCCCTTTTCTCTCTCTCCCTTTTCTCTCTCTCCCTTTTCTCTCTCTCCCTTTTCTCTCTCTCCCTTTTCTCTCTCTCTCCTCCTTTTCTCTCTCTCCCTTTTCTCTCTCTCCCTTTCTCTCTCTCCCTTTTCTCTCTCTCCCTTTTCTCCTCTCCCTTTTCTCTCTCTCCCTTTTCTCTCTCCCCTTTCTCTCTCTCCCTTTCTCTCTCTCCCTTTTCTCTCTCTCCCTTTTCTCTCTCTCCTTTCTCTCTCCCCTTTTCTCTCTCTCCCTTTTCTCTCTCTCCTTTTCTCTCTCTCCCTTTCTCTCTCTCCCTTTCTCTCTCTCCCTTTTCTCTCTCTCTTTTCCCCTCTCTCCCTTTCTTTTCCTTTCTCTCTCTTTTCTTTTCCCTTTTCTCTCTCTCTTTCTCTCTTTTCCCTTCTCTTTTCTCTTTCTTTCTCTTCTTCTTTCTTTCTCTTTCCTTTCCTCTTCTTTCTCTTCTCTCTTTCCTCCTCTTTCTTTCCCTTCTTTCCCCTCTCTTTCGCCCTCTTTCTTTTCCCCTCTCTCTTTCTTTCCCCTGTCTCTTTTTTTCTGCTCTCTTTTTTTCCCCTCTTTTTCCCCCTCTCTTTCCCCTCTCTTTTCTGAGCTGCCTGTCCCAGTGGGATTTCAGCCAGGCTCTGGGAGTCGGAGGGATTTAGCCATTGGAAATGGCAGCTGGAACACAGCAGTGACCTCAAGGAACCTTCTCTTCTCTCTCCCCATAAAAAGAATTCACAAAAACCCAAAAGAGCCACCTCAGCAGTTCCCCCTCTTTATCTAAATGGCTCCATCAGCCCCAGTAGGAGTGATTTTTTTTTTTTTTTTAATTCCATGCAGCTGCTGTGATATTACAGGGAAATATCCGTGGAACAAGCCGTTAGCATCTGTGTAAGAGTGGCCATTGAGTTCAGCAAGAGTTATAAAGCAGGCTCGTGGTGCTTTATGAGGTGATTGCCAGGCTCTTTGAGGACATAAACGTGCACAGAAATGCAGGGAATACTGAGAATATTTGGGAGCAGATAAGCATTGAGGAATTCTTTTCCTCAGAAGCAGCAAAATCCAAGAGGATTTGTAGGACCACACCATCCTGGGTGTTTTGAGCCAGCAGGCAGGGGTTAAAATGGAAAAGTGATCTGTCTTTAAAAGGGTTTTTTGCCTCAGTGATCAGTTTGTGCAGGGGGTTGTCCCCCGTGGATGTCATTTACGTTTCTGGTGGAATTTGCAGGTGTATTTGTTGCTGTTTGATCAGTGAATTTCCCCACCTGAAGTCCTGCTTGATGCTCGATGGGGTTTGTCAGAGCCTGGCGTTCCCAGCAGGGCCACTGCCCAGTGCCAGCTGTCAGCCCTGTAAAAGTCAAAGTTAAACCCTCAGAATTTTGTAACGTTTTATAATAATAATAGTAAATAATAATAATAATAATAATAATAATAATAATAATAATAATAATAATAATAATAATAATGGGATAACAAAAAGACAAAAACCAGCGCTGGAGTGCCTTTGACAAAGAGCCAAAGAGCACAACCCATGCTTAAAATCCAGGTCTCTATATCCAGGTGCATTGCTGGGATTACCTGCATTTTCATTAGCATTAGCATAATTAGCATAATGTCATTATTTAAACATTTCTAAGAGTTTTTGGTGTTACAGTGTTTTTTTTTTGTGTTGGATTCTTCCCATCTTTGCTTATCTGTATGACATCAATAAATTTCATTTCTTCCCATGATTTAATTCCTGTTGTTTCACACTCCTCTTGCTGAGAGAAAATAATGAGACCTCCTCCCATCCTCTCTGGTGTCATCTTCCCTCTTGGACTGCTCAAGGAATGGATGAGCTCACACAGCTCTTTTAGCTGCACAAAAGCTTTTTCACATCTCAGGTTCCGTTAAGGTCTGTTCATCACACTGGCATTTCTATAAATGATACACAGATATTATATTTATTACACTACCATAGATATTATATTTATTACACTACCATAGATATTATATTTATTACACTACCATAGATATTATATTTATTACACTACCATATATATTATATTTATTACACTACCATAGATATTATATTTATTACATTACCATAGATATTACATTTGTTACACTACCATAGATATTATATTTATTGCACTACCATAGATACTATATTTGTTGCACTACACAAATATTATATTTGTTACACTACCATAGATATTATATTTGTTACACTAGCATATATTTGTTGCACTACCATAGATACTATATTTATTACACTACCACAGATATTATATTTATTACACTACCATAGATATTATATTTATTGCACTACCATAGATATTATATTTGTTACACTACCATAGATACTATATTATTACACTACCATGGATATTATATTTGTTACACTACCATGGATATTATATTTGTTACACTACCATGGATATTACATTTGTTACACTACCATGGATATTATATTTGTTACACTACCATGGATATCATATTTATTACACTGCCATGGATATTTTATTATTACACTACCATAGATATTTTATTATTACACTGCCATAGATATTTTATTTATTACACTACCACAGATATTTTATTTATTACACTACCATAGACATTATATTTATTACACTACCACAGATACTATATTCGTTGCACTACCACAGCTATTATATTTCTTACACTACTATTTCTCAAAGCAGTACAACACACTTAAGCTGTGAGATTTCTTCTATTAACAAGCAGCTCAAAGGAGTTACAGTGGATACCACAGCTAATTATCCGTGATCACGAACAACACGCAAAAGCCAATCCATTAACGCAAAAGCCAATCCATTAACGCAAAAGCCAACCCATTAACGCAAAAGCCGACCTTATTTAGTTTTCCCACTTTATTTCGTGCTTTTCGACACGCTCCCCTTGTGCCGGGAGGCAGCCCAGCCTGCTGGGCAGGGATGGCTCCATCCTGCGCCTGGAGAATCCCTCCAGCAGCTGGGGAGGAGGGCTGGGATGAGGCACTGGGAACAAAGAGCGCTGATGAGTCGAGTGCCTTTATTGGGATGTAGCGGCAGCGGTTGTAGAATTCCGAGTGTTGGCAGCTCAGGAAGGACAAACTGAGGCTGGCATTTCGCTGCAGAGATCGGTGAAAAGAAACTCGGGTTAAAATAATGCTGCGGGGATCCTGGCGTTCCTGCTGCAGGTCAGGGAGAGGCACAGCCCTCGGAGTCAGGATCAGAGAGTCCCACGGTGGTTGGGTGGGAGAAGAGATCAATGGGAGATTAAAAATCCCCCATTCCTGGGCAGGGACACCTCCCACCATCCCAAACCTGCCCTTGGACACTGCCAGGGATCCAGCGACAGCCCCAGCTGCTCTGGGAATTCTATTCCAGCCCTTCCCCACCCTCCCTAAGAAGAATTTTTTCCATATTGTCCTGATTTTGGCCTGAGATTTCTGGGTGTTTTTTTTTCCTGTATGTTGTCAGTTGGAGAAAAAAGAAGGTGTGGGGAGGGAGGAGGAGCGTTCTGGAGATTTTCATGCTGATTCTTGGGTGTTTTTTCTCCTTTTAATATTAGTTAATAAAGTTTTATCACTTTTAAGCTTAAGCCTGCTTTACTCTTAATTGGAAAACTTTAAATTGGCGAATAAAACCAGAACACAAATGAGTGTTTCTGCCTGGTTTGGATTGAACCCACGACGCGGGTTTAACCTGAATTTCCTTTCTGTCAGCCCGAAGCCATTCCCCTTTCCCTTGTCACCCGTGTCCTTGTGCTGGTGTTCCATCATCCCTTAACAAGGATGTTAAGCAGCTCCAGAGAGAGATTTCCAATCCCTAAACATCACCCAGCCTTGCTGTGTGACACGTGGACATACTCTGGTTTAAGCAGATTTTTTTTTTTTTTTTCTCTGCTTTTAGGCTTTGGGAACTGGTTTGGTACCGGTGGTTTGGGTTTTGTTGGGTTTTTAAATTTTTTTTTTGAATGTCTGTAAAGTTGGAGGGTGTTTTCCCTTTTTTAGTTAATTGCTATTCAATTTATTTAATTCAATATTTTATTTTATTCGATATTTTAATTTAATTTCGTTAAAAATGGGGGAAAAAATGCGTGTGCAATAGGAGTTAGACCTCCAGTGTGTTCTGCCTCAAAGCTGTAAAAACAGTTGTGCCGTTGCCTTTTGCAGTTTTTTTATAAGAGTGGCTAAGAGGTGATTCTCTGGGGCACCAGCAGAGCTTTCCCAGAACAACTGAATCCCTGGCAGTGCCCAAGGCCAGGCTGGATGGAGCTTGGAGAGCTGGGACAGTGAAAGCATCCCTGCCATGGCAGAGGATCACAAAATGATCATTAATGTCCCTTCCAACCCAAACCCTCGTGTGATTCTGGGCATCTTTTGGATATAAACTGGGACAAATATGCTCAGTGGGCAGCTTGGGCTACATTCCTGAGAAATTTATTAATTCAATACCATCATGATATGATTTTTTTACTGGTTTATTTTTTATTTTTTGGTATTTCCTCCCGTCCCCAGGCCCTTCCCCACGTTGTCCCTGGGTAACCTGCCCCCCTCTGTGCCATCAGGCTGTCTGCCCTCTAATTAGCAGCTCCAGTAATGAAGTTAGTGAGCAGACAGAGGGGTGGGTGTAGCTTGTGAAGTGCCAGAGTGACATGTTATGGCATTTCTTTCAAGGCTGCAGACAGATCATCTGAGAAGTTGGCTGCAGGAGGATTTTTTCCCTCCTCCTACCCCGCAAAGCTAAAGCCCAGAAATGTCTAAATTGGGCTCTGGCTGTTTGATTTGGAGGGTCAGTGAGTTTTCTGCCGGGTTATTTCCATGTTCTTTAATGCAGCAATTATTTTCATGGAATCACAGAATATCCTGAGCTGGAAGGGCACCCACAGGGATCACCCAGCCCAGCCACCCCAACAACCCCACCCTGGGCATCCCAAAAAAATCCTGGAGCTCTGTGCCCATTCCCTGGACAGCCTTGCCCTCCCCTGGGAGCCAGTTCTAGAAGACGACATTTATAATTTTATATTTATAGATATAAATATATAATTGCAATTCATTGCTATTTTTGGCAATAATTTTCTAATTTTTATAGATTAATGTTACAATTATAAATACTTTATAATACTCATCTCAGGTGGCTTCTGATTGTTTTCTCTTTGTTTTCCCAGCCCTGAGGAGAGTGCATAGTGAAGTTTTAATCCCCAGAGTCACTCCAGGTCGGTTAAACCGCATATTTATATTTCTGACCCCTCCCCATGTGATTATGATAAATATCTAATTACAATTCATTGCCATTTTTGGCAATAAATTTCTAATTTTTATAGATTCATTTTATAATTATAAATACTTTATAATACTCATCTCAGGTGGCTTCTGATTGTTTTCCCTTTGTTTTCCCAGCCCTTGGGTGAGTGCATGGTGAGGTTTTAATCCCCAGAGTCACTCCAGCTCTGTTAAACCAGTGTATTTATATTTCTCACCCCTCCCCATGTGATTATGATAAATATCTAATTACAATTCATTGCCATTTTTTGGCAATAAATTTCTAATTTTTATAGATCCATTTTATAATTTTAAATATAATATTTTAAAATACTCATCTCAAGTGGCTTCTGGTTTTTTCCCTAGCCCTGAGGAGAGTGCATAGTGAAGTTTTAATCCCCAGAGTCACTCCAGCTCTGTTAAACCAGTGTATTTATATTTCTCACCCCTCCCCACGTGATTATGATAAATATCTAATTGCAATTCATTGCCATTTTTTGGCAATAAATTTCTAATTTTTATAGATCCATTTATATATTTAAATCTAATACTTTATAATACTCATTCAGGTGGCTTCTGATTGTTTTTCCTTTGTTTTCCCAGCCCTGAGGAGAGTGCATAGTGAAGTTTTAATCCCCAGAGTCACTCCAGCTCTGTTAAACCAGTGTATTTATATTTTTCACCCCTGCCCATGTGGTTTATGTGTCACCCAGGGAACGGGCCGGTGTGTCATGCTTGTGCTCTGATTAGATCATGAATTCCACCAGGCTGGCACTGATCTGGGACAGAAAATAAAGCGGCAGAGCCTTATCAAGGAAACAAGAAATATGATTTCTCCTTGTCTCCAGCGCAGGAGCTGCTGTAATTTAAAGCTCCACGGGCCACGGAGCTGGAGCTGTGGAAATGTGACCCACACCCAGCAGAAATCACCCAAATCCTGGGGAAAATCCAAGTCCAGACTGGAATCTGGGGAGGGCCAGTGCTCCAGGGGGAGTTTGCTGCCTTTGGCCCTGCAGAGGCACTCGGGATTAATCTGCTGCTAATGCCTCCGAAACAAGGGGATTATTGCACCCGCTGAAAGAATTACAGTGACAGGCTCTTTTCTAGTGAAAGGCAAAGGAAATCCTGGAATATTAGCCGTGTGTTCTGTTTAATTGCGTTTTAAATGAGCTGCACTCTTCAGGCACTTCAGGGCTCGTTCAGAATATCTTCAGATATATTTTTATATGTGTATAGGACCAGTTTTGAAATAAGGACAGAGCTTCCTCTCATAATATTAAATGTAAATGTGCTGCTTGGCTCAGCTGGAACATTGGTTTGGTTTGTACGGTCTCAAAATGTGATTTAGAATATTGATGCCAATAACCTTTCTGATCTATAAAGTTTTTTTTTTTTTTTTCATTTCATTTGTTTTTGTTAAGAGGCTTAACTACTGGCAAGTTTAAGGTATGAACTTCTGGCATCAAAGAACATAAAAATCCTCTCTTGCTAACGGATGATTTTAAAGGCCAAAGGGGATTAAAAAAGTTGTTTTTCTCCAGAATTATGGTAGCCCATTGTCTGAAACAATTTCCCCTGAGCTTGCTTAGAAAGGAAAAGAAAGCTAATCTTCATTACAGCACTGATAAATGCACAATCCCCTCTGACATCTCCATGGAATTGCAGAGAAGGAAAAGGAGGGGGGATGAAATTTGGGGTTGGGGGGCAGCAGGTCCTGAGGCTCTTCCACATCTCATGATTTGCTCTTCTCAAGATCTCCTCCCAGCCACGAGCAGGGGGGCTCAGAGCCAGGCAGGAGATGATTCCACACTCTAAATCTGAGCAGGGATTCTTCCTGAATCCCTGGCTGAGCTGGAGGGCCCTTGGATTTCCCCGGCCCCACGGGCAGTCCTGCCCTGGCCTGGATGGGCTCGCACAAAATCTCTGCCCTCATTCCAGAGGGATGGAGAGGTTTGAGAGAGGGGTTTACAGACCTCTGCCTCATCCAGAGGAGGGGAGGTTGAGAAGAGGTTTTTACAGAATCCTCTGCCCTCATTCCAGAGGGATGGGAGTTTGAGGAGAGAAGGGGTTTACAGAATCTGCCCTCATTCAGAGGATGGAGAGGTTAGAGGCGGGTTTTTACAGAATCCTCTGCCCTCATTCCAGAGGGATGGAGAGGTTTGAGAAGGGGTTTTTACAGAATCCTCTGCCTTCAGTCCAGGGGGATGGAGGAATGGGTGGATTTGAGGAGGAGGTTTTTACAGAATCCTCTGCCTTCCTTCCAGGGGAATGGTGGATTTGAGGAGGGAAGGGTTTTTTACAGAATCCTCTGCCTTCCTTCCAGGGGAATGGGTGGATTTGAGGAGGGAAGGGTTTTTACAGAATCCTCTGCCTTCCTTCCAGAGGGATGGGGATGGTGAATTTGAGGAGGGAAGGTTTTTTACAGATCTTGCTTCCTTCCAGGATGGATGAGGAAGTTTTTTCAAATCTCTGCCTTCCTTCCAGGGGAATGGGTGGATTTGAGGAGGGAAGGGTTTTTACAGAATCTTCTGCCTTCCTTCCAGAGGGATGGAGGAAATGGGGAGTTTGAGGAGAGAAGGAGTTTTTTACAGAATCCTCTGCCTTCCTTCCAGGGGTAATGGGTGGATTTGAGGAGGGAAAGGGTTTTTACAGAATCCTCTGCCTTCCTTCCAGGGAATGGGTGGATTTGAGGAGGGCAGGAGTTTTGGCCCCCCCTGATCTTTGGCACTTGGCTGTCTCTGGCTGCAGGCAGCTGCTGGATTCCATGGCTGGGGCTGGGCTGGGCTGCAGCACAAACTCGCTTGTTGTGTGATTTTTAACTCAAGGTTGATCATTTGTGATTCTGAGCACACCAGGGGCTCTCCTGCCTGGAGCCTTTGAGCACAGGTGAAGTTCAGGGTGGGGATTCAGCTGCAGAGGAAGGATTTCACTGTTTCAAATCCAGTCAGCTGTGCCCACTCACCTGGATTATTGGCCACATCACAAATGCTGAGGCTTCTCTTATTCCCACTGCAGGGTAAAGGTGTTTTCCATGCACACTTTATCCTCTGTGGTGCTCCCTGAGAGGCTCTCAGCTGGGAGGAATTGATGCTAAAGCTTGTTCTTCTCCAAAAAAGTCATGGAGGCCTTTTGCTCCAGGCCAGGGATCAGAGAAAACCAACAGTGAATCAAAGCTGGCAGGTGAGAAGAAATAATTTTCCCTTCTCCACATCCATAAGAATTCTCAGTAGAAGTGAATTCACTGAATGCCATCAGTCAGTTTTGTTTCTTCAAAAAGCCTTGTTCAGAGCCTGCACAATGATGTTCCAAATCTTCCCACTTGCCCATCAGCTATGTTAATTTATTATTATTTACCATAATGTAATTCTAACTCCAATTAACTTATAATTAATAAGCACTTGACATTTTCAGACTACTTCAGAATTAATCCTCTCGACGTGCCTCTAAGTAGTTGTTGTTGGTAAAGAGGAGAGAACCAATTTTCAGATTATTCCTATTTATTGAAATGAAATCTCTCACAAGGGGGAGAAAACAGAAAATGCAGGGAGTGAGAGCCCATCTCAGAAGCTGGACCAGTGGGAATGAAGGTGGGTGGGGGGCGTTGGTGGAGCTGGAGCAGGCAGTGCTGCCCTTGGGGCAGGGTGAGTTTGGGCAGGCAGAGGGAATTCCAAGGGGCTGCAGGACTCGTGGGTTGGGGTCTCCAAAGCCTGGGCTGCCCCTCTGGCTGGGAGAGGCACCACTGGCTCTTTCTCTTGGGCTTGGTTGGAGAGGCTTCAGGGGCACCTTCCTCCTTGTGAGAGCCCAGAGCCCAGGATGCCTTCTGCAGGCTGAGCTGGAGCAGAGAGCAGCCAGGGCAAAAGGAGAAAGCAGGGATTGATTGAAAGGGATTGATTGAAAGGGATTGATTAAAATGGATTGATTAAAAGGAGTTTATTGATAGGGATTTATTAAAGGCCTCTCTGGGCACACCTGGGCAGTGCCCACACCCAGGGGGAACCCAAAATGGTCCCAAAATGGACCCAAGGCACGAGGGCTCACACTTTGATAAGTTCTGGTCCTTTGCACACTGGAGTTCATTGTGCAATTGCAGCTCCAGGGTATGCAGCTCCATCCTCCTGGTTTTTAATTCTCACTTCACTGTGGGTTTTGTTCTTGGGGTGGAAGTTGTCCTTGGTCCCAGGCTGGAGCAGGAATTGTTTTGTCTCCCTGCTCTGTGAGGAGAGCTCAGCAGCACTGAATATGAAACATAAAACTCCCCACTAAACCAGCCAGAATATAAAATATAAAAGCTAAACCTTAAGGCATCACAGAGGGCCCTGGTTGTGCTGCCAGCAGCACTGCAGCTCTGTGTGCACCCCCAGGCACCTCACAGAACCCCAGGGCACCCCACAGGGATATTCTGTGCTTCAGGAATGCCAGGGATGGTGGCACCAGGGCTGGGATCGTCCACGCCCTGTGCTGAGAGTGCTCTGCACACCCTGGGCTGACCCAAATCTTCAGTGTTGGGATCCCAACTGTGTCACTGTGTTGGTGTGGGCTGACTACTTGAGAGGTTTCACAGACAATATTCTAAGATTTTTCTTTAATTATTATTTTAAAATATTTTTATTATTAGCTTTATTATTACATTAGTATTTATTTTCTTATTTATTTTCATATTTTTTTATATTTTTCTTTTTTCTTATTATTTATTTAACTTTTATTTTATCATTTATTTTGTTATTATTACTCTTTGGGGGGATGCCTGTCCTGTTTCCTGCCTGTCCCAGCCCAAGGACAGGTTTCCTTGGTGGCTGAAGCATTCCCAGCTCCTGCAGCACAGGCTGCAGCTCAGTTCCTTCTCCCCTTGCTAAAATCCTCCTTGCTGCTCTCCTCCTCTCCTTGGTTGTTATTCCCTGGAATTCCCATGGTTAAGCACAAACAGGATCTTGGGGAGATGTGACAGCTGGGGGAATGTGCTGGCCTGAACTGGAATTTACTTATTTTTTTAATTTATATTTGATTATATATTTACTTTTTATCATTTATATCCATCACTCTGGGTTTGCTGTCTGCTGTTTCTAATTCCCAGGCAGAGAGGGTGCCCAGCTGTCCTGCTAGGGTCACTGCCATCCCCAAAGGCCTCTGCTGCTCCTGCAATCCTTACATTCTCCTCTCCCACCAGGAAAAACATCCTGGCAATCCATATTTTTCTCATGTCTGTGAAGGAAAGACCAAACCACACAAATCACTGCGTATTTTAACCGGGGTGGGTAATTTTCCAATTTTTTTGGTCAGCCTACAATTGACAAATCAGTTTTTCAGAGAGCCTTAACTTGAGAGACCAATTCATCACTTGGACATAATAGGAGGGAAAAAAAAAATCCCTCTAATAAATCAATTTTAACGGGTCAAAGCTGTAATCCTTTCACTTTTGCACTCCCTGGAGATACCCAATGCCGCTGCTATTTAAAAAACAAACAAGCAGCTCACTATTGACTTCAGTCAGGACTAGATAAGACCCAATCTATGCAGGAGCAAGAAAATTCTTGCAGGAGATGTAGAATATAAGAGAAGTAGATTATCAGCCGTGCAGAGCTATTTCTCCCTTGAAATAAAAACAGATTAGCATGCCAGCTTCCAAATCAATAACTCCAGTTTAACTTTCCCCCCAAAAGTTCACTCAGAAAACCTTTCAAAGATTTTTTTTTTTTTTTTTTGCTGTCGTGCTAAGATAAAATGTGAAAGCGCCAGCATTTGGTTTCTGGAAGGACAGTGCTTTTATCTTTAATTTGTATTTTAAATTACTTGTATCCTTCAGAATAACAGATGCTTAATTTATGAATTTTACCTGAACTCCATAGTTTTCATCGGGGTTTTGATGTAAATCTTTCACATGAAGAACCCCAAATATCTGTGACCTCTGAAATCAACTGCAAAAATCACCCTCTTCTCAATTAACACTCAGTTAAATTGTTCTAAGCTTTAATAACAAATCCACTGAATTTGGAATGCACATGTTTATAGCAGCACCTAAAGGTGAGATTAATGCCTGGTCAGTTATTGCTTCAGGCACTTTGGATGTGGAGAACTTCAAGTAAAAAATAAAAAAATCCCAAACTCTGTTAACAAAAAAAAAAAAAAAAATTCATACTGGAGCCCTGAAATAGGAATTCTTTTATTGTCACTGAGCCTGTGATTGATCTTCTTATTACCTTGAGTGACTTAAAAACAACAGCAAGGAAAATATCAGCCAAAAAAAAAACAAAAAAAAAAAACAAAAACCAAACCCAGCTCACAGAGACCCAAACAAAAAACCAAAAGGAAAGTTAAAGATTTATTTGCAAAGTTTTAGGGCTAAATCTGCACTTTTAAAAACTCCAGATGAATAACGAGCTGAAGGTCGAAGAGGAAGCTGCTAGAAAAGTAAATAAATTAAACAAGCCCAAGTTCTTTAATTGTGGAATCTTCTCTTTTTTTTTTTTTTTTTTTTTTTTTTTTTTTCTTTCCTTGGTTCACTAAATCACTTTTTATGGCTGGTAAAGATGCAGAATTTTACATCCTGTCCCAAAAATAAACCAGCAGGAGGAAAAGCAGGAATGAAATTTCCTTTGGTCCTTTCCCCTTTCTCCTTCTCTTTTTAGTCAGTTGATCTAATGAAATCATTTGAGATACTGATTTGTAAGAACCCTCAGCCTGTCCTAGGAAAAAATGAAATTAATAGTGGGATGGCAAGAAGTGAAATAATGGGATGGCATCGATTTCCTGAGTAATGTAATCCTCGCTTTGCTCTATTTTGGTCACAAGAAACTTTTTCAGAAGAGGAGACTCTGCAAAAATCCCACCCTCAGAGCCCTTGGATATATAATTTATAAAGAATTCCACGGAAGGGCCTCAATCCCGTGGATCCCTGGGGAATGGGGGAGGAATTAGCTCAGATTTATCAGGGCTGCTCCTGAATTTCCTCACAAGGTCACATTGGCAACTTCCATAAAAATTTCAAGCTGCCGTGTAACTTTTCCATGTTTAATTCATCTCCGGTTCTCTTGCATTTCTTTTCTTTATGCCGGGTCCTAAACCTTTCAACTGATATTATAAAATCTGGGCTGAAATGAGTGTTCTTGAGGGGGGAACCAATGAGAGCTTGTGGCTGAGATTTGGAAAGATCAGCGTTTAATAGTTGTGCCCATTATCACCTTTGATGTGGGCACTGGAAAAAATAAAGCTGTCTTTCTCAGTGGACATTAAGTTCAGCTTAATGCAACACAGCAGGAGCCTTAAAATGGCAATGTTTGGCACAAGAGGTGAGGAACTTTTTTTTTTTAAAAAAAATAAATTCTGAGCTCATTCACACGCTCTGTAAAACGCTGGAGAGTTCCAGGGTATTTACAGTTTCTGCTCACCTGAAGCCAGAGGGATGCCTCCAGTACACTGGAAGGATCCTGAATTTTCCAGATATTAGGTGTATAAAATAAATGAATGGCTCAGAGAATATCGGTATTGCTTACCCAGCTGTGCTTGCTTGATTTCCTTCTTCCCACATGATGCGTTCTCAAAAGTTCTGTCTTACCAGGCTGGAGGGGCTTTAAAATAAGCAGATCTCTGTGGTTTCTCGACATGCCTGGAGGTGCTTAGTCACAAGCAAGCCCAAGACTAATTGTCTTTTCTAAAAACAAGGGAATCTACACCAGAAGGGGAGGCTCCAAGGGCTTGTTAAGACACTTGCAAGCTGAAGCAGAAGTTCCCCTAAAAGGCGCCCTATTCAGCACTTCTTTGATGGGTGCCTGGGTAAACAGAACATTCGTGCTACCCAGGCGTTCTGAATCTCGGTGCTTTTTTGCATCTGCTCATTTCAGGCAGCTCTGCAGAGTGCTGGGGCTGTGCTTGCTGTGCAGTCCGTGCCAGGGCCAGCTGGGTGACAGCTCGGATGGCAGGGTGGCAGCAAAGCTGAGCGGCAGGGTTATTGTCTGCAGGCTCGGGTGCTGCTCACACACACCCCCTCGAACGGTGTCAGCCCCACATCGAGCTCTTTGCTGGTCATTAAAGCCCTGCTACTCTCCCAACCAACACTGGAGGGGAGTTTGCATCCCGTAATGAGCTCGGAGTGTCCATGAGAGAGCATCAGATAAAATCGGGGACAGCAGGCTCTTGGGGAGGGGAGAAACAGCACAAGTGCTCAGCAAAATGTAGTGAAAGGTGTTGTGGGTGGCGAGAGAGGTGTAGAAACCCCAGCCCTGCAGAAACAAGAGGGGAAAAGCAACATCACTTGATTTGTTGGGATAGTTGGGGCTACAAAATATCACTAAAAGCAGGAAATCTCAATCCCAAAGGTGCTCCTGAGCCAGAGGGAAGAGAATCCTGTTTGCTTTGCTCTGGACTAAGAGTTGCTGTTAAGTAGCATTTAATAGTAGTGATTTAAACTGGAATAGTGCAGGGTTGGGTTGGATATGGGGAAGGAATTCCTGGCTGTGAAGGTGGGGAGGGACTGGGCTGGAATTCCCAGGGCAGCTGTGGCTGCCCCTGGATCCCTGGCAGTGTCCAAGGCTAGGCTGGACACTGGGACTGGAGCAGCTGGGACAGTGGGAGGTGTCCCTGCCATGGCAGGAGTTTGGGATTACAACTTCCATGTCCCAACCCAGACCATTCCATGATTTAGGGCAGTGGACAGTAATGCACCACGGGTGCTTTGCAGGGAGAACATAAACCAGAAAGCCCAAGGTCAGGTTGGTCACTAAAGTGAATTTTCTCACTGGCTGATGTGGTGACCCTGATGTCTGGAGAGCTCCCTGGGACAGGGGCTGGGCAGGGTTACAGGAATAAAGCAGGGATTTCTTAAAAGGCTTCAAAGGATTCACCTTGGGCAGTGCAGGAGCCTGGCCAGGGCTACACCCAGGATGGACCCAAGTCAGGAGTTTTCCCCCTTTGCTCAGCTCTGCTCCATTTCCATGCTGGGTTCATTGTCCAATCCCAGCCCCAGGGGATGCAGTCCCACCCTCCCAGATTCTCTCCTCAGTTCCTGCTCTTGGCACTTTTTGGGGCCAGAGCTGCAGCAGTGCCCTTGGTTCTGGGGCTGGAAAGGATTGTTCTGTGCCTTGGTTCTGGGCTGGAAAAGGATTGTTCTGTGCCCTTGGTTCTGGAAAAGGATTGTTCTGTGCCCTTGGCTCTGGAAAAGGATTGTTCTGTGTCCTTGGTTCTGGAAAAGGATTGTTCTGTGCCCTTGGCTCTGGAAAAGGATTGTTCTGTGTCCTTGGCTCTGGAAAAGGATTGTTCTGTGCCCTTGGCTCTGGAAAAGGATTGTTCTGTGCCTTGGCTCTGGAAAAGGATTGTTCTGTGTCCTTGGCTCTGGAAAAGGATTGTTCTGTGTCCTTGGCTCTGGAAAAGGATTGTTCTGTGCCTTGGTTCTGGAAAAGGATTGTTCTGTGCCCTTGGTTCTGGAAAAGGATTGTTCTGTGCCCTTGGTTCTGGAAAAGGATTGTTCTGTGTCCTGAGCTGGGAGGGGAACTCGCTGACACTTTCTGTGGAGTTCAGAGTCACTCCCCAGAGCAGTGCAGAGTCTGGAATATATAAATATAAAAAATAGGAAAGCTGAAATTTGAGGCATCATCCCCCAGTGTCTGGTGGCACCTGGGTCACTGCAGTGTCCCTGTGACTCTGGCAGCTCTGAGTGTGACTGGTTTTACTGGGACCCGTGTCGGTGGACACCCCCACCTGCATGGACATGAATCCTCATGGAAATAAATCTTCAGATGGATTATTTGAGGTCTTTGAGGTTTTTAATGTGCCCTGAGTGAGCAGGTGCAGCAGTTGGACTCCAGCTGGGGTGGTTGTTCCAACATAGCTGAGCTCCTTGGAGATACACAAAGCTGCTTTCTCAGGGCAGCTGTTTCCGTGGAAAATCTGGCTAAAGCAGGAAGATTTGTCTTAATTTTCCCACTCCAGAGATTCTCTGTTGCCTCTTCTCAGGTCAGCACTTCCCTTGCAGTTTGTCAGCTGCTGTGGCTGCAGCAGCTGCAGGTGCCTGTGGGGTGGGTTTAGTTTAAGAAGAGCTTTTTCCTGGCACTCTGTTCTGGTGCTCCTCCACAGAGAGAGGGAATCCTCCACCAGGATTGTGTGCTGTGGTTTATCAGGAAAAGATCTGGGAGGTTGTTCAGGAAATTCTTTGTTCATAAAATCATGGGATGGTTTGGTTTGGAGGGGACATCCAAGGCCATCTCTTTCCTCTCTCCACCTTCTCTAGACCAGGTTGCTCCAGGTCCCAGCCTGGCCTTGAACACTTTCAGGGAGTTTTTCCTCAGACAATTTCTTTGGAAATTGTGGATTTTACCTTACCCCCATCGAAATTGCACCTTCAGTGTGTTAAGGTATAAAGCCCCATAGCAGCAGCAGGTCTGTGACCTCCAGGTGTGATTTCCAGTTGGTTTTCATGACCAGATGGAAAATAAATGAATGAACCCATTTCTGTGTCTCTCCTGCAAGTTCCTGTTTCCCCACTTTGTGGAACTGGGGATGCTCAGGTTGCTCTGGAGCTGGGCTGGAATTTTCAGTTGCCCAGGAGGTGATGAATGGAACAATCCTTGGAGCTAAATATGGTGAGCATGTTCAATTGCAAAGATTGAGGGAATCTCAGAGAATTCCCTTGCCCCTGGAAGAACCTATTGGTTCCTTATAACATGGAGAAAAACTTGGCAATTAAAGCTAAAATATATCCACAAAGGAAATAATTAAAAAAAATATTATTTGTTTATGCTAATCCATTGAAGAGCAAGATGGGTGTAAGCCCTGCTCAGCTCATAATTATTCTGTATTGTGCAAAAATGACCACAATTTGTCTAATTAGTAGAAACACAAGCTCAGATGACTTGCTAGGGAATGTTTTGTGGTATTTCAGTGTTGCAGAGTGTTTGGGATTTGAGAATTCATTTGATTAATGCACAGGGAGGTGATGCAGACATATGGATTCATGGCAGTAAATAATGCTAAGTAAAGCTTGAAATGCAAATAATTTCATTTTTGTTATAATGCAATTAAGCAGCCTTTAGTGCCAGGCTTAATTCCTCCAAACTCCTCCTCTTTAATCCTCACAGAAGCTGTAAAAGAGTTTTGCTAAAACCAGAGCCTTGCTCTGCACATCTTTTGTCAAGAGTTTTGCAGGGAAGGCAGTAAATGTTGCTGTGAGCTAAAGGAGACAGAGAGGCTTTGGTTGGTGCAATTAAAGATCAGCTTTGTCATAATCATAAACCAGGATTTCAAGGTCCTGGCCGTAGGCTGCTCTGTCTTCATTAATAAATTATGGTCCTGACTGCAAAGTTTAATTATTTGCAAGGTTTTGTTTTTTTTTTATTATTATTTTTCCCCTCTTTAGAGTGACGCTCCCCACTCTGATACTGGTGGAGGGAAAGAAAACAATCCCAATTCCAGCTTGTCCAGAGGTCCACATATATCAAAGCACATCCTAATGAGTTTTGTGTTTAAAATTTTATATCATCCATCTGTAACATTTCAGGACTGTGGCCTTTGGCTCCTGTTCCTGAGAAGTGCTGGGCTGGAGGTGGGGAGCACAGGCAGGGGCAGCTTCTCTGCTCACATTTTGTCTGATTGGCACAGAAAAGTCATTAAAGGAGAGCTTCCAGAATTCAGAGCTAAAAGTTCATCCCCAAAGTTGTTCATCAGCAGCAAGAAACGGCTCCTGAGCTCTGCCAGTGAGAGTTATGGGGCAGGGAACCATAAAGGTGTCACAGAGGGGACTTTTAGTGCCCAGTGTGGCTGAGAGGCCCCTGGTTAACAGGAATTTTAAGGGATCCAGCTGAGAAAAAACTTCCTCAAATCACAGGATATTTCCACCCAGTATTTGGGAATATAAATTGTTAATTGGAGCAAACGGCTCCAATTAGTTTGAAACTGTTCTAGTGAAAATGGAAACCCAGATATCTGGGAGTGGGATGAACAGATGAGAAGTCAATCAATCAATCAATCAATCAATCAATCAATCAATCAATCAGTTCCCTTCCGGAATTATTTAGGATATTGACAGGAGGAAGGAACTGCTCAGTAGTTTTCCCCACGTTCATAATGCAAGGTGAGCAGTAAATACAATTTCTTAGCTCAGCCCCCTGATTTATGGCTTCATTAATGAAAGGGATGGGATTTCTTTCGGTCATTACTTATTCAAATAGTTTGGAGAAAATATATGTTTTAAGTCAGATGCAGTGGAATTTCTAATGAAGCCTCCAGAGACACATGGAGTGAATATTTAAATAAATGTCTATATATACTGATTCTAGAATAGTTAATATATTGGTAAGGAATAAAAAAAAATTCATCTCAGTCGTACCGTGCAAGATTTCTAATTCCCTGATGTGATGGATAGAACTAGTGTTCAAGTGCTGAAGTAAAAAAATAATTTAAAATAAAATATGAAGTGTTAAATATATGGAGTTGTTTTCTGTGGGTGGTACAGTCAGCAAGAGAACTCCTGGGATCAGGGGAAATGTCTGGATTAACAAATCCTGAAGAGGAGAGGTCCAGGGAGCACATCCAGGATTTGTGGTTGGGTTGGGTTTAGTTTGGGAGCTTTAATGATAATTTTTATTTATTTAAATTTTAATTATATTTAAATAAATATTTTATTTATTTAAATAATTATTAAATAAGGAGGAGCAAGCAGCACCTCTGTGATCCATCCACTGATTTTGGGTGCTCTTTCTATAAAAGATCTCCTGCAGCTGGAACAGAGCTGGACCAGAAAAATAACATTCCCTACCTGCAAAGTGAGGGATTTAACGTTTGAGGTTGTGCCCTCAAGGAAGGAACTGTGGGCCTCCAGGTGTCCCTGGGTTGGGTTGGGCAGAGCTTGGAGCCGGTCCAGCGAGAGGATGGGAACAGAGAACCTTGAAGGTCCCTTCCACAAACCAGCCTTTGATGCCAGGAGAGCTCACCCTGATGCCTTAAGGTTTAGCTTTTCTATTTTTCAGATTCTGGGCTGGTTTAGTGGGTAGTTTTAGGTTTCATATTCAGTGCTGCTGAGCTCTCTTCACAGAGCAGGGAGACAAAACAATTCCTTCTCCAGCTTGGGACCAAGGACAACTTCCACCCCAAGAACAAAACCCACAGTGAAGTGAGAATTAAAAACCAGGAGGATGGAGCTGCATACCCTGGAGCTGTAATTGCACAATGAACTCCAATATTTTAATGGACCAGAACTTATAAAAATGTGAGCGCTCATGACTTGGAGCCCATTTTGGGATAATTTCGGGGTGCATCTTCCACCAGCCATCAATCCCTGCAGCATTTTCCCAGTTTATCTGTGCTGGGAATAAGGGAGGTAGTCCAGAACAGGTGGAGAATTCCTCTTCTCCACTGGGGAAGATTCCCTGAGTAGGGGGGGTGGTACCTGGAATCCTGATCTGCCCTTGTGCAGCATCCAGGGGGAAGAAGAGGGAGGCAGGATGGAGAAGTTGAGTTTTTCTGGGAGTAAATCCAATTCCTGAAGCAGCTTAACCTGTATTTCCACGTTTCCAGTGTTTTAATGACAAATACTTCCAATGCTGTCCTCTGCTAACATGGAAAAATATCAAAGGAATCTTGATATTGTTGGAATTTTCCTTGAGCCTCCTCTTTCCAGCAGGGCTGAGCTGAGCTCAGTCTGTGCACAGGGACACAATCCCTGGTTTCTGACATGGAAACCTTGCTAGGCTGAGCTTGGGAATGAATTTTCCCCTGGTGTGAAGCGAGCTGGGATTCTGCTCTCCCCGAATTGTCCTTGGAGTTGTGTTGGTGTGTGTAGCCACCTGTTTCCACTAATTAACAAAAAAGTTAGGAATGAAATTCCCAAGGGAAATTAGTGTCAGAACCAGTGCATAGAAATAATTTCACCTTCTGCTTGATCCCATTTCTGTACTATTAAAAACCCCATTTCTGTACTATTAAAAATCTATACAGTTCAATTTTACAAATTTCTGGCATTGGTTATTTTTGCGCTGGCTGGAGCTCTCTTCTGTCACACTGACAATGAAAATATTTTTCAGTGCAGCAGCTAAACTGACTTTTCACCTGGAGAGGGAACTTCAAACAGGCCAAAATTCTCTTTTTTAATTACATTTTAACTACTGAAGGTGGTTTTTCTTTGGTCAGACATTAAAGGAGAAGCTTTATGGCATTGTCAGCTGTGCTTGAATATAAAATGGAGCCACTGTATTTTCCTGCTGAGGGAGGAATTCACAGTTGCTTTGCACTGCAGCTCTTAATAAAGGAATGGAGGGATATTTTGGACTCTTTATTATCCCCATTTATGGCTTTAACAGCGAATGTTTTGAGGTTTGGAGTTCCAGCTGGGGCTGTTGATGGAAGTTCCATTTGTTAGTTTGTGCATTTTCACCACTCTGGGTGTAAATCTCAGGGTAGCTCAGCCAAGGCATGCCAGAATGCAGTGTCCCAGAGGGGATGAAATTCCAGGCACAGGGAGAAGGATTTGGGAGTTTGGTGGGGTGCAGTTAGGGTGAGAGGAAGGGGGGTGGCTGGGAAGGGTGGAATGCTGTTCCAGGATCCCTTTTGGCAGTGCAGCCTGCATTTCTGCCTCCAAAAGTGCAGATTTATTCTTTAAATAAATAAGTAAATAAATAATTCTTAACCCATCCCCATCAGGAGAAGGCAGTGTTGGGCTGGGAGAAGGGAACTTCATGGATATTAAATATCACAAGGAAATTACTAGTACTACTAAAATTACTATTTTACTATGACTAAAGGCTCTAATGAGAAGGAAAGGCTGAATTAATCTCCAGATCATAGAATTTGTAAGTTTGGAGAAGCCATTGAGTCCAACCATTCCCCACCACTAAGAGCACGTCCTGCAGTGCCACATCCACAGGGGTTTTGTTGGATCCACACATTTTCCATGGAGCTGAGGGTCCCACTCCCCATTTGTGACTTTGAACTTTGGTTCAGGACCTGTGGGTGCAGGGGGGAGCCGAGGAGGAAATGCCCATGTCCATGAGGGCAGTGTGGGGAGGCAGAAGGGTTTTGCCACTGCCTATAATGAAGCCCAGAGTTTTAATTCAGTGCAAATCACACGAATTCCTTCATTCCATAGAAATCCAGAGTCAGATTCCCTTTGAATTCTTTAATAAATGAGCCAGTAAGAAGTGACAAGGCCTTCCAGAAAGAAACACTGTGACCCATTTTAAAAATCTTTGTTGATTTTTTTGAAGCGTTTTAATTAGTGAGACACAATACAGTAGAATAGTTTTAATGTTGATTTTTTTTTTTTTTTTTTTTTTTTTTGGTATCTGCTAAATTGTCCTTTTTAACTGATTTCCTTTTAAATGGCAAAGCTCTTTAAGGATGATTGCTTTATTCATCTTCAGTCTGGGAGGGCCAAGCACTGAGTGAGAAATTAAAATTGAAGGGGGTTTTGTGTTTGGGCTGGTCCCAGTCCTCCAGCACATGCCAGCAGCAGCCAAATCAATTTCCAAACTTTGATTTGTTTGTAAAAATTATTTTGACAGATGGCATGTGCAGAGGCAATTTAAAACCTGACTTTTATGGAGTGTTTATGATTCTTTGTAAATAATTGCATAGTTTCTTCTGAAGAAATAACATCTTAAAAGATGATTACATCTGAGGCTGTTCTGCTTAGCTCAGTGTAGCACAAATCACAGAAGCTCTCTAGTGCAGCAAGTCCTGCTCCTTGTGTTTTATTTCCTTTTGTGGCAAAGTGGGGGCTGGAATCTGTGTTCTATCACCTGCCAGACTTCAGGCACCAGCGTTTTCCTTCTCCCTTCTTTTCCTCCTCCTCCCTTTTTCTCTTCCTCCCTTTTCCTTCTTTCTCCCTTTCCCCTCTTCTCCCTTTTTCTTCTTCTCCCTTTTCCTTCTTTCTCGCTTTCTCTTTTTCCTTTCTCCTTTTCCTTCTTTCTCCCTTTCCCTTCTTTCTCCCTTTCCCCTTTTTCATTTCACTTTTTCCCTTTCCCCTTTATGCCTTTCAGATTTTTTTTTCCTTTCCCCTTTTTCCTTTCCCTTTTTCCTTTCCCCTTTTTTCCTTTCCCCTTTTTCCTTTCCCCCCTTTTTCCTTTCCCCTTTTTCCTTTCCCCTTTTCCTTTCCCTTTTTCCTTTCCCCTTTTCCTCCCCTTTTCCTTCCCTTTTCCTTTCCCTTTTTCCTTTCCCTTTTTCCTTTCCCTTTTCCTTTCCCCTTTTCCTTTCCCTTTTTCCTTTCCCTTTTTCCTTTCCCTTTTTCCTTTCCCTTTTTCCTTTCCCTTTTTCCTTTCCCTTTTTCCTTTCCCCTTTTCCTTTCCCCCTTTCCTTTCCCCTTTTCTCCTCGTTCCTTCTCCTTTGATGGGGCAGAGCTGTTCTGAGTGGGGGCAGGAATTTTCTGGGATCCCACGTCGAGGTGCCCGTGATCCTGCAGGGTCCTTGCCCTCGTGGTACCCTCTGAGCCCAGGGATGGGAAGTTTTTAATTGTGAAATATTCGTGCCTCCATTCCTGCCCTGCTCAGCCTGTTCCAGTGCCTCAGGCTGCGCCAAGGAAAACCCGGGCTGGAGAGCAGGGAAAAGCTTTTTATGGACAGAGGGATCAAGTTCTGGGATGTTTTATCCATCCCTGGGTGTGTTTAACCAGCCTGGCCGTGGCACTGGGGGCCGCAGGATTGGATTGGACTCAGTGATCCTGGAGGGCTCTGCCCACCCTAGGATTCTGTAATTCCTTGAAGAAATTTTCCCTGCTGTCCAAACCTCCCCTGGCACAACCTGGGGCCTCTCCTCCTGTCACCTGGGAGATCACACCGTGCAGACGTGCCTTAAATGATGGCACGAACATTTAATAAATTCCTGAAAACCCCATCAGCTCCCTGGGACGCCGGGGTCAAAGTGCTGCCAGTGACTTTGTGGGGAGATGGGAGGAAGCAGCAGATAAGGGAAGGGTGGGCACAAATTAGGGCATAAAGCAGTTTTTAATCACAGGGCTGTACAGCCCAACAATTCCTTGGATTCCTGTTTTATGAGCTGCTTTATCTTGTTAAAGCCTCTCTCATCGAAGAAGCACTCAAAGCTCCACCGACAATTCCCAAGGGACGCTGTTATTTATTATGAGGTGATTAATTTGCATCCACTGATGGATGGCTTTGGAATTTGTCCCTGCACCGATGAAAACAAACTCTTTTTTAACTTGTTTCTCCTAGCACAACTTTTCTCCTTAAAATCTGCTGCAGGCCTTGATCACCGATGTGTGAAATCCGAGATAATCCCTTTATGACAGCGTTGTCTCTTGAACTGGCCATTTAAAGGCCTAAGGAACTGCAGAGTGCTTCTAATTAACTTGTCTGAGACACTCTTTATTCCATTTGTCTTTTTTCTTTCTTATTTTTCAGTGTCACCATGGCATCTGTTTGTTCTCAGCCTTTCTTCTCCCCCTGCTAATTATAGGCAGGGGAAGTAAAAAAAAAAAAACCTAACCTTGCTGGGAATTCGTTACTATTAAAATATTTTCCAGATGAGCCTGTAAATCTCCGTGCTGCAGTTTGTTGGTGCTTTCCTCAAGAATTCACCTTTGGAGTGATCTGCAGGATGAATTAGTAACCGTTTCTCGCATATTTAATTTTCATTTTTGACTCACGAGCCTGAACAACATTTCTGCTTTCATGCTGAGAATTGGCAGGGATGAACTGCTCCAAATTTAAGGTGAAATGGGCAAAAAACTTTTAAGAAATTCTGCTGTGGCTGTGTCCTTTTAAGAGAAGCTCAAAGTTATTTTTTAATGTTATTATAAGCATTATTAAATATACATCTAACACTGTACAAGTACAGAGGTCTGGGTTCTAAAAACCAGGAATTAGGCGAAAATATCCCCACTTGGATGACTTTTCAAGATGATTTCTTTGGGACTTTTTGAGTAACATGAGAAGAAATTTTGACCCTTTGCTACAGGTCTGTCAGCTTTTCTTCTGATTAAAAAATACAAATTTAATCAGAAAAGATACAAACAAAATAACCCAACCGAAATTACATTCTGAATTATTTAGGAGGGCACAGGAGATGAAAGCTGCTTAGGAGTTTCCAGGTTGGAGATAATGCATCATGATCGATAAATGAACGCTGTCCTCCCTAACCCCAAATATATTTGGCATCCATTATTAAAGAGGCATAAAATTGTCTGATTCCATTATTAATGCAGGGCTCTGCTGGAGCCGAGGAGGTCACACAGGAAGAACTTAGACCTGGATTCAGAGTTTTTATTTTTAATTATTTGAAAGGATTGTTGAAGACGGGTTTCATTCTTCACCTCCCCTTCAATCTTTCTGTCTTGGTTTAAGCCTTTGGAGAGAAATGTGAGCTGGAGGTGGACAGCTCTTAAATTTGGGAGTGCTTGGGGTCTGTGCCTTCAACAGATTATCCCTAAAAATACAAAGGCAAAGGGCAAAGATGAAACAGCAGTGCTGGCAGTGCCTTGTACATTACAATTCCTAAATTTCCAAGCTTTTCCATAGCAGCTCTGCCTTAGTTTCTGTAGGATTCTTCTCTCTCAACCACTCTGGTCTTTCCCTTCCATGTCTGCCCTCATCTCCTCTTCCCAGAGAATTCCTGCTGATAATTTGCATTTTGAGGCTTTCTGACACTGGAACAAAACCCTAAAGCTTGTAATGGTTGTGTTCTCCCCGTGCCTTTGTTCCTGTCACCACCTAATTCCGTTTAATTTTACATACCTTCAAGTATCTGTAGATATTTATAAAGTTTGGGGTGTACTTTCAGCTGTTTTGTACTGGGAATCCCTCTGTGCCAGGAGTTCTGAACACCTGCCAGACTTCAGGCACCAGCATCTTCCTTTTCCTTTTCCTTTTCCTTTTCCTTTTCCTTTCTCTTCCTTCCTTCTCCTTCTCCTTCTCCTTCTCCTTCCCTTCCCCTTCCCCCTTCCCCTTCCCCTTCCCCTTCCCCTTCCCCTTCCCCTTCCCCTTCCCCTTCCCTCCCCTTCCCCTTCCCCTTCCCCTTCCCCTTCCCCTTCCCCTTCCCCTTCCCTTCCTTCCCCTTCCCTTCCCCTTCCCCTTCCCCCTTCCCTTCCCCTTCCCCTTCCCCTTCCCCTTCCCCTTCCCCTTCCCCTTCCCCCTTCCCTTCCCCTTCCCTTCCCTTCCCTTCCCTTCCTTCCCTTCCTCCTTCCCTTCCCTTCCTCCCTTCCCTTCCCTTCCTTCCCTTCCTTCCTTCCTTTCCTTTCCTTTCCTTTCCTTTCCTTCCCTTTCCTTTCCTTTCCTTTCCTTCCTTTCCTTTCCTTTCCTTTCCTTTCCTTTCCTTTCCTTTCCTTTCCTTTCCTTCCTTTCCTTTCCTTTCTTTCCTTTCCTTTCCTTCCCAACTTCCTTTCCACCTTTCCTTTTCCAAACCTTACCTTCCACTTCCTTACCTTCCCAAACCTTCCAAACTTCCTTCCAATACCTTAAACCCTTCCCAAACTAACCTACTTCCTTCCCAAACCTTCCCTTCCCTTCCTTTCTCCTTTCCTTCCCCTTTTCTTTTCCCTTTCCTCCTCCTCTCCTTCTTGTCTTGTGAGTATAATTAAGTTGTGATATGATGGATTTAGGCAGAGATTTGTGCTTTATTTCCCAAAAAAAAATCACAGATCCCGAGAGTGAAGCTACAGCTGAACTCTGACTTGGCTCTGGGCATCATTTAAGGGTTTCCATCTTCACACTGTGCTGTTATTCTGCAGTAAATCCTGAGTTTTCACTTGATTTTTACTTTTCCTGTCAAACTGTTGTGAATCCATGTGTGGCTCTGAAATATGGGCAGTGTCCCTGCTCAAACTGAGGATCCCTCTGGAGTGAGAGTGGAGGAATCCTGTACACCTTTTAAATTGAAAATTAATCTTATAGGGAGGGAAAAATAGTTATTTTTATACTTCCCACTTCAAAAAATAGTAAGTAGGTTACTTTTTTTTTTTTTTTTAAATCAACTTTATCTAAGTTGCTTAAATTTTTGACATCAAGTTTTTAAGTTGCATTTTAATCTGCAGTGATGTGTTGCCTCCTGCCAGCTGGATTTCCGAGCTGTCCATGGAGTTCAAATCCATCATTCCTAATGGAGAGAACAGAATTTTCCTCTTCTCACACACTCCAGAGAAGTGAATTTGATTGGTTCTTCTTCTTTTGGAAATTCCAGAGACTCTCTTTAGATTCCAGTACTTTATAATCAAGCAAGAAATTGTGAGAAGTGGTTTTCTTACATGATCTTTTTATAAACTTTTAACTTCTGTGTCAACTCTGGTGTGTTCTGGAGCTTTGCCTTTTGGCCAATTTCAGTTCTTTTTTTATTGTATTTTTAGCTCTGCAGAGCAAAAATCTTGAGGACTTCCTGCAAAAATTCAATTTCCAGGTTGGTCTTAGTGACTTTTTTACAGATTTGTAAATCTTATTCCAGGACTATTCACAGATAAACTTCATTCTTTACTAGGAAATAAAAAGGTCCCACTTTGAGTATCTTCTCTTTTAGAGCTTCTTGGATCTTTCTTGTTTCCCAGACAGGTGAGGTCAGAATTGCTTCTTTACACTGGTAAAAGTCAAATTTATTGAAAATCAGCCCAAATGCTGCAATTTATTAAAGTATAACAGCAAGATTACATCTTGTTTTTTATTTCATTTCACTGCACAGATTTAAACCCAATTATTTATCACAGCACAGTGCTGATTGTTCTAAATGCCTTAGGTGGCATCTGTGTGCTTTAACAGGGATAAAATTATTAATAGAAGTACAAACACTCCCAGAAATAACGATTAAAAAAAAAAAAAAAAAAAAAGCTGCATTTTTCTTTTCACCTCTCTCCTTTTAAGTTCTTTCAGCTGTTCCATCTTCTCAAGAGTCACTGCATAAATAACAAACAGAAATACAAAAGGAAAAATAAGCAGCACTCTTTTTTTTTTTTTTTTTTTTTTTCTCAGCTAATTGATGTTGTGGTTCTCTTTTGGAATTGTGCATCCTACTTTTTTTTTTATTTTAGATGTATTATTGGAAAGGTGAAGACATCTCTTAGCAGGCAGATGAGACCAGATTTCAAAAGTGATGAATAAAACTGATAAAGTGTTTTTTACCAGGCAGAATCAGCTCCAAGGTTTGTGGCTGTTCCAAGGCCACACAACCCTGGCTGGAAATAGAAAGCAGCAATAAATTGACAGAAACCAATGATTCATCCTTAAAATTCCAGAAAACATGAGCAGAAATCCACTCCCAGCTCACAGCAGTATTTTGTGCGCATAAATTCCTTTTTTTACATTAAAGTTTAAGAAGATTTGGAGCAGCTCTTGTATAAAATATATCCTGTGCAGGATGCAGACAGTGTAATCCTTGGCTCTGTCAGAATTCCACTCCTATCAGGGATTAATCTGTGTAAACCAGACAATAAGATTGCCATGGGCTGGATTATTCCATCTCTGCCTGCTCTGGGCCAGGCAGGAGGAGTTTATTAGGGAGAGGGACCCTGGCACAACTTCTAAATTCTTCACACCAGGTGGAATTTGCAGCAGAGAAGTTTCCTCTCCATTAGGAGCTGAATTTTATCAATAGAATAAAATCAGCTGGGGGTTCAGTCCCTGCGAGCTCTCTGGTAATCCATTCTCCCCATGCCAATCTCTCTGTATAATCCCATGTATTTCTGGTATGGAATGCTGTTGGGAATGTTTTGTAGGAGCTCAGATGAAAGCTGGAGAAGATCTCCATGCAGGATTAGGCCCAGCCTTTGTGTCAGCATCAGGACACTTTGTATTCCTGTTAAAAATTCTCTTTTCTGCTCCTGCCCTTCACCTCTCGAGCCGCACAGGCTTCATCGTTTGCTTTCAAAAATTCCTGCTGGCATCCAAACCCCATAATCTGGCAAAAAAAAAAAAAAAAAAAAAATCCAGTTTAGGCTCCATTGTCCCAAAACTGAGAGCCCAAATGTGGCAGATCTGGGCAGGGATCTGAGATCTGGGCAATTAACAGCTCTGCTGCCATGCGAGGATCATTTTCCAGCTGAGCTTCCAGGAGCATCTTTGGCAGTGCCGGGCTGCCTGTGTGATTTATTCCCCGTTCCCTGTGTGCCCAGAGAGTGCCTCATCCTCCTGGACAGATGGCTGCATGATTTGCAAGCCCCACAAGATCTCCCCGATGATTTCTGCCTCCAGCAGCCATTGCCATGTTTATTTTTGGTCCCGGATTATTGCCTGGGTTTTTTTGTTTGTTTTTTTTTTTTTTTTTGTTTGTTTGTTTTTTGGCCAGCACTGAGCCTTCTGTATCCACCCAGAAACCAAATCTGCTCCATCACTGAGGAGCTGCTGGCTCTGTGGTATTTTATTCTTTTTTTTTGTGTATAATTGTTAAAAGGATTGTTTTCATGTTAGAAAGTGAGCCCTCCGTGCCTTGTTTTTATCCCGGATAATTCCAATGTGCTGACCCAGTAGCTTTCCTTTAGATGCTCATTTTCTCTCTGCCATCCTGCTGTTTGCCAGTACCTCTGGCCTTGCCTAAATTCAAGAATATTTTAATGTATCCATGGGAATTCATATTTTTCTGCTTTCTGCAGCTTTCTTTAAAGTACAAATAGGGCTCAGATGATAGCCCAACACCTTTTTTTTTTTTTCCTTTTGAATAATAAACTGGTTCCCTGGACTAGAGAAAATATCCCCTTTTTATTCCCTCAATATTTGTGTTCACACAAACACCTTCTCTTTGAATACTGATTTCTCTCTTAATATTTGGGGTTCTTCTGTAGTAGAAAATCCAGTTAGAGCACAGCCCTCGCTTGAAGCAGAAAATGGGATTTATTTTATTCCTGTTGGTTGGGGCCGTGTTACAACACTGCCCCGGAGTCAAGTTGCATTTCAGACATAAAACTAGGCCTGATTAGGCACCGTGGTTAAAATGTGATTTAGTTACACCTCGGCTGCAGAGCATTTTTAGCCGGGGCACAATCCATCTTTGTGGAGCTCAGGTAGAGCGGGTTTATTGTGCAGCACTGCTGACCCCGGGGCTGAGGCTGCCAAGCCGCCGGGGTTTATCAGATAAACACCTGTAAACTGCTGTGTGCTCCTGCAAATCCTCGGGAAATTTTCTATTAGCAGCCTTTACAAGTCCTGCCAGCCTGGGAAATCAACCTGCTGGACGCTGCTGCCTCTTTTCCTCCTCCGTGGGGCTCTGCATGCAGCGGGAATGGATTTTGGAGCGCAGGAATCCACCCTGCCCTGGCCTCGTAGAAAACTCAGTTCTCTGTAAATCCAGTGGGGTTTGTAGATAACCTAGAAATTACTGCTAATTAAGAAGGATGTAGGATTAAAATCCAAACTGGAGAAGATCAAAGAATCGAAGCAGATCAGCTGTTTGAGTTCTCTGCTTTCTTTCTGTGCGTCGTTCTGGTGCCAGGAGCCTCCATCTCCTCATTCTGTCAGCCTGCAAAGGCTTTATTTAATATTTGCAAGGACTTGGAGAAATTGCTGCTCAGAGAAAGCCCCCAAATTATTGTTGTTCTTCAGCAGGAAAAGGCCAATCCATATTCCTTGAACTGGGATCACGAAGTGCTTGCTGTCACCTTGGAGTATCTCACAAATGCACCATTCCAGTTGATAACTTAGATAAGTATTTTTAAAATGGAAAGAATTCCAAACTCCAGGAGATGGGATGTTTGTCCTGAGTGTTTCTGGGAGTGTTAGCAGCGACCAGCAGCAATGGCAGTGCTGGGAAGTGGGAAGAAAAAACCCAAAGGCACTGTAGGGCTTGGATAAGGGAAGAGTAGCATGGAATTATAGGATTTATTACAGGAGCTCCTGCTCTGACCTCGTCTGGGACATTCCCTGGCCACAGGGGATGGAACAAGGGAGCAGCACTGTGAAATGTGTTCAGTAATGACACCAGCCCTCTGTGTTTGAGCTTTTTCCCTCTCTGGGATATTCCTGCAGCCCCTTGGGTCGTGCCTCATCCTTCGGGATGGTTTGGCATCCCACGGAGGAGTGCCACCTGATGTCTCCAAGGTGTGGCTCGAGCTGACATTGTGGTTTCCTGTGGAGGGAGGATGTTCTGTGAGGGGTTTCTGGCCTGCTCCAGGTTTTTATTTTCCATGGAGATGTCCCAGTTATCTCGCTGGATGTACCTGGTTTGTGGTGGTTTTGGCTTTTCATCCGAGCCCCAAGATTAGATTGCTTTTTGAATGAAATCCAAGTCTGCTGTGCTGCACTTGACAGCTCCCAATAAACCTCCATTTCTGATTCATGGACACCACAGCCATAAAATCTGGCACAGGATAATTTTCCATAGCAGTAAATAACATGAAAATGCAAAAATCAAAAAGACTCCTGTAGGCAAAGGTTTTGCCCTTCCCTTTGTACTCTTTTCTTTCTTTTCTTTTCCTCTTTTGAAGACATTTGCAGGACTCAGCTCCCTGTCCCATTCTACAACATCCCAGTTTCACTGAAGTGCAGTTAATAAACCATTAAAAGGAAAAAGAAATAGAGATGGATGGGATGGCTAAATAAATAGTCAGCAGCAAATCTCTTTCACAAGGAAAAATTCACGTCTGGAAAAGCCTGAGAAGTTTTTTGTTGTTGAAAGTTCCCTTCCAGGAAGCTCTGCAGGAGGAGGGAATGTGGGGGTGAGCATGGTGGTGCTGGCTGGACTCGGTCATCTTCGAGGTTTTTTCCTACCTAAATGATTTTGTGCCATTTTGGGGGTGTTTGGGTTAATTTTTCCAGGATGAAGGCTGTGATTTAGGGATGGTAAAGCCACGTATTCCCTGTAATCCCAAAGGGAAAAACTCCTCTGGAATGAGAGCTGTGGCAAGTGTGGGCCTCGCCGATCACCTGCAGCTCTGAGAAAGGTGCTGAACTGACCTGGGAGTGCAAAAATACATCAGAGAGAAGGATGATGTGGAATTATGACACAGATCTATTTAAAACTGTTAGAAACTTAAAAAACTAACATCTGCCTTTCCAAATTAAGATACCACAGCCTTCAATTTCTATTAAGACAGCTGAAACCTTTTGGGGTGTGAACTTGCTCTCAACCTGTGAACAGCTCACGCTGCTTGTTCTGAGCTATGCAAACTAAACAACAGCAAAAAAAACCCCCAAAACAGAATAAAACTGGGATCATGTGATTCCCTGGAAGCTCTTGCCAGCTGCTCCCACGTTATTGAGCTATCTATCATCGGGCTGGTGCTGCGATGGTGGTGATGCATTGCACTGATGCATCGTTAGGGGAACTGTATCCTGTGATAGATTAGTCAATAACAGTCCTGAGGAGGGAAATATTTGCAGAAATCAAACTCCAGAATCGGATTTCTAAAATGATCCATAAGTGCAGTGTAAGTGGAAGGTATTGACAGCTCATGTTCTTTGTGTTCTATGGGGGTGTGTGGGAATTCCTGCGCACGGGGGACACAGCAGCAGCTGAATTTCCTTGCCACAGGCTCCGGGATAAATGGGAATATAAGGAAAGAGGAGAAGGAATATAAAGAAATAGGAGAAGGAATATGAGGAGAGAGGAGAAAGAATAATAGGAAATAGGAGAAGGAATATAAGGAAAGAAGGGAAGGAGCATAAGGAGAGAGGAGAAGGAATGTAAGGAAATAGGAGAAGGAATATAAGGAAAGGGAAGAAGAAATATAAGGAAAGGGGAGAAGGAATATAAGGAAATAGGAGAAGAATGTAAGGAAATAGGAGAAGGAATATGGGAAAAGTGGAAAAGGAATATAAGGAAAAGGAGAAGATAAATATAAGAAGGAATATAAGGAAAGGGAAGAAGAAATATAAGGAAAGGGGAAAAGGAACATCAGGAAAAGGAGAAGGAAAATAAAGAAAGAGAAGAAGGAAAATAAGAAAAGGGGAGAAGGAATATAAGGAAAGGGGAAAACTATTATAAGGAAATAGGAGAAAGAACATAAATAAATAAGAGAAGAAAAATAAGGAAATAGAAGGAATATAAGGAAAGAGGAGAAGAAGAGGAAAGCACCTGCCTTTCCTCAGCTGGGAAAAGAGCAGGAGGTTCCTCACAAATTTGGTTTTGCAAGCCAAATTCAGGTGCCTGGTGCTCTGGGAAATCCCTCCAGGATTTAGCCTTGAAAAAACTCTGTGTCAGAGTGTGCAACGAGCCTTTAGATTTTCCATGGAAGGGATTTTTGAGGAGAAGCAAGCTTGGCCAGCTGCCATCACCTGTTCCTCTCTCCCCAGTTCGTGCTGGTGACAATTTTAGGCTGGGCTGTCCCTGAAAGAGGAAATCTCTGGAGCTGTGGCTGCAGCTTTTGGGAGAATCCCGTGGATTAATGGGGTTTAATTTTCACCAGTGTTCTCTCTTGTGTGGATGTGAACTCCAGGTAATAATCTGCAAGTTCCAAAAAGCAAAAAACTCCCCAATTTTTATCATTCAGGGCACCCTCCTTCCTGCTTTTTCCAGTCCCTAATGTTATAAAAAAGTATTTTTTACCATGTAGAGATAAGGATTTAACCTTCAATATGCAAAATATTTAATAAGCAGCATGACCTTATTAAATCAAAGTGTTTTGCTTCCATTCTTGGCTATTTAAAGAAACATAATTTAAAAAAAAAAAGACAATAAAATGATTGTTCCTCTACGATTGTGCAGGGAAATAAATAACTTAGGACATGACTAATCTCATCTTGGGCAAAAACTCTTCTAGTGAGCTATATTTCAAATAAGTTTCATAATTGGCAAAGATATTTATATATTTGGGTTGTTTTTGTTTTTTTCCTAAATTGGACAATAGCTGTAAATGGTGAAAAATGAAATACCAAAGATAAATATTTGTGAAGTGCCAAAAGGTCGAATCAATTTACTGGGGATTTTTTAAGGCAGCATTTTCCCAGCAGTTTGGGAACTCTGAATGAGGATTTGTGAGGCAAATCTTGTTCAACTTTTTGTGGTGCTGAGCTCCTTCTGTGAGTTGGGTCAGCTCCCACACCAGGGGTGAAGTTCAGGGTTTGGAGATTGTGGTGTAGAGTGATGTTATTTGGTCTCACTTTGAAGTGCATGAAAATTCTGCTCTTGGTTTTGACCCTCATAATCTTGAAAAGAGAAAAAAAAAAAAAGAGTTCTAACTGTATCTGCAAATTTATTTTTCACTGTTAAGACCTTTGGGTTGTGAAGAACAGGTATTTAGGCTGGAGAAGTGTGTGGTGTTCTGGTTTGGGTTTGCCAATTTGAAATTTCCCAATCAAGAGCAAAGCAGGCTTAAGTTTAAAAGTGCCAAGACTTTATTAACTAACATTAAAAGGGAAAAACAAAGTAAGAATTATGATGAAACTTTCAGAACACTCCTTTCCCCAGCCCTTCTTTGTTCCAACCAACAATGTAAAGAAAACAATGCCCAGAAATCTCAGTTTTCCACCTCATTGTGGTTTCAATTTGAAACTGGGCAGAAACACCAATTCCTGTTCTGGTTTGCTTTGCCAATTTGAAATTTCCCAATCAAGAGCCAAGCAGGCTGAAGCTTTAAAGTGCTAGGACTCTATTAATTAACATTAAAAGGGAAAAACAAAATAAGAATTAAGATGAAATATTCAGAACACTCCTCTTCTTCTTTCCCCAACCTTTCTTTGTTCCCAACCAACAATGTAAAGAAAACAACACCCAGAAATCTCAGTTTTCCACCTTGTTGTGGTTTCAATTCCAAACCCGGCAGGAACACCAATTCCTGTTCTGGTTTGGGTTTGCCAATTTGAAATTTCCCAATCAAGAGCAAAGCAGGCTGAAGCTTTAAAGTAATAAGACTTTATTAACTAACACCAAAAGAAAAAAAAAGCAACAATGAGAATGAAACCTTCAAAACACTCTTCCTCCCTCCCAACCCTTCTTTTCTCCCGACCAGCAATGTAAAGAAAACAACTCAGAAATCTCAGTCAGTTTTCCATTTCTAGAACAGTCTTTTCTTCAGTTCACTGAGGGAGGGAAGCACCTCTGGTTTGCTGTGGAAAATTCCCCTCCAAGGTAACAGTTCTCTGGTGGATCCAATCTTCAGGAATAAAAGGCTCCTGGAACATTTGCGTTCATGAAACTCCTCCCGTGTTCACAGCTGTGTCTCTGTGCCACATCCATGTATGGGGGTTTATTTTACAATAATGTTCAAAAGAAAAGGTCAATTTATTTATCTTTGGGACCTCCTTCACCTCAGGGAACAGCAGAGATTCACTTCTTCTTTAAGAGCAGAGTCTATCACTTCATCTCTCTGTTCAGCTTCTCATGGATCGACAATTCCTTCAAGGTTTCATTCCTTTGCTCAGGTTTACAATTTGAGCTCTCTATCTTCCCCATAGTTCTCTATGTTTAAAGGAAATACCTCAATCTATTATAGCTAACCACCATCATTTATGAGGCTTTTTACAGCCTGAGAGCAGCTCTCCATACTCTTTCTGTGTGGACCTTCCCTCTTTTCTGACTGACTTTGATGCTTCCATGTGGTCAGCTACCCCTGGGGTAGAGGAGTTCTGCACCCTGGAAAAGCTCAGGTCTTCTCCCAAAGCAGCTCTCCTTGTTCTCCCTCCTGAACCTCTCCAGCTTCACCCAAAAATAATCCAATTAAGTTTGCTAAAACTTAATTTGCCCTCTATTAATCACCCACCTGAGAGCTTAAACCATTTTTGGACCGAATTAAATTCTTTTCATCTCCTTTTCCCTGGTTTATTTCCCGTTTAGCAGACGAGATGCAAAACGCAATTTCGTCGGGTTAAGAGAGAAAGCTGTGTCCCTGCTCAGTGTTTATCTTGCTGTTTAATTTTGAGATTATCTTTAGTGTCTTGGCTCTCCAAAGCAGATGGGCTGTAGGCTTGCTGTAAATCACCCTCAAAGGAGCTGTCTCTTAATGCCTGGGGCTGGAAAATGTAGGTGCTGCTGTTGCCCACACTGCACCTTGCCCATTTTTGCTGGTGTTTCTTTATTTTCCCACAACGCTGCAGTTCCAACGTGACTTCGTTTGCTTTTCCTAGCAACAAAAATAGTGGGTTTACGTTGTTTGCTAAATATTTCCTATCCTTGCACATCCCTTCACTGTTGCAGTGTTTAAAATGAAATAATTTGGGGGGAAAAGTCACAGCTTTGGGGTGGCTCTGAAGGAGAAAGTTAACCAGATCTCCAGCAAATTAATAGGAATTAAAATGTGGAAACTGGGGGGAAAGAAAAGAAAATGTGCTCAGCCACTGTAAAAATGGGGTTTAGCTGCTGTAGTTTAATTGTTTTTTCATTGTAAATATTCAGTCATATTTAAGAGAAGCCTCTGGATTTTTTGGAACTTTTAAAATCTTCCTTTGAGGAAAAAATAATTCAATTTCTTCCTAATAAGGAGCCTGAGAGTGCCATTCCTGTCCTTTTCCAGAGGTTTACCTGTTTTTACTTGCTCATGCATTGAGCCAATCTGCAGGGAGCATTAATACATTAGATATTTTCTTCTGCAGCTCAGCTCTTACCTCTCATTTTGCCTTTACCTGAAGCTCTTGTGGTTCTACCTCACTCCCACCAAGCAGCTGCTCCCATTCCCATTCCAGGTAGGGAACAGCTTCTCTTCCAAATAAATCAGGGAATTCTCTGCTATTTCAGTGCCTGGTGACAGCACAGGACCCACAAATCCCAGGGTGCAGCTAAACTGCTCCTTAAGTTATTTTTAAAGTTGCTGCTTGAAATGTTTTTATTGTTTGTGGCTTTCCAAGCCTCCCTTTTTTTTTTTTTGTTTTTTTTTGTTTTTTGTCACCCCATTTTTAACGCTTTCTCTGCAGCAGAAAATCCCTCTGTGAACTTCAGGCTGAAAAAAAAAAGACCCAGGCTGGGAGAGGAAGATGTGAGCTGCAGATGGGTGCCACGAATAACTCGGGACAGAACAGCCTGTGAGTCGTACAGAGTTTTCCAGCTCCTCCTTCTGCCAGGAGCTCATCATTCCATGCTCTGCTCAGGGTAAAAAAAACAACTTTCCTCGTTTATAAAAACTCCCTCAAACGACTGAGGGCTCTGCTCAAAGCAGGCACAACTCTGTCCTGAGGATGAATTTGTTTTCCCCACTTTGCTTTTGGTTCTGGTGTGCCTTGGGGTCAGCTCTGAGCTGGAGGGTGGAGAGGTCACTTGGCTTTTTTGGGGGTTCTGGCAACGCTTCTCCCTGGTGTCTGTTGGGCAGGAGGAGAGTTTAACAGGGCAGGTTTACAAATAGGAATGCTCAGCAGAAGGGTCTCTAGAAAGGAAAGCAAGTTTTGATAGAGAAGGAAAAAAAGATGTGTGAAAATAAAGATTGCTGAGCTGGTGGTCACTGCACAAAGGCTGGGAAGAGATTTTACGGCTGAGAGCAAAGGATAAGTGACTACAAACCAAAGCATGTTTGTACCAAGTAAGGATAAATCTCAAAAAGCACAGGCAAACAGAAAACATGTTTTTACCAAGTCAGAAGAATTTCCCACTGCAGAAAAACAGAAAAAGAAGTTTTAAGCTTAAAATATAAGGTGCTAACTCCAGTGATTGGTCAGTTCCTGCCATAATCTGGGAATATCAGCACTATGATATTATAATCTATAATACTACATGTATAATACTATAATATCAGGAGTTAGGATGGGCTGTAGGGAATGGTAAAGGGATTGGGTGTGATGGGATTGGGTGTTATGGATTAAGATATTCAGCAAAGACAAATATATAATATATAATAAAATATATAGTAAAATATATATAAAATGCATAATAAAATATCTAATAAAATATCTAAAGCACTGTGACGAGCAGAGGTGTCTCCAGGCAGCCTCTGGAGCTGGCAGCTCTCAGGCCTGGTTTAACCCACGGCCCAGGATTGCTGTGACTCCTTCCCTGCAATAATCACATTTTTGAAGAGCAGCCTGCAGTCCCACAGCTCTCATCTCAGGCTCTCACAGTGTCAGCAAAGTCACCAGCTCTGCAAGCAGGGCTTGGGAGGGTATTTTTAGGAAGGGCTCCATATGTGCCAGGGAGCTGCCAGAACATCTCAGGAATTCGGGAGGAAGCTGAAGTTCACACCAGCCTGGAATTCCAGCAGAATTAAGGGAAAAGTTTCCTTCACCTCTCGTTCCCTCTGCTCACCCTGTGTGTGCTTCACCAGGGACATCCCCAGTAGCTGAAATTTTACCCAGACTGGGGAAAAAAAGCAGCGAATAAGGTTTGGTTTTGTAATTAGGTAACTTAGAAGCAGGAAAAAACAGGAATAATTTTTGGGGAAAAGTCACAGCTTTGGGGTGGCTCTGAAGGAGAACGCTAGCCAGATCTCCAGCAAACTAAGAGGAATTAAAATGTGGAAACTGGGGGGAAAAAAAAAGGAAAATGTGCTCAGCCACTGTAAAAATGGGATTTAGCTGCTGTAGTTTAATTGTTTTTTCATTGTAAATATTCAGTCATATTTAAGAGAAGCCTCTGGATTTTTTGGAACTTTTAAAATCTTCCTTTGAGGAAAAAAAAATAATTCAATTTCTTCCTAATAAGGAGCCTGAGAGTGCCAGTCCTCTCCTTTTCCAGAGGTTTACCTGTTTTTACTTGCTCATGCATTGAGCCAATCTGCAGGGAGAATTAATACATTAGATATACCAAGCCAGCTCATTTTTCTTCTGTCACTTTTGCCATGATTAATGATAGTGAAAGTGTGTTTAACTCTGCTCCAAATGACACTTCTGCTATTGCTCAGTGCTTGGGTACTTTTTGAGTCTGTTATCATTAACTAAAAATAAATTCCAGTTAAACTGCAAAGGCAGATAAAACCATTTCTTTTCCTGTTTCCTTCCCTTCCTTGTTTATTCTTGCTTTGTCCTGCTCAAATTACTGATTTTATGCATTTAAATATTGTGAACCTTTCCAGCAGCTGTAAAGATTATGCAATTCAGGGGCATTTAAGCTTCCTGTATTTTATAAATACAGAGTGATATATTGATATCTCCTTTAAATGGACAGTTTCAAACTCATAATTGTCCAGCTACTAAAAGCTCTGAGCTCTGAGGTTTCAGGGAGATAAAAATCTCTCTCCCATCTGATAAAGCAGCTTTAAAAGGAATCAATACCTGAATCTATCACCTGCTTTTATAACAATATCCTGCACTAGAGCACAGCACAAAAAATAGCCAGGAAGCCATTAAGGGCAGGAAACTCTTCCAAACTGGTTTCTCATAAACCAGAAAAAAAGGGTCAGAGGGGACGAAGGATAGAAAGGGATTGTTGCTAGAATTGCAAAATAATATTGTAAGGCTGGGAGGGATTTTTAGGAATTTTAAGGCCTTCCTTGCAGAAGAGCCCCTGAGTGTCTCCAGGGCTTTCCCAACCTCAGTGATTCTGTGATTATCTTGATTTTTCCTTCCTTTTCCCTTTCACGGAAAGGTGAAATGATTTCAAGTTTTATTCCTCCGCCAGGTGGGAGTAGAAATTCCCAGTGCTGCTCACGAGGAGAGGATGAACTTCCAGTATTTATTTAGACTTTGCTGCAGAGGCTTGGGGGAAGTGGTTGGTGGGTGAATCCTTCCAGTGCTCCTCAAGGGAAAAGCAGAGGGGATTGCTGGATTCTTTCTCTAGTGAATATTTGCAACACATCATGAGTCTCCCCAGGTTTTGAGCCACTGCAAAGCAAACCTACCTGTTATCAAAGCTGATTATTTCATAAGCAACCTGCCCATCAGCCTCTTAGAAAGAGGGGGGAAAAAAATGGCCTTATTAATGCAGATTGGTATTGCTGTGTGAAAACTGCTCAGCCACTGTGAAAACTGCTCGTTCACCGCCAGGCAAAAAAAAGAAAAAATTGAATTATTAATGTGTATTATTAATTCTACCCCAAATCCCTTAAAGGGCTATGGAAGGTTTCAAGCCTTTCTTTTGAGGAGATTTTTGAGTGGTGAAGCTGGGGTGTGCAGAGCATACCCAGTCTCCAGCATAGTAAAAAAAAAAACATAAATAATGAATGAGTTATGGAGAATCATCCCCCAAGAAAAGCAAAATGTGCATTGTTAATGCATAGTATTTGTATTAAATGAAACCCCCAGGAAGTGCAGGGTGTCTGTGGCAGACTCAGTGCATACCATCAGTGGACAGGAGGAAATGCAGGAGCAGGAATTTACCTTCCTACCTGGCCTGGGGAATCCCAGGATGCTGTTGGGAAGTGGGTTGGGCTCAGTGGAAGTTCTGCTTGTGCCACAGTGAGGAAGGGCCAAGAAGGGCCCAAGGGGAATCCTTGGGGTCAGGGATGGATTTTCTGGAAGAGGAAGGAAGGGGACATGAGCTCTGCATTCACATTTAGGTGGCTGCTCAGATCCACACCTTTCCCCCTCTCTTTATGAGAAGGTGCAGGAGAACAGGTTTGGAAGGTGATGTAAAAGATGAAGGCTAGAGTGATGTCCTTCATCAGTTTTTACTTTTGCACCTCCCTTTCCCCTGAGGTTCAGGGTGAGCCTTTGGCTTTAGCTGGAAAGCAGAAACAAAGATTCCCAAATGTCCTGTTTGCTCCATCTTTGGAGGTGCAGAGAACTCAACCCAAGAGCTCCAGCAAGGCCATTAAAACCCTGCTCTGTGTCCAATCTGCTGGGTCCAGAACACAAACGAGATGCATTTCATGGCACAGAATCTCCTGGAATTTCATAAAGCACCATCCCTATTTAAGCCCCTCTTAAAGGATTTGAAGGATTTCTGATTTTGAATGCTCTGTGTGTCAAGCCTAGCTTATCCTGATGGCCTAACAAGCTTGTAGGGTTTGGATTGAATATCCAGCCTGCCAGTCTGCTTATTTTAGTGACTCTTTAGTCTGGGAAGTCTCCAGCCCAGGTTTGGTTGGCTGGTTTGGAAGCCTGGAAGTGGCAGCAGGTGTGTATAAAGCAATTTTTTAGAGTGGTTGTTTTGTTGACAATGAAATCCCTGAGCAGGTGTGGAGAGCCCTTCCTGGAGAGATCCCTGTGCTTCTCCCTGTTCAGGTGAAACTCTCCCACACCTGGAGCAGCAGGATCTGCTGAGCTCGGGCTCTGCCCTGGCCCTGCTCCAGCTCCCCCAAGCCTGCAGAGTGCTTCTGTTATCTGCTAAAAGGATTATTTGGAGGGAAAATGTGGAGTTAGCCAACTGTCACTGTTTCAGATAACACACAACACAGACTGTGTGATGAGAAGGCTAAAAATTATTCTTTTTATTAGGGATGGTTTTCTCTTATGTACAATTTTACATAGCCCAGTGGGATTGGTGAAACAATGACAAACCTCTTCACTCACATTGGTCAAACCAGAGGGACAGCAAGAAGAAATCCCTCCTGTCAGAAGGAGTGAATAACATAAATATTATTACAAAAAAAATCTCATCGTGTTTATCACCCTTTCCTGGGAAAGAACACCGGAAACCCAAAACATCAGGAACCAAACCCATCAGAAAACCAAACCATCAGGCCTGAAACCAGACTGCACCTGACCTTGTGACCTTCCTCCTCCTCTGAAGGGTCACCTTCCCACCTCCTGCTCCTCCCACCTCTCCAGAGGAGCTCATCCATCCCTGTGGAGCCCCCCAGCTTTCCATGCCTTTGTCCCTTTTCCTGGGGACACGAGGCACAGCAGGTGTAAACGGCTTTTGGGAGATTCCTGGGGAAGTTTTCATTGAGGAAAGGCAAACCCAAAGTCCCAAGGTGTTAAATAAGTGCTGCAGTCCCTGCCCTGGCTTCCTCTCCTGTGAGGAATTCCTGGGGATCAGGGACAGCAGGGGAGTGAGGATCATTAATGGGTTAATCTCACCTGCTCAGGAGCTGGAGAACATCAGACTTGTTTTGAAGACATATTCAGCCATCATATCTTTTATTTTCATCTGAAATTTGTTTTGCAGATTTATTTTTGGTTGCACCGCTAAAAAGAAATCATTATTATTATTATTATCCTGATTGCTATTATTATTTATTTATTTATTATGAGACTTCATTTCCCAGCAGATTGTCAAAGCTTTAAACAACACAACGTTTGAGATTTTACACCCTCCTTCCTGCAGACCTGAACAACTGCACGACAGATGGTTCAGCTGGTAGTGGAGGTAAAAGGCTCTGCAGATTAAAAAATTGTTGGCTATTTTTATGCCATTCTGCTTTGGCATTTTGCCTCCCTTTTTGCATCTTTGCCTAGCACATAAAATGAGGCATTGCTGAATGTTTTCGAGTTTTTAAAACTTCTCCTAACGATGCACAGTTTATTCTGTGTAGGAGCTCAAAAGTGAGAGCTGACCCAAAGAAGGAGAGTTAAAAGTAAGGGAATATCTTTGGGATTTCTGATGAAATGAATATTTTGGCTTAAGTTTTGAGTTTCTTTTTCTTCTTCCCTTATAGTCACTTCCCCTAAACAGGCTGTGATAAGAATTTGCTCCATTAAAATAATTCTGTCTCAACACATTTTAACCAGTGTTAGATGGGTATAGGGGCCTTCTAAAAGGCAAAATATAATAAGAAAATTAACTTTTGTTACCAAGTTTACGAAGATTTAGGTAGTTAAAAAAACTCCAGAGGTGTTCTTTGTGCAGTGTTGGTGTCTCTCAGAAAAACTGAGCTCCTTTCAGACTCCTCAGGTGGTTTGGCATGAGGTACCTGTAAATACTCAAAAATCTGGATATTTACATGTGGATCTCCCCAGATCAGTGCAGCATCCATGCATTAAACACCCACAGATGTTTGGCTGAATCTTGCTGCAAAAGCCATGGGCATGGTCTCCAGCCTGTCAGGGATTTTATTTATTTTTATTTAATTTAAAAACCACTTCCAGGACGGCCGAGCTTCTCCAGGCATTGGCAGCTCTGCAGGTCACCCCCAGCTCTGACATTTATCAAACCTTGGTTCTTTGTGTTGTCCTGAGTTGTTTGGTGTGGCATTAACTCCCCAGCTATGGCTGGATTTGGGAGCAATAATTGGAATAATTGTTACCCCAGGCAGCTGCTCCGAGGTTCTGCAGGGATTTGAAGTTGAGCCCCCAACTCCATTTTTCCAGTGAGTCAAAAATCCCATCTGCTGGCTCCAGACCACAAATGAGATGCATTTCCTGGAATTCCATAAAACACAATCCCTCTTTAAGCCCCTTTTAAAGACTTTGAAGACATTATCAGGTGTGCTCTGTGCATCAAGCCTAGCTTATCCTGATGGCCTAACAAGCTGTAGGGTTTGGATTGAATATCCAGCCTGCCAGTCTGTTTATTTTATCAAATCTTTAGTCTGGGAGGTCTTCCAGCCCAGGTTTGGTTGCTGTTTTGGAAGCCTGGGAGTCTCACTGACTGCTCAGGCTCCATCTGAGGGCAGTCTGTGCCAGCCACAGCAGTATTTACAGACCACCACCAGGATGGGGATGCTCAGGGAATGTGTCTCGAGCTGCATTCCATTTTTCAGGAGTCTCATTCCATGTGAAGATGGCAGCAGCTCGTGTCCCCAGCAGCAGACCCTGAGCTCTGGGTTACAAAGCACTTAGAAGTCTTTCAGCCAAGAGCAGAGAGCTCACTGGCAGCAGCTTCAGCCACCCCTGTAAGTGCAGTGCCCCTGCTTAAAGCACTGTTTGCTTTTGCAGAATGCAATGCACAGGGCTCTGGTATCAAGCTCAAACCTTTCTATATCTGGACTGAGCTGCTGTGCTGCTGTCCTGAGGTTTGCATGCCCTGGATTCCAGACCCTGCTCATTGTCCATGTCCTCCCTCCCTGTCTGGAGGAGCTCCTTTACTTTCACAGTCAGCACCTACAGCACAGCTCTGAATTTTCTGGTTTCTTCTGTCTCTGCTTTCACAGCTTTCCCAAAACCCTTTTGCCTTTAGTGACTCCACAATTCCCCCTCTTGGTACAACCAAAACCAACCCCTCTTAACTTCTTTATTTACTATCTTGCATTCCATGGCTTAACTATAGTGCATTTTGCTTTTTTACAGCACACCAATTTCAATGCTGTGGAAATTTGGTCTATTCAGAGGGTTTTCCTCTGTCTCTGAGTTTCCCAGCTTTCCCAAAACCCTTTTGCTTTCAGTGATTCCCACACAGAGCAGAGAGGAAAAATCTCCAGAGTGCTTGGAGAGCCTCAAGCTGTTGGCTGGAGTTCAGAGGGGTCTGGGGTTGGGGCAATATTGGCTGGAAATTCCAAAAAAAAATCTTCTTTTTCTTCTTGTACCTGCAAACAAAGCCTGGCCTGACCCCAGGGCCCCACCACAAATTTTCATTCATTTCTTCTCCCCCACCACCTGCACTCAGCTCTTTGTCTCTTTTCCACTGGTACAGTTTTTTTAATGATCAGTGGGATCTCCACAGGGACAATATTTAAGGAACTGTAATACTTAACAACCTCCTTACCTTAATTGAGTGTTTATCTCAGCCATTAAATATTCTTCAGAGTTCTTTTAGAGAAAAACCTTGAGGTGCTCATTAAAATTAATGTGTGTGGTGGGTTTGTTTAGCTGCCAGAAAAAGAAAACAGGCACACACCAGGGTTTGAAGCCTGGTAATGTGCAAAGGTGAGAACCAGGATGTGAGGGGTGTGAAGGAATTGGGAACAGGAAATTTTCCTAATTTTCTGTTTTCCCAATGCTTCAAACCTACACATGCTCTGATGGTGCTGAGCACAGGGTGATTTGGCTAAAGCAAAGGCATTTTTATTAGAGAGACACTACAAAATGAGAGGAAAAAAAAGGATAATGAAGGTAAATCCTCAATATTGATGCTGTAAATTTAGCAAGATTTTGGAGTCACACGAAGCAGGCACAGGCAGCTGCTCAGCTGGTGCTGGAGCCCCAGGTCACAGAAGATTTGAAGCAGCATTAAATTACCCTGCTGCCATGGTAGGCACTGGAAAGGCCAAGAAAAAAATAGATTTCTGTGGGTAGGGATGAAATATTTTAGACAAGCTGATTACCTCATGCAAGAACAGGAGCTGATACTTGCAGCAGCCCTATAAATTGTTTCTTCTTTGGGGAGTTGTTTTCAGCTGTTGTGATATTTGGAATTAGGGGGAGATTTTTTGCTTCAGAACCACAAAAATGTGAAGGTGAGCCCTGTGAGAATGGGAGTGCTCCTCTCCTTGGAGGGGTGAAATGGGCTCAGGCTGCACCAGGAAAGGCAGATTTTAGGAAAAGTTTCCTCGTGGAAGGGTTTGCCAAGCATTGGAAATGGGCTGCTCAGGGAAGTGATGGAGTTTCCATCCTTGAAATGCTCAAAAAATGTGTGGATGTGGCACTGGAGGACGTGGTGGACACTTGGTGAGCTCAAAGGTTTTTCCCAACGTCGGTGATCCCAGGATTCCTTCTGAGATTGCAATATTTAGTGAGGAAAGGCTCAGAATCAATCAAATGGTGAAGTGAAACAAGATTCCCAGAGCTGGACCAGGAATGTCACTAATAAAGCACATAAAATCCAACTGTTATTACTGTGGGTCAGTTTTAGGCAAAATTCTATCACTTTATTTTTTTTGTGCTAAGCTTTTGTCGTGATATTTTTTATATCCAGGCGATTTCAATTTGTTCAAGCTCAAAACAGAGGTGACCAATGGAGAAACTGGACAAAAATAGATATTAAAGAATGGAAAAATAAAAAAAAATACTGGAAAAAAAATTGGATATTAAAACCGTCTTACAGGAGTTTCTAATGTACTGGTTTATTTGGTTTCAGGGGTGTTTTTGGGAGGAGTAATGGAATTATTCCTGGCCCTGACAGTGCTGACAGCAAGGCTGATTTGAGAGTGATCGTGGAAGATAAAGGGAATTTGGCCTTGCAAAAAAACCCAAAAACAAAAACCCCCAAAAAAACCCCCACAAAACAAAACCCCCAAAAAAACAGAAAAAAAAAACCCCAAAACAAAACAAACAAACAAACAAAAAAAAAAGGGCAAGCAGCAATTTTAAAATTTTAAATTTAAAAGATTTTAAAAATGCAGATTATAAGTAGTGAGTTGGGGATTTACAGTAGTCAGTACAAAAGAAAGAAAAAAGATTAGAATTGTTTTTTATTTAAAAAAAAAATGTAAATGGCCTAAATGAAAAATGGGATGAATGAAAAAAATTTCTGAAGTATTAACACAGCCAAATGATCTCACAGGGAGTAGTTTGAGCTCTCTTTTAAACAGGGAGTGTTATGTCCTCCTTTGGGATTCCAATCAGAAAATCAGCTCTGCTCTTTCAGGGTGACTCCATTGAATTGTCTGCAGGAATCTGAGAATTCCAGTGGCATGGTAAAGGTTGATCAAAAATAAATTAAGTGGAGCCATTTCCCAGGTTGCAGTGTCTAGACCTCAGTGGTTTGCCCAGAGCAGCAGTGAGATTTCAGGGCTCAAAGTGACCTGTGGGTCATAAATTTGTGGGATTTAATTAATTTTCCATCAGAACCCAATGAAAAAGGTGCTGGGAGGGAATGGCAGATGTTCAGAAGATTTTGCAGCTACAATTTCCAAAAAATTCAGTGTAATGTGTTTAAACCACCTGCTTCCAAGGAAGACCAGATGAGTTCCTTCCTCTGGCTTGACTCTGGACTTGTGGAACTCAGGAGTCATTGTTGACTCATTGTTGAGAGCACTGCTTTTATTTATCTTTATTTTTATTTTTAATTTTATTTTTTTAATTTTTATTGTTTGTTTTTTTTTTTATTTTTATTTTTTAATTTTAATTTTAATTTTTTATTTTAATTTTTATTGTTATTTTTAGTTTTAGTTTTTTCATTTTCAATTTTTAATTGTTATTGGTTTTAATTGTTATCGTTATTATTGTGGTTTTTTAATTATTATTTTTATTTATTTATTTTTATTTTTGTCTCCTTTAAGTGAGGCTGAGATCCAGCTGCCAAGGAGTGTGGAGCCATGATAAAAACAGTGATGAAAACACTTCCCCTGCTGGGTGTTTGAGGCAGAGAAGAGCAGAGGGACCACGGTAAAGGTGAGCTGAGTAACAAATAACAGTGTGCAGTGTGCTGGAGTTCTTCTGGCAGCAGAACTGAGCCAGCACAATTGTTCACTAGCTCTTCATAAACAGCACCTGGAAGAACAAGGGTGAGGAAGGGAAATTGTCATTAGAAACAGAGCTTTTTATTTCCTTTTATCCTCTGCCCTTCCTTCTGTGCTGCAGTAAATATTGATTTGTGGGCAGGAGCAAGGAGGGCTTTGCCTGTGCCCATTCTGATCTCATCAGAGGTGAGCAGGAAAGGGCAATACTTAATGGCATTTTCCCCAGACCAGAAATCACTCTGGTATTTAAAAAAAACCCCAGCATTATGCTGAAAAATCCGAAATAGCTGTCATTAGGAATCGGCGTTAGTCGTGCTGCAAAAAATTCTGAGAAGGGGAACTCCCAGAGGAGCTCTCTAAGTGTCACATCAGCTGCTTAGTGCTACTGAGAACACTGTTATTTGGCTTTTAAAACATAATAGAGGTGTGTATTAGAGCGGAAGGGAGAGGGAAGAGGTGGAATTTGGTGTGAAAGTGATGGATTTCCAGCAGGATTCTGTTGTCCTGCCCATGCAGAGCTCCGAGGCAGCGCTCTGAAAAATCTTGTCAGCGGCCTGACCCCGGTGCCTGTGAGGGCAGAAATGACATGAATTTAATGTTTGTTGAAGGGCTCTTAGGTTGTTTTACACACCCCAGGCCTCCTGGGCTCTCGCCCTGTTAAAGTTCATGGCAGACAGAATTCCTGGGCAGGGAGTTGCTCATCTGTCAGCAGCTGGAGAGTGATCCACCGCAGGCAGTGACGCTTGGCAGTTGTGCCAGCACGAGCTGGAGCAGTGGGAAGGTCAAGGTCTTGCTCAGAGCAGGGCATGGGTCATCTGTGTAAATGCTGGAAGGCTGGGATTTCAGGCTTTGGGAAGGTCAGGCTCTGCTCCCTGTGTGAGCTCACACAGTGCCAGGGGAACCTCAGCCTCACGCCTGGGATGCTCAGAGAGCCAAGCACGGGGTCAGCGCTCACAAGCACTTCCTGATGAAGGATCTATCTGCTCTGGGATTTCTTTCCAAACCCACTTAAATCCATCCCTGTGAGGGTGGGCAGGCCCTGGCACAGTTTCCCAGAGCAGCTGTGGCTGCCCCTATATCCCTGGCAGTGCCCAGGCCAGGCTGGATGGGGCTGGGAGCGCCCTGGGATGGTGGGAGGGATCCCTGCCATGGCAGGGTGGCACTGGATGGGCTTTAAGGTCCCTCCCAACCCACATTTTTCTATGATTCTGTGCTCCTTAGAAATGCCAGTTTTATATCTTAACCAGATTCCTTATCTTTATCAGGAATGACAAACTGAGGGAGCTCTCAGTCAGCTGCACAGCTCCCTTTGGTGTCAACACAAAACGTGCAAAATGCATCCACAAAGATGGATTGGCTTTAACCAAGGCTTCAGAGTCACATTCAGCTGGGCCAGCACTTCACACTGGTACTCAGTTTGCAAGAAAAAAAAAAGAGATTTGATGTAAAAAGATACTAAAGTGTATTTCTAGCCTTAGGTAGGCTGATGTTAAATGTGGGCAGATGTCCAGCTCCTGTGCTCATCAGTCCCCAGGTGCCAGCAGAGCTGTTGCACTTCATTGGGTTTAATTTTCCAGGGAAGCACATCCCTGTCTAAGAGCAGCAGATCTCTGCTTCGCTCGGCTGAAACTTGGGCTGGTGCCCATCTTTGTGTGTGAACCATCTCAAACATTTACTGGTCATCCATCAAAAACACCAAATCAGGAAGCGACCAGGAGAGTTTTATTGCTGCCTGGATCAGGAGACCCAGCCCTCAAAAACCAGCAGTCAGGGCATTGGTGGCTCCTCACACAGGGGTAGGATCTGCATTCCATCAACCTTGAGAAATTAGTGAAGGAGGAAAGATAAAGCAACAGTTAAGGGAAAAAATTCATTAGGTAACACTTTTGTTTCTGATGCATCGTTGGATGCAATTAAATTTTTGGCAGGAGCAATGGTCTGGATTGTTTTGTCCAGAAGGTTATTGTAGCTGGAACTGAGGCTGGATGGCCAAACAACCATTGTCATCAAAACAGGGGGGAGAAAAGTTGGCTGCTTATAAAAGTGCAAGGCAAAGTGCTGATTGCCAGGGGGAATCCAGGCTGGATTCCTGTTGGAGATGGAGTTCCTGCTCCTGCCGTGTGGGAGGGTGGAAGAACCTCTAGTTACAAAATGCAGATGTGGTTTTACTCCACGAGGAATTGACATTATTCCTTTATCATGCAAAACATTTAATTCAACCATCCTGCATTCTACAAAAAAAAACAAAAAACAAAAAACAACAACAACAACAAAACATGTCAGACCACCCCAAAACCCCCACAAAAACAAACCAATCACAAAAATATGGGAAAGCAACACGTTTTTTCTGCAGGCAGTTAACTCACAGCCTTTTCATAAAACATAAATTCTGCATTTCTTGCCTGACTGCAGCGACAGACACGTTAGATAACAAATTATGCAGTTGTTTTTTTTTTTTTTTTCTACCACGACTGTGTCTTTTAGAGAAAGCTGGTTAAGATGATGATGCTTTGAAGAGAGAAGGTGCTGTGCCTGTTTCCCACCCTCCTTGAGCAGCCTGGGGAGTTGTTTGTGGCCACCCAGAGCTCTGCAGGGCTGGTTCAGAGCCTCCTTGTGCAGCGGGGTGTGGAGGCAGTGAATTATGGAGCACAGCTTCTTGTTCTGTGTTAAACATTTCAAAAGGAGGTTTGGCTGAGCAGGGTGGGCTTTTCTTGCCCTTGGAAGGAGAAAGTGTCTCTTATCTTAGATTCATGTCGAGTAATTAGTTTTCTTCAGACTAAAGAATAACTAATCCACTGTAGTTTGTCTCAGCAAAGGGCCAAACAAAGGCTTTGCTGTTCTGTGAGAAGTCACAAAGCAAGACAAATAAATGCATCCTCCAGCTGAAACACAGCTTTGTTCAGAAGCTTCAGGACCTCTCCTGGATTTGATTTAAGGGTCCATCCAAGCCCTCTGCAGAGCTGTGGTGATGAGCTGAGTTTAATAAAGGAAACCATTGGGGCCCTGCACAGTGGTGGGAGGCTCTGAGGTTGATAAACAAGCTTTGCTTGTCCTTCAGATGTGGCTTGTGAATAACATCTTCCTTTCCTTTCAGTGCAATAAAGGGAAGGTATCAAAGCCTTCTGGGCATTTCCCCTGGCTGCCAGGCTAATTAACCAGAGTGGAACTCTCTGTGTCATGGCTTGAGTCTTCACTGATGATATTCATCGAGGCAGATCAGCAGAGGAGTGTTGGTTGGTTTGGTTTTTTGGCTTTTTCCTGAGTGAAGGTGGAGGGCAATGAGGTCTGTGCTGGTTTGGGTGCTCTGTCCCAGTGCAGGGAGGGAGGTTCTCCCCCCTCCTGGTGCTCCCCTTGCCAACCCACTGGTTATTGTCACCAATCTTCCTCAGTATGATCCCAAACAGCTACACCAGTGTTACTGCAGAAACAGAGTCTGGGGCAAGAGCACAGGAGGATTGAGGGAGACAGGATTGCAGCAGCAAAGGGCTGAAAGTGTTTCACTTTCATGTCTTGTGTCACAAACTCGGTTTGTTAAACTTTTCTGGGGAGAAGAAGAGAATGAACTGGCTGTCATTTAATTGGTGTCCAACCTCAGTTATTTACAATCTAGTAAGGAACTTACCCCAAAGAACCACAAGGTTTAAAAAAATGTTCCTTGCAGTTCAGTCTCTCCTAAAGAACATGTCATCCATACCATCTTATCAGCCAAAAAATATATATATATATTTGTATAGACATACCTGTTTCTTGGAAAGGTCATCTCTGCTGAAATGTTAATTAGATGTTGGTGCTGTTAAATATTAATAGACTAAAGTTCAGCTACAAAAAGGCTTTATCTCAGTTTCCTTGTAAATACATTTTTAATGCTGTGTCCAACAGATTCTCGTGGATAAAGAAAATTTCCCTCTAGTTATCTTCCTCTCAAGTTGCTGCTCCCGGGAAAAGCAGGCCCATAAGTTAGTGCTGTAGCAATAAATTTAAATTCTTGTAAGCAGGAATTCAAACCCAGCGGTGCTGCCGCAGAAACTCTTAATAAATTAAACACATTCATTGCACTTTACCAGATTATTAAAACACTTAAATATTATTAGCTGGGTTGCCTGAGAGCAGTGGGCTTCTCTGCATGGAAATGTGTGCAGGGAAAAGCTTCCAAAAAGTCCCAGTAGGTGGAGGATGCTCAGTGATTCTCTCAGATTATTCCTCGCTCCTTTCTGAATTCTCCGTGTAGCAGCCTGGATTTTTCCTGAAATTAATTGTTTTAATTATGGCAAATGGCTTGAATGGCTTCTGTGTGAGGGAAGAATTAAAACTCTGGGACGGTTTAGTGCAGAGAGGGGACATAAAGAGGGCACATGATGGAGATATCCCAATAATGAATTGCACACACAGAAAGTAAATCTGGCACTTCCACTTAGCCTCGCTTATAATACAAGAACCAGGGGACTTGTAATGCAAGGGAAAGGCAGCAGAATGAAAGGCATTAAAGAAAATAAATATTTACACAAATGCATAATTAACCTGTGGAGCGAATTCCCACAGGAGGGGAGCGAAGCCAAGAGCCTGGTGGGGTTCAGGAGAGGAGCTGACATTTCTGTGGATAATGGGAACATCTGGAGTTGTGTTGGATGGTGTGGGAAGCGTGAAGGGACTACAGGGACAGGGAGTGTGCAAACCCTCAGGAAAATGGCACTGGCAACAAAACCTGGCTGAGGGAGGGAGGGAGGAACTTCCGTAATTGATTGTCTGCCCTGAATGCACCTGAAGGCCTTCAGTAAATAAAACTGCTTTTTATTCCCTTAGCTCTGCCTGGCCTCTGTTTTTAGGCAGCTCCAAAAGGCACCCTGCCTGGAAAAGCTGCCTTTAAACTCCAGGGAATTCTGGTCAAGAGCTGCCCCCAGCACCTCCTCGTTATGAGCTCTCTTTATTCTGGCCTGACGTCGGCTGAGGAGCGTGCAGGGCTCAGAGCTCCTCTGGAGCATTGTCTTCTTCAAACCCATCTTTAATGTGCTCTTTGTTTGAGAGCTCCCTTTGTAATTTAGTTGAGGCTGAATTATGAAAGGATCCTGATCTAAATGAGTCACCGTCCCGCTAGAAAGAATGTGACAAATATTAAATATTCTTGTGTCGCTCGCAGATCTGAAAGCAAATCCATTCTTTAATGCTGTTCCTGCCTTTATATTCTGATGATTCATCCCACATTATGGTGCCAATTTTTTCTTCCTTCTTCCCGAAGCTAACAGGTGTTCCTTGGATTTGCCTCATCTGTTAGGAATCGCTGCCGAGCCCAGCTGGAAATTTTCCATCCAGGAGCCCCTGCAGTGGGAATTGTGCACCTGGGCCCAGCAATCCCAGTCCAGCCCAGCATGGACTGGGAATGGTCAGGGCTCGACAGCTGCTGCAGATCCACAGCACTGTCTGGGCTGGATTTACAGCCCAGGGCTCTGCCACCACATTCTGCAAACGCAACTGCTCCTGCCCTGGGCTGGCAGGGTGATTAAAAGCAGGTACTTGTCCAAAATTTTTTTTCCCCTTTTCTAAAAAGATCAGCTCTCCACCACAGTAACACCGCCGGCAGTCCTCAGGCAGCAGTTGGGGTTTGTTTGCAGCTCAGTGAAAGCTTATTTTAATAAGGTTACATTGTCCAAACTCTCATCTTTTTTGAACGAAAATGTTCTGCCAGATTGAGCTGGATGAGTGGAAGATTGAAAAGCCAGCACACGTACAAGTTCTGCTCAGCCCTGCCTTTGGCAGGCAGTGGTTCCACACATCTGACACCAGCTCAGGCAGCAGAGCTGGCCCCGTTTGGTGGGGAGTGCCAAATGGTGTCCAGCAAATATTAATTGCATTTGATCGGGCTGTAGTGCAGTATTTTATTTGCAAGATGTTCAGACCTAATTTAAAAAAAAATATTTTTGACTTGTTAAAATGCCTTGGAAAACATCAGCCGTCTTTAATTGGGATCTGATAAACCCAGAAGCCAGAGCAGTCATCCCTGTTTTGATCTGATCCTGTCGTGGTAGAAATTGTAATGCTGAGTAAAGAAAGATTAGGGGAAAAATATTTGAGTGAGTTTTCTCTTCTGATCTCTTTGGTTTGGTGCTAATTTGACTATATTTCATTTGCTTCTGAAAAATGTAGGGAAAATTTAAGAGGGAATTATAATATCAAGTTGCCCTCATTTTTTTATGCTGATGGTGTGACAAAAATATAATTTTTTCTATTGCCCGTCATTGTAGCATTTCACCTCATTTATTAAAGCTGTTAGCACCTTGACTTATTAAACATTTTAAAGACTGCTCAGGCAATCTCTTGCCCAAATTCCTCTTTTCTCTTGGAAAAAGAGATGTGTAGAAGAGCTGGGAGAAGTTCTGAGAGTCAAGGCTGAATGCAGGGGTGCTTTGCAAGCTCCTGTCCAGAATAACCCCCCTGACAAGGTTAATTAGAGCCAGGAATATTTCCTTGTGGGTCCAGCACTGCTGAAATGCTGACTCAGATGAGAGCCCTGTCAACCTGCCTACTACAGCTGATTATCTAGACCTTAATTATTATATAAATCAATTCAGGATAAATAAGACCTTCTCGGTGTAATGGCTCGCTGCCATTTGTGATTAATATTTCATTAGGCACGAAGCCATCAGAGCACTTAAGCAGGTGCTCAATTTTAGCCACTTTAGTCAATTATACTTGGAATTAGGCATATGTTCCCAGGCTTTGCTTGACTGGACTGTTCCCCAAAGCTGAGCTGACCTTTACCTTTGTCATTAACATCAGTGAACGCTTTTTGTCTGTGCACCACCGAGGACTAAACGTTAAGAAATTCGCTTTTTCTGCTCACAAACGAAATGTTTATCACCATTTCCAGGAGAGGGCCGCCTCTTTGTCATCCCTCCAGATGGTTGAGGGGATGCTTCTCCCCAAAGCCTTGTTTTCCTTTGTATCCTTTGATTCTCCAGGTGGCAATCATGTTAATACACTGAATTATCAGCCTTTAGAGACACAAGCCAACAAAATGTGTGTGCTACATCTTTTTTTTTTTTTTTTTTCCCTTGTAGTAAACAGACCAAAATACTGTTGCAGCTTTTCCATAGTCCAGCAGAAAAATCTCTCATTTTCTGCTTCATGTGCTGGTTTTTTCAGCACCAACAGGTTTTACACCTCTTTTAATGACTTACTTATGATTTGCCAGTATTTTGAAAGATAGATAATCAAAAATCATGGGCTAATAATGCCAAGCTGAAGTCTGGGACCAGTTTTCCATGTTTATTCCAACCCTTTAGTGGTGGGATCTGCACAGGAGAGCAGGGAATGAGGAAGGATGGAGGTGACAGAGACACCTCCACTCGTGAGCTCAGAAAATCCTTATTTATGCTGACATTCCGTTAAGTTTCTTTGGTACCTTTCTCACTGCAGATGAATAATTTCCAAAGCCTCTCTTCTCATTACACATCTAATTTTGGCTTCTTTGTGCTTTGGAAAATTCCAGTGTTGCCACATCTCGGTTTCCCTGGTTTTGTCTCTCCTTTCCAGGACGTTGCAGGAGCGCCTTGTCCTCCATTTGTGCTTCCAGCCCTGAGCTCCTGCCCTGCATCTGCTCCCCCAAAGAGGTGAAAGTGCCTTTCAGGAGGCACTCCCGAAGGAGATGGACCCTGGTGTCCATTTCAGAAGGGAGTGAGGTGCAGAAAAGGAGAATAATTGATTTGGAATTGTGCTGCGGGGCTGCAAAGTGAAACCCGAGACACGGCTCAAGTTGCAGGTGGACAATTTGTCCATTAAATGATTTCACTGTGGCCACAGGCTGGTGGCACTTGATGGGCTAGGAGGTATTTGCTGCAGCATTAGTGGGTTGGAATCTTTCTGGGAGGAGGAGGAGTGCTTTGGGAAACTTTGTCCGGTTTTATTTGTGAAATAAAGCCCCAGAGAAATTCAGGCAGATCCGAAGGAGGTGCTGGTTTTCATCCACTGGAGAAAGAAAAAGGGGGTGATCTGGAATTCCCATAATTTGTAGGATATCTGCACCTCGAGTTCTCTATTGTGTACTGGAGACTCTGCAGTGAAAAATCAAAATATTTTGTGGGCAGCCAGGAAAATGTTCAGCTTTGATGGCAGCTTAAATATAGAAAAATAAATATCCATCAGAGTTTTCAAAAGTGTCAATCTGCTGGAAGTTACACCCATGGTGGACTGTGGGACTTTATTAAGTCATTGTTGAAATGTATTTGATAATCAGCACGAATTAAAAGGTGGAGGCTCAAGAGGAGAAAAAGAAAGTAGGAAATGGTTTAATATGAGTAAAGGGTAGCCAGAGAGGCAGGTGGTGTGACCTGGATTAGGTGGGGTTTTTTTGACTATTTTTTCTTCTGTCATTAAACTGTGAAAGAAGGGTTTGATAAATTACCAAAATTCCTGAGTTTTATTTGGATTTCACGAGAGATCATATACTCACATAGTTTGGATCTCCACTTGTGAGACATTACAAAATTTATATCTGAATATCTGAATGGGACAGGTGACAGAAACAGCAAAAACAACCTCAGGTGATTGATTTGTATGAGACTTCAGAATTTGCTTTAAATACACTAATTTTTTTTTTTTTCCAGACATGAAATTTTCTGTGCAAAGGCAGCCTGGCTGAACCCAGGCACTGGAGAGCAGGAAAACTCTGCTGGATTCCAGCTCACCTCCACAAATCCTTTCCTGGTAGAATCACCCAGAACTCGTGAAAATCATTGGGAAAGTGGAAAATATTTTTTATTAGCAAAAATAAGCCCAAATTTCCCCTTGTAGTCAATCCAAGGCAGAGTTTGGGGCAGTTTTTTGTTCCTGCTGGGGCCATCAATCCTTTGCTATCCCCATCTCTTTTGTCTCCCTTTTTCATCTCAAAACAAAGCATTGTGTTCTTCAACTTTGACCAAAGAGATTGGCAGTGGGACAGGAGGAATAATCTTACCTGTCCAAAGCCCATTAATACTCACAAAAATATGCTTTAAATGAGACATTTATACAAATCAATATACATTAAAATGTATGGGGAGCCAAGGCAAGCCAAGCAGAACTTGTTCTTTAATCTTCATTAAAAATAAAAGATTAAAAATTTATCTCTTCCTTCCTAATGCAGAGAGGTGTGGTGAAGGGAATGTGACCCGAAGTTTTAATGGAGCAGCACTTAAATTTTATTATCTAGACAAAAAAGGATTTTCAAAGTGGGGGAAAAAAAAAGGGATAATACACTTTAAAAAGCAGCAAACAAGCCAACAAAAGTGCTTGTGGTTTGGTTTATGTTATAATGGAACAGTATTTTTAGAGGGAGCCAGGCTGTGCTTGGGAAGAATTGGGATTTTTAACTGTGGGCAGGCTGAGCTGCGTCCCCACAGCAGCATTTCCCTTTTTATCTCTGCATCTGGAATGTGCTGCCTTCCACACCCTGGGCTCTCCTTTGGTTACAGATGTCAGGGAGGATTCTGTGCATAAATAGGGCAATTATAGGGAGGGGGAGAGGAAAATAAAAGGGGTTGAGGGGAGGACTGGGGATGCAGGGAGGTCCAAGGCCAGTGGAATTGTCCCCATGGCAGGGGTTTGGAACTAGACAATCTTCCAGGCCCCTTCCAACCCAGGCCATTCTGTAATTCTCTGAATAAAAGCAGGATTTTGGTTTCCATTCCACCCTCTGCATCATTTGGGTTACTTTTTTTTTTTTTCCCTTTTCTTTTTTGCTGCCCCCTTGACAGGGCTGTGAATTATTTCTGCCTTCCCCGTGTCACTGCAGTCACCCTCATTGCCAGCAGCCCTGGAGCACCAAAAGCAGAAATTAATCCTCCTGTGGGCCCTAGGGAGATCAGAAGAGGACTGCAACTTGGATTTTTCTTTATTCACACTGCGTTTTTAAGTGCATTTGGTGTTTTATGTGCAACCAGCTCTGCAGCTGCTCCTGATGTCACTTTTTAATCCCAGCACTCTCCTGGCATTAACAGAGTGGGGCTGGGCTCTCAGCTCCAGGTTCCAGGACCTTTTGTACCTAAAAGCTGCTCCTCTTACCCGTTAGGTGAGCACATTATTTGTTCTTGCAGATAAACTTCTTTCTTTTCTCCCATTTCTCAGGACTTGCAGGAGTTTCAGGGCGAGGTGAGGAGCTCTGTGTCAGAAGGGCAGGGAATGCTTTGTAGTGCTGAGCTAGAGCTGCTTTCCAAGGAGTTTATTTTCCACAGAGGTTCAGACTAAACCTTGCTGGAAATTGGGATAAATCCTCAGCAACTCTGAGGATTAGAACTGATTACAATCCTCAGGAACTCAGGCTGTAACTTCCTCAGAAATTACAACCCCACTGACAGAACAGGGAGGGCACGAGGAAGAGAAGGAGCAGTAAAATTTCCCTGGATTTTTTCAGGGAAACAATCCCATTTTCACCAGGAAGCCGAGTGGATTTTGGGCTCATTTGGTTTTTGTCTGCTTGCAGCTTGATCCTTGGGGTTGGAGAGCTGAAACAGAGACATCCCAAGTGTGGTTCCTCCCTTCTAGTCCTTCCTGGTTCAGATTTCTTCTGCCATCCATTTTAATTCCAGGTTTCTTAATTTTAAATGCATTATTTGATACATTTAGAAGCATTAAACCTAAGGATGTTAGAAAAGGAAAAAAATATTCAGGCCATATTTTGCATACATGTGGGCAAAGCCATCAGCACATCCTTTCTTTTATTCAGTGGATTATTTTTCAAGGTTTTTTTTCCCTTCAACAACTCAGCCATCTGGTTTTTTTGTTGTTTTATTTTTTTTTTCCCCAGTAAAAGGCAGGCTTGGACTGTCACTGTGCTTCTTATCCTCTAAAAACGCTGCCTAAAAGCTGAGCGAGTCTGGCTTTTAACAGGAAGCAGAATTGAGCTCAACTTGTAAGGAAAATGGATGGAAAATATCTTCTCTGAAGTTTTGCTCTGCCCAAGATGTGCCTGCTTTAAATGTGCAGCTGAGGTGGGAGCACTGAGCAATCTCAGCTCCTCATCACTGAAGGCTGAGGGAAATCAGCTCTGCCCTTCCACATTTTTTTTTGGACAAATGGGTTAGATTGGACACAAATATTTTCTATCCTCCAACTGATTTAGCTGTCCCTGAATGTTTGGAGAAATCCCACGGAAGCAGTGAATGTTTTCATGCCTCCAGTGATTCTCATTGCAGATGAAATGGGATAATTGAGGATTTATTCCTGCCCTTGTCTCATTAATCCATTGTAGGGGTGAAGGTGCTGCATGGGGGTGATTTTCATCTCCCAAACCCCAAACTCAGCAGTTCTTTCTCCTCCCTCTGATGGTTTCAGAGCTGGCAGAAAGCAGCCCTGTGATTAAACACATTCCTCTTATTTTGATTGTGCTGTGTGTCAGTGTGATGGGATTCAGGGATGGATTGTGGGGTGAGCACAAACCTTGGTGTGTTTTGTGGAGTGAGCTCCTTGCTGCTCCATCCTCAGCCTCCTTGGAGCTCTCCAGCCCCTTTTCCCTCCTGGAATTATTGGGGGGATACGAGGGGAAAAAGACAAAATATTCCTGAAAGCTTGGAAAATTCAGCCCCTTCCAGGAATTTCTCCATAACTCTGCTGGGCCCTTCATTTCTCAAACCCAGCCAAGTGATTTTTTTTTTTTTTTTTTTTTTTTGTCTGCTGTTGATTTCCCCAGGAGTGGGGAAAGGTCAGGGAATTCAAACATTACTAAATGCCATGGAAATTACTCTGGGTTCTCTGAAACCCAAAATGATTCAGACTATCCACATCTTTTAGGGTTGCAGAGGATGAATTTTGAGCAATTGAGCTGTGAGTGGTCGGATGTGTTTTTCTTCAGAGTCAAGAAAAGTAGGTGAGTGTTTGCTGGGAACTAGAGCAGAAGGCAGCATGCAGAAACATGGAATTTCTCTTGGAATTCAGACCTGAGAAAGCCAAGCAGTGGGGGTATAAATAAAACTCAGGTGATCTGCATGAGACTTCAGAATTTGCTCTAAAAACACTAATTGATTTTGGTTTTTTTACAAAAAAAGACATGAAATTGTCTTTGGATTGATTTCTGTAGTCCATCTGCTAATCTCTGCTTAACACTCAAGGTTCAGGCTGGCAGGGAGATGATGATTTGCAGTTTGTCTTGGAATTTTTCCTTTTAGTAGGGAATCAGGTCCTTCTCAGTGCATAACTTGCCCAACCTTGCATTTTTAGATAATATTTATATATGCAAATATATAAAAATCTATTTTAAAATAATGTTAATATAGAACATATTATATATATTTTATATATAAATATATAAATTATATAAATATATATATAAAATATAATTAAAGAATACACACACATATATATATATGCTATTTCCTTAGAAAATCTATCCCCAAGATGACAAAAAATAGAATTAGAGAGCCACCATTCCTTTCAAACTGCTGTGCTGAGTGTAACCAATACCTGGGAGTATTAAGGGATTTTATTTACCCCATTATGTAACATTTGGCCACTCCTGGATGTCGATGCCCTCAGTTCAATTACTGCAAATCCTGGGGGAAGGAGTGATTTTCACACAAGATGAATTTTCAGAGTGGTTCGATGCCTGGAATTTCCACTCAAGGATGTTCCTTGTTTATTGTTGTCCATAAAGGAGGCCCTGCATGAGGCCCTGCATTAATAAATAGTAGCATGGGAATGGAAAAAATTAATTGGCTTTTTAATATATATATATATTATATATATATATATATATTAGCAAACTGTGATCATGTGCATGTGGGGGCAAAGGAAATTTCCACATTAAACAGCTCAGCTTAAGCACAATTTTAAGCATCAACACAAAACAATTCCTGTAAAATCAGATGGGAATTTTTGGAAGAGGGGAGCAGAAAAACCCTGAGATTGAGATGTTTTCCCTCAGTTCCTTCAGAGAGGCTCGAGGGCAGGAAAAACAGAGAATTTTGCATAATTCCACCTGGAGATGATGCAGGAGGAGGGGTTGGAAAAAGTGACATTTATAGCAGATATTGTATTTCCTTGAAGGAAAATGTTCCACAGCATCCCAAGCCCTGTGGTAGAAAATCCCAACATATTTTGCTGGAAGCATAAGTGGAAGTGAAATTAAACTGATGAAGAGACTCTGTTAACTATCACTGAGGAAACTCAGAGCACTCACTGCATATGTAAAAAAATAATAAATAGCGCTCTCTATTACCCACTAAAATGCAGGGAAAGTGACTATTGATGAGAAAGCCTGGATTGTTCTGGGGTAATAAAATAAATCAGGAGTGTTAGGGCCCAAATTTCATTGTAGGTTTGTCAGTGTTTGCTGTAACTGCTAAGTTATAACTCCATTATCAGTGCAGTGAGAGGGGCCACTTGGAGAGTGGTGCACACCAGGTCTGACATTTACTGTCCATTTTAAACACCCAGCCTGGCTGACTTCAAACCCACCTGAAGTAACTAGTTCAGCATTAAGATTATCTCTGGGAGCCAAAAAGTTCCATTTTGGTGTTAATCACAGTGTGGCTGCAGCTTTTTAATTTGATTTTTTTTGTTAGTGGAGATTCAAGAGCGGTGGAGTGCTCAGTAGTGCAGAGCATTCCCAAATTCTTCATTTAATCCAAACTCATAATTACCTGCAATTCATACTGAAGGCTAAACACATAACAAACAGCGTGGCTGGACTGGGCTTAAATTGAAAACCAATCCCAAGACAAACATTATTATTTACACTTGAAAATAAAAGCCTGTGTTCAATACCCTTATTCTGCTGTTTTCCTGCCTGTAATTTCTCCTGAAAGATTTTTGTGCTCCACAATTTTGCAGTGCTCATCCTGCTTAGATTTTCCTCTAAATTAATGGCACTGGGTTTGGTCTGAATTTTTTATTTTTTTTATTTTTTTTTTGAGTAAAGGAAAAGTTCTCTCTCAATCCCGTGGTTGGAGGAATAAATTTGAGAGCTGGATTTCTCTGCCAGTTTTAAGTCTGTCAGGTTGATAGTAGTGGGTAATAATATTTCAAAATCAGCCAGGGGATGACCTTGGGGGTGCTGCACTGATCCCACTGCTCTGGGCTGAGCAGGGCACCTGATCTGCTGGAATTCCACAGGGATCAGTCTCCCAGCTAAAACCAGGGCTGTTTGGATCAGGTTTTGGAAGCAGAATGTTGATTTTGGAGCAGATGTTTGGGAATCAATGGTTTTGTGGCCAAGGGGCAGCTCCTGCCCTCGCCATTCCAGCAGAGATCTCTGGGAAATTTCTTCTTGTGGAGAGGAATTTCTTTCTGTGGGTTCTTTCTGGAATCAGTGCTTTGATTACCTCCTATGATTCCACACAGTTTGAAGCCCAGCTTATTGTAATCTTGGTTTAACAGCCTCTTCCACACTGGTCAGGTTTCCAGCTAAGCAGCTCTTACAAACCTCATTTAATGCTTTTTGTCTCAGGGCGAAGCAAAAAGATTTTGCCAGCCTTGACTGTGAGATGAATGGCTCAGATATTCCTTTTTATGAGAGATTTCCCAGGTTTTTCACTTGGATCTTATCACCATATTCCCCACATTTCAAAGGTGCTGCATTAGTTTTGGTGTTTTGTTTGCAAACATAATCTCATTTCCTCCTGCTTTTGTTTAATTGTGCTCTCACATCTCTTGTGCCTCCCAGTTCTCTGCTGGGATTTTTTTTTTTTTTTATCTAATCACAGGAAGATCTGATGGTTTGCAGGGCACTGGTGCTCTTAAGGAACAGCCAGGGAGAGAACTTTCTCCCCTTTGAATGTGTATTTACCTCTTCTGGGGGTGTAATTTTACTGAATAATGATCCAGCCTCACCAAGGCTTGAGAGCAAATTACAAACTGCCTGCAGTTGGTGGGCTCCTGTTTAATTGTTTGCAATTTGTTGGGTTATAAAATGCTTAAATGCATGAAGTCTTTAGGACAGAACTTGTTTTTCTCCTGCATTTACTCTCTGAAGGCACAGTGGGTTGAAACTCGGCCCTAAATCCTTAGCCTAGAAGTGAGAGTTTATTACAGAGTGGAAAACTTGGGTTTTCTGAAGAATGCAGGTGTTGCCCACTGTGTGCAATCAGGGATTTACACATTCCCAGCCTCATGGAAGCTTCACTTTCTGTCTCAGCCTTGTAAGCAGCCTTCAAGAAAATTCTGGGTTTTTTTTGGTTTTTGGTTTTTTTTTATTAGCTTATCCTCCACCTTTCAGCACGGGGCTGGCTGAAGTTGTGTAGATACCCCAGGAACCAACTCTGTCAATATTTTCAGCCTTCAGAAGTTCAGTTTTTGCTGCTGGGCTTCTTCTCCTCACCAGTTTGTCCATCCCTGGGCCTGAGTGGAACATCCAAGTGCAGGAACACAGCATGAGGCTCTGTGATAAAGCTAAAAAAATCAAAAGTTCCCTTCCCTGGACACAGAGTCCAGCAAGCCTGGAATGTGAATCCTATTTTTTGTGAACAGGAAAACTCTTAAAGCTCTGTAATTATTTATGAAGAGCTTTCCAGGTGGCAGTTCAGCTCAGAGAGATTCTGCCTGCTCTTTGCTCCTGCAGCAGCTCCTTCAGGAAAGCCTCAGCATCCCTCACCCCACAGCTCTGGAGCTGGAAACTCCTTTTCTTCCACTTCTAACTACCAGGAACATTTTCAACCTACTGCCCTTCATGCTAACCTAGCTCAATTCACTTTAGGAGGGACACAGGTGTGGCTTTTTGTCTAAAGAATACATCAAATATTCAGCAGCAGTGTGACTCATTGGGAGCATGAAGAGAAACACATCATACCCAACACAAGGCACATTCAGAGAGTGGCTCCCTTTTGGCAGCCACATTTGAGTTTTATTTCCTTTTCCGTTTTTTCCTGAGGTTGCTGGCACTTGGTAGCAGTAGACCACGCTGATTTAAATTCTCCATCTCTGCAATGGGATGGGCTCTCTAAAGAAGGCAGTGATTGTGGTGTGGCAGTTTATTTTGCTTTATCCCATTCTTCTGGACTGATAAAACCAGCAGAGATAGACCTGGTGGATAATGGGAGGCTCCACTGGGCAGAGATCCTGATTCTTAAAAATGACAGAACCTAGTGAGTAGGTGAAAAAAAAAAAAAAAAAAGCTTGGGGGGTGTGATTTAAGGAAGCTGAACTGGATTTGTCATAGATCCCACTAAAATGAAATGGGCTAATTTGATACCAATGTCTAAATGTTCTTTCAGAGTGAGGGATGAAGCAGATCCAGCAGCACTGACAGTGTGGGTGCTGCTCCCATATCTGCCAGCTCCAGGCTGCATTAATGTCAATTCTGGCTGCAGTAATGACAATTCTCAGGACATTTGGGGCAATAACAGCCACAGCTCTGGGTGTAAAAGGAGATTTCTCTGCGTGTGTTCCCATTTCAGCCGTGCAAGGAGCACACGGATTGAGGCAAGCAGCACTTCCTGCTCTCTACCAATAATTTTGGGTGCAGTAAGGAATATTTTGAGGATGAAATTTTGACTCTCCAGAGTCTCTTAGTGAAGAGGAACAATTCCTGCTGAGGGATTCTCTGTGTGCCCACGTGAGTGTTTGCATTCAGCACAATCTGCATGTTCAGGAAATAATCCCTTTGGACAAACAGACTGGCACTGACAGAGGGTGTTGTCCAGGACAAATCCAGCATTTGTTCAAGAACTCTCTCTCAATTATCATTTCAGTTTTGTTTGCATCAATTCTCCCTGCCTGCAAATAGGATTTACAATCCTGAGCCAGATTTTAATTCAATAGAAATCACAGTGGAGGTAGCCATGGTAGAATCACAGCTTTTTATTTGAGCAGAAAGTGTTGCAAGAGTTTCACAGCCAAGCCATTTGTTTGCTGTTTTGCAGTCAACATTTTATAGCCTCTTTTTAGTACAGGCTGTTCATTTAAAAGAAGGGGAAAACTGGTCATGGAGCGAATGCCAGAGGTTATCTGCTTCCCTCGAATAGGAAATAGCTTTATCTCCACTAAAAAAAAAAATAGTTGGTGTAGAAGCCTTCAGGTAGTCTGACAAGATCAGCAAAGAATTGAAATTCGAGGCGAAGGAGTAGAGCAATCTGTGCTGTTAGACTGGGAGCCTGGTGTGGACGTTGCTCTTCCTCCAGTTGCATCTTCCCAAAATAATGTGGGGAAAAAACCTGTTTTCCTGAAATGAGAATCCGCTGAGCTGCCCTGAGTTGGAATGCTGTGGGGATTCACGAAACAAGAGGCTTGATGATTTATAAAAGGAGGGCTCAGGGAGTCGAGCTGGGGTCAGCCCTTCCCCTCTGGGGTGAGGACAGCCTGGTGTCAAATGGAGCAGGTGGGATCACATTTTGGGGATCTTCATGGATTTGCCCAAAGAGTTGATGAGGATTTGTGCTTCCCAACCCCCAGGGGAGCAGCTGGGCAGGGAGAGCTCGGGCTGAGGCACATCAGGCACACAGCAAATGTCGAGAGGAGAGCAGGGTCTGGGGAATCCTTGGCAGCAGCCAGGGATTTTGGAGAAATGGTGTAAATTGTAAATGCCTGGGCTGAGCTGGATGGGGGAGATCCTTGGGGATTAATGGATCTGAGAAGGGCCAGCCAGAGGAGAGCTCTGCTCCGCAGTTCTACAGGAACAGATCCCAAATGGAGCCTGGCTGGGCTGCTGCCGCCTTTAATTCCCTTAAATCCCTGAGATCACAGTGTGGGGGTTGGAATTTGATGATACATTAGGTCCCTTCCAAATGGAATTCATTGGCTCATTTTGATCTTATCAGAATCTATTTTGTGTTATTTTATTTTATTTTCCTTTCATTTTAGTGGCGCATCCATCACTCTTTGCTCTTGGGACTTTGACACATTTTTTTCTGGGACAAAGTTGTGATTGAATGGGATTGGGAAAAGAGGTTAAGGCATGGTTTACTCAGTCCTGGCTGCAAAAGGAAGCAGAATTATTTTTTTTTTAAATCTTCTGCCTTTCATATTCCTGTGATGATGCCCTTTCAGTGCTCAAGAACCTCTTCCACGTTAAGATGTCATATTTCTGACGGGCCTCTCTTTACTGTTAATTTAGCTCTGATTTATCCTGAAAATCTCCAGCATTTTCTTTTCTAGCATTGCAGGGAGAAAGTCACCAAAAGTCTTGGAAATTCTGCTTTAAAGCCCTGAGCTGCAGTGTGGGCAGAGACTCTCAGATAATCAGAACAAACATTTTGATGCTTTGTTATTCCATCTGAAAATGTCTCTAATCTTCATATAATCAACTTTCCTGCTTGCACACGTGATTATTGTTACTTTGGTTAATAATTAAGAGTTTGGCATAGCAGAAGTGCTTCAGATTCATGGGAGTGTCCAAAAAAAATGTAATTTTAGCACTTTTTACTAACCAGTGAGTAAAGGTGACATGATTTTGCGTGTTGAGTTTCAATTTCCATTTAGCAACTTGCTTTCCTGCTGAAATTTTCCTTTGGGGGCTAATTCCAGCATTGTTTATCTGTTTGGTTTTTGTTTTGGTTTTTTGTTTATGTTTTTTGTTTTTTGTGGTGTTTTTTTTTGTTTGTTTGGTTGGTGTTTTTTTGTTTTTTGGGTTTTTTTTGGTTTTTTTTTGAACAAAATTACATCTGGAATGACTTCCACCTGCTCCTTCCGATCTGTCTTGAGGGCAGTGTGGGTGGAAATGAAACAGCAGCAGAGGGAGGGGGGGATTGATGACCATGGAATAAGGAACAGGAAAGCAAATCCCTCTCGGATTCCTCCTGGCTCTGCTCTGTGTTGCTCCCTCACATTTTAATCACACTTGAAATTCGGGGCATCGTTTATTTGCAGCACCTTTGGTCTTCACTGGCTAAATAACATGGGATTGCTAAACACAAAAGAGGGTTTGGGTGAGGAAATAAAAAATTATCACATGGTAGGAGAAGAATCTGTGTCGAGCTTTACCTGTTATTATTCACTGCCTTTCACCTAAGCCCCAAAGTTTCAGGGAATTCTGTCTGCAGCCATAATAAGCCTGAAAAGGATAATAAAAAAGTATCAGGTGTTGGCAGTCTGTTGAGAAAGCAGGTGGCTGCTCCTAAATCTGATTCCTGGGGTTTTATGGCGTGGCAGTAAAAGAGGGAAGCAACCAGCGTTGGAACCCACTGAGCCAGAATTAAATTCAGAGTTGTTTCAGCAGGGCATTAATGGGGTTCCTCGGAGGCAGAATCTCTGGATTTGGGTTTGGGACTGGGTGGGAAATCATCTGCACAGGGGTTTTTGAGCTGTGACAAGATGTTACAGCTCCAGTTTTTACTGATTCAATTTATTATGCCCGATAGCTCGTTTCCATATCAGATGTCCCATTAATTATCTTGGTTTTTTTAGGCTTTTTGTAGGAACTAAGTGCTTGTTTTTTGTTGTTTTTTTTTTTTTTTTTTCTTTTGCCTTCACTTCTCATGTCTTTATGGTTCACACCTAATTATTGAATTAATATTAGGTAGCTCTGCTGATTTTACCTTCTGGAAAATCCATTCTGAAAAGATCCAGTTCCACTTTCTCCCTTCCCTGTAAAGATCTTAAACGTGTTAACCCCAGAATTTTGAACCAAAAATACCAATTCACCATTAAAAAAAACCCAGCACCAAGATGTGTCACAACATTCTTGAGCTTGATGCTTCTTTAAAAAGTATTTTAAATTCTTTAGTTATGGGTTTGCATAGAGCAAACCCATTTAGGGGGGTTCATAATGTTTTCTACAAGTGTAAAAGATTTAAGTGGAATAATCAAAACAGGAATATTCCCTGCTGGTCCTGCCCAGCCCCAAAAGCTCAGGTACAAATTGTGTTTCTGAGCTCCCTGACCAACCAACCCAAGGGCATTTTCTCACCTTCTGCATTTTTTTTTTTTTTTTTTGGTGTTAAATTTCCTTATTTTGATATATTTTCTCATTTATCAGACAGATCCTTTAGCAATTTAATCAACAAGCAAATAATAAAGGTTTGGGCACAGAGCTCCATGAAATTCTTTGTGGATTTCTGATCTTGTGGCTATTTTCTGATATTTTTTTGGGGGGGAATTGAAGCCAGCAGTGCCCTTCAGAGCTGGGCATTTGTATTTTTAGCTTTGGCCTTCTTTAAGGTGGAATTATTTGAATTGCTCTGCCAATGCCCAGTTAATGACAGGAGCCCCTCGAATAATTCCTGCATTTTTGTCCTCACAATTCCCAGTTTTAAAACCTCTGAAAATAGCTCAGGACAAAGCCTCGGGGGTCAGGAGGGAACAGGAAAACGGGGAATGTGCTGTAAAATAAATCAATCCTTCAGCAAGAGGGGTGAGGTGAGTGTAACCCTGCTAAATATTAACGTAGGCATAAATTGGTCATTTTGAGCTGGCATCCCATTTCTGTCAAGCATTTTAATTTGGTACCTAGAATCCAAAAGACTTTGGGTGGGGAAAAAAAAGAAAAGAATGAAAGCTTAATCATGATATTATTTTAGGAGGCAAAATTAGCCTGGATGCTGAGATGTGTGTCCCCACAAGGGCAACCGTCCATGGTAAAATCATTTCTAAATTTAAAATACAGACCAAATGTACACAAACCTGTTAATTTATGCAGACAATAAATTTAAAAAAAAAAAAAATCTGACTTTTCTTTTTCTTCTTTACTGCTCAGGGTTTAATTTGGGCCTAAACATGTGTAAAGTGAACATTCATTTTTTTGTTTTGTTGTTCCAAACTCGTGCAGTGGAAGCAAACCCAATTCCTTATCCTGAATTAAGAAAAGAGAGTGGATTTACCCTCAAAGGCAATGCTTGATTTTTTAAAAGATTAATGTATCTTCTTTCTCAATATCTGGTAGCAAAGCACATCCAGAAGATAAAATGAGTTCTTACTTTTATTTATTTTTTTCTTTTTCTCTACTACAAAAATACTTTAAATGTGTAAAGAAGTTCATTTTAGCAGTATTTATTTCATTGTTATTCATTTATCATTTTTTAAAATTATTTTAAGATAGTTTTTAACCCGATGAGTAGAATTATGATCTCCTGGCATTTCAATTCTGATAAGAGCTATCCCATTCCGAGAAATCAAGCATTTATAAATGCAGATATTTTGGAGGATTTGGCAGAAATGCTTGCCTGGTGTGGCTCCTTCTGCCCTGAACATCTGGCCAGATGTTCATCCCCATCGCTTCTCTAATTCCTGCGTGGATTCCCAACACTTGCAGAGGAATAAATAAATAAAATCTGGATTTTAATGCGGGTCATGTCAATCCCTGGCCTTGGGTTGTGGGATGATCTGGGAGAGGTGTAAAAAAACCCAGGATTAATCTGAATTTTCAAAGGATTGATTAGGAAAAATAGGATGAATGGGGATTTGGGTGTTTTTTAGGGATTGTTTTGCCATTGGAGGTTTTGATACAACACCACTGCCCCTGTTTGTAAGAACTCAGGGAGTTTTTTTTTTCCTTTGCCTTCACTTCTCACGTCTTTATGGTTCACACCTAATTATTAAATTAATAAGTACAGGTAGCTCTGCTGATTTTACCTTGGGGAAAATCCATTCTAGCAATATCAATTCCACTTTCTCCCTTCCCTGTAAACGTGCTAACAGCAGAAATTTGCACCAAAAATACCAACTCACCATGAAAAAAAAAAAAATTAATTTGTGAAGCCACTCTGGGCACATCCCCACTGCCTGGGCTGGCTGAGCCCTCCCAGGGCCCCTGCAGGGTTTGGATTTTGGGATGGAGATTCCATCCTGGGGGGTTCAGGGTGAATTCCCTGCCCCCCTCCCGTGTGCCTGTGCAGCAGGGGGAGTTTTCTGGGTGGGCACTGTAAATAAATGGCTGAGCAGATGGCAGCTCCAGCGAGTGATGAACTGAGCTGCAGTGATTAAGACAAGTGTAAAATTGGATTTCGAGCATCTTCAAAAGCGCACGGCTCACTTCCTTGGAATTTCATGCAAAATAAGTGTAAGTTCTGTGACAATTTGTAAATTTGGCTGAGGGGAAAGCCATTAATAATCCTGGTGGCTGTCTCACTTCTTGAGGGATGCAAATGGTGCAGCCTCCTGTGGTGGCAGAGCGAGGATTTACCGAAGGGCTTTGGGAACAGAACTTTCATCCTGCTGGCAACGGGAGCTAAAAATGAACTTTCGTGCATTTATTGTGTCAAACTTTACTTTTAGTGTTGTGTGAGCAGAGAAATTGTTTAAAATGTCAGCGTTACGGGGAAAAAAATAATTCCCAGAATGAGGGTACAGAGTCCACATCTATAATGTCGAGTTTAAAAGTTAACTAGTCATGTAAATGTGAAATTTCTCACCTGTGTGATTGCACAGGAAGGGCTGGGTGGATTTGCAGCAGTTAATCAAGTTTGCCTGTTGGTTTCAGCGTTGCTTTTTTGAAGGACTGGGTGGATTTGCAGCTTTTAATCAAGTTTGCCTTTTGGGGATCAACATTTTTTTTTCATCTGTGAATTCTGAATTCATTTTCACTGCTTGATTGGGAGCTTCAGCTGTTTGCACCCCCCAGAACTCGCCTAAAAGGTTGAATTGCACGACACAACCCCAAAAATCAGCACTTTGGTCCTTCCAGCCACTGCCAGCAGGTGATTTGGGAAAATTCCTGGATGGAGCTGCGGCTCCTGCAGGGAGAGCACACCTGGAGCGGCACCTAAAACTCTGCCTCATGGTGGCAGAGTTGGCAAACTCACCTCGGAGCTGCTGCTGGATATTCCTGCTGGATATTCCTGCTGGATATTCCTGCTGAATATTCCTGCTGAATATTCCTGCTGGATATCTATACTAGATATTCCTGCTGGACATTCCTGCTGAATATTTCTGCTGGATATCCATACTAGATATTCCTGCAGGACATTCCTGCTGGACATTCCTGCTGAATATTCCTGCTGGATATCCATACTAGATATTCCTGCTGGACATTCCTGCTGGATATCCATCCTGGATATTCCTGCTGGATATTCCTGCTGAATATTCCTGCTGGCTATCCATACTGGATATTTCTGTTGGATATTCATACTGGATATTCCTGCTGGGGTATTCCTATTAAATATCCATCCTGGATATTCCTGCAGGATATTCCTGCTGGATATTCTTGCTGGATATTCTTGCAGGATATTCCTGCTGAATATTCCTGCTGAATATTCCTTCTGGCTATCCATACTGGATATTCCTGCTGGCTATCCATCCTGGATATTCCTGCAGGATATTCCTGCTGGCTATTCCTGTTGGATATCCATCCTGGATATTCCTGCTAGATATTCCTGCTGGATATTCCTTCTGGATACTCCTGCCACATATTCCTGTTGGATATTCATACTAGATATTCCTGCTGGATATTCATCCTGGATATCCATCCTGGATATTCCTGCTGGCTCCTTTCTGAGCAAACAATTCCAGCAGATATTATCAAGGGGAATGCTGAAATAATATTGCAGTCAACACAGATCTTAACTTGACCTTTTTTTTATTCTTCTTTTTTCCTCCCTAAGCTCTGAAATATAAATGTAGCCAGGCTGCAGGTTGGAAAGTAAATCAGGCAAAGCATTAAAAACGTGGGTTGATGCAATTGTTTTTTTAGAATATTTTTTTCATCTAAATAATTTCCTGTAATCCAGGCTTCCCATTACGCCCTGCAGGGACCAGTTTGGGAATGGGGTTGGGAATGGGACAGCCTGTGCCTGAGGCATGGGGAAAATCAGCAGTGAACCAAGAGCTTGGAAACAGAGTGCTGGTGAGGAAATTTAACTTCAAAATCTCAGAATTCAGTCAGGAGGGACTGAATCTTCATTTGAGTTGTCCAGCTAAACCCCACATAAACCCCCACAGACCCACCTAATAAAGTCCAGAAATCCAGGGGTTTTTCAGTTTTTGGTAGCAATCTCGTGTCAGTTGTCTAAATTAAAACAGATTATGGGAATGCTGATTATGGGAACGCTGAGTCCATGACCCCATCCTGCTCCCTGAACACTTCTTGGATCATCCCAAGCTCAGGTCCCTGCCTGGTTGAATCTTGGAAACCTCCAGGAATGGGAAAGAGTTGCCTGAAAACATTTCTACACTAACCAGCAAAAAACCCCCAAACTTTAGCAAAAAAGTGCCACACAAACATCTCAGTGAAATCATATTTTCACTTTCTGTTTATTTCATAGCTGTGGCCTTTGGAGGAACGGAGTGAAAAAGAAGCTGGCAGGGTTTGGCAGAAATAAATTCATTAATCTGGTTCTAAAATTCTGCAGAAACAAAGGTGAGGAAATTGGTGTAGCCTGACGTGCCAGGAAATGAAATAATGGAAAAAGAGACATATTTGAGAAAAAAACCCCTTGATTTTATTGTGCTGCCATCCTCGAAAAGGCAGAGTGGAATGAGGCAGGAAGCATTTGGAACCTGTTATTCTGCATTTTGCTCCTCCAAAAGCTGTTGAGTGCGTGCTACACAACATTTACCTCGTTCACAAATAGGAATTTGAATAGAATGGGTTTATTTGGAAATGATATTTGCATATGCACTCATAAGTTTTTTTGGTTTTTTTTCTTGTGGAAAATAAATTATTCTCTTTTATACACGGGAGAAATGAGCTGCTTTCCCACCAGCCAGCCTAGAAATGGAGTTCAAAAAGTCCTTGGGATGGAGGAGGAGATTTGCATCTCCACAGAAAACAGGAGGTTGCGATTTTCCCCCTTTGTTTAAAGCAGTTCTCTTCTTGCTTTGATTTTCTCACCTGTAATTTTATTTATTGAATTTTCAACTAATTTGGTTTCTAAGCAAGTGTGGTAAACAGATGGAAAAAAACACCAATAGCTTTTGCCACCACGAAGCATCCCTTGCATCCAGGAAATATTTCTGTGTTCTTAAAGAAGATAACGTTAAAAAATTTCTCATTGGAGAGCCAGGAAATTATATTTAAAAATTAAAAATAAAAAAAACCACCAAACCTTTTTTGTAATGAGAAGAACCTGTGCATGATGCATGGGATATTAGACAATAATTTATCCAGCCAGAAGTGTGCTCACCTATTTTCAGTTTATGAGCAGGGATAGACTGGGAACAAAGCTCAGCCTTTGCAGAAGATAAGTGCTTTTTAGAGATCTCTGGGGTTTTAATTAGGGATTTTTATAGCTTTTGTATACCAGCTTCTAAGACCTTTTTACTTCAAAATAAAATCCGGATTTTTTTTGTGTCCTCCCTTGATCAATTTTAAGGCCAACAGTGAAGGTGGAAGGGATCTGTTTCTAAATCCTAATGAGTGCTTTTCTAAAAGGGGAAGGAACCTCTGGCAGCGTGCGTGGGTAGGAGTGGAGACACCCATAAAATGCTATTTTATACACACAAAAATAACTGCAGAGCCTTGGTAATTAACAGGATTATTAAATTATGCTCCCAAATTTTGGCTCAGGCTGGTGAGAGCTGCCCTGTGGGATTGGTGCCCTGTGCAGTCCTCAGGATGGGAGTGATGTGTGTGCTGGAAAATCCAAAAAAAAAACAGCAAAAAAAAGCATTTTGTGGTGACAAATTCTGAGCTGAAATTAACCCTGTGCAGGGGCCAGGGAGCCTCAGCCGGGCAGGAGTTGGAGCTCTGGAATTTGGGGAGTGCAGGGCTGGGGAAGGAGGCTCCCTCTTCAACATTTTTACAAGTTTAAAAGGATAAAAAGGGACAATATTTAGGGCAAACTGCCAAAAGCACCTCAGTTAGCTATAAACATTTTTATTACATGATTTTTTAATTCCACTATGTAGACGTATATTATGAAGATTATATATATTTAATTTTTTTTACCTTTTTTAACATATTTCATGAATATTTTTAGCTTTGTTTGACCTTTGATTTGTTTGACCAAAAGCACCTCAGTTAGCTATAAACATTATTATTACATGATTTTTTAATTCCACTATATAGATGTATATTATGAAGATTATATATATTTAATTTTTTAAAAAGTTTTTTTGAATATTTTATGAATATTTTTACCTTTGTTTGACCTTTGATTTGTTTGACCAAAAGCACCTCAGTTAGCTATAAACATTATTATTACATGATTTTTTAATTCCACTATATAGACGTATATTATGAAGATTATATATATTTAATTTTTTTTTTACCTTTTTTAACATATTTCATGAATATTTTTAGCTTTGTTTGACCTTTGATTTGTTTGACCAAAAGCACCTCAGTTAGCTATAAACATTATTATTACATGATTTTTTAATTCCACTATATAGATGTATATTATGAAGATTATATATATTTAATTTTTTAAAAAGTTTTTTTGAATATTTTATGAATATTTTTACCTTTGTTTGACCTTTGATTTGTTTGACCAAAAGCACCTCAGTTAGCTATAAACATTTTTATTACATGATTTTTTAATTCCACTATATAGATGTATATTATGAAGATTATATATATTTAATTTTTTAAAAAGTTTTTTTGCATATTTTATGAATATTTTTACCTTTGTTTGACCTTTGATTTGTTTGACCAAAAGCACCTCAGTTAGCTATAAACATTATTATTACATGATTTTTTAATTCCACTATTAGACGTATATTATGAAGATTATATATATTTAATTTTTTTTTTACCTTTTTTAACATATTTCATGAATATTTTTAGCTTTGTTCGACCTTTGATTTGTTTGACCAAAACACCTCAGTTAGCTATAAACATTATTATTACATGATTTTTAATTCCACTATATAGATGTATATTATGAAGATTATATATATTTAATTTTTTAAAAAGTTTTTTTGCATATTTTATGAATATTTTTACCTTTGTTTGACCTTTGATTTGTCATGTAACAGTGTAGATTTGATTTTGGGGAGTTGTGTATGTTATTTCTTTACAATGTATATGTGTTTTCTTATAACATGCGTGGGGTTTTTTGTAACAACAAATAGGGAATTATTGAGAGCTGCAGGGTTGGGGGTAGAAATCCTTTTTACATCCTTTCTTTCCATATTATCTGTGTAGTTCCTACAGTGTTATCTAATCCTATAGATTATATCTATAGATAGATAGATAGATAGATTAGATTTATATATATATATATAGCTACTTTTAGCTGTTTCTATAAATTTATTTATTTTCACTACTGTTAGTTGCAAAAATAAAGGTATTTTCCAAAATTTAACATGATATTGTCTCTGCTTTAAAATTTTGCAAAATCCTAAACTATAATATATGTTTATTATATGAATAACACATATTAGTATACTATATATTAATATATAGTGTATATATATACTATGTATATACTATAATATATATAGTACATATAGTATATATATGAATACATACATATTTATTTTATATGTTCATATATATTAGCTTACATATATTATATAAGTTATATAGAAATAATATAAATTACATATTATATTATATTATATTATATTATATTATATTATATTATATTATATTACATTACATTATATTATATTATATTATATTATATTATATTATATTATATTATATTATATTATATTATATTATATTACATTATATTATATTATATTATATTATATTATATTATATTATATTATTATATTATATTATATTATATTATATTATATTATATTATATTATATATATAAACTTATATTAATGACATAATATAATATAATAATGTTGTACTAAGTTAATATTATATTGTCTCTAATATTTTGCAAAAGCCTAAACTATAAGTTTTTACATTAATAACATATATATGTAGTATATATTATATATGTAGTATATATAATATATAGTATATATATGCTAATACATATTTTATATATATACTAATACATATTTTTATATATACAGATTTATTTATTGATATATATAGTGTGTATATTATATATATGTTAATACATATTTTATATATATGCTAATACATATTTTATATATATACTAATACATATTTTTATATATACAGATTTATTTATTGATATATAGTGTATATATATGCTAATACATATTTTTATATATACATATTTATTTTTATATATATACATGCATACACACACATATATATATAAAATATAAAGTATGTATTAGTATATATATGATTATTGATCATATTGATATTGATTATATATATATGATTATGATTCTAGAATTTTATAATTCTAGAATTTTGTTATTCAAAGTAAAAGCTCTGATGTGGGAAAAAATTGGAATTTACAGGATAAACTTACGATGAACAGGGCGAAAAAAAGAAAATGAGGTTTAATGAATGGGTTTCCTCCAAAAAGAGTTTTACACAAAACTATTTCTAGCTGAATTATCTGAACAGTTGTGAAATCAAGACAAGGTGGTACTTTCAGCCACAAATACCTGCCAGAAGGACATGAAAAAAATAACCCTCTTTTTATCATGTAATCCAGCAGCCATGGCTTTAGTTTTCTGCTTAAAATTAATTTAATAATTTAGAAAACACTGGATTAGAATATTTTCAGCTTTAAATAAGCCCTGAAACATTTTTTTTAATGTTTTTAAAAAATATCTTCAATTTTAAGTACATTTTTCTATCCCAGTGTCCAAAAGTTGGATCTCACCTCTTTCAGCTGGCCTGAATAAAACATTTTCAGTCTCGTTCACCCTGTACTTTCTGGGAGGCTTTTAAGTTTGTTTTGATTTGCACTGCAAGCAACTCCATGGCTCAAACACGGAATTTCTGAAGAATCAATCTCAGAGCTGCTCTCATTTGATGTTTTCTCTGGCCCTCTGGAGAAAAACGAGAGGATGCTGATGGAACTGGGTGGAGAAATGGGATTTGTGGGGAACAGAGAAGGGTGAGAACGGCACAGGGAAGAGCTGGAGTGACATTTGATGAATAAAAAACACAAAAGTGTTTAACACCTGAGAGGATGGAGCGCAGTGAATGCATTGAAGGATGGACAATTTAAAAATCAACAAATGGAGAGGTTTTAGCAGGTGAACATGCTGGGGTGCATCCCTCAAACTGGGACAGGGTTGGAGATAAACTGGGGGGGATCTCAGAGAAGGGGAATAGATCAATTTATTGGGGTTTAATAAATTGCCTTTCACCTGGTTAGGAATTTGCCCATGGATTTCCTTCTTGCTGTGCTTGGTTGCACAGTGTTGGTTCACCTCATGTGAGGTGATGACCTCCAAAAACCCTCCCTGGACAATCCCATCCCAAAATATTTTTAGGGTTTTTTTTTTTTAGTTTTGGGACACAGCCCAGCTCATCCCTTCCTTTACCATGTTCATCTCAAACTTTTTAAAATGAACCACTCAGGACCCAAACTCAATGTTTCTTATGTTTTCACCTTTCATTAATCAACCCCTAATGTTACAAAGAGAACCCTCATTAGCTAGGCAATGTTCTAATCTTTATAAACCTGGCTTTGATTGGCATTAATTACACTTTTTTTAGTCCTGTGCTTAATGAGCTCTGCCTTGGTCTTTCGGTTCCTTGGCCTGGGTTCATTGTCAGACTGATAATTATGTAATTACTTTGTCATGCTGTTTATCTTTTTTGTGTGTTGCCTAAACATTCCATTTCTTTACTAATCCAGAAAATTCCTGGCTCTTGAAGAGACATAAAAAGTCAATGATCATAAAAACCTTGCTGGAAGCCTATGGAAGGAGCCTATTTTGACCTTCCTTATTTATGATGCCTTTATTTAATAGCTGTGCTTGGCATCTTCAGTTCCTTTTGGAAAAGAAAGTTGACTCATCCTCTCATGAACTGACTAAACCACTTGTTTTCTTGGCAAAATAGCAGGTAAGTGACTACACAGTGAATTTATTTGGGGTAATTTTTCCCTTTGTTAGGATCCATCCTGTGGCATAAAATATGAAGTGGTGACAACAAAGAAACAGTTCAAATACTGCAGAGTTTGGATAAAGAAAGATTTTAGCAGCTCTATTCCATGTTTGATTTGAAGATTCCAGAATTAACTGCTATGCATCACTGAGCTTTCTGAACGTCAGGAAAGATGTTGCAGTTTAAGGTTTAAAAAACCTTAAACTTTTAACCTTGAGGGTTTAAAAAACCCTCAAGGTTTTTTTTTTTTTTTTAAAGCAGATGGTGAAAAGCTTCATTCTCTGACCCTTCCCTATCAGTTTTCCACCATTTCCAGCTTCTGCATCAGCTTCATGGCATTGCTTACCAGTTCCTTCTCACAGCCACAGATGCTATCCAGCTGGTTTTGCTTCCCAAGATCCTTTCCATGTCATTTTTGTAGGTTTAGTTGTATTTTTTTTATGCTGTGGTAGAGTTTCTTTATTGCTGGGGACACTTGTAACTTGAGAAGGTGACTCGCAGGTATTCCTTAGGTTGAGGTTTCATCCCTGAAGCTGGGATGTCCCTGGGCTGCCTTGCCCCTTCCAGGTGTGTCCCTGTCCCTTTTGCAGGGGAAAGGAAGGAAGGGAAGAGAGCAGGACACCTCCATAGTCCCCAACCCCAGCAGGGCTGCTGAGGAAAAAGAGCCTTTTCCAGGCAATCCTCAGATTCCTTTGTTCATCAGCCACAGTTTAGACAAGCTGCTAACTCACTCTCTCTGAGATTCCTGCATCTGCAGGCAGGAAAGGAATGACAAATCAATGACAAAGCAATAACAAATCAATGACAAATAAATGACAAACCAGGGACAAACCAATGACAAACCAATGACAAATCAATGACAAAGCAGTGACAAAGAAATGACAAATCAATGACAAACCAATGACAAAGCAATGACAAACCATGACAAATCAATGACAAACCAGTGACAAATCAATGACAAACCAGTGACAAACCAATGACAAATCAATGACAAACCAATGACAAATCAATGACAACCATGACAATGACACAGCAATGACAAAGCAATGACAAATCAATGACAAACCAGTGACAAATCAATGACAAACCAATGACAAACCAATGACAAAGCAATGACAAATCAATGACAAAGCAATGACAAATCACTCCAGGTTCAGGCAGCAGGCTGATCAAAGCCTCGCCGGTGGGAACGCTGCGGTCCCTGGGGGTGGTGGGAACAATCCCAGCCTGCTCCCAAAACACCTTGCCAGCTTTCCCGAAATCCAGGCGGTCCAAGGGAGGAGAGGAGCCTCCAAGATGAGTTTGTTTGCCAGCAGAGGCTGAGCTCCCACGTGTGCCAGGGCACTCTGGGTTTGCTCCTGCCACTCTCTGTGTGCCTGTCCCTTTTCAGCGATGCTCTGACTCACTGCTGCTGCCTTGGAAACGTCAAAAAACCCCAAACTTCACAGCTTTTCCCAGTGGTTGTAGCTTGGGTTTTAACGTTTGGGTAGAGCCAGGTTTCTGGAGGAAATTCTGGAGTCCCAGAGTCGTTTGAGTGACAATCCACATTTAGGGGAAAATGGCTTTTTGGCGTCCCTTGGCAAGCTTATTTTATGGGGATACTTTTCTTTTTTTCCTCCTCCTGCCTGTGTCCCAAAGTGGAGGAGACAGCAGCAATACCCTGAAAATGGAGAGAGCTGTTCAGTGGGGTTATGGGGTGAGATTTCCTTGGGAAATTCCCATACTAAGGGGCGCTCAGTGTTTTATTTATTTTATAGAGCATGAACTGATAAAAGCCCACACTGTGTGCCCCAGTGATCACCCATTACCTTGTGCAAACACAGCATCCCATAGGTGCAGACTGTTGTTAGCCAATATTTGTGGAGGTTTTTCACAGCAGTATAAGAGGACTTTAAATCAGTGAGTCTCTGTTAGCTAATAAAAAAAATATAAATAAATTTATCTCCCTGTTTTTTATGGATTCCAGTGGCAAGAGATGAGTTGTGCATGTACTGGTGTCGCTGACACTACCAGCTTGGGTTCTTACACCCAGCAATTAAAATTTTGTGGAAAATAGCCCTCAAACCATCAGAGTCTCCAAACCATGGACTCTGAATAGCTCTGATATTTCAGCAAGTTATTTTTAGTCTGGAAAAACCAAAATGCTTATTTGTGATTCCAAGGCAAGGAGGAAATTCCTGGGGAAAAGCTCTGGGTGTTGATGAGTGGAGCACCTTTGGGTGATCCAGTGTCACATTTTAATTCCCTTTTTATTCCACATTTTATTCCCTTTTTTGTTCCTGGAGTGCAGGACATGGACTCACCCTGCAGACTCTCCCTCTCCTTTCAGCCTTTGCTGTTGCCTTGACTCGGGATCCTCCCACAGCAAGCAAACCAGAATAATTCCCTTATTTAAGTGAGCATTCCCTTTCTGGGGTAATCCTGATGATTAAATCCTACCTGTGTTTTCCACATGAAATAAAGCAATAGTCAGTGTCATAAAAATCTGAAGAAAATCAACACCTAAAGCCACAAAATTCAAATTGTGGGCTCCTGACTGTTTCTCCCCTTGACCTTTCAGCAGCAGTGAAAGTGCTGTGTCATGAACTTACCTATTAAAGCAATTTTAAACCACATTAGAACTTAATGAAATCTGCTCAGGACACTTCTTTTTTCATGTGTTTGCTGTGTATCTAATGCCATCTTAATTAATTTTACCCTCAGACTGAATGGGTAATGCAGTGAAGGGAGCGTGAGGTGTGACTTTGTGCCACAGCACAATTCATTTTTGTCTCACTGCTGTTAAAGTTTGATGTGTGGAGGCTTAAATATAGTCCTGGAACTCTCATGCATTGAGGATGAAGAGTAAATTCTATTTTTTATGTTAAAGCAGATGATCATAACACAAAATAGGCACGCTGATGAATTTTTTATTTTTATAGCTTTACAGAATGCCCAAAATTCAGTTCATAATTTTAGTGGCAGATACAGGAATTTCGTTTGCAGTGCTCAGTTCTTTGCAAAGTGTTTATCCAGGGAAGCACAGCCACAACATCCCATAATTTATTAGAATTTGGCCAGCAGCAGCTTGGAATTTACCTCTTTTTGAAGACATCTCGTGTGTCCACGTACTTAAAGATGAAAATTCATTAACTGTGTTGTAAACCAAGCTTTGATATTTTGAAAATCCAGTCCGGGGGATGTTTCTTCTGTGCCACAGATTCATTATTTCAGAACAAAGCAGTGCAATAGTAAATCAGCATTCCCACAGACAGTCCTTGATGCTGCTGGCTGCATTTGCTGTTTTATCACACGAATCAAAGGTGTGGCAGAGAAACTCCAAGTGACAACTCAGACTCATTCAGCTAAAAACCAATCTGTTGAAGAAAGAGGAGAAATCAAAGAGAAAATGGGGATGAATTGCACTGAAATAGCAGAACTCCATAATGATCAGCCTGGTTTCATATTTATTGAGCAAACAGAAATCCAACTTAGCAGCTCTAAATGCAGGAGCAGCAAAACCAGAGCTCCCCAAACCTCTTCAGGGAGGTGGTGATGAAATATTTCTGAAATATATCCACAGAGGGCCGCTCCTCAGCAGTGGAGTGAGCATTCTGTGAAACAAATTTAGTGTATTTCCAGCCAACAGAGCACCCTGCCACCTAAAGCAGAGCTAAGGTGGAATTGAAGTGTTCAAGTCCGAAATTGCTGGCCCCAAAATGCCTCAGTCCCAATTTGCACTCCAAACACCTCGTGGCTGGGACCTGTGGATGGGGTTCAGTGGCTGTGGAGACTTTGGGGTTTGGGGGAAATAATCTTTCAAACCTCCTGTGGTTGAGGAAATCTTGGAACTGAGCCCTTTGTTTACTCAGTCCTGCTCCAACCACTGGTTTGCAGGGTAAAATAAAAGATGAGGAGTGGGAGAAGTTGCAACTCTGGGATCACCGAGTAGATTGGGTTGCAGGAGGTCTGCAAGATGATTTCTTTCCCACCCCCTGCCATGGCAGGGACCCCTCCCACCATCCCAGGGGCTCCCAGCCCTGCCCAGCCTGGCCTTGGGCACTGCCAGGGACCCAGGGGCAGCCCCAGCTGCTCTGGGCAATCTTCCACCTCTGCTCCTCTGCTTTCCTCCAGAACCTGGTCACAGAGCTGGACTGGTTTGTAGCCCCTGTGCCAGTGTCCATCTGCAGGAGAACTTTCCAGGGCCCACGTTTCCCCTCTGGATGTTGGGTTCCTGGGCAGGGGCAGCAGCTCAGCCTCTGTCACCTTTCCTGGCTGAACACCCCGTGCAGCCACTCTGGCTTTCCACCTCTCGTTCCTGCTGTAAAAGTCCCACAGATCTCAAAGTTCCTCCTCAGTTTTTGACTCCTCTACGTGCAGGACAGGGCTGGAATTGCCTGCACTGCACTTGCAGCATCATTTCGTGGCTGCTGACCCTCTTTGCAAAGGTTGGAACTGCAGCCAGCCAGACGTTGCTGAGCATTCTCTGCATCATTTTTATTTAAAATATTCCTTTCAGTCTTATTATTTAAAATATTCCTTTCAGTCTTATTATCCTCTCTTTGCGGTCTGCAAGGCCCAAATCTGTCTTTAATTTCTCTGTTTTTGGGGGATTTCTCTTTCTCTTCTCACCGTATCCATGATGTGTTTTCTTCTTTTGGAAAGGTTCTGTGTCATCCTTTCCTGCTGGGATTTTGGAATGTTTTCCCCATTTGCATTTCTCTTTTTCAGGTCAATCTCCCCTTGTTTGAACAGCAGCTTGCCTCTCTCCAGGCAGGTAAAACAATTTATCATATTAATAGACTTGCAAAATAATTTTTTTCGTGGCATATTTAAATATTATCAGTTCTAAAAAATATCTCAAGCACTGTGTGAATGTACAAGTTGCTAATGGATAATATTTATGAATTATCCTCAATTTCCTGTGTACTAAGCCAAGTCCAATTTATTTAATTATTGGTTAAATCTCACTCTGGCTGTGCTACATTTAAAGAAACTGAGTCTTTGATTAAACTTTTGTAATAACTAATTGCCAGCCAAAGAGAAGGAAAATTCAGTGTTGGAAAAGTAACAAATTGGATTTTGCTGGGATAGTTTTCTTGTGTGGTGCGTGGTTAATCCTGTGAAATCACTATGAAATTGCCATTATTATTCTTCAATACAGTGCCCAGAAATTCTTTACTACAATCTTTGCAGGTAATTTCCTCCAGAGAAAAAGGTGGTGTTAGAACACAATAAAGCGAAATTTCTGTAAAATCCAGTTTCCTCTTTCAGGCCACTCTTGTATTCCCAGGGCTTGGCATGGCAACCAAGGTTTAGGATTTCTTATTTTAAATAAAAATCCACTTGACCACAATATCAAGGAAAAATATATAGGAGCAACAGTGGGGCTGAAATTATCTTAATTTTGCTGGAGCTACCACAGATTTTCACTCACCTCGAAGCTGCTTTTTAAGGCAGGTAATTTCCATTTAAATGACAGTGGGAAAGAAAAGTATCCATAAAAATAGACGATTACAGTTCTGATCCTGTGAGGAAAGAATGAAAATGCTGGGAAACAGGAGTTTGTTTTAGTTGGAATTGACCATTCTGTGAAAAATCAGCTTTTTAAGTGTGTCTTCAGCACGTGTGAGCTGCCAGCTCTCTGGAACCCCTCAAACTGCACCTCCATGGCATCCTCCTGGAATGTTCTCTGGTGCAATCTGCAGGACTGCACTAGAAGCACAAATAATATTTTTTTTTTTTTCTGGTTGGCAGTATAGCATCCTCCAAAAAGGAATAATGTCTTCATTTCAAGGTAAACACCTCTTTTATCACTGAATTTGCTCCTGTGACCTCCCAGCTGGGTGTGTGCACTGTCCCATCCGTGACTGTTGCCTTCTCCCGGGAATATTTTGGGATCAGTGCCAGTGGGCTCAGCTTTGGGGCAGCCTCTGTCCCTGGCACCACCATCCCCTCCCTGTACCCGTGGCTGTGCTCATGAATTATTTGCCTGCTCTAATCCCTGCAGCTGCTGGGTCTCTGTGATATTGGTGGCTCAGGATGTCACAGGGGTCACCCTGGGTGCACACAGACACGGATCAGTCCATGCTCCTGGCAGCTCAGATCCCTTTGACTTCTCTTCCCCTTGTTCTCTCAATCCCCTCCTCTCCACCCACAGGGAGGTTTAACTGAGATGTTCCAGCATTAAGGGTAGGGTTGAGGGCAGAAGATTCCTCAGAGATCGAGGTACAGTGCCAAGAAAAGAGGGAAGAATACGTTTCTATTTTTATTTCTGCCTTCTTGTGCTCTATCTTTAAAATTTCACCACCTAAACAACCTCTGGATGTGTTGAAACACCTTTCTTTCTGGAGTGGCTTAAAAGGGAGGAGAAGAGAACAATAATCTCCATGTGAAAATGAAATAATGGAATTTCTGCAGCTTCAGCAATATTGGTAATTCCCCCTCTGGCTCAAGGAGAGGAGGGAGCTTAGAAAGCAGTCGAATTTAAATTTACAAAGGGCTGCTTTCTGGGCAGAAATACTCAGAGTTCCTGTTTCTCCTTTGGTTTGTGGTGACTGAGCAGTGCCTCTGCCATGTGAGGATCACGTTTCAGCACTCATGAATGTCTATCCATGTTCCTGTTCACTCTAATGCACTCCTGCTTTTTCTCTGAAGTGATTTTCAGCTGCTAATTGCAGCACTTCCAGATGCAACAACAAAACCACAAGATTTAGACGTGAGGCTGCTTTAAATAAACCCCAAAGTCACCAAGAGCCTGCTAGCTTGGAGCAGCCCTCTGAAGAGATCTGTGTTTTCCATATTTGCTCAGAAAAGCTGCGAGGAACGTGGTAGAAGATTTTATTTCAGTCTTCCTAATGATTCATAATTAACTTTGAGGGAAAACGATATTTTTAACTTCAGATTTGCATCGCACGTCAAAACTGATCGCTTACTCCTGTTAGAGCTCTGCTGCCAGAATCCCACCAAGGCAGTTTGCAGTCCTTGGTTTTCCATTCCTGACTCCAGAGATGGCAGGAGGGGGTGGAAGCAGTGCCTGTCCTGCAGCAGGGACACTGAGGTGTGCAGAGGGACAAGGCAGGAGAGCTCAGCACTGGGTTCTGCTTTTCTTGGCAACACAAGAGATTTTAATTCTCTGTCAATACTTGGACACCCTAATGGACAGGAAGGTCGTTAATAAACAACCCCAGCCATGGTCTTAGCTCCATTACAGCCATCCAGTAGGGGAGGTTTGGGTGGATTTCAGGAAAAGCTTCTTCCCCAGAGGTGCTGGCACTGCCCAGGCTCCCCAGGGAATGGGCAGAGCCCCTGGGAGCCCCAGGAGGGTTTGGGCAGGGTGGGATTGTTGGGGGGTCTGTGCAGGGCCAGGAGTTGGGCTGGGTCATCCTTGGGGGTCCCTTCCAGCTCGGGATATTCCAGGGTTCTTTGATTCTGTCAGTTTTTTGCTGAGGCTCGGAGGCACTGTGGGGTCCACGAGTTCAAGGAGTGGAAGTTGGATCTCTGGTGGTTGATTTCCTTGTCCCTTGCATCCCAATCAAATTCCAACTGCTCTGGAATAACCCCCAAAGCAGCAGAATGGGGCAGGTTTGGGGCAGGCACCATCAGTTCCCTCTTTAAAGAAGCACTTTTAGGTCAGGAGGAGTTCAAATGCTGTGCTTAGAGCATGGGAGAGAGGCCCAAAGTTAATTTGTCACTTATTTGATTTATTCTGCCCCACTGAAATGAGCAGATTGAGTCCAGAGGAAGAGTGGAACAACACAGGGTTTAATCAAACCATCTCTCATTTCTGCTTGAGCTCACTTCTGATTCTCTTTTTTAATGCTGACTGCAGATTGTCTGCTAAAGTAATAAAGGGTTGTGTTGCTTAGAACAGAATTGTTCAAAAAAATTAAATCCTGTCTGGATCATTGTGCACATTATTATTATTTTGAATATTACACGAGTGTCTCTCTCTCTCGATGCAAACAAATTAAATTGCTTTCATGTATAGAAAACATAATTATCCTCCACAAGGGATAGTGCAGTAAACACCAGGTTTCTACACTCCATAGGCATTGAAACTATTGATTAAAGATGCAGATAATCTATTTTCCATCATTTTGTCAGAATCACATTCCTTCCCAGGAATCTGGGGCTGCTGCATGTGCTCTGAGCTGGAGGCACACCAAGGGATTCCATAGATTAAAATCACAGAAGACAACTGGGGGAAATATTGAAGTGAATTCTCTGAAATGAAGGCAATTCCCTCACAAAAGATCTCCAAACTAAAGAAGGAATTTTCTAAAGTTAAAATATTTTGTTAATTTTTTTTTTAATAACATTTTTATTTTTAAAATAACTTCTCACGGAGTTAAAATATTTTGTTAAAATCGTATTGTTAAAATCTGAACAACTAGAGGGAAAACTATCTTTTCTTATATTTTAAAACACAGTGGTGTAGCTCAGGATTTATGAGCCAATGGCTCTTACCTCAGTATTTAGTAAATTAACTGAAAATAACTATGGAGTAATAATGAGCATGATATTCTAAGGATAGATTGCAGCATCCCAAAAGGAAAATTTTCTTTCCTCTGGGGTGTCAGCAAAATAACAGATAACTGAGAAGTGATACATCCTATAATATATTTGGGGTTTTATAAAGCTCAAGTGCCAATTAAGAAAACCTGGAGTAATCACAGGGCAGGACATAATGAACTTTCATGGCCTGGAAGATGCTTAAGAAAAAAAAAAAGAATGGAATAAATGGGATTAGCAAGTTGGAAATTGGGCTGAAGACTTAATTCTGGTTTAATGTCTGATGGGAGTTTATAGCTTGGGTGATGGATTGTTATTTTTGCACTCAGGATTCAGATAACTGGGCAGTGAAAGGTCCTTGCTATCAATCAAAAGCAACTCCTCATTTTGTTTTTTAGCAGCTTTACACAATTACCAATAACTGTCATTCCCAGAAAATCTAAATTGCTGTAGAAGAGGAAAGTTTTTATTACCTGATTGATGGAGAATATTTTCAAGTCTACAGTTTACAGTGCTCCAGAGTAAAAAATGCACCTTTATTTATTTGATTTTAGTATTAGGATGACAGCTGGTGTAATAACGAATTTACATTTGGCTACAAACCTGTAATTAAAAAATCACAGATTTTATGGGGGGAAAAAAAAATATTTATGGCAGATCATGGAGTTGATGTTCTTGTCCAAACAGAAAATTCTCTGCTTTGTGCATTTTGTGGAGCTTGTAAAGTGACAGCATCAAGCATTTAATGAGCTCAGTGCTCCCAAATATGAGAGATTTTGGGAGCTTGGTCATATTGGAGCTCTTCAAACGATCTGGAAGGGCAGCAGGGAAATCTTTTCCTGGGTCTGAGCACAAGGAGATGCTTCACATGCCAAGATCCGCTCCCTTGGCCTTTGGCAGGCTGGGAATCCGAGCGTGGGCACGGGGGCAGCGGGCAGGAGGAGTCTCCTGCCTTGGATGCACATCCCAAGGGCTGCAGTCTGCTCTCAGGCCTGAGGCTTTGGCTTCCTGAGGCTTTGGCTTCCTGAGGTTTTGGGTTCCTGAGGCTTTGGGTTCCTGAGGTTTTGGGTTCCTGAGGCTTTGGGTTCCTGAGGTTTTGGGTTCCTGAGGCTTTGGGTTCCTGAGGTTTTGGGTTCCTGAGGCTTTGGGTTCCTGAGATTTTGGTTTCCTGAGGTTTTGGGTTCCTGAGGCTTTGGGTTCCTGAGGTTTTGGTTTCCTGAGGCTTTGGGTTCCTGATGGTTTGAGGTTCCTGAGGCTTTGGGTTCCTGAGTTGGGTCCCGAATTTGGTTTCCTGAGGATTTGGTTTCCTGAGGCTTTGGTTCCTGAGGTTTTGGGTTCCTGAGGCTTTGGGTTCCTGAGGTTTTGGGTTCCTGAGGCTTTGGGTTCCTGAGGTTTTGGGTTCCTGAGGTTTTGGGTTCCTGAGTTGGTCCCGGTTTGGGTTCCTGAGGTTTTGGGTTCCTGAGGCTTTGGGTTCCTGAGGTTTTTGGTTGGTTCCTGAGGCTTTGGGTTCCTGAGTTGTAGGTTTTGGTTCCTGAGCTTGTTGGTTTCCTGAGGTTTGGGTTCTCCTGAGGTTTTGGGTTCCTGAGGCTCTGGCTTCCTGAGGTTTTGGCTTCCTGAGGTTTTGGGTTCTGATGTTCTTTCCCAAGGAAGTGTGATAAACATGATGGAATGTCTGACAGGAGGGATTTCTTCTTGATGTCCCTTTAGTTTGACCCATGTGATTAAAGAGGTTTGCCCTTCTTTCACCAATCCCATTGTGGAAAATTGTATATGAGGGAGAATTATCCCTAATAAATGGGTCATTTTCTGACCCTTCTGACAGGAGGGATTTCTTCTTGATGTTCCTTTAGTTTGACCAATGTGATTAAAGAGTTTTGCCCTTCTTTCACCAATCACATTGGTCTGTGGAAAATTGTATATGAGGGAGAATTATCCCTAATAAAAGGGTCATTTTTAGCCTTCTGGACATGGAGTCCGTGTCATGTGCCTTCTGAAACAGAGACACTGGGCAGCTGTCAGGTGGATAAAAATAGGCAAAAAACCCAAAAAGGAAAAGCGTTTTTGGTGAATATGAAGGAAGCAAGGTGTCTAAAGCAGAGCCTGAGTGAGAGGAATGGTTTTACTGACAGTGTAAGGTGCTGCTTCACTGGAGATTGTCAGAGCCCGGCAAACACCCCCGAGGCAGGAGCAACAGCAGAGCTGCCTCCAGCCACAGCAGTGGCTGGGAATTTAAGCTCAATTATGTAAACTGGGGAGACAGCTCAGGATGGGGAGCGGCTGGGAGGTCGGCTTTGAGGGTTATCAGAAGAGGCAGGTGTGTTCTGTGGTACCTGTCGGAATTTCTGCTGCCAGGGCACTCCAGGTTTAAAAATTCCAGCTCCTTAATGAGCTGCTCCAACTCCTGTTCAAGGCTCAGAATCTCCTAAACCCCTCCTTTGGTTATAGACCTGCACTGGCGCCACCCAGCTCCTCCAGGCTCGTCTGGGGCTTGTAAAGGGCTGGTTTAGGCTGGACCTCGGTGACTTTGCAAAGCTGCAAGTGCTGGTTCTGTCATTAGTATGGAAAGGGTCCTTTCCCTGTGCTAAACTGCACAAATTATTGATTTTTGTCGCAGCTTTGAAGGCGCTTCTCGGGCTCGTGGAGCTTTTCAAGCTCGGCGTTGCACAGGCTGAGCTGCTGTTTGATATTGTGTGCAGTGGTGTTTGTCTCTGCCAGGGTTGAACGGGGGGTGAAGATGTTCTATCAGTGCCTCTCAGGATGCTTCTGTTTAATGATGCAAGCTCCTTTTTATTTGATTAGGGACTCAGCGCTATCAAAACAGCCATGCAGCTTTTATTACAGGTGTGCAGAGGCTGTTCTGTTCTGTTCCTCGGGTGGATGAGTATTTTACACAAATCTCTCTGAACACCTTTACTCCTCATTATTTTGTGAGGAGGCCACCCAGAGAGCTGTCCCAGTGGAACAAAGCCAAGGTGTTTACACCTACCTGGGGAGGGTGGGTTGATGTCACAACAATAATTAAATATGCTGATGTGATCTTAGGATCATTTTCAGGGGTGGAAACTGAGGCTTCTGCTCCTGATGAGATCCTGCTGATGAATAATCAGCTCCATATCTCAGCGAGGTAAACACAATCTGGGGCTGAATGGATACCAGGGGAAATCCTTCATGTATTTTCATGAGTCTTTGTGCTCGGGTGTTATTCTTAGATCCTTTTCCAGCAGGGTTCTTTCCCTTGCAGCCCACTCCTTTCCAGCAGCCCCTTCCTGAGCACAGCTCTGGGCTCTCCATGGGCTGGGAAGGGCCCTGAGAGAGGGGCTGGGCATGCAGCATCCTCAGGGGTGGGCACTGGGCACAGTCTTGGAATGATCTGAGTTGGGAGAGACCTCTGGAGATCACCCAGTCAACCTCACAGACAAGGCAGGGTCACCTGTGATGCCTCAGGATTTTGGCTTTGATATTCCCCTCTATTTGTACCCCTGCAGTTCCTCAGTGTGTGACTCCAAACTCCACATTCAGTGTCAGCTGCTGCTTTCCCATTCTGGGCAGACACAACAATTCCTCTGCAGCCTGGGCAGCAAGGACACCTCCCTGCCTCAGGGCCAGAGACGGGAACAAAAGTGAGAGGGGGAAAACTTGGGGTGAATGACTTCATTACATGGAGCTGGAATTGGAGAATTAACCCCAGCATGCAAATGGAGCAAACTTATCAAAGTGTGAAAGCCCAGGGTCCATGGTGGGTGCAGCCCCGGGGGGCTTTGTCTGCCCTGAGTGCACCTGAGGGTCTCCAATAAATAAAACTGCTTTGGATTCCCTTAACTCTGCCTGGCCTCTGCTTTTTAGGCAGCCCAGGGGACACCAGGAGCAGGTGACACAGAAATGAGTCCAGGTGAGCTTGGAGTGTCTCCAGAGAGGGAGACTCCAGGCTGTTCCTGTGCCCTGCCCCATCCCATGGAAGGCTCTTCCTCCCCATGAGGTGGAACTTGTTGGGGTTTCATTTATGGTGTCCTGTTGCTGGACACCACTGAAAGGAGCCTGGCTCCATGCTCTTGACATTCCTTAGAGGTATTTACAGGGATTGGTGGGATCCCCTCTCAGCCTTCCCTTCTCCAGACTGCTACTGCAGTCCCTCCTCCTCAGAGATGCTCCAGACCCCAAATCCTCTCCGTGGCCTCCACTGGACCCTCTGCAGCAGCTCCTTGTCTTCCCTGAACTCTGGAGCCTGGAATTAAATGCGATATTCCAGCTGTGCCTCAGCAGGGCAGAGCAAAGAGGGAGCAGAGCCAGAAACAGGAAGGGGAAGGAGCAGAATCTGATGCAAAGTGAGAAATAACCCCAAAATTTCACAGTAGGGAGAGATCCAGCAAACAATTATCCCAGCAGGGATCATGGGGAAGGATCTCTGCCCAGGCTGGCAAGGAACTGAGGCCAAAATAACGATTACAGTGGTATTTTTAAAATTAGGAAAGCACCATTTTAGAACTGGGCACTCAGCTGCCACTCTCTGTGGAAAAGATGAATATTTGCAGTGAAGCAGGTACAGGTTAAGCACCAAATCATCCCAATTTTCAGGCCTGTTTCTGGAGGGGTGATGGATGCTTGCTGACACAGCTTTCCATGGGATCTTTTCCATATTAATTACTGCACTAAACATTCGATAAGTAAAGCAATTTATCTCTTTATCTCACCCCCTGATGTGGGCCTGAATTCCATCCCTGATGTGTAATCAATGCAGTTCTGTCATCGTAGCATAATGCAATTATGTGTGAATAGGTATTTTCAGGACATAATAAAATCAGCTGGACTGGCAGAAACCACTTATAAAGATCAGCTAATTAGGGAAACTTTATAAAACTTTATTTTTCCTCTCTAGTTTTCTTGTCCTACCTTGTTTTGGCCAAGTAAAGCCCTCCCTTCAGTACCTTAAAGGAGATTTGTTGGCTCTGATTCTGAAGTCACTACTAACAAAGGGTGCAAAGGAGGCCATGAAATGAGAAAAAAGCCAGACCTGAGAATCTTCTTAGCAATGTCTGCCCCTCACTGTGATTATAGCCTGGGATTAAGTTCCAGTGATGTCCCAGTTAAAGTGTCACAAAGAATTCCTTGGTGTTTGAGAATCTTCTAAAAAGAATTGTTCATTTAAGCCATGAGGTTTTGGAAATTCTAGCGCAGGGATTACTAGGTGGAGTTACACCAGCTTTGCAAAAATGCTGGAAAGTAGGGCAGTGTTTTAGTCACAAAATGTTGGAAAACTGCCCAAAAAATTATGTTACTTAAAGTTTCTGTTTCATCCTATACCTGATAGCCCTAAGGTGTTTGGGATTATTTTTTAGGGCATATATTAACACAAATTATTTTGCTCTCTTTTGGCTCAAATTAATCTAATTTTTCACTGTGGAAGGACTATGGAATAATAAAAAAATAGACAAATTCAAATTTTGAGTTTTCAGTGATGTGAGCTTCCTCTTGGATTCTGGAGTGAGATTCAAACCAAGATGTTCTGCTCCAAATCAGCTCAGGTTTTTCTAGGTGAAGAGGATGTTTTCTTTTTTAATTACATGTTTAGCCATAAAAACTTTGCCTGTTGACTTACTGTGGCAATTTTTGCAGCTCATAATGCCAAGGCTGGAGAAATCTCTGCTGTGCTTTTTATCTGGTTGTTATCACGGTGTTTAGGATGTAAGTAATGAAAATGTTAATGTTTACTTTTAGTTATCTGCTTGCAGTAATATTAGAATTTGGCCACATTGCTCTGCTGCTGTTGGATAACTTTGCCTAGAATTGAAAAAAAAAATTGCTTTTATGGGTGTTGTAGGATTATTTCTTGAATTATGTATTAATAACTTTACCTGAAGGTGAGGTTCCACCACTTAAATTGCAAAAGGACAATAGTGGCAGCAAGGATTAGAATTCAGAAGGTGTCAAGTGGTTCCTGGTGGATAATTAGTGGTGTCGAGGGGCAGACAGTAAAAAGCAACTCTATTTTTTTGCCACATTCAAATTCACCGTGGTCAGGGTGGGATTTTTTGGGTAGAGGCCAAATTTTTTTCAGGAATAAACCTGATCTGCTGGGCCCAGCCTCGACAGGGAAGGAGCCACCCAACAATTCTTCCTTTTGGCTTTGAGATTTCATTTTTTGGGGCAAAAAACCCAGAATGAAACAGCAACAAAACACAAACGAGGGCTTCTGGAAAATGTAGAATAAGCAGAACCTTCAGCAATTCCTGCAGCTCAGCTTTGCCCTCTCTGGAAACTTCTGGAACCAGGACAGGGAAGGGTTTGTGTGCTGGCTGCTCACTGCCAGCCTGGCAGCAGCTGGACTGAGTGTGTCCTGAGCTGGGGGTGCCACGGGCTGAGGAGCTCCTGGGGAGGGAGAGGAGCATTCCTGGAGAGGGAGCTGAAGGATTCCTGGGGATGGAGCTGAAGGATTCCTGGGGAGGGAGCTGAAGAACTCCTGGAGAGGGAGCTGAAGGATTCCTGGGGATGGAGCTGAAGGATTCCTGGGGAGGGAGCTGAAGAACTCCTGGAGATGGAGCTGAAGGATTCCTGGGGATGGAGCTGAAGGATTCCTGGGGAGGGAGCTGAAGAACTCCTGGAGATGGAGCTGAAGGATTCCTGGGGATGGAGCTGAAGGATTCCTGGGGATGGAGCTGAAGGATTCCTGGGGATGGAGCTGAAGAACTCCTGGGGATGGAGCTGAAGAACTCCTGGAAAAGAAGCTGAAGGATTCCTGGGGATGGAACTGAAGAACTCCTGGAGCTGGAGCTGAACTCCTGAGGGAGGAGCTGAAGGATTCCTGGGGAGGGAGCTGAAGAACTCCAGGGATGGAGCTGAAGGATTCCTGGGGATGGAGCTGAAGGATTCCTGGGGATGGAGCTGAAGAACTCCAGGGGATGGAGCTGAAGGAATCCTGGGGAGGGAACTGAAGGATTCCTGGGGATGGAGCTGAAGAACTCCAGGGGATGGAGCTGAAGGATTCCTGGGGATGGAGCTGAAGGATTCCTGGGGATGAGCTGAAGGATTCCTGGAGAGGGAGCTGTGTTGAACAGAGCAGCTCTGCAGACCCCAGAGGGAGTGGTGTGCAGTGAGCTCTCTTATTTATCCCTTTTTTGACTTAAATCCATGAGTCTGGCTTGACTTACCCCTTGATTTTTTAATAATTTATTTTACTTTATTTTATTTTATTATTTTATTTTATTTTATTATTTTATTTTATTATTTTGTTTTATTTTAATTTGTTGTTTTATTTTATTTTACTCTCAATTTTTAATATTTTATTTTATTTTAAAATTTTAAAAAATATTTTATTTTATTTATTGTATTTTCAGTTCGTAATGCAATCGAACTTTTAGCAGCAAATGGAGTCTCCACCGGGGTATAAATAGGGTTTTCTTGGGAAGTGTTGCTCCAGCAGGGAGCACTGAGAGGGAAGGGAGGACAGAGAACCCTCCTGCTTGAGCTGGCAGGAGAATTGGCTGGAAAAGGGAAAACAATTAACCCCAACAAATGAGGACCCATCCAGTTGTTGAGGTCCTGAATTTGGCAATCTGCTGCTTCCAGCAGCTGCTCCTGGAGGTTTTTGTGCCCATAAAGAGTCAAAAATCTGGAACTCTGGAGTATTTAACTCTTCACCTCCCAGGGTGGCAGCGATCCCTGCTGATGGGAGAGGTTTGGTGGTGCTGAGATCCCCCTGAGCACTGAGGAATCTCCTCCTTCATTAAATCCCTGCCCAAAATTAACCCTTAAACTCAGATTAAAAAACCACAGGAAAATCTGTGGCTGCTCTCAGCTCTGGGATGATGCAATCCCGAGTTTTAATTCATTAAACACTTCTGTGGAAAGGGGAGAGAGTTGTCTGTAATGAGCTAAAATTGCTGACACGGTGCTCGTAAGAGGTTCTTTCCCAGAGGTTTTTATTGCAGTTATGTAAGAAATCATCGACTTAGGAAGTTCAAAGAAACTTCCAAAATAGGTCTTTTTTTGGGTTACATTTCCGAGCAATGTAGCAGGAGAGCATGGAGATATTGCTCAGAATAATTAGAGCTGTGAAACCTTAGGAAAACATGCCTAGGGAAAAGGCAAAGTGCTTTATTTACAGAAAGTTTGGAGAATATTTTTAAAAGGGAGGAATGTTTAAAATCCAAGATACAGTGGCCACTGACCAGGAATCCTGGAAGTTTGGTCTGGGGATCTTTCCCAAGCTGCACAAATTTCCCTCCACGATTCAGAGCTGTAAAACCAGGATGGCCACGAGAGGATGCACAGGATCTTGAGGAACCCAAACCCAGATAATCCCATCAAAATCGGGGCTTTGAACAGTGGAATAATTGCAATTCTTCCCCCCAAAACCATTCCTGAGGTGGATAAAAATAACAAACCATCAGTTCTGCAAAGGGAGGGTGAGGTTTGGGAGGCTTGGAGGATCTTGCCCAGGGGATGGGGTGTGGGGTGTCCTGGAGCAGAATTCCAAAATTTTCATCCCTCCTAACAAAGGGGATCTGGAGTGATGCCTCCTTGAAAAACCAACCCCAAAATCCCTGCAGCACGTGTTCTTCTAGCTGCCTGTTTTTCATAAGAGGTATTTTAGGAATCCTGAAACTATTAAAATCTACTTCAGGTACTTGTGCTAAATATGTTTAACGAGATCTGCTTGTTAAAATTCGTTTATGACAGAGATGGGGAGGAAGAAAGGAAAAGGTTCTGGTAATTCTGTGACACTGTTAAAAAAAAAAAAAGAGCTTTTTTCGTAGAGGTTTTCTTAATTGCTGAGAAAAATGTTGTCAATATTAGTGTTTTACAAAAGGTTTGGCAGAATGCACGAGAATTATTGAGGAGTGAAGTAGATTTTTCTGTGTATAAATTGAGATGGTTTAGGTAGAAGCACTGGTGAGTGTCAAATCTTTTAGTGGCTCACAGATACTGACATAGGAACTTGCTGAAGCCAGAATATTTTGGTTTTTATGTAATATTCTTACACTGAAGGGTGGCTGTGAACTGAACAACCCCAGACTGTGGAGATGCTCGTGGGGCTGGATCCCAGGTGAGGAGAGCTGGGTGGAGAAATTGCTGTGTGAACTCTGCCAGCATCCACCACCCCGAAACCTCTCCCTGTAATAGAGGTCAGGACACCCTGACAAAATGGCTTGGTCATAATTTTTCTTGCCCACTTTCCAGTCTTGACAGGAAAGAGAATTAGATGGCTGCATCTGAGGGGTTATAAAATAGAGATGTCCCTGTGTGAGGGCCACCTCATGTGGCCTTTGTGCAGGTGTGCAGTGACAGTATTAATGTGAATTATAGTCCAGCCCAGTAGCTAAATTTCATTTAAATACCGTCCATTTATGCTAAAAACCCATGAATTCCACTAGGAATGTGTGCAGAGATGGGGAGAGCAGTTATCCCTGAGCTTTGGGTTCTGAGAGTGAGGTGTGGTGACAGCAAATGTCACTGAGGGCTCTGCTGCCCAGAAGGAATTTCTGGATCATCCTCCAGGTGGATTTGGGCTCCTGGGCTCCTGTTTTGCACCCTGAGGACGGGAACTGAGGTGAGGTCTGAAGCAGCACAGTGAAACTTCAGCATCACGCCCAAGAATGACCCTGGAAAAATGAAAACAATGCCACAGCACTGAGCATTGGGGTTTTTCCACTTCACCTGCACGGGCTGTGTGGATGGAAGGAGTGATTCCAGCAAGCCCAGCTCTGCTAGCTCGGGCTCAGCTCTGCAGCTCTCTCCTGGCTCTGGAAGCAGGGAGCTCTCCTAGCAATGAATGTTCTGCTGCCCTGGCTCGCACCTCGCGTGGCCTCCGTGCCTCCATGGGGTGAGCAGATGTAATTAACTCACTCTGGCCTTGCCTAATGAGGCAGAAGCAGGAGGGGATTCAAGCTCTGCCTTGCCTCTGGAATCTTAACAGGATTAAAGCACCATTAAAAAAATCCAGGGAGTTCCGTGAGCAGCGCGGCTGCCGAGGCCAGGATTGCTCTGGATTTGTGTCTGGTGCTTGATTGACTATTTAACTGATTTATGGGGAGATTATCTTACCTCTTCATATACCTATAATCCCTGCCTGCTGCATATTTTGGCAGTTCCGTGCTGCTTGCTGCAGAAATTCCCCAGTAGGATCAATAGTTATTAGGACAGAATTGTTCAAAATCTGCTTTCTCTTTTGCCTCACCCCCTGGCTGTAGAAAATTGAATCATTTTAGGTTTTTCTTTGCATCTTTTAGTGCTGCCTTCCAATGGGGAAAAGCACGGGGAGGTGATTATGAGCTTGATAAAGCCTGATGCTGTAAAATAAGATAAAAAAAAATAAAATAAGTGAAATAAAGAGTAGGCTCTTCAGTATAATTCACAGGCCTGTGAGAATGAAAAGAAACAATCACAGAGCAATCTTGCAAAGTGCTGGAAGGATAACAGTATTAGGAGGAAAATGTTTATGACTAAGCTACAATTGGTGGGAGTCAGATCAAGGATTTGGGTGAGAGAGCCACACTTTTATTATTTTTACACAACCTATTATTTTATAAACCTCTGGGAAATAGTTGTGCTTAAGTGGCAGGGCAGCATTTGAGGTCGCCTGGCTCATGAGCAGGGGATGAGTTCAGGAGCCCTCTCTTTTCTCTGAGCTCCCCAACATCCACAGGGAAAGAGTTCCTGGATTTTATGGAGCCCTTCCCACCCAAACCATTCCATGACTTTGTGCCTCCAGGTCACTGCCTGGAGATGCTTTATTTTGAGTAATTGCCTTCATTTCTTCAACAGGAGGATTTTTATGAGCTCAAATTTCGATTGGTTCCTCATATGTGCCTAGTCACTCAGCTGATTGTGTTTAAAGTGTGCAGAATTCTGTAGGTGTCACAAAAGAGTTGCACCAAAATTTACAGGTCCTAGAAAAAAGCACCGAGAGCCTGGCTAAACTCCAACCCAGGAGGGCAAAAACTTCACTCAATCTTTGTGAAAGTAATGCAGGTGTCATTCAGGAATATAATAAATCATAGTTTAAATATCATGTCCACTCATTAAGCTTTGGAAAACTTAAACTTCTCAAATAGTTTAAAAAAAAAAAAAACAAAAAAGAAAACTAAGAAATGGGGAATTCAGGGAGAGCCCAGTTCCTGGGAATGAAATTAATATGTTTAATTTCACACAGACAGGAAAGCAATAGCATTTGTGTGTGTTTGTTCTTAAGTTCTTTACAGCCTTTCATAGAATTCTGTATTATGAAAACTATATTAAGAATTCTATCTTATAAATTCTGTATTATGAACTCTATATGAGGATGTTTTCCTGTGTTAATAACTTGGGAGGGTTCTGATTTTTTTTTTCAATTCTTGAACTAAACTTAAGCACCACTTTTCAAATCTAAGAATCCCAGGCCCTGCCTAATTCATAACTCACTAAAATCACTCTCCACGTATAACCATAACTTCAAGGTTCCTAATTTTAAATAATATTCTGATTTGCTTTATTGTGCATGGCATGGATTTTGCTGTAACAGCAATACCTACATTCAAGCTAGGGAAAAATAATTTAGGGAAAAACATCATTTTTGCAGCTGTGGCTGAGATTAGAGCAGAGCTTGTTAAATTCAAACTTATTTGTGCATTTTGCTCCTTCTGATTCTGCACTATGGGGGGAGTTCAGGGTGTACAAATGTGCTTTTTGTTCAGCTGCAGGAAAATTCATTACAGACAGAGTCAATAAAAATGGGTCATTTTAATCAAGTTGATGTATTTCTCCTCAGTTACACTCTTACAAATCAATGGGAGCAAATCCATAGTTAGGAGTGTAACTTGCACAAGGTCTCAGTGACTTCTCCAGTGGCTGGAGAAAAATGCAGAGAAGGAATAATCAAAGTTTAATGTCAGAATCCTTCCAATGGGAAGATAATTTCTGTTTCTTGTCAAAACCTGGGATTAAGCCAGAAATTATCTATAGAATTTTTTTTACTTTAAACCCTCAGTGTAATAAATTTATTTGTGCCTCCCTGATGGAATTCTCTGTTTTGAGCAGCTTTTCCACAGATGATTTCCTTCTGTAGTGGCAGAATTTGGGGAATTGGGGTGGAAGATGAAGTGGTTGGGGGTGAGGGGTTGATGTCCTTTAATTCCTCTGCTTTGGGAAGCTTTTCCTTTAGGAAACTCAGGAAAACAATGGGTGTCCCAGCCAGCCAGAGAAGGATTTGAAGGCATCTCTCAAGATAAACATAAGTATGCAAAATGGAATCATTTGTTTTATCTACACGAGGTGATTTCTGAGAGAACAGCTTGAGAGCATTTGTTTGGCTGATGGAAAGGATGAAACCTGAGGTGAAGCTGAGAGAACAGAACTTGACTAAAACACAACTCTTACAGAGAATTTCCCTAATTAAATTGAAAAGTTGGCACCTTTGTCAGTCTGGAGCGTTGAAAAGAGAATAATTTATGACTCGTGGAAATCCCTGTTTAATGGTGCAAGGCTCAGCTGGAGCATTCCCTGCACATTTTTCAGATCAGATCTTCAGAACTGAGACCTGGAATCTGTAAAAACCAGGAACACAAAGTTATTTTCAGTTTGGCAGCTTTCAGTGAGGAAGATCAGGACAGTTCCATTCCACTGAGGCACTCAATGGGTTGGATTTGTTGTTTATGGCTCAGTTCTTCCTGTGTGAGCTTATAAAATGATAACCACATTCCTATTTATCCTGAGAATATAGGATGGCAAGATTTTGCATGTTTTAGATATTAATCTCTAAAGTTAACTGCATAAAATTGAGCATCCCCTAATTTAATTCACGGGCTGATTTTATTTAGGATTGCAGAGTTGTCATGGATTTGGGAGAGAAGAGATGCTTCAGGATTTCTTTCCTGAATTCCTTCATGCTGAATGCCATAAGAATCAGTTTCAGTTTTGATTTTGGAGTAAAGTCCAAACAATTCCCATCCATTGGTGGGAATTTGCTGTTTTCCTAATAGATGAGCTCCTTCAAGAGAGTCAGAAATTCTTGAAGATAATTAAAAAAATAGTCCAAGAAACATTGTGGGGAGAAAGAAAAGGCACCAAAAATTGAAATTGAATTGATTAGAAAATTGCAGGCACCATGAATTTGGTGGTATTGCTTTCTGTATCTCAGCTGTGAGAGCAGACACCAAAGATCCTCTCCAATTCTGAGATGAGACTCTTGTTTTTCATTAGCTGGCCAATATTTATCATTGAGATCAAGATTGTTCTCCTTGTAAGTGAGAAAAATTTTATGAACAAGATTTTTCAGCTTGGAAGGGGGGGAAGCTCTAAAGAGTCACAGATCTCTCTGCCTTTAAAACTATAAAAAAATCAAAAATTTAACCTCTCTTCTTCACCACCTTCGAAAAAATTTAATCCAGAGATGATTAAATGAAGCTTAACAAGTTTTGTCTGACTCCATACGAGCATTCAGGTTTAAGACTGGGAAATATTTCTTGGCATTTAACAGAGGGAAGAGCAGCTTTGGTCATTATTTATTTGCCTGAATATTGCCAAAACCTCCCTTGCAGTATTAAACCTCACCCAGAGCAGCACCTGCCACCCCAGAGCTGGCAGTGTTGGGTGGGACCAGGTTCCTGTGGGTTATTCCTGAAGTTATTCCCATTCCTGAGGGGCCAGGTGACATTCCCAGCGTTCCTGCAGCCCTTCCATGGAGGCAGGGATTGTTTCCATCCTGGCCAGTGGTGTGGGCAGGGATTGTGGAGCTCCCAGTTTGTCAGCAGGGATAAATGGGAGTGGGGAGTTTGTCCAGCCCCGAGGGGTTGGAAGGAGCAGGTTTGATGGGTTGGTGGCAATATTTCCCCGAGGCTTTGGGACAATCCTGCAGCTCCAGGGGCAGGGATTTTTACGAGGTTTTAATGAGGGGGCATCTGTGGCTGTAGCCTCAGCAGGGTTCGTGTCCTTTATGGCATCAATAATTCAGGATTATCTCATGGGGACCTGCAAATATAAACCAGCCCTGGTGGAAGATGACTTTGCTGACAGCATCTTCTGGGGCTGAAGAGGCTTTGAAGTGTCTGGTTTGAGTGGGACTCTAAATAACAGATCCATTATACTTTTATTGCTGCACAAAAGAAAACCTTGTTCAACAGTCTTTTGGTGGAGGGAGTTGTTACATTTCACTTGCTTTTGTGTGAGGAGAACGATTGCTCATCTCTGGTCTGCTCCTGAAAAATTCCCAGTGTGAATTGAACAGAAAAGCAGTTAATAATTTACATAATATCTATTTTAAAACGTGTGCCTAAAGAGGAGCTGATGCTTTGCTCAGATAGGCTTCAGCAAAAATGCACAGCCACAGTTCGAATTTCACTCACATCCTCCACCCTCCTAAAACCAGAATAATTCTGATTTTGGTGAGATTAACGGGGCAGGACCAAAGCTGTCACATCACCCTTGATTCCTGGAGGATCAATAACCATTCTCTGTGGATTTTTCTCTCTACCCCTGTGTGAGCTCCCTGCCTTCACCAGTTTGGAATCTTTTCTGAGGTGGGTTCAAAGAGAGATGGAGGGATCATTATTGCTGGAAGTGAAAACCCAGGGAGAGGAGTGAAATCTTCAAATCCCAGAAAGGTTTGGGTTGGAAAGGACCTTAAAATCCTCCAGTGCCACCCTCCCCCATGGCAGGGACACCTCCCACTGTCCCAGGCTGCTCCAAGCTCCATCCATTCTGGCCTGGGGCACTGCCAGGATCCAGGGGCAGCCACGGCTGCTCTGCAGAACAGATCCTTTTATAAATCCTTTAATAAATCCTTTTATCTATCCTTTTATAAATCCCACTGTGCTGTGTTCACCCTCTGTTGTTCACCAGATAATCCAGGTGGGAATCATGCTCAGGCAAATACTTGGAAATCGGTTTGTGGTGTTTCTGCTGTTCATACATCTCCTGGCTTTAGGATTCTCCTAACTTGTTTTGTTTTGTTTGTTTTTTTTTTTTTTTTTTTTTTTAAAGAGTAATGTTGGAAAACAAATAATCAGCAAAATATCTTCTGTACACATATTATCCTTGTGATCCTTTATCCTCACTATTTGACACATATTCTGGTCTATTTTGGCTCTTTTTCCTCAGCTTTGGCAATAATTCAGTTTTCTCCAGACCCCACAGCCTTCCAGGAGGCTTTTTTTGGTGTTAATTCCCTCTGAGTTTGGCTCGGGAATTCTAAAGGTTAGAAACCCATTTCCAGTCTCCTGGAAATCTTTCCATTTCCACTGTTGTTGCAAAGCTTTTTCTATATCCCCATTACATAAGTTAAATTAAGAACATAGGTCTAGTCGTAGTCATAATCAATTTTCTGATTATGTAGAGAAGGAAAAAGTGCTGGAGCATTAACAATTTTTTAAAAGTACATTTAAATCATTATTCATTTATAGGGTTGCATTAATTTCTGAATTATGCAGCACTGGAGATGGATGATTCACAGCAGTGTAAAGTCTTTTGTAGTCGTTTAGAGCCTCATTATTTGAACCTATCACTCACTGCTCCCACCCACAGACACTTCTGGAAGTGAGGAGGCAAAACCATTATGGGTGCAGATAAAAGGGACAGCCTGGCAAAACAAACACAACAACACTTTTAATTAGGCTGATGCTCCTGAATTCCTCCCCGGTTAGCAAAGGGCACTTTGTGTGTGCTTGGGCAGAAATTCCACACTGCTGGAGCAGGGAGGGCTCAGCTCTTCCCAGCTGGAAGGAGGGGCTGGATCCCAGCACCAGGCAGGGGTCACAGCTCTTTCCCAAAAAAACAACCAAAAAAAAAAAAAAAAAAAACAAAAAAAAAAAAAACAAAAAAAAAAAAAAAAAAAAAGAAAAAAGGAAAAGTGGAGTTTCCAGGTTGGTGGAAGAATTTGCACATCCAACACCAAAATGAGCCCAAAGCAAAACACCAGAGATAGGAGGAATGAAATCCAAGGGACACCTGTGGAGCCAAAGCCAGGAAGGGAGGAGGGAGCTTGGCTCCAAACTGCTGACTCAGCCATTGCTCACTTGATTTGCAGAAAGGGGGTTGTCTTTTTTTTTTTTTTTTTTTTCCTATTTATTTCCTCAGATAATGACAGATCTGCATTGACTTTTTTTTTTTTTTTCTTCTTAATTTTCTCTTTTGAAAATGTGATCTTTTGTTAGAGGTAGGGCTGAGTTATTAATGTTATTAATGGAGATGTGAGCCTGGTGAGGGAGGCTGAGGTGCTTCATCAACCCCAAACAATGACTTGGGTTTTATTTCACTCCCCACGGGGAGGATGAGAGAGATGAGCAAGTTCAGGTGAAGTACAACCAAGGGCTTTGATGAAAAGAAAGAAAAAAAAAACCTGCTAAATTTAATATGAAGATGTTTTAGATCTTTATGAGTGATTTTAGGAGACATCTTTTAACTTATTAACTTGCATGCAGTTATCAGTTTTCATGTAGAAACTATAGGAAGTAGGAATTCCTGTGTAAATAGCTGTGGGCAGTTCTTGCTTGAAGAAAATTTTGTTTTTTAGACAGAGATTTGTTTTTCTACCTGTATTCATTACCTTAAAAGGTGAAGGATTTTATTCTTTAATTTCTGACTTAACAATTCACCTGCCATGGCAGGGACACCTCCCACCATCCCAGGCTGCTCCAAGACCCTGGCCTTGGACATTTCCAGGGATCCAGGGCAGCCACAGCTGCTCTGGGAATTTATTTTCCATGGACTCCCCACCCTCCCAGTAGAAAATTTTTCAGTGAGAGGATTTGCAATGCCAGTGTTGTTTAGAGAGAAAAAACTGCAGCTTCTTCTCTTGGAGCTCTTGAAGCTCTTGGAGCTCTTGGAGCTCTTGGAGCTGCTGCTTGCAGAGCTTTGGGAATGAGAGGAGATGGAGGCACCTGTGTGACTGCAGGGTGTGCAAAAGCACGGGCCAGCCTCCCTGGAAATAGTGGTTGAGACATTTCCTCTCTCACAAAGGCTTCAGGTTGCTTATTTATTTATTTGCTTTCAGAATTTGGGCAGAAATATCAAGAAACTGCAAAGAACAGCCCAGTTTGAATGTTTTGACAGTGAGATCAGCACCTTGTGTATTAACCCAAAGGCTCTCACAAAATAAATTTCCTCCCTGTTCATCATTTTTCCAGGGTGTTGAATTCTTTCAGAAGGAGATTTTTGGCAGCTGGGCTGAAATGAATCCAGCCTGGCTTGTGCATTCACTGAAGGCTTTGTGGGATGCTGGGCAGAGCCTCTTCTCCCCTCCCACAACAAGAACCCCAGGGGGACATTTGGGGTCACAAAAAAGAGGGGAAAAAATAGGAAAAAATATAGGACTTTGGAGCCTAAAGCTGTCCTGCTGCCCAGAGGCTGTGGGACATTGGCTGCAGCAGCAGGATTTTCCCTTCTCAAGGGACCAGCAGCTGCTTTGCTGGGTGATGAAGATGGCAGAAACCCTCTGTGCTGATAATTCCTGTTCATAATTATCCATATGAGCCACGTTTCCACTCCTGAGCAGGAGGGGACAAGCCAAGTGACCTCCTGCAGACCAGTTCCTCGTGTTTTAGCCCCAAAATGGTCACTGAGTGCTTCAGCCCATGGAGAACAGGGAATCTGGAGCACTCTGCCATGAAATGTCCCTCCCTCCTAGCTGCCACCAGCTTTTCCAGAGGTTTTCTGAGTGGTTTTTTCTGGGTTTGCACCAGTCACCTCCCATTATTCCTGGCCGTCGGAATGAGGAGGTTCCTGCTCCTCCAGGATAAAGAGTGCACAAGAATCGAGCCATGAATATGGAAAAGATGCAGAAAGTGTTCACATCAGATAAATTCTGCAGCTCAGGGCTTTCTGTGCCTCTCCAAACAGAGCCAGCAGATTGGTTCCCCCAAGGAAAGGCAGGGTATGGAGAAGTGATATTTCTATTACCCAGCATTTGCATATTAATGATTGCTTCCTGTGGGGCTGGAGGCGGTGAGAGAGGGGGAAAAAAGAGAGAATGCAACGGTAAAACACCATGATATCCTGATTATTTTTTAAAGATGGAAGGGAGGACTTGTTATATCCGCTTGTGGTGGTGATGATGGGGTCATTAAAGGTGTAATCACCTTGGAGCAAGGCATGTGGTTTATCTGCCACTTACCAGAAACTGGTAATGGTTTGGGATAGATTTTTAAAAACACAAAAAAACCCAAAGCAAAACAGACAAAAAATCCCCAAAAAACCCAAACAAAACCACAAAAAAAACCCCAAAATAATCTGGTTTTTTTTTTCTGTTCTTAGAAAAAGCCAGAGTCTGAAATCCTTGGTGAGAGGCACAGTAGAGGAGCCAGGAGCAGAGTCAGACACTTTCCCACTCCTGAGCATGTTCAGGGGACATGAGCTGGGAATGCTGGGGAGGTTAAAAATGCTGCTTTGCACAGGGAATGAAACCCCTCAGGCACGTTCCTAACAAGGGTTAGCCCAGAAAAGCCAGCTGGGGCTCTGGAAGTCCTTCTTGGAGCTCAGGGAGAGCAGCTGGGAGCTGCAGGAGACCCTGGGGGGCTTTTGGGTGGGCAGTGGGCAGTGAGAGTCATTCTGTGACCGCTGGAGCAGCAGAACCACCAGAGCCACCAGAACCACCAGCAGAGTCACAGAGCACCAGACCACCAGAGCCACAACAGAGCCACCAGCAGAGCCACCAGAGCCACCAGACCACAGAGCCACCAACAGAGCCACAGCAGAGCCACCAGAGCCACAGAACACAGAGCCACCAACAGAGCCACCAGCAGAGCCACCAGAGCCACCAGAACACCAGCAGAGCCACCAGAGCCACCAGAGCCACCAGCAGAGTCACCAGCAGAGCCACCAGAGCCACCAGAGCCACAGAGCCACCACAGAGCCACAGCAGAGCACACCAGAGCCACCAGAGCCACCAGAGCCACACAGAGCACCAGAGCCAACCAGAGCCACCAGCAGAGCCACCACAGAGCCACCAGACACCAGAGCCAACAGAGCCACCAGCAGAGCCACCAGAGCCACCAGAGCCACCAGCAGAGCACACCAGAGCCACCCCAGAGCCACCAGAGCCACCAGAGCCACCAGATCCAGAGCCACCAGAGCCACCAGAGCACCAGAACCACCAGAGCCACCACAGAGCACGATCCAGAGCCACCAGAGCCACCAGAGCCACCAGAGCCACAGCAGCACCAGAGCCACCAGAGCCACCAGCAGAACCACCAGAGCCACCAGAGCCACCAGAGCCACCAGAGCCACCAGAGCCACCGCAGAGACACCAGCAGACCACCAGAGCCACCAGAGCCACCAGAGCCACCAGCAGAGCCAGAGCCACCAGCAGAGCCACCAGAGCCACCACCAGAGCCAGCAGAGCCAGCAGCAGAGCCCTGCTCCCTGCACAGCCCATCTGTGCTGCCTGGGAAGGGATGGGGCTGAGCTCTGGGAGCTTCTTCCCAGGGGTTTTGGAGGGTTCCAGAGGGAAGATTCCCGTGTCCATCCTCTGGTCTCACTCGTGGGTGTGATTTAACAGGGGGATGAAGTCTCACGTTGAACCAGGCTCGTTCAGCTCGTGTTTGTAATTATCCCTGCATCTTTCCCGAGTGCTCCTTGCCCACTGGAGAGCTGGGGTGTTCTCCAAAGCCATCAGCTGTGGCTGAGGGCAGCTGGAAGCCAGGCCAGACCTCTCAGCATTTATTTTGGGATGGGGAAAGGACGAATCAATGGATCACCTGAGTGTCCTGAACTGTGTAGTGTGCAAACAGGAGCCGAGTCCTCCATGGTCCTGGCACAGAAACATCTCTTCCCTCACCGAAGAGACTTAGAGGACAACATTCTCATTATGATTTCTGTCGTGAGGACAGACTGCTGCCTCTTTTCGCATTCTCATTAAAGCCTCTGTCAAAGAGCAGCCATTTGGAATTTTAATGCTCTGAATTTCTTGTAATTCGCCATGTTTGGGCTGTAAGAAGCTGACCTCTCCGCTGCTCTGTGGTTTGACTGACTGATTACTTCTCCCTCGAGTTGCCACCCATTTTTTGCCCATTTTTTTTTTTTTTTTTTTTTTTTTTTTACAAAGAGAGGTAATTAAGGAAGATTTGCATGCCTGCTCATCGTTCCTTTCAGCGGTGCAGGTCAGACGTGTCCCATTGTTGCCGAGAAGTTGAGGTATTCATCACCTCGGCTGAACCTACAAAAAGCAGCCCTTCCTTTTTCTGGTGTTCATTGTTCTCAGGTGTGCTAAATGAGGAGAAAAATATGCAAGACTACTATTCAGGCATGAAAATTAATGCTCAAAGACGGAAATTTTCAGTAGCAGAGGCTTTGCATGGAGCCCGAGTGTTGGCTGGGATTTCAAAATCGCTGTTTCCAGCAACTCCACTGCAACTGCAGATTCCCTCACTCTGCTGAGTAACTCACAGAGAAATTTAATGCATTTTACGAGCACCTCCTAACAGAGTTCTCAATTTATTAAAGCCGCTTTCGGTGATTCTCAGCTGTGGGTGGTTCCACAGGCATTGTAGTGGCATTAAGGAAATATCTCCACTGACATATTGTCCTAACCTTTGAATATTGCTCAGGTGAAATCCTCTCCCTCCCTGACATTTAAATTAAACCATTTGCAGCAGGCATTCCTGAGGAAAAGTCCTGGATAAAATCCATTCCTGTTTGGCCACACAGCTTTTGGAAACCACAGCCTGCTAATAAAAACATAACTCCAGGAGGGAGATTAAAGTTTATTTTTGAGCTCACCACATTTGTTAGATCTGAGTGCTCCGAGTTAATGTGAAACACTGCAAACATTCTGTGTGGACAGAGATTTTAGTCATGCAGGGAAGAATCTGTTGTGAAATTTAGTTCATCCTGCATTTGTCTGATGCATCCTCTGCTCAGTGCTTCTGTTCGGGAGGAAAACCCTCTCATATAAAAGGGGTTCTGCCTCGTTTGAGCAACCTGATGTCCTCTTTCCCTGGCCAGAGGCATTTTAGCTGCTTCTTTAGAGAATAATGAGCCTGGTAATGAGTAGATGCTAGCACATCTGTATGAGAATAACAGAAATTATTTTTACTAGAGCAGCAGCACCCCAAGGCTGAGTGTGAGACCGACCTTTCCTGGTGGTTGGTGGGAAATTTTGGGGGTTGGGCTGGCTAAATTAAATGTTTGGAGCAATCTCAATCTGAAGCACCCCCAAACTCTGCTTCCCTGGGGTTTTTGGTGGAAATGGCTCATTGGAGCCTCTTCCAGCCTCACCAACCTGCCAGATCCCATCACAGAGATGCTTTTGCTCTTCTGATCAATTTTAAGCCTTGGTAGAGAGGGAGATGAGGGGTTTTTTTTTAGGCTGATTGGATCCTGTCTTGCTGTGCCTGCAGTGTTTAAAAATTTAATTGATTCACATTTAGAACGAACGTTCTCCGTCGTTCTGCTCCATCTTCTCCCAGATTTCTCTGAGGGATTCCTTGAGGTGCTCCCAACATTTTATTGTCTATAAAACTCTAGAAAAACAACTTTTCCTAGGCAGGGATGGGAAAACCTTGGCTGTTCCCATGCTGGAGGTTGGCTCCATTTCAGAGCACTTTGGAAAGCTGCAGTGGTGATGGGACAAAGATTTCCTGGAGCTGGTGCCAGGCACTCATTAACCACAAAATTTACCTGGATAATGGTTAAAGTGCATGGAGTGAATTCCTGAATTTGTCTGTGCTCAGGGGGATCCAGACAGAAGCAGTTCCTAACTCCTGCCTTGTCACCTTCCCTCTCCAGAGAGGTGGGCACTCCCCCTCTCCAACACAGAGCCACATTTCCAGTCACCTGTTTGCCCTCTTAGGCCAAAAAAAAAAATCTCAATTTAACTCTTCTCAGATATAAAAGGAAAGATTAGAGTTGCTCAAGTGTTTAATGTGGGTGTGAAATGCTTTGAAAATTCAAACAGGTTCTTTTTAATGTCACTTGGGCCTTGCTGTGCTCTACAAATTGCAAGTCCTGGCACTTCAGCTCCTATTTAATGGTTTAAAGTTACAGAAAGAGCTGAAGTTTTGTAATTTGGTTTTGAATCTGAACATTTCTAATTTAAACCGCTTCATCTTTGGCATCTATTCGCCCTATAACTTCCCATCAAAATTCAGTGATGAAGCTCTGAGACAGATAACAAAAATAATCAATCAGCTTGTCAGGCTGGGAATGAAAATGCTGATTAGGGAGTGAAATGTTGAGGAGAACAAATAAGAAATTATTCAACAACCTCGTGGACTTTTGTTACTGAAATTAAACAGTTCTGAGGGGCCTTCTTTGGACATATTTGGTTGTGAAAAGTTTCTTGGAATTCCTCTCTGAGGAATTCTGAAAAGATAAGAAAAAAACAGAAAAGATAAGAAAAAGCAGAATTAAAGGCCCCTTTGGATAAAACATTCACTCAGATCAGAGATTTGTGTTGCCATCTGAGCCACTCCTAAGAATGAAACCCCTCAGAAAGTGCTTCCAATCCAAGTTTTGTTTGTTTAGTTCATCTTCTCTCTGGTTGTTGCAGTGGTGATGGAAACTCCTCCTTGTGCTGTCCCAGCAAGGATGACATTCTCCTGGGAAAAGCTGTCTACATCCCTGTGTGGGCTGAAAACTCCCAAAGAATTCAGGCAAGTGAGATCTTTTCTGCTCTTGCTCAGGAAATTCCCACTGAAATGTGGCTGGGGCAGCTTTGCCACCTGCACTGAACCTTCCTGGTGGTTTGAGGAGCAGCAGCAGGCACCTGGCTCCAGGTCAGGGTTTATCACTTCCATTTATCTCTCCTGATTAAACTGCAGAGGGAAAACTCCGCTGCAGGCAAGGGGAGAGCAGGAAATAACACCTGGGGAAGGTGAATCTCTGGGCAGCTGGGGTTTCAGACACTCAGGAAGTGGCTCTGGGATTAAACTTGTTTGTAAAACCAAGCCCAGTGTGTGTTAGTTAATCCCTGCTGGGGTGCAGCAGCAGCTTCCTGAAAAACAGGGTGAAATTTAGTCTTTCGTTGGTTCACTTACAAATTTAAAGCAATTTATGGTTTAAATGGCTGGAGCCAGCAGCTCTTGTCCCCTGGATGATATAATTTCCTCAAATTGCTGGCTGTTTATGGGAGCCTCTGTCTTTACATTTTGCTTTCCAGTTGATATTTCAAACAGCAGATAACCCATTTTTTTTTCGCCTGCAACTTGCAAATTTTTCCGTGTCTGGATCCCTGTGAGCCCAGCAAAGGCTGTTTCCCATTTTAAATGAATGAGAAAAGTCATCGTGGGAGATTTATCTCTCGCTGCCCCATTTTGCTTATTTATTCCTAACGTTCTGCCCATTTGCCACGAGCTTCTTCACATTTCAGGAGCAGCCAGTGTCCTGTGAGAACAAATTGTGCCATTTCCTCCTGTCCTCAGAGGAGAGGGATGGTTTGGGGGGGTGAGATGTCCAGGACAACGAGGTGAACTGTGCTGAGTATTCCCAGCTGGAGAAATCCATCTCAGGGAATTGCTCTCAGCTGAAATCAGATGTCCTGGAAGGAAGCAGGGGCTGATTTTTATTCTGATCTTTGTGTTTCTGCAGCATCAGAGCCCGTGGGGAGGAGAAACAAAGCCTGGGCATTACTGTGCAAATGGTTGGCTGCTTTTGGGGGGGGGAATAGTGGCAAATGGATTTTTATTGCATTTTTCAAATGTGATATTTATGCATATTTTTAAGAGGCGATGTCTCTGATCGGAACCAAGGGGGAAACAACAAATTTAAAAGGGGAAAAAACCCACAATAGATTTGTTTGAATTTGCCAATAAATCTGCTCTGTCAAAAGCTTCACTCCCTGCTTTGGTCCCAGTCCCCACACTTCTCTGATAAGATGTGTGATGTTGCCAGGCTTGGTTTGTTTCAAAGTAAATAAATTCCAGGGTTTTCTCTCTTTCTGTTATTTTATTGGCTGCCTTTGCACAGCACTCCAGGGCTGTGCTGGCATTCCACGAGGATGCTCAGCCCGTGTGGGAGGCAGGGATGGTTCTGTCACAACCCCAGACGTGTCCCTGAGGTTCTGTCACTGCTCTTCCCTTTACATGGGAAACAATCACGGAGTTGGGAAGGTTGGGAAAGACCTCCAAGATTATCCAACCCAACTTTTAACTGACCACTAAACCCAAAGTGCCACCTGGTTTTGGGCACCCCAGGGGTGGTGGCTCCACCCCTGCCCTGGGCAGCCTTTCCCAGTGCTTGGGCAATTTTTTAGGGAAGAAATTTTCTCTGAGATCCAGCCTGCACCTCTCCTGGCACAGCTGGAGGACATTTCCCACTGGATAAAAAAGGGACGATGTGGCAGGAAGGCTGAAGGGGTGGGGTTACCTCTGCCCAGGGAACTGCAGGAATCCTGGCAATTCCAGTTCTTCAAAAATCTCCTCAGGGGCCTCCAGGCTGTGGAAATTCAGCTTTTTAGTGCCTTTTAACCTGACTGCTAGTGTCCCCCAAAAGCTCTTTCCCTTCATTTCTTTGCACGTGGCACAATTCCATGGGACACTGGTGACAATCCCAGGCAGGAGATGAATCCTGATGAGAAATTGCCCAATTATTTTTTTTAATTGTAGGAATATATCGTGGGTGACTCTGGCTATAAAGACATTTCCTTCAGACAATTTCTGTATGTTTCTCTCCTTTTGCTTTCAAGAGGAATAACCTGTGTGGTGAATACAATTCTTTGCTTCCCCCTGAGCAGATACCCCATAAGACTAATTTGGATGGCCTGGGATTTGAGGACATGCCAAGAAAATTCATTTCCTAAATCCAAATAGGCTTCTGGAGAGTTGTGGTATCACCCTGCATCTCTGAGAGAAGTTTAAAAGTTGAGGGGCTGAGTTTTTGAAATAAAAAAATTCAACTGGCTTTGCTGGTGGATATTGAAAAAGGAAAAATTCCTTTTATTTCTGCAGGAGTGAGATTTACTGCCAGGCCAGCAGAGCAGGAGCCTTCAGGAAATGGTTTCTGTGCAATCCATGCTCCAGGTTTTCATTACCAGCCTTGAAGAAAGCTACAGAGAACATAAAAAGCACAAATTCAAGTTCATTCTTGAGATTTCCAGAACTGCCCAAGTCGGAAGAATTCACTCCATCAGATGCTCCACATTTCCCTCATTATTTAAAAAAGAAAAGGGTTGAAAAGTAGCAAACATGGAGTGTTTTAGTGAAAGCTGTGAACTGTAATTGTTCTGGCTCTCACAGCGTTTGGGAGGGAGCTGGAGTGTGATATTTCTATGTGCACACGTGTGTGTGTGTGCATGCATACTGCAATCCAGCCTCTTGAATTCTTTATTTTTGGCTTTCAGCTCTGTCACCTGCATAAAATGGTCCCACAGCAATTTACAAAATGATCTTTTGAGATCCTCAAAGAAATCTGTCCCGGAGAGCTGAGATACTGAATCAGAATAGCACCAAAATGCAAAGGCTGTGGTGTGGAACGAGCCCTGGGAGCTGCTGCAGGATTTGTGCTGCTGCCTGGGGAGCTGCTGGCTCCCTGGAAACTCAGCCTCAAGGAGAAGTCTCCTGCTGGCCTGGCTTTTCCTTCTCAGTGTAAATACAACTGAGAAATTCAGTTGTATTTCCTCTCTGTTAGGTTTGGAGTGCTGCTTGTCCCTGTGAGCTTTAGGGAACTCTCCAGACCTGAAGTTCAGTTTGAATTTTTTTCCTGCTGTGAAAGCCCAGTTCCTTTTTTAGGGTCTAATTCCCACAGGCTCTGAGGCTGTTCCTTCATTTTTCTTCTGGAGTGCAGTCCATAAACTTGATATTTATTTCATGTTAGCTTTTCAACTTGATTTTTATTTCAGTTCAGCTTTTCAAAGCAATCCCACGCCCCTGGAATTTGCTCCATCCCTCTGTTCTCCTTGGTGCCTCCTCTGGATTTTATCCTTCCCGCGCTGAGTCCCAGGGGGAAAATTCCCAAATATTCTTGGCTTTGTGGTGTGTGGTTAAGAGCAGGGATTGCTGGGGTTTGGACCTCCAAGGGAGGTGTTGAGGAATGATGTTTTTTGTGAGTTTTCTGGCTGAGAACAGCAGCTGTGATCAAGCTGCCTTTGTTCCAGCCAGACAGGCAGGCAGCTCCTTCCCAGCAAACAGCAAATTCCTGAGCAAATAGGGCACGGAATGTTAAAAGGGAAAAAAGATCTCGAAAAGAAAGGGAGAGGAAAGAGAAAAAAAAATAAAAAAAATCAGCTCCCAAACTGTGCCACTCCATCTCTGTGGCCAAGGCAGAAAAGGCAGTAGGAACTTCAAAAAAATCAAATTTACTCTCCACAAGTCAGTGGTGTTTTATAAAGATGCTGGTGTGAAGTGTCTGTAGTTACATACAAATAAATGTGCACAGCAAATATGTACTACAGTGTTTTACATGAGGATATAAACTAAAAGGTGCATAAAACAATTAAATATTATATATATATAATTTTAATACTTATGCCTAATACCAGAACCTGAAGTGTCAGCATACACCAGCAGGTGTTTGCATAAATTCCTGTTATTTCATATTAACCCACAAAAATTAAGCAAACTAAAGCAAAACTTTATTGAACTATAATTTGAGGACAGGAGTCACACACATTATAATAATTTTGACCATTTGAGCATATTTTACTTATTTTATATTACTATCAAGTTACGTGCTCTATTTTCTCTCTTTTTTTTTTTATATATAATTTCAGTTGACTTGGGAAGTTCTGAAATAAATCACTAAATATTCCTTGCTTTGCCAGGTGAGCCCAAAATGCCTGAGACAGCTCCTGCTTTGTTTTCTGTCAGTCTAAACTATTTTCATTAGCTCCTGTAACAAAACAAAAATCTTCAAAATGTCTCCGTGTTTTACTCTTTAAGAAAGGAGTACTTTGAAATGAAACATGGGAAGTAAAAAATAGCAACAATTTTGCTTTGAAATGTTGAAGCAAACAAACAAAAAAAACAAACGGCCTTTGATGTCTGCTCAAAATCTTTTTTTTTTTTTTTTTTTTTTTTTCCTTCAGGTGGGACAATCTTGTGAATTAGATATAAATAGTTCTGGTGACCTGGATCTGTATTTTCCCACAAATATGTTCTCACACCTGGTTTTTGTCCGTGTTCATCAGGGTTAAAATTCCCATCCCGCCCAGAGGGACTGGCACAGAAGTTCATGAGCTGACAAATATTGCTGTTAATGGATTAGCAGATCTTTAAATATCTGCTTGTGTTATCTAAATATTCCTAAAACACTGAATCCTCCTGTTCACTGCTCATGAATTGGGTTTCCTATGGGGTTTAAATCTCCTTAAGCTTTAAATTTGAATTTTTTTGGGTGAGACCTCTGAAAATTTTTCAAAATTCAAAAAATACTCTTCATTCTCATCATCAGTGTGGGAGGCAATTGTGTTTCCACGATATTTAAAATAAAACCCTGATGTATTTCCAAAATTTTCTAATAATTTCCCAGGATATTCTGCGCCCAAATTTTTTTCCTTTGCTGGGGATTTCCTTCCTGGAAGGTTGCAGCTCTGAATCAATTCCTGTGGCAATTCCTCTGTCTGTCTGTCCTTCCTTTTTCTCCCTTTCCCTTCTGCCATTCCCTTGGGGATCAGTCCAGGATTTTCAATTTGTGCCTGAGTTTTCCTGGGGAAAAAGAACCAACCAGCTCCATGGATAATGAGGATGGGAATGTATAAATCTACCAGGATGGTCAAAATTATTCCACTTTGATGCTGCACTAAATCAAACAGGCTTCACAATTATTTTTAGTAGAGTAAATAAATTTATAGGAAAAAAGAAATCACCATGTAGAGAAGGTACTTATTTTAAATGATCTCTCCGTTAAATACTCAGCGCAGGATCGATGGTTTTTTGATTTTTTAATTTGTTTTTAAGAACAACAAGGGTACATAAGGAAGAATTATTTGTTCTGCAGCAGGAATTGCTGCACCCAGGGGTTTTGTGCACCCATTCAGATGTACTTTGTGATCTGTATTGACACCTCCTCTGCAGTGTCTGGAAAATCCTGTACATCCAGCTCTAATTAAGGCTACACATGCCAGGATAAAAGACTCATTTGTATTTACGTATATGAAAGCAAATCTCTCCTTTCAAAGCCAGAGATTTGCTGGCTTTCTCTCTTTTTTTTTTTTTTTTTGCTTTATTTATTTTTCTTCTATTTTTACGACTCTTTTTTGGCTTTATGTAATGTATGTATCTGACAAGAATCCCTGGCTGAGGCTAATTTAGTGGGAAAGGCAGACATCTTTATTTTTAGAGACTTGATCTGAGCAAACATTGAAAAATGTCTGGTAAGCCAAAGTTTTCTTTTCTCTCGCAGCATTTCTATTCTTGTGCTCCTCCAGAAGGTTTTGCCTTCCCTTTGCTCCTTGTGAAGCCAAACACCTTGACAGCTGGCAGGGTTTTATTGTGCAGGGGGACACCAAATGACAAAAAATGCACCCTCAGATGGATCCCCCAGGCACTCCTGATGAGCCTCACTGAGAAGATTTTTAATCTGCCCTTGATTGCATTGCCAGATTTTGAGCTGCTGGAATCAAAATTCCGGATATTTTTCTGCCAGAAGCAGATTCATCAGAGCAGCCCCAGCCGTGCAGAGCCACAGGTGGAAATTCGAAGTGACAAAAGGTGCCAGCTCAGGCAGCTCCAGGTTTGCACATTTTGCAGCACATCTCTTCCTGCAGCATCACACATTTCTGGCCCCACAATGCCTGTCCTAAATAAGGTGGAGCCACAGAGCTCCTTGACACCAAGGAGCAGAATTTTAGAATTTGAGACTTGCAACAATTTCGAGGAATCGCCTTTTCTGGAACTGAACTGTATCCAAATGGTAGTTATATTAAAATAATGCTTAAAAATATTTCAAAGTAGAGTTATTTTAAAAAAATTCCTTTAAAATATTTTCCTTTACAGCTTTTTTTGTGCTTTCAGGGTCCTCAGCAGAGCCCATCCCATTTTTTCTGGGTGTAGAAGTGGAGAGGGAGCACATTGTTCATATTATTTATTCTTTGCTATGAGCAAACAATTTATTTCAAAGTGAATGACAAGCAGTGGACAAACATTTTGTTACTTTATCCACTTTCTTTGATGGTTTTGCCAGTCATAACCACTGTCTTCTATAATTTCATTCTTTTTCACAATTAATAATAAAAAAGAAATTTTAAATCCATTTGGGCAATGTCAGTGAGAGCTACTCGGAATTTAGTGCCAAAGTAAAGGGACAAGAGAATAAATAGGATTCTTTGTCTTATTCTTTTCCCATGTGCTTTTTTTTAATATAATTTTGTTCAGAATATTATGAAAAGTTTAGAGAATTGCACCTGGGTTGGATCCACTCCATCCCAGAGCTGCTGGAATGGGATGGATCTGAGGGATGGGCAGAGGAGAAGCCACCAGCAAGGAGAGGGGGGCTCTCTGTTGGGTTTAGCCACTGGCAAGTTCTAGATTTTAAAATTCCCATCCTACATGCACACCCACACATCTGTAGGATCATCCTCTTCCCTCTTATTTACTTTTATTTGTACAGTTTTAGGTTACATGAATTAAATAACATTTTCACGTATTTAAATGACCTGTCAGATCCCAGCATTCAGTATTTCAAACCTGCTGCCTTAGGTTTTTAATTTCCTTGAAATGCCCTTTTTTATTTTTTTTTCCCTTTCTTTCCCTCCTAACAGCAAGAATGTGCTGAAATGTTTATCAAGCCTTGCTCTTTTCCCTGAGAAACTCCAAGGATAATTACATTTCATAATTATCGCTGCTGCCTGGAAGAGCCGTGTTCACCCTCTGGACCTGTGTTCTCTTGCTGTTCTATCTCGTGCAGCAAAATTCTCCTCAGCTCCCTTAAACAACATTAATCCCATCAAAAGTGGCTCAGATAATGTCTCCAGCTCTGACAGAGCAGTTCTCAGAATTCCCCTCCTCTGCTGAGGTGCAGTGTCCTCTCAGGTGTAATTAAATTATGTCAAGAGGATTTTCTTGGTGGGAATAGAAAGGGAACATTTAGGTACGAGGTTGTTTAATTGCAGCCTGAGCCTCAGCTGCTGCTGGGTCATTGTTTATCTCCACCTCGTTGTTGTGAGAGCTCTTCCCTCTCCAAACTGAATCCCAAAATGGTTTTGGCTGGGAAGAGATCTCAAGGATCCTCCAGTCCCGAGGGCAGGGACACCTCCCAGGAGCCCAGGTTGCTCCAAGCCCCATCCAGCCTGGCCTGGGACACTTGGAACAGTGAATCTGCAACTTCTGGGCATCCTTTCTGCTGCCCTTCCCCTCCTTAGGAAAGGAGACACTTTCCTAAATCAGGAGAAGTGGATTTTGCTCCAATGCTCTAAATCCTCTGATTCCGCTGGGTTTCCTGCACCTGGAGAAGCCAGGGAGCTCTGCTCAGCTTGGAGCTGTGTGAGCAGCTGACAGGAGGTGAGGGGAACCCCAGGATGGGTGATTTCAACAGAAACACGGAATGCAATCACTGAATCCTTGAGGCTGGTGGGGATCAGGACAGGGAGAAGTGTCTGGAGCCTTCTCCTGCGGGCTGGAGCTGTGCAGGGAGAAGGAACGCTCCCACGGGCCCTGCTCCGGGAGCATCTGAGTCACAATTCCTAAAGATGACCTCTCCCTACGCACAAAACAGAATTCTCACTCATATTTGGCTCCACTATCCCAAACTTTGCTCCTGGGAGTGACCCTCCCTAAATTCACGGGCAGAACATCAGCAGAGGGCTGAGCAAAAGCGCCGGAATTGGGTCGTCTGTTAACTTTATTAGCACAGTAAATCCTACTGCTCCGAGCTGTTATTTATGGAGCCCTGAGCGCAGTAACTGCTGGATCTATTGCCTCTGGTTGTTTCATTATCTATTTAAGATGCAAAGCAAACCATTATGTTTGTTGCATTATCTTCGTCAGACTTTATTGCTCTCGTCGCTGGCGAGAGCTGTAACTCAGCTCTGCCACGTCGGTGTGAGCAATAATTCTCCACAGGGTTTTTTTTTCCAGCCGTCTACTTCTTTTTTGGAAGTGCTGTGGAAGCTTGATAGCAGCAAATACTTGTGCTGGCTAAATCATCAATTTGATCTAAAATGTTATGGAAGGAACGGCTTCGGTTTTAACGGAGCCGTTGTCTTTTTTTTTTTTTTTCCTGCAGTCAGCTCTTGTTTAAAAGCCTTTCAGGCAGGAAATGCACATTTCTGAGGAATTCGAGCTGTTTGGACTTTGTTCTGGTTGCCTTCAGATGCATCCAAAGAAGGAAAGAGGTGATGAGGTCTAGAGGTGACAGAGTTGTCCCCAGAATTCCAGGTGGAGCTGGAGGCTGAGTTCCTTCCTACCCATATTATGCCTGAGAAATGAGTCTGTATCTGGTGTGTTCACCTTCTCAAAGTCAATAATTCCTGCTGAAAGAGCAACATTTTGAATTTGCAGCAAAGGCAAACGAGTTCCTGCTGAATGATAGGCTCTGCCCATCTCCTTTTTCAAAGACAGGATTTTATTCAGCTCATTTATTTTGAGATCTACTGTGAACTATTTGTGAACTTCTGTGGGTGGAGTTTCAAAACAATGCACTCAGATCTCGAGGTAGTTTAATTAATTGCTGTTAATTGCCTCCCACAGAACTTCTGAAATGGGTGAAAGGGTTAAAAAAATCTGGAGTGCTCTGGTATTGAGGGAAATACAAAGATTGACAAGGTGCATTTGTACCTGGAGAGCCCCAGCATTCCTCCATCAGTCCTCTGGACTTGCTCTCTGTTGTGATTTTCAGAATTGGGAATTCAGAATTCATTTTTTAACTGCCAGTGCAACGTTTTCACCACCTCAGACACTCCATAATTCTTTCTTTTCAGAACAGTTTATTAGAATGATGGAAAACAGTCAAACACTTCCCATCCTCTGACTCTGCATAGGGAAAAACTATTAATATTTGATGCTAATCTTTCTGCAGGAGACCAAACACGATTTCCAGGAGAAGTGGAATAAAATACAGCACGGCTGAGCCTGCAGAGGAAATGCCCAGAATTCGGTGTGCAGTTGTCATTATTTTTAATAATTTTCTAAATTGCAGGATCACTATTCCAAATAACAAACCTGAATGCTCCATACATCATTTTTATTTTTTTGATGCAAAATATGACATCTGCTGGCTTTTTTCCTTAAAATTTCTCATCGTTCTCATGGCAAAATCTTCCAAACTCCTCAGCCCAGCCTTTGGGGATTCAGAGATAAAAAGAAAGTGTCAGCTTTCCCCTAAACAAGGCAGATTTTATTGCCCCTCTAACCAAGCCATGAGGGTGGCTTGTAGCATGAAACTCAGCATTAAATCTCCATCAGTGCATTTTGTTTTCTGTTATTGGCCTCACTGGTGGTAGGTTCATGGAGGATTGGTTTTTATGTGAGACAGAAATAAAAATGTGGGGGGAAAAGCCACCGGAGCAGTGTTCTTGCATGTAAAGGTAGAATTTTAAAAGCTCTCTTTACAGATAGACACAGGATTATTGCTAAATTAAAGGGAAAAAAAAAGCAGCAGAGCATCTGATCTGGATGCTGTAGGATCTCTGATTATAATAAAAATACCTGATAAGTGACTGTTAAATTCTAAACTTCTTTTCATGTGGTTTGTAATCATTTCAGCTGAAATTTCTGGAATAAAACCTGAGGCTGGTTCGTGATTGCTTAGAGAATGAATTTTAAAAGGGTTAATAAAATGCTCAATATTTTTCAGAGTTTCTGCAGAAGACAGAAACTATTGGCAGCTATAATAGTGGGATTTATATATATATATAAATTTATATAATGTATAGGGAGCTCTATAGCAAGCATATCAAATACTGATCTGAGAATACTGAGAAAAAGGAAAAACACCATTTTTAGGAGAAAATTTAGTGTTTATCACTAAAAGCAATTTCAGATTTATTTAAAACCAAGGAGTCAGCAGAATCCCAGACTCCTGGAATGGTTTGGGCTGGAGAGACACCTTGAAGCTCCTCTCGTTCTCCTCTGCCACGGACAGGGGACACTTAGCAGAGCCCAGGTTGCCCACAGCTCCTTCCACCTTGACCTTGAACATTTTTTAGCCAAAATTTCTGCATTTTTCTCCCCACAGCACTCCAGGATGCGCTCCCCTGTGCTGAATCCCGAGGGGCTGAGTGATCATCCCACCCTCCCAAATTCCCACCTGGCCGTTATCCCCGCAATAGACTCAAACCTGCTAAACCATTAAAGAACTCACAGAGCACTAAAAAATATTGCAATTAATGCCTTTTCAGCCTCTTCGTGCCTCCAGCCCTGGCAGCTGCTCCCTTCTGCTCCCCCTCTCAGCTCCACACTGCTGGAGATCAAACCGAGCTCACTCCAGCTCCTGACAGGCTCCAGGCACCGCAGCAGCAGCAGAACGTCTCTCTTTTTGTGGCTTTGTTTCCCCAAGTTGTCAATTAGCAGGAGGGAAAGTGTCACTCTCTCCAGCAGCTTTAGTTCCGTGCCCGGATTTTTTCGTTTTTTTTTTTTGTTTTTTTTTTTTTGGTTTTTTTTTTTTTTGGGAGTGTCGTTTGTCAAAGTGTCGCTCGTGGAAGCTTGCTGGGGGTTTTTATGTCTCTGGAAATATTCTTAAAAGATGTTCTTTCATTATCTGGTGTTCGTTTAGACCAAGTGCTTTTGAAGTGATGTTGTTAGGCTTTGGGAAATTTCTGAGGTTGACAACAATAAAGAAGGCTGGGAAGTTGAAATTCTTTGGTTTCAACAACAATGTTCTTTTTTACTTCTCCCTCCCTTGTTGTTAAAATCTGTGACTTAGCATTTAAAAATGAAGGAAAAAAAAAAAAAAGACGGGGGAAGTTTTCCCAGTTTTTGTATTTTTCACATACTACAAGTGAACTTTTTTCCCCTCGTTTGCAGCTCTTGGTGCTGCTGCCCTGCTCGTGGCCTTCGGGATGCACTCCCAGCCTCATCCCTCCCTCCTGCAGAGGAGCTGTGGGATTCAGGGATGTGGAATCTGGGATTTTGGGAGGCTCCACCTGGGCTGTCCCTCCTCATCTCTCTTCTCATGCTGGAGCATGTCCAGGAAGGGAATGGGGTTGGGAAGGGGCTGGAGAATCTCTGAGGGAGTTGGGAAAGATGGAGAATTTCTGAGAGGGAGTGGGAAGGGATGGAGAATTCCTGAGGGAGTGGAAAGGGATGGAGAATCCTGAGGAGCTGGGAAGGGATGGAGAATCCCTGGGGAGCTGGGAAGGGATGGAGAATTCCTGAGGGAGTGGGAAGGGGATGGAGAATCCCTGAGGGAGCTGGGAAGGGATGGAGAATTCCTGAGGAGCTGGGAAGGGATGGAGAATTCCTGAGGGAGCTGGGAAGGGATGGAGAATTCCTGAGGGAGCTGCAGGGGCTCAGCCTGGAGCAAAGGGGGCTCAGGGGGAATTTCTGGCTCTGCACAACTCCTGCCAGGAGGGGACAGCCAGGGGGGATTTGGATTTTATCCCAGGGAACAGGGACAGGAGAGAGGGAACGGCCTCAGGCTGGGCCAGGGGAGGTTCAGGTTGGATATTTGGGGAAATTCCTTCCTGGAAAGGGTTGTAAAGAATTGGAAGGGGCTGCTTGGTGTAGTGCCCATCCTGGAATTGTTCAGTCCCCATCCTGGAATTCTTCAGTGCCCATCCCTGGAATTGTTAAAATCTGTGGCTGTGGCACTCAAGGACCTGGAAGTGTGGTGCTGCTGTCGGGTCATGGTTGGACCCGGTGATTTTAAGTCTTTTCCAACATTTCCAAGTCTAGAATTCCACATTTCCCTGTCCCTGCTCTGCCAATTAACCTTTAATTGTCCCTGCAAGCGATTTCCCTGGGTCCCTCCCTGTGCTCTGCTGGAATTCAATGTTTACCAGGTACCAACAAAGGAACGGAGAAGAGAAGTGTGATCCTTGCAGGAGAGGGGCTCACGGACTTGTTCTTGCCATGTAAAACATTTCTTGATCCTCTTGGGTGGAAAATTCTGTGTATTTGCTGCGGCACAATCACGTTTGCAGTTGCAGCAGACACTCAGTGAGCACCTGAGGATGCTCTCAAACGTTTTGTAAAAAGAACGTTTGCAAGATGCTCTCATACTCAGTTGGCAATGTCCACAGCTGAGGCTGTGTCCTGCTGAGCTGGTTTGGAGTTTTGAATATTTCCTCTTTTACACAGAGGATTCTTCCAGTTGTTCCCATGCTGGCAAAGAAACCCCCAGATCTGGAGGGATCCTCTGGATCAGATTCTTTGCTCTCCTCCATCCCTGTGGCATTTTCCAGACTCAGTTCATGGCAAATAATGTTTTTTACCAGGTATTCTTTGGACATTCTGCTTAAATATCACTTTTATTTGCCTTGTAACGTCACTTTATTTGCAATGTAAATTTTATCCATTTTTAAAAAAAGGATAATCTCTTGCTGGAAAAAAAAAAAAAAAAGGAAATTCTCTTCTGGTGGGATTACCTGTGTAATTCCAGAGATTTTAGTGATGACCTGCCTGGCATAAAGTCTGGGAAAATCCAGCTCCAAGGAATGCTGAGGAAATGCAGAGGTGCTGCTGCTCAGTGTAGGATTTGCTTTTTGCTGGTTTTACTAAAACCAGTTTTATTTCTCTGTGTCTCTAGGTAAGGAAATATTTGCTTTCCATCTGGGATATGACTGTGAAAGAAGTGGGGTGAAAGGATATTTCCAAAGAAAAAGGAAAATAAAAGGGGGAAACCCACCTTTGGATGTGCCCCAAGCCTGCCCAGGATTTATAAATCTCATAGCCCCGGGTGGTTTGGGATGGTTTGGGGACAGGGAATGATGAGAGTTTGTTTATTTGTGCACTCTGAGTGCACAAATTCACTTCTCTCTTAGGAATTCAGGTAGGAACAAATATCAATAAGGAAGATTTTTACCTGCATCACTCTGAAGCACCAAATCATTTAATGCAAGCACTTGAAATGAGGTAATTACATAATTTAGAATGCTAAGTCATAAAAAAAAAAAAATTCAGACCATCACAGGATTTTTAATGTTGGGGTTTTTTTTTAATTTATGCTGAGTTTTGAGGTTTTCTTCATTTTTTTTTTTTTGTTTGTGCAACCACACATTCCCCCAGTGCTGAATTTGATTTAAAACTGTGCAAACACCTTCATTATTGTATTCCACATCTCTGTGGTGCTTGCTTTAAAAAACAATAGAATAAAGTGAAGCCATCCCTGTGAACAAAAGAAAAAAATATTTTTTTTCAGCAAAGAGAGAATTTTATTTTGATTTCTGAGGTTATGCAAGAGCTCCAGGAGAAGTGGGACAAGGATAACAAGGAGGGGATCAATATCCAGAGTTCAAAGGTAGGCAGCTGATCAAAGGTTAAATACAAGAAAAGAAATTATTCCATTCAAGTTAAATATAGGACATTGTAACCCAAATAGGTGCTTGGCTTCAATTAGAACCTTTGGAAAAGGCTTTTGTGCTGAGGGGAAGTTCTCAAAGTCAGGCAAACTTTGTTTTTCTTGCTTGGAAAGATGTGTGGGAAGGGATTTGGCTCTCCAAAGGACGGGATATTTCCATTTTCACTCCAAAATGTTTCTGGTTATAAAGGGCAGAACCGATGGGATCCATTTAGGATTGCAGGGGGCAGAGGTGGCAGGGAAATATTTCCTGTTTTAAAGTAGAGATGGAATAGCAGAGCCTGGAAAAACATTTCCTGCAGCATGGTCCCAGCTCAGAGCACTGAACAGAGCCAAAGGTGGCAGGAAAAATGGGAAAAGGAGAGAGGAAAATGGGGAAGGAGTGCACTGAGAAAGGGATTCCATGAAAAGAGTGGGAATATTGTGGAGGAAGCAGGAGCTGCCTGGATGGAAAACAGCAAAATGCCCTTCCCAGCATCCCTGCACTGGGACACGGGTGGGAATGTTGGACAGCACAGAGAAATTGGGGAGGTTGTGCCTGCAGAGCAGGAAATTCTGCTTGATTTTATTAGGGAACATGAGAGAAATGTGGGAGGAGTTGTGTGGATCAAAACAAGAGGAGAGGAGAGGGAGAGGAGAGATTTCATTGTCTTCAATGGCTGTCCAGAATCGGGCTGCTCTGAGAGAAAAAATGTCACCACTCATTAAATGAGAACATTCCATTCATTAAATATTTATCTGACAGTGTAAACACTCATAAGAATTTCTTTCAGCTTCTCATTAATCTGTTAATAACCAATATAATTAAATCTATTAGTGAAAGCAACAATGAGAGGCTGGACTTGAAGCAGAGCCCAGCTCTTTGCAGGTTTCCCTTTGCTGACTTTATTCAAACACAGCCCAGCTTGTTACTCTCCAGTACATTCAAATTCAGGAGAAAATAACACAAACCTGCCAAGTTCTGTCATTTTTAAGCAGCAGCTCTTTTGGATTCCACCCCAATCCAAAACTCCCCTGTCCTAGACTTTTATCCAAGTATCAAAACCAAGATCCCAAGGTTGGATGGAGCTTGGAGCACCCTGGGACAGTGGAAGTGAAACAAAATGAGCTCGAATTCCCTCCTGGCCCAAACCTTTCCATGAGTCTACAAAAAGGATATTTTTATCCATGGATACAGAGCACTGGAAGCTGTTACATCAACTCCTGGGCACCCCTGATTCAATTCCAGCTGCTGAGGCTGTGTCCTGCTGAGCTGGTTTGGAGTTTTGAATATTTCCTCTTTTACACAGAGGATTCTTCCAGTTGTTCCCATGCTGGCAAAGAAACCCCCGGATCTGGAGGGATCCTCTGGATCAGATTCTTTGCTCTCCTCCATCCCTGTGGTACTTTCCAGACTCAGTTCATGGCATATAATGTTTTTACCAGGTATTCTTTGGACATTCTGCTTAAATGTCACTTTTATTTGCCTTTCTGTGAACTGGGTACTCAAGGAAAATGTTATCCATTTTTACAAAGAGCTGGAATATCTCAGTGTCAGCTGCTTTGTGGGCTGACCCTGAGTGTGGGGTTTTTATCAAGGGGAGGAAATGGGGCTCTACACCCACCCAAAAGTCTCCTGAAATTATTATAAAGGTCCCACGGGTCAGGGAGCATTTCTGAATCTCTTATTCCATAGTTATTATAATGTGCATAATGCCTCATATGCATTAAACATTCAACTGAAACGACTCTGATTGTGAGAGCAACCATATAATAAAGGGAAAAAAACCCCATATTTTACATAATAGAATTTAAAATATTAATAATGTAAGCAATATACATAGTGTATGTTTAAGTGTGTACACTTAACCATCCAGTTATGAATTATAAATGTAAATATAGCATGCACCAAATGTGTGTTTAAACACTTAAACTTTCCACATGGGCTAATTTGAAGTGCATTGCATTGGATGAATTTTTTACATTTTACTTGCAAATAATTGTGATTCAGAAATCCATATTGAAATATATTTGTATGGTAATTGAAAACACCACCAAGCTTGACTGAACCCTTGGAATCACAGGAGGTTGGCATTTCCAGGAAATGTAAAGAGGAACTTCCAATTCTGCATTGTTTAGCAAAGATTTCCTGGTTTAGCTGGGAAAAAAACCCCAGAAGTGAAGAAAGGAAAGGAAAAGAGGAAAAAAGGAAAGAAAGGAAAGGAAAGGAAAGGAAAGGAAAGAAAGGAAAGGAAAGGAAAGGAAAGGAAAGGAAGGGAAAGGAAAGGAAAGGAAAGGGAAAAGAAGGAAAGGAAAGGAAAGGAAAGGAAAGGAAAGGAAAGGAAAGGAAAGGAAAGGAAAGGAAAGGAAAGGAAAGGAAAGGAAAGGAAAGGAAAGGAAAGGAAAGGAAAGGGCCAAATGTGCCAAGCCTTCTCTTTTCCCAGCCCACCACACTCCAGCTGTGCTGCCAGATGTTGCTATCCAGCTGCTCCTTCCAGCTCCAAGTTAAAATCCAATTATCTGTGCACGTGTGGCAGCTTCATTAGAACAAGCACAGCCAATTGTGCCACGGTTTTACCTTCTTGAGTGGAGCTGTAATCCCAGGGCCATCCATTCTCCTGTTCCCCCCAGCTACTCCTCCCCACCCTGGCACTCCCAAAATTTGGATGCAGGAGGAGCCTTTTCAGTGCACGAGTTTTTGGGAACCCTTTGGAATGACACTGGTGGAATGAGAGCTGATTTTCCATCTTTTCCTCCCACACCAGTTAGTGGTGGTTTCCCTCTAAGCTGCCACAAGTGGGCATTTCTCTCCAGCTGCTGTCAAACCACAAGAGTTCCAACAAAATTCCAAGAGTTCCGAACAAATTAAGCTCAGAAAAAAAAAATTTGGAATCCAGAACTTCATGGCTCTCTCAGGGGAGACTGTTTGCCCTCAGTGAGGGTTTTCTGGTGGGATGTAGAGCAGGGTTGTGCTCAACCTCTGGGTGTTGTTGATTTACCAGTGCTGGAACATCAAACCACGAGGAGAGTGAGAGTTAAAAAAATCCCATCCCAGCACAAGCAGGATGTTTAATTCTGTTGGAAACTTCCCCACTGCTCAGGAGGCTGGAGTTTCCTGGGATTTCCTGCAGTGGGACAGGTTGGGGCTGGACTCAGGGGTGGGACAGACCCCAAGGGAGCAGCCCCAGGGGAGTGGGGAGCTGGATTTCTCAGCCTGGGTGAGTTCCTCAGGAATTTTTATCCTGGGGACTCAGTAAAACCTTTCCCTGGGGCTGAAACATGGGATTCTGGATGCTGGGGCTCTGAAGGCTGAAAAACACACAAGGATGAGGTTCCTTAAATAAATAAATAAGGAAAAAAATTTTTTTTTTTAAGAGTCTCAAAGCTGAAAAAAATCCAATGACAAGGTTCCCCAAATAAATAAGGAAAATTGGGGTTTTTTTTGGAAGCCTTTGGCTGTCCCTAATGTTTCCAGTGTCAGGTGAGAGAGTGCAAAAAAGTGAGAGGGAGGGGGTTGAAGGTTCTGTCCCCCCTCTGCAGCAAAGGGAGGCATCTTCATCAGCTGGACATTGCCAGCTCTGGAGAAGCAGGGCAGTTTTATTTGTCAAAATAGAAAATACAAAATTACTCCTGACTGGTCATTTTCCTTGCCAGCTTCATTACCATGCCACAGTGAAATTTTCAATGAATTCTCCCCTATAATTGTGTTAACCCACCTATGAGATGGTGGCTGTTGAGTTTTGTACCCCAAAATTTTAAAGCAAAGAACAATCCTTTAAGTGAATGCAAAGCACAGGCCCTGGAGATTGCCACTGCCTCCTGCAGCAGTTTATTCCCATCAAATTCCCATTTAAATATGTTTTCCCAGTCTCTTTAGTTCATGTGCTGCACTCCCGGGAGAAAAAGAGGCTTTAACATGAATTATTATTGTGGCAAACACCCAACAACAACAACATTTCCTCCAGTGAAAGAAACAGAGACCAAAATTCCTTAATTAACCTTAAAATTTCAGGTTTAATTTTACAACTTCAAGTTAAACCATAGGAAACACAAATCTGGCTGAAGTCATGCAACACCCCCAGATTCAAATAATTTTTTCAAGTATCTAAATATTTTACAGACCATCAGCTTGAAGCATTATTTCATGTTAAATCAGTCATCTGAAAACATTTGCTTCTACTTTATTTGGCCTTAAATTCTCCATAACAACGACATGCATGGGTGCAATTAAAATCAAAGTGGAAGTTAAATACAGGGAAAATTACAGCTTCAAATCCACTTCAGTAGCATCAACTGCATCTTTTTTTACAAAATTTATCAGATATGAAGTTCAGAGAGGAATTCTACTCTGAAAAACCAGAGTTTTTCCCTCTAATTCTCACTTGGAAAGGTGAATTTATCCTGAAGTGCAGCTGGCACGTGACTGCCTCGTACACAGAATATCTGGGAATTTGCTGCACTGGGGAAAAAAGAATCTGCAGGGGAAAAAGAACTCCAAGATGACAAAAAAACCACTTTGAAAACTGAAAAATAGTTTTTAAAAACGTGAGAAAATGCAGTGGTGTGGCCGTTTCCATTTCAGCTCCATTGCAGGGTGTAGTTCTGGCCCAGTCTCAGCTGGAGGTTGGTGATTGTCAGGAGCTGGAATAAAACCCACAAAATGCAATTTTAGAGACCCTAAAGATCTGGGGAGAAGTTGGTTTCTTGTTTCAAACTGCAAGGATTTATTCCTGGGTTTTTTTCCCTTTTTTTTTCTTTCTTTTTTTTTTAACATTTGTGTTTATATCACTGCAAACAGAATTGAAGCAGCCCAGATTTGGGAGTCTGGCCAGGACTTTCGATCCCTTCCTTCACCCCCAGGCTCTTTTAGAGCTGAGGTTCATTTTGTTTGAAAAAGAAAGGAATTTTTAAAAGGCAGCAAAACTTGGAATTTGCTGAAATTCAACAGTGAGGGTGAAATTTTTCCATCAAAAAATCAACAGCAGAATCTCAGCGAATGCCCAGAGCTGCTTTTCCTCCTGCCACATCTCCTGGGTTGCAGGGAAACTTCTATTTATTTTATTATATTTTATATTTTATTATATTTATTTATATATTTATATTTATTTATAAATAATAAATAAAATATATAAATACATAAATAACTATATATTTTATAGTTATATTTCTATATTTTGTTTATTATATATTTAAATTATTATATTATATATTTACACAATATAACTATATTATAAAAATACATAACTATATATTTTATATATAGTTACATTTCCATATTTTATTCTATATTTTTCAATGATTCTATTTTATACACTATAATATATATAATAACAGAAAAACTTTTACATCATTAATAATTTTTATCATTAATAAAAATATTATATTTTATATTTTCATACACTACAAGTACAATATATTAAATAAACACAGTATTATATTTATATAAATATTTATAAATAATATTTATATGCAATATAAATTTATAAAATATATATTATATCTATATAAACATTTATAGAAATATATTAATTTAAATTTATTTAAATTATATGTAATTATATATTATATAAATTATCAATTATATTATATAATTTTATAGAAATATAATATTTTATTAAAAATATATAAATAATATTTATATAAAATAATATTTATATATAAATATAATATTTTAATATTAAATATAATTCTATATAAATATAATTTTATATAAATATAATTTTTATATAAATATAATATTCTATAAATATAAACATTTACAAAAACACAACCATTTAAATCTCCACAACAACCCCTATATCTAATTATTCAAAATACACTCTCCCAGCGTGATCTGCTGAGCTTTAAGTGCCCAAATCCAGGTGGGAAATGTTATTCCCCCCTTTCCAGCAGCTGCTCACCTTCTTGGCGCTGTCGTAGGTCGGGACGTGTCCGGAGGGCACGGCCGCCCCGTTCTGGGTCACTGTCACCTGGGACACGGCCCCGGGCACCCCCAGCACGTGGATCTCGCTGAACACCAGCGAGCTGGGGTCCGTGTAGTTCTGGTGGGTGACCCTGAGCTCCAGAGTGGCCTGCAGGGAGGGAGGGAGGACAAACGGCAGCCGTGGGTGGGTTGGGATGGGATGGAGCAAATGCAGAGCTGTGATACCAGCCCGGTGTTGGCCAGGCCAGGCTGGAGCAGCCGGGGCTCTGGGATGCTCCCTGCCCATGGAATGGGGTGATTTGGATTTTAATGTCCCTCCCTACTCAAACCATCTCATAATTCCATGAAGATCCAGAGTGTTACTGTGACCCAGAGAGGAACACACAGCAACACACACAGCAGGGTTCAGGGAGGGCAGAAGAAAAGAACTCTCTGGTTTATTGTTGACCTCGGATCTCTCAGTTTCTGGACAGTGATCAGAGGTTGGACAGAGAAGTTCCCACCTCTCCATCTCCACTGCTCACTGGAGAAGCCCATCAGGTGAGATCTTGTCACAGAGGAATGTAAATATGATCTTTGCTTATCTTGCAATTCATGAGAACTGACTCCACTATACTAAAACAAATCAGAAGGCTGATTTTCAAAGACAACATCAGAGGATTTCAGATTGCTGTGCTGGCAGGGAGTGACCCTCAAAGACTCACTGCACTGACCTGAGACCATGGAAAGGCTTCCAGAACTGAGTGACAGCACTGGGAGTGTGGAGTTGGATAGAATATGCTATAGCACAGGGGGAGAGTTAGAATTTAAGCACTGACAGTGAGTGTTGAGTTCAATGGAAACGTGTTACAGCACAGAGTGAAAAAATTTAGTGTTTAAGGTTTTGGGATACAGTAATATATATGTAACAATTGGAGGGGTTAGGGCATAGAGTAGTCCTTCTTCTCCTTCACAAGTTTGGGTGATTTTGGGTGATTGGTTTGAAGAGCCCCCAGTGCAGGACGTGGGTGGTTGGTTGTTGGGTTAGAAGTTAAAATAAATTCGTTGGCATCTCATAATTGGGCAGTTCAGGCTTAAGAAGACCTTGCAGACAGAACCCTGTGCTCCATTTTTGCTCTGTTAACTTAACATGCAGAAGCACTCACGGGCAGTGAGGCTGGAACATGGATAAGAAATGATAAATATCCGAGTCAGAACAAGAATTCTGTCTCTCACCCTTTTAACCCTGACAAGAAGAACCAGTGAAGCCAAGGGGTACACCTCAGAAATCCACTTGAGCTTTTCATTTGCTGTCTTCACTCCAGACTTTTTTTTTTCCTCAATATTTATTTCCTAGCACCTGTGTGTTGTTATTTATTCTTCAAATACTGAAAGCTTTTCTCCCCTTTGTTAACCTGGCCAGATCCTGGGCTCTGCTGTGCTTCCATTGCCACTCAGCTGATTGATGTGAGGAGTGAAGCAACAGGAAATTCTCCACCCCTGGATGGGCTGCAGGACAAATCCCCATTTCCCTGCCCCTCTCCCACCCTCCAGGCTCTTCTCCTTCTGCTTTCTGCCCTCCCAGAGCAGCTCCTGCCTCCCCATCCCTCCCTCAGCACTCACATGCCCCCTCTCAGTCAGTTACTCTGATTTTAAGCAGATTTTGGATGTACCCAGATCCCCACAAATGTGCTGTGCCATAATTTCATGTATTTAGTGCTCAGAGGGTGAGTGTTTCATTGTTGGTTGATTCAAGACCTCTTTAATTAGGCTTTTCCTCACTCAGATTTTGTAAAGCAGGGAAAGGTGCTTTTATTTTATAATCTCCTTACAGCTGCAAATATTGAGTGTTAGCAAAACAAACTCCCTTCCTTAGCAATTAACACAGTTTTATTTGACAAAGACAGAATTAAATGAGAGGAAAGAACAGTGTGGATAAAATTAGAAGACATTGTGGCACACTGGAAAATAATGAAATAAGAAAGTGTGTTTTCTCCTACAACAGAAGGAGCTTTGATTTTAAGCCAAAAGTCCTTGTAATTAGAGCCTAATTTATTTCTAGATATTACTCTGGATATGGTAAGAAGTGAAATCTGACAATTTTAATTATTGATACTCTTCAGATTCACTCCTAAATTCATTCTGAACACAGTTTAATCACATTTCTTGTAGTCTGATCATCTGTGAGCACAATTTAATGTAAGGTTGGGATACGTAGACATTAGGAAGAACCCAAATTAAAATACCCATAAGTTAAAAACACCAAAAAAAATCACCTAAAGTGACTATTAAATAAATAGGAGCTAATGTGATTACCTGCTTAGCAGTAAATGATGTCAGCAGGTAAACTCCATCTTCATAAGCATCTGTTAAAAAGAAAGAATGAAAGAAATGGAATGAAATGTCTTTGCTATCCACCTTATTTAACACATTATCAAAATTTCTGCTCAAGGACTGGGTCCATAGACAACTTACAAATCCAATGGGTGTATTTAATATGAAAATAAAGAGAAGTTGTGCATTTCCAGGAGATGAATGCTATTGGACATAAAATTTAGTGTACATAAAGCTGAAGTGAGGATAAAAGGAGAATATTTTAGGGGTGAGATATAAAAACAGACAAAGACACAGCACTAGGAAGATCAGGGCACTTTAAATGAGGAGAAAAACGTTTCAGTTTCTCACTGCAGAGTCATTTCCCACGTGCCCTGTGTTCCCTGTGCAATTACAGGTGTAGTCTGGTTTCAAGCCTGATATTTTGCTTTTCAGATGTTCTTTCCTAGGAACATGTGATAAACACGATAAAACTGTTTTTCTAATGTTTGAGTTTTCTGAAACTTATTCCCAAATCTTAAGAAACAAAATTGGTTTTATAACAATATTCATATTTTAAATTATTTCTGTAAAAAAAAAAAAAATCCTTCAATATCCCTCTAGTTTAACCAATGTAAATAAAAAGTTCTCTCTCTCATTCACCAATCACAGTAATCTGTAAAAAATCCATATAAGAGAACAAATTCTTCAAATAAAAATTCTACTTCACACAACCTTAAAAACAAATTGCACAAGATTCTGTGTCGTGTGTATAATCACAACAGCAGCAGCAGTGCACCCTGGGTGGGGAGGAAGAGTGACAGCTCAGGGGCTCTTGTCTGCAGAAAATTATTGAAATTTAGCCAAGTTGAGGAAATTAATGAGAGCTCCTCCGTGATCTATGGATCCCATAGGTTTGAGGGGGGATCTTTGTTATCTCCTTGTCTCGGGCCCAGGGCACAATTTCATTTACACAAGGTATTAATTCTATAAATCACAGCGCTGTGTGGTTCAGCCAGGGAGAGCCATGGCTCTGTAAGGGTGCTGTGCAGGGTTAATCTCAGTTTTGCCTCTAAGGTGAGTTCAGATCTGTCCCCCAGAAACGGGGTGGCTTTGGCTCAAGCCCATCCCTTCCCCCAGCTTGGACACCCCAGAGTTTGTTCCAGCTCTGCCCAGTTCACATCCTTGGCTTTGCTCGAATTTGGGCTTGGAATATCCCCAGGGACGGAGCCTCGCTTGGCAGTGTCCAACCATTCCCACAGCAAAAAAAAAAAAAAAGGGTTTTAGGAGGAGGAGGAGCCCTGGACTTCGTACCAATGCGAACCCCATCATCCCAATAAAGGTGTCCTTCTGCAGACAGGTCATCATCCAGGGCCACCGTGAGTCCCATCGGGTTTTTCCGGCTGTGGAAAACACAATTTTCTCTCAATTCCCTCAGCTAATCACATTCCATACTCCCCAAATGGTAATTCCTTCACAGAAAAGTTGTGTACCACCCGACTGACCTCCCACAGCCATCTTCCCATCCCATACATTGGGAAAAATTAAAAAAAAAACAAAACACCAAAAAGGCAAATTAAATGTAAAATTTTCACTTCTTCCTACCTGTAAGCAGTTGTGTTAGCAGGTCCTTGCCAAGGCAGGATGTATCCACCTCGGATGTGCAGGTTGATGTGCTCCAAAGGAGCTGATAAATTTTGGAATTGTCCACTAAAGCCAGTGTCTGTCTCCTATTTACAAAAAGAAAAATAAAAAAAAAAAGAATTTTTGCAGGGTTTTCTTTCAGAATGAAATGGTACTATTTCTCCAGACAGGTTAATTAGGAGTTGTTACTATTAATTAAGAGAAGCCCTGAAATTCTGGCTCTGTAAAAGCCTGGCCTGACCATGGGTGATGGCAGCTGACCCAAAGGGGCCAAGTGGGTGAAACACAAACCTGTGATTCATGAAGGGACTTTGGATCCTGCTCTTCCTATTCCCAAATCTTTTATTTTTCAGGAAAAGTTATGCAGCTAAACCTGGTTTTTCTTTTCTTTATTAGAGCATTCCATTACAAAAACCTTCTGTGTATCATTTGAGGGTTACAAAAAGTGAAAAGAACACTAAATTAAAGGTATTACTTCACCTTTTCATTTATCATAACTCTGGTCATGTTATTACACATTATTGTAAAGGAACTGAGGATTTTTATCATTTCTTTAATCAGCTGAGTAGATTTTAAGTTTCTAAGAACTTATATTAAATGCAAATTAGGCAGGAGAGCGTTCCCACCTCCCTGCCACACTCAGCACTGTGAAAAGACAGAAAATACAAGTTCTAAAATACAATTTTTTTTTTTTAGGATGACTTACTGTGTGGTAATCATACCAGCGGGCCTTGGGGAAGTAAGCATTCACACTCCGATCGTTCTGCAATCAAACACACAAATTTTAGGCGCCTCCAATCCAAAAGGGAAGCTTAATTAAGCTGAGTTTAGTGATGAATGCTCAAGAGCTCACCGGTTTCAGCACAGGGCTGATGAGCAGGGCAGGACCCCAGAGGAACTGCTCGTCGATATCCCAAGTGTTCCTGTCCTCCACAAACCTGCCAGGGGGAACAGCCAGAGCTGAGCTTTCCCAGAGAGCTCCTCCTTGAACACCCTTCTGTCAGTAATTTCACCTGCTCCTCCTAGGATCTATTTCCTCGTTATTGCTGCTAATAATTTAGAGATCGATTAATGGTTGCACAAAGATCCTGGTGCGATGCTCGTTGGAGAAGTGCAAGTTAATGCTTAGCGTTGGGGATTTTTCTCCATTTTTTTTTTTTTGTTTTTGCTTCTCACTACATTGGGACAACAAAACTCTGAAGGTCTTTATGCTTATTATTTACAATAATAAAATCTGGGACAGGCTTTTTAATTTGAGTCACTGTTGGCTGAGTTTCTTCGAGAAAAGCAAATCGCCGCGTGCAAAAAAACCTCAGTTTTCCCAGCCAAGATTTGGGTTTTCTTGGAGTTTTTTTAAAATTGAATGGGAAAGGCGAGAGCTCTGTTGCTAAGGGGTCACAGCTAGAGGGGTTTTAATGGGAATTCTTGGAGAGGAGAGCGGGGAGCTGCACTCACTCGTGGAGCATGGGGCGGACCACGGTGCTGCCCTGGGCGTGGGCGTCGAACAGCAAGGTGTAGAGATAAGGTAACAGCTTGTATCTTATGTTCAGTACATTCCTGGAAATCTCCTGAAATTTGTCATCCCAGGCAGCAGGATCTTGCCTCTGAAGGAGGAGAGAGTGTTGTTAGAGAAGCCGGGTTGGACTGCCTGAGAAAACTAAAATCCCCAAATCAGCGCAGCCAAACAAACCAAGGAATTCTCTCCCCTGAAGCAGAGAATCTTTGTTTATTTATTCTTCAACTCGGGAGCAAGCGAAAACCGTGGCTGTCACTGTCAGGACAGCGTTCTTTCTAGTTCCCAGGAGGGGGAACTAGAAAGAGGAAAGCTGATAAAACCCCGGGGGAAACACAGCAAAAATGTTTAATGCAAAGTGTCCCCGGGCACAGGATCCACCAGCCCTCTGCTCCCAGCCCCGCAGCGAGTCCCAGGCACCAAGGACTGGTGTCAGGAGAGCCTCAAATCTTTATTAAACCCAGGGAACAATCCCTTGGCAAATTGGGGGAGACTGGCAGCACCACGATAACCCTGAATCTGCATTTTGCAGCCTTTGCCTGGCCTGTGGAAGGCGTGTGCTGCCAGATAAAGCAGCCGGCTTTGAAAAGGAGACTTTAATCCATTAGATAGTTGCCATCTAAATAGCTCCACTCTGCTAGACCTGCAGCTTTCCCTGGAACAGGAGTGCTGTTTCCCTTTTTTTTTTTATTTCACGGTTATCTTGTTTTACAGCTTTCTCCACTCCAGTCCTTAGCCTACATTTAGGCAATTATTTCCCTTTCCTTTTAGCAGAAATGCAATATCTGATGGTGGCAAACGTGCAGAGCACAGAAATTCCTGAGTCTCACTCCAGCATCTTATTACACTGCCCCATTTTCTCCTTTGTTGTATAATGATGGGCAATTAGGGCTGAGAGCACCGAGGTCGGTTCTGTTTCTTGAAGTGTGTTTGCCATAAAATCTCCACTTTAGCCCTGCTCATTGAAATCCAAATGGCCCAGAGGGGAAAACGTGTAGAGTTTGATTCAGTGAAAGCAAAGTTAGAACGGGCTTTGTTTGAGTGTCCAAATCCCAGAGCAGCCCCTCTGTGGGCAGAAAACCTCCCAGGTGATGGGGAGGCTCACAGCAGAGCCAGCATAGAAATAACAACAATTTTCATTTGTTAAAGAGCCAAAAGTTTTCTTTTCTTCTCCATAATACACTTTTTTTTTTTTTAATTTTAATTTTTATTTTGAGCCAGGGCAATTGTGCATTTTTCTGGCTGGTTTTGCCTGTGTGTTGCAAAGGCCCAGCTGCTAAGAAGTGTTAAAAAATTGTGACTCACCCGTGTTCCTTTCTCGTTGTGATTCCTTGAATATGGGTAAAATGCACCCAGCTCCATCCAGCGGGCACACATCTCATACTCTGCGTCTTTGAAGAAGCCACAGATATCAGCTCCTGTCTGAAATTTTCAGAATAACCCAAATGGAAAACTGTATTATCATGTACAGCATCATGGTAATTAAATATAAGTTAATAAGTCATTAGCTTACATAAGATATTCCAAAGAGACTGAACTCCATCATGCCTGAAAAGAGAAATAAATTGGAGTTACTGGCTGGGTTTTGTTTTTACATTATGGTTATATAGACAATGTTTATTACAGTACTGAATCAGAAGAGGAAAAAAAAAAAAAAAAACCAAATACAAGCCCCACAATTTCTCTAATGTGTTGTGTTTTCCTGCTACAGAAGGAGATGGGATGTGGGTGGACTGGAGCAAAGGAAAAAAAAAACGAGTGGCAGGGCACAGGAGGGATCCCAAGGGAATTAAAGTAGTTCCCAGCACCTGGTACTACCTCAAAATGTTCTTCTAACATCTTGTGTTTTACCCACAGAAAATTATAAACTTTTATGGTTTCTTTTTTTTTTTTAGTGTGGGCATCAGCAGTACTGTAGAATATTTGGTGGAGGTGGAGGAGAAGCAAAGCCAGGTTGGACAACGCTTGGAGGATTCCACGCTTCCACATCCGTGGAAGGCGTCCCTGCCGTGGCAGGATGGGCTTTCAGGTCCCTCCCAACCCAACCCACTGCACGATTTGGTGATGCCAGGGCTGCCAACCCTTTTCCTGGCCCGTACCAATAATGGATTTGTGCATCTGGTCCCAGGCTGCCGTGTTGTCCCCGAGCCAGTGCCCGGCCCATCTCCCGCTGCTGGGGTACGTGGAGCGGGTGATGATGATCCCGCGCTCCTTGGTGGCACCGTGCAAAGCCCTGCAGCAGAACAGGCACAGGAGCAAGTTACAGGAGAAACTCTGCACCAGAATTTACTGCAGAAGAGCCTCTGGAAAGGAATTGATGGGTTTGTATTATCTGCAATATCATATTATCATAGTGAGGGGCTGCATCCTGTGCGCCCAGTCCTTCTGTGATTTTTATGGCTGTTCAATGTGATCCAGACACAACCCCAGCCTGCAGCTGCAAAGAGAAATGAGGGATTAAAAAGGAGTTTTACAGCTCTGGCTAACTCCTCTGTGGGAAAATAGGAATGTAGCAAAACTTTTCTAAGCCCATTTTCTAAGGGCTCCACAATGTGTGAGAGGGCGTGTCATTGCTTTCCCAAAGTACCCAAAAACTTGAAGCAACAGTTGGAAATACTTCAGTAAAAATCAAATAAAAGGCTGAAAGAGTGAAAACAGAGGTAGCAGAATGTTGGACCACTCAGGATAAGCTTAGTTGACTAAAAGGTCCTGAAATTAAAAAAAAAAAATGAAAGAGTCAGGGATTTGTAGTGCCTTCCAAAAGACCAAGCTGACAGGATATCAATATGAATATTAGTCAGATAATCACCCTGATTAAGTTCCACTGCTCTCCAATGTGAGCACCACAATAATTGCCTAAACTGCTGCTTCAATAAGGCACTATTTGCTTATTTTTCTGTAGGATTTGCAGCTTTAGTGACACCATAATTACAGCAAAGATACACAAGTCACTTAAATTACCGCAGCAATTAAACCAGACTAATGTGCCACAATTATTTCCTCCAAGACAAACAGTAACTTTTCTAGGATCTTTTATTCCTTTGTAACATATTGTCCAACTCTTTAATTCTCTGCTTGCTTTCCCTGTGTCAATAATGCTTTGGAAGTGGAGCTAAAATTTCCAAAGCGAAGCCAGTGGATGTCACATGTCGAATTGCTCAGGGATGAGCAGGACCTGAGTGTTCTGTGGCTGGAGGCTCCATAGCTCTGGCCTGAAAAATAATTATTCAGGTCAAAAGGGCTGAATTTACCTCCAAACAGTTCCTTTATTCACTAATAAGGGCTCTGGCTATGCAAAAACCTCATTACAGAAGAGCATCAAGGCAATATCCCAAAGTTCTGTGGCTAATGGATGGAGAACTGAAATGACACCAGGTTACATAAAATACTGATGTGCACTTTTCAGTTATAGGCTTTTGTGAGTTTTGTGTGCAAATAATCTTTCTGTTTGGATGCTTTAGTATCAAAGTAAATTATTGCATTTCTTCAGTTTCACAAGTACCCCTTCACTTACTGCCAAAAAATAAATTTGGGACTGAAATATATGTATATATATTTTTTGCGGATAACATTTGCTATAAATTTCCAGTGTGAGAAAATCTGTGTGAGCTGCGAGATTTATTGTAGTGATTTCTGCTGCAGTGCCTCACAAAAGAGGGAGAATATTTCAGTTCATACTTAAAACCACAGAAAGGACAGATATATTCCTTTTCCTCTCAAATTCCGGTCTGCTGCGCTGGGTTTGCACAGCAAGGTTTTGGCAGGGGTGGCTCCAGTGAGAAACTTCCAGAGGGAGCCCCATGGGGGAGCAGGGGATGCCCAAAGGAAGCTGGGATCCCTTGGGATGCCTGTGCTGGAAGCTGTGGAGACCCGGAGAGAGGAGGAGGGGAAGAGAGAGGGGAGGAAAGAGCAGCAGAGTGAGTGATGGATGAACTGCAACCCCTGCCCCATGTCCTCTCCACCTCTGCTGGGGAGCAGCTAGAAAATAGGGAACGAATGACAAAAAAAAAGTGAAGGCTTTGGGGAAATTAAGATTTGGGTTTAATCGCCATTATCCTGTCTGATCTGTTTGTAAATTAAACTGATTTCCACAACCGAGCTGTTTTGCCCGTGACAGTAATTGGTGAGTGATGTCTCCCTGTCCTTGTCTCCATCCATGAAGATTTCTTTGTGCTTTCTCTCCTCTTCCCAGCTGAGGAGGAGAGAGTTGGGGGGGGGCTTTGGTGGGCACCCGGCACTCAGCCAGGGCCCAACCCACCACATTTTGAGATGCCCAGATCCCATCAGACCGGGCTGCCAGCACAGGGATCAGACATTCCCTCCTGTCCTGTCAGCAATTTCACCCTGCCTTGACTGGCAGGGCTGCACTGGCGCGCTGCCAGCCGAGCATCCTCTCACGAGCCCAAACAGCCCTGAGAGTTCCTCTCTTTATGGGAATATCGAAGTTTCCAAGGCTTTCACAGCTTGTCCCGTACAGAAAATCTGTGCCTTGCTCAGGGGCTGAATCGCAAATGAAGGAGCCTGGCCCCGTTATCTGAAGCTGGGGACGATTCAGGGGACAGATAATGGTGCTGGCCTTGGAGCCGGGAACAGAAATGCTGCACGGCAAAGCTTTGCGCTCCCACTTTGCATTTTAAAAGTCGCCATTCCCCTTTTCACTCCATTTTAAATAGAGAACACAATCGAGCCCTTCTGAAATTCATACGATTGAAAAGATGTCTTCATTTTCCCCTACTGGGTGTGAGGTGTGAGGAAAACCAGAGTAAACCAGGCAAGCCCGGCAGCGCCCAGAAACGATCAGTGCGTGGTGTTTTAATTACAGTAATTAATGGAGCAGGGATTTGGTGCAGTGGAGCCATGGAAGCAGAGCCCTGCACAGACGCCCCTCACCTTGTCCTGCAGCTCTGCTCCCACCGCCCTTCTCGCTCCACAGGGCAGATCCCTGACTGGAATAACTCCTGAAACCGCCCAGCCCTTGGAGCATCCAACTCCTCTTGGAGTTGGGTTGGAAAACCAGATTGGTCAGAGTGAAGAGAAAGGTCACTCAGGTATCGTAAATGGAATTCTGGCTCTAGGAATGGAATTTCCACTTGGAAAAGGCATTTTGGAGGCAGGATATGGAATATGCAAAGCACTTACGCCAGGCTGGCTCTGGTTTGGGACCATCCATAGAGGCTGTGGACATCGAAGTGTCTGACTGGGGTCCCATCTGCAAGGTACTGTTGACCTTCCATGCATGGAGTTTTGTGGATTAATCCTGCTGACCTGTATCCCAAATCTTGTGGAGAGGAAAGAAGTGTATTTATTATTAATAATAAGCATGTATTAATAATTTTGCATTAATTTTCGTAGTCTGTTAGGCATTCAATCTCTGTATACTGTCACTTGTTTATTTATAATTATAAAAATAGCATTTTCGAAATGGAGTATTTCCAATATTCCTATGCAGGTATCTGGGTCTGTGAATGTTTAATAGTTCAGCTACAGATGCTCTTATTACAGAGGCTCAAAGAATAAACGGAGTATATCAGAAAATGTTTCAAATCTTTTTAAACACTGTCACACTAACCACATAAACAGAAAAATGGGTGTGGTGGGGCTGTGATTTGTGTCTGAATATTCATTTCCTGGAAATTCCTGAGAAACCGCTCATGAAACCTGAATGCAACAGTGAGCAGTGAGAGTATGCTAATAAGCCATTAATAAATAATCCCTAATTAGTACTACTTTACACCAGTACTTCAGGAAAGCCGAGCTAAGAAAAAGAAGCATTTCAAGCATTTGATTGCTCGCATAAATGGTAATGAGAGGAGACACATGGATATTTTCTAAATATTTAATTAATTGCATTATTCATCTGAGAAAACTGCAAAACAGAGAGCTCACTTCTCTGCCGTGCCTCAAGCGAAGCACTTAGACACAAAATAGGGATCAAAATCCATATGCAGCAAGGAGCTGGAAAGAACTTTATTTTTCCAAAGTGCTGCACAGCTCCTGCTGAAATATCTGGGCTTGCAGCATGCCCATAATTTCAGGAATAAAGGGCCACGTTCAGAGAGGAGCTGTGGGTTTATAAACCCATCTTTATTTTGGCTTTTATGCCCCATACACCAGATAAGAATTTATGTAGGAACCAGAAAAACCTAAAACTGTTTTAAGGAGGGATCAGACTTACTAGGCATGTAGGGGGGATTATTTAGGAGGTCATCCTTACAGCCACCTATGGCACCATTCATAAAAGCTGCTGGCTCATTCATGTCCTAAAAACACAGAGCAAAGCCCCTTAGTTTGCTACAGAGCACCATAAATTCTGAATTACACCCGAGCAGCATTGCAGGTTGCTCAGGAGCCCCTGCAGCTGCAGTCTCGGTTGGACATCCCACGTTCCATAAAGGGGCTGACAAAAAAGCAGGAAAAGGACTTTGCATGAGGGCATGGAGGGACAGAAAAAGGGGGATGGCCTTGAGCTGAAGGAGGGCAAGAATAGATGGGATATTGGGGAGGAATTTCTCCCTGGGAGGGTGGAGAGGGAATTCCTAGAGCAGTTGGGGCTGCCCCTGGATCCCTGGCAGTGTCCAAGGCCAGGTTCCTAAAATTCTCATTTTAGGGATGGAAGATGCAGCCATTCCATGTGTCTTGAGAAATCCTGGAATTCCTGCAAGATTCCTGCTGGTGTGCAAAGGGGCTCTCAGTTTTCCATGCTGCTTATCCAAGGGGAGAATGGGTTCCCACAGAGAGAGGGCAGGGCTGGGTGGGATTTGGGATGGGAATTCCAAAAATGGAATTTGAGGGTGGGCAGGAGCTGGGCTGGAATTCCCAGAGCAGCTGGGGCTGCCCCTGGATCTCTGGCAGTGTCCAAAGCCAGCTTGGATGGGTTTGGAGCAGCCTGGGACAGTGGGAGGTGTCCCTGCCATGGCAGAGGGTGGGAACAGAAGATTTTTAAGCTCTCTCCCAACCCAGACTATTCTGTGATTCAGCAATTCTTTATCTCAAGGGAACAACCTCCAAGGTTGTCAAGTCCAGCATCTCCTTACTGGGAATTTAACAGGGGATACTTCTGCCAGAGCAGTGCACCTGCTGGGAATTAGGAACTGGGGCCCCCTGCACCAGGGTCCTGCAGAGAGAAGCAATGCAGAAATCAGATGCATTTCCACACTTACAGTCCACAGGCCATCAAACTTGATGCTTTTGGAGGGGTCGGGATTGTCGTGGACCTCCAGGATTTCCCTCTTCCACCACTCCACCGTGGAATTGCGGAAGAAGTCGGGGAAAGCACAATGGGATACATATTTCTGTAAAAGCAGAGGGAAGACAAGACAGGTAAGGGGACTCAAGGTATCCCAGAGATAAAATTCTGGAGTTAAAAAAAAAAAAAAAAAGACAAAAAAATAATTGCTCGTTCACTAAATTTTTTGGCTTTTAGGAAGGCTTAACCAGTTTCTGCAACTTATTCCTGCCATGACATTTCTCAATGAGTTTGCTGCTATTTTAATTGATTAATGTCTATATTTGAGTCCAAAGCATGTCAGTGTTTACCTCTACTAGCTCTTCATGAGGCAGCGACTCATTGATTTGGACATTGGGAAGAAACGACCAGACCTAATAGGACAAAAAAATATTTAAAATAATCAAACCACTCTAAATACAAACTGGGTATCAACAACACAAGGGTTTAAATACTCATCAGTACCTTGGAATATAAAATTTCACTGCTATTAGGCCATTGTATGAAGACATTATCTTGCACACCTCTGGTGAAGGCAGGATAATTGGTTTCATTCCCAGAAATGGCTGGATCCTACAAATAGAAACACTTTTACCATTTTGCTCAAAACCTCACGTTGAATATATTCTCCATTTTGTGGTGCTTTATTGGGATTTAAAATCAATATTCCAAACTGACCAGGATAATGATAAATCTCATTCCTTCTGATTTGATTTTGTTGACCAGAGCTGGCAATCCAGCAAAACGTGGGGAAAGGGTGAAGTCCAGGTTCCTTTCCATGTAGTCAATATCTGTATATTGGACATCCTGCAGTTCAAAAAAAAAAAAAAAAAACTCAATTAATTTTAAATTATTTTCTTCTCTTTTTTGCCGAATATTGAAAATCAGCCAAAATAAATAAAATACAGAACTTTTGATGAGTAAAATTGAAAGCAGTGGTAACTTCAGGCTGAAGTTGTTAAATTAATATTACACAATCTATGAGCAGGCCCAAATCAAAATAAACCTTTCACTGCTCCATCTAAACTGAGGGGAGAAATTGATTCAAAATAGAGGAAAAAAATGGATTTGTGCAAACATAGGTACACAGAAACTGCACCTGTATTTCCATAGCTATAAGGAAACACTGGAAATAGTTGCTCCCTATTGAAAACTTGATATTATTGTATTTGAAATGAAGCCACAATCCAGTCATAGCATAATTTTGTTAGATCTAGGTGCTATTCCTACCATCCCAACAACAACATGGGCCAAATCACAGCTGGCTCAACACAGAGCATCATGGCAATAAAATTATGCTGCTTCATTTTTTTCCCTGCTGCTTTTTCTCAATCACTGCTGCTTCCTGTCATTCTTTGGTGTGAATAAATAGAATTAAGCAGCTTTTAACACAGCCCAGAGTCCGTGGCACAAAACCCACTTTTCTCGCCCACAGTGGGTGTAGTCTAGTTTCAGGAATGAAGTTTCTGGTTTTCTAAAGCTGTGTTTTTCTGATGTTTGGGTTTGCTGAAATTATATAAACACCAGGACTGTTTTAGTTACAATATCTATGTTGTACATTCCTCCTGGGAGGAGGGATTTCTTTTGATGCCCCTCTGGTTTGATCAGTGTGGGCAAAGAGGTTTGTCTTTCTCTCACCAATCACATTAGTCTGTGGAAAATTGTATAAAAGGGAAAACAATCCCTAATAAAAGAGTCATTTCTTAGCCTTCAGAAAAATCACAAGTCTGTGTTGTGTGTTGTATGAAACAGCAACAGCCAAGTACAGTCTGGTTTCAGGAATAAAGTTTCTGGTTTTCTAAAGCTCTGTTTTTCTGGATGTTTGGGTTTGCTGAAATTCTTTTCTCAGGGAAAGAATATAGACACCAGGACTGTTTTAGTTACAATATCTATGTTGTACATTCCTCCTGGGAGGAGGGATTTCTTTTGATGCCCCTCTGGTTTGATCAGTGTGGGCAAAGAGGTTTGTCTTTCTCTCACCAATCACATTAGTCTGTGGAAAATTATATAAAAGGGGGAACAACTTCTAACAAAGAGATCTTTTACTCAGCCTTGACAAAAACCACAAGGAGTCCGCGTCGTGCGTTATCCCCAGCGACAGCAGTGTTTTTCTGGTTGGTTACAGCTTTAGCATTTGAGTGGCTTTAGTCCAATGCTACAAAGCCAAAAAGCTCAAAAGTCACTTGCTCCCAACGTACATAGGGGATCTGAGCTGCCTTCATCTGCTCCACCAGCTGGGCCACCTCTGTGTCGTTGGCGTATCCGTAGCGGCACAGCTGGAAGCCCAAGGACCAGTAGGCTGGCATGACTGGGCGCCCGACCAGCTGCAAACAGGAGAGGATGGTGAGGAGGGGAAGAGAAACCCAACCTGCCCACCAGAGCCCCTCAGCAGCCAGGCTCCCACCTGGGTGTATTCCTGGACCACGAGCTCGGGAGTGGGGCCCAGGACCATGTAGAAGTCGAGGATTCCTCCGATGGTGCGGTAGGTCAGGGCAGGGGTGGGCTGGAAGGTCACATCTGGAAGTGGAGGGGAGGAGGTGAGAAAAGGGTGGCTGGGTTTGCCAGCAGTGCAATAAAACAGGGACTGTAAAAATGGAGCACGTGGAGGATGGAGGGAGACAATTCCCGAAGGTTGAGGACAAGGAGGGGTGGCTTCAAACTGGCAGAGAGGAGGTTAGGTGGGATTTTGGGAAGGAATTCCTCCCTGTGAGGGTGCCCAGAGCAGCTCTGCCTGCCCCTGGATCCCTGGGAGCATCCAAGGCCTGGCTGGATAGGGTTTGGAGCAGAAAGTATCCCTGCAAAGGGGTGGAACAGGATGAGCTTTAATACCCCTTCCAACCCAGACCATTTCAGGATTTCATTAAATTAAATTTAATTAAATAAAGTGAAGGTTTTCTTACCCATTGCATTGCTGTTAAGCAAGAGAACTCCATGGGCATTGGCATCCTCTTCAAGAGCCATATAAAATGGCTGAAAGCCATAGGAATTCAACTTGTACTGAAAAAAAAATAAAATACATTGTACTGGGGAAACAGTGCAAATATCTGCTTATTAACATTTAGCAACAAATTTAATACAGGATGAGACAATTGCCAAACACAGCAAATAAACTTTAAATTTATACACCTAAACTCTACCTAACCACAAAACAGACCTGCAGAAGGTCACTTGGGACTTCACAATTTGTTAGGCTTGGCCAGACTGCTCAGGCAGGAAGGAAAGCAAAGATATTGCTGCACTTAAATTTCACTAATGAGAAGGTGCTTCCTCAGAACAAAACTTTCCCTTCCTTGCAAACAGAACCAGGTGTCTGTGTGCTCAGGAGGTGCTGGTGACATTACATTTAATTTTCTGAAAATGTGTTCCAGCCTGAACTGGAAGTTAGAGCTATAATTAGCTGCTGCTATTTCATTGGCCATTCCCTGATAATTGGAAATTTGCTATCTTGTAGGAAATAAGACAAATAAACAGAGATAAGATTTCTGCTTTACCTGTGTAATACTAAATTAATCCCCAAGCAACAGGAATTGTTCTGACTCGTGTCTAATTTTAAAAACAATGAGCTGAGAAGAATAAAAAAGAGGAGGAACATGCTGTTGCTCCTAAGCCATCTGTCACCTTCCAACATCTGACTGAGGGCCTGAGCTCCTCACATTATTCTTGCAGGTCACAAATAATGGGATTACAGAAGACCTCTGCCACAGAGACACCATTTAAATTGTAAACTGTGATAAATATGGCCACAGCCAATGCCCAGTACCAGCAGACATCAGCTGGGATTTTAAAGTCGTGCTGAACATTGAAGATCAGGTGGCTCAAAAATCTCAAAAAGCACATTTCCTTCTTCCTTGCCTACTCACACCTGGAGGCTGGTCCCTGGTGAACATTCCCAGGTGTGCCAGTTCATGTCGTGTCGGAAGGTGGGGTGCTCAGTCTCTCCAAATCCGTAGATGTACTGGGATGCCAAGCGGGTGGAAATCTGAATGAACATGTCACTGAAGGTGAAGGTGGGCAGGCCTGAATTCCAGCTGAAGTGGGAAGAGGAAAAGGAAAATAAGAACAGAGCATCCCCCAGGTTGTGTTTCTGGCAGATGCTTTCTTTTGAGACACTCTTTTTTTTTTTGCTGGAAATCTCACTCTTCAGTAAAATTTGGTGAAAGTGGACTAAAACTGTTGTGGTTTCCAAGGAAGCTTAGAGCTCTTGAAATGGGGGTGTCTGAGGATTGCTGAAGAGTTTAGGGACACCAAGTCCTCTGTGTCCCTCAGAGAGGAATCTCACACAGGCATCATGCCCTGCAGGTTGTGCTGTGTTTTAGCAATTTAGTGAGAAAATGCATTTCAGGACACTACAGTCCTATTTTCCTCCTGGATCAAGCACTGGAGCCACATGGAGTATAGTAAATAAAGGGCTTTTTACAGTTCACTGAGCTTTCTGTGCAGATTACACTGAAATTGTATTCACAGGTCACATTTATTATAAATCAGCATCTTTCCAGTTAGTAATCAAACTGGTGGGCTTTGCCAGAGAATTTCCTTGTTCCAGGAGCTTCAGTTGCAGGTTGAATTGTTATCCTGGTTGGCAAAAGGGAACTCAATTCACAATTAAGTTTTGAGTACTTTGAATAAAAAACATAACACACTCAACTGTTCTCTGTTTTTCAACTCTGACTTAATCAAGGAAAAATTAAACTCCTGCCAGAGTGTCGTGTCACCAAAATCCATCTCAAATTAATTGGGACACTACTTCCTTCTATTATTTTTCTTTTTTTCCCCTAACCATTCCCCAAAACTGACCCAAATGGCCAATCCTTAGCGAGCAGTGCTGTGAGGAATTCAAAAAAAGAGAACACAAAGAATATGTTAGGAACCACAGAAAATCACTTTCCCCCCAGGAACTCGGGACGTGCGCGAGGAGCAGCCTACAGAGCTGCCAGCATTCTTCACCCCAGCAGGTGCACAGGGAGAAGGTTTGGGTGAAAACAGCTGCCAGAACGGTGTGGAATGAAACAAAAAACTGAAATAACCGTGGCTTACATGACAGTGCCCGTGCTCTTGCGGCGGACTTGGATGCCAAAGGGTTTGATCTGGAGCGTGACCTCGTAGAGCCGGTCCTGGCTCGAGTTTGTGGGGGAGCTGGGCAGGTTCAGGGGCACTGGGACCTCGTAGCGTGGGTTTTGGTAATCATAGATCTGGGAAGTACAAAATCAGTTCATTTAAACGGGTCAGTTGTTTGAAATCTGAATCGGATATTAATTTTGAAACACTCGCCGTGGTGTTTGCTTCCCAATGCATGTTCTTGGACCAGGTCATACACAGGATTTTGTTGGGGGGAAAAGAATCCCAACCAACAAACCTTAAATATTATTTAAGGTTTATAAATATATATATATTATAAATATATATAAGGTTTATAAGGATCCTTATTTTGGATCAGGAATGGCTCATCTGATTATCTACATGAATTTAATGTATATACTTATATTTAAAATATATAATGATATATATATACTCGTATTTAAAATATATAATGATATACATACTTACATTTAAAATATAGATGAATTTAATGTATATAATTATATTTAAAATATATAATGATATATATCCTCGTATTTAAAATACAGATGTATATACTTGAGTGTATCACACAAGTATATGTATACAGGTATACATACACTCGTGTGATAAATAATTTTCTAGTTTCATCTTTTATTTAACCTTTAGGATTCTTTTTCAGATTTTCTGTATTTTGAAAGCTGATAGAAGTCAGGATTTGATGTCTGACCACTTAGCTCAATATTATTAAACACATGGCAATAAATTACACTCAGACTACTGTGCATGGAAAATTTTAGAATAGAAGCACAATGATGGATGCAAAACCAAACTGTAGAGTCATGAGAGCACTTACAGATAAATTTACCTGCATATTAACAAACTGCTTTCAGTTTCAAAGGTTGACATTACACACATACCCTGACATTACACCTTTGATTCTTGTCATCTCTTTGTAAAATCGAGTGCTAGGATTCTAGGACAAAAATAAGATGCAAGCCAAGAGCAGCAAGAATTGTTAGGAGAAACATATTTACACAAGGCAGCTTCTGTCTGTGAAATATAAATCTGGCTATAAAAAGCCCTTTGGATTTCCATTAATAACACATTTGAGGAGTTGTGGGCTGGCTTTACCTTGAACTGCAGCATGTTGTTGAGGTGATATTTCACCTCCAGGCGCAGGGTGCTGATGGGGGCAGTGGAAGCCTCGTTGGCTCTGACCCTGGAGTCATCCAAGCTGAGGGTGGCTACAATTCCAGTGGAGGAATAATTGACATTCTCGATGAAGTAAGGGTTGCTGGAGCTGTAATAGCAGGAAGGAACTTCTGGACTTGCTGACACCTGGTGCAAACAGAAAGGAGTTTCAGGTTAGCGAGTCAGCTGGAGTTTTTATTAGGTATTCGCATGGAATCATGTATTTATCAGATCTGTGTCAAATGGAGAATTTGGGGGGGAAACTAATGGAATCCTGAATAAAGAAATAATCCAGAATGTTCTCTGCACTGAGTCAGGTGTAATAAAGGCATCCAGCTGTACAAATGGTTCAGTCAGGAAACTGAATCCTCGTGCAACGGAGATGGATTTAATTTCCCCATCTCTGTGATCTTCAGATCAATCCCTCAATGTGGTTTAATCTTGGCTTGTGGAAATTCCTAAAGCTTTGTCCCTTTTTATCCCATTGCTCTCTGGCTGCCTTCAAGGACATGTGCCCAAAACCCATTTCATACTCAGGCAACATCAGAGCGGATCTTTCCACTGGCTTTAATCACACAAATTATCCTTAATATATCCAGAGAAAATTACATCCTACTAATCTGAACTCTCCTGACATTTCCAAATGTCTGAAATTACAAAAAATTCTTTTAGGAGTACAACAAAACCAGAGCAGTCCATGAAGTGCTTCAGCAGGTGCTGGTGCAGGAGCAGCCAGCACAGAATTTTGGATTTCATTCCTATAAGAAATGGCCAAAATGGGCATTTGAGATTTAGAAGAACAGGAATCATTTATTTGGAGGCATCCTCTGCAGTTCAACCCTGCCAGGCCATGTTGCTCCCATGTTTATTGATAATTAATAATATTAATACATAAAACCACATGTTAAAGAACTTCGTGTCAGAGATTAAGGCTTGGAAATAGGTGTTTGATGTAGATATAAACACATTTACAAAGGAATCAAGGTTTTTCTGGAATTCAAGGGTTTCTTCTCAAGCTGAGATCCAGAATTAATTTGACTTAAAATTAATGAGTGACCATGAAGGCAACACAGAGGGGCTGAGCCTTGCAGACCACAGTGCCACTGAGGAGAAGGGGCAGCTGAAGATGTTCTGCTTTTTCATAACTTCAATATTATTTCTTTTAATCTCTAAAAAAATACCTCATTTTTCCTCAACTCCTGCAATAATTGGGTAGAATTTAAACGGTTGTCAGCTACTGAGGGAAATAAAATCCATCAGTTCAGGCCAGCTGAGGCCTGTGCACCCATTTTATTTAAACCTGATAAATCTCCCAGACCACTTTTATTCTGTAACAACCACAAAGGAAAACGTTTTATCCTGGATTTTTTTTTTTTGTCTAATTAATTTAATTAGAGAAATAATTGCTTACATCCCAGATACAGCCACGTTGTTCACATGTTTCCTTTGTTGCATCAGGGCTGGGATGACAATCAAATCTTTCATTGACACTCGTACTTTGAGTCCATTTGATTGTGTAAGATTTTCCCAGTTCAAGCTGAAGTCCTTTTATAACACCAACCTTATAAATATGAAACAATAAACAGTTATTAAATGTTATTAAATCCCACCCAGCTTTCCTTCAGTCAGCAAAGTTGTTGGTCCTTTAGAATAATGCACTTAAAAATTGAAAATCTTGTAAGATTTGATGCAGTCTCACTTCTACAAGCACACACAACTGCTATTTTTACAGATAAAAATCTGAAGATATAATGCTCTAAAAACGTGGAGTTAGTCCCACAGCTTCCTTGGAAGCAAACAGGAATAAATACATTAAATAAGCTGTCTGCTGCACTGTAAGTATAACTTAGACACACTTTTATGCAGCAGAGTTGAATGCAATTGTACTTTTATTCTGCAATAAAACTCGCATTGTATTTCATTGAAACAACATTGGCACTGGGTGCTGTCCTTTGCAATGCATAAAATAAAGTTGATGCAATTTTAAAAAGTGTTTACTTTCCATTTTCCTGTTATTGCTTTACCTTTGTCACAGGATCATAGCTGACATTAGGGATATAATCTTGTGCAGCATTGTTCTCAGTCACAGACACTGATGTTATTTCCTGGGACAGTCCCAATATCTTGATTTCCTCAAATTTCAGGTTGTTTGGATCAGAATAATTGCTGTGTGTAGCAGTCATTTCCAGAGTATTCTGAAAGATAATAGTGGTCATATTCTTATTTTAAAAATCTGCTAAAAAGCCTCCTGATTTAACATTTCCCTATGAAGATTTTTACATTGTAATAAAATAATAAAAATAAATATAATATATATATGTACATATTGCATATATGATACGTAATACAATAAAAATAAATCACTATCTTTCTCCACACATATTAATTATTGCTCTGCTTGTTGGTGTCACAATAAAGCTCTTCTACCCTGTATAAAATAATCTTCAGAGTTGTGTTTCAGCTTTTTCTCCTTGCTGGGGTGGGTCTGTGACAGGGCAGATAAACTCCACCTGTCTGGGACCTCGCTGGGTTCCAAAACCCAAAGGTGTTGGAGACCAGAGTGCAGAGAATATTTCCCTGCATGTTCAACCCCCCTGACAAACACTGCTTTTAACCTTCCTCCATGGAAAGGGCTTCTTCTGGGGATGAACCAGAATTTTCCAGAATGTCAATTAGATAGTAGCATGGTATGTCATTTATCACAGGGGGAGAAATGTAGATTTTGGGGTTTGTTAGGGTGGTAAGTAGATGAAGATGGAGGATCCTGGTGGGTTTTGGGCTCCCTCCTCCTCCTCCATCCCCTCCCTGCTCTGCAGTGTGGGGGGCTCAGGACCATTGGGCACAATTTGCCACAGTGCAGAGTGGTGTGAACAGAAATTGAGTTGTCATTGGTAGAAAAGCAGCAATAATGAAGGTTCTTGGTGCTCACTGGGTGAATTATCTGTAAGAGAACCTTGATCCCGTGTGCTGGGGCCTTTTGGGGTCTGTTCTCCCTCCCCTGAGCTGGGGTAAAGCCTGGAGTGCTGAGATTGCTGATAAAAAAACCAATAAACAACCTGGAGAACAACTCAGAGTCCCATTTTCCTTCTTTCCTAACAAGGACTTCTGCAAAAGGCCTCCCTATCAGGGGAAAGAGCCATGGGAGTGGAAGAACTGCCACAAAAGGTTCTCACTTCTCTTGAAATAAAAACACCACTTCCTATTGCCTGGCATGAATTAATTTTAGATTAGGAGTCCAAGCAGAGGAAGTTCACCGTGGCTGCCACACGTGCAGGAGCTTCCTCATTGCCCTCCATGGGAACATTGAGGTTAATTGTTAATTCAAGTGTCAGCACAGCCAAGTCATGATTTGGCTGCTGGGGTTTCAAATTCCAGCAGCAACCAGGGTGTCTTATCTACAAGTGATCCTTTGATTAATCATGATTTAAAAAATAACTACTTCATGTGCTTCGTTCACTCGTGTTCCTCTGCATTCCCTCACTTGGTTTATGCTCTTTCATCATGGCAAAGGAATGAACACCTTTACCCAATATTAATATTATTATTATCATTATTATTGTACAAATAATATGCTGTCATGCTATTTATAATCCTTGTTATGTGATAGCTACTGTCAGTATTGGATAGGAACACTATCAGGACTCCACCCTGATGTCAATTAACCCTGCAAAGGCACTTCCAGCTTAAAATAACTCAATAAAACTTGACCCTGATGTAGTTCCCAAGGGCTCAGGCAAAGTGTGGGTCTCCCTCATTCTTTGGAGACATTCAGCTGTGTTTTCACAGTATAAAAATAAATTTATTTTACATATTTTGAGAATCACAAACACTCCATGCCTCTCCTTTTTGACTCTGTTCTAAATGCCTCTGATGCTTTAGAGTTCTCTTGTTCAGTAAATATTGCTGCTGAGTTTATTGTAGGGAAGGTAATAGGAATTATTTAGATATTTGTATTAACTAGGAGAAAAAAACCCAACAGATTTCATCCCAGTTAAATGAGAGTATTTTGAACATGATTCCTCTTGGCTTTGGCAAATATTTTGTTTTCCAGCAAATCTTACAGGAGAATAAAGAGAGAAAAGGATGCTCTTGAAAGATACTGGATAAAATCAGAAATGAAAATAAGATCATTTAAAATCAAATACTTACGCTGGAAACTTTAAACTCATAGTAGATGTAGGCTTTGCTCTCAATTGTACCTAAAAGGTAAAGAAAGAAGTTACACTTGGAGTGCAGAAAATAATAAAATTAAAGTAAGGCTGAGCCACTGCTAGAGACCAATAAACTGCTAATTATCAGGACTGCATTCAAAGCTGCACTAAGCACTCAAATATTTTTTAAGGTTTCTTTGAGGAACTGAAATGTCCCTATTTCTTTTTCCTGTGGCCAGTCTCCCTGGTGAACTAATTTTTCTCACAAAAATCCATTGAAATCAACTCTTGCAATATGTAGTGATTTTTTTTATTCTACTGATATTTCTTCTTAGTTTGTCTTAAACATAAAAGTTTTGATCAAAACTAATTCTTTAAAATAACCTAAATAAGGATTCTCCATACAAAATAATGATGATGATGATAATAACAGTAAAAGCCATGGAACCATAAGAGAGGAAATAACCAGGAAAAGAAACACAAAGTGTGGTCAGTCTGGCTTTTTTTGGTTGTTTGGTTTTTTTTTTTTTCTCCCCACATACAAAAAAGACAAATCCTGTCACTGCCAGCAAATTGCAAATGGCTCCCCTGTAAAACTGCCACCTGTAAGTTTGGGGCAGGCCATAAAATGGTGAAATATTTGATTGTTTTGTTTGGCAGCAGTAGTGAGGGCAGTAATGGCTTTGTTATTTTAGACCAGAGGAGCACATGGAGCTGCCACCCCCCTGCACAGCAGCCACCCAAGGCCTGTCGGATTTATGGCAGCAATAATCAGCTGAATCACTGCTCTATTTCTTAAAAGCATCCCCAGCTTTCACTAAATCCCAAAAATCAGAGGCTTGGGAGCTTTCCTGGGAGATATGATTGGTATAGCCCACGAGAAAAAGGAGCTGTACAACTGGAATGTATAAAAATGGATAAATATTCCAATATTGATGTTCAGATACCTCCCTGGATGGGCAGTGGCTTGCCTAAATCCCTTGGGAAAACCCTGTCACCTCCTGACAATCTAAAGATTTCTCCTGAAAACTGGAGGTTTGACCCTAAAGTAGAGGTTTGACCCTAAAGTAGAGGTTTGACCCTAAAGTAGAGGTTTGACCCTAAAGTGAGAGCCTTGGTTGTCTTTTTTCTCTGCTTGTGTTGAATTAAGTTGGGACTTCAATCTCACATTAATAAGCCACAGTTTTCCTCTTAAAAGTGATGAAACCCATTTGATTTATGAGCAAGGAGCAGCAGTGTGTTACCATGTCTCCTTTTCAGCAGGAACATGGAAATTTGAACATATTAAATTTTGCTAACCATATTTATTTCACTGTTGGTGCCTGCTCACCTGTAGATTCTCCATCATCCCAGAACAAATCCCCAGAAGCTTCATTGTTGGTATCCAGGGCAATTATGAGCCCCATTGGGTTCTTGCGGCTGTGGAAAGAGAGATTTGTGTGTATAACAAATATCTAAACATCCTCAGTGCTTCCTCCATGCTCATGTAAGAGTGAAACACCCAACAGGGCCATGATCCTTGGAGAATTGCTTTAATTACATTTAATCCTTTCATTTTCATGCAAATGGATTGAAATACCTGGTGAGTTTGCAAAGTTCTGTGCAAATAATTCATCACTAAAGGTGTGGAAGTGAGGATTGGCTCACAGCTATCCCCACATTTCAAGGTGAAAACCCTAAATACAATGGGCTGCTGTTATTTGTAACCTAAATGTCCTCAGTCCTGTTATGGGGGGGAAAAAAAATGTTAAAAGTGTTCCCTTTGGGATCCTACCTTGTCACTGTGGTGGTGTTTGGGTTCTGAGTAGGGAAAATGTATCCTCCTCTCAGGTGCAGCCCCATTTTCTCTGCTGGGGTTTGTAAATCATACCATAATTTCCTAGTGGCTACTGGTGCACCCTTATGGACAGGGATTGAAAAAAAGAACAGGAGTTTTGTATTACCCAAGATTATGACAGCATTTTTTTATATTTTGTATTGCTGGGAGTGTTTTCATAAATCCTCAATTTCATCAAATTGTTCCTTATAGAAAAAAGCTTAAGTTATGTAAATATGTTAATGGGCACATAAAATAAAATAATTGCATATCACTGTGATTTAATGTCATAATCTGAGCCCTTTCTTAGGGCACCAGTTCTTGTGCTTATCCCACCACCCTTCATCCCTCATCTCCCAGGTAACCCCCAAGTCTTTCCTTCAGGTCTCTGTCTCCAAAGCAGGGCTGCCAATCCAATTTCCTCACATTCCCACCTAGAAAATGATGTAATATCCCATAATATCCTTACCGTGTCATAGTCATACCACTCTGCATCAGGGAAGTACACACGAGTGGAGTTCACACCCTGAAAGGGAATAAAAGAACAACTTCCATATTTCCACTTCATCAGATAAACTCCATTTTCCAACCAAGCTAAAGTTCACGGTGAGAAAATAATTGATATTTTCAGGCTTTGCTGAGTCCTGATGTTTAGGGTGGTGTCCAGGCAGGGGAAAGGGAAATCCAGGCACGATTTCTGCAGAGCTGCTGGGCTGTAACTGAATTGCAGAAAACTGAACTGCCATTCTGCAAAGTGGGCAGGTCATTGAAAGCCACCCAAAGCCACAATGCTTCAAGCCCAGGGAACCAGATCCTACCCATGAATATCTCTCTATCTTCTTTATTTCCGTGTATTTTGGGGCTGGCACCTTTCAGATTCTCATTTTCCCTTTCTGTATTTAACAAATGTTTTATGTTTCTCCATGGTAAATGTGTTGCTGGCAGGAGAAATCTTTATTTACAAGATTCTGCCATGGAATAAGCCATGTTTTTGGGTTTCTTTTTGTTGTACCACAGAGAAGCTGAAATGCAGCAAGAGAAGCTGGCTCCAAAGGGAATTTGGAGATGATGTGAAGATGAGGGACAGCGGAATATCAGACCAGATATCCTTGGCTCTGTAGAAGACTACAAGACTACATCTACTCCTAAAACAGGAGTAGGATCTAACTGCAGGATTTTCCATTTCAGCAGGGGTAAAAATGTGCTGGGGGCTTTCTCACTGGAAGCAATAAATGAAGGAGAGGGAACTGGAGACTTAGAGTGGCCCATGGTTACCAGAGAGATCCAAAACCAGAGAGATCCCAAACCAGAGAGATCCCAAACCAGCCAAACCTACCGGCTCAAGGACAGGGGAAATCAGCAGCCCAGGGCCCCACAGGAACTGCCTGTCAATGCTCCATGTTGTTTCATCAGAGTAGAACCTGAATAAATGTGAAAGATAGAGAAGAAATTGGGTTTTTTGTGATTTATATCAGCAGCAACCCTAAGGTTTCAGGGTACTGATTGTCCACAACCATAAATAAAGGACGCCATGTAAAAATCCCCAAAACGGGGTTTCACAGAAAGTCACCTACAGATATCCCAATGTGAATTTTCACAGGGTAGACGTTTAGAAAGTTCCCTCACCATCTGAAACGTGTCAGATTTTGTTGCTGGCTGTGAAAGCCCCCAACTCACTCGTGCAGCAGTGGCCTCACGACCGTGTCCCCCTGGGTGTGAGCCTTGTAGAGCAGCGTGTACAGGTAGGGCAGCAGCGTGTAGCGAATGTTCAGGTAATGCTTGGAGCTGTTCACCAGTGCAGAGTTGGCTCCAAACGCAGCTGGATCTTGATGCTGCAAGCAAATATCCACTGTCATTACTCCCAGGTTTTCAGAAGTGGTTTGCCAAATGTGTGACGAGCTGTTTCAGAGGGGCTGGGGTTCCCTGGCGCAGCTCTGCTCTGGGTTCTCCTTTCTGGTGCTGTGAGCTGCTGTCCTGTCCCTCTGGGCTCTTTGGGATGGCACTGCCCATCCCTCCTTGTCCATCAGGGTTATTCCAGGGTTCATCCTGGCAGTCAGGTTTGTGCCACAGAGCTCCCAGGGCTCAGCCTGGTGGCTCACACAGACCTCGGTGTTCCTTGGTGGTAGGAGCAACCAACCATAAATTCCAAAATTCATAAATTTCATAAAATTAATAAAATAAAATTCATTAATTTCAAACCCCAAAAATTCATAAGACTGTTGCCAAGTAACTGTGTTCTCAACTAACCCTTACAAAACCCAACCTCTCCCATCTATAATTCATAAAGACAGCTTGAGGTTCCATTTTCAAACTGGTCAGTGATAGTGAGGGTTAGAAGTGATATTAAAGGAAATGTAGTCGTGTAGCACAAAGCAGTTTTGAACAGAAAGCACAACTTACTGTGAAACCTTCACAGTTGTGGTTCCTGGAAAATGGGTAAAATGCTCCCACTTGCATCCACCGTCTGCAAAGCTCTTCTGTGGTGTCTTCACTGAAACCACAAATATCTGCTCCAATCTTAAAAAAAATAAAAAGCAAATTTTAAAAGATCAGAATGTGTTGGATGTACAGTGTTCTGCACCTGGAGAGGTGCAACATATTTGTAACTTTTCTCTTCCAAATCCAGCTGTGCTGTCCAAAAAATTAAACTGACCCCTCACTAACATTGCCCATCATTCTGCTTCTTCTAAATTTAACCTTCCTGTTTGGTGATCATATGCACAGAATGGGGAAAAAGCTTCAAAGCCATTCAAATTTAAATCATAAAAAGGATTTTGGCTATTTCCCTTCTAAGTGAATGTCTCTAATTTGAAATGATAGGGAAACCAGGAATTGCTTCACGTTCCTCACTAGTGTTTAAAAATTACTGAGATAAGAGGTAGATTGGGATATATAATTAATTTGTAAACTACTTTTATATCACCACAGCCACAAAAATCAAAACAGCCTAAATCAAAAATCGATACTTGAAGAGAAATGTTCAAAGGAGATTCCTAACAGGGTTATTTTTGGGGTTATTTAGAGAGTGCTTGGCTGGATAATCTGCTCTCTGTTTTGAAAGGATGGCACAAACTGATGTCCTACATAAGGGATTCCAAAGAGGTTAAACTCCAGCATTCCAGGGATTGCCCATCTCATCTGGTCCCAGGTGGCTGAATTGTCCCCCAGCCAGTGTCCTGTGTGCTTCCCTGAGCCTGCAAAAGTGGACCTCGAGATCAGGAAGCTTCTCTTTCCTGGAAACACCTTCTCGATGGCTCTGGAAAGGAATGAGACTGGAATCACACAGGGGAACAGGCAACTCGGACAGGGAGAATTCTGAACAAAGCAGATTTATCCTGGTTTGGCACCAATTATTCATCCCAAGGATGGGGATCCCTTTGCAGGCGGGTTTTAGCAAAGTTCAAGGTATTCATTTGAAATAATCTCTTTACACAGCTCTGACAACCAATCTGTGGCTTCTCCCACCAGCTCCAGGCATTAAGTTTTGCCTAAATTGGCTCAAATTTAGCACAGAATTTTCCAGGAATTCTGTTCCTTTAACGGCCAAATCTCGTGGTGCTTTGGAAAATACAGGTCTGAAACCTTTCTGCAGGATTTTAGGGCGAGTTCCTTACTTCCTACTGGATATGGCCATGGAATATCCATAAAGATTGTGGACATCATATTGCTTCCCCCACTTCTGCACTGCATCCAGGCAAAGTGTCTTGGAATACATGAGTTCATCGAGAATCCCTTGAAGAAAGGAATGCAAACAGCACTGGTAAAGTACATTTTTATTCTTAATATTTCCAATCCTTATTGCACATTTATGATATCCAAGCCCCTTTTTCCTCTATTCTTTCACTCAGGCAGTTTAATTGCTCCAAACCCAAAATGCTGCTGTTGACTGTTGGTTTGGTTCATCTTTGCTCTGTGATATTTCCACTCCTGAGCTTTGCACCCATCCAAGGAACTGGGAACTGTGTTCTAAATCCCTGAATCACCATCTGACAACGCTCTGGCAAAGGTTACTTAATCCCACTATTAATACAAACTATGAACTGCATTCAGTGATGCAAATATCAGAAAACTACTGACAGTGCAAGAGGACTGTTACCTTATCAGACATAACTGAGGCAATGACAATATGCAGTAGTTATTTGAAGATAAAAAAAGGCAGTTCTACAAACCACACCTGAAGTGTACAAATACAAGCATGTAAATATTTTCTGTCAGTAGGAATGTCCCCACCCATGAGATTTACACTAAAATCACGTTGTATCCTTGAAGGCAATTAACTTTTTATTAGATATTTTATTATTCTGATTAAAGTAGCTGGACTTACTGGGAGTGTAAGGAGGGTAGTTTAAGTCATTTGCTTCACAACCTTTTTTTGAGCCTTGAACAAAGTTGCTCACTTCATTCATATCCTGAAAAGGGAAGATACAGGATATAATAAAGTTGCCTTAAGTACATATCCCTAAAAAATAAATCATCCTCTCTGTTCTGTCATCCCTTAAGGGATCATTAGTAGCTGTTCTTCAACACCTTCTTTCTGATTGCAAAAATACCTTTCAATTCAATAAAAATTCAATGTAATAAACATCTGATACCACTTATATTTTAAAAAGAGAAGAGGGAGGGGAGAAGAAGGGAGGGGAGAAGGAAAAATATAATAGAATAAAAATATCAGAAGGATAAACTCCTGACTGACTCACAATCCACAGTCCATCATAGGGCACCGTGTCATAGAACAATTTGCACTCGTCCCCCCACCAGCTCGTGCACTCGGGGTTGGTGAAGTCTGGGAACACAGTTTCCCCTGGCCACACCTGGAACATTCAAAGGAAAATAATTAATGAATATTTGAATGGGATTAAAAAGGATCCCAGACCTGCTCAGGTTGGATGGGAGCTCAAAGAACACAGAGTATGAATTTCTTAACTTTATGTTTTTCAATTGCTTTTCTTGTGAGTCCTACAAGGAACAACACACAGCTGAGAAAAATCTCGACAGAAGTTAAGATCATAAATTAAAAGGATAATGTGGGATCTGGCTCTTCAGTTGCTACTGGAAATAAATAGGAGCTGGCTGATGACATGTCCCTTGAGCCTTTAAACTACCCATGAATGTAAAAAAATAAAAATTAGTATTAATGTAAAAAAATTAAGGCTAATGTGAACAAGCATAATTTTAATTGCTGTTTTAGTTTTTCTTAAAAAAAGTAAAATTTAAAAAAAATATTTGTTTTAATGTAGAATTAATGAAAAATATCTTTTTAATGTAAAAAATTGGAAAAAAATTAAGAAGGGTTGAGAGTGATCATAGTCTACAAGAGATCTTACAGACTTTGCTCTCACTGGTAGATAAATTAAATCATAACAGCGACAGCAGATCAAATTCAAAGGTGGAAAACCACAATTACCTCCCCAACCAATGTTGTTCCATCTGACTCATTAACCCAGACTTTTCTCTGCTCTCCCCTGTTGTAGCTTCCATAGGCACTTCCATCAGACAGGTTTTGGGTGCTAATAGCAGGATCCTAAAGAAATCAGAAAACAACAAAGACGAGAAGAAATCAGGATATTCCATCCATTATTACAGGCTGTAAATGCAATGATTACATAGAACAAATAAAGAACAATAGTAAAGAACTGAAATGAAAGGGCTCACAAGGGAGAAAAGGAGGCATTAAATGCTTACCAATATGATGATGTATTTTTGGCCATAGTCATGCAAATAAGCTGCAAACTGAGGGAGATCTTGGAAGTTCACTTTGTCATAAGTAAAATCTTTCCTTTTATCCATGTATTCAATATCAATGACTTGGGCATCCTGAAAGAGAAGGGAGTTCAGCTTTTTCATGAGAAGTGATAGGTGAAGATTTTTATTAGTCCATTTTTTTCCCAAATATTAGCTTAATATTATTCTTATTCTATTGAAGACATCTGTTTCACGTCCCCTAAAATTTAATTTTAAGAGTTAATCCTACTTTGCCTTTGTCAATTAAAAACTGTCAGTTAAGAACAATATATGGTTCCATAACTGTCCATAGGACAATTAAAAAAAAATGTTTCACAAGAAGAAAAATGGATAGACTTGGAGAGAATAAAAGAAAAATTATTACAATAAAGTGCTTGAATAAATCTAACTGCAGTTAACCCACCCCCTCCATCCAATGCTCTGATGATAGGTCTGACACCAAAATGCACAGAACCCTTTGGCAGCAGAGGTTTGCTAATCCCAACTCATGGGAAGGAGCCAGCTGTCCCCTAAAATCTAATTTTAAAAGTTAATCATACCTCACCTTTGACCGTCAATTAAGAATAATATATAGCACCATAACTGTCCATAGGACAATTAAACGTTTCACGAGAAGAAAAACAGGTAGAGTAGGAGAGAATAAAAGCAAAAATGATTCCCATAAAACGCTTGAATAAATCTAACTGCAATGAACACCCCCCTCCATCCAAGGCTCCGATGGTGGCTGTGACACCAAAATGCACAGAACCCTCTGGCAGCAGAGGTTTGCTGGTGCCAGCTGGCGGGCAGGAGGCAGCAGGGTGTGCTCCCAGGGCTGTACTCACGTAGGGCAGCCCCGTGGCTCTGTTCCTCTCCACGATCTCCTTCACCTCCTGCAGGGAGCTGTAGCCGTAGCGGCTGAGCTGGAAGCCCAGGCTCCAGTAGGAGGGCAGTGTTGGCAGCCCCACCAGCTGTGAGGGGAGAGAACAAAAACCCCACGTGCTGTTGGACACCCTGTGCCACCTCATCCCCTGCATCTGCTGAGGATTTACGGGGTTGGCTTTGATATTCCCCTGTATTTGTACCCCTGCAGTTCCTCAGTGTGTGACTCCAAACTCCACATTCAGTGCCAGCTGCTGCTTTCCCATTCTGGGCAGACACAACAATTCCTCTGCAGCCTGGGCAGCAAGGACACCTCCCTGCCTCAGGGCCAGAGATGGGAACAAAAGTGAGAGGGGGAAAACTTGGGGTGAATGACTTCATTACATGGAGCTGGAATTGGAGAATTAAGTCCCTGTCGTCTGGTTTCAGGTCTGATGTTTTGGTTTCCTGGTGCTTTGGGCTCCTGATGGTTTTGGGTTCCTGGTGGCTCTTTCCCAGGAACATGTGATAAACACAATGGAATGTTTTTGTGATAATATTTATGTTATTCGTTCCTTCTGACAGGAGGGATTTCTCCTGATGTCCCTCTGGTTTGACCAATGGGGTTGAAGAGGTTTGTCATTGTTTCACCAATCATATTGGGCTGTGGAAAATTGTGTATAAGGGAGAGGCATCCCTAATAAAAGAAGTCATTTTTAACCTTCTGATTACAGAGTCTGTGTCATGTGTTATCTGAAATAGCAACAAACCCCCAACATGCAAATGGAGCAAACTTATCAAAGTGTGAAACCCCAGGGTCCATGGTGGGTGCAGCCCCGGGGGGGCTTTGTCTGTCCTGAATGCACCTGAAAGCTTTCCAATAAATAAAACTGCTTTTGATTCCCTTAACTCTGCCTGGCCTCTGCTTTTAGGTATTCCCATTAAGGAATAACCACCTTTCTCAAATCTACTCCAATAGCACACACCCCACTCCTAAATACAATAATTTTTCCCTATTATTTATTTATTTTAATAAATACTGGTATTTTGGGACAATGCTCATTCTTTAAGGTGTCCCTGGAACCGAGGCAGATCTCAAGAAGTGCAAAAGACACTCAGTGAAATCTTGTGATCATAAAATTCAGACATCCTGCAAACACACTCTCTATCCCATAATATTGCCATATGAACAGGAATTTTTCCTCATGACAGGAGCAAGGAAACACAAATTATTCTAGAGACCATCTCCACCCTAATGACCACGGTGAAAATTACAAATTAATGAATTTTGGAGCTCTTGGGCCTTGAGCATGGTCCCTTCTCCAGCACCCAGAGAAAAAGAATATTATAAAATAAATCCCAAGCACTTGGAAAAAATCTGTTCAATGCATAATCCCTGTGGGTAAAGGTACCTTCAGGTACTCCTGCACTACTTGCTCTGGAGTGTTCCCCAGGAAGATGTAGAAATCCAGGATGCCTCCAATGGTTCTGTAGGTCACTGCTGGAGCAGGCTGCACCACGAACTCTGCCAGGCAAGAGTGCACAAAAACAGTTCTGAAGGACAGGGAATGATAAAATAACTTTGCCATTTTCCAATTGAAGATTAGAGAATTTACTGAAGTAAAAAACCACAAAATGCCTGAAGAATTAATGCTAAATCATTAATTGAACTTGCAAAGGGGAAATCAGACAACTCTTTATGTGTCACTATTTCCATTCCTTTACTTCCTACAGAGAAAAGAATCAGAAGAAATCCAATAGTTCAGCCTTTTATCTCTGAATTTTTAGTACAACTTTCCAGCCCAAAGATGTGCAGAGCTCAGTAAATATAAATACACTTATCTGAAGGGATTAAAGGACATTTCCTCCCAAGTGTTGTTCACTACAAATTTAATCTCTTATTCCAGTGCAGACCTGTACAGCCTTTGGGTAAATTCCTGACCCTTAGATTTCCATCAAAAACCTCCAGTTCACTGGGAGCTACTCTCTGCTTGTATTTGAAATACTATTAAGCACTGGGTCAGATATTGGAGGTGTTTTTAAGAAGGGACACTGACATCAGCTCAGTTTTCATTGCAGTCCTAAAGATGATTTCAAAAGGAATTCAGCTGCACTGCTCAGAGCCACAGAAGGAGGTTTCTTACCCATGGCATTGCTGTTCATCAGGAAAACACCAAAGGAGGCTCCACTGCTGTCTTCCAAACACAGGAAGAAAGTGTGGGCTCCATATAAGTTATGCATTGCCTAAAATGATAAAGGGAATAGGTAACCTGATTAACACCTAATAACAGGATCTGTTCTGGAATATTTCAAAATATATCACAGGTAGAACTTGAAATGTCTCAAAGTAGAGCAAAGAGCAGAAATTTAAATCCTGACTTCCCTTGCTCATTTTTCCTGGTGTTATTCTCCTTTATTTTCCATTAAAACAAGAATTTACCCAATAAATAGGTAAGAGATCTGATGGATCTCCAGGAAAGCTGGCAGCTATTGCAGTTCTATTTCTGGGGAAAAAACCTGCTCATCAAGGAAAGCTTGAGAGCTGCTTCCATCCCCTTTCACCATAGATTTGGGGTTACATCTAATCTGTATTTCTATTCATCCTACAAGGCAATAATTTTGATGTCTAATCCTTGGAAATAGGAGAGTGCCTTGCTGCTTTTTCATTTGCTTTCTAACTCTTGTTTTATTTCTGTTATTATTAGCAACATAACCCCTTAGAAAGCTAACAACTGTTGCAATAATTGTGCTTTTTGTCCTGAAATAGCAAATTCAGTTCAAATGAACAAGAAACAGAACCTGAGCAATTTGAAATCACCCTAACTTGGTGCTGTTCTGTGTTATTTTATCATAATGAGTCTACACTCAGTGGACCCATTCAGTTAAGAACTATCTTCAAACCAGAGGAAAGAGTGAGAAGGAATCTTAAGGCAATGGGTTCAAATTCCAGATTATTAATTAACTACACACAGCAATCTCACCCTCAGTATCAGTCCATATATCTTCTATTGTAGTGGAACAAAAGTTCTCTCTCAAAGCAGGGAGCTGCTTTATGAAGCTGAGGTAATGGTGAAAATTATCTTACAGTTATCAAAAAATGGGTGTCACAGAAATTGTTTCATAAAGGGACAGCCAGAAAACTCTAAGAATGAATAACAGCTGGCAAACATATTTTGTCTTGGAGAGTAACAGCTGTTAAGGAGAATTTTTCCATAATTTGAGCTCCAAGGATGTGCCAAAGCAACCTGGGTCATCTGAACTTAACCCCACATGCAGCAAGGCATATTGTTATTTATTAAAATAACATTTATCCTGATTATCACTAGAAACTGAAGACTTATCTATTAAGGTTTATCCACTGATTTTCCACTGCACACCTAGACAAAAATCCAGGAACATCCATCACTACCACGGAGCTTTTAGCAACAACAACAAGCAGTGCCTGGAAAATCTTTAGGGACAACCCAGTGGATACACGAATGTGCTCACTGCCTGAGAGGTTTGGGTCACAGATGTGCAAAGAATGAGGGGAAAGAACCCCAGACTCACAGCGGAGGGGCCAACATCCCTGCTGAAAATGGGCCAGGTTTTCCAGTTGACATCGTGCCTGTACTGCTTGTGCACGTGCTCGCCCACGCCGTAGATGTTGCTGCTGGGCAGTTTGATGGAGAGCTGCAGGAACTGGTCAGCATACTGCAGGGGCCCGATGGTCGTGTCAAACCTGGGGAGAAAGTGCCAAAAAAATGAGGAGAAACGGAGGGATTTTACCAGGAGTGGTTGAAAGGGCTGTTTCTGCTCCTTTCAGCTGGAGCTGGATGGCAGAGTCAGGTCTCCACCCAGGTCTTTCAGGTTTTCTTCCAACTGTTGTTGGAATCAGAATTCTCTTTTGGGGCCCCAAAGGGGACAAATGATGGTGGAAGGTTGCAGACTTTATCAGAGTAATCAGCATTTGGGTAACACATTGTCCTTTGGGGAAAATCAGTGATCTTGTGCAAAGAAATTTATCAGGGATTCATCTCTGAGGGGCTGCCCTTATCCCACAGTAGCAACAGCTTATTTTGGGATCCTCAAACTCAGAGTCCAACATCACTGCCATTTTTCCTTTAGAGACCCAAATGCACTTTCATGAAATTAAACAAAGGCCTAAGGAAATTCCGAGAAGATTCCAGAGAACGGTTTCCACGTGGCCCCACAGGTGTCTCATCCCCTCCCTGGACCTGTTTAATCAGTCAGGCACTGCTGACTGCCAAGTCCATCTTCTGTGCCCTCTCTAATTGCAAATCAATCATTCCAGAGGATCCCAAGCAAGAGAACAATACTAATAAGAGCAGAAAGCAACCTTCATTAATTAAACTGGAAACCTTGTTAATCCAAGTGGCCCAGCCCTGTGACAGGAAATCATTGCTGGCTGAGTGAGTGACCCCTCCATCCTGGCACTTCCCCATTCTGAGGGCACCTGGACACCTGTGGCTTGGTGGGTTTGGTTTTATTTATTCCTTTTAAGAACATAAATGGGATGAGAAAATACAATGTTCAAGTTCATTAAATATTTCACACACAGCCTTACACGACCTTGGATACCACAGCTCTAAAGGGCAGCCTGGTTTGGGGGGGCTCCAGAGGGCAGCCTGGTTTTGGGGGGGGCTCCAGAGGGCAGCCTGGTTTGGGGGGGGCTCCAGAGGAGCCTGTTGGGGGGCCAGAGGAGCCTGGTTTGGGGGGGGGCTCCAGAGGGAAGCCTGGTTTTGGGGGGGCTCCAGAGGGCAGCCTGGTTTGTGGGGGGGGCTCCAGAGGGCAGCCTGGTTTTGGGGCGGTTTGGGGGGCTCCAGAGGGCAGCCTGGTTTTGGGGGGGCTCCAGAGGGCAGCCTGGTTTTGGAGGTTCAGGGCCTCAGCACGAGTGTAGTAAAGAAGATAAAAGGTGCAATTGCCACATGATTTGAAGCACTGGCAGAGTCTCTCTGATAATAAAAGCTCCCCATATTGAGATGTCCCCAGCACTGGGGGAACGTGATCAGACAGCCACACCTGAGACCTTTCAGCCAGAGCCTCCCACCTCAGACTTTGTTCCCAAAGTCATCCCAAGAGTCCCTGAGGGACATCCAGCAGTCAGGAAAAGGGAAGCAGAGCCCGTGTCCAAGGGAACGCCTCAGGGGTGGCACCTGGTGTGGCATGCCCAGCCCTCAGGGAGCCCCAGTGACATCCGTGCCCCTGAGGAGCCCCAGCACCACTTACAGCACTCTGCCATTGCTGGCTCTGGTCACCACGAGGCCGAAGGGTTTCTGCTTCAGCTCCACCTTGTAGTTGAGGCCGGAGGCTGCAGAGCCCTTGAAGGGCTGCACGTGCTCGTGAGGGACCTCGAACCGCTGCACCTTGGGGTCCGTGATCTGCACATGCACACAACACAAGAGTTGGCCCTTCACAGGTTAATCCACGGCACGTTTTCCAGCATTATCCACAGTTCTGACTCAGGGTATTCCCAGTCTCCTCTGTTCTGCTTCTATCGTTATTCACTTCCAAGGTGAATTATTCTTTCTTAGCCATTGTCTCCAGGATGTTTGGCTCTGTGTTTCCCTGGCTCACCAGGAGGCCACCACAGGACAAAGTCTCCCACAGAAGGTTCTCAACACCACAAATCCACTGATACCCCACATCCATAGCACAGAATCGAGCTCTCCAGAGAAAGCACAAACCATTGGAAGAGCTAACATTGTCTGTCTGACTGAGAGATGAGACCAGGCCATGAACAAACAGTAAGAAAATGCACTTATCCCCCAAATCTTCCTTTAATAAGGACAAATGGTAGAAAACAGAAAAACTGAGCTTTTCAAAGTCATTGGTGATTTTACATGCAGAATTCCCTCCATGCCAAGCGTAGTGTGGTTTCAGGCCTGATGTTTTGGCTTCCTGCTGTTTTGGTTTCCTGATGTTCTTTCCCAGGAAAGTGTGATAAACACAATGGAATGTTTTTGTAATAATATTTCTGTTATTCATTCCTTCTGACAGGAGGGATTTCTTCTTGCTGTCCCTCTGGTTTGACCAATGTGAGTGAAGAAGTTTGTCTTTCTCTCACCAATCACATTGGTCTGTGTGAAATTGTATATAAAGGAAAGCAATCCCTAATAAAAGAGTAATTTCTTAGCCTTCAGAAAAAATACAAGAGTCCGTGTCATGTGTTGTATGAAACAGCAACAGCCAAGTGCAGTCTGGTTTTCAGGCCTGAAGTTTCTGAGTTTCTAAAACTCTGTTTTTCTGATGTTTTGGTTTACTGAAACTTTTTCCCAGCAAAAGAACATGAACAACAGGACATTGTTTTTGTAATGGTATTCATGTTGTGAATTCTTTCTGGGAGGAGAGATTCTCTTGATATCCCTCTAGTTTGACCAATGTGAATGAAAAATTTTGTCTTTCTCTCACCAATCACAGTGGTCTGTAAAAAATTGTATATAAGATAACAATCCCTAAGAATAAAGCATCCTTTCTTCACACAGCCTTGAGAAAAATCACAAGAATCTGTGTTTTGTGTGTGATTTCTACAGCAGCAGCCAAGTGCCTGCTACCCTGAGGCACTGCAGCAGCAGGGAGGACAACGGGAGAGCTGCAGTGGGGATGACAAGAGGCACCAATCCTGCCCTCCCTGCACAGGCAGCCCCCACCTGCAGAGCAAAGGGACTTTGGAGGAGCCCAGGCTGACCTTGAATCGGAAGCGGTTCTGTGTCTGGTACTCTGCCGTCAGCAGCACGGTCTGGATGTCCTTCCCGAAGAGGGATGGGGATGGCAGCCTCTTCAGAGTGGCCTCAAACCCTGGGGAGACACACACGGGCTGGGACGGGGCAGCCCTGACTTCTACAGCCTTCTGATGCTTGCATTTGTGTAGTGCGGTTTCTCATGGATTGTAACACAAACATTTTTTGCATTTTTGCATCGATTGTTTTTGCATTCCTCTCCAAGGAGGGGCATTTAATGGACTTCCAGTTTGACCAGTAGGGTCTGAGAGGTGGCAACCTCATTCTCCAATCCCTGGTCACGGTCCAGAATCTACATAAATCAAATAAATAAAAGCCTCTCCTTTTGCTCTGACACTCGGCTGTGTGTCATCCTAGTGACAGGGGGAAGCTGGGGGGCCCAGCACACAGCTCACCTGCCTCGGTGGGTCTCTGGGAGCCCTGCACTTGGTAGCCATGGTTGGGGGAGAAGAAGCACCAGGGCACGTTGGCGTCGCTCTGGGGGCTCCAGCAGCAGCCGCGGCGGGAGCAGGTGCTCTGAGCGAGGACAGGAGGGGCACAAATCAGCACAAAGAAATCCACACCAGCTACAGCTCATGCTTCACCCCCAGCACCAGAAACTGTCACGTTTTCAAAATTTAAAAAAATAGTTTTTGTTGTTTGTGTCGTTTCACCTGACTTTGTCTCTGTTTCTGTGCGAGTTTCTGTTTCCCCCAGCCCAGTGTCTGAAGAAGAGGTTGAGATCATCTGTTCTCTTGTTGTTTCAAGGATTTGTTTATTCTTTGTTATCTTACATTTGTGGTCCTGGCCTGCTGAGATCTTCTTTTCAGGCCAGGTTGTGAAAAACTCCCTAACTCCCTCCCCTTTGGGATGGCCTTATCTTTTATACTAAAAATTCCATATGCTTTATTGACAATAACTCTCCAATACCCATCAAACACATTAAACAATGAAACTTTATTCTAAACCAATTAAAATGTGCCACCACCACAGCAGAAGATGGAGGACAAAAGATCAAGAAGAAGACCAGGGACACACCCTAAATTCTCCATCTTTGTCCCTTAAACTCACATTCAAAAACCCCAAAATTCTACTTTTTCACCCTATGATATGTAATTTATCATTCTACCTAAATTCTTGTAACTTATAAATTCTCCAGGACAGTCAGAAGGATGTCCTGGTTCCCACAAGAAACCTTAATAATGTCTGCACTCAGGTGGAGCCATCCATTGAAAAAACTCTGTGGAGTGGGCTCAGTGGCACAGAAAGCACTAAAGAGGGTTTTTTTCTGGATTATCATTGCTTATTTTACGTGCATTCTTTCTTAATACCACAAGATCCACAGGCAAAATAAACATTTTAAAAGAATTATTGAGACATTTGATAGAGCAGAGTCTGACCAAAAGTCACACACTGGAGAGGGGGTGAAATTTATGGTGGGGTTAACATCTAATAAACATCTCTATATACATAATTGAACACTGTGCAAAATATCTACATTTAATGTAATTTTCCAGTATCAGAAATATTCAGATTGCTTCTGCATAATCTCAAATTGAGATAATTAAAAAAAAAATAATAAAACCTGTTGTTTCAAGCCTCTGTCTCAGTGTAGTGGTACCAACCTTTACACACTCATTCATTAAAAACCTGAAATTCCTTTGCATTGCTGTTAGAAATTAGCTTGTTCACGTGCTCTGTGTGTGAGGTTTATGTTTGGAGATAAGCTTGGGGCAATTAATCTCTGAGTTTCCACCCATTTTGCCTCCTCAAACCCCCATTCATTACTTAGGGCAAAGGACAGTGGCAAAACAACTCTCACTGAGGGCAGAGGGCAACGTCCATCAGCGATCTCAGGGATCCAATTCCAACAGGGACACCTTCAAAGCCTCACTTTCCACCTCTCCACAACCAGAAACTCTTCCTGCCTTCATCTGATTGTGCTCAAATGCTTTTGGTGTTTGTAATAAATATTTAAAATGTTCTGCAGCTCGAAGTAGGTGGCCATGACCCAAACCCCTTCATTGCTGCTGTCCTTGTTTGGGGGTTGGAGAGCACAAACTGGTCAGTGAAATTATTTCCAGAGGCTCTGGACAGACAAAGGTAAGGCAGCTGCAGCCCAGCAATCAGGCAGGTGCTGAAGGCAGCACTGAGGGAGCTTGCACAGCCACTGGATTAAGAAGTCTCAGGGCATTTCTTTGATAGTGGTTTTATAGAGCCCAGAAATTGCTCAGACCCACCCAAAATAAACCCCAGAGTCACCAAACAGGTAAATGTTTTTCTCTCTGTCATGGTCCATCCCATCAGAAAACATTTGCTGTCATTTCCATCAGGTTCCATGCCAAAAGTAAGGTTTGGAGGAGAGCTGTAGGGTCTCATTTTACCCCTTTTGATCCACAAAGCCCTTTGTAAGGCTGTGAAAATCCCAGGCTCACTTCCCACCTGCCCAGATCCCACCAAAACTCCCCTTTTCCCATTTATGGACCACTGCAGGGTAGAGGAAGCACCAGGCCCTCCAGGACTGCAGAGACCACAGCTTTATTCCCTTCATATACAGGGGAACACCCTAAATAGAAGAACAGATTTGCTACATCCACCTTCTTATCCCCTCCCAGACCAGTGACCATCCCATAAAAAGCAGAATAAACTGATCTTCCTAAAACCTGGCAGTTCAGCCATCCACACTCCCAGCTTCCCAAGCATCCTTTTCTTTTCTCCTGAATACTTCTCAACTATTTTCAGCAGTTCCTTCACAGACCAGTGATATTTTCCCAGCTGGACCTTCTCCTGGCAGATTTGTCTTTTTGTGGCAGATTGAGCTTTGTGCACAAGGAAGTAAACACAGGAGCTGAGGGTTGGCTACGCCTGGCACAGGGGAAGGAGCAGAGTTCACTGGAGACACTGGGGAGCAGGTTGTAAAAGCGATCACCCACTATAAATAAAGCTGTGATGCCAGCCTGGGAGCTGTAAAAGCAGCACAATAGATACCAGCACCCAAAGCTGAGCTGGGAATAACCCTGGATACGAGGAAGCTGTTTGCACTGGGGGACAGCAGGGACTGAGCACCAAGGACTCGAGCAGGAGCGTGGCCACGTGCTGAGCTGAGATGTGCTGCTCTGAGCACACACAGGGGCCTCCAGCAGCAGGGGTTTGGGGGAGAAAAGCACAGGAACCGAGCCCAAGCCAACAGTTCCCCCCTCCCTGAGCTTTCAGAGGTGTCAGCCTGGCCTACACAAGCTCTGCTCAGTGGAATTCTTGTTTTACTGGCGTGTTCTGCTTGTCTGATCAGACTTCCTGGCAATTTTCCATGGCAGGGAATAGTTCCTAAATATCTTCCTTCTTTCAGCATCTCTATCTTCACCAACCACATGATCAGATAAAAGATATCCATTTGTTTTCTTCCTTTCTTCCCTCATTTGTCTTTACTTCCTTTCTTCCTTCCTTTTTTCCCCTTTCTTCCTTTCCTCCTTCCTTTTTTCTTCCTTTCTTCCCTCCTCTTCCTTTTTTTCCTTCTTTCTTTCTTCCTTCCTATTTTCTTCCTTTCTTCCCTCCTTCCTTTCTTCCTTTTCCTCTTTTCTTCCTTTCTTCCTGCCTTCTTCTTTTCTCCTTCTTTCTTCCTTCTTTTTCTTCCTGTCATTTTTTTTCTTCAATTTACTTCTGTTTCCTGCAATCCTCCTCATTTTCTGGCTCCATCCTGGACATCTTCAGTGATTAATCAAGGCAGACACTAAACCTTCGAGCTCAGCTTAGCCAAATCACTTTTCCCAGCTTCTGTTTATTCTGAAAACCATTAACACAAACCCCAGCAGAAGATGTTGCAGGTACCTGCAGTTTTACAGGTTGCTGCACTGGTGCAGCCTGGCACAACCAAACCACTCCCAGGGAAAAATGAGGGAATGGAACCACTGGGATGGGATTCTGCCTTTCCTCATGGAGTAAAGGTGATATTTAACCCTGTCAAATCTGCTGCCTGGTCCCCACTAACATTCAGGAATCATTTCTTTCACCTCTAATTCCAGACCAGGCACCCTCAGTGTTGCAATCTCCATCTACTTTTCTGCTGGGAGCAACGATTTGATTGGTTTTAATTCTCTCCCACCAGCAGCCTTGCAGCTTCATCCAGAGCACCACTGCTTCCCTCCCTTCACGTGGGTGATGGGTTAAAGGCACTAATTACAGATTTAAATGATCTGCACGGCTTCTCCTGCAGTGCTGTGCCTGTTCCTGGGGCAGGGAAGGAACCTGAAGAGTCGAGGAGCAGGCTGTGATTTGAACCTTTCCTAACCCATCCCCTGCAGGACTTTATTGAACTACAAATCATAACAAAACCCACGGCAGGAGAGGCTCTAACAACAGCCAGCTCTGGAGTTAGGTGGGAATTTCCTCCGAGGTTCAGACAGCTGGTTAATAATTTTTGTACCTTTGGGAATGACAGAAATAGCCCACATCACACTGGTTTCTTTTTCCTCTTAAGCTGTTCCTCCCCAGATCAAAGAAAGAAATCCACACATCCACCAGAAAACAAGAAAATCCATAATAAAGATGAAAAATAATAGTTATAATAATAGTCTTTTAAGAGTAACTACTACAGAAAGGTTCTTAATGTGAAAGCACAGAAAAATAAAGGACATCACAAAATCATGGAAGGGTTTTAAAACCTCAAAGCTCCTCTCATTCCAACTCCTTCCATGGGAAGAGAACCTTCCACCATCCCAGGTTGCTCCAAGCCTCATCCAGCTTGAGATGATGCTTTTCACTTGGAATTTTAACACAGACATTCTTAAGCCAAAAGATCTTTTTCATGCTCTGCTATCTCAGACACCTCAGCCAGGAGAGGCAGACACTGGGATCCCAACTGGGTCTGGAAGGAAACTCTGACCACACCTTGAAAAATTCCACATCTCAGCAAAGCCCATCATTTCTGAATTATTAAAAATAACAAGTTCTGGCCATCACACCAAAAAGAAACCGTTCAGAAAAAGCTGTTAAAAACCACGAGTGACTCTTTTAACTGCTTCATGCCTGACCAATATTTTTTCCCCCTCTCCCCAAACCAGGGAAATCAGAGCTTCTGCCAACAGACTGAAATGGGTGTGCAGGAGTTGAATTCCCCTGCAAACACTGGGACAATCACAGATTTAAACAGGTTGAGGAAATACCTGACCTCGTAGGGACAAATGACATTTTTATACATAAGCAGGAAGTTTTATGGAATTAAATCTCTTTTCCAGTATTTTCCAGAAGGTTACCAGACCTTTGTTGCTAATTGATCCGGGATGCAGTCAATTCTCTCTGCTACTGGCGTGTTCACACATTGTGGGTAAAAGTCTGTCAGGGAAATAAAGGGATGGGTTAGCACCAGGATCTCAAAACTGCAGGAAAAACTTGATTCCCTCTGAACTCAGCACCTGCTTCTGCTGCTGCTCCCCTAACAACAAGAGAGTTTCAAATCACCATCCACCACTGCACCCGTGATTGATTTTTACCTTTGGAAAATGGCACACAGTTATTTCAGACATCTAAGTTCAGAAATTTACAGGGAAGTTTTCATAATTTTATTTCATGAGTCCACTTTTCAGTGACTCCAGTGGGTCAGTGTGCTCCTCTTCATTGAAAATACAAGCAAATTTAAAAATTGGAAGAACTTTTCTCTTCTTAAATTGGGCTGTCATGGAGTTTTTTCCACAGGAGCTGTAACTGGAGCATCAAGGAAAGGCACCTTAAAGCTCCATTAAAATACTCCTTTAGATTTCAGGTTCGTGGGACTGAATTTAAGGTGGGTGGTTTTAGCGGGTTAAAGGGAACACTGAAGGTTATTTTATGTATTTGGGAATATTGTTTGTATCTGGAACAAGAGCTGTGCAGTGCAGGGATGTGCCCTGGGCTGAGATGGACACAGACCCAGATTTCTCTCTTTGCATCACCTGCACTTGTGCTCTTTGCTCAAGAAAACTCCTACTCATGAGAGAAACAAGAAGAAAAAAACCCACAGATATTAGTCTGGATGGGCAGTTTTACTAAAACACCGAGGTGTTTGCCTTGTATAAGCAATAATTTTTATTTTTATGTCCTTCAGTCCCTGTGTGTGAATGGAATTACACAAAATGGGGCTGCAAGTAAAGCAGGTGCTCTGCACCACATCCCTGGAACACCAGGTTTTCCTGATTTATCAGTGCATTAGCAAGAAACCCAGTGGGATTTTAGGATTACAACAATGTCCCACACAATTTGGCCACTCCCACATAGGGGATCAGGGAGATTTTTTTCCCAGTGTTATCTTTTTTTAATACTCAAAAAAAAAAAAAAATTATCTAAGCTTTATGTTCCTAAAAAAGTCCAATCAGTGGAGGGAGAGATTTTTCATTGCAATAAATCCTTACATTTATTGCATTCCTAACTTTGTGCCATCCATAGGAAGGGCTGGCCATGATCCACCTTTGGATGATAAGAGTGTTTGGGTGATGATGGCTCAGCTGAGCCAGAGCTGAGCAGACCCCACAGGTTTTTATTTTGTGCCCCTGCAGCCATGGGGATTTGGTCCCAGCCCTTACCTGGGATTACCTGGAGATTTTTTCATTGCAATAAATCCCTGCATTTATTGCATTTCTAATTTTGTGCCATCCATAGGGAGGTCTGGCCATGATCCACCTTTGGATGATGATAAGAGGGTTTGGATGATGATAAGAGCCCTGAGCCAGAGCTGAGCAGACCCCACAGGGCTTTTTTTGTGCCCCTGCATCCATGGGGAGCCCTTACCTGGGGATTTGGTCTCAGCCCTTACTTGGAGATTTTTTCATTGCAATAAATCCCTGCATTTATCGCATTTCTAACTTTGTGCCATCCATAGTAGGGCTGGCCATGATCCACCTTTGGATGATGATAAGAGGGTTTGGGTGATGATGGCTCAGCTGAACCAGAGCTGAGCAGACCCTAAAGGATTTTTTTTGTGCCCCTGCAGCCATGGGGATTATCCCTTACCTGGGAATTTGGTCCCAGCCCTTACCTGGAGGTTTTTTCATTTTAATAAATCCCTGCATTTATCGCATTCCTAACTTTGTGCCATCCATAGGGAGGGCTGGCCATGATCCACCTTTGGATGATGATAAGAGTGTTTGGATGATGATGGCTCACCTGAGCCAGAGCTGAGCAGACCCCACAGGGGTTTTTTTGTGCCCCTGCATCCATGGGGAGCCCTTACCTGGGGATTTGGTGCCGGGCTGCCCCGTGGCCAGCAGCCCAATGAGCACACAGGCGATGACAGTCACCACGCAGAACAGGACAATCAGGGTGAACTCCAGCCCACTGAACTTCCTGCCCATCTGGGAACCCAGAGAAACCCCGTCAGCCAAAGTAAAACACGAGCAGCAGCTGTAAATCACAGCTCCAATTTGTTAAATTAGCAATGTTTATAAATTATTACGGGTTTAGGCTGCGTCGCCCAATCCTGAGGTTTAAATAAATCTCTCCTTAAAGACTACGTGCAATAAATCCCCACTTCATGGTAATTCACCCAGTGCAGATTATTAAATTATTACACTGAGGGAATGCATTTTTCTCCCTGTAAAGCACTTAACACAGAACAAAATTAGCCTTGAGATTAACCATGGAGTTTCCCACAGGTTACTAAAATTCCTGAACAGAAATTCAATAAAGTCTTCTTCTCCTTTTTTTTCCTTTTCTAAACTTTTTCTCCTTTAGAGCAAACATGAGTCTATTCATTTATAAAGGGGGGAAAATTGATTTGTTCAAAAATATACCTGAGAAAAGCTGGAATAAACTGAGGGTGTGTCCAGGACACATGGGGAAGGCAAGACAGAGGTAAATTGCTTATTTGTACAGTGGCAGAACAGATTGTGTGCAAGCTCATGGCACAGTGGCTGCTGCTGGAATCATAACTGAGATATGGGAAAAAATTCAATGTTTTAAAGCCCAAGGGCTTCCCAAATTTCTTTTGTATTTTTTTGGTGAGAAAGGCACAGTGTGCTGGCTCAGAGACCAACCCAGACCCATCAACACTGAGCTGTGCCCCAGCAATCAAACTGATTAAAACTAATTCAAACTAATCTCAGCAGCCAGATCAATACACACTGGCAGCTACCACTGCATTCAGCTTGTGGTTAAGGGAATTTAACCTCATAAAACAGAGTTAAATACAGAGAAATTGGTTCTTTAGAGTTGAGCAAGTGTGGGAGCACACGTGCATTGCACTGGCACGTCAGAACACTTTTATATGTGATGACCCACAGGAGTGAAAAATACTTTAGAATTAATTATTTTGCATGTGAAATAACAGATTAAATCATTGCCTGCTCCTGCTGCCATTTTTAACCTATCACAACCTAAAATCCCCTTATGCTGTGTTGGACCAGATGATAACATCTTAAAACTTAAAAAACCCTCACGTTCATTTTTCTGAAAAGCAGGATTTTATTCAAGTTCTTGTCATTAAAGCCTCCTATCTCATTGAAATTCAGTTATTTCTTCTCCTGGCTCCCTCCAAACCCTAAACCAATGGAAATAAACCCTTATAATTTATAAATCTAAATTCTCTCTTGCAACAAGCACTCAGCAGCGAGGCAAAGCTCTCCAGGACCTTGGAAGCAATAAAACGAAATCCTTACCTTAAAGTTTCTGTGGTGCCTTCATCTGCTGCTGCTGGTTGTGAAGTTCAACATCAAACCTGGGCCTTTATGATCTGCTGTTATCAGTGCTCAGGTGTGTTTGCAGAGCCCTGGGCCAATGGCAGGCACAGCCAGAATTGCAGGCAGATTACAGCCACTCTTTGGACCAAACACTGCCATTATTGCAGTCCAGGCATTGCTGGTTAATTAATAATATTTTCCTTCAGTGTGAAGCATCAGGTTCTGCAAAGGAGAGAAAAGCAGCTGTAAAATGCCAATCAGCTCATCCAGTTGCATGACTGGGGTTTTTTTAATCTCTTCTTTTTCCATATCTTTGTTACTTTAACCTCCATGGAAGCTTCATGTTCCTTGGGCATTATTTCTGTATTATTAATCATCACAGGAAGTGGTTAAACATTCCCAAATGAGGGAAAGAGCTGTTGAACACATTGCAGGGGAGAATCAAATTCATGACCTTTAAAATTTTTATTGGAATTAACTACAAAATATTAATCTTAAATCAATATAAACAGATTTCAGGGGATACGACAAATAAATGTCAAAAGCAGAAGAAAAAGATGAAAGACTAGGACAGAAATGATAAAATTTTATAGCAAAGAGGCTTCAATCATAATCTGAATATGAATCCTTCACAGCTAACTGTTTTTTTGTCTTTTTCTCACAAATGATAGGTGGGATTCTGACATAAAATCTGTATTTCCCAAAGGAAAGCTTTCAATTCATATTATTGAAGCATTTATGAGTGAATATTCAATAATAAAGAAATGGCTGAGAAGTTCCACTTGTATTTTTTGTACTGCTCATGAATTTGCTCCTACTGCTCCATCCCTCAGCTCTGCCTGTGGAGCCCCAGGATTGAGAAATTTGGAATATTTCCTGATGAATCCCAGAGGGGATGGGTCCTTTCCCTTAGTCAGCACTTACAGGAAAAAAAATCAATGGCACACACAGAATATTGGGGACTTCCTTCCTTTCCTTCCTTTCCTTCCTTTCCTTCCTTTCCTTCCTTTCCTTCCTTTCCTCCCTTCCTTCCTTTCCTTCCTTTCCTTCCTTTCCTTCCTTTCCTTCCTTTCCTTCCTTTCCTTCCTTTCCTTCCTTCCTTTCCTTCCTTTCCTTCCTTTCCTTCCTTTCCTTCCTTTCCTTCCTTTCCTTTCCTTCCTTTCCTTTCCTTCCTTTCCCATCCATCCATCCCTGTCCCCTCGATGCCACCACCCCCAGGGACTCAGGTGAACCCCAGGCAGCGTTTCCAAACAAACCTCACCTGTCCTTTCCATGGGAACAATGCCCATGTCCAAGAAAACTCTGGAAACATTGCTGACAATTGCTAAATGTGCTTCTTTATCAGTGTCTATGAAAAGCCCAAAATGCTTCAGTGTGGATGATGAGGATGACAATGGTTGGGGAAGCCTGAGGGCTTTGTTTGCTGGACAATTGTTTTCCACAGTTTATTTGTCCATTCCAGGAAAGCTCAGTGTATTCCACGGGCTCCATTTAACAACCTCCCTGCCATCAATAAAACCATTTGCTAAGTGCTTCCCTGGGCTGGCAGTGCCCCAGAGCTCTGTTATCCATCACCCAGGGAACGCTCTCCCACAAACCCAGGAGCACAGAGCTCTCCAGGGAGGCTTTCCCAGCTGGGAATGCTGTCAGCACTGCACAAAGGAGATCAGATCCAGGGCAAGGTGTGAGATCAAACTCCAGGGAGGAGGAACGGGGAAGGATCCTCAGTCAGGGGCATTGAGAGGCCACAAAACCAAGAATTCCATTCAGGGAAGAGCTGGAGCAGCGAGGTCTCTGCTGGCTCCTGCTTTGGTTTCCAGGAATTCAGAGCTGATTCCTTTCTGATAAAAAGCTGGGAGAAGAATTGCTAGAAACCCAGGGGTACAGGCTAGGCTGGAGAGAATGGCACAGGAAAGCAATCTAGGAAATGAGGCACTGTTAAAAATGCAGTAATTGAGAAAGAGACATTTATCTCTGCTTTGAACAGGTCCATTTTTAATTAAATCACACACGACTTGCAAAGCTCATTAGCTGGGCACGGTGAGCTCCATGGCATTCCTTCAGGCAGCTGGGCTAAAAATTGGGGTTTCAGTGACAGCACCATGCTAGGAAATAGAAATGGCTTGTGCTTTGTCTACAGTTTAATATGATTTGGGTTTTTTTTTTGCTGTTTTGGTGTCAAATATTTAATATAAATTACAGTTGCAGCCCTTAATTTCTGTAAGAATCTGTTGGCACATTGCCAGTCCAGGCAGGACATAACTTTTATTTATGGAAGGGTGTCTGGCACAGATCCAGCAGGAATGCAGTCCTGTAATCCCCACATTCCTGCTTGGCATGGCTGAACCCACCCTGCAATCCCAGTTCTCCAGACTGGGAGCTCTCCAGGATAGCTCTGGCCACGGCCAAGCAAGGAGAAAGGCTGAGCTGGTTTGAGAGGTCTGGAGTCTCCTGCAGACACTCAGCTGAGCAAGGCAGGGAGCTGTGGAGCCTCACCAGTGCCTTGAAAACAGATTTTCCCCCAAAGACACTCTGGAGAGAAGGAATTTGGATTCATCCCATGTTGTGTCATTTTCCCAAAGCACATCACAATTCAAGATCAGATGCTGTGAGCTCCGTCTCAGACAAAAGCAGTTTTCATTTTATAGTAATTGACAACCAAAATATTTTGATTTTGTTTACCAAACAGACGGAGAAATAATATCAACTGAGTCATTTCATTGCAGTGGAAAAGCAGAACATATTTGAAAATCATTTTCAAAGTATGTGCAGTTCTTAAAGAAATGCAAGTAGACGTTGTATAGAAACTATTTTTCTAGATAAATATGTTTCTTTATGTCTTAACAATGGATCTTTATCCTCATTCCAACACCACTTCTGATCCAACGAAATATGGCAGAGGTGATGAGCATTAAAATTTAATACCAGCATCACTTATGAATTTTTATTAGGTCAAATTAGAGACCAGTGATAATTAGAGATCAGTGGTCACGATAATGATGACAAAGAGGAGAATTCCAACGGCTCTATGGCATACAGAAAGAAGAATAAATTCTGCAGTTCTCAGTGCAAATGAGGAAATGACTTGCTGGGAGTCTCTAAAACACAAAAATAATTACTGGAAGTCAGTGCAGAACACACTGCTCAGGTGATGACTCAGTGGGTAAGACCTGAAATCAGAGGAGAAATGTTATAACAATACCAAAACCCACCAAACCCTCTCATTCTTATTTTAATCGCTGCTGAACACAGAAAGCACGAAGCGAGAAGGCGTCTGATGTAGAAGGAACAAGTGTCAGGATGGTTTGAACCATAATCATGAATATAAATCACTTGATTATGTCTGAAAATTAATAACTGCTGCTGCTCAAGATAGCAAAGGGTAGCTCTTAGTAGAGCCAAGTCTTATGTATTGCCAATATTTATTATCTACCTTCTCAACTGACAAAGAAATTACAAGATTGCATGAAAAAAAGAGAGTGTTTTTCCTTTGGCTATTCATGCATAAATATGTGCAAATATCAAAATGTGCCTGACATTATTACTTGATCCAAATCTATCACCTGATTTTTGATTTTTATTTTTAAGCTGTAATAAGAGAATACCAGGGATAGTCCAAAATGGAAATACCCTACAAGAAGGAGATTTGAACCTGGAAATGCTCACTCCAGGACAGAGTTCACTGCCTGTAAATGAAGGGGAAAAGGACAATTAATATTTACTTCCAGCTAATTGCTGGCTCCAGATCATGCCCAAGTTCAAAGTGACTCTCAGCTGCTTTGGGCAAAATGGAGAGAAAGGAATTCTTCATTTGCAGCTGGGTGAAAACACCAACCACAGAAGAGCTGAAAAAAAATCCCAATGAGCAGAAAGAAGTTTGTTTCATTAGTAATTATCCTTCCTCCTCCAGTATCTGAATTCATAATTTGTTGATTTTTCAGACCAAGCCCTCTGTGGGTGCTGTTTTTTTGGTCTTTTTGCTGGATACAGCTGTCAGGTTTTACTCTCAGACCTTCCTTTTCTCAACTTCTTCAGCTTTATGTGATTTCCTTTTTCCATGCTCCTTCCTACCTGGAATGTACCAGCAGAAAGGAATTTTCACTCCTGCTGGCAGACCTAAAAACATCAGAGATTTTTTCTACATGGGGACATATCAAGGTTAATATTCAAGTTAAATCTGAATAAAGTTTTGTATAAAACAACGGGTATTTCTTCCTATGAAACCTAGTTGGTGAAAAGTTGAAGAACTGGTTAAGAGAGGATGTATCAGGTTTTTAATCCCTTAAAACATTCTCCTTCCTTCCTCTTTGATTCCTTAAAAACAGGGAATTTTCTTAAACCACCCAAGGCACGTCATTAATTTTGTGCCTTCTAGGAATGGATAAATTAAAACGTGATGTGCTCAGTAAAGCAGACATCTCCTCAATAATTCAAATATGGACAAATGAGAGGCTTGGATTTAAGAGCCCAGATCACCCCTCTGTGTTCAGGCTGGCCAAAGACTCACTAACATTAAATAAATATTGACACAACCACCTCTTCATGGCCGTGTGGAGACACATATGCACCGACCACCAGGACACCCAGGAGTCTGCCAGCTCCAAAGATCCTTGAGTCATACATCAGGCAGGTCCAAATCAGCCTTGGATGGATTTTGTAATGCTGCTTAAGAAAAAAACCCTCAATAAATTACAGACTCTTAATTTCTTGGCTTGTAAATATGCATATTTTAACGACCAGAAAGACCAGACATTTTAGTTTTGGGGTTTTTTTTAATGAAGGTTAATAGCTAGGTTAATAGTTACAATAATAAGAATAATTAAAAGAAAGCATTTTAAGGTGAAATTACAGATCTGCAATAACGACAACAACCTAAAAGCAATACAAGCCTCCAGTTAGTAAACAACACTCGAAATGCACTTTATTAGGTCCTAACTCCATTATCCACCATTCCTGCCCTATTCCATTGGGGTTTTCCATGTTTTTACTGAACAAAAGATGAAATGAGAGATTATGTCCCAGCTTTTGGAGAGAGGAAAAAGATAATTCTGAAAGGAGCTGCCTAATGAAATCAGGGCTTTGACCATTTGCAGATTTTTTGTCAGAGCTTTGCTGCTGCTCCCATGACTTTCCCTGTCCTTGCTGCAGATGGTCCAACAGCCAATTCCTGTGTTCCTTGCTGCTCCTGAGCAGGAAACAAAGCAAAGCCACTGTTATTATCACTTGATTCCTTGCCAGCTTTTTGCTTATTTAGACATGATACTGCTGGATATTATTCAGCTTTGCATTTCCTACCAGTAAAAAAAAAAAAAAAAAATTAAATAAATAATAGTAGATGGCTATTGTAGGAAAACAAAAGGATTAAAGGCTTAGGAGCTTTGGGTGAATGTTTAATACTCAGATATTTGTAATAACAACTGAGAGATGCAAACTTGGCAGTGCCAAGAAAGTGATTTCCTTGCACCTGTTTGTGTGTGGTGATTTGGGGACCCTCCTCATCCCAACACCATCCAAAGGGTGGGGAAAATCAAAGTGCACAGCTCTGACCTTCACTGCCACTGCCACCTCCAGGGAATCCCAGCTTCTAGTGGCCTCTAAGCTTGCACCCAGGGGAATTTTTGTGTCACTGGGATGAGGGATTCCAATCCTTCATGGGAGACTGTTAAACCATGCCATTAGAAGCCTCTGGTTTACACAAATCCTTACAGATTCGGCTCATACTGGTTCCCAGTTTTTCTCTCCAAACACAACAGCTGGAAGATGTATTGTTTGGGGGTTTTTAATGATATTTTTACAGTCTCTTGTAATTCACATGGGAGTGGGAAGGAAAGCATCAAACAGAGCCAGACTTTGAGCCAAGCCTTGGGGGCCAGCAAGGTTGTGGGCGTTCATCACACCACGGCAGTTCTGTTCCCAACTGGAAGATTCTCCTCAGGAGTGGCACCTCCTCAATATTTGTACCCATTTTTTGGATAGAAGCACACTTATCCATTTATTTCAGCTGCCTTTAGGAGTCCTTGATCATGGAGATGCCTCGAACCATGAGGGTGGAAATCCATGCAGAGATTTAGAGCTGAGACGACGGAAATGTCGCTTTAACAAATTATTGAAACACCTTCATTTATTTATTCTTTGGTCACGGAGAGAGCAACACTAAAAACAATAAGAAGGGAAGGAAAAAGGGAAAAGTTGATAAAAAACTCAGGGGAAATCCTGGAAAAAATGTTTAATGCAAAGTGTCCCCGGGCACAGGATCCACCAGCCCTCTGCTCCCAGCCCCGCAGCGAGTCCCAGGCACCAAGGACTGGTGTCAGGAGAGCCTCAAATCTTTATTAAACCCAGGGAACAATCCCTTGGCAAATTGGGGGAGACTGGCAGCGCCACGATAACCCTGAATCTGCATTTTGCAGCCTTTGCCTGGCCTGTGGAAGGCGTGTGCTGCCAGATAAAGCAGCCGGCTTTGAAAAGGAGACTTTAATCCATTAGATAGTTGCCATCTAAATAGCTCCACTCTGCTAGACCTGCAGCTTTCCCTGGAACAGGAGTGCTGTTTCCCTTTTTTTTTTTTATTCTCACGGTTATCTTGTTTTACAGCTTTCTCCACTCCAGTCCTCAGCCTACATTTAGACAATTATTTCCCTTTCCTTTTAGCAGAAATGCAATATCTGATGGTGGCAAACGTGCAGAGCACAGAAATTCCTGAGTCTCACTCCAGCATCTTATTACACTGCCCCATTTTCTCCTTTGTTGTATAATGATGGGCAATTAGGGCTGAGAGCACCGAGGTCGGTTCTGTTTCTTGAAGTGTGTTTGCCATAAAATCTCCACTTTAGCCCTGCTCATTGAAATCCAAATGGCCCAGAGGGGAAAACGTGTAGAGTTTGATTCAGTGAAAGCAAAGTTAGAACGGGCTTTGTTTGAGTGTCCAAATCCCAGAGCAGCCCCTCTGTGGGCAGAAAACCACAACTGGAACCCTTGTTCCTTTCTGGTTGTGATTCCTGGAACATGGGTAAAACACACACCAGGCAAGACACAGCTCACACTCGGAGTCTTTGAAGATGCCACAGATAACAACTCCTGTCTGAAAGTTTAAAATTTATCTGATTGGAATAAAATCATGTACAGAATCAAGGTAAATCACTGGAAGTTAATAACTCCAGTTATTAACTGGACTTATTGACTGGTTATAAGATTTTCCAGTTATTAACTGGTTATAAGATATTCCAGAGAGACTGAACTCCCTCATGTCTAGAAGGAAAAATAATTCCTTACAATTCCCTCCCTTTGGAGTGCTGATGGTCACATAGATGATGCACATTCAACAATCAACTCCATTCCTCAAAATATGGAATATATCACTCAGTTCCTGGGAGTTTATGCTTTCTAGGTGCTCCACCAGGGATACAAACCCCTTTCTCTGACCGGGTGGATGCACTTCTGCTCCACTTCCTTGGAACAATCCCTTTGCACCCTGAATCACTGCAGCAAAAAACAAACACAAAACACGCCAGAAACTTGCCCTGCTTAAATCCCACTGCTCTCCAATGAGAGCACCACCATAATTGCCTAAACTGCTGCTCCAATAAGGCACTATTTGCTTATTTTTCTGTAGGATTTGCAGCTTTAGTGACACCATAATTACAGCAAATATACACAAGTCACTTAAATTACCGCAGCAATTAAACCAGACTAATGTGCCACAATTATTTCCTCCAAGACAAACAGTAACTTTTCTAGGATCCTCTATTTCTTTGTTTGATGCCATCCAACATTTCCAGGCTCTGTTTACTTTCCCTGTGTCAATAATGCTTTGGAAGTGTCAGCAGAAATTTCAAAAGTGGAGACAGCGAATGTAGAACTGCTCAGGGATGAGCACGGCTCAAGCGTTTTGCTATTGAGGTGGCAGCTCTCTGCTCTAGGACTGAACCAAAATATCCATGGAAAGCAATAATTCAGGTTAAAAAGCTTGAATTTTCTTCCAAATATTTCCTGTATTCAAAGTTTTGGCTATGCAAAAACCTAATTACAGAAGAACAGCATCTAGGCAATATCCCAAAGTTTCTGTGCCTAACGGATGGAGGAATGAAGTGACACCAGGTTACATAAAATATTGATGCTCACTTTTCAGTTACAGGGTTTTATGTGTTTTGCATGCAAAAGGTCTTCCTGCTTGGAAGGTTTACTACCAGAATAAATTATTATTACAACGTGTCTTCGTTTGCACAAGGGCTTCTTCAGCTGGCAGCAAAGAATAACTTGGGAGCTGATGTGGAGACACTTTTTTAAAACTCACATTATTCCAGAAAATTTAAGCGGGAGGATATCTGTACCAGCTGTGTAATTTATCACAGTGATTTCTGTTAGGGCACCTCGGCAAACAGGAGGAGGTTTTCTCACTTCATTTCGGTTCACGCATAGCACGCAGCAAAAAATGATAATATTCCTCTTAGTGTTCAATTACTTCCCGCTTGAAATGCCCAGATCCCATCAGACCGGGCTGCCAGCACAGGGATCAGACATTCCCTCCTGTCCTGTCAGCAATTTCACCCTGCCTTGACTGGCAGGGCTGCACTGGCGCGCTGCCAGCCGAGCATCCTCTCACGAGCCCAAACAGCCCTGAGAGTTCCTCTCTTTATGGGAATTTCAAATTTCCAAGGGCTTTCAGGTTGTCCCGTACAGAAAATCCGTGCCTTGCTCAGGGGCTGAATCGCAAATGAAGGAGCCCGGCCCCGTTATCTGAAGCTGGGGACGATTCAGGGGACAGATAATGGTGCTGGCCTTGGAGCCGGGAACAGAAATGCTGCACGGCAAAGCTTTGCGCTCCCACTTTGCATTTTAAAAGTCGCCATTCCCCCTTTTCAATCTATTTTAAATAGAGAACATAATCGAGCCCTTCTGAAATTCATACCATTAAAAAGCTGTTTTCCCTCACTGGATGCGAGGTGTGAGGAAAAAGAGTAAACCAGGGCTTTGTGCTCACACTTTGCATTTTAAAGGTCTTCAAGCCTCGATGTACTAATTGTTAAGATGAGGCAGTTTATAGGAGGAATAATTAGTAAAGCCAGGAAATAGATGTGATTATTTCTGCAACAGACCTTGTTTATCGTGGGAAAAGTGTGAGCTAATTCAGATTTTAGTCTTGGAAACCAAATTAACTTCATGATGCTGCACTGGGCCAAATCATGCTCTGCATTGCCTTCTTCAGTAATTATATCCTGACAGTGCATAATTAGCGTCTCAAGTCGAATTCCCCCACAGCCATCAAATGTGCAAAGAAAATAAAAAATAAAACAAGGCACAGGGAGCAGGAGACACGAGGAGCAGAGTGGGGTGTGTGGGACGTGTGTGCTCAGTGCAGTCACACACGGGGCTAATTTAGAACCACAATTTTCCAGGATCTAGACGAGAAGCAAGAAGCCCAGATCCCGTGGAGAGCCCACCAGCAGAGCCAGCAATATCCATTTTCCAGAGGAGGAGGCTGAGCACAGCAATTTTTTACCCAATTCCTGCTCATCCAGCACGGATCTTCCTCTGTGAGCCCTCCTTGCCAGCTCTGGGGGGACAAAGAGTTACCCAAACACAGGAGGGACACCTCAAAGAGCCATAAATCCCCATGGCTCCCCAGCAGAAGTGTCTACCCACAGGTTACATGCTTAATTAATTAATAATTGAGCTGCTAACGATGTTCACTCTGTGTACAACCTCAGTTCTCACCAGGGAGCTCCATCAGACACCTCACCCCTCATCAAGCCAGTGGTAAAAACTCCACGAAGGAAAAAAAATAATTAAAAAATCCCAGAAAATGTATCTGGGGGTAAGAGGCACAAATTCCAAATTCCTGATTACACCCAGAGCTGGGAGCAGGCTGAGCCAGCCCAGAAATGATCTGTTCCATCAGATCTGGCAAATCAGGGGCAGCTTTTGCCTGCTGGGGAAAAGGAGCAGGAGCTGGTTTGAGCCCTTGGCTGGCAACGCCTCGGGAGGAGAGAAACCACAGCTGAGTGCCAGCTCTGGAGCAAACCGAGCTGAGGTGAGCTCAGATTGGAGTAACAGCGTGATCCTTAACATGGTGCAGATTCCATTTGAAGGCTGCCACCTCTCCAGGGGCAAACCCTGCATAAAGCAACAGCTAAATTCCCAAGGAATGGGAAGCAGGAGTTGAAAATAGATTCAGAGAGGAGGGTATTTATCTGTACAAACAGAGCAGATCAATATTGCTCTTTCTAGCTGTTAGCAAAACCCACAGCAGAAGTCAATTCCGTTAATAACATTCCCTCTGCTAATTTTATTTTGTAGCTTTTATATTTCCCATTCATTAGAGACAAAAAAAATTCCTCTTCCAAATGAAGATTATGGGGATTCAAAATATTTAAGCCAAGCTTAATTTCACTTTTTTTTTTTTTTTTTTTTTTTTTTCTTTTTCCTTGGGAAGGCTGAGACAGAGAAGCAGGCTCTGGACTGGCTTGGGCAGCAAAGTTTGAGGTGTGACTCCTCCTGTGGTCCCTGGTAGTGCCCAAAATTCTTCACTGGGCATCTCCTCCTGAGGGGGGCTGGGGAATGTCCTCAGGAATCTTCTCCACAGCCAGGTGAGTGCCCACACCACCCCCTAAATCTGGAATTTTCTCCCATCTGTCCAAAATAATTCCATTTTCACATTTTGCTTTGCATTAAAGACAACCCCCAAGGAAACCAACTGCACCAGAATGGCTGAACCACTTTGTATTTCCTAAGCAACATCAAATATCCTGGAAAAGGGTCTCCTACAACGCCTGGAACCAATCAAAATATTACATTTCATTCCATTTCACTCCTTTTGCAGCTAACAGCGTTGGTTTTCCTCCTCAATTTTGGATATTTCTGCTCTGCAAATGCGTCAGACTTGGGAAGTGGCTGGAGCTTCCATCAGCCATCACTTCTAAAATGAAACAATCCTAAATAGGATGCAATTGTGAGTTAAAGCAGATTTAAAGTATGGAGCAACTGCAATGAGGCTGATCCTCAGATTTGAAGGTTATTTTCAGCTTCATTAAACCCAGGGCTTACAGGGATCTGCAGGAATGCAGCCTTGCCCTGAAAGCAGAGAAAATTGCTTTTTACTTTACATTTTACTTTACATCTTACTTTGAGATGCCCAAATACCTTGGTGTTTATAAACACCACACAGGGTTTCAAAGGAATTGCATTTTATCCACTCACTCCGTGGTGTTTTAAGTAGGATTTTTTTTATTTTTTGCCATATTTTTGTGGGATATTTGTGACATTTAATAGACATGATACTCTTTTTTTTTGGCCATATTTTTGTGGGATATTTGTGACATTTAATAGACATGATACCCACATAGGGAGAGTAGCACAATTTTTTATCAACTTTACACAAACAGACATTAATTGCAAAGGTCTTTATTACTTTAGGTGATATAACTGCAGATTGTCAATAATATATAATTATATAATAGATGATTATTTGTTCATTATGTAAATATTAATCACTACATCATCCCATCACCACTAACATTTTTATGCCTAAAGGGATCTTTAAACAAATAAACACACAGAGAATTACACTGGCTCTCCTTTGGGGGCTCAAGTGTGACAAAAAGTGAAGAAGGCTTTCTAATTACCTGGATAATGAAAAGGTTTGGTGCACCATTGTGATTTTTTTTCCTCTAGAGACCACAGCGTGCTTTTATGAAATTAAACAAAGGCCTAAGGAAATTCCGAGAAGATTCCAGAGAACGGTTTCCACGTGGCCCCACAGGTGTCTCATCCCCTCCCTGGACCTGTTTAATCAGTCAGGCACTGCTGACTGCCAAGTCCATCTTCTGTGCCCTCTCTAATTGCAAATCAATCATTCCAGAGGATCCCAAGCAAGAGAACAATACTAATAAGAGCAGAAAGCAAGCCTTCATTAATTAAACTGGAAACCTTGCTAATCCAAGTGGCCCAGCCCTGTGGCAGGAAATCATTGCTGGCTGAGTGAGTGACCCCTCCATCCTGGCACTTCCCCATTCTGAGGGCACCTCGACACCTGTGGCTTGGTGGGTTTGGTTTATTTCTTTATTTTTTTAGACCCTAAATGTGGTGAAAGAACTCAGTGGATGAGTCCATCCAGTATTTCACAGGCAGAGTTACAGTGGCAGTTATTTTATGTGCTTGGGAGCATTGTTTGTATCTGGAGCAAGAGCTGTGCAGTGCAGGGATGTGCCCTGGGCTGAGATGGACACACACACCCAGATTTGCCTCTTTGCATCACCTGCACTTGTGCTCTTTGCTCAGGGACACTCCAGCTCTTGACAGAAATAAGAAAAAAAAACCACAGATATTAGTCTGGATGAGCAGTTTTACTAAAACACCGAGGTGTTTGCCTTGTATAAGCAATCATTTTTTTTTTCTGCCATTTTCACCTCCCAGCTTTTTTTGCTGCAGTCCCTCTGTGTGAATGGAATCACACAAAATGGGAGTGGAAGTGAAACAGGTGCTCTGCTTCACCTCCCTGGAAGGCAGTGGATTCTGAGGCACCAGTAAATGTTTTTATGGTTACAGGGCTTTTTTCACACAGTTTTCCTCCTCCCACAGCCTCCTGATCCTTGATAAAATGCAATGTGGACACATCCTGTGACTGCACCCAGGCAGAAGAGGATGATCAGGGTGAACTCCAGCCCCCCAAATTCCTCTTGCCAATCCAGAGCCAGAGAAACCCCACTGGCAAAAAGAAAACACAAGGGACAACTTTGAAAGCCCTAGAAATTGCATCACTTATTTATTATATAAAATGAATTATTATTTTAAATGATTATTATTATTATTTGTTATAAATAAATAAAATAAATAATTCAGGTTTTAAATCGTGCCCTGTAATCTCAGGGTTTAAATCAAACACTCTTTAAGGACTCTGTGAAATAAATCTCCAATTCAGGACAATTCACCCAGCACAGATTACAGCATTATTACACCAGTGGGCAAGCACTGAGAAATGTGTTTTATTCCTTGCAAAGCACTTTACACACAGAGAACAATTTTCTCCTGAGATGAACTACAGAGTTTCTTACAGGTCACTAAAATTCCTGAAAAGGAAAAGAAACAAAAAATGTTGTGGGGTTTTTTTTGGTGTTTTTTTGTTTTTTTTTTTTTTTTTTTTTTTTTTTTTTGTGTGTGTGTGTGTGTGTGTTTTTGTTTGTTTGGGGTTTTTTTGGTGGTTTTTTTTTTGTTTTTTTTTTTTTTTTTTTTTTTTTGTTTTGTTTTTTTAATTTTTTTTTCCTCTTTTAGAAGCAATGTCCAGCTGAGGTTGTTGATTTGTGAAAAATTAATTTACCACAGCCTCTAAGGAGCTCTGTAATGTGCTCAGGACATGTGCAAAGGCAAGACAGAGGCAACAGGGTAAATTTCCATTTGTCCAGTGGCAGAACAGAGCCTGAGATGTCACCAGAGGTGCAGGAACTGTCACCAGAGCTCCACTGGTGGCTGCTGGACTCCCAGCTGGAATATGGGAGCAGATTTAAATGGATTCCAGCCTTAAACTGCTGTAAAACCTCACGGTTTCCCCAAATTCCTCTTTTTTTTTAGTGAGGCAGAGTGGAGCAAGGCGTGCTGAGCCAAGGGGGCTGTGCTGGCTCAGAGACCAACCCAGCCCCACCAGCACTGAGCTGTGCCCCAGCAATCAAACTGATTAAAACTAATTCAAACTAATTAAAACTAATCTCAGCAGCCAGATCAATACACACTGGCAGCTACCACTGCATTCAGCTTGTGGTTAAGGGAATTTAACCTCATAAAACAGAGTTAAATACAGAGAAATTGGTTCTTTAGAGTTAAGGAAGTGTGGGAACATCAGAGCAGCTGTGGCTGTCCCTGCATCCCTGGAAGTGGCCAAGGCCAGGCTGGATGGGGCTTGGAGCAGCCTGGGAAAGTGTTGGAGGCAGAAATAGAGTTTTAAAGTACCCAAAATGTTCCATAATCTTAAACAAGAAAGAGGAGAAAGGAGAAGGAAATATTTAATATTTCATCTGGCTGCTTACTGGCTAGTTGCTGGAACAAAACTATTGGGAGTTTAAAATACTCCAACCAGGAGCTGCAGCCCCTTGGGCTGGAAATCTCCTCACAAATGAGATAATTTCTTGGGAGAGATAATCCCTGCCCTCTTCCTGGGAGGATGATGAGCTAAGTGACTCCTGCCACCTGTGCTGCCACTCGCCCACGGTGCCCTGTCACTGTGGGATAGCACATGGCACAGACTCCTGTTATGAACTTTTGTGTTTATTAGGGATTGTTCTCCCTTCTATACCATTTTCCACAGACCAATGGGATTGGTGAAAGACAAACCACTTCACCCACACTGGTCAAACCAGAGGGACAGCAAGAGAGATCCCCCTCCCAGAAGAATTCACAACATGGACACTGTTACAAAAAACTATCCGTGATGTTTTTCCCACTTTTCCTGGGAAAGAATTTCAAAAAACCAAAACAGAACTTCAGAAATCCAGAACTTCAGGCCTGAAACCAGACTACAGTGCCCTCGCTCCACTCCATTGTGGATCCCTTGATTTCCAGGGCTGCTGTCACAACTCTGTGCTGCTGCTGAGCCTCTGCAGAGCCTCCCCCGTGCCAGGAGCCTCCTGCCGTGCCCCTCACGGAATGGGAGATTGTTACTGTGATGTAGATAGAAACACACAGCCACACACACAGCAGGGGTTCAGGCAGAGAAGAAGAAGGGAAGTCTCCAGTTTATTGTTGACCTCGGATCTATAAATTTCTGGACAGTGATCAGAGATTGGACAGAGCAGTTCCCACCTCTCCATCTTCACTGGTCACTTGGGAAGTCCATCAGGTGAGATCTTTTACAAAGGAATGCAAACATGATCCTGGTTTATCTTACAGTTCATGAGAACTGACTCCACTATACTAAAACAAATCAGAAGGCTGATTTTCAGGGACAACAGGAGATGTCACCGACCCCTGTCCCTGCCCCACACACATTCTCACCTCCTGCTCGCGTTTGCTCCGGGCTGTTGTGGCTCTCTGCTCGCTGGTGCTGCAGCCCCAGCTGTCCGGCAGCTCTCCCAGGCTCTCCCTGCCCGCCCAGGGAGCAGCCCCGGGCTCTGGGGTCACCCCGAGCCCAGCGACCTGGCCCCGCCACGCTGACACTGATGGATCTCTCCTTTTGCTGGAGTGGTCGCTTTCTCTTCCCTTTTCTCTGCCCGCTGTGAAGGGAAAAATTGGCTTCCTCAGGGTGAGTGGAAATCAGCACACGGAATTTCCCGGAGGTTTGCTCAGCTCAAACCCCTGGCTGTGTCTCGCCCTGGGACTAAAAGGAGCCTGTGCTGGCCTCCTCCCTGAGCACTCTGGCTGCTGGGGCAGCTGCACAGCCTCGTCGGTTCCAAGGGCAATGGCAAACATTTTAGAACACCCGAATATTCAGTAGTTTGTCCCAAAACTACTTTAATGAAACAAATGATGTGCATGTGACAGAAAGCACAGCAGAGGGACCACGTGCCTGACCCCTGCCCCGGGAAGGATGGTTTGGAAATGCAGGGGAGGTTCAGGTGTTGTTTCCACTTCCAGCCTGGGCAATCCCACCCCAAAGACATCCAAGGGATGATGACATTCCAGAAGGAATTTGATCCAGGGCACCTATTCCAATCACACAGAACCAGAATGACTTTTTGACCAATAATAAACTAAAATTTAAACTAAAAAAAAAAAAAAAAAAAAAAAAAAAAGTGCTAACAAGCCTAATTAACATGACTCTTGCTCTGAAAGAGGAAAGCATTATGCAATTGTAAATTATTTTTAGACAACGAACTGTTGGTTCTTAACATGTAATTTTTCCTGTCTGAAGAATAACACAGACAATTTTTTTTTTTTTAGTTTTCTAAAATAAATCCTACCCCAAGAGTGAAAGTCAAAGCTGGTTAGATGCACTGTCAGAGAGGAGAGGGAGCGTGCCTGATTCATTTAAATTATTTTCATTTACCCTCCATGTACCAAGAGCTGAGGTGAAGAATCATTGGGCTGATGGGAAAAACTCCTGCTTTTCCCATGTGACATCCAGGAGACAGCATAAAAACTTTTCCTCAGCAGCACCCATCTCAGCTGCTTTCCTTTTATTGGTGTTTCCCTTGGCATAGCTCATAGTTTTGGGAATAAATCCTTCCCTGGGAGGGTGGGGAGGGCTGGCACAGTTTCCCAGAGCAGCTGGAGCTGCCCCTGGATCCCTGGCAGTGCCCAAGGCCAGGTTGGCCATTGGGGCTGGGAACACTTGGGACAGTGGAGGTGTCCCTGCCATGGCAGGGGTGGCTTTGGAGGAGTTTAAGGTCCCTCCAACCCAAACCACCCTGGGATTCTCTGGTAGTTTCAGTTTGAGCAGGGGTAACCCCTTGGTGGGGTTTTGTCTTTTAGCCACACTTAACCAGGACTGCGTGGCCATGGATGCTTTGTTTAAAGCTCAAATAATACTGAAAAACATCTTGGAGATACCTGAAATCATTCCTTCACCTTGCTCTAAGAGATGTCTGAAATCATTCCTTCACCTTGCTCTGGAAGATATTTAAAATCATTCCTTCACCTTGTTATTGGAGATATTTAAAATCATTCCTCACCTTGCTCTGGAAGATATTTAAAATCATTCCTCACTTTGTTCTTGGGGATTTTTAAAATCATTCCTCACCTTGCTCTTGGAGATATTTAAAATCATTCCTTCACCTTGGTCTGGAAGATATCTGAAATCATTCCTCACTTTGTTCTTGGAGATATTTAAAATCATTCCTTCGCCTTGCTCTGGAAGATATTTAAAATCATTCCTCTCCTTGCTATGGAAGATATTTAAAATCATTCCTTCACCTTGTTCTTGGAGATATTTGGAATCATTCCTCACCTTGCTCTATGAGATACCTGAAATCATTCCTTCACCTTGCTCTTGGAGATATTTAAAATCATTCCTCACTTTGTTCTTGGGGATTTTTAAAATCATTCCTCACCTTGCTCTGGAATTCTCCATCACTGACTCCAGCAGCCGTGCGGGGCCGGATGGGGTTTTTATCCCGCAGATCTGCACCTGCCCGTCCCATACCTTTCAGCCGTGTCTTTTCTCCTTAACCAGGAAGGTGCCAGGGCCCCCCAAGGGCAGTGGCTGTCGCAGCCCCCAGGAGCTGCCTGTCCTGCCTCCCCCAGCCCTGAGGCACGGCTCCTGGGGCAGGCAGGCTTTCCTGGAGTGGCTGGATCCCGGCTCTTCCCCCGCAGGAATCGCTCTGGGAGCAGGACGAGGAGCTGAGCCTTGCTTGGAGGCTTGGAGCAGGACCAAGTCTGCTCCTCAGCTGGCATTTGAGGCGTTGGGAAATCAGGGAAAACAGCAGATGCAAACAGAGCAGCACAGTCTGTAGCCCGGGGTGGGAGAGATATTTCTGTTGATTTAATAAGTGGCTGCTTGGTCAGCTCCTGCTCTCAGTGAGGAGCCAGCTCCTTTTTCCAGGTGGGAGCTGTTAATGTTCAGAAAATCATCTGCAGTTTAGCTGGAACATTGCTGGAGATCTGCTCTGTAAATTACCATAACTCCTGGGTGTCTATTAAGGATGTCTGCCCCTGCCAGAATGAATAAAATAACTGAGAAAAATGCAAATAGTTGGGTTTTATGTTAGTAAAAAAAAAAAGAAATAAAATACTGTCAGCTCCAAAAGGATTGTCTCTTCAAAAATCTTATATATCTCATCTTCTGATTAAAAAGGAAGAAGGAATGTCTGCAATATGGAAGCATCACTCAGTTATTGTTCCATGTCAGTTCCTGACTGAAACCCTGGAGGTTCAACTTTGAGGGAATTTCACTGCCTGCCCTGACATTTTACAGTTCCCTGTCCAGACCCACATCTTCAGTTTGAGACTGTAGAAATCTTTTAGGCTTAGCTTTTTTTGTGATTTTGTGGTTCCCCAAAAGTCACCACTGCAGCTGGAAAAGCCCCACACAGCCTCTGGTCTCAATCCATCTGTACTTGCACAAATTCTGCACCCCTGGAGTGTTTCATTGAATGAAATATCTGATCCCTGTGCTTTAGAACCTCATTTACATTCACTTTTGTGCTTGTGTGGCACTTACACAAAATTCAGAGAGTTCTCAAGCAAATGACTGTTGGTACTTAAATACAGAATATGCTTTTTAAACATATAATTAAACCCAAGATATCTCCACCAAGCACACTGAAATCCATGTGCCCAAATTCAAGGCTAAATCCCTGCCACGTCTTAAGTCTGTGTTAAAAACAATTTTTAATTAAAAATCTTTTGGGTTTTTTCTAGTATGTTCTAGGCATGCTTATCTTACATAAAAGGTGGAGCTTTTGTGGGTTTTCCTCAGTATAATTTTCAAGTGGGGGATCAGATTTCCTCCCAACTCCTTTCTGTTTCTGGCAAACCACAGCTGAACATCTGTTAATTACCCAGGAAAAAATGTTAAACAACAATACAAGGTTGTAAATGGAGTGAGCATCTGATGGAACAAATTCTTGTTTATAACCCAGACCTGTACATTGGGAATTTTCTCCTGACAGTTCAGAGCTCTGCATCAAAGTCAAATCTCCTGAAAATGAACATCAAAGTAACTCAGCTCGTTAGGGTGGTGTTTCAGCAAAGTCTGCAACCTCCCTATAAATCAAAATGGAATTACTGGTATCAACTTTGTATTGTCTGTATCACCATTTTATTGTATGGGATACAATAGCCCAATGGATAGAAAAGCTGAAGGAATTAAAAATAAATCTATTTTTAAAAAAAATTAAATTGGTTTGACTTGCCTATTGTGATATTTGAGAAAGAGTAAAACCACCATAAGTATTTTCCTTTAAGGAAAATACAGAGTGCACAGCATGGTTCTGAAGGCAATAAAATAGGACATGATCAGCCCTGGACAGGATTTTATTTAGGGAGACAAAATCCTCAGTCAGGGAGTTCATGGAACAATGACAAATCTCATCAGAGGCCAATGAGCAGAATTTGTGTCTCTCTGGTTACCATGAGCCAGACAATATTTTTAACAGATTTTGATCATTCTGGAGAAGAGTTCAAGATCTCAGGGAGTCCTGAGGACATCTCACAAATGATTGCAATGTGTGTTTTACATCTAATAATAGTCATGTGTATACAAACAAAATTACTGGGGTTTTGTACATGGGTCACATGTGAAAATGAGTGACTTTGGAGAGGTGACTTTTATTTGTTTAACAACTGCTACTGATGTGGTCTGCAGTTTATGTGGCTTCTTCTCCTGAAACAGGTGATCTTTACATGTTTTCCTGTTGCGTTTCACCAATAACCAAGAGTTACCCATCAATCCTGGTGGAGCTTCTCATCCCTAGGTCAGCAAGATCTGCTCGACTCAGACTTGTGACCTCCCAGTCACAGCCTTGGTTTGGCCATTTTTGGAACCTTGTGCTTATTTTATGATTTGAAAACCAATTTCAAACTGTAAACAGAAGCATGAGTCATTTTAGAGGCACTTTCTCCAAAAGATGCTTACCCAGGGTTTTTAAATGCTCGCTAGTTTATGCTTCTGTTTCCTGGAGATATTTAGAGAAGTAATTATAACTGGGAAGATGCAAAGCTCCAACTTTTATTAATAATGCACAAACTCGTGACATCCAACAACTTGTACACAGTTAGAGCATTCAAATGCTCCAAAGGACTCCATAGATTTTACATTTGATATTATTTTCTTGGGAGCTTTAATACTCTGGATTTTCAAGTCAAGGTCAAGTCAATCAAGTTGTCTCAATTTATTGTTTAAACTCAGATAAAAATATTAACAAATGTGGGGATTTTACATTAATTAAAATTTCATTTTTCTTCCCTATTTTGTGTATGTTTACGCATTTTTCTGTTGAATACATGCCTTGAATCACAGCATATTTTCTATTCTAGCTGCTAAAACAAAACCTTCACGATGGATGCAGCCTCAGCCCTTCCTCTGTACTGCTCCAATTCCTCATTGGAATTTCTGATCACACCCAAATCCACCTCCTCTACTGAGATTTTCCAGCCCAGCAGATGGGAAAGTCTATTGAATAACACTAAATACACTTACAAAAGAGTCAAACCCGACTGAAACCTGACTTTTCAGGACTTTTAGCCTCTAAAAGACAGAGAGGAATTCAGAGGATTTTTTGCCTACATAACTTTTGGGAGCTTTTTTTTTGCTTTTCATCAGCTACATGCACAGTCTGACACAACATGATAAAATGGTGAGGGAGTCCACCAGGAAATCATTTCAGTGCTTTTTCTGAGTGTTTCTTTAGTGGCTGGAAAGAAACTTCTTTCATTGAAAGGCTCTTTCTGTTTCCATGAATTTCTATGCAGCAGCCAGCTCGCTTTGCTGGGCTCTGTGTGTCCACAGGGATGTGCCCACACAAAGTCATGGGAGGAACCATGCCCTGGAAAAGCAACCAGAAGAATTCTTTCCCAACCTTCGGTGGTTATTTTTTCCTAAGCAAACTCAGAAAGAGGCAATGCATTATGGTTTTGTTCCCCTTGTTAAAGGCTATTGTGATTTTTCAGTTCAGATTTGCCTGGATAAAATATTCAAAATAAAACACATTATCCATAATCCCTTCTGGCCTAATTCCATGCCGAGTTTACTGATGATGCAAGCTGACATTCCCAGTAACTGAGGACTAAGTTTAGCCTCCAAACATGCATGTTGCACTCAGCCTGAGCTGCTTTCCCTGCAGACACGGATCTGCCCTGACTCACAGGGATGGAATCTGCTCACCCCCAGATGAGCAGCAGCTCCCACCGTGCTGGAGCACAGCAGATCCTCCCTGGCAGCACCCACGGGGCACATCCCTGTGTCCAGCCTTGTCCCAAATCCTGGGGCACATCCCTGTGTCCAGCCTTGTCCCAAATCCTGGGGCACATCCCTGTGTCCATCCTTGTCCCAAATCCTGGGGCACATCCCTGTGTCCAGCCTTGTCCCCAAACCCTGGGGCACATCCCTGTGTCCATCCTTGTCCCAAATCCTGGAGCAAATCCCTGTGTCCATCCTTGTCCCCAAATCCTGGGGCACAACCCTGTGTCCATCTTGTCCCAAACCCTGGGGCACATCCCTGTGCCATCCTTGTTCCCAAATCTGGGCACAACCCTGTGTCCATCCTTGTCCCAAACCCTGGGCACATCCTGTGTCCAGCCTTGTCCCAAACCCTGGGGCACATCCCTGTGTCTATCCTTGTCCCCAAATCCTGGGGCACATCCCTGTGTCCATCCTTGTCCCCAAATCTGAGGCACATCCCTGTGTCCATCCTTGTCCCCAAACCCTGGGGCACATCCCTGTGTCCATCCTTGTCCCCAAACCCTGGGGCACATCCCTGTGTCCATCCTTGTCCCAAACCCTGGGGCACATCCCTGTGTCCATCCTTGTCCCCAAATCCTGGGGCACAACCCTGTGTCCATCCTTGTCCCAAACCCTGGGGCACATCCCTGTGTCCAGCCTTGTCCCAAACCCTGGGGCACATCCCTGTGTCTATCCTTGTCCCCAAATCCTGGGGCACATCCCTGTGTCCATCCTTGTCCCCAAATCCTGAGGCACATCCCTGTGTCCATCCTTGTCCCCAAACCCTGGGGCACATCCCTGTGTCCATCCTTGTCCCCAAACCCTGGGGCACATCCCTGTGTCCATCCTTGTCCCCAAACCCTGGGGCACATCCCTGTGTCCAGCCTTGTCCCCAAACCCTGGGGCACATCCCTGTGTCCATCCTTGTCCCCAAACCCTGGGGCACATCCCTGTGTCCAGCCTTGTCCCCAAACCCTGGGGCACATCCCTGTGTCCAGCCTTGTCCCCAAACCCTGGGGCACATCCCTGTGTCCAGCCTTGTCCCCGTGCCTTGGCTCTGCAGGTGCCTGTGCTGGCCCAGCCCTTCTGTTCAACAACGAAAACCCACCCAGCTGCTGCACAGATAAATCCCACAGGATGGGAAAAGGTGGGAAAGCTGATGCACAAATACTGGTCCAAATCAAACCCGCACCTGAGGTGGAAGGAAATCTTTTCACCTTGATTTAATTTTAGGCTGGAGAACAGCAGTTTTTCATGTCTGACCATTGCACCCCAACACAATGCAAACCCCTAAAGATACGCAAAAAAATTAGATCCAGAACATTGTTCCCTGCTTGTTTCCCAGTCCAGCTGGTTTGAAAAGAACCCCCCATCCTCTTTCTCAGCACCTTTACTGGGGGGCACTTCCCAGCATTTCTGCAGAGCCACCAGAGCCCTGGGGTCCCCGGACCCTGCTCGGGTTTCTCCCTCCCTGTTCCCCACTGCTGTTCCTGCTCTTTGGCAGCACTCAGGACCACGGGATTCCTGGATCTGGCTCTCGGGGACCAGTGTGGCCCCTTTAGGCAAAATAGGACTAATTCACAGCTTTCACATGGTGCTTTCCATACGTTAATTGGTGCTTTTTTTTGTGCAAACACTACAGAGTTTTCCCAACTGGCTGGTGCAGAGTGAGACCCGGAGCTCCAAAATTCCAGTCACTCACCCCAGAGGCCAAGCAGCTCTGCTGTCTTTTGTTTTCCTTCTTGCAAAACATCTTTATTCCTATTTGCAGACTAAAAGTGACGAGCTACTGACTGCAAAAAAGCCAGTGGCTGGAATAGTAAATAAATCTTGCCTGCCACAGTGCTGCCTCCGCAGTGAGAAACTCGAGCTGACACGTCTCTCATTACTCCGTGTTGTTTCCTGTATAATTTATGACTCTCCATTGCATGTGTTTGGAGTTGTAAATGTGATCTGCAGCTGCAGCTGACATCAGGCATGCAAAAGACAGCTCCCAATAATGCTGTTAGTCCTTTATGGGCAGAGTTACAGTAAATAACACTTAATGTGAAATATGTAGAGCCATAATAAACATGACAGTGGCTAAGGTTGCTTCTGCTGAGGATGCTGAGATTGCTGGAAAGGAAAGGAAGGAGCTGCATCAAGGACAGGGCCCACAGGTTCTCTGCAGACTCCTCCCTTTTTGTTGCTGAGGAAGGACACAGCAAGAAATGTGTTTTGATACTTCTGTTACAACAAATTCTAACAGCTCTGCCTGGATAAGAATATCTGGTCTTCAGTCCATTAAGGCAGCTCCAGGTGATCCAAAGGAATTGATCCTGTGGAATGTGGATGCTTCTCATGCACTGCTAAATGCCAACTCAATGTCTCCATCCATGGCAACTTTTCACCAGGTTCTCAGACTGGTCTCAGCATCCTCCCTGTCTGCCTAAAGCCAAACAGCAGCACTAAAAAACAGCCTGGGTTTTTTTTTGTTAGGGTGCTCTTGTGGATGGAATTCTGTGGGGTACCAGCCACTGCAGGTTTCTGAGCTGGAGAAACCACTGTAGAAAAAACTTTTGGTATTTCCCTTCTTGTATTGCTGACTGTTATCAATATTCACTCTTAAAGCAGAACTAAAATGCTGCTTTTTAATTTCAGGAAACCATCATAAGTAAATTCTGCTTTAAATTACACTCACCTGAACCTACAGAAACTCAAGGGCTGATCTTGCAGTTTCTGATATTAGGAAGAAATTCTTTATTCAGAGGGTGGTGAGGCCCTGGCACAGTTTCCCAGGAAATCTACTGGCTACCAGCTGCATGGCTCCACACTTTGGGACTTCCTGAATATTGGAGTTTTATCCTTCTTCCTTACAAGGTGCTGCAAAGTTAAGAATTGGAAACCAGCCCGAAACACAAGCAACTGGAAAATTTCAGGATCAAACATCGATTCATCTCCACAAGTTCATCTCCCTGTTTGGGCTCTCTCCAACCAGCTCACCACAGCACTGGGAAACTTGAACAACACAGAGAATCTTAATTTTAAGTTTTTTCTCCTGCTCTGATTAAGCTGTGAAGAGAAACAGGCGAATGTAAAGAGATCCACCCACTCCAGGCACATTAATTACAGGGACTGAAAGTCAGCCAATAATGAAGGTAAGACAGAAATTCAGTGCATTAACAACAGAACAATGGCCATTGTTCTCTGGTTTGCCCACAGCTGCAGGTGTGTACAGCACAGCCTTTGTCTTCCCGGGGGCTAATTTGAGCATTCTGACACTGCCAGGGAGAATTCCTTTATCCATGAACATCGGGCTGCCAGCCCTGTCCCAGGCACACACAGGGATTCAGCCTCTCTGCTCATTTTTTGTTTCACGCACAAATAAACAGATGAAATCCTGTTTGTTTGCCCTCCTTCAAGGACCATTGGGTTATTTGGGACAAGAGCTGTGGCACAAAAGCTAAAATAAATATAAATTAGGCCATTGGGACCATTCTCCTCATATTGCAGTGACATTTTTCTGTGGAAAAAAAATAGGAAGTGTAAAAGGGTCAAATTTCAGCAAAAAAAAATGATTGCTGGTGTTACCCAGTCAAGGACCTGCCCACACACAGCTGAATGCTGCAGTGCCAACTAAAGACACATTTGGCCTTTTCCCCATTGTCTCTGTAATTAATCATTCCATTTTAAAGGTACCTCATTAATATGTTTATACATAGTAAAACTTTGGGGTGTAGTGTTGCCTGGCACTGAAAACAAAAAGGAATTGCAATTTTTCTCTGGGTTCTCCTATTCTCAGTTATTCATCTGCTACGAATATTACTTTTAGTAATGACAAAGTGGCAGCAACAAAGACCATGAATTCAGTCATAGTTTGCATTTGGATTCATGTAATACCAGAAATGAGAAAATTATTGGATATTAATTCCAAAGGATTAGACATTCCCAAGCCCCTGTTGGTTACATCCAAATTTCTGTCAGGAGAAACCCTTTTTTTAAAAAACCCAAAAACTAAGCCCTTTGCCACCAATGCTTTAATTATTTTTCCCTTCAGTACTTCATTCCTTTGTTTTTCCTTAATATCAGAGAATTCCAGGATGGTTTGGGATGGAAGGGACCTCAAAGCCCATCCAGTGTCACCCCTGCCATGGCAGGGACACCTCCACTGTCCCAGGCTGCTCCCAGCCCTGTCCAGCCTGGCCTTGGGCACTGCCAGGGACACAACATTTATTTATCCCTTAAAGCAATCAATTACTGAAGCTTAAGGTGTGTAATATCTTTCAGAAAAACATTTTTGAGTCGAAAAAGCAAAAGCTTCATGTGCCTGAGTGGGTTTTTTTTCCCCCATATTACCATTTTTTTCCCTACAGATAAAACTGAAACAAACCGAAGCACAGAAAAGTTGGGTAATAAAAGGAAAAAAAAAATTAAAAAATTGCTCTTCCTATGACTAAAAGGTTTGTTAAAAACATGTTTTCTTCTAAATTAGTATTATTTTCAGAAAGCTTCTCTATGCTTCAAAAGAGAGTTTCCTTCAGATGAAAACTTGGAGTTTTTCTTAAGATGAAACCAACACTGAAAAGGTTTTTGTTTGAAGTTACATTCAAGGAGTCACATTTTTTTCAGCCAAATAATTATGAAAAACGTCAGCCTGAGGATTTTGTTTTCCAATTAAAAGCAGACATTTTTCAATGGAGAATTTTTGAAGATGAAAAATCTTCAGGAACTTAATCATGGCCTTAAGTGCTCAGAACTTAATCCTAACACATCTCTATCCAGATCTGTCAGTGACTTATTACCATAGTGCACTAGCTTGATATATAAATAATTATTTTGATATTAATAAAGTAATTTCTTGCTTGTTTAATTTTTATTTAATTCTTACAGCCCTTCCTATAAAAAGAAATACCAGTAGCAAACTTTCCCCTTTTTTGTATGTGCGCAAAGTTCCATTAAATAGAGAATCTGGACATTTAATAACACAAATTATAATATTTTTCTGAGAAAAGAAATTTTCACTGACTTCCCAATGGAGACAGGAAATTGGGAACAGAAGTTTAATTCCAGTTAAACTGTAATTAATTTTAAATATCTGTGTGCTTAGATACAACACAACCCCCCAAAGCTCCAGGTAGGATTAGTGGGTGGGAGAGGCTTCTCCCTGGGAATGTTCTGCTCTCCTGGAGACACAAACCCCTTCGGATCACTTTGGGAACAAATTGTATCTCATCGAAGCTGGATGACTCTGCACCAAAAAGATTCACAGGGGAGGCGGATTAAAATATTTTGTCAGAGGAAAAATTGGCAGTTGTGCCTCATACTCCAGACAAAACCTTGGTGGTCAATACCTGCTCATTTACTAATAAAAGGTGTCATATAGAGCTTTATCCTTAGTATGACTGCGAAATATCTTTATTTGGTGAAGGGAGATTTCCTTAGAGATTTATTTCCCAGCACACAAGGACAGGGGCAGCTTTTCAGTGGCTGTAGAAGCTTGTGCAGAGGTTGAACAGGAGCCTGGAAACCCCTTGTGAATTAACAGCCTGTCCAGGGCCTGGGGACACTTCTGCCACCCCCCAGCAGTGACTTCTTTACATTCCCATGGGAGAAAGGCAGAAAAACGCCTCTGACAGAGTGCAGCAGCCCCAGAGCTGTGCTGGCTGAAAACAGCTCACAGGAGCTGAGAAGCTGGGCACATTCATCTCAATTATTTCAAGGAATTCTAATGTTTCGAAAGCTCCAGCAGCTCCAAACATCTCGAGTCAGCTCCCAGCACGGGGCCAGCAGCTCTGCTGTGCTGGGAGCCCTGAGGATTTACAGCAGGCACCTCCAGGCTTTGGGTCATGGCATTTCTTTGGCTGTCCATCCACTCTGTTCATACCTCCGATCCTAAAACCCACTGTTCCTTTCCCGAATATAAAGTGGCATGGACAATTCACCTTCCCAGAGGCAGGGTGGGTTCGTTGTTCCTTTCAAGCAGCAGTGCCAGGAGCTCAGGTTCATTTTAGATGGAATTCATCCTGCGAGGAGGAGGAGGCTGCTGCGGAGTGCCAGATTTGCAAAGCTCATCCCTCCCCTGCTGGCTTCAGCCCCTGGGTTCCTCTGCGAATGGCTGCTCCCCTGAGGACACGATATCCAGGCAGCTTCTTTAACAGTGACATCAGAAAAACTCCTCTCCCCAAAGTCTCCAGCCTCTGAGCAGAGGAGCAGCAGCTCTCTGAGCTTGGTGGCTCACTCTGCTCAAAAGAAAAATCAGCCATCGGAGGATGACACTCCTGTGCGTGCCCCAGAGACACTGCACTCAAGTGCTTAGCCTGACATTAGGCCTGCATGAGTTAATTAAAAAATAATCATTTTTTTCTTCTCCTCTTCTGGTTGTCTCCAGTCAGGCAAAATATGCTGAAATCACAAAACCAGCAAAGGGATTGCTTTAACTAGGAAATAGGGTATGAATTCAGCATATTTTCTGCATAGAAATATGACATTTGTATGGAAATGACCCATTTTCCTGAACAGGCAGCTATACATCACAGAAGTTTCGCTGTAACATTTATGCAAAAGAGATTGGGAAGCACTTTCCCATAAAGTGCTGATTTCCCTCAGATGAAACAATAAGGCAAAGCACAATCCAGAAGCTCAGGAGAAACATTTCACTCAATATTATATGTTCTGGGTGTTTGTTTTGATTTCCATGATGATTTCGTGTTTGTTTGTCTGTCTTCTCCCCTGAAGGAAGCGAAGGGCTTAGGAAGGAATAATCCACTCTCCCTTTTTTCTTTCCCAGTCACATCCCAGCTTCCAAAGGATGGCAGATATTTCCTCCCTGCTACAAGGACCATCACAGCCCGGGGATGGTCAGGGTGGAGGCACAAGGAGGTTTTTCTGCAGGACCAAAATCCCCGCGACAAATCCACACTCCCCTGGCCTACATTTCTTGGAATATTTGCACAATGCACGTGGCAATTCAGCAATCAGCCAGCACTCCGGGCACACAGCTCAGGGAATGCTGAGGGATCAGTACTTTGCAGCTTTTCCTTTCAAATGCAGCGTGTTAAGGTCTGGTATTCCAGGGCTGAGCCACTTCTGCTCGGGGCCAAGCTCAGGGTAAGGACCAGCAACACAAAATCAAAACCAACACCAACTCCAACACATCTTATCCATAGAAAGGTGCTATAGCCATAGAATACATAACTAGCAAATCATTTTTAGGCTGCTTTTATTACAAAATTACAATTTGAATTAATAGTTGCACAACTACAAGATTGTTTTTATGCCAGTGCTGCGTGAAACGCTCTGACCTCGTTCAACCCCACCGAAGTCAAGTGCAAAATTCACCCTGATATGAATGAGAAATGCTTTGAGCTTATCATGAATTAAGGTATAGCGTGTTCTGATGATGAATTGAAATTATTTAAAATCAATTAGAACAGGAAAGACACATCCCAAACTAGATGTTCAGTGAGCTCAGATTCTTGATTTACAGCCCAACATCCTGACCCTAAATGGAAATCCATACATCACTGAGGCAACATAATCAGACTTCAGATAACTTACTTTAGAGCAGGAAATTTGTCTTTTTTTTTCCCCTGTTCAAGCCAATAGCTGGGAAATTAACAGCAACCAGAGTAATTAGTAGTGCAGGTATTTCACCATCAAAACTCTGAGAGCATAGCAGAGGTTTCCAATGTACAATCAACAACCCCTTTCCTTTGCCTGTAAAACCAGCCCTGAGTCATTTTGGCCACCTCTTTATTTCTACGAGTGTGGAACAGCTCTGGAGCAACTCATGATTTACTGGAAGTCCTCTGGAAGAGTAAAAACCTTCCAGGCTTGTGCTCAGCCACTAAGCACCACTCCTTTTCAAACAGAAAAGAAAAATTAAGACATTTGTGCCAATATGACATTAATGGAAGCAGCTTCTTTTTGCAGGGGAGGGGGGGGAGTGTTACAGAAAAGGACACGCCGTGGAAACGTGATTTCCCCTAGGTGCATGACTATTTAGAGAAATAGAAATTCATATAAATGTATACATTTCTATAGATACACACTTTGTACACTGTAGGCATATACATACATACATATATACACAGGGTGTTATATACACATCCAGATTTGTATATACATATATATAAATATATATACACAGGCAAATGCACACACAGCTTGCTTTGGAGCCAGCTAGAGTTATAAATTCTCCCTCCCCCACAGAGCCAAGATGATCCGAGCTGCCTCTGCTCAACACCCCACGGTTGCCTCTCCAGCCCGAATTAAATATAATCCTCATTATTCTGCCTCTCTGGTGCCTGAGAAACTTGGCAACCTCCCTGGGTGACTCGAGATGCAGCAATTCCTCCTGCCTTGCCTCTTCTAACCTATTCTAGGAGATGCAATATGCTGCTAAGATTAAGTGTCCAAAATGCTAATATGTCTGAGAAGTGCCTCCACTGACCTACATTGGGAATGTAGGTCAGAAAGGAGCTATTTTTAACCAAAATGCCCACATTTTAATTACAGTCCAAAGCAAGCCACATTCCTGAATCTCCCAGAAGTTTGCAAAGATTGAATTTTACACTTCAGTCGTGTAATTATAGGTACATGCTTAGGTACACACAGTATATAGAGCACATGCTCAGCGTTTCCGTCACACACGAGGCACTCGCTCCTGCTTGGAGCTGACAGCAGCTAATTTGGGACCATCTCCTCCTTCTCCCTGATGCATACCTGTTAGAGATCCTTCTTATATCAGGGCTTTGTGCTCTGAAGGCTTGGACAAGCTCTGGTTGGCTCGCAGGGGCTGCCAAAGGCCTGTGACACCACCACGGCCAAGCTGGCCAGGCTGCCAGCAAGCTGCGGGCACTCCAGGCGGGCAGAGGGGAGTCTCGAGGTGCAATACACCACTCTACAGAAAAACCCAACAGAGAGAAGAACCGTGTTTTCAGCTGCTCTCCGCTCCAGGCACAAACAGAGGGCTCAGGTGTGTCCTCAGCCCAGGGAGGATCTGTGCATGCAGACAGGTAAAAGCGATTCTGGTAATGCCGGCGACCTGCAAGCTGGGGAGAGCTCGGGCCAAAGGCAGGAAAAATAGGCTCTGGGAGCTATTTGTCACCTGCTCTAAAACAAGGGTTGGCAACGAGAATTTCATGTAGTTACTGGCTGTCTCTAAGCCAGTGAGAGGCACTTGACTTTCAGGTGCCATTCTCACTGTCAGCCTTAGCAAAATTCCCACTTGTCACAGCTTAACCATTCCTTCCCTCAGCCTCCCTGGCTGCAGGGTCACAGCCCCCCACTGCTGACTGGAGGAATACATATATATATATATATATATATATATATACATATTTATCTGCATAAATTAGATCCATCCCCAATTCTTTACTGGTTTAAAACTGAAGGGGAGAATTAAGCATGGACTGAACAATTACTCTCTGCCTTAATCAGGGCTGTGACTTGCCCTTTTTTTGAAGAAAACACTGACATCAACTAGATCTAAAAAAGACTTTTACTTGCCATATTTCTTTGCTTGCCAATACTATCCACTTTCCAAAGCAGCCAGGTTTTTGGGTCACTGCAAGAAAACATAACAGAAGTGATGCCACAGGAAATGTCTCTCTGATTAAGACGAATGCATTTAGCTACAGATTTATTCCAGCAGAGCTTTGGGGACAACTGATCAATCCTGCCCTTGCCTGGCAGTTTAAGAGCACTGGAGAAACCTGGATATGTTCCCTAAAAAAGCCAGACAAACGTAACTGAGCAGAATCCATTAGCAATGGCTCATTTTTGTAGAGCTCATTTTTCACCAAAGCACCACAACTCGAGTTTTCTCAGTGCTCCCAGTGCAGGGGGGCTGGTGCCTCCAGTGGTGCAGGACCCCAAGGACTGGATTTCTCAGGTGGAGCAGCTTAGCTGGTCCCATCCAACCCTGAAACCTCACTAATGGGAATTTCTAACATTTCCTTTTGAGGCACTGTGCTGGGCACTCTCAGGACACAGCAGAGTGATGACAGTTCAGCTCTGAGTGGAAATTCTGACGCTCTTTGGAGCAGAGCTCCTTCATTCTCCAAAGAAAAGAAGCACAAGAATTAAATTCAGAGTCCTATTAGAAGCACAGTTCAATAAGAATTTTAACACTGCAATGTTTCCCTCTCTCCAGTCATAGCAGTGATAAAATCAAACTGAACAATCACAGAACAAAGAAAAGCCCAAACCAAACCATTAATTAACTTTGATTTGTAAGGCCAAAGCCTCCAAAGTTCAAAGACAGACTTTGGTTCAAGGGTTATCCAGATAATGGACATTTTATATATACATTTAAACACATAAAATAATTTAGAGACCAAGTACAAAACCAAAGGTTTATGTATCTTTCTATGAAACTCAGTTTAGAACAGTTACTGTTGGGACTGACTTAGTTTTAAACAAGTGCAGCCTGAAAAAATGATCAACAAATACATTCCTATAATTCTTTAAGGTGTAAACTTACTACTGATTCTGGAAAAAAAAAATAAGGAAAGTAAGAAAAAAATGCATAAAACCCCATAAGCAGTATATTAATGCCACTGTAACATTTGGGGAATGTAATTAACTTCAGATATCATTGCAGGATAAAAAGTTCAAAACTCTTCTTCAGCATTTTTTTTTTAATTTTTTTTTTGTTTGTTTGGCTGAGTCCCTGCTCAGGAATGGTGACAAGTGCCACCAGTACCAGCAGGGATGGCAGTGCCACCAGAAGCAGCAGCATAAATGAAGTCTTTCCCATTCCAAAAGTGATTTATCACAATTCAGGAATTCCTGCTTGGAATCATTCAAGCCCTACTGCAATATCTGATCACTGCAGAGAACCTCCCTCCCTGGCACCGTGCTCCAAGGACGAGCCAAACTGCTGTGCCATGTGCCATGGGCAGGATATTCCTCCAAGGCACTGGCATTGGTTGGAATTCCCAAATACAGAGAGAGTCAGACCTTGGTTAACCTGAAATACCTCTTCAGGATTCATAGAATATGTAGGATAGTCTTGAGAGATTTAGAAAATTCTAGTGGAAAAATAAAGACATAAATAAAAGTAAATGGACATTAGATTCAGGATAAGACTTAGGACTTAGTCATGAATATTTCATAGTTGCTCTGCCCTGTTAGTATCTGTTCTTTTTATGGCACCAAACAGCTGAGTGCTGCATGACCACACCTCTAAATAACGTCTAAAAATAACTCCACACTTCAGATCAACATCCTTAACATTCAACAATATCAGGATTGAGGCACCATCCACCCTACAGAGACCACCCAGCATAAATGTGGGACAGAGCGTTCCTACTCTGCTCTTTGAACCTTTTCCTCTCATTTTCCCTCAAAAATTACCCATCTGACACCATCCTGAAGAACACCACAACACTGATCAACTTAGCTGAGAAAATGCCACCACTGGGAAGGGTTTCCAAATATTTCCACAGAGATCAAAAATTACCCACGAGTGTCAGCCCAGCAGCCTCCTGGGGAGCTCCATGCACAGCAAAGTCAATGCTTTCATAGAAATCCCCCAAACTGCCCCAACAACTCGAACAAAATGGAGATAATGACAGGATTTTACAACTGGGAAACCATAGGAATCAAGAAAAAGACATTTTAAATAAGTTGTAGGAAACACAGTGCCTGTCAGTCAGAGAAACACAGAATGCCCTGGGTTGGAAGGGACCTTCATATTCTTGCTCTCAAAGAAAAAGATAATCCTAACAAAGTATTCCCAAATAATTAGCAATTGTTACATAAATAATCTTCCTGGCTAGTTGGTCACCGATGACATTAGAGCTAAACTAATTTGTCTTTAAAATCAAAAGCCTTAAAGATTGTTTGCTTAATTTGTAAGTGAGGTCAATCAGAGAATTACCGAATTGATGGCAAACACATTTTCTCTGTACCATTAATCATTTTATTCTGAAACAGTCCCATGGGGTACTTGTCTCAAAATACTTGAATCCTCTTAATAGATGTTGTAATTTTCTGAACTCAGATTTTGATCTTCATTCAAGTCTGTTGACTAAAGCTGAGCATAATGTGGTGTTTCAACATTGGCTTCCAAGGGAGCAGAATTGGGACTCCACTCCATTTCCACTCAAGGGTTAGTTCCAAGCACATTCCAATTCTTCCACTGCCCAATCAAACCAGAAATGTCTCAAGAACTGGAAAAAAAAATGTATTTGCACTCGCACCGGAATTAAAAAAATAGGAATTTTTGTACAAAGAGCTGTTGTGAGCTACATCCTGGGTCTTCCATTTCTTCCACGGAGAAAACCTGTGTTGTACTGTGTACAACATAAATACATAATTGTGTACACATAAATACATACATACATGAATCCACTGAGAAACTCAGCTACAGATTGAAAACCAAGCCTTGGAAAAACTCAGAAAAACGGAATATGCAGCACACAGCAGCCTGATTTCCCAGTGTCCATAAATCCACGCTGTAAAATCAAGTGCCTTTGGAAGAAGGGCAATCGTGGACCGGGGTCACCCTGGGGTGGCTGGAGCTCTGCCAGGAGCCACACCCGTGGTTGAGTAACATCCTGAGCAATGAACTCCCACGATTAAGGCCAAATTCTACACGCTGCTCTTCACGTGAACATTTCTGTTAAACCTAAACCCGAACCATGGCTTTCCTGTGAAGTGGGTACTTGAAGCAAGTGGCAGCAGCACAGAGTTCACCGAGGGCTGCTGGCACGCCCAAGTGCTTCAGAAGAACAGCCTCACATTTTGGAGAGACCTTTCCCTCCTGGTGCTGTCAAAGCTCTCAGAGAAAACACGAGTTGGACAAATCCACACATTTCCAGCTCAAAACCAAATCAGCTGTGCTGCCACACTCAAAGGTGGTTTTGTCTGGAAAGGTCTCTGACAAAATCTGGAGCTGCCACAGCTTATCTCATATTCACTGAATCTGTAAAGAAATGAGATTCTCACTCTCCAATAACACTCTAACCAGAGCAGAAGGGAACAGTCCTTCCAAAATTCAGATTATTACTCATACCATAACATTTGACATCTTTCTGTCGCTGTTGATACACTCAAGAGATCCATGAAGCCATTTCCAAACAAGTTTTTTAACCTAGGGTACAATGTGATGGTGACATCAATGACAACATCCAGAAAATACAAAAAGCACCAATAATTGAGCACCAGGATCATCCTTTCCACTTCCCTGTGTGCAGTCGTTGGCTGGGACTGGGGCTTACCTGGCCTTGCTGTTCTTTTCCACCTGTAGGAAGAATTTCAATGGTCAGTGAGGGAATAAACCAAACACTTGCTGAAGGCTTTACTACCACAGGCTGAGCTGCTCAAGCTGACACCAGGTACTTGTACAACCATGAAATCAGCTAAAAAATATTTATTTCACATAACATCCCATCAAACAGCTCTAAAGCAACTGCAGATCATTCGACTTTATTTGATTCCTTCCCAGTAGCATTAATGTTACCAATGCTACTGCTGATAAAGACAGAATTATCATTAATACTCCCCATTAATTAGGAGGAACCTGGGTTGGAGCATGCAAAGTGACACCCACTGCAGGTCACAGATGATGGATTCACTTTTGTTTCCTGCAGTGGAATGTTGCTACCCACTCAACCTCAGCTCAAAACAATGAAAAAGCAAAATAAAAGTCGTTGAAACACCCTTTAGACATCACACTTAGACATTGTCAACACTTCCAGAGCAAATCATCCCCAAATCATCTCAGTACACAAAGGGAAACAAAGTTTCTTATGCAAGGAAAGAAAAATAACTCAACTTAAGCAAAAAAATTATCTCTTTTAATACAAAATTCCATTCTCATAGAACAAATTTATTTCCACTGAATAAATAGATCTGCTCACCATCCACGGGTGAGATTACTGCCTATAGTAAGGATGAAATTCTCTTGCCTTTCTGCGGTTTAATTAAAATATAAACATTATTTGCAACCGGCTTTACTCTATTTGGATACAAGTATGAACACTTGGGGCTTTGAGGACATTGCCAAATGTATACAGCACCACTGTCACTGGGGGTTGTACTTTAACCTGATTTATACAGCTCCACGCATCACTTGCATGTAGGCTTATCAATGTAATTATTACAATTATGATAAGAAGAATCTGGCCTTTGCACTTGCATGTTTAATACTCTTAGCACGTGCATGCTCTTCCACTATCTATTAAAAACCCAGCAAAACAAACAAATGAGCAAACCCCAACGGGTCAGAGCTGAAGGCAGCAGTGAGGAAACACAATCTCAGCTCAACAGAGGAAATTCCAGTGTGTAACATTTTTTTTTTTTACTGATGGCACGGAGGGTGATGCCAGCTTTGCAGAGCTGCCCCTCCATCGCCAGACACACACCGCTGCTACCCGGGCTGGGGAAACGACTCTCCAAGAGGAAAAGCTCACCACGAGCATCCCGGCTGGAGCTGGAAATAGCGACACTGGGGCCAGGAGGAGTATTTACGGGTTTATCTCTGTTACAACACACATTCTGGGGTGAAGCCGAGCTGTTCCCCGAGGCGAGGGGGCAGGGGCGGGGAGGCGACCCGGGCAGCGAGCCCCTTTGCCCGGAGGGACAGAGGCGGGCAGCGCTCGCAGCAGCTCCTCTGGAGCTCGGCGGGGCAATAACCTCGATTCACCCGGTTAAAGCACCCTGGCCGCTGCTCGGACAGGCGATGGCGATGGACACGGGGGGTGTCCCTGGATAAACCGCGCTCCACACACGCGGGGCCGGCTCTGCCCTCGGCCGCCCCGCCCGCCCCGGGGGAAGGTACATGCGGCGGGGCGGGCGGGGAGCGGCTCCAAGCCGGGATCGAGTCCAGGATCGGCTCCGGGGTCAATCCCGGGACAGGCTCGGGGTCGATCCCGGGACAAGCTCGGGGTCGATCCCGGGACAAGCTCGGGATCGATCCCGGGACAGGCTCGGGATCGATCCCGGGACAGGCTCGGGGTCCATCCCGGGACAGGCTCGGGATCGATCCCGGGACAGGCTCGGGATCAGTCCCGGGACAGGCTCGGGATCGATCCCGGGACAGGCTCGGGATCGATCCCGGGACAGGCTCGGGGTCGATCCCGGGACAGGCTCGGGATCAGTTCCGGGACAGGCTCGGGATCAGTCCCGGGACAGGCTCGGGATCAATCCCGGGATCGGGCCCGGCCCCGCCGCCGCCTCAGCGCTGGGGCTGTGGCGCCACCTGGCGGCCGCGAGAGGCCGCGCGCCGGCCCTGCCCGGGACCCGCGGGGACAGAACCGGGACAAACCGGGATAAAACCGGGACAGAACCGGAATAGAACCCGGGCAGCACCGGGACAGAACCGGAATAGAACCCGGGCAGCACCGGGACAGAACCGGGACAGAACCGGGATAGAACCGGGACAGCCCCGGGACAGCCCCGGGACAGAACCGGGGACAGAACCGGGACAGCCCCGGGACAGCCCCAGGACAGCCCCGGGGACAAAGGGACCCCGCCGGGTACGAGCGGACCCCGCCGGCCACAAGACACCAACGCGGACAAGATACCAACCGGGACGGGCCCGGGCAGAGGAACGCCACGGTCTTTGGTGTGGCTCCGGGTGCAGCGGGAGCGGGAGAGGGGCTTCGCTTCCCCAGGCCGCATCATCCCCCCGTTCCAAACTGGGAATGCGGTTTAAATCCCCGCTCCGGAGGGGTGGGAGCTCTCTGAGCGCTCACCCCGCTGCCAGCACCGGCAGCATCCCTGCGATGCTTCCCGGTGCCTCCAGCAGGCCGGGAACCAGCGCTCCGGCGGGATGCGCTGCCAGTTTTGCCGATATTTTTAACTGTCAGGCCAGTGCGGCAGGGATACAGATCGCCAATCGGATTTGTGACAGTCTCGGGTGGTATCTTGGCCAGAGACGCTGTACAGGGTTTTTTTTTTTTTTTTCTCTGTTAACATCACAGTGCATCGAACTGTTATTAATAAAATAGCGTTCAAGGTTATGGGGGGGAAGAAAATCTCTATGGGGGAAGCTGAAGTTTCAGGTTCAAGCTTTGTATTCCTATATATATATATATATATTTGTGTGTGTATATAATATATATATATATGCATTTTTTTTTCAAAACGTTTTATTAGGAAAGCTATACCAGACGCATCACTGTACAATGATTAAACATTACCTTTACAATTTATATTCACTTGAAATTACAGAATAAATATATGCACATTGTTGTACCTTTGTGTGTGTGTGCGTGTATGGGTGCATGAGAGAAAACATTAAAAGTGCTTCCTACAAAGCTGTTAGTGAGAGGTGCCCATTAGCTTTTGATTTTTTTTTTTTTTCTTCTTTCTCTGTATAATTGCATGTCGCTTTTATTAGGAAAGTGCGGATGTCCTCCAAAAAACCATGGCGTCATGATGAAGTGTCACTGAGCATCCCCTAGGTGTGTGCGCCACGTGGTGACATCCTTTGGGATGCTCGGCTCCGGGTGGCTTCCCCCAGCCCCCGGGATTCCCCCCGCGGCCCCCGAGCCCCCCTGGAGGGGCCGGGCTGGCGGGGGGTGCGCGGAGGGTGAGGGTGAGGAGTGTGCGTGCGAGGGAGGGAGAGAGACACGAGTGAGACATTCGAGCAAGACCCTCCCCTCCCTTCCCTCTTGCAGTTTCCAGGCATGCAGCAAACTGCGCTCGTTTGCTTCTTTGCATTATTTTTTTTTTCTCTTTTAAATAAATGTACAGAATCTGTGCCATGATGGGCAAGAAGAAAGCAGGCCAGAAAATGCCGTCTTCCCTCCCCCTCCCCTCCAAGTGAAAATATCACGGAAGTTTACTGCCAACTAAAAAAGAAAAAAATAAAAAAGGAAGAAGAAAAAAAAAAAAGAAAAGAGGCAACGAACAAAACAAACAACAAGAATAAAGAAAATAAAAGAAAATAGAAAAGAAAAAAGAAAGAGAGACACACATAGAATTTACTTAATCAGGATCAATACAAAGATCCCCGATAATAATAATAATAATAATAATATAATAATAATATACCTTTAGACATGGCACAGTCAAAGTCTCAGTTTCAGTATAAAAAATAATGATTGATTAACATCTGCTGGCAAAAGTCTGCGAAGGCACTTCGTCGATTACTGATCTGAGAAGGGCCCTGCCCCGCAGCGCGCACATCTGGCGGGGCAGAGCGCACAGCTGTATCCTCTGCTCGCGGGCGGCGGGGCCGGGCGGGCGGCGGGGCGGCGGTCAGAACCGGTACGTGGTCTTCTCCAGGACTTCGAGGTAATCCGGCTTGGTTTGGAGTTTGGCCCTTAACTCGAGGTATTCGCTTGTGGGGGTTTGGTGGTCCGGGAAGCCCTTGCCGGCCGCGAAGAGCAGGGTCTCCTTCAGCCTGGCGTCCTGCTGCAGGTCCGGGTATTGCATGCCGGGGGGTGGACGTGCAGTTCCTTCAGCTTGGGCACGGTGCCGTACAGGCAGTCCACGAAGCCCACGGCGCAGGGCGGCGGGCGGTCGCGGTCCCGCGGGGCTCCCCCCGCCGCCGCCGCCGCCCCGAGCGCGCCCGCCGCCAGCCCTCCGCCCGCGGGGTGCTGGGGGTGCACGGCCACGATGGTGTTGAGCTGCGAGCTGGACACGGCCAGGCTCCACTCCTGCTCCTTCTCCAGCAAGGTGCGGTAGCTGCTGCCCGGCTCCGGCGCGGCGGCGGGGGCGGCGGGGTGCGCGAAGCCGCGCTCGCCGCCGCCGCCCCGCAGCAGCTCGGCCGCCTCGCCGCCGCCGCCGCCGCCGCCCGCCGCCTCCTCCTCCTCCCGCGGCTTGTAGATGGGGTTGTTGCACATCTGGGTCACCGGGTGCGGGATGTAGTCGTAGACGTGGCCCGCCGGGGGCGCCTTCTCCGGGGACCGCTCCCCGGGGCCCCCCCCGCCGCCGCCGCCCCCGCCGCCGCCGCCGCCGCCGCCCTCGGGGAAGAGGCGCGGGCAGCGCAGCGGCACCGCGCCCAGGTCCGCCGCCTCCGCCCGCGGGCCGCGGAACGGCAGCTTCCGCCGGCGGCGCCGCAGCACGAAGGCGAAGAGCCCGGCGGCCACCAGCACGGCGGAGAAGAAGAGGACGAGGAGGCTGAGGATGAGCACGGAGAGCGGCACGGCAGCGGCCGCGGCGGCCGGGGGCAGCTCGTAGGCGGCCGCGCCGGTGGCGGCGGGCGGCGGCGGGGCGGCGGCGGCGGGGGGCGAGGCGGCGGCGGCGGCGGCGGCGGGGCGCAGCGCGGCGGGGCACAGCGCGGCCAGCTCCAGCGAGCGCAGGTCGCGGCGGGCCAGCGGCTCGGGGCTGGCGCACAGCACCTCGCCCACCACGCTGACGGAGCTGAGCGCCTCCAGCCACTGCTTCAGCGGCACCAGCTCGCAGGTGCAGTCCCAGGGGTTGAGCTTCAGGTCGATCTGCACGATGGCGTGCAGGTGCTCCAGCACCCCGGCCACCGGCAGCGCCAGGAAGTGGTTGTTGCGCAGGTTGAGGCGCGCCAGGGAGGTGCCGGCGAAGGCGTCGGTGGGCAGCGTGCGGAGCAGGTTGTCGTTGAGGAAGAGGAGCTTCAGGTTGGGCATGAGGCTGAAGGCCGCCGGCTGGATTTCCCTGATCAGGTTGTACTCGAAGTACAGGTAATGCAAACTCTGCAGGCCCCGGAACATGCCCGGGGTGAGCCGCTCGATGTCGTTCCCATTCAGGTACAGGCTCTTGAGGTTCGGCAGGTTGATGAACGCCCCGTCCTGCACGTAGGAGATCCGGTTGTTCCCCAGGTGTAAGAGATCCAAGGAGGAAAAATTCCAGAAATCGGAGCGGTAGATTTTCTGGATCAAATTCCCGCTCAGGTACAGCTTCTTGGCGTTCAAGGGCCTGGGCAGGAGCTCGGAGATGTTGTGGAAGCCCCGCTCCTTGCAGTTGACCGTCAGGCCCAGGTCGTTGATGTGCAAACTGCAAGAGCAGCCGGTGGGGCAGATGATGGGGATGGGGGGCCGGGTCTGGTAGGCAGCCACGGGCGCTTGGTTGGGCCCGGGGTACAGGCCACGGGGGGTCGGGGGAGGCCGGGGCGCCCGGGGCTGCTTGGTGGGCTTGGGCTGCTTGTTGGATGTTTTGTACTCAACAGAAGAAGCGGTGAAATGGAAGGAGGACAGCATGGAGGAAGGCTTCGTAGGCCACGCATTCTCCTTGCTGGAGGACAGCTGAGGGATGCCCAGGCTGGCTTCCACCTCGGAGTCGGACAGCATGGGGCAGAGCTTGCTTCGTTTGATTTCCCGCAGGTCCTTCCCGTGGAAGTGGAAGGGTGTCTCGCAGGTGATGTCCCCCACCAGAGCAGTGTAGGGGATGCGCTCCAGCCAGCTCTTGAGCTGCACAATCTCACACGTACAGTTCCACGGGTTCTCCTCCAGCTGGATCTCCATCAGGCTCCTGCCAATGTGGTCCAGCATCCCGCGGTACGAAAGGACTTTGAGGCGGTTCCCCCGCAAGTCCAAGTGGGTTAAGGACACAGACTTAAATAAATTGGTGGGAAGCATGGGGATAAGATTGTCATTTAGGATAAGGACCCTCAATTTACTTAGGTTTCGAAATGCCCGCTTTCAATCCGTTTAATGACATTGTAATCTGCCTGCAGATATTCCAGACTTTCCAAACCCAGGAAAGTGTCGTTCCTGAAAATGTCCAATTTGTTTTCGTGCAAATACAACCTCTTCAGAACCCGGAGCCCATTAAAAGCCCCCGTCTGAATGTCCTGCAGTGCATTGTTCCCAAGGTTAATAGATACAGCATTGTTCAAGTGAAGAAAACTGTTAGTGTACAATTTCCTCATGGAATTCCTCTGCAGATAAAGTTTAAAAGGTCTCGACCACGACTCTGTTATCTGACTAATATTTATAAATCCCTTGTTGTCACAATGTATATGGAAAAGGCTCTCCTTCACTTCACAGTAACAAGGATCAAAGCAGGGCTCATCCAGTTCCTCCGAGTCCTCTATCAAGGGAATAGGTGTAGTCCATGCTAGAGCAATTGTGCTTAGAAGAATTATCCACAACATCCTTCCTTTATGAAGCGTCTCTGCCGTGGAAGGTTTCATCATTTGTTGATGTTTACAAAACTGCAACGGGAAGAGAAACACAGATTTCAGTATTTCTGCCCTGCCCCTCTCCTTTCCCTAAGCCCCTACCTGCTGGCCTCATGTCGGGCTCCTGGAAAGTTCAGCAATTGTTGGGCAGACGTTCCCAACCAACTCCAGGGGTGTCGGCTGGGCGAGCTGTGCCCTGATTTATACTGGAGAGATGTTAGACGGCTCCATCACGCGACAGCAGCCTGCCTCGCTCCCCTCCCCGTGGTAAATGCCACCTATAAAGAGGAGGGCACATGCAGCCCCACACGGCACCACGAGCACACCGAACGTGTTGCGTCTCTCCACGTTTCCCAGGCTTCGGAACTGCCCGGATCTCATCCCCGGGTGCAATTTTAACCCAGGAGCCATCACAGCCCGCCTCAACTCCCACGGGGGAGGGGGGGGAAACACAGCAAGAGTGGGCACATTTCTCCAGTGTCACACCACATCCTTCATCCATGCAAACTCCCGAAGTTATTGGACCTCCACCCTCGGATCTCCCTTCCCTGCCTCCCGGCTCGATACATTCCACACGCGGGTTCCAGGGAATGTGCGAGGTTTGTCCCTGGCAGAACGGTTCCCCTCAGAAATCCCCACAGTATCTTTACCGGAGTAAATGGTTAACGACCCTGACTGGGGAGGAAACCTTCCCCCCTCGCAAACGCGCCGGTGAATTAATGCAACTGGTATATTATCAGATAAATACACACCACATATTAGTCATTTTAGCTGATTAAAGCATTTAGAGATGATTAATCTTTCTAAAGCACATGCCCATGCGATCAGCGGATCTAAAGGGAAGTGACAGCTGAAGAGGCACCTAGGATTGAAACGCTCAGCCTTTCTTGGATTAGGGCATTTTGTGCCCCAGGACCAAGCAGGAGACCCGGTTAAAAAGCTGAAAGTGGGAGAAAAAAAAAAAAATACCTTGACACTTACCAGCCGATAAATTCTCTATCCTACTATACACGGTTCCGAATGAAGACACCATTCTTCTCCAATCAGATGAAAATAACACTGCCCTAATGAGATGCAGCTCCTTCAACATATGGTTTCACCCTTCCTTTCACCAGATATTTTAAATGTAAGGGCACAGGGAAACGCTAAGGATGGGAATAATACCAGTGGTGATGCAGCCTTCCTTGAATCCCTGAAATGCCCATTAGAATGATTCGGAGCGATCAGTGCTTTTAGTCTCAATCTCCCAATAAAAAGGTCCTTTTTGCGTTCCTCGTGTAAGAACTAGAAAAAATTGCCCCCCATCCGCAAACTTAAGAGCAGAAGGATGCATTTAGGGGAGAGAAATGCCAGAGGAACAGAAATCCTTAGGATCAACTTGCAAATGAAAACCCTCCCCTGTGGGAAAGACGAGATGGTTGAAAGCACGAAAAGAGAAATACCCTCTGCAATTAAAACCAGCATCTAATTGGGGAGAAGGGAGAGAGACGAGAGCTATATTGCAGTATCAATCTCTCTGTCTCCTTTGCAAAATATTAGCCACTTAAGTTCTTTCTCTTCTGCAAGGGCTGTAATAAAAATAATAATAATAAAAAAATAAATAAAGAGGATTATTATATCTTCTTTTTGGAAGAGGGGGGTGTCTTTGACCCTAGGCGGAAACAAAAGGATCCAGAAAGGTTGTACTTACCGGTTTGCAGGAGAGGTTTTAGCACATCGTTACCAAAAAAAAAAAAAAAAAAAAAATAAAGGCAAAAGAAAGAAAGAGGGAAAAAAAAGAAAGCCCGAGTTTAAAGATTGCTGGTTTCTCTCTGCCTCTCCCTCTCTGTGGCTCTCTCTCCTCTCTCTCTACTCCTGCTGAAGCTGAGGCAAAAGGAAAAAAAAAAAAAAAAAAAAAAAAAAAAAAGGGAGAGAGGCAAAAAAAAAAAAAAAAAGAAGCAAGCCTGAAACGTGCTGGGAATGCAATGAGCCCCTCAATGATCTTCTTTAGGATGCAGAGCTGCTGTTTGGCACACTCAATGGAGGAGGGAGCAGAGGGGCTGCTGCAGGCTCCAGCGCCGCCGCCGCCTTCTCCGGGCAGCAGCGGCAGCGCCGGGGCGCGGCGGCGAGCGCGGGTGCGGGGCGTGCGCGGGTGCGGGGCGCGGGTGCGTGTGTGTGAGCGTGTGTGTGAGCGCGTGAGTAGTGTGTCGAGTGTGTGCGAGTGTGTGCGCTGCCGCTCCTGCCCTGGATCAGGCTCCTCCACGTCATGAAAATCAGCTTCAAGAAGGGGAACAAACGGAGGGGGCGCGCTCGGCTCCAGGTCGGGGGCGCGCATTTGGGAAGCCCTGACTACACATTTTTTTTTTTTTTTTTTTTTTCCGCTTTGCCTTTTTTTTTTTTTTTTTTTTTTTTTTTTTTTTTTTTTTAAGAGGGAAGGAGGGGGCTGGTTGGCGGAGAGGAAGGGAAGTGGGAAACGAGCAGATGGGGGAGGCAAAAAACCTGAGAAGAATCAGAGAGGAAAAAAAGCCGCCGGGATGGGGCAGAATTTGCCACCTCCCTTTCCCTAAAAAAAAAAAAAAAAAAAAAAAAAAAAAAAAAAAAAAAAAAGGAAAAAAAAAATGAGGGAACAAAAAGCCCGAGTCTGGAGGAAATCAAAGCTGCTCTGACTGCGAGTGCCAGCCGAGGGCTGCGGCGGGGAGCAGCCCGGGGGTCCCGCTCCGGCAGCCCCGCTGCCCCCGCATCCTCCGCCGCCTGCGCCCGGTGCTGCCCGCCCGTGCCGGGGCCGCTCCCGCCCCGAGCCTCGCCGGGATCCCGCGGCTTCCCGCAGAGCCCAGCACCTCGGGAGACACCCGGCACCTCCCGCATCCTCCCGGCGGTGCGCGGAGCGGAGGGGCCGCGCCCGCGGTGCCCGGCCGCCCCGGGAGCCGCCGCAGGTAACGGGGCTGCGCGGGGCGCGGCGGATCCGCGCAGGGGGGCGGTTGGTGGGCGAGGTGCGCAGGGGAGCTCGGGGGGCTGCGGGCTCTGCGTGCCCCGGGGCTCAGCCGGCCGGGAGGGAAGCGCTGCGGGCAGCGCAGGAGCGGAGCCCCGCGCATCGCCGCTGTCCGCGCCCGCCCAGCCCCGCGCACACGGCTGCGCGGATCTCCGCGGAACTCCCGGGGCATCCCGCACCCTCCCCGCTCCGCCGATCCCCCATCCCGCACCCCGCGGTGGCTCGGCCGGGAGAGACTTAACTGGAACCGCGGCTCGGCGGCGAAAAGTTGAGGGGCAGAGCCGCGGGTGCGGGCGGGAGGCGCCGGGGGCTCCGCGGGGTCCCGCCGCCCCGGGGCCGCTCTGCGCGGGCAGGGGCGCAGGCTCCGCGCCCGCGGACGCGCACCATCTTCCCCCGGCTGCCGAGCGCTCCGCCACCGGTGCAATATGGACGCACCGCTCCCTCCTAATTAAATTGCTGCATCATTCATTTTCTGACGCGGGAGCGACATGGGGTACGGCGGGCTCCGTGCACCGACACCCCCCGTTCGGAACGGGGGGGAGGCGGGGAAAAAAAAGGGCGAGAGGGGGAACCACAACAGTTTGTTCTTGCAACAAGCTTTCGCGCAGCGGCTTGGGCAGCAACTCAGGAAAGCGACCTAAGGGAGCAAACGCCGCTGGGTTTGGGGGGCAGCCCCCCTGCCCCAGGGATGCCGCCCGTGGGGCAGGGTCGGGGTGCGCGGGGGGAGCCCCGACCTTGCAACTTTCCCAAATGCCCCCGAATATCGCTCGTTCTCCTTGGCGGGGCTGCTGCCGTCGGGCCGTGCAGAGGGGCTGGCGGAGGGGAGGGAGCGGGGCCGGGGAGGGATGGCCCCGGAATGCGGAACAGGGAGCGCTGCGGGGACGGACGGACGGACGGACAGCCCGCCGGGTCCCCCCGCAGGCAGCGCCGGCCCCGGGACATACGGACAGCCCTGTGCCCCCTGTCCCGGGACACGGGACAGCCCCGCGGGATGCCCGGGGCAGGAGGAGGAGGAGGAAGGGATGGCCCCGCACCTCCCTTTGCATCCTTTGTGCCCCCGCAGTTTCCCAGAGGGCTGAGGAGGCTCAAACCGACCCAGAGAGGCGGCTCCCCCGGGCGTGTCCGGGCCATGTCCCCTTGTCCCCTCAGCCAGGAGGCAGAAGTCACCGCGGGCCATGCCCTGCATCTGCCTCCAGCCACAGCAGCTCCCGCCCCCGTGTCTCTGCTCCGCACGCCCTGCTGGGGACAGGACCGGTGTGAGTGTGACTGGCAGCAGCTCCAGCGGAGGGTAGGGCTGATGTAACCAAGATTAGGACGTCACTCGGTTATTAATGATAATCATTATTATTGGCAAGCGAGCTATCTCCTTGCCAAAGCCCATCCTGGAGCTGTGGGGATGCTGTCAGCACGGTGGGAGCTGGCAGGTGCCCTTGCCAGCCTCATCACCGAAATGCACCTTTCCCCCCTGACAGCCTTGTGAGAATAAGGGACATCAAATTTGGAGGTGGATGCTTGGGCAATTAGTGTACCTTGCAGAAATATCCTTACAAGGTTCTGTCTCCACCAGAGGAGAGCGTTGCCCCCGCTGCAGTCAGTGCTCAGCAGGCACTGAGTGCTCCAGGCAGCCTGCAGTGGGAACCAGCCCCTTCCCTTCTCTTTCTCTTCTCTTCCCAGCAGAAGTGGCGATGGAGGAGAGAAAAAGAGGGAATTTTCTCTCAAAGCTCGCCCTGCCTGTCCAGAAAGAAATATTCCGAGCTTTAACAGTCTCTCTGTCTCCAGCAATCCTTAGCAAGGGCAAAAGCAATAAACAGTGCAAGGGAAACTGCTGTAATTATTACAAATAAGAGCTGCTCCCCGGCTCGCTGGGTGTTGCTGAGGTCGGGAGTAGTTCGGAGCTGCTGGGTCCGGGTGTTGGCAGGGCTTGGACACAGCTCCAGCTGTATTTCTGCCCTGCTGGGCGGTCAGGGATGTTCTCCAGCTGCCAGCTCCGGGCGCAGGAGAGGCTGTGGGAGCCCAGGGGGAGCCCCAGCGGGATGTGCTGCTGGCTGAGCCCTGATGGCATCTCCGGGGTGGCAGAGCTGCCAGGGAGAGATGCTCCAGGAGCAGGGCAAGGCCCAGGGCTCAGAAGGAACATCCCCTGGCTCTCCCTGCCTTGGGGGCCTCCTCAGTGGAAACCCTGGAATTTGGGGAAGGCCAGAGCTGGACTCTCCACTGTCCCTGGGCAGAAACACTCCCAGCTGCAGAGGCTGCAACAGGCAGATGTCTGCTCGTGCTGTTAGTCCAGGCTCAAAGCTCAGCCTAACCTCCTCCCCTGCTCTGGTGACCCCTCTCCCTGTCTCCACAAGATTTCTATATTGTATGGTGTCTTGATATTAAATATTGAGGTTCCCCTCCCCCTTTTATATTTAGGGAGCCTTTCAGATATCCTTGGGATTCTGTATCAGAAATTATTTAAGAAGAAGAAATGTTAATGTTTCTGAAAATGTTGATAGAGGAAAATCAGAATTGAGAGCCTTCTCTGTGCAGCAGTTAGTGAAGCAGTTTATGAGGCTTCGCTTTTCTTATTCCCTCTCTGTTCCTTAATTAATTTATCAAACACAGACAGAGAAACATAATCACCAGGTGGAATTTACCTCTAGCCCTTCTCTGGGAGAGGCTGTTTCTGCTGAATCTCTGTCACATTGTCCCAGTGGTGTTTTAGGGGCCACGACCTCTGTTGCTGTCGTGCCAACAGCTCAGCCTCACCATGAGGGGTCCCAAATTGGAAGCAGGGTTGTGCTGACCCCCTCAAGCTGCTGCAGAGGTTTCTGGAGGGTCCTGTCTGCCCTGGGTGAGCTCAGCCCAAGGCTCAGGTGCTGCTCAGCTCCCTTCCTCCTGTTCTGGCTGCTCTGCTGAAGGCTGGATCCTGTTTTCCATACACTGCTGGCATTTGCCACGCCATATATAAAGTACAGGCAGGGATTATTTGATCTGCATAAGTGCTGGTGAGTGCACATGACATGGAGGAAGTGTAAGAATTTTAAACTGGGCTTTTCCAGCTGGAATCCTTCAGGCTGGAGAAGCTTATGCCAATCTGATGCTCCTGGCCACAATTTTTTTTCTTAGCCCCCTCATTATCAGTTATTTATTAAGGCATAACTGTTGATTTTTTTTTTTTCCTTCAGGACAGTTGTGTTATTTTCTGATGAAGTTAAGAAATAATGCACCAAATTATATTAGCATGGATTCTTTCTAATATAAAAGTGTCCTCAGCTCCTTGAGACTCAATGGGACACTGGAGAAGCCCAGAAAGCCCAGCTATGCTCTCAGTAGCAAGTTATTTGTAATTGGTTTACACTCATGGGATTTATTTTTTTCAGCAGAGGAATTTTGCCCAGCATTTGATGATATGTGTAAATATTAAAAGGAAAGGAGGGAAGAACTAATAGACAGCATTAAAACAGAACAGCAAATACCAGCAAATTGTGAGTGCAGCGTTTTTAATGGATAGCTATTAAAAATAAAAGAGAAAAGTAGGCAAAATAAAAAGGAGGTTTTATTGGACAAAATTGACAGTTGTTATCCTCAATGATTCCTGACATTTCAAGATCAGTTTTTTTATCTAATGTTTCAACAGCCTTGGATATTTCCATCTAGTGAACCACACTCAGCTGTAGCTTTTTTTCTCCCTTTAAGGCCACAGAATTTTTTTCCCTCAATGTGCTGATATTTATTATAGCCAGTGTCACAAAAACTCCACACTCCACTTACATATGAGCTTCTCCTCAGCCTTTCCTGGGGTGATTCCCAGCCCTGGGTGGGCATGCACAGCTTCCTCTGGCAGCAGCTGGAATTCCCTGCCCGGATCCAAGGCAGGAGGATGCCCTCAGCTCAGGGTGATGTGTTCCCACCCAAACTGAGAGTTATGGGCCACCCCCAGCCTGGGAGGGCTCCTGCAGCCCTCCCCATCCTCCACAGAGACCCTTCTGCAGCAGCATCATGGAATCAGGGAACCACTGAGCTTGGAAAATATCCCTGAGATCGTGCAGTCCAGCCATTAACCCAGCACTGAGCCGTGTCCCTGATGGGCACCAAGGCATTTTTAGATCAGTTCCAGGAATGGTGATGCCACCTGAGCAGCCTCTTCCAGGGCTTGGGAACCCTTTTGGTGAAGAAATGTTCCATAATACCTGACCTAAACCTCTCCTGGTACAACTGGGAGCTGTTTCTTCTTGTTCTATCACCTGGCACATGGAAGAAGAGTCCAACCTCCACCTGACCACACCCTCCTTTCCTCCATCAGGACAACGTGCTGCATCCTTTTTAACCCTTTTTATTCAGGAGAGAGACTTCTCATCACCTGGCAGCCCAAGTGGAGGTTCTAATGTCCTAGATGAGGTTGAACATGGACCACCCAGAGGAAGAGCATGGACTTGGAACTGTGTGTTCTGAATCTCTCCATCTGTTGCCCACAGACCCTGGACACAACTTCAGGTGGCAACTTCATAGTTCCTGTTAGAAAAATCTTAGGTAATGCAAAAACGCTGTTTGAATTCTTGTTGTGGAATAATGGTTGTGGTTTGTTTTGACACCTCCATGCTCTGCATATGGACATTTTCTATTGCAATTTCTCTTTTGGCTTCCTTTCCTTTTCACCTTGTGAGCTAATCTTCCATACATTCCAATTCCTGGATTTTGCCTGGGTACACAAAAATGGAGATTAACCTCCAGTATGTGCTGTAAGCAACAGCCTGGATTTTCAGGGCATCTGGATTTAGAGTTGCCAGAATTAGAAACACGAGCCAGACGAGATCATGCTAGGGCAATTCCCCAGGACTGGGCCATAAAGCCAATCAATTTAAAATGTAATAGAAAGCACCGAGTTCTGGGTGAAGGAAGGCACTTACTGCTCATTTGGAAAGAAAAGCTCATATTCCAAATTACTTTTCAGATCAGACTTGAGCCTGCTTTTAGTGATGTCAATGGTGCCACTTCTATTTGGGCCAGTGGTGCCAGAATTTTCTGTTTACTGCTGTTACTTCTCCACTTCCCTGTCTTTTCCTTTTCCTAAGATCCCTGGCAGCACCACCCCCTGTGTGTTCCAGAGGAAACTCCAGGATGATCCCAGGGCTGGAGCAGCTCTGCTGGGAGGAGAGGCTGGAGAGCTGGGGGTGCTCACCAGGAGAGGAGAAGCTCTGGGGGGAGCTCAGCCTGAAGGAAAGATGGAGAGAGACAATTCCAAGGGCTGGAGAGACAGGACACAGGGAATGGCTTCGAACTGGCACAGAGTGGGGATGGATGGGATATTGGGAAGAATTTCTTCCCTGGGAGGGTGGGCAGGCTCTGGAATAGAATTGCCAGAGCAGCTGGGGCTGCCCCTGGATCCCTGGCAGTGCCCAGGCCAGGTTGGACAGGGCTGGGAGCAGCCTGGGACAGTGGGAGGTGTCCCTGCCATGGCAGGGGTGGCACTGGATGAGCTTTAAGATCTCCTCCAACCCAGGCCAGCCTGTGATTCCTCTTTGAGGACAGTTAGGACATGGAGACAGAGCTGGTTGTTCAGAGATGAAGTCATTTCAATCTCAGAGAATCAGGAGTTCACCAGTGGTGGAGGGAATGGTGACAATGATGCCCTGCTCCTGCAAGTCTTGCCCCAGTTTTGGTTTTGCTCCCAGTGACAGAAGTTTCACAGCAGCCCCAAGGTGGGAATCAGAGGTGATCTTTATCCAAAATGGGCTCAGCTGGGCAGTTCAAGATGAGCTGACTCACTCCCATTTCACTTATTCCTAATGGCAGTCCTGGACTAATGCACCTCTGTAAAAACGACCAAAGAGGTTTGGGGCCTCAGCTTGTGGGTCTCTCCTAACACCAAATGCTGCAATACTTGAGTTTCCAGTGCCTGGTGCATTAACTCATTAGCAGGCACTTAAGATATAATTTTTCTTATGCTCAAATTATGAAATGGTGAGAGCCAGACCGAGCTGAGGTACCTGAGTGTCCTCCTCAGCCTCAGCTCTAAGTGACCTCTGGAAGAGAACTGCTCTCCCTCTTTCCCAGCAGCCAGGAATCCTTCTGGAAATTGCCAGCAGAAATCAAGTATCGTGGCCACTTTATGTGCAGGAGTTTCCTTCTCTGATATAATTTTGTTGAAGAGGAAAATTGCTGGTTTTCTTTTTCAGATTCCGAGTTTTTTGGCAATTTTACAAAAGACCAAATTTCTTTCACCAGGAGCTTTGGGAACTGCTGTTTTTGGTCACTGTATCCAGGGAGTCATTACTTGTGGATGTGCAAAGAGAATCAGAGGTCTAGGAAATCAGACTCATCCAGGAAAGAGTAAATTAGGATAGTTCTGAAAGAAAGAGTGGAAGGAACATGACAATACTTCTGAATTATACAAAAATGCGTTGTAAAATAAAGGGAACACTTTGATGTCTACAAATAACATCAGAGAGAGAACAAGAAATTTGTCTTAATTTGGAATTAGAAAGATTGATATCAAATATTAGAAAGATGTTTGTGATGGAGAGGATGGCAGAGACTGGCTAAGGAGGTCACAACCCCACAATCCTGTGGCTGTTCATGTTAAGGGAGAAATTGTTTGTGACCATACACTGCATTCTTTAAAATAAAAATATTGTCAGGAGGAGGAAAATCCAGTAAAAAGCTGATTTGGAATCAGCTTCCAATAGAAACAATGAGATAAAAAATGGAACATGAAAGAATTGAAGGTTTCTAAATCAGCATGGTTAAGTTGTGTTCTGGGCCTTTTATATCCAGGCCCTGGATTTGTGGAATTGGCTAAAGTCATCTCCATGGAAGTACATACATGGATATATGGATACACAACCCCCCACACGCCTGCACACCTGCATTCTTGGATTACGTTTTGCACATCTTCAATTTTTCAAGGTTCTTATGTTTCGGGTTTTTATTTTCCATCCCTTTTCTCTCTTTCTGCACCATCCCCCTCTCTCTGGCTGGCTGGGAAACACCAGCTCCTTGGGAAGTCACCTTCCAGAAACCAGAACTTTGGGAAAAAAAGCAGATTGACAACAAGCTCTGAGCGCTGGGATTCCTGAATAGAGATAGAATCTTAGGCATGAGTGTAATGCTGGAATGTGAAATCCTTGACAATTTCCTCCCCACTTTCATAGTACCAAATGTTTGCAGTTGCAAGCAGCGTGAGCGAGGCTCTCTTTCAGATGATTTAACTGGGCTTCAAATCCAATGAATAAATTGTCCATAGTTCATCAGCTTGTGGGGTGCTCAGTGCCTACACACCAAATAATAAGCTCCACATCCCACTGTGAGCAGTTTATGGCCAGAGGACTGCGGGAACGCCGCGGCGGAACTGTCAAAATAAAACATGTAATGGGCTCATAAACGAAATGAACGGATATTGGTTTAAAATCAAGCCCATAAATACGTGTCACACCTGTCCTCTGGGTGGTCAGCAGCAATCAGGCTGCTAAATTCTGAGCATATTTTCGAGCTGGTGCTGTCTGATTTGTCCTTCCCTCCTCGCTGAGCGATACCAGGGGGTGAAGTGGAAGGCTGGAGTGAAATGGTGCCACTGCAAAGGGTGCAGCCAAGGTGATGTTAATGTTTCAAGCTAAATAGCCAACAAATCCAGGATAATTCAAGGCTAATTGCGTTTTGTTTTGTTAACCCTTTTAGGAGAAAAAAAAAAAAATCAATGAAAATAGGTTTACAGCAGCTGCTTTCACCTCCCAGTAAGCTTCTGCACTTTCCCACAGAGGTTACTGTGAAGGTGGAAATATTCTAGCATAATGATTAATAATAATAATAATAATAATAATAATAAATAATAATAATAATAATAATAATTTACACAGTGTGAGTGCCAGGGATTCCCTCTATACAGGGTACTGAAGAAACAAGAATTTTACATAGGAAAGATTCCAACCAGTGACCAGAGTGTGTGAATCTACCTATGATTTTCCTTCCTCATACCTAAACTCCATGTCAGGGCATAATAAATTCAGCTAAATTCTTAGTGTAATTCTCCCAAAAGTTACTAATTGTAGCAGGCCATTTTTATTACTTTTCTGAAAAGATCCAATATTTGATGCTTGATATTTGCCCCAAACAATCCCCTAACTGATTTTTAGGGTTGTACCCCATCTGCTAAACCAGCTCTGTGCCTCAGCAACTTCTTCAGGACTTTAGGTGGGATTTAGTGGAAAATCTTTTTTCTTGCTTATTCCATATTTAAAGATAGCATTGTTAAGTTGTGAAATTGTGATATTTAAAATGTAATCTTCTCTTTTGCCATTTAAGCAGTAGTTCTTTTGGGGAGAATCCATTCCTGATGGAGCCATTTGGGGCCAGCCTTGCATAAAGGCCATTGAAGAGTCCCTCAAACTTGAACAATGAGGAACTCCCTGCCTGGGCTCCATCCCCACCTCTCCTTGCTCTTCTGCATCCTGAAAACCCTGTAGGTGTTAAAGTTTTCGGGTTGTCAAAGGGACACCAGGATTGCCCAGGTAGAGACTGATTATTTTAAACACACGACTAAAACACATTGTACTGTTGAGCTGGATCAAAAAACCCAGCAGAATGGCAAAAACTGCTGCAAACCTGGGAGAGCAGAGGCATTTTCTGATTTTTTGGTCTGCAGTGCAGATGCAAACAGCACCATTTCTTTCCCTCCATTTGCATATCTGTAAATGACTGCAAGGCAGGGTAGAAGGCCAGCTGGGTTCAGCTACAGGGAAAGGTAAAAATTTTTTGCTTCTGATTCTCATTTTGCAGTTTTGAGCAGGGTCACATTCTGAATTTCTTTCCAGACTTTAGGAAGACGAGTGAAGTTCTCACCGGCGCATCCCAAGCGGAGCAGCGCACGGTAATCGGAATCGTGAAAAGAAATTCTATTTTTGCACTAATAATTAATGTTTTGTCTCGTGCAGCCTTCCCAGTGAGCTGCAGCAAGCACATCTGAGGGCATTAGAGCTGCTTAGGGGGATTTCAGGGGACACTAATCTGCAGGACTTTCGCTGACAGCCTAAAGGCCGTGTCACGTCAGAGCCTTACCAGGGCAAACCCACCCAGCACAGCTGCAGCAGCACAGAGCTCCCAGCCAGGGGTACCTCAAGGATTTACTGAGGTTACAGAGGGATTTTTGCTGTGCCAGAATTATTTACGTTATTTTGAGAAGGAATTGAGGCTCTGGGTTAGTGACAGGGCTGCCTCCTAGCCCAGGATGAGATGCAAACCTCTTTCTCTGCGTGATTTTCACCTACTTAATAATAGCGATAACGACAACAATCACCACCTCCAACTACAACAACAATAATTACAATAACAACATCGCCTTTCACCAGCTCCTCATAAGCCTTGATCTTTATTTTATGCATCTTCTTAAGCATTTTTTTTTTTTTTATTCTTTGCTTCACACTTCAAGTTGCAGCAGCTCCTGGGAGTGCCACAGTTTCTGCCCTCCACGCACGTACAGCAAGTCAAGGGTGGTCAAACTGGGACACAAACCTAGAGGAGTAGGTGGAGAGTAAATAATTATTAATTCTTTCCAGCCATTTGTACCTTGTAGAGTTTTTCCTGTTTGTTGTCACTCTGAATTATTGGCCTTTGCTGATAAGCACAATCCTCGGAGTTACTCATAGACAGATCTTTTGTACTTGGTGCAACATGAAATTGAATTAAACCTTCCCTCTGCCTGCATTCCTTGTTTCTCAAGACAAGCCTTTAGCACAGCAGAGGATTTCCCAGGTACCCAGGTGCTGCTCAAATGCCCTAAAGTTGGAGGGGGATAAAGGCAGAGCCAAGTAAGTAGAGCAGAGAATTCTCTGGGTTAGGATGACAGACAGGTTAAGATGACAGACATTGTTCCCCCTCCTACTTACTCAGCTATATTTATTTTTTCAGTGGATTTTCTCCCTCTGGAGTCTCTCTGTACCCTGCAGTGTCAGGGAAATGTGTTAACAAAACTCAGCCACCCAGGGAAGGACATGGGCTTCAGTTTGTGCACAGGGAGGGAGCACAGAGGGGCATTTGGAGTTTACAGGACTTTGAGGGAGAGTTGGAAAGTCTCCACTGTCTGGCAGTCATGCCTGGGATGGAAACTCCTTCCACTCCCAGCACAGCAGCAAAAGCCATAATCCCTGGCAATCTGGGAATGGTGAGGGGTCTGAGCTCCTGGTGCAGTCCCAGGGAAGTGTGCTGGTGGTTATTTCAGTCCCTGCCTCGTCTCACATTCGCACTTTTGGCGGAGTGGGGATGCTCAGCCCCGGGAAGGGAGGCGGGAGGTGTGTGCATTTCCATCCTGTCTGTGGGAAATCATGGCAGGTTTTGGAGTTACTGTGATTCTCACAGGGATGGGGAAGGGTCCCACCCCCTCCAGCCTCTCTTGTGTAACCCTGAGGACTGGATTAGAGCCCTGGCTGCTTGACCTGGAAGGTGGTTTCAGTCTAAGGCTCCTGGAAGTCCATTTGTTCTCACCAAAATACCATTTGTTCTCACCAAAATACCATTTGTTCCTACTTTGTCCCGTTCAGGTAACCTGGCTCTGACACAAAGTAGTCCCTCAAAGAATCCTTGGCTAATTTTAGCAATCCAAGGGTAACTTGCCCCATTTATTGCAGGTGGAAGGAGGGAAGAAGCCTTTCTGCACCAGGGCCTTTTTCTGTTTGTGCCAGTGCGAGTGAAGCAAGAGCCTGACTTTAACAGAACAGATAAAAATAAACCCAGCCATGGACAAAGCCAATTATGTTCTCCATTGCCTAGGGATGGGCAGCCTAATTTGCAGCTGACAGCGATTTGATGGACTGAACCATCCTTTTTCTGATCCAGCATTCGAAGTAATTTTTATTGTAAACCAATCATTACCATGCAGGACTCTCCGTACCGCCGGTGTCACCGTGACAGATTCCCACAGCATTGCTGGTGCTGCTCCGGGGATTTTCTCTCCCATCCCTCACTGCCCTGGCACGTTCTGGGTTGTGCTGGCCATGGCACAGCGTGGCCCTGGCCCCAGCAGGGCCCTGGGCACAGCAGCTGAGGGGTGGTGGAGAGGGGCAGTGCCAAACACATCCCCAGTGCTGGGGGACACGTTTCCAACCTCCTCGCTGTCATTTTGGCAGGGCTGCTAAATTTAGTCCTCCACTTTGGAATATGCAGACAGCACATTAGGCTGGGAGTTCAGCAGTGCACATTTCCTCCATCTTCATCCGCAGTGGCCTCTGATTTTGCTCTCCTCTGTGGTTTATAGGTCATAAAATGATTTCCCCCTCCCCGAGGACGTTGTACTGGTTTGTGTCTGACATCTGTGCAGACCAGCAAGTCCTAGGCTGTCGTGTAGCATCCTTCTGTTCCCTGAATGGACACTCGGGCACAGCTCCTGCCCAGCCTCGTTGGACAGAGCACCACTTCATTAGAACCAGCTGGAATGTGTTTCCACCAGAGCTTCAGAAATTTCTCTCTGCAGCAGCCCCAGAGCAGTTGGAATTTACTTGTCTGCACCAGGAAAATCTTCCAGCTGGGCCATGGAAGCTGTGGGGTGCAGAGGTACAGGGAAATTTGGAGAGGATTCATGGAGGGTGAAGATCTGCTGCTTTTGCAGAGGTGGGGTGTGATCTACGTTCCCTTTCCAGGTCCATGGGTGCTCAGTATAGACCCAGGAGGCTCCATCTACATTCCCCCTATTTTTAGCTGTGAAATCTGCAATTTCTTTCTTTGCACTGTAGTATTCAGGAAAGGCTGATTAACAAATGATAGACACCCAGTGTTGCTAACAGGAGCAATAAAACCCTGTAATTTTCATGAGACAGGTCACCAAGACTTTCCTCTAATCCTGCAGAATTTCAGCAACACCTCCACTCCTGAAAAGTCCTGAGGTAAGGGAGGGTTATTGAGGCTGTGTCATCGAGCACAGAGATGGTGACACAGACAATTTATGCACCTCAGCTTCTGCTCCTTCCTCTCACCTGTGCCAAGGGACCTGTGTGCTGAAGAGCCGTGAGGAGCAAACTCTCTATTTTCCACTCGTATGTTTTGTGCCTTATAATTCACACTGATTTCGTGTTTGTATTGGCCAAACATAGATATATTGATTTTATTAGCTAAAAAAAAAAAAAAAAAAAAAAAAAAATCAAAGGGAAGATGAAGAAATACATTTCACCTGCAGGGCAGATTCCCAATCTTGGGAATATCACAGAATCCTAGAATAGGCTCGGAGAAGGGTTTGGGTTGGAAGGCACCATCCAATCATCCTCCTTCCACCATCCTAGGGGGAAAAACAAGGTTCAGTTTTCTGGTAAAATTTGAAAGGTTTAATAAAAGGCAGTAAGGACAAGACAGTAAAGCAAAAATACACGGCCGGGTGTGTTTGGCATTCAGCCCAGAGCACACCTGACAATCCAAAAAACACTTCTTTAAATGCACCAACGTGTTGCATATTCATAGTCCTCATGCATCATTTAAAAACATTCCTTCGAGTCCCCCCTGACTGCCCCTCTTCCTTCCATTTTATTTCTCTCTGTGGTCCCAGTCTGTTGCAGATTCTCTGATAATGGATGATCAATAAATTCCTCCCCTGAGCTTCTGGTGTCCTATCATCATCTTCATCAGATAGGACAGTCCAAGAATGTGAATAATTTCCTTATTACCATTCTCTGAGTTAGTTACAAAAACCTTTTTACATTACCATGTTATAGCCCACCCCCCAAAAAAAAAATATATTTATCACATTACTATTTCTAAGTTTTGTTAACAGCAGAAATAAAATAAACTGTATTAACACAGCAGAGTTTTTCAACATCATACACATAGCATTCATTGTAATATTTGTGAAAAGCCAACTTTATAATATGAATTTATAACAGCAGGCTGCTCCAAGCCCCATTCCCCTGGCCTTGGACATTTCCAGGGCTGGGGCAGCCACAGCCATACCCCAATTCCCTCATACAGCTGTTTGCTGCAGTTAAATGCATTTCTAGCACGTGTAGATTATGGTCCAGGGTTGCTAAAATTGAGATTTCTGAGCTCCTTTCAAACCCACAGGTTTGGAGTTTCTGTGCACGTTTCCCAGTGATTTCCATAGGCCTGGTCCTCCCACCTGTTTAAAATAAAACTATTCATCTTGCAGCACTCTATGGTTAGACACTTATTTTTAAGATTTTCATTTTTAATGTATTCCCTTTTTCTGGAAATCAAAAGAAAGCTTGCTAGGAAAATAATTTAAATTTCTATTTCCCCCCCACATTTTTCCATGTTGATTACTCACAGGTATCTCTTATCCTTCTGCAAGTTCTCTGAGTCATGGATCCTTCCCCAACAACCACTGCCATGCTCAGCCTTCCCACCCAGCACCGGCCCCAGAGCAGAACAAAGGAATTTTTCAATCAAATTATATTTTCAAACAATATTTCGAACCCTAATTTATCTTTTCATTAGATAAACAGTCGAGACAATAAGCAGAAGTCTTGTGGCAGCAAATAGTCACTCATTCTAGTTCAGTTCTTTGCTACATGATAAACCAACATGTTGGTTTTTAAGTATCCTCAAGAAGTCTGATCTCATTTTAATTGGTGGAAAAAATTGGTCAATAATTGCTAATATATGATCAGTTTGTCTCAAAGTTTGTCTTCTGTATAGATTTTAATATATTTATATAGCCTAAACCATTTTATGACAGGGGAAAATAATATTATATCTCATTTTGGGGATTATAAAAGGAGTAATTTTCTTGAAAGTGGTCCTTAATACCACTAATAGCTCTTGGCTTCACCTCAAGATGCTAAACAAGCCCATCATTAACTGTGGCTAATGAAAAATTAATTAAACTTTTTATAACCTAATACCAGATGACAAATCATTATAAATCATGCCCTTAGTTATTCATGTCACTAAAGCAAATAAATGAGTTTGAAAGTTCACATATATGTATAAAGCTGAAAACAAACATACAATGAGTTGTGCTGGTTGTCAACAGTTATTGTTATCAGCAGCTTTTAAAATTTCTTCCTAAGATTCCCAGAATTCTCCCTAAGGCATGACCCTGTATGTAATTTTTGGAAGATTTAATAAGAAACCTTAGCACTGCATGTGATCAGAAACTCCTGGCATCTGCACCAGAGTGAGCCACACCAGCCTGGGAGGGAATTGGCAAAACTGGGGAGATTTAGAAGGAGGAGGGCAGAATTATTGCAAAGACCGGCAGGACATCATTTAAAGCAAAAACCTATTGACTGGATTTCAAACTCTTACAATAAAAGCAGGGAACTATTTTATTTTTTTTTCCTTTCTGTTTGGAATTTGCCTGTGTGACTCAATGCAGGAACAGCAGCAAGGTCAATTAATTGTGTCTTTAAACTGCAGACCAGTTTAAAGGGGGACCATTCCTCAGGGGTGCAGGATTAATGGGGAAAATTCTGAGCACTCCTTGCACAGAACAAGTCAGATCCATGTGATAAATCCAGTGGCTATTTCCAGGATGTGCACTCCAGGAGCCTTTCACAGGACAGGTCAGCACCCATGTGGTGAATCCAGTGGATATTTCCAGGATTAGTTCTCCAAGAGCCTTGCACAGACGGGTCAGCACCCATGTGATAAATCCAGTGGATATTTCCAGGATGTGCACTCCAGGAGCCTTGCACAGACAGGTCAGATCCATGTGGTGAATCCAGTGGATATTTCCAGGATTAGTTCTCCAGGAGCCTTGCACAGACGGGTCAGCACCCATGTGATAAATCCAGTGGATATTTCCAGGATGTGCACTCCAGGAGCCTTGCACAGACAGGTCAGCACCCATGTGATAAATCCAGTGGATATTTCCAGGATGTGCACTCCAGGAGCCTTGCACAGACAGGTCAGATCCATGTGATAAATCCAGTGGCTATTTCCAGGATGCCAGGAGGAGCCCCCAAAGCCCCTACACGCCTCACAGCAGCTGCAGCTCCTGAGGGGAAGCAGTGGCAGGGTTGACTCTCCCTAACCCCTCTCAGAGCCCAATATTCCGACATTCCACGTGGAATTGGGGCAGCCCAGGTGAGCCAGGTGAGGAGCAGCACCGTGGCTGCTGCAGGAGCAGGAGGGAGCTGTGCAGGGGGAGCTGTGCAGGGCAGGGGCAGTCAGGATCCATCAGCAGCCCTTGGCAGGGCTGCACAGGGCTGGCAGGATGAGAGGAGAGGCTTCCCTTTGAAGTCACTGCTGCTCTGTGCGTGCTGTGCTCCCTGGCCTTTGTTCTGCTGCTCTCCAGCGCTGCCCAGCCCACCCTGCTCCTCCTCAGGGCCACAGCACCTCCCTGGCTCCTTTGTTCTCCTTCCCTTCCCTCCCACCCGTGCCCTGCCTGTCTGCTCGGGGCTGGCTCCAGTTCCACTCCTGGATCACCTTGAGCCGGGATGTATAGAGCTATAGATAAATCTGTATATGGATCCAGATATACCCCGGGCAAGGGATGTGGAAGTGCCTGACACCAGACTCCAGGTTTCAAAAATGTGTTTATGGCAGAGAAGAAGCCACAGCAATCTCGGGTCGTGGGTGCAGAGCCACACCTATAAAACTACAGTTTATAGGCATGCCTAAAGCCATCTCTGTTCTGGTTACAGTGCTTTATATATTTTATTATATATTATATATTTTCCTTTGCTAAATATCTTAATACATAAGAACCAATCAGCGTTATACACAATCCCTTTGCCATTACCTACAGACCATCCTAACTCCTGATATTATAGTATTATACATATAGTATTATAGATTATAACAGTATAGTGCTGATATTTCCAGATTATGGCAGGAACTGACCAATCACTGGAGTTAGCACCTTTAAATATTTTAAGCTTATAAGTTGTTTTTCTATTTTTCTGAATTTTCTAAAGTGGAAAATTTTTCTTAGTAAAAACATGTTTTCTGTTTGCCTGTGCTTTTTGAGATTTATCCTTACTTGGTACAAACATGCTTTGGTTTGTAGTCACTTATCCTTTGCTCTTCGCCATAAAATCTCATCCCAACCTTTGTGCAGTGACCACCAGATCAGCAATCTTTGTTTTCAGACATCTTCTGTTCTTCTCTATCAAAACTTGCTTTCCTTTCTAGAGAACTTTCTGCTGAGCATTGAGGTTTGTAAACCTGCCCTGTCAAACTTTCACCTTGCCCAACAGTATGGCTCAGCAGCACATCCAAATCCATGGGATTCCCTTCCTCGTGTCTGTTTGTCCTGGTTTTGGGGTGCAGTTGTGCTTGGGGACAAAACCCCTTCCCAAAAAAGCCCCCAAAGCTGCTGATTTACTCCAATAATTACTGCAGCCCAACATGAACATATTTTCTACCTCTCCCTCTCGCTTGCAAAAGCCCAAATTGATTTATTTTCAAACTCAAGCATCAGTTTGCCAAGTGCAGGAATATGTAATGCAGCAATTATGGGCATTCCCCAAAAGCTGCTTTTATGTATTTATGAAGAAAGCTCCCATGGGTAACACTTCATCTCAAATATTTGACTTGGAAATGCTTTTATTTTTCCAAGTTCTTTTCAGATTTCTCTTCTGAAAGCTGATGTGATATTTTTCATCTCATGTAGCATTTCTTTGAAAGGCCACATTCTGGAGTCGTGGTTTTGCCATGCAGGACTTTTAGGCAGAGAACAAACTTTTATGGTGACATGAAGAGTTATTTTACAAAAGAGATCACAGCACCACATTTTTTTTCCCTTCAAAAACCACGTTTAAACTGATTTCTTTTTTTTTTTTTTGGATCATCTCTAATTCAGACTTACTGAAAATGTAATTAATTTCCATCACAAAGTTACAGTTCTGGTGCAGAGTATGGTACCGGGGATATAATCCAGAAATTGCTTCCAGCATGTGAAATGTGCAATTATAAAAAGGAAATATTTAACTCCCACTACGCCCTTGGGATAAAAATTTCAATAAGAGACCTCAAAAAAATGAATTGTTTCATGGAGTAGGAGCACCTGAGGAGGGTCCATGACCAAGCTGGGCTGCCAGGGTGCAGAGCTGCCTTTGGGAGGAAGCTGGGCATGATATTTACAGGGAATGGAGGCTGGGAGCTGCTTTAGGGTCAAAATATTGAGCATAAAATGAATGATCATCCTGTCAGGACAACAAAAAATGACAGTGACACTCAGCTGAAGGGAATGTCAGGGAAATAGGAGTGTCCTGCAGAAGAGCTCCACCAAGGGGCTCTCACCTGCAAGGTGAATTTTACCTCGGGGGTAAATTTACCTGCAAGAGTTGAGTTCAGGGGGAAATTTACCTGCAAGAATTGAGTTCAGGGGTAAATTTACCTGCAAGAATTGAGCTCAGGGGGAAATTTACCTCAATAATTGAGTTCAGGGGTAAATTTACCTTCAAGAATTGAGCTCAGGGGTAAATTTACCTTCAAGAATTCAGCTCAGAGGTAAATTTACCTTCAAGAATTAAGCTCAGGGGTAAATTTACCTGCAAGAATTGAGTTCAGGGGTAAATTTACCCCAAGACTTGAGCTCAGGGGTAAATTTACCTGCAAGAATTAAGCTTAGGGGTAAATTTACCGGCAAGAATTGAGTTCAGGGGTAAATTTACTGGCAAGAATTGAGTTCAGGGGTAAATTTACCTGCAAGAATTCAGCTCAGGGGGAAATTTACCTCAATAATTGAGTTCAGGGGTAAATTTACCTACAAGAATTAAGCTCAGGGGTAAATTTACCCCAAGACTTAAGCTCAGGGGTAAATTTTCCTCAAGAATTGAGTTCAGGGGTAAATTTACCCCAAGACTTGAGCTCAGGGGTAAATTTTCCTCAAGACTTGACCCCAGGGCACAAAAGAAGGGCTGTCCCTGTGCTCACCATGCCACAGGAGGTGTTGTTGCTGCCTGGCTCTGAGAAGGGAAAAAAAAAAAGATTTCTTTGTGATCCCCCACTACCTTTAGTATTCCTTGAAGTGATGGCGACAATCCTGAGGACACCCCTGATACGAAATGAAAATAAAAATGGGATTTCTCTCCTTTCAGAGCCTTTGCACAGAGCAGAGGTGCCCGGTGCTGCCTGGGGCTGTAATTCATGAGCATTTCCAGCAGGAGCCAGATGTAGGAACTCTCATTTTCTGTGGCAGGTTCTCCTGCAGCCACGATGAGATCAGACGACACCATGGGAAGTTTCAGAGGGAGAAAAAGCTGGAGCAGGAGGCTACAGAGCTGGAATGTTCTGTCCTCAGTGAAGGGCCTTCATTCCCAGGGATCCTGTGAAAAGCCCCAGCTCAATAATTCAGATTTGACAATCCTTAACAGCAGCCACTGCCTGGATGCTTGATCAATAATTTGGATTTTAATCCCTAGCAGCAGCCACTGCCTGGATGCTTGATCAATAATTTGGATTTTAATCCCTAGCAGCAGCCACTGCCTGGATGCTTGATCAATAATTTGGATTTTAATCCCTAGCAGCAGCCACTGCCTGGATGCTTGATCAATAATTTGGATTTTAATCCCTAGCAGCAGCCACTGCCTGGATGCTTGATCAATAATTTGGATTTTAATCCCTAGCAGCAGCCACTGCCTGGATGCTTGATCAAGTGTGATCATTTCCTGTCAGCCCCTTGCTCTGTGGGATTGCATTCCTCAGGCTGAAATGGAGATATTTGTGTTTACTGAAACCATGTATTCTGGATCTCTGCATTTATCCATTTTATTCTCTTTTCAAGGCAGGATTTCCATTGACTAACACCATGGGAAATTCAGGATGAGCCAGAGCCAGTTAAAAGCAGAGCTGAGAATTCATCTGCTTCAGTTCCAGTGCTCTTTTATGGAAATCAGGACTCTAAGCAGGAACCTTTTGTTGTCACGTTGTGAGAGTTGGTGTGGCAGGATAAATTGAGTCATTAATTGCAACCCCACCAGTGGGATCTTGGAATATGGATATGATGTGTGGGAATGCATGGGAAGTTGAAGGAATGGGATGTGCAGAGGCTGCCACAGCGAAAAAAATATTGAATATGAAAGGTGAGAACAGAGAATTGTAAAGTAAAAGGTGATTTTAAAGAAAAGACAACGGACATCTGCAAAAAAAGGGAATACAGCGATAAGAATTAAATGCTGGATATTCCATATTATTTCAAACATTAGTTGCAGAAAGGTGCCATAAATTAAATTTCATTGCATTCTCTAAAATGTGTGGATTTTATGGGCTTGCCTTCCCTAACTCCTGGTTTTTAACATAAATCCCAACAGGTGGAGTGGCAGGAAAAGGACAACTGGGAAGGGATGATCCAGATGCTGTTAAAAGGGTCTTGCCCTTGGAAGCTCAGATCCTCAGATTCTCCTTATTAATTTGGATTTATTTAACAGTTTCAAATGGATTGTGATGAAGTAATACCCATAGAAGGAATCCATGAAAATTTGTGGCAGAAATGCTGAATATTTTGGCTTTTTCAGCAGAGGAGAGGAGGAGAAATCACTGTTGGATCTTGTGCAGCTCTAGCAGCAACTTTGATGATGATGCAACCTTAAAAAAAGCACTGAATTGGGCTGTCAAATAACCTGAGCAGCAACGTATATATATAAATGTATCTGGAGAGTTACATAAAAGAGGAATTTTAATATATTATAAAAAACTGGTAACATGATGGCAAGAAATCTGTTAATTAGCATGTCTGCCATACATCTTTTTTGAACAGGCACCTTAAGAAGAACTGGGGACAGTGTTAGCAACGATGTGATACAAAATAATTAGCTTGTTTTCAGGGCTTAAATAGTCATTACTTTCCTGTGAAGTCCCTAATTAAGCTAATCCTAGTTTATAATACATTAGCAACAACTATTTATGTAGAAGCTACTTCTTAGGGGCTAAAAATAACATTGGAGTTCTGCAACGCTCCGAATGAGCTGCAAAATTGTAGAGCTTGGGACAGGAACAATGCAGACTGGAAAAAATTATGTAAGAGCTTGATTTATTCCTTGCTGCCCACATGAAATTCGCTCACCTGAAGGCTGCAGATACAACTGCTTAAAGGTTTTCATGAAACAGTTTTCTCCTTTCTGCTCTCAAAGCCCGTGACAGGCTGTTACCATGATTTTCTCAGGAGGTCCTGTTGCAGCACTGCCCAATTATTTCCTAAAAAGTGTAAAGATTTTTCGCCCTGACTCACAGTGTAAGAGATGAAGGAGTGATTTTCAGTTTGATGTTCCACTTCAATCAAGGGAAAAGAACTGATAACATGCAGTTGACACAAAACAAAGCACAAAAGTCAGCGCTGTTGGACAAAATGAGCTTTGACCTTCATCCACACACATAAAGAAAAGGAACTCTGAAAAGGTAGGAAAGGATACAAAAAGAGGAAGCTCCATATCTTGCAGTTGCCATTTTTTTCCCAAGTGGACCAAATTATTGCTTTCCTTGACTTTTTGCCTTGTTTGATCATTTACCTGTGGTCAGTTGGAGGCAATGTTTAGGTGCAAAGCCCTCAAGTCAATGCAGGAGAGAGCTCTGATGAAATTATCTGAGGTGGGAAAATCCAGACTGATGTGGAAGACAAAGGATTCCCCCTCCCAGCCCAAAGGAATTATTTACTGGGAAAAAATGAACCAGTCAATGAATCCTACAAAAAGTCAAAACGAAGCAGGAAACATGGATCTCCCCGTGGCTTGGATTTACAAGGAAGGAATTTCAGTTTCCATTTAAAGACAGAGCTGAACTTCTCACTTAAATAATTTGTAGCAGCTTTTTTTTAATCAGCTTAAGCTCAAAACCCGAGTGAGAAAGTGCCCGAGATCCACCTGAAGTGCCCAGAGCCACGGACCACGGGATTCCCTCCACCTGGCATCCCACTGAAATGTGTGCTGGCTGCATCACATCGTGGAATATTCTCTCTGTTCCCCCTGTTCTCCCCTGTACAGGATCAATAATTCATGCACTTTTCTTACATGGCCTGTTTAATATGTTGTAAGAGACAAAATACACACAGTGTGTGTGTGAGGCAGGGAGATTTCCTGCAAGGGATATTTGCAGAGCTGTAAAGCCCAGGAACAGGGGTAAGGCAGAGTGCAGGGTTGTGTCTCCCTCAGGAGTGACAGGCAACTCCTTTTCATGCCCACTTTTAATTTTTTTCCTGCATGGGAGGTGCAGAAAATCCACTCCACAAACAATTTGCTGAGGCAAATATCAGCGAGTCTCTGGCTCCAACCCATACAAAACAGAGAGCAAATTCACCACAATGCAACAACGTCCTGCAAAAATGTGATCTTGTGTTCAGAGCAGAGGCAACATGCACAGGAATTACCTTTTTTGTGTTGTTTGCCTCTGAATTAAAGAGTCCAAACTCCTGATTCTGTCCCCAAGCGAGATTTTGGTAGCACTGCCCACGCCAGTGTGTCCAAGCCTCCATTCCCACCCTGCTGAAGGCTAGGACAGGCCTTTTAAATTCAGAAATCCTTAATGCACACATGGACAGGCTCAGGCTGATTTTTTTATGAGCGCATTTATGTTGGAAAAGATTAAGTGGAATTAAACATGGATGCCTTTTTAGCAGAGCCCTCTCCCAGAAGAGATCCCTTTTTTCAGCACTCGCTCCAAAGGCTCCTTTAGCAGTGTTAGATTTGACTGCAGATGACAAGCTGTACACAGGAACCAGACATTTATGTCCCTATCATCACTTATTAACTGTTGTTATTGTCGCTGACAACGTCGTGATAATAATAGGGATCCTCTCAACAGCTGGCTTGAAGATGTAGGAGTTTATGACATTCAGAAGTGCCTCAGCAGAAGTGACAGGTGAAGGCATGCTCAGAAGCAATTTATCCTGGGGAGAGAATATAAAAGCCATGCGAGCTGGCTGAGACCTTGGGGGGTCTTTGCTAACCCTCAGGATTTGTTGTAGGGGTTGAAAAGCAGAGATGTTTTTATTTAATAAGGTGTCACCTGTAAATCACTCCCCAGTGCCAGCACGCTGCAGCTCGTCCAGGAAAATCACTAGCAGGGAATAATGGTGCTGCAGTAAACACGGTGAGGGCAGCTGTGGATGAGTGGAAAAAAAGCAGGAAAAGCAGCTGTTGACCTGTTCACCATGGAAGGGATGTGCTGAGAGGTTGATCTCCCTCAGTTCTTGTAAAGTGTGAGACTCTTCTGAGAAGGGTTTGGCTGCAGAAAGGCTCAGGCCTGGAGAGTGGAGAACGCCTTCAGCTTCCCAGATTTTTGCTTTATGGGGATCTGAGCCTTTCAGGCATCACCCCACCTGCAGTGCAAAGATGCTGTGTCCTGATCCACGGGCACCTCTCCAAACTCTGTTGATCCACCAGCCAAAGCTGAGGATCCCTCACTACCTGCAGCTCAGATTTTGATGGGATTCTCAAAAGCGTTGCTGTGATGACCCAAAAATTACAGATGTAGGATAAATTCATCCTGGATCCAGTAAATCTCCATCCACAGGGCTTCAAACGAAGGATTTAAAATACAGCTTCTTGAGAGAAGACCAGCCCCACGAGAGTTTCTCAGAGATGGCTGGAAAGACAGCAGAGCCTGAGCAGCCCTGAGGGTGGTGGGAGGGACCTCAGCAAGGCTTGGAATGCCAAGAGGATTCCAAAGGAATATTGTGTTGGGTGGTTTGCAGCTCGGCCTTTGAGAGATATTTGGACAGCTCTGGGATTCAGAGGGTGCAGAGTCAGGAGCTGGATTTGGTGATCCTTGTGTGTCCCTTCCAATCCAGGGAATTCTGAGCCCATGGACTGTTGAGAGCTCCCTCGTGGAGTCCAGCCTGGCTTACCCAGTGCCCTGATTATCCATCTCTGGCCTCCAAGGCTGGCACTGTCCCTGCTCCACCAGCTGCAGGAAATCTGCCCTGCTGCCCAAGGAAATAAACCTTTACACCTTCTCCAGCCATGAACTAATGATTCTGAATGACAAAAATAAAATGGCTTAGGCAAAGTGGAGCTGGAAGAGGCAGGTTTCAGCTGTGACAACCAAAGGCAGGGGGAGCATTATTAGCCAGGCTGTGTCTCCCAGGATTAGAGGTAGGAGATCCAATATACAGAAGGACCCAAGGGTGAGATTATCTCGGGCTAATACACCCTTTAGGTTTGGAAACTGCAGCCAAAGCAATCAAACCTGTTACCATAGCATTCGTTTTAATGCACAGATAAATTTGTAGCTCTTGTTTATATAGCTCATCCTCTGGAGGCACTAATATGATTCCCTTTAAAAACTCAAGTTAATGAGAAAATAATGGAGCATTGTGGATATAAGAAACATTTTTTCCCACTGTCGCTGTCATCATCTTTTATACAGTCAGACTGATCTTTGAAAGTGTAAGTTGGATTTATTTTATGTACCACAAAACCTTTAAAAATCTTTCTTTAAACTGAGCTTTGTGATTCCAGCCTAAAGCCAGAAATACTCACTGTCTAAACATATTTATAAATCAGTATATCACTCGTAAATCTTACCTTATCCCTAATAGGAAATTTAAAATTGTAACTCTTGAAACTTCACCTTGGCAACACACATTCTTATTTTATTGGCTTTCCTGGACAGAAAGCGCTGATGAGATGGAGAATGTGGCCAGGGAATAGGGACTGCATCTCCCTGGCTGGGAGCAGTGAGCTGTGTAACGAAGCCATGTGTGTTTACTTTCCTTTGGATACAGCACTGCAGCAAATCTTCAGCCTTCCTCAAGGCTTTGTCAAGTTTCTTTTTACCCCATAAATTGTCCTTCAGTCCTTTTGGACCAGCTGGGGAGCCCCATTCTCATGGAACGTCCTCCAGTGCAAGGACAAGGCGTTGCCAGTGTTGACATCAGCAGGTCTGGTAGGAGCTGGTACAGAGCTCAGTAATTCACTTTGCCTGGGAAGGATTGGTGGTCTATACATAATTTACATTATCTACCATTTATTATTCATACCTGTAAACAAACACCTATGTGGATTTGGCCTCCAGACATTTCAAACTTCCTAAGATTTAATAACAACAGAACTAATGTGATTTGCTGGGACTGATGTTTTATCCTTGGCCTCACTTGAAGACTGTGGGGTTTTTGATTTGAGCAGGGAGACTTTGAAGCTGCTGTTGGCTGTGCCTCTGGTGAGGGCATCTCCTTGGCAAAATTCATATCTGTTACTCCATAGTTTTTGTCTCTACTGCCTCTGTTTTTTCTTAGTGTCACCTGAATTTGAGACTGCTCCTGCTCTCCTTTAATCCAGAAGTGTGGCCATGCCAAATCCCACCTGCTCTTCTGTGCTGCTCCTGTCTGGGGACACTTTGGTCTCTCTGGAGAGGCAGACGGGTGAGAGAGAAGAGAAGAATGTAATAAGAACAATCTTGTGGGGTCATGACCAAGTTAAATTTCATCTTCCCTGGCCTTCTACAGAGCCTGGTGCCTGGTTCATGAAGAGCTGCATTGTGCTTCTCCCCCTGGACATGCAGGTGGAGGTGCTGATATCCCAGGATTTCTGAAGCCTTGTTTCCACGCAGCCCAATGTCAAGGTTTGCAATCCTGCTGTTAAAATGGAAATGGGATTATTGACTCGGAAAAACGCTGCGCTGGGAAGCTGCTAATGAAGTCAGCCCCAAATGAGGGAATTGGAGAGGGTTGCAGTGTTAGAGCCACTGGGAAATATCACCTCAGCTGGCAGCAGGAGAAGGGGTGCAAGGCTTTGGCTCAGGGTTTGTGGCTGAGCACGGCAGCGCAGAGTGACAGGGCTGAATTTGGATTTTGGGGATCAAGAACACAGGCTGATCCCGTTCAAAGCCAGGACTGAGGGTTTAATAAACTTTAATAGACTTTTTTAATGGACTTTATTCTGCTGTTCCTCAGGCTGTGGACGAGTCACCAGAGTGGGAGGTTCCTCCTCCAGCTCGCCCACCCCTGTGACCCCACAGCTCTCCTTACCCCTGTTTGAGCTGACACAGTTGGAGTCAGACTCAGCCTGTCCCGCTGGGAGCTGTGCAGGAAAACCAGTCCAGCTTTCCTGCAGACAGATCCACTTTAACTAAGTTGATATTTCTAATTGCTTTGGGACATGAGACATGTACGGAAAGGTCTCAGGGGATTGGATTAAGTAGTTTTAATTATGACTCTGGCCTCTGAGGAGAAGCATTTCTTGAGGAACATTAACAAATATACTCTTGTTGTTTTAACCCCACTTGGTGTGTGGGAATTTTCTATATCTGAAAAAGAGGAACTAATTTAAATTTAATGATGGTGTCTCATTAATTCTGCCCACCTGCTGTGATCTGCCAAGGAGGTATCACAGTCTAGGATTCAGGGATGTGGTCCACACTCCTTGTGAATAACTCAGGCTCTTGGCAAGGCCAGGGGTTCAATGAGGTTGGTTTAGGATTCCCTCACACCTCTGGGCAGATGTAAAACTGTTCTCCACTCTGTGTTTCCAACATTAGAGACTGTGCCCCATTTCTGTTCCTTCCCCTGGGGACTATTTCAGTTTAGCTGATTGTGCTGCTGGGAAAAAAAAAAAAAAAAAATTAATATTCAGTCCCATTTCCCCTCTAATCCCATTTATCCCACTTGTAGCCCCCAAAAGGATCCTTCCCCTCTTTGGGGGTGTTTGCCCCAGGGGATTTTAGACCATTCTTGATGTTGTCTTGTAATTGTAGCTCAGCTGATCTCCCGTGTTCCATATGTGCCAGCAAACAGGGAAAACATCCTGAATGAGTCCATTCAACTCTGAATCATTTTCCTGAGCTCTCACCACTCACCAGCTCTATTTCCCTGCAGTTGGTGTTTGATTTGTAAAACAGAAATCCCCAACTGCTGCTGCAGGATGGATATTCCACTGAACAGAGAGAGAGGATTATGTAGCAATAATATCAACTATAGTAATAACAACAATAATAATGATAAATTAAAATAATAACAATAATATCAAAATCATCATCTCATTTTTTTTTTTTATTTTGCCAGGGAAATATTCAGTTTTATTTTGAGGTTTACTTGAACAAATTTTAATTGGAGTTGGGGTTGTCCGAGCCTGAGCCCAAGCCCAGTGAAGACTTCCAGCTTATTTTAATGCACATGAGCAGATTGGGATTTGAAACCTCAGGTCTTCAGTTTTCTAGATCCTGATTGACACAGATCAATGGATTTTATTCCACAAACTCAGCTGGGACAGTTAATGCCCATTAAGTTGGAGACAGTGGGGTCCAGGCAAGTGCCAAAGTGCTCTTCTCAACTGGATATTATTTAAAAATAATAATTTGTGGCTTGGTATCAATGTCTGGAAGCACAGTATTTTAACTCTTTGATGAGACAAGCCAATGAGATAAGGAGGGGAGATACATTAATGCATAATTTGCACATCTGTTGAATGACTACTCCAACATTTGTCTCTCTTTCCAGTCAAGTGGGCCTTTATTTCCTGTATAATTTTTTAAGACCCACCTTCCCTTTCCAGTAAAATAAATTCCCCTCCAATCTGTCACCATAATTCCCAATTGTGTGGTGCAGCTGGGGGTGTTTGGGAAGGTCGTGGGGGTGACTTTGGGGGATTGTGGCATAAGTGGAATGGGGGAGTAGGAGTTGGACTTTTTATTTTATTTTGGGAGATCATAAGATTTTAAGTGCCTTGTGTCTTCTAATTGCCTTTCACGACCCTTTGGAGCTGCAATCAACTGGCTGAGAAAAGCAGCACTAAAAAAAATCAAATTGTGACTTCTCAGAATTAAATTGTCAAGGCTTAGCTCAAGGATAGGGAATTTTTGCATTTTTTCCTTTGGAAAAATATTGCTGGAGGGACAAAACAATCACATCAGTGCTTTGGCCACTCAGGATAAATCGTGGTTGCTCTGTCATTTTGCTCAGAATGGTCTTTCCTTACAGTTTTAGAGCTGCTGTCCATTCACAGCTTAATGATCTCAGATCACCTTCAGAGCTTTGCAGAATATGTGATTTTCTCAGGAATCCAGTGGTATTAGAATTTAACTCCCCCTAGGAAATTGTCATTTTATGTGCAGAGATACAAATAACATTTTTTTTTTCTTTTAAAGATAACTCATCTAATACTCTAATACCAATATTAAATAAATCTGGGGATGGAACAAGGGGCTACATAAATAATTCACTTTAGCTATTAATGAAATACCTGTGCTAATACTCATGGATTTATTGCACAGCAAATGTACCCAGAATTTTCCTGCTGGAGACAAACAAAGCAAAGGGGTTTTAAAGGAAGAATTGAAATAATGTGGAAGCACACAGCTGACTTTTATAAATACATGAGCAAATACATGTTGATTGTTACTCCATGCTGGTAAATGCAGCCTATTGAAAACTGGGAGAAGGGAAAATATCTGCTAAATATTACAGTGTGGCTGAATACTAACCAGGAAAGAGATGTCAGCTTTATTGTTGGGAATTCCCCAAAGCTTTTGCTTTTGCTGCTGCTTCAGGAGGCAGCTGTGGCACACATAGGACAAACAGAACTCTGCAAAACCTTAAACCCTCCCAAAGGAGCTGGAGTGGCAGTGACAGATCCCTTGGATAAAGAGATTCCAGTGGTAAATAAATTGATAGGATTGGTCTTGTGCTGCTGATGGAATTGCTCTCGTTAGAACAAGCTGATTTAAATGAGTAAAAATATCTGGGAAGCTTTTCTAGTGGTTTTTCATTTTCATTTTAGTCCCATTTGTGAGTGAGAAGTGAAAACCTCTTTTAAAGTGTTCTAATGTGTGAAAAGCAGTGAGCCAAGCAAATCTTCCCTTCGAGGAGGAAATCCAGCTCTTCCAAAGGGACACCTCCCACCATCCCAGGCTGCTCCAGCCTGGCCTTGGACACTCCCAGGGATCCAGGGGCAGCCCCAGCTGCTCTGGGAATTCTGTTCCAGGGCCTGCCCACGCTCCCAGGGAGGAATTCCTACCCAATATCCCTTAACCCTGCCCTCTGTCAATAGGAATCATTGCTCCCCTTGTCCTGTCCCTCCAGGCCCATGCCCCAAATCTTTCTTGGAACCCTTTTAGTTTTATAAATATATATTGAGGGTTTTTTTTTTTTTTGGGAATACAAATCACAAATCATGTTATAATGTCATTTAGCCATGGTTTTTTTTTTAAATTTTATATGAAGATTAGCAAATACAAACTCAACAAGTGTTTGAATTAAGTGAGAAAGTTCCTTTAGTGGAAACCAGACTCCTTCTTTTCAAGTTTCTGTGCAGCTAAATCCGAAAATGAGAGTAATACCTACAAATACATCAAAAATGAGGGAGCAGCAGTGTGGAAATTAGTATTTTCTAATGGGAAAATTATAAGAAATGCAGCTGTGCTTGCTCTCCCTACTGATCCCAACCTTCAAATTGAATTGTAAAATAATGATCTCCTTTTCTGTTTTCTCCCAAGATATACAGTTAATCCCTGATATAAAAATACATAAAGGATACGTATATTTAGAAAGAGCAATTATTAAAATAGAGAAGGCCTCAAACCGAAGCGTTTCCATCATTTCCAGCTCATTTTTGAACCCAGATCTAAATTCTCTGCCTGGGTTGGTCTCTGTCTAATCCTTTTGTTTATAACCTGATTTTCAGGGGGAAAATCAGACTATGGTTTTAACAGGAACATTTGGCGGGTGCAGCGAGCACACGTACTGAAATTATCTGAAGCAGTCTGTCTGCTTTAGCTTTTTTAAGCTCCTGATTATTTTTTTTTTCCTGATGATTTCAAATGGCAGCATAGTAAGAACAGCAGACAGGCCTGGGAGAGGCCCACCACTGTTACCAGCAGTGGATGCCAGGCTGTTAAACACAGCAGAGCTCCCGAGCTTGGAACCAACAGAAAGAATGTTAATAACTTGAATTGAAGCTCCCCAGTTCTCCAGGAGGGCCATGGCTTTAAAAAGGGCACTGGTGGCAGGGCAGTGCTTCAGCTCTGTGGGGTCTCAGCCCCAGTGAATGGGACACTCAGTGGGTGACATTGGCATTCCCTGCAGGAGAGATGCCTGGAAAGGCTCCCTGGACAGAAGCTGGGCACAGTTACAGGAATAAAGCAGGGATTTGTTAAAAGGCTTCAAAGGATTCACCTTGGGCAGTGCAGGAGCCTGGCCAGGGCTACACCCAGGATGGACCCAAGTCAGGAGTTTTCCCCCTTTGCTCAGCTCTGCTCCATTTCCATGCTGGGTTCATTGTCCAATCCCAGCCCCAGGGGATGCAGTCCCACCCTCCCAGATTCTCTCCTCAGTTCCTGCTCTTGGCACTTTTTGGGGCCAGAGCTGCAGCAGTGCCCTTGGTTCTGGGGCTGGAAAAGGATTGTTCTGTGTCCTTGGCTGTGGAAAAGGATTGTTCTGTGTCCTTGGCTCTGGAAAATGATTGTTCTGTGCCCTTGGCTCTGGAAAAGGATTGTTCTGTGCCCTTGGTTCTGGAAAAGGATTGTTCTGTGCCCTTGGCTCTGGAAAAGGATTGTTCTGTGTCCTTGGTGCTGGAAAAGGATTGTTCTGTGCCCTTGGTTCTGGAAAAGGATTGTTCTGTGTCCTTGGTGCTGGAAAAGGATTGTTCTGTATCCTTGGCTCTGGAAAAGGATTGTTCTGTGCCCTTGGTTCTGGACAAGGATTGTTCTGTGCCCTTGGCTCTGGACAAGGATTGTTCTGTGCCCTTGGTTCTGGAAAAGGATTGTTCTGTGTCCTGAGCTGGGAGGAGAACTCGCTGACACTTTCTGTGGAGTTCAGAGTCACCCCCCAGTGCAGGGCAAGGTCTGAAAACAGGAAACTTGAGGCATCAGCAGGAGCTGTTTAGTCGGGAGCAGCAGCTGTGTGGATGGGCCAGCTCGGGCTCTGCACTCCCTGGACTGCAGGGTTGTCTTTTTGTCTGTTTTGTTTACCAGGGACCAGTTGTGACCCGATTGCAGATGGCAGCTGGTGCCATCCAGTGTCTCTGTCCTCTGGTGCCCTGAAGACATGCAAATGAGAAAGAAATGCAAGGGACAGCTCCTTTGTATAAAACCCACTATGTTATGCATAATATATAACCACCCTTTCTTCCACACTGCTGTTGGTTTGTTTTTTTCTAATGTGCCCTCTTTCTCTCCTGCATCTCCTGCCACCAGGTCAAAAATAAAACAAACTGGACAAAAAGAAAAAGAAAGAACAAAGAATTATTCTGGGAGTTTCGAGAGAAACCAGGATATTTATGGATTTACTCTATTCCCTGTGATAACAAGTTTCTGAGAGGGTAATACACTGTCAAATATTTTTCAAGGTTAACAGTTTAGGGACACAATTATGTTGCGAGTTGCTGGCAAGATTAATTAAGGGTATTTCAGAGATATGGGAGAAAAATTGTTCCAGCAGCTATTAGAGGGTGAGTAATCCCAACTCGAAGAGTAGTTCCCCTTCAGTTCAGTGCTCCTCAGAGAAAATATTCCCATGTTTAAGGCATACTCAGAAGCAGATAAAATGTGCATGTTTGGGCTGAGAAGAGCAGTGATGGGGAAGCAATTCTAGACACAACCCACACAGTCTCACAACCAGAGCTGGGATGGCCCCACAAAGATTATTTTTAAATATTTTTAAATAAATATTTCCCTGGGCCATAAAACACCAAAAGATCGTCCACAGGCAAAGAAAGTAGAAGTGAGAGCCAGGCTCAGCAGAGCTCCCCTCAACGTCAGCCACCACTGGGAGGGCAGTGGGGACCTTATTATCCATCACTGATAGAAAAAATTATTGAGCCAGTTAATAAAACATCAGGGACTGTTTATGAAAATAATTGCAAGGTCCAGAGAACTGTGAATATGAGAGATCTTAAATAAAAGAGGAAAAAAACCATCAGCAACCCAGCACTTTAATCAAAGCACTGCAACCAATACACATATCTACCCATCTATCTATAATCTGATATTATTTTTAATCCTTTTTTTAAATCCCAGTCGCTAATGAGGGATAATGCTGGATTGAGGAGGGCCAAAGAGATTTATTGATACCAACTCAGAGCCGTGGCTGTAAATCAGGACAGTGAAGAAGTATGCCACTGCTGGCTTATGTTCTCTTCCTGCAAAAGGACAGGGATGAATGAACAAGTGTCTGAATGAATGACTGAATAGATGAATGAATGAAAGAATGAATGCATCATCAAATAAATACATTAAAATACATTGCCAGCTCGCGGGGCTCGCGTAGCGCGGGAGCTCTTCGGGGCCTTTGTACAAAGAGAGGCAACGGCCGCCTTGATTTATTATAAATTAAAATCTGCTTTGCCCAATCCCTCCGAGTGTTTAATTTTTACTGAAGGTCAAAAGGTGCTTTGAATCTGGAGCAAATGCAGCCCAGAGTGGCTCCTGTTTCCGATGAGGAGCACCGAGCTCCCGCTGCCTGCCGGGGCTCCCGGTGCCCAGGGAGGGACCCCGGGGTCCCCAGGGCCACCTCAGGGTGACACAGCAGCACAGCCCCCATGGCAGGACACGTTTGCTACAATAATCAGCCTTTTTCTCCCTCCTGGCAGGGCTCAAGGCCCTCTCCTCCTTGCTGACCAGAGGCCCAGCCAGCATTTCGCGGAATCACGGATTTACGGAATCAGGGAATTTTTTACATTAGCAAAGACCCATCAAGAAGTCCCACCACTCCCCACCACTGACCCCTGTCCCCAAATACCACTTCAGCACATTTTTTTAAATCCTTCCAGGGATTATTATTCCACCAGTGTCCTGGCTGGATGACCCTTTTTCTGAACAAATTTTTCCCAATATCTCACCCCTCTCCTCTGGTGCAATTTGGGGCCATTTCCATTTGTCCTATCAAAGGGCAAGGTTTGTGATCCCTCTCTGAAATTTAATTCTAGGCTTGCCTGCCGCACAGCAAAGTGGCATCTTTTCCTGGGCAAGGACCCAGTGACAGTTGTGGCTTTTCCATCACAAGTGCCAGGTACACAAAGAACATTCCAAACCCTCTGCCAGCTCCAGCGTGCAGAAACCGCTTCTGGAGCTTCATGGGACCAGTTTTGTTCCCTTTGAGAAGACCAGGATGATCCAAATTCAATTATTGTGTGTTTTTTTTTGTTCTGAAACCCATCTCTGTTTTGAACTTTGCACTTGTGTTTGATTCCCTTTCCCTCTTCTCTAACAAGGTCCTGGAGGATGAAGCTCTTCTAGCTTGAGATGAAGGTCCTCCAAATGAGAAGTACGGAGCCATGGCTGCCAATTTAATTAGCTCTCATGCATTCACATGCAGATGGAAGGATTTTTGGAAGGAGAGAATCTATTCAAGATGAATAAATTACTTCAGTTTTTAAATAACCAAACCAGCAGTTTTATTCCCCACTGCTAATATTTCTGTCAGTCAGGTCAAGGATAATGAAGCAAAATTCTAGAAAGGGTCACCCAAACCTTGGCTTTTTTTTTTTTCTAATTGCAAATGTTCCCATTCATAAAACCTACATCTGCAAGTACAAAATCAACAGTTAAATGTTTGCCTTTTCTGTGTCCGTATTTCTCCAAGGAGAGAAGATTTTTACCCAGATTTCACTTATAACATTCTGCTGAAGTTTCTGAAGGAAGAACAAGACTTCTAAACTTTGTTCCTGTTATTATTTTTACCTGTGGGTAAATATGTTCTTTGCTGTTAATAGAGTCAGGGTTTTCCTTCCATAATAAGAACTTTTCCCATGTGTCTCCATCATGGTTTAGAGCAGTTCCTTTTCTCTCAGTTTTTGTAAGTTTATTTTTAACTTCTGTTTAAAGAAAAACCATGAAAACCCAACCCTACAAGGGAACATGGCTTATGGAATAAAAGAAAATAACCAAAGTATTATGGAAGATAATTAAAGATCTTTAAAGAGCAAAGTGCAATGTAGCAGGACCTGGGTTAGCTGTTTTAGGAAACCACTTCCAGCAGCTGAAATCACTACTAAAAGCAGGTGTTTATTCCCAAAGCTGCAGCAGTGTTGCTCTGTCATGCCACATGAAATCATCCCTGCTGCACCACCCTGTGTTACACCACATCGCGGGCGTGTGGCGGGCAACCAGCGCCGAGTAACAGGATGTGACAGACAACATTTAGCAAAAATATTCACTTGTTTGACTCAGATCCTTGCCATCAGCTCGAATCAGGGAGCGTGGTCCCAAATGAGGCTGACAGGTGGATGTGAATTCGCCGAGGAGCAGCATCCAGTGGAAATGTGGAAGTTCTTGTTCCGGACCTGCTCCTGGTCCCGTCGATGGGTTTGCTGTGCCCAGCTCCTCTGTCTCAGCATTTCCTCCCCTGCTGTGAGCAGGGAGACGGGTTGGTTGTCATTTATTTTGACATAGCTCGTGACTTTCACATGAGGGATTAATCACATACTTGGTACAGAATTGCTATCAACTGACAGCTGATGGAATTGCTGTAAACAGTTTTTATATGAGCGGAATTGTGAACTACGCGAGAAGGTGTTTGGAATCTTTATTTATGTTTAGAGAGGGACTATTTTAGGGAGGAAGAGGCTTATCTCTGAAGACACCTCTATTTTGCAGTGTGACAAAGTCTTTTTGATGGACTTGAAAATATGGAGACCTTGTTATTGCTCTTGAAGGAACAGTTTTATGGTAATACTTCTAAAAAAAGGTTTAGGAAATAAGTGCATGTTCATGGAGACAAATAATCAAATATAAGCCAGGAAGCTGGGGTGCAGATGGATTTTTATAAATGTCAGTCCTGACCTAGATGGCAATTTCAAACCCATAGGGCAGGACTTGGACAGCTACAGAACTGTGGTGTGTTTGGGCACAATTTGTCCTGGCAGAAATTAGGATGAGAGATACCAAAAAGAGTGTTAAATTGTTAAAGAGGGTTTCAGAGGTGCTGGTGAAGGTAATCCAGGAAAATCTGGCTGCTGAAGTGTGAACAAATTTACATGTGGACTTGAAGCTTCTTCTCCTTATGAGGAACAAGACAACCAATAATGTGCAGGATTCTGAAAAGAAACCTATAGATGCCAGAGAAAAAGTTTGTATTGTGTCAGCAGTTCAGAGAATCCATGGTCCTTCGTCCTCCCACCCTTCACAGAGGGAATTTTCAAGCCTCTTCTCGTTCAGTCTCCCATCAGCAGTTGACAGCTTTTGTCCAGATGCATTTTCTGGCAATGGCAGTAAACGGCAGCAGTAGTGCTGATGATGGAAGGTGTACCTGGGGAATACACGGGCTCATTTCATGGCTGAAACAGCCATAGCCTCCTGCCTGTGGTCTCAGTGCTCTGCACTAAGGATGCTGGGGAAAAAAAGCTGTTCTAGAATCATGGAATATCCTGAGTTGGAAGGGACTCACAAGGATCATCCTGGCCCTGCACAGAACACCAACATCCCACCCTGGGCATCCCTGGGAGCGGTGCCCAAACCATACTGGAGCTCCCAGGGGCTCTGCCCATTCCCTGGGGAGCCTGGGCAGTGCCAGCACCTCTGGGGAAGAAGCTTTTCCTACTCCCCAACCTATGGATAATGCTACCATCACAGAGTCAATCTGGAAGATTCCACCTGTGCAAGGAAGAGAAAGGAACAACACTGACCATCTGTATCCTTTGGTATGTGCCATCTTAGCTGATACTAGAAGCATGTCTTATAATTGAGGAATTAATTCCTCATGGCTCTGGGGAAATTTGGGAAGGATCTCTTGATCTTGGCCACTCCAGCAGTTTTTAAGGAAAGGTTTCTGCCCATCTCCCAAGGCATCGTGCCTTTGGATTTTGGTGTTCCAAGTGCTTTGTGGAAGAAATCCTTTGAGCAAAAGTGTTATTCACTTCATACCTGATGAAAAATAATAAAAGAGTGATTAAACAATTAATACTGGATGTTGCTTAACAGTTGTAAGAGGTTTACTGAATAATTTTCTGATGTTTTTCCCCCCTAATTTAGGAATAAAACAGACATAATTGAGCATGCTATTCTGGAGCTCCAAATTACACTGTGAGGAGAATTGAAGGAAACACATTTCTTTGATTTGAATATTTTTCTCATTAACAGGACGTTCAGAATAAAGCAGAAATATTTGATGCACAGAGCCTGTGGCAGTATCAAGTTAACACTGGCGTGCTCCTGCATTTTACCTCATGTTTACTAATCACTCCAAAAAGAAAGGTCACATCTTTCATCACAAAATGGAAACTTTTTGACAGCAAACAATTGAATTTTCAGCACTCCATTTGAAGTGGATTTAAGCGTGGAGAGTGAGAGCCCAAGGCAGTGGGATGAGGTAACTGAGCAGAGCTGTGCTCTCAAGGTGCTGGGTACCACAAACTCTGAGTAAGGGCTCTCTCAGCTGTATCAAGGTATCATGCTGTTACAAAACAGGGGTGTCTGAGTTGAAATTATTTGGAGAAGAGAATAAATAAGGTTTGGGTAGGTGTTGGAGTGCAGTTTTGGCTCAGACAGCAGTGTCAGGGTCGAGAAAAGGCTGCATGTCTGGGTCAGGATGCTGCAGGACAAGTCAGCCTGGAGGGTAGGAGAGCCACAGTTACCTGCAGAGTGTTAAAGCACGTATCTCCTCTGAAGAGGCTTCTCTGTTTTATCTCCTCTGTGCCTCCACCGTGGCCTTCTAGCTCTATTCTTCTGATTTTTTTTTAAAGACTTGTGTTTTGACAAAGTGAATTTACTTGGCAGCTGGAAAAAAGAAATCTTTCCCAGGTAAGAAATAGAGCTTGGTAGTTCCTCAAGCAAAATACTCCCTGTGTAATTTCTTCTGTTTCCCTGTCCCATTCCTTCTGCTCCAAGCAGAGGAGCAGCCCTGAAGTCCTTTTTGGCTGGGTGAGGGAATTTCTGCCTCCCCGGGAGCAGCCCCCACCCATCCCTGGGTGCAGACAGGAGCTGGACTGGTGGCTGTGAGTGGATGTGAGCAGAGCTCAGTGCTCAGAACTCCTCTCCACCCTCCCCAGGCTCTGCTGTGAGTTACCCTCGAGACAGTGAAGCGAAACCAGAGGAGTGACCAGGAAATATCACTGCCTCTGCTCTTCCTTCCCCTCCACTGGCTGCACAGAGCCAGCAGCCTCCAAGGAGTGTCCCAGGCAGTGACCCCAGGAGGACACAGCCTCACCCCTGGCCAGGCTTTACACCTGGCTCCTGGAGAAATCACTGGTATGAAAAGATGCACAGGTTGCCTGCAGCTCTGGCACATATTGCATGGCATGGCACACACGTAAGTGAGATTAATTTGAGTTCTGGGCATCATTAGCGCAATAAAAACTGTGATTTTTTTAGTTCAGACCTACAGGCCATTGCAGAGAAGAGTAATCATAAGACAGAAACGAGTTCCCTAGTTAAAAATTAATTCCCTAGACTAAAAATATAATCAAACGATGTCTACAGTATTTTATGAAGAGCTGGGAGGATAATAAAATTTAAAGCAGTGCAACATTTGCATTTTGTTCATTTCTATCCATATTTTTCCGTAGACTGCCTTTCTGTGTGCTTGTTAATCATATGCACTGCTACAGTCCTGGCATTTTAAGATCACTGTTCACATCAAGATTGAAAGGAAACTAATTACAATCACATTTCAGGGTGGTTGTTCAAAGCTCGCTCGGCGCCAGCTACAGCACGGGAGCCTTGACCTTTATTTGTAAGCATGAAAATAAGGTGAAGATGAAAGATTGGTTTTCCTGCAGCTCCTACTCAGGGATCAGGAGGCTCTCCGGAGAGGCAGAGCTGCGGGAAGCCTCCCTCCCTCTCTCTCTCTCTCTCCTCTCCCATGCTGGCAGCAGAGGCCAGTAGTGCTATGCAGAAGCTCTGCTCCACTGCAGCGAGAGGTGAACGAAAGCTCCACGGTGTTTTTCAGGTCTCCCTCCAGCTGGAAGAACGTGGGAAGAGCCAGCAGACCCGAGGATTGTTTCTGACCCCCGTGCAGGGGTTTTTTTGCAGTGCCTGGTGCTGCACTCTGAGCTCAGGTGGCCGAGGTGCTGGCACGTGCCAGCTCCAAGCAGTGCCACGGTCTCTCTGCCACTCATCCCATGGCTTGGCAGCACCCATGGTACTCAGGTGGATGCACTGGGGCAGAACAAGGTCCCTCAAACCTCAGGGAGTGCAGGTAATCCTAGCACAATCTCTGATTTCACTCAATGGGAATGCATTGAGAGTGTGCTGGAGGGCAGATTGATCCAGTAGGTTTCACCTTCTGTGTCCCTGAATTTTCCAAACTGCTGTTTTAATAAATTTGTGCTGTGCTGAGAAGGAGCTGAGGGTTGGGTACACGAATGGGTTTCACCCAGGAGCTGCTGGGCTGTCCCCAAGTGCTCCTGTCAGGGTCACTGCCCAGTGTTGAAAGCTGAGCCACTGAGCCCCAAAGGATCTCCTGAGCTTCCACTCATTCTGGATTATCCCAGCTCTCCCTGGAACGAGTTCATTGAGGAAAAGTTCACCAGCCCTGAAGAGGAACAATGCCATTCTCCTCCCACAGTGAGTTTACCCTGCACAATCACTGCATGCCCAGCCCTGTGTCCAGGCAATCTCTGCTGGGGCCCTGACATCCAGTGGGTTTTTTGGCAGGATCTGCCGGGTAATTTGTATCTCCTGGTTGGAAAAGCTCTATTTAGGGCACCAATCAGTGAGAGAAGGGAATCTCACGTCACACCCAGCTCCCAGCCTCCCTCAGCCTGCTGAAGACTGAGGACCACCTGGGCCATGCTGAGGACACAGACCTTGCACGCTGCTGGGACCCTGGGTGCCACTCAAACCAAGAAGCAAAGATGATTTTGCAACACTTTTTGTGGTGTATTCTCCTTCTCTCTCCATTCTTCAAAGCACAAATTTACCCAGGCAAATATTTACAGAAACTGAAAGAAAAAATAGACTGATGCTATAGATACTGCAGCAGTGAACTTCTAATTACAATCCACAAAGTGTTTATGAATAAATTTATCTGTTATTTGTCTAGTTCGAGCACTGCGTACACTTTGCCTTGTACCATTACACGCTGAAGGAAACAATATGAAGCATGAAAATGAAAACAATTTGACTTAATTATTTACACCATTACCGCCACTTTGAATTAGGCCTTCCATTTCTTCGGGATTTTGTAAAATTTAACTGGCAATTACACTTGCTTAATTAATTTTATTTATCTACTACTACAATGAGATCAAAACAAAAAACCTACCAGAATGCAAAGTACAGGCTGTGTCCCCTAATTGTAAATGTTGCTTTTAAGCCTTTATGATAAAAATGTAGTATTTTGTACCATTTCATTTCAAGCGTATCTGGCCATGCTCCAGTACTATTTAAGCGTAAACAGGAAAAGCCTTGGAGGACGAGTAATCACACTTAAATGACACAAAGATCATTATAATGATGTTCCAAAAACATGGCAAAATTAGATATTGCAGAACTGTTTTCTTCTCTGAAGTGTTCCACCAGATGGTGAAGAGTGCTGAAACTGTAGATCCGAGAGAGGGGAGGAAAAACATCCCCACACTTCCCGCGCTCTCGGTCCCAGCTCGTCTGGAGTGGCACCTCACACCTTGGGGCCGTCAAACCTCCCAGCTCGAGATGGCACCGAGGTGTTTGAGTGCTGAATCACAGCCTGGGAAAGCCCTGCTTTGTTCCATTAAAGTTGTCAACCGGATTTATTTGGAGCCGAGGAGGAACGGGCGCGTCAGCAGAAGTTATGGCGGTAATTTGTGAAACTCTTAATGAGATATTTTCAGAGCTCATAAAGAGGAAGAGCCATGTCATTGAATTACTGCACGATGAGTGCATTTTGATACAGGAAAAGGGTTGGGCTTTTGTCAGAAATGGCACTGCATCAGTGGGGACGTGTCAGGGAGGATTTAAAGGGGTCTAACGAGGGTTATATAAATAGGGATTATATAAATGGGGAGATGCCTGTCTGTGAAATGGCCACAAGTGAGGTGAGTCTGCACCTTTATCACTGTTAGTCTCCTTTCCAAAAGACTTGACAAAGTTACTTTCCACAGGACCTGCTACGTCTTCAGATGTCATGAGATTTTTGTTGTTTCTTATCATTAGAAATATCTGAGAAACATCTAGAAAATTGGAATTATCATTAAAGGAACATCTAATTTTGTTACTTAAATATTGGTCAGGAGGTTCTACTTTTAGGAATATTGGTGAACCTCAAGTACCTGTCATGAATCCATGCATCTATGCTTCCATCCATCCATCCATCCATCCTCATCCATCCATCCATCCATCCATCCATCCATCCATCCATCCATCCATCCATCCATCCATCCATCCATCCATCCATCCATCCATCCATCCATCCATCCATCCATCCATCCATCCATCCATCCATCCATCCATCCATCCATCCATCCATCCATCCATCCATCACATCCATCCATCCATCCATCATCATCCATCCATCCATCCATCATCCATCCATCCATCCATCCTCTCCTGAACTCTAATCTCTTTTAATAGACATTGTGGGGAATCCATAAATGAACAAAGTGAAGTACTGGGGTGCTGTGGTTTTTTCTGACCCATTCCCAGTCCTAGCTCCCTTTGGAAATCCTGACATGTCCTGGTAGACACTGAAGTCACAGTGGGGACAAGGGCTGTGCTCTGGAGAAGATTTGGGCTGGGATGCATGGAATGAAGGAGAAGAGGGTGTAAAAGTACTCCTAAACCTTCCACCTTCCTGAAATGTTTGGTGTAAATGTATTTCCAAGCCTTCCACCTTCCTGAAATATTCAGTTTCTTAACATTTCCTCAGGAACACACATGACACATCCAGATCCCCAGGAAACCTTGTCCTTTTTCTGAGAGAGCCTGAAATGGAAGGTGACTTCATTCCCGACTGGCAGTCATTCTAATTCCATGCTGAGCAAGGGAACAGCCTCTTATTCACTGTGTTACAAATATTTTTGAACTGAATGTTCACAGTGTCCGAAGAGCGGCCCACATGCTGCATTTACTGCACTTCCATTTTTCAGAGTTAGCAATAAAAATCATGCAAAATTCTCCCCCCTTCCCATCCACCCCCATCCCAATGGACATTTGGAAATGGGGCTTGCAAACGGCAGAGGGTGAATACAATATCAGCAATCCAGTTTATCCCTTTGCATCCAGCTCATCTGCTTTAAGTGGGAAGCCTGTGCATGGCTGGTTTTCAATGGCCTGTGTTAAATGAAGGGCTGATTTCACCCCCTGCCTCAAGGACAGAGCACCATTTGCTGAGCAGCCACTGGAGGTGACATTAAATGTCATCCCAACCACCCCTCTCAGGTGGCATCGGATGGAAAGCATCCCATAATCTTTAAAATTAACTCTGAACCAGTGGGAGCGTGCATCGATCCCACGTTGTTCCCAAGATAAATGGGAGAACTGGCTCTCAGGGACACTGTGCCTCAGTTCTTCCTCTGTAAAACAGCAACACAAGGATTTTGGGGAAAGCATTATTGTATTTTCACTTGACAGGGATTATTCTCTTTTCATAAAGGTTCTTCAAGCAAAGCCAAATCTTTCCAAAAACTTGATTTACCAACAAAACCACTTTACAATAATTAGTAACCTCCTTGTCTTGAGGAAGGCAAAGGTTTTATTCTGCTGTCTGAGCTTAATTATGTTTTCAGAGCCGTGTCATGGAGGCTCAGATGAAATTCTTGCTTTGTGTGCAAGAAAGTCACACCACATTTGCATTTGTTTGACAGAAGCCCTGATCTCATCCAATATGGAGTGCTCGAATTTGGCAATGCTCCCGTTGGACATCTATTTTATATTCTGCCTAAATTCCAGGCAAAATATCATTCCTTCCACTTAAATGCTGATACCTTTGAGGGAGGGAATAAAGCCTAGTCCATCCAAATGAAATCCCCCGAGGGGCAGTGCATCAGAGCTCTATCTCCACCAGCCAGCAGAGGCTGCTCTGATGTTAACGATTCATTATTAAATCATTCCTTATTTTCAGTAATAAAGCACACGGAGGAAATCAGACCCAAATATTGAAGTGATGACATGATCTATGAGCCAGAATGCCATGGAATGTGCTATGTGGGAGCAGGCTGGGAAGCAGCAGTCCCTAACCCAAGCCTTCTGGACAATCTGTTGCCCACTGGATTTTCCAATGCTGGGACGTGGCCAGGTGGGCTCCAGGAGCAGCAGAGCACATCCTGCTTCTGATGAGATGGTAAGAACTGGGATTACTCTTCTAGCATATAATTTCTTTCACTCTGGCCCTTAAAAACCTAGGGTTGTTCAACGAGGAGAGCTGTGGATTTTAGCCGGATATTTGAAATAAACAGATTTTTTTTGCCCTTACTTAGCAAACGGGATTCTTTTTCTTTCCCAGTTATTAATTTCCTTAAATGTAAAGTGACATCTAAAATGAAAACAGTTTATTGCTTGCCAGGAGCAAAGCTAGCCTAATTTAAGAAATCCAGAATTAAAGCTTTTGAAGCATATCGGGGCATGTTTATAAAACAATTATCATTGCAAACGTTCTCCTGCTCAATGCAGCCTCTTCAGGCCACCTCCGAAGCCTGAAACTTCATCACCAGTCGTCCCCACCCCGAAACGTTTCAGCAATTGCACAAAATCAGGTCATCCTTTGATTGCAGCTTCCCAGGCGTTGAATCCCAAACCGAACCCACCTGGAACGTTTTGGTTTTTTTGTGCCGAAAAAAAATTAACTCAGTGTTTAAAATTAAGTAGTAGGCTCATTATTAATAACTGACAGCAGACAAAGGAGTGCAGTGACCTCTCCAACAGAGCATTTAAATCTTTGCACAACATGCTCTGCTTGTGCTAGGCTGGTTTCACAAACAACAGCTGTGGAGTTCGTTAACATATGAATCCCCCTGAGGTAATTTGGAGGAGCCAAATGTGCTAAACTAAACACCTCATTAAAACAGTACTTTAAAAAACAAAACAAAACAAAAAAAAACCCAAAAAACCCAAAAAAATAATAATAAAAAAACCCCAAACCCAACCCCAACCAAACTCCAAGCTAATTTCACATTCCACTTCCACATGTGGAGATTCTATTGTGTGGAATGCACTCAGATTCGTGGCTGGAAATAGTGGGGGTTAAAATCGGTAGTATGGGTTTTTCTCTGCTAAGATGCACTCGAGACTAAAGTGCCTTTGAAGTGTGCCTGTCACAAAGAAGCAATTAACTGAGGACAATAATGTTTTCTTTTCCTCCCTGTTACTGAGCACAGGACGCAAGTTTGTACTCAAATATGCAGGACTCCTTTTCTCTCGAGTCTGGGGAGAGAACAGACATAACCAAAGGGACTCCCACTTGGATGGGGCAAGGTAGAATCACACCAAGTGCTCCTGGGGTCCCTGTGTCCAACACATGCTGTAAGTTTTAGCTTTCATATTTTTCAGATTCTGAAAGATCATTGTAATGATGACCCCTGAACTTCACAGAAAGTGTCAGCGAGTTCTCCTCCCAGCTCAGGCAGAACAATCCTTTTCCAGAACCAAGGACACAGAACAATCCTTTTCCAGAGCCAAGGGCACAGAACAATCCTTTTCCAGAGCCAAGGGCACAGAACAATCCTTTTCCACAGCCAAGGACACAGAACAATCCTTTTCCAGCCCCAGATCCAAGGGCACTGCTGCAGCTCTGGCCCCAAAAAGTGCCAAGAGCAGGAACTGAGGAGAGAATCTGGGAGGGTGGGACTGCATCCCCTGGGGCTGGGATTGGACAATGAACCCAACATGGAAATGGAGCAGAACTGAGCAAAGGGGGAAAACTCCTGACTTGGGTCCATCCTGGGTGTAGCCCTGGCCAGGCTCCTGCACTGCCCAAGGTGAATCCTTTGAAGCCTTTTAACAAATCCCTGCTTTATTCCTGTAACCCTGCCCAGCCTCTGTCCAGGGAGCAAGGCCTTGCAAGAGATTTTCAGAGAAATCCTCCATAAAAACACTGCTGCAAGTCCACACAAGAGGAGCAGACCAAAGCCAGTGGGAGAAACACATCCTGCCCTTGTTCTTACAGGCTCCAGAGGAGCCTGATCAAAACTTACACCAAAACCAGCTTCTTTCAGTCCTTTTTTATTTCTCTGTGATGCTACTGGGATAATTCTGCTGGTAAAAAGATTCACAAGCTCCTTGGAGCTGCTCCTCCTGGAAAACAACATCTCCTGCCCAGGTGATGCTGCTCAGTGAAGCACTGGAGCTTGACTATCTCCTGAGATGTGGCTGTTCAAAAAAACACACAGAAATCCAGGCCTCTCCTCAGAAAATCACTCTTTCTTCTCTGTCCCCAGCTGAATTTGTTGGTGACTGGAAGGAGGGATGTGATGGACACGTGTTTCGTGGTCCACGGGGAATTTTACAATAGTAAAAACAATAAAAAGGATTGATCCCCAAAACTGCTTGCTCCCAAAAATATATAAATTAGTCAGCCCTCTTTTTTGCCAGTGGTTTTCTATCTGCATCAAGATTCATTTTAAGAGATGCTCCTAGAATTTATTAGTTCCTAAATGGGAGTGCAAGCTTTCTTTTAAAAATGTAGATGCATTTTCAGAATTTGATAATGATCCAAAAGGCAAATAACTGGGAATTTTTGTTATGAAGCAACAGCCCACTTTCCTTCAAGAAATTGTGGTTTTAAGGTTCTCCTGAATGACCTCAAATTATAGGATGCTATAGAGCTCTTAGGATTTTTGTTTTTTTCCTCAAAAAAATCTTATTTCAATGCTCCAATCCACATCTATTTTATGTTTCCTTTATCAGGAAAACATCAACGTAATTAGCAGTGATAATTTGGAACTTCCATAAGAAACCTTTCACAGGCATAAAAACAACAGAAGTTGGGTAACATTGAGGCACTTATGCATGCTCCATAGTTTTTATTTCCCTTTTTAAAGCCTTTACTCCTGAAACTTAGGCAAGGAACTTGGTTTTAGGGAGCTGGGGAAAAAAAAAAAAAACAAATCTCATGCCTACAATCTTATTTTTGTTCGCTTTAAAGCATAGCTTTATAACGTGTTGGAATTTCCTCAAGGTTTTGTAAATACTCGTCTGAATTCCTCCCAGGTATTAGTATGTCATCCAAAAAACCAGAAAATACTATTTATTCTCTGCAGGATTCAATCCATTCGTCTTTGAAATCCTGCAGGTAACTGACTCCCCCCAGGGTAATCTCTCCTACTTCAATAAGCACGAATGTGTGAGTTCAGTCAGAATTAGTGTGTTTTTAAAATTTGGACTCCTACGGTGCTGCCAGGCTTTGGACAAGCAGAGTTTGGAAAAGTCTATTTCCTCTGCCAGTTTCTGAGGTAAATCTTGTGGTTTGGGGATTCTCCTGGGCACACAGAGAGCAGCACCTGCCCTGATTTCCTCATGTACAATCAGTCCCACTCTTCCAACGCCTGTTATTGCTTTTCCACGGTGCCTTTGCCTGGGTTCTGCACAATTATACCTCTAACAAGTGGAAAGATTATCACTTTGCCTTCAGCACAGTTTTTGGCTTGGTAAATCCAACTTTCACTCCTCCCATTGGCATTATGGTGCTGCTTCTCAACCTGGCTCCGAGTTTGGTCTGATTTTTGTGATTTAACTCCTTTAGCAGTGAACCTCCAGAGGCTCTGCCCTTCCTGGGATTTGTGCTTCCCATTTTCTGAGACAAATGCTGTGTGATAACCTTTGGGATGATCCAAGCCATGCCTTTACCATCCTCACTCCCTCCCAGCCTGTGAACACGGTGTGACCCAGATTTTTTATTTTTTAAATGCAGTCATATTTGATCGGCTTAAATTGAGCTCGACACCTTCACCAGTGGCAGTTCCTTCATCCACCCAACACCCAGCATCTTCTTTCTCAGTTTGGGGAATTATACACAAACAACAAATTGATTTCTGAGACTCCTTTTCATAGAATTACCATAACAACAAGGACAGTCATTTAAAGCAAGCCAAAAATGCAGAATTTCTGGGCTGGTTCCTTATTTGCAACTTAAATTGTTCTAAGCAGGAATTTGTGGTAGGCACATGATGTTTTGCAGAGGACTTCAGAATCCATCTTGCTGCCTATGAAAAACCCAAGATTGAGCACTGCAAGTGCAGCATAAATCTTTAAACTGTATTTTTACTTACCAGTAAAAATTCCTTTGCATAGATGCATTTTCGGCAGCGGTTCCATAAAACATTGTTCATAATAAGAAGGTTTTGGAATCTTCCACTCTTTTCATATATCTGGAAAGTCCCATAAATGGCTTTTTATCTATGAGCTTATTTTTTAAAGTCCATTATTCAGTGCTGTTTTTCCAATGAGTTAAAAAATAACCATCAACCCCCACAAAACAGACTGAGAAGGCAGTGGCAGCCTAAGAAGAAGCTGAAGTTTATTTTAATGGAAAGCTCTCATTTTGGATCCAAACACAATTGCAAACTTAAATCATCACCCAGGTGAAACCAAGAGATTCAGATGATGTCCTTTTTTAAGTTAAACCCTTGTCTAAGTTCCTGGGGTCTCTTTCTGCCTGCAGTCAGTGCCTCTCTCTCCTTTGACAACAGACAAATTTGGCTCTCAGAGCTGCCCTGCCTTGCTCTGAAAAATGAGATTTCATTTGAGGCGTTTCCATCAGCTCCTGATGGGGTTTAACCATCCTTCTCCCACGCTGGAGCAGAGAGCAATAAAGGAGCAGGTCACCACAAAATGGATTAAGTGCAAACTCACATATGTCACACCAAAGTTCACTGTTGACTGAAAGTAAAATAGATTTAAAAGTCTGTTCAGAGCAGCAAGATTCTAGAGGAATAAATCAAATCACTTACTTTTACATTGCCATAAAGCTACAGAGACGTTTTCTGTCTCTGGTGTGTTTTGAAAGGATCACAATTTGGTCTGAGGGCCAAATGAGTTAATAAAAATAATAAAAATAAAAATGAAACATAATAATAACAATAACAATAGAATTAACAGTAATATAATAATAATTAACAGTAATATAATAATAATGACAATAACAATAATAATAAAATATAATTAACAATAATATAATAATAACAATAACCATAAAAATATAATTATCAGCAATCTAATAATAATAACAATAACAATAATAATAGTCATATTAAACCCAAGCAAGACTATTAGGAAATAACTGAAAATTAATAACCATATATTTTTAAGAGTCATTACTGTGATCTTTTACCTTACTGTATTAGATTTAATTATAGAAATACTTTTACCTCAAGATGATTAAAGTTATCAATTTTTTTGATTTTTAGTGAAACTTCCTGCACTGCTCATAGAGTTCTATTGGGTGTCTCTGTTATTCATGAAATTAAAGAGCTAGAAGAATATTAATTAAGGAAGAAACAAATATATTCAGCCCACAAAACGAGCAGGGCACGCATGAAAAGGAAATAAATATAGAGAGGATTAAATTCTTGCAAGTTGTTCAGTGCTGAATTAAGTAATGAACTAAACACAGGCTTTTTTGCCCTCCCTACTCAAGATTTACTCTACTAATCACCCAATTTTCAAATCCTCAATATACGAAAGCATTTGCCCGTAAGGCAGCAATAATTTAGGAGTGCCATGGAAATGAATGTTTTTTCCATTAGGCACAATAATTATGTCATATATCCCAACTGTGTCTTCGGACTCCCATCTTTGTGTGAAGGAAACCATCAGTCAGCTGGGCTTGCATTAAAAATCTTCATCAACAGCTGCTGCATGGAAGAAGTGCAAATAAAAAGTGACTTTTTCCGTGTTGTGGGAATGAACTCCTCCAGGAAGGTGCCACGTCAGTGAGACCTGGTGTGTTCTGAGGGAGGAATTTGGGTTTTGGGTTTTTTTTTTTTGCGTGTTTGGAAGGCAGTACTTGTGAAAATGTAAAGGGTGCAGCTGTGCTCAGCAGGACTAACTGGATTATTTTCCTGTGGCTGTTCAGGGGGTTGTGTTTCTGTGACTGTGAGCACAGTAAATCTTTACTTGTGAGGTGTTTGGCTGCCCCTCACTCACCCGGAACAAACAGCCGGAATTTCTGCTCGGGGTGAGCTTCAGAATTCACCCCCAGGTAAGAATTTAGGGGAAATTAAGGGGATTCATTTATTACCTGATGCCTTCTGGAACAGAGACCAGACAGAGCAAAAGCATAAAGCAGGGATTTATTGAAAGGGATTGATTAAAAGGGATTGATTAAAATGGATTGATTAAAAGGGATTGATTAAAAGGCTTCAATGGGCACACCTGGGCAGCACAAGAGTCCAGCCAAGGAGAACCCAAAGTGGTCACAAAAATGGACAACTGACCACGAGGTCTCACACTTTTATAAGTTCTGGTCCATCAGCATATTAGAATTAATTGTCCAACCATAGCTCCAGGGTATGCAGCTCCATCCTGGTTTTTAATTCTCACTTCACTGTGGTTTTGTTCTTGGGCTGGAAGTTGTCCTTGGTCCCAAACTGGAGAAGGAATTGTTTTGTCTCCCTGCTCTGTGAAGAGAGCTCACCAACACTTAATATGAAACCTAAAACTACCCACTAAGCCAGCACAGAATCTGAAAAAATATAAAAACTAAAATCTTAAGGCATCAACCTGACCGGTGTTCTGGAACATTGGAAAAAATCCTATTGCCCACCTTTGCCTGGAGCTCGTGTGCAGGTGCTGCCAGAGTCAGCCTGAGCAGACCCTTCCACCTTCCTGTCATTTAATATCTGTCCATCTCTCTCTGGGGAGCAGCTTTGTCTGAGGGGAAGCTGCTGTAAGGCCATTCCAGGTGATCCCATAGAATCCTTAAGGCTGGAAAAGATCTCCAAGATCAGCAGGTGCAACCCTTGACCAAATATCATCACGCCCACTAACAAATACCGAGTGTCAGTGCCACATCTACTTGGTTTTTGATCCCTTCCAGGGATGGTGACTCCACCACCTCCTTGGGGAGCCTGTTCCAATGCTTAACCCCTCTTTCAGTGAATATTTTTTTCCTAATATCCACCTGCACCTTCCCCGGTGTAACTTGAGGCCATTTCCCCTGTCCTGTTCCTTGTTCCCTGGGAGAAAAGCCTGACCCCCTCCTGGCTACAAGCTCCTGTCAGGCTGAGAGCAAGCAGGTCTTCCCTGAGCCTTCTTTCCACCAGAAGGGACTCCAGATGTCCGTGGAATTCCAGGGATTGCCTCGAAATCAGCCTGGCTGGCTGTAGCCTCTCCCAGCATCCCTTTGAGATGTTTAGGAATTAATATGCATATCCTCTCACATGGAGGGTGACACTCGACCCTGTTGGTCCAGAAATTTGGGCTCATTCTGCCTCGTTTAGGAGCCACCTCATGGGATTTATTTCTTTGTAATCTTAAGTAATGAGGCACCTGCTCTCACTTCTCATCAGAGGGGGTCACCTCCAGGAGATCCTTTGGCACATCCCTGGGGACCAGGTGTGGGGATGAGAGGTTTGATGGCATGAGCACCAGTGGGAGAATCCCAGGAGTGTGGGAATGCTGGGAGAGGGGCTCAGGAAAGAAGCAGAGCCACTGGTGTTTGCTCAGACCTCGGTGTGTGTGGTGGCCACTTGGCAAATCAATGATTGTCCTGCCTTCCCGTGGGATATGGAAACTGGAGAATGGAATTTGGCAAATGGAATCACCACAAAGCACTCACAGGTGTCCCCCTGACAGCTGGAGCCTTCTCAAAAGTGGGGGTAATGAAAAATAATTTTATATCAAAACTTGTGTCAAGGGGTGGGTTCCAGTTTGCTGCTCTGCCTGGTGTGGCAATAAAGGATCTTAGCAAAAAGCAGTTTATTTAAAAAAAAAAATAAAAAAAAATTCGTTTTCTTTTTCAATTTATCAGAAGTTTTCTCAGAAAAACAAGCCCTATTTTTTACAGGCTATTTATCCTATTGGTGGGGGAGGGCTCTGAAATATAGATCCCAAACTCCAGGTCTGTCGGGGATCCCAGTTTGAGGAAAAACTGTGGGAAAGCACCACTAGAGGTCACTCAACATTAATTGTTACCTAATTAACACATTTTGACCCTACATTTTAGGTCATTCTATCACTTTCACACTTAAAGCATTGTCAGCTTTCACTCCTCAGCTCATTCTGCCAAAACTCAGAAAAGCTGGAGACAGAAAATTCTCCTACAGCTCTTCCCTCCTATGACTCTTCCCAAGGCTCCCAAATCAGCTTTGCCATGGACTCTGCGGGCAGCAAATCATTCTTTCCTCAGCTTTGAGCTCAATAAAGCTGGCAGTGCTGGACCTCTGGAAGTGCTGGGTTTAGAGGCACTCAGCCCTGGCTCTGTTATCTCAAATAGCTGCTCACCCACTTCGAAAATTAAACCAAAATTAATTTTACAATTGAGGGAGATATATGGGAAAAGAATGTCTTCAGTGTTGTCAGGTCCTTCCCCAACCACATTGTAGCCCTGTACATCTTTACTGACAGATACAGAAATAGAAAAGTAGAACTTTGTAACAACTGACCAACTAAAGAAGAGAGAAAACTAAGTTTAAGTTGGATTGATGGATATCTGCTGAAATATCTCTGCATGTGTTCAATCAAAAGCAGGAGCTCTGTTTGCAGGGATTTTTCCATGACCTGGGAAAGCCATGGCAGCAATTTGTTTGCCCAAGACAAGAGGGAAAGGGAGAGCTCATTAGTGTGTTCTGCAAGGCTAAGGTCACCCACTGCGGGTGCCATGCCCACAGTCCCTGGAGGATCTTCTCAAACACTGGGGGCACTGAACCCTCCCATCTCTCAGCTGGTAACTGTGTTCCACCAAAGCCAGGCTCCACTGCAAACCCAGCTCAGTGCAGGCAAACCCTTGGGAAAGCTCTCCTAAAGGGTGCTCTATCCAAAATGACCAATTCTAATTTAATTTCTCTTTTTGGGTTGCTGCTGATCCTCTCCTCCTCCTCCCCCTTCTGCTCAGCTGAGTTGGCAAAGGCTGGATTAGCCACTTTATCCTTATGCATGAGCATGACAACTGTAAAGAATATTGCAGTTTCCTGAAAAATCATTCAGTGTTTCCTGAAAAATCATTTAGTAACCTCTCAAGACCAGCACATGTGCAGCTGGAGGAGAAAACATTAACCACCATTAGCCATCACCACTGTGAGTGAGACATTTATCAGAGGCTCTGGTTTTCTAATCCCTGCATCAAGGTGATAAATAAAGAGATTATCAGCATCCAAAAAGTCACATGGCTTCTCTGTCCACTTTGTAGGGAGATTAATCTTGCAGAGGTATAAAACAGAATCAGTCCAAAAATAGCAAGCTCATAGTCTGGAAAAACAGAATTTAGATTTCATTATAATTTTTTTAAACCCTGAACTATCCTCTAAGCTTCCACCCAAGAAGCTTGTAGGGCCTGCTGTGATAGGCAAGAGGTGATGATTTTGAACTAGAAGAGGGAAGGTCCAGATTAGATTTAAGAAAGATGAGGTGGGTAAAGCTTGGGCACTTGGAAAGATGAGGTGGCAGATATCACCTCTGGAGATATCCAAGGTCAGGCTGGATGGGGCTTGGAACAACCTGGTCCAGTTGAAGATGTCCCTTCAGGGGGTGGCACTGGGTGACCTTGAAAAGTCCCTTCCAGTTGGAAAGGGAGAAACAAGAAAGTCCTATAAATATGACTATTTAGCCAAAGATGCTAAGAATGCAGAAACTAGAAGAGACTTTGAAATGAAAGCAGTGTTTGTTTGAATGTTTCTAGAACAGCTTTGGCTGACCAAGGGTCTTTCTCTCTTTGTTAGGAATATACAATTTACAAGCAGACATACCAGAGCCAGAACAGACCCTTCTTCCCTGGGAAGAAATGTCCCCTGATAAGAATTAGAGATTAGAACGTAGTAAAATATGGTAATGTAGAGATTCCTATAGGATGCATGTAAATGTAGAAAATTTGTATTTGATACTAGATTGGTTACTGAGAAAGTAGAATATTCAACATAGAAAGAGATATCAGTCATTGCAAAAGGAGAGCTTGCTCTCTTCTCTCTCCTGCTCTCTGCTCCTCTCTTCTCTCTTTCTCTTCTTCTTTTGTTCCCCCTTTTTGCTGTCTTACCTCTCTTCTCCTCTCTTCTCTCTCTCTTGCTCTCTTTGTTCTCCAGCCTGCTCTGAGCTGACTCTGAGCTGGGCTCTTTCACCCACACCCTATGTAAAAAACTTCAAAACTTCACCTCAGAGATCTCACCTGAGTGCTGTCCTGACCGGTCTGGCACAGCACTGCTCCCACACCTTCCAACCCCAACCACCCCATGATTCCATGATTTGATCTCAAGGTCTTCCATGATCTGAGGCACCCTCCACCTGCTCACACCTAGGGTGTCCTGCAGGCACCTCCTTTCTGATCCTGATGGGGTTCCTCACTCACTCAACCCTGCCTGTTTCTCTCTTGGATCTTTGGTGACCCTTGGCTCCCTCTGGGGAAGTTCCTGGTTGGACACGTTCCCTTTCCTCACTTCCTGCCGCATCCACAAAAATTCAGGTTGTGTTTGAATTTAAAGTCTCTGTTCAGCCTTGTAATCCCTGTGTTCTGAAAAGGGCAGGATAAAGAAGATTAAGGGCTGTTTAGCAGAAACCCAGCTAAAAGGACAAGATAATCCAAGCCTCTTCTTTGGAAGATCTATGCTACTGGAGATCTTACTCCAGAATGGGTCAAAGAATGATTTAACAGATTCACCTTCTCAGAAATATTTCCAGGACTGTCATCATGCAACAAAACTTGATTTTTAAAGCCAAAACTGACATGGAGAAATGGAGGGGTAGGTCTGCTTTGTTACAAAATATTGGGTCTAATTAAGGAAAAAGCCCTCACTGATGAAAAAATACAAAAGGCCAATGGCTGAAGAGTCTCAGTGGAGAAAATCAAAATCAAGTTGGCTTAGTCAGAGAAACTGTCACTCCTTTTCAAGGGACTTTACAGCTTCTGACATACAAACTGCTGCACAATTCCAGAAGTCTCAAATTCCAGCTCCCTGATGGGATCAGTTGCCCCAGCTGGGTCACCACAGGGTGATTTTTGCCAATTCCCTTCTTGTTCCCTGATCAACCTATTTTTCTGCCCATTGTTACACCAGCACCTCTTCTAAAATATTCTCAGTTGGGGCAAATAACTTCCTTTCCTTTCCAGCTCCCCAAAAAGTTCATTAGCAGCACAACAAAGTTCTTTGAAAGATTTCTACCCAGCTGACACAATTTGCAAAGACTTCTCCTTTCCCTCCCTACAAACCTGTTTTTATTTCCTATCCTTCATCATAAAAAAAATTTCCAAATTACAATACCTAAATCCCAGTCACATGTGGCTCCTCTCAATCCCCTGCACAGTTTTAACAGAAATATTAGAAAATAAAGAAAAATAAAACTTTTCTTCTGGTTGAAAACATGCACAGATGTTCTTTACCCAATATGTGGATTAGATAATGCAGTTGTCAATGACACACTTTTTTTATTAGACTTTTAAAAGCATTTGATGCTGAAGAATAAATATAGTTTTTCCAATCAGTGTTAAAATCTTCATCGAGGATAAAATCACTTCATACACATAGTGGGAATTTGGGTGCTTTGATTTTGTAATAATCCAATAAAAGCTCGAAATTAGCACTAAAAATGAAGGGAAATCAACCAATTCTGATGTATTGTGAAATTATAAAACACAACTCACTGTGGGCATTATAATTGAGTGCACGGAGCTGATGAGCAGCTGAACTCATCTGCCATAAGTTTTTTATTTCAAGCTAATCCATAAACTGCTTTTTTCAATTCTCTAAAAGCACATAAAATACCAACAATTCCTTTAGAGCGTCCCCATCAATCCAATAATAAAAAAAAAAAAAACATAGGTTGCAAATGACCACCACCAATAGCTGTGATACTAAAAATGTCCTGGTTATCAATCTAAAGCTGGGTTTGCAATGATGTTGGCCAGGATATTTTGCCTCATTACTTCATGGTTGTCATTCAGTTGTTTATTGTCCTGTCATCTTATATTTATATCATTTGGCCTCCATCTTCCGTAGCAATTAAAACCAGCATCTCTTTAACCCTGGTTTTGCTGTTTTTTCTGGTGCTTTCCACACATTTCCCTCTCTAGATTGGAATTTACCACCACCACTCCCTGTGCAATGACCTCTCCCATTCAAATATCTTTAAACACTTGATTTACTCCAGTCTTTGTTTGACTTTACCATGATGGGATTTGTGGTTCCTAAGACAAGCTTTGGCACACACAGCCACCAGAGAGAGACCCTGGAAATGTCTGATTCCTGGATGTGGATTCCTTTTGTCACTGGACATGGTAAATCCTGGGATGGCTGCAGCTTGGACACTGTCCCAGACAGGGCACACAAAAGAGACTGAGAATCACACGTTGGACTCCAACTCTCTACATTAATGACAAAATCTTGGATGTGGGAAGAAAAGAGGGGCTCAGCCAATATTATCTGGTAATGTGCAGATAACCACAGCTAAAAAGGGCTTCATGTGTCCAGAAAAGGAGCTGTTAGACTGGATTATACTGGATTGGGACAGGAAGGATTAGTGGAGAGGAGCCTGGCAGTGAATTCATTATAATCTGCAGTAGATATTATAAAGTGCTGCTTTGCTGGTGGCATTCACCCAAAAACCTTGCCCAAGAACGATGTGTGCTAAGGATGGTTTGGAGCTCAGTTTTTAGGCTTGGCTCTGGACATTTTTGGGGACCCAAGTCTGGAGTTCTGAAGCCCATGGATGGGTTATCAGGAATTCAGCACATGCTGTGCGAGGGCTTCACCTCTCTCAGAGGAGTAAGCTCTAAAAGTTTTTTCACTGGCAAAGCATTTCCACCCACCAACACTCCCACGAGGAGGTACTTTTGTCTTTCACCAGGAAAAGGTTCTTCCCCCAGAGGGTGCTGGCACTGCTCAGACTCCTCAGGGAATGGGCAAGGCTGCCAGAGCTCCAGGAGGGTTTGGGCACCACTCCCAGGGATGCCCAGGGTGGGATTGTTGGGGTGTCTGTGCTGAGCCAGGAGCTGCACTGGATGACCCTTGTGGGACCTTTCTAACCCAGGATGTTGCAGAATTCCATGATCTTTGAGTGGAAGTGCTGGGAGGCACAGAGAGGTTAATCCACACCTCCTGCAGGAGTGCCACAGAGATGCTCTTTCCCTTTCTCATATTCTTTGCCAGCTGTCTTGGGACATTGGCACAGCTCTGTCCCCCAGCCTGGAGGACTGAAATGACAACCTGCCCCTCCCCTGGCTGACTGGAACTCGAGCACAGATATTTCACAAGAGAATAACGATGAGCTGCTTTCCCTTCATCCCTCTTTGTCTCCATTTTCATTTTTATGTTGTCTCATCTGCTCTGCTGAGCTGCCAGTCCCTCCTGGGGACACTGTCCCTCTCTGAGCACTCCTGGGACTGTCTGATGCCCCTCATCTGTTTCCAGCTCCCCAGGCTGGGACATTCCATCTGCAAGCTGGACCTGTGCAGCCTGTGACTGCTCAGAAAGTGCCTTTCAGTTCTGGATCTCCTCGTTTCCCCCTGGCAGCTGGACGTGAGCTCGGAGGAGCTCCCTGCTAACGAGGGAGCTCCGTTCTCTGATCCTCTCCTTGCTTGGCTCTGGTGGCTGAATTGCCTCTGGCTCACCTCAATCAGCTCCATTTATTCCAGGGTTTTGAGTAGCTGCATATGAAAGCCTCGCTGATGGAGATATCACATGGCTTTGCTTTGCCTACAGACAATGACTTCATCTTAATAAAAGTCCGATTTTGGCTCTGCCTGCTGCACTGTTGAGTGAGCTCTTCTACAAGCCCACAATGCAGCAGCATTGTGAGGGAAAAAAATACTGGACAGAATAATTTCTTCTTTCTCTCAATAATCCTCAAAATGAGCCATGACTGACAAGTGGGAGCAAGGAGGATTTGAAGCACTTGAATTTCTTTTTCCAGTGTATTTTATATTGAAACTGTGGATGCCAGCGTCACTGCAGGAAGAGTTATGAGAGCATTTAAAGGGTTAAGACCTTCATATGCCTGAGGACACTTTTAAACCCTGGTTTTCTGTACTGCTCTGTCCTATCAAGTTCCTTTCTCCCTCTGGTCAAAATAGTAACTTATATAATTGCCTAATTCTTATGAATTTGCAAGGCAACAAATGAAATGAAAAAGCTCCTCGGAAACACCAGCATTACACAAAAATACACATAAATCACATAAGCACCTCCAACACCTGAAGTGACATGTGGCCACATCGAATTCCTGCTCTGCAAACTGCTCAGCCCACAAAACAGAGCAAAAAAAAATGCAGAGCACAAGGGAAAAATGTGCCAGTCAGCCTCTTTAGGAGGCTGTGTGTGCCACGGGGCTGCTTTGCATCAGTGCCCCTCAGTCCTTTGGCTGGTTTGGTCCTTGGGTGCAAGAGCTGCCCACAGGTTGGACCTGCAGGGGTGAATCGAGTGTGACACAGAACATTGTGGTGTGTTGCCTCTTGTCCTAATAAATATTTCAGCAAGAAGTCAAAGTGCTCATTCTGCAGTGCCCTCCTCTGCTGCGAGAGGCAGGAAAAGCAACTGGCAAATTGCTGCCCATAATGGAAAATTAAAACAAAATTTTAAAACGTTGGCAAGCTTGTGGTAAGGGATCATGTATTTTGAATTGATTTTTGTTTCTCAGGAGGATTTGAAGCACTTGGATTCCTTTTTTTCAGGGTGTTTTATAGTGAAACTGTGGATGCCACAGTCACTGCAGGAAGGGTTATGAGAGCATTGAAGGGTTGGGACCTTCACATGCCTCAGGACACTTATATACCCTAAAATTCCCCCTAAACACTAAAACCCTAAAATTCCACCACTGTTCTCCCCTTTTAATTTAATTTCTAACAGACAGCCCTGTCCCTGTAGGTCAACCCTGAGTGGGCCACACTTCAAGGCTCTTTCCTTCATGGAATTTTTTCTAAGAAGAAGAAGAAAACCATCTCAGCCACTCAAAGCTGGAGCATCCTTCTCCTCTCTTCCCCCTTGCCATGTCAAGTGAGAGATTTACCCACCTCCCACCCCAGTGGTGACTGACAGCCAAATATCCTGGCTCCAAACAGCGTTCCCCAAGCTCAGTCAGCTCCAGAATTCTGGGATAAGCAATCCCAGCTTTACCAGGAGCCCTGCAAATAATATTTGTACAGCTCCCAGGACAAACAAACACGGGCAGGAAGCATTTACAGACCCAGGCTGTGTTAATTGCTTCTGGGAGTGGCTGCAGATGACTCTACCTGAAATATTTGAGGGTTTTGATGAAAATTCATAGATTGTGGCACACAGACAACAAGGCAAACATTTCCTTCATTTCCTGGCTGGGTTTTGAAATTAAAAAGGAAAGGAGTCCCATCTGTGCTCAGGAGTCCATTTCCAAGTCTCCATCCAGCTCTGTTGGCTTCCATGGCTGGACAGCAAGGATTGAGTTGGTCCTAAATTTGGGATTTACTCCTAGAACCTCAAGAGTTGCACCTCGTGGGGGATTTACTGCTTGGAAAATGAGGAATTTGTGAGGAAAAAATATGGGGAGGGAGGAGAATTAACTCAGTATTTCCTTCTAGGATCACCCTCCATCCTCAACTCTCCATTTAGATTTGGCTTCTGGGGACATTTTCCTCTGAGTTGTGGTAATGCTTGTGCTGTAAAAGTTGTTTGAGTTGCTGGGAATATTATTTCTATCAGAAGAGCCTCTCAGTCAGAGAATAAAATTTCAAAATAGGGTTTTATGTGGCAGTATCTTTACTGATTAAAAAAAAAGGAGTAAAATAAAGTAAAGCAATGACTTTCCACTGGTTTTACCCATATTTATTTTATGTGCCAGGAAATTTTTCACTGTTTCAGTTAGAACTGGAGTTACCTTCAGCCTCACTGTGAGTTTTACTTCTATTATTGTGAAATACCCAGTTATTTTTTCTCAATTGGTAAAAGTGAATTGATAAATGTAAATACACTTTCTTATTTCTGGATGCTGGTGTGGAGTTAACTTGGGGAAAGCTGGAAAATGTTGCCATCAAGGTTCTGTGGAGAAAAATTAAAATCATAATTTTGTGTTTTATGATTTATGAATCTATTCTGTTTCATTGTAAACTAGGAGGGGATTTTCACTGGAATCCTACAAATAAACTGGAATCAAGATGGAAAGGAGTCAAAGTGACTCTTTGGGCACTGTGGTCTTTATTTGGGATAATAAATGTGCAGACTGGAAGAAAGCAATGAAGCATGGCTTGGAAACATATTCCCCAGAAATGTATATTCTAAATAAATGTCAATTCCTTTTAACAGAATCCACAGATGACTTTCTAAATGTTTTTGTCACTGTTCCCATTAGGCTTTATTTTGCTAATTTAAATTCAGCTCGAGAATTTTCCCACATTTTTGGTGGGAATTACCTAAAATCTTGTCAATACTGTGTTTCTTAAACACTGAGTTTCATCCTGGCAGGTTTGGGGCTGTGATCTGTGGGACAAATCAGAAAAGATTCTGATCCAGCCTCAATCAATGTGGAAATCTCTGTTTTCATGCATCCTGGCCCAGGACTTCCAAAGTGGAATTTCGTGAGTAAATATTGGATTGAATTTGTGGAATCCATGAAGTGGATTTTTGCCACTGAAGGATTTCATAGTGGAGAGTGATTTAAGGGCTTTGGATGCTGTTCTCACTCTCGGTGTTATGAAATTCATCTGTCCATGCTCCTAAAATCCCTTCCAGCTGTTTCAAAAGAGCATTTATTAACATCTGCAGCAAGGTTGGTTTTGCTCCACAGGAGATATCAGTAGAAACCCCATGGAATCAGTCAGAACATATGTGGATCTCAGCACTGGAGCTGAATTTTTTTAGGTGAAACTGTAAAAAAATGCCAGCAGCACAAATTTTCTTCCTCATTCCTCACGTTTCTCCATCTGAAGAAATCGAAACAAATATAAAAAGGGCTGTGCCTGACACAGTTTGAATGTGGGTTAAGAAGCCCAAAAAAAAAAAAAAAAGAAAAAAAAGAAAAAAAAGTCAAAATAATTGTTATGCCTCACTACACACCCTCAGAGTCAACAGTCCATGAGGAAGTAATTTATGTCGACACATCAACACTGCAAATCGTCAATGTCCTCTTTAAAAAAACCCAGTATTTCTCCTAAATTTCCTTCAGATGGGAATGACTGATCCCCAAGAAAATGCAAAAGGACCTTGAATGGGAAGGCTGCTGCAGTGGCTTGCAGGGACACGCTCCTCCCAAGTTTCCAGCACAATTATATGCTTATTACTTCGGAAGAGTTCGAAAACAAGCAAGCTGCAGCTTTTAATGAAGCTTTCATAGCAGTGAGAACTATGAAAAAGCATTTAAAGCAGCTCATCTCCTCCTCTATTCAGGCTCTCTTTCATTTCCAGAGGCAGTTGCGAGGAGAAATTGGATGCCATCCAGTTTGGGTTTATAAGGAAGCAGAAAAGGAGATAATGGCGGAAGTTTGCGCTTTCCTCCCCCATGTAAATTTGATCATCTTCAACGTTTGATCAGATTTTGAGGAACACAAGACAAAAAAAAAAAAAAACAAACAAAAAAAACCCAACAAAATAAACCAAAAACCACCCAGAACATATTTCCAATCATGCATTTTAAAACCCTCAAAAGAGCCTCCCTGTATCCTGAGCTGCTTCAGACTTTTCTTTTTTATTATTTTGGGGGAAGCTGTAGAACACAAGCGGTTCCTCAGCCCCGGCATCTGATTATAAAATCCTGACTCAGAGCGTCGCCGAGTTCTGCTTACAATGCACAGACATACATCCAGCCCTTTGTACTGTCAGGCTGCCTCCCTAACAAGCCAGAAATATGTATGTGAGAGGAGAAGACATTCCAGGATCAGAGGAACAGTCACTTAACAATATGTCATGGAGACTGATCCCCTTTGTCAGCCCACAAAAGCTAAATGTGACCCCAAAGGAGGCATCTTTTATTATGGGGGATGTAATTTTCTGGCCCTTTTATGGTGGCTTTTTTTATTGCCAGCATTATTCACAATTCCCTAATTAGAGAGGAGAACATTGGTACACCAGTTTTTACTCTTCAGTTTGGGTGCACAGGTGTATTTGTGCAATAAGTTGGAATAATATTGGTTTTCCTTTCTGTTTTTCTGTGCAGAGTTCAGTGGGCCACGATATTTTTCTCTGAGTCTGCTCTTATGCTGTGATCTCACATATGCACTTGAAAAGATGAGGCTGAGCAGCCTGTTCATTTGTTTTTCAGTTTAAAAGAGCTCATTTGAAACTTTGCAACCAAAGCTTATTTCAGGTTTTATTTCTAAAAACGCACTTGGCTCTTTCAGTGAAAAAAGTAACACGTGTTAACATGGCAAAATTTTCTGAATTCAAGCACCTGAATTCAGGATCTCACCTCTCTTTTGGTGCTCCTGGATTTGTGTGTCAGCAAGGAACACAAATCCCTGATGTGGGAAAAATAAAAGCATTGCTTTGTAGGTGCCTAAGACTTAACATGGGGAATTTACCAAGGAATTGTTCTTGCTTTCATATGAATTGCTGTTCACAGCAGAGTATAAAGCCTGAACTTGAAAAAGAACAAAATATGGGATATTTCTGAGTTCCCAACAGGTTTCTGGACCATTGTGAAGAAGCCTCCTCACACAGCAAGGTACTGACACCAGAGAGTACAAACTGCCCCAAATCTCCTTTTTCCTGACCTTGGAGAGTCACAACTCCCTGGTGTTTTGGGGGAAGTTGTGAATCAATTCCCTGCTCAGGATTTCACTTGACAGACCCAGCACAGCCCTGAACATCAGCTGTGGGGAAGCTGTATTTGCTTGTTTTTCCTGTATTTGTTTGTTTTTCCATATTTTTTCTGCTCAGAAGCCAATGAAGGGATTTTACAGCAGGGCTGGTGAAATTCCCAACTACAACCCAGCTGTAAAACTCACAGCAGAGTTTTCTCCTTTTTACTTCCTGGCAAGAAGTTTTGGTCCTGTCAGTTAAACCCACTTCAGAGAAGGAGAAAGAAAGAGAGAAATGACTGCTCAGTGAATCTCAGAAGAATTATGGAGTTGTACAGCCCCAGAAGGATTTTAGGCAGTTTTATATTGCCCAGCTCAGCTCACATTTATTCTGTCTGTCTCAGTGTCTGAGCTATGTGCTGGATAGAGAAAACTTCCTCTGCTGACTGATGGATCTGAACAATCTGGGGTGGAAAGAGAGTTCTTAGCTACACAGAAGGCCAAAATCTGTATTGTATTATATATTTATTTTATTACGCTATAATACATTTAATGCAAGTAATAGAGAGTGCTAAAAAATAGTTTTTATATAGAGAGAAACAAAGAGTCAGTGAAGAATTAGGAATTTTTTAGCAGTTAAATGTTTCCATATAAAGTTAGTTATGTCCAGGTGCTTGAACTCAGAGGAGGAATAACTGCAGCAATCTGGAAGTTTGGGCTGCAAATGTAACTCTCTACTAGATAAAAACATAAACATATCCTAAATCAGAGTAATTATCCAATTGTGCTGGGTTCTGACTACGTGAGACACTCAAAAAGTCTCCCAAGGACCTGGACATACTCTGAAGGAAGTGTTGTGCCCATGAAGATTTATCCACAGTTTCACCTGATAAGATTTCTCATCTTGTTTTGAGCAGTGTAATTTGCCCTCCTCAGCACGCTGCCTTGCATTCATATATGTAGAGAAGAACTGGATTGATTATCTTCAGGCTTCCTGCCACTAAACTCAGCAAATTAGCTGCTCATGATTCCAGCAAATGACTGCTCCTTTTTTTTTGTGTGTGGTTTTTTTTGTTTTGTTTTGGTTTTTTTTTTTTTTGGCTGGAGAACCTGTTCAGAAACTCCCCAAAGAGGAGCAAGCTGGAGAGCTGCTGTTGCAGTTGGTCAAGAGGTGCAGGAAAATATGGGATGGTTCTGGTGTCCCAGAGAATCCCAGGAAATCGAGCTCTGCTTCTCTTGGTGCCTTTTCTGCAGGGAGAGGCCGGGTGCTGTGTGTCACATTCAGGGAATCAGGATTCTGGTGGTTGGGGCTGGAAGGGACCCTAAACCCCAGGATGGGGACAGCACCACTGCCCTGAGCAGCTGGGCCGGGGCTGGACAGCCCTTTGCAGGAAAAATTTTCCCAAATATCCAACCTGAACCTCTCCTGGCCCAGCCTGAGGCTGTTCCCTCTCTCCTGTCCCTGTTCCCTGGGATAAGATCCCAAATCCCCCCTGGCTGTCCCCTCCTGGCAGGAGTTGTGCAGAGCCAGAAATTCCCCCTGAGCCCCCTTTGCTCCAGGCTGAGCCCCTGCATCTCCCTCAGGGATTCTCCATCCCTTCCCAGCTCCCTCAGGAATTCTCCATCCCTTCCCAGCTCCCTCAGGGATTCTCCATCCCTTCCCAGCTCCCTCAGGAATTCTCCATCCCTTCCCAGCTCCCTCAGGAATTCTCCATCCCTTCTCCAGCTCCTCAGGAATTCTCCATCCCTTCCCAGCTCTGTTCCCTCCCCTGGCCACGCTCCAGCCCCTCAAAGCCCTTCTTGTTCTGAGGGTGCCCAAGTGACCCCAGGGTGGTCCCAGCAGTGCCAGGGGATTGCCCTGCCCAGCCCTGCCCTGCAGGATGCCATTCCTGATGGGAGCACGAACCAGGAGCAAGCCCAGCCTCCAGGAATGAGGGTTTGAGCTGAACCTCATCCCTGCCCCAAGCCCCCATTTCTCGGGGTTCTGCCCAAGGTGTGGGGAGGGGAGCATCTCAAAGCACCTCCAGCCCCAGCTCAGCTCTCCAGCCGTGGGATCTGGGACAAATCACTTTAATTCTGTCTCCTGCTTTTGCTTTCACCTTAACAATGTGCTTTCTGCCACTCTGGGAGAAGCTGCTTATTTCCTCTGGCCGTTGCATGGACTTTGAGTCCAAAGGAGAAATGATAATCCATCATTTCTCAACTGTGCTCTTTGCCAAAAAAAAAAAAAAAAAAAAAAAAAAAAAAAAAAAAAAAAATTAAAGAAATAAAGAAAAAAGAAGTGGAAAAAAAGCCTAATCAAAGCTGGGAGGAGTTGTGATTCTTCAAGGAGTAGGGACACCTCTCAGTTTTGAGCACATTCTGCTGCAGTGTCCCCAGCTGAGCTCAAACTGGAAGGTGCTGAGAGCAGGACAGGCGTGGCCTGGCTGACACAGGGTCCTCGATGGGAGGGCATTTGAGGGAAAATCCCACTTTTCAGGGAAAATATGGTTTGAAATGCAGCAGGGAGAGGGAAAGCCATTGGCTCCAGGATTGCAGCTCTGGGCATTCACTTGAAGTTTCTCTTGAGAAAAAGTTTAACCAAGTTCAGCTTCACCATTTTTTTTCCCCTCTGGCCATTCATTTTTCCTAAACCACCCCCTGCTCTGAATATGAATTTGTCAGATGAGTTTCTTAGACCCTGCAGAAGGAGGATGAAGCTCTGGGAATTCTGTGTGAACCCCTGCTGTGGTGGCACCCCACCCCACCCACTGCAATTTGACCATTTCCCTCTCATTTCTCCCAATTTCAGTAATTCCCTCCTCTTCTTTGTCTTTTAAACATTATTTGTATCATTTTATCCTCCCTGCTCATTTTTTTTCCCCCCTTCCATAAAACCCAATAAAATATTAATGTGGCATAACAAATCTGTCTGTGCTGGGAGTCTCTTGGAACTATTGATGAAGCCATGAATAAATTATGAATCTTGATTTTGCCTGTGCTATATCAGATTTCACGTGTTTATTACATTTTTTTGTGAAGTAAGCTCATCCAACGGAGGTTTTGGATTTGTTTGCCTGCTTTTATTTTAGGTAGCCCTTGATTTATTAACCTTTGGAAAAGGTAATGTCTGATGGAGTGTAACCTCATATATGAAAGTTCTATTTGGATTAATTTTTGTAATTTTTTTTTTAATTTGGAAAAGAAAGGAAAGGGGAAAAACCCCAACCCTCTGCTTAGCCCAGAAAAAAAAAAACAAAAAAATAAATATATATTTTTTTTCCTTATGCTGCATCTTCCAGTATCACCTTGGCCTAAAGAAAAAACTTCAAAATGTGATGAGTAGTGCTAATAAAAAAAAAAAAAAAAAAAAAAGAAAAAAAGAAAAATCCCCAGTATTGTATTGAGTATTGTAGCAGTAATTCTATTTTCTTTGGGAAAAATGTCTCTCTTTAGCAATATTAATCAAGATTTTTATTCCAATTATAGACTAATTTGAAAGTTTAAATATGGGTTGCTCTTTCTGAAATTATGTGTTATTATTTTTTAATCTTTTTTTTTTTTTTTTTTGAGGGAGATCGATGGCAAGATAAATCTGAAGTAGTTTTTCTGGAGATGTCTGCACTGCTGAGAGTTTTCCTGGTTTACTGACAAAGGATCTGCTCATTTGTCCATCTTATTCCTGAAATAATCTGATCAGAGATGGGGTTTTTTTATAACATGGATTTTCCAATGATCATTGAAAGGATGAAGCAAAAGAGAGTTTGGAGTTAAATCTATGAAACAAACAAACAAACAAAAAAATTCCTGATGTACAGCCATCACTTCCAGGCTGCAAACAGAGCTGCTGGCAGAAATTAAGAAATCCCTGTTTAAGCTTTTTCACTCAGCCCTGTGGGCCACACGGTGTTCAGAGCATCAAATTCCCTGCTCCAGAAATGCAGGTGAAAATGTTGATAAGCTGAACCTCAGGAATTCAGTTGGAAGAACAAAATCTCCCAATATTTTAAGAAAAAAAGTGTGTTATGTATTTAGGGCAATTTGCATATAGGAAAAAATAAGGAAGACGCCTGAAATCCTTCAAAAAAATTAATATAGAAGTGCCATTATGATGAAATGCTGGCATTTGAAAATTTGAAAACACTTCTGACAGATCTTTTCAAATTTGAAGCTTCAGATAGCATTATGATAAATTCATAATTGCTGTTCTTATTAAATATTTCTCAGGTAGACTCTGCCTTATGCTTAAAATTATGTGAAGCCCAAACATTGTGCAAAGGCCACCCAAAGAGGGGACAACCAAGGGGGAACTGAAATCCATGAGGAGAAAGGTGAGGAAATCTGATTCTCAGTAATGCACCTGATAAAAGTCCTCTAAACTCACAAGGTTAAGCAGAGCTCTAAGGGAAAATTCAGCGTTTGGCTCACAGTCCTTTCAGCACATTAATAATTATTATTAATTATCAGAAAGAATGGATAAACACCACAGTGAGAGGGCAGAGCAGGACAGAGGATTTTGGTGTTTTCTCCTTTGTTTTAAGCACAGCTCACCTGCACAACACATCCAAAGAAGTGTTTTTCCTTCGTGTATTCCAGTAGTTCAATTCCTTAAGATGCAAATCGGAAGATTAATAATTAGGAACAGCTCTAATTAATATTAATCTAATTATATATTAACAAATAGCCAGCTCTAATTCTCCAAGAGTGTTTCCTGCTTTAGGTGTGCAGGGTCACTGCTGTGGCTCCGGGTTACCTCTCCCAGAACCTCCCAGATCTTTGCATTACAGGCTGGAATGAGTAGAGCATTCAACAGCTCTCATGGAAATAAGGGATTTTCCCCCTCCTTCCCTAGGGAAGAACGGATAATTGCTGGGTAACTTCAATTCAATTCCCAGACCCTTGTAGAGGGTGCAGCAGCATCTCCTTCCAGCCCTGCCCTGGGTGATTCTGCTGAAATTCCCTTGGGTGATTCTGCTGAAATTCCCTTGGGTGATTCTGCTGAAATTCCCTTGGGTGATTCTGCTGAAAACCCCCATGGATTCTGCTGAAAATCCCCTGGGATTCTGCTGCCCTCCTCTTTCCAGAGGCTGAGTGCACAAAGCCCGGACAAGAGGGTGGGAAATGCCCAGCTGGTGAGGAAAGGCAGCTCAGAGGAGCACACCTGGAACGCAGAGGAGTTTCTCCAGAGTGTGGGATTTTCATGGAATGATTGTGACAAATGGCCAGTGCAGGCACAACCCCAGCTGCAGCTCAAGCAAGCGCAGGAGGGGCTGCTCAGAAGTCACTGCTTCAACCACTCTGCTTGTGACAGAAAATAAAAGATGGTGGTAGGACTTATGCTACCTAAAAAAATGAGTCAAATTTGCTGGGCAGTGAGAAAATGCATTGCATCCTCTTCAAGAGGACAAATCACGGGTTTCCACCTGTTTTTTCCTCTTTTTTTTTGGTAGTGAAATGCTCCCTAGAGGAATGATGGCCGTTGTCTCCTGTGGATCTCAGACAAAAGAGGCTGCTTTATCGATCCCCACTCCTTGCTGCAAAGTTATAATTAAAAATAAGTATTAAAGCTGATTCCAGCCTAACTTGGCACTCCGGAGCTGGCTGTTGTACAATAAAAATCACCTCATGTTCTCCTCGTCAGGAGAGCCCTCGCTGATCCAATTTCAGAGTTCTGCAGTGGTAATTGAAGGCTGCAGGAGGTTGTTCTGCACAAGCTCAGATTAGGACCTAGCTGAGAACGTGTCAGATGCAGCCACAGCTCAGCCCCATCTCCTGCAGCTTTTGGGGAGGATCAGGGCAGGGCTGAAGGTGAGAAGTCCAGCACTCCGCACACTCAAGAATTAAGAGTGTTTAAATACACCAGGCAGTGGCTATATGTTGTTTTTAATTAGCAATTCCTTATAAAGACGGTATTAATCTTTTATAACGTTAACTTCTGTGCTCTGACAGCTTGGTTGGGTTTTTCTGGCTGGGAGGAAGGATGCTAGCACTGCCAGATGATCTGTCTCCGAGACGGGAAGATCATTCTCTGAGTACATAAACAGTATGAATATATATGCCATGAATATATTTATAAATATGGTCAGGATAGGATCTGTTTAAACAGCAAAGGTCAGGATTGAGCCCTCAGGAATCTCATTTCAGACAAACCGAAGCCTGCACTTCTATCACTGTTTACATGTGTTCACTCACATTTCACTGTGGAAATTGCCTCTGTTAGAGTTTAATTTGTACTTTGCTTACAACTGGAACTGAGTAAATATATTTTTTTTTTTTTAATATATTGAGTTCTCAGACCTTGGGACATTGCTGTGCAAGGGTGTTGTACCTTTGAGAAGCACCTCAGTCCTTGTGCAGTCTGTCCCGGAATCCAGCACCACCCCAGAACCCCAAATTCCTTGATTTTTTCTGCATTTCTTTTTCAAAATGAGCAAATAGGCTGTGATCTTATCGAGCTGCTGATTTGTGTAGCTGCTGATCTTAGATGCTTGGGTGGCAGATGGATGGTGCAAGCTGTAAAATACTAAGGCAAAGAAAAGGGTAGCCTGTGCGATTACTAATCAATTTTCCAAAGAACTGTCTTGCAGAAGGGCCAGCTGTAAATTGTTTCATATTTCTTTTTAATTTACACAAAACCATCTAAGGTGACCTGCTGGCATCTGTCTGTGTTGACTTTCCTGTATTTTATTGGTCTTTTAGCACTGCTTCTATTGCTCATCAGCTACTCTGATGTGTCTGTAAAGTTTCCCAAGGAAAATAAAGATGCTTACGGTGGAGATGATTTCCCTCATTTTGGGACACATTACATTTATTAATCTAATGCTGAATCTCTTCATATTTCTGCTTTGGCAAGTGTGAATGGCAATTTAGGCTCTCTTGTGCTGGGTGCTCTGCTTCTTAATGGGACACATCCTGACAGCCAATCTCATGCACTGGATGAAAGAGATAAAACACGGGGAAGAAAAATTATCAGCAGCTCTTTCACAGATACGGAGCTGAGTAAGGGAAGACACGTTTAATTCACAGGAAATAATCTGTGGCACGGTCAGGGGCTGGACTTTGATGTTGGGCTCTTCTTCTCAAGGCCAGGCACACACACATCCATCCTCAGTTTCAAAAGAAAAAAAGATGAATCTCTTGGGAAAAGCCAGAATTAATTGAGAGGAAACAGAAATCTGCTAATCTGGAAATTTGAAACTTGCTGTTGATGGGAGAAGCATTAAAAAAAATGTCTGTATATCGCTTTCATTTTGTAAATATTTCAAATGACAGCAGTTTTGATTTTGGAGTGTGGGAAGATGATCCATCATCTTCTCTAAAATTTGCTTTGTTTCTCAGAGAAGAGTCTTGAAGTTTAAAAACAATAATTGAAGTTTGTTAATTTGCAGCTCTGTGCATTTGCCTTCAAATAATTGCACTGTAACAGCTCAAGAAGGGTGTGTGATAGTTGCTGCAATAACACTTCTAATGAAGTGATTTGCTTTTGTTATGAATACATCTGAAGAAATCTCAGCAAAGCTTTCATAAAAGCTCATTGGGCTTTTCTCTCCCTGTCTACAACCCAACATCTGATTATCCCCTTTGTTATTTCCATCAGGCACTAATAGTGTTTCCCATGGCTTAAAAATTGAGGACAACATCCTCAGCTGCTCTGAGTGGGAAAACTGCCTGGGCTCCCTCAATTACACCCACAAGAATCTCCCTCCTACCTCAGACAATAAAACCCATTTATGTCAGCAACAGCAAGATGCTGCTGCAACAGAAGGAAAATAGCCCTTAAATGAATTTATTTCCTCTTTAACTTACAATGTGACTGTAATTTTTTATAATAAGAGGAAAATCCTGGGTAGGACAAATGGTTTAAATATTTAAATAGGGAGATTAAACCGGTTGTTGTGGGTTTACTGAATCTGGAGGAGGCAAGCAGTGAGAGGATAGAGAGAATTAGGGAGGGCACAGCAAGCAGGAGCAGGAATTAGGGATGTCAAGCAGCAAAGGTTGGTAACACACTCCTGATTCCACACTGGCTGGGAAGTTTGGATCTGTGATCAGTGACACCAAAACCTCAGGTGATTTATTCATAAAGGCTTTGCTGAGCTTTGAAGTCAGGGAGAATTTTCCCTTACTAAGGGCTTCAAGATGAGACCCCAGATGACAAAAGGCGCGGGATCAAGGAGGGTGTGATAAGTTAGTGAAGTGCAGGATGTCACTTCTGCTCACTCAAAGTCATTTCCCAGTCCTCAGCCTAGGCTGGGTGCCAGGCAAAGCAATGCCTTCCTTAGCAATGAATCACAAACTTCACCAACTAAAGACAATCTCCAGCTCACTAAACCTATGGGGAAAAACCCCCAACCCTCCCCCATGACCAAAATATTACAATATTTACAGCAAAGGATGTCGACCTTGGAGGGGAGGGAGATAAAACCAACACCAGCTCTTTCTCTGCCTTTTATACCCCAACCACACCAGTGAATCTGAATTTTTACTGGACTTCCACGTCTCACTCCTGAAGAAGAGGAGGACTAAAAGTCCCTCACATCAGGATGGTAATGAAGGGTGTGTGCTTTCTTCTGCAAAGACCTTGTTAACTTGTTCAGGAGCACTTTTATTTCTTGCCTGTGTCTGCTGCAATATCTACAGGAGCTGGAAAATGAAACCCCACTTCACAGCAAAGGAGTTCTTTTCCCTCTTTCTTTTCAGGGCTGCTCTCAAGGACAAGGGGTTATTAGTGGCCTTTCACTCTCCAGGGCAGGAACTTTTCAGGCTTCAGAAATTTTTACCCTGTTGAGTGAATGCAATCCATTGAATTTCTTTATTGCTTTCATGTTGCTAAGGTCTACTTCGATTTTTGAGAAAATAATTAACTGCTACTCAAGCCAGGAGAATGAAACTGGAGAGTAACACAAAGAAATCCTCAAATAACCTTGGAATAGTATGAGCTGATTTTTTATTTAGCTACCAGTTCTGAAAAATCGAGGGAAATCATTTTGGATTGGCTTTAACAAAAGCATTTGAAACCTCTTTGAGTCAAAATAAAACTGGAGGTTTGCTTGTGAAATGAAATCCTCCACTTGTTCAGGGCTTCTAAAAACTTGGAGATTGTCTAATATTCAATTTTTAAAAAGTGAATATTTTCATTTAGTAAGACTTTTTGACATCATTAGCTTGAACTTTTTTTTCTCCACAAATTGAATCACCTTTTTTACCGATTAAATAAATGCAACTGGCAAAGTATTATATTAACAATACAAGTGGATTTATCTCTGTGTTTTTGGAAAAGCAATAGGCAAAATAGGCATTTTTTTTTCCCCTAAGAACAAGTCTCATCAATAAATCAGAAAAGAAATGTGTGCAAGGTAAAAAAAAAAAAGGGTTTTGTTAGCAAGTCCCATATCCAGAGATAAAAATTAAGAAATATATGTTTAATTTTGTTGTCCCTGAAAATGTCGTGTGTGTGGACTGTGAAACAGAACAATTTTTCCTCCAGCTGGGAGGAGTGGTGGGGGACTGGGCATGTCCTTTTATTTTTTTAGGGATGCACTGAGGAGCAGAGAACTCAGAGGAAGCAGAGCATGATTTCATAAAGGGAAAAGAGTTTTTTATTTGGAGGTGAGGAAAAGAGCATTGGACAGGTGCTGAAGATGCAATTCCCAGCACATCCTGGCTCTTTGAATCATCTCTGGGTTGGTGCCATCCCCACTTCCACCCAGGTACTGCAGTTCTGTGCTGCAGCACCTGATCCTGACAGGGAGCTTTCTGCTGAAAACTGGGGAAGGACAAGCCTTCACTTCACTTTAGCAACGAAAAAAATGTTCTAAGTGTTGTCTCCATTGTTATCTAAGGCTCAGTAACTGAAATGTGCAGGTGGGAAAGAAGCAAGCTCAAATTATTCAGAGCTCCTCTGAATTTGTGCTGAATTTAAATCTTTCTTTCCAGGTAGTTTGGAATGCAAAAGGCACACACTGGGATCTCTCAGCCCGAGGAAAGAAGACACTAAACCAGAAATGCAACCCTGGAGCCATCAGCTGTGAGTGTCTGGGCAAGGGCATCTGGAAAACTGACAACATTTAAAAAAAAAAAAAATAAATCTCAAAGTTCTTTATACAACAATATTTGTGAAAGTTCCCTGAGAATCCACAGAGGTGTCAAAAGCATTTCAGCAGGCACTGGTGGGGGACAGCAGTGGCAAGAATCTGGCCACTAAATGTCCATGGAAATGTTCAAAAACCAGCAGAGGTGGCACCTCGTGGTGTGGTTCGGTGGGCACGAGGGTGCCAGGTCTTGGTTGGACTTGAAGATCTTTTCCAGCCTTAATGATTCCATCATTCTGTGGGATGGAATCACTTTTCACTCAGGAAAAGGCAAAGTCTGCAAATTTTAATGACGTTTGCAGCTGTCATAGCAAATTCCTCTGTACTCCACAAATATAGTTTAACCAAACTACCCTTTAATCCATTAGGTACATTTTCCTTATATATTTTAGCAAGCAAGTTCCTAATTCTTCCTATTGAAAATCTAATGGTCCTGGCTATATTTGCTGTCTTGCATTTTAAAACTCTGAAGAATTTAGAAAATTTCACTTTTATTTTTGGACTGTAAAAGTACCCTTGAGCTAATAGCCTGCAAGTCAACTTTAAGAAACTAATGGTACAGCCAGGGAAAATCAGGTGTATTTGCCTTTTCATCTTAGTGAAAAGGTTCAAAATACAACCTACAGGAATTGATTTAAGTGTCAAAGCTGGTATTATAAAAAATGAAAATTAACTGTCAAGGAGTAAATAAAAAGAAGAAAAGATGTGACACATCTATTCAGTCCTTGCTAACACAAGCCAGGGTCACCTGTCCTGAAAGCAATATTGGTAGATGTTTATTTAATCATATTTGAAAGCCTTTTCTTCACCAAAAAAAAAAAAAAATAAATATTTTCAATAAGCTACTCCAGCTTTTAACCATTGTTACTGTTTAAGCACAGCAAGATTGTCCTAATAAGCTCCCTTTGGGATTATCTTATCCAGGCAGCACAAAACACTTTACTCGGGAAATTATCCTGAAATTATTTTATTCCTAATGTAATTTTTCCAGCCCCGCTCTACAAAGGGCATGGTCTCAGTCATTCCAGTTTTTACTGCATCCAGGCAGCAGCATTAAAGGAAATATCCCATTTCTGGGCTGGGCAGAAGACCTTGGGCAGGGTGGTGGGGCAGTTGGGGGTCAGGGTGATGCTCAGGACACGAGGGGCGGCTCTCGACCCCTCCAGCCCCTCCTGGGTGTTGGTGCCCTTCTCCCTGCCCCAGGATATCCCAAAGCTGGGATGCAGGAAGGGCCCTGAGCCCTTCTTGCAACAGCTCTGCCAACTCCTGACGTCTCCTGGGGATGGGGATCCCCACTCTGGGGAACCCCTTGGTTTATCAGGTTCTTCTTCTCAGGGCCAGGATTAAAAGCAGAGAGGCAGAATTCTTGTTGGGACTTGGACATTTATTGTTCCTTATCTGAGTTCCAGCCTCACTGCCCGTGAGTGCTTCCACATGCTGAGTGACCAGAGTAGAAATGGAGCACAGGGTTCTGTCTGCAAGGTCTTCTTAAGCCTGAACTGCCCAATTATGAGATGACAGCGAATTTATTTTAACTTCTAACCCAACAACCAACCACCCACGTCCTGCACTGGGGGCTCTTCAAACCAATCACCCAAAATCACCCAAACTTGAGAAGGAGAAGGAGAAGGAGAAGGAGAAGGAGAAGGAGAAGGAGAAGGAGAAGGAGAAGGAGAAGGAGAAGGAGAAGGAGAAGGAGAAGGAGAAGGAGAAGGAGAAGGAGAAGGAGAAGGAGAAGGAGAAGGAGAAGGAGAAGGAGAAGGAGAAGGAGAAGGAGAAGGAGAAGGAGAAGACTCTGCCCTAACCCCTCCATCTTGTTCCATGTATATTATTTTAACTCACCACCTTAAATTCTAACTCTCCCCCCGTGCTATCACACACCTCTATCCAACTCCACACTCCCAGTGCTGTCACTCAGTTCTGGAAGCCTTTCCATGGTCTCAGGTCAGTGCAGTGAATCTTTGAGGGTCACTCCCTGCCAGCACAGAAATCTGAAATCCTCTGTGCCCAGGGTTCCAACACCCTGCCCCGTGAGCTCTGAGCTCGGGCTGGGTTTGGTGGATGATCCAGAAACCCTCTCACCAAACTCCCTTTGGATATGCTGGTATTTGTGCCACCTAAAGGGCAGCTTTTATTGAGGAGTTTCATTCAGGGGAATAAATTAAATCCAGACATGTAGGATGTGTTTAAACTTTGGGACAGCAGAGAGTGTTTGTAAATAGAGGCACTCGACACCGACAGTGTTTGGGCTGTGGTGGAGACATCAAGGGGCAGCTTGGAAGATAATGTATTAGAATTATACAGCAATCTTGTCATCAGTGACCCAAGAGTGTTCACAGCACTCTGCTGGAGCTTTCTGAACCAAAGTGCTGTCCAAAATAACCTTGGCATGAACAACACCAGGAGCAATTGACTGCCATTAATTATGGACGTGTGCAGGGAGGATAGAGCTTTGTGCAGGATCAAATCCTTCCAAAGCTCCACAGAGAGCAGGCTGCTCTATCAGCAACTGTGGTCCTGGCTTTACCTTCCTCCCTGGGTGACTGGAGAGAGGCATAATGAGGTTATTGTGGGTGGGAGGAAATGGTCAAGGGCTCAAATGCCAGCAGGTCGCTAAACTTTAACATCAGAACCACCAAAAATGATTGTGCGGGGTCATCAGCTGTAAATGTGACATGAAAAATGTTAAAACTTCAGTGTACAGAATGACACAACACACCAGGGTACGACATAACCCAGGAGCTGAGCAGGAACAACTGTTTTTAATATCAAGGAAAAAATTCTTTCATAGCAGTGCAGCTGGTGTAGCACACTGAAATCGTTTTTTTTTTTAACTCAGTGTCACACTGCTCAAATCTTTCATTGTCCCAGACAGACAACAATTTGATAAAGACAATGATGTTTAAAAATGCTAAGCTGTGCATTTTAATGAATTTCATCTCAGAATAAAGGTTATCATGTTTTGTAAGAGATAACAGGATGGCAGGCCCATGGCAGTGGGCACTGCGTTGTGTCCCTTGGCACAAATGTCATGAGAGAATAGAAGGTGAGGTGTGTTCCTATGAGAGATAGAGCTGGAATTTTTATATTTTGATATTATTATCTGATTTTCTTGGCATTATCAATGTTTTGCTTGGATCCAAAACCAAAATAGCTGTTAAAATTGTCTTCTGAGGAGAAATTCCAATATTTCACATATATATATATTTAAATACTCACAGAGCAGTTAACTTTAACTTTACCCACAAGCCCAACAGCTGACCTAGGAAAACCTACACACATTCCCAGCCTTGGCTTGAGCTGAAATGAGTAAATCTTTTCTCTTTTCCCTCTCTCAGAGCTGAAATGAGTAAATCTTTTCTCTTTTCCCTCTCTCAGAGCTTAGGAGCCCTTTCTTTGCCCAGGGTATATTTGCATAGGTCCACTGCCACCACCAAGCTTGGTTTCCACCTTGCTCAGGTTCTTTTTCTTTGTTCTTCCAGCACTTTGCTTCAGATCAAACTCGTGGCAGACCTCTGTGAAAAAATATTTTTATGAAAATATTTCCATCACCACTCCTTATAACAGGAAAATTCTTACCCAGATTCTCTTCTTTCTGGATAAAAAAAAAAAAAAAAAAGTGTTTGGATACAGCTGGCAGTGTTACATTAATTAGCACTGTTGTAATAATTATTAATGAATTATCATCTCTTCAACATTCCTAGCAAGGTGAAAAATGAAATATAATGGGGTATTGTGTTGAAGTGGTATAATTGTGGTGAGAACTCAGAGCTAAACCAGATTATCAATAAAGAAAGAGAAAATGAGGCTGTGGTGACCTACACAAGCTGCAAATTACCCCAAAAAAGGTGTTTTAATGAGCTCCATGTGATCAGGAGTGTTCTAGGCAGGAGAAATTTCCATCTAAAGCAGACTTTTCTCACAAAAATTTGATATATGTTATATGGAGCTTGATATCAGCATGTGTAATTCCGTGTTTATTAGCTGCTGACACTAATTCTGGAATTCCTAAGCAACACCAAGATATTTCTTTTACTGACAGCTCAGTGAACCATTTTTTTAGGTTAAATTTTGCTAGATAAACTCAAATAAGGCAGTGTTAAAAACCCTTAGCACTTTTGGTCTTCTGTTTTTGCTATTTGCCTCAATTTCTCTTTTGCTCTGCAGCTCTGATGTGGCTCTGGTCAATGAATGCATTCCCAGGAATTTTGGGAACTTTTGGCTTGTTCATCAGCAACATCAACAGAAGATTTGGAGAATTCCTTGTGCTACCTAAATATCTGCCTTTAAAAAAATGAAATAAAAAAGCAAAGCAAAGCCACCAATGATACCTGCAGGAGCTTTTACAAGAGTGAAAATGCAAATATCCAACTCAGGCCGTTCCCACAGGGAAATAAATAGGAGTTGTCTGAGGAAAGGGACAAGTGACAGACTGAGGGGGAAATCTCTTAGGACAGATTAGTCCAACTCCTCAGAGCAAACCTGGAGAGATGGAAAACAGGAGAGCATTTTCTCCTGACATCTCCAGGGGCTCACAGATGTGACAACACTGGAATAAGGATTTGGGGACAATATTGTATGGACGTAGCTATGACACAGGTGCCAAAAAAATTATTGCATTGCAGCTTTCAGGCTTAAGGCAGAAGTTTTTAGCCTTCTAAAAAATGTAAAGATTTTGCTGTCTCATTTTACAAGTAAGAGAAGCAAGGGCCATTTGTTCATTTTCCTACTTCTATTTAATTTTCTCTGATAATTAATAATTTTTATTAGCATTTTATTGAAACCAGGTTTAAGAACCTGAGTCAGCCCTCACCTCTGCCAGCCCACTTCACCCTTTGGGCACCTCTGAGGAGATCCTGATGTTTAGCATTGCTCACAGATTTTATCTCCATTTTCTTATTTGCAGCCAGGCAATTGTCCAGCACCAAACACTGTCAGGAACCTCATTATAAATACACTTCTGAGCAAACTGCTGGGTTAGAATTGCCCCCAGAGTGCTGGTCTGGCTCACAGGACATGGGATATTTTGATTCCTTCCTTCACTGCTGCTTTATTTTCTCTGCAAAGCGGGGACTTTCACACATTCTCAAATTTTATTTATATATATTTTATTTTTTAATTTTTTTTTTTTTGCATCTGGTTTCAGAGCAGTTACTGTAGAGCCCTACGATTCCATGTGAGAGCAGACCCAGCATAATCAGGGCTCTGATTTTCCTGGCCCCCTGGAGCACTAATTGGAGGTGTTATGACTCCCACAGAGGGCAGTGCTGAAATCAGCACCGAGCCCACCCCGACTGCAGCAGAGCTCATAAACCCAGACAAAACACAGCTCCACCATTGCTGGCTTCAGCACACCTGCTATTACTGCCTGGCAGTAGATAAATATCAAATATTAATATTTTTATTAACCGAGAATTCGGAAAGTAATCTAATTAGCAGCCTAATAAAGAAAAATATTTGCTGAGGAGTCAATCACACCTTGTGATAGCTCACTCCATTAGTTTTGACATCTTCATCTCAAGGAGCTGCCTCTGCACCCCAGTCTGGGCACCATTAAATGCAATTAATTGGGAGGAAGCAGCTGCTGCTGTATCATTTGCTATGACCAAGACAGAGATGTGATTGCAAAAGCTTTTCGTTGGAAATATTTTCCAGACAAATTCTGATTATACTGGAAGTCAGCAGGCTCCAGGAGGAGGGGGTTGGAAATCTGTTCTCCCCAGGCTGGAGACAGGGAGGGATTTCTGCACTCTCTGCTGGCTTTAGGCCACCCCTCGAACTTGCTCATGCCTTGGGGTCTGCACAGCAGCCTGACAGGACTGGAAATGTGAAAAAAGACAGATATTTTCAGTGTTTCAAACAGAAAGAACTTGCATGGTCATGTCTCAGGGAAGAACACAGCAAATAACAGGAAAACGAAGGGATGAGGTTTGCCCAGCCCACCCTGTGCAAACTCTCAGGGTTCTTTATAGAAGAGACATTAAAGTCAATTTTCCAGACTAGTTTTAAGACACCCAAGTGATGAGATACCCAGAGGGACTTTTTTTTTATGATACTTCTTTACCTCCTGTCCTGATGTTCAACCTTCATTTTTCTTTTTCTTACTCTTCATGAAATTACCCCAGGTTATGAAATTAAACCCATTATATCATTTAATTGCTCTTTTCTCTGACTCTGCAGCTTAAAAAGTAGCAAAAAATAAAATAAACCAAAAAAAACTAGCAAAATTGGACTAACAGATGTTGTAGTTGAAATAAAGCAATGCTAATTATTTATAATTTATGAATATAAAAAAAAAATGTAAGTTTAGTGCTGCACCACATCGAAATATTGGTAATAATGGAATATAGAACCTTTATAGTCTGTAGGCATAGTTGGTTTGATTTTTTTTTTTTTTTTTTTTTCATAAAGAGAAAAAGTTGCAGATTTTAAAGGAACTGTTTGATCTTGCAGATGGAGGGGACAAAGTCCCCGCTCCTGCTCATCCCTTTCCCCTAAATCTCACTTCTCTCCTTGTAACGCTCCGAACCAATCCAGGGGTGTGTGAATCCGTGTCAAACCCAGCCCGCCGCGATCTCAGATGTGTTTGCTCTTCCGATTACAACAGGAGAACAATAAAAACCAAACCCCTCGAAAGCCCCGAGGCAAACCCCGGAGTGAGCGGAGTTAGATGAGGATGGGTTTAAACAAAACCAAAAGTGTTTGTACGAGATGACAGGCAAGATCCAAGGAATTACCTTCCTTGCCCGGCTATAAAATCAAGCGGGAAGAAGCAGCCACAAAACACGGAGCAGGAAAGGTGGCTCCATTTCTGCTCGCTTTGCAGAGCTTTTAAGCTGCACACCTTTGCTCCAGCCCTACCCAGCACGCCTGCTGCCAAAGATAGAAGGTGATTTAAATTTCCTCCAGCCTTTCAGCATCGCTGAGAGCAGAGCAACAGCAATCCTCACCTCCCGCCTCCTTTCATTTGCTCCGAGTCTCTTTAGCCGCTCGTATTCGTGGGGTTTTTTTTCCAATAATGAAGGCTTTCTGCTGATAAAACTCTTACAAATTTAAACGGCGTTTTCAAGGAAATGTGGTCTCCTCTTCTAAACTTCGAGGCGAGACAAGCAGAAAAGAGCCCAGTTTAAGGGAAGGAGACTCAAGCTGATGGGTAAAATCTGTTCTCTGTGTGCCTGCACTAGAGGGGAGATATAAAGCAGCATGGATTGGTCCTCTAAAACATCTTAAAGGCAGTCTCTTCACCGTCCTTTTGATTTTATAATGCTTGAAAAATATCGTGGGGTGCGTTTTTTTGGGGTTTTTTTTCCCCTCTGTCTGGAAGTCAAAATTTTTGGGTTTTTTTCCCCATCAAATCTCAGCTGGTGAGAATTTTCAGGACTGTTAAAGCTCTTGAGAAATTTTTCCTTCAGATTTTCAGGGCCACCTCACTCCCAGGACTGCTGAAAGAAACCTGGAGGTTGGGAAAGTGGCTGGTTGGGGCAGAACTCTGTGTCGAGTTCAGCCCCCCAGACAAAAAGCCTAATTCAGTGTCCTGCTGGGGTGCTCTTCAGGCCCTAAGGACTAAGCCACCCCGGGGCTCCTGAGGAGTGGAAATTGAGGCAATCATTCCCCAAAAAAGTTGCCTCAAAAGCTTTGATTGCCTGGTGGAAGCAGCTCCTCCAAAGCTCGCTGCCTCCCAGGGCTGTCGGGATGTAAAAGCACAAATTATGGAGACAAAGAGGGTTTGATGCAGAGCCCAAAGCACAATTCCTGTCCAGCAGGAGCTCATCCTGAGTGGGTCACCAAGGGAAAACCCAGGTGTTTGTGCTGTTTGGTGTTTCACACCCCTTGGGAGTGCTGTGAAAAAGAAACAACCAGGGGACCTCAGAGCTTCGGGTTCTCTCTGAGCCTGAGAGCGAGCAGAGATTATTCTGTGAGGCACAGAGACACAAAGGGAATGAACAGAATCTTCTCCAAACCATTTTCCACACGACCAGCCACTCCACAAACGACCACAAATGGAGTATGGAAGGATATTTCTCCCCTAAAATCACCGGAGTACCCTTGGTCCAGGTGACTGAATGGGGGCTGACATAAATAAAATTCCTAAATCCCAACAAGCCCCGAGTTGTGGTGCAGAGATTTCCCCATTTCCTTGGATCTGAAGGGAATCTGCTGGAATCAGAGGGCAGCCTCTGTGCATTGGTGAGAGCCCAAGACAAATGGCAGGAGATCCAGGAAAAGTGAGGAAGAACAGAGAGGGCAAAGCACAAACTGGCTCCAGGGAGCGGGGAAGGGAAAAGAAGCTCAAAAATAACACTGAAAAATGGTTTTTTTTCTTTCCTTTCTTATCCCTGCTGCTGAATGCACTGAGAAAAAAAAAAAAGGGTCCCAAGGGATGGTCATAGGAAGATTATTGTGGAAACTCCATAATGCTTTAAAATGTGTTTTATTTCACCCACATTCATCTGAGAGACTGGGAAAAAGAGATAAGGAGAGGAGATGAAATGGTTTGGAGAATAAAATATTAGCATATACACATCATGTCAGAAGCACAAATAATGGAATATCTGAGATTTCACTGTTTTGAGCTTCGTGATTCCCCAAAAGCATTAATTAAATGTGCATTAATATCTTTCACTCATGTCAGATTTTAAGGAAATTTAACAGCTTGGGAGAGAGGAACTACCAATATTCACATGGTGGCATGAAAAGGAAATTCCCCATCTTTCACTCTTCTGACATTTCACTGTTTCTCACTAGAAATTTTAGGAAAACCTCCAACGTTATTCCTGGACCTACCACCACAGGTATTAATTTTTTCGAGGTATTAAAAACAAGTCAATAAATAATTGTGGTTACTGAGGAAGACTGTCTCTACCTGCCTGGTAACACACAAAACTCTCCAGTGGACACAAATTAATGTAATTTAAAATTATAATTTTTTAGGTGTTGTTCATTTGTACATGCGTTTTCATGTATCAAGCTGTGAAGCAAAAAATTCACTTTAATTTTCCACTTCTCTTGGATGCAACGACAAAGTTAGGCTGATTCAGCACACTAGGAATAATTTTGACACTTGCAGTTACCAGATGAGGTTTAATATAGGAATTCAAGCTGTCAGGGGAAATCTGCAAGTGTTTGCAGATCCATGGGTTTATCCATAAATGTTTAAGAGTTTGCAAGTATTAGAGGCCCATTTTCAAATAAAATTTAAAAAAAGAGAAGTAGTAGAAGAAGAAGGCAAAAATGCATTTTAATCATTAGGGGAATTAAACATAACACAGCTAGCAAAAAATTCTCCTCACTGATAGCAAAGCTGAGACACAGGAAGAGCTTTGTTAGAAATATTCCACATTTTCTGTAAGGATTAATGATTACATCCCTTTGTGAAGTTGTATCTGCGTGCACATCTGCATCTCCCCCTCCCAACGCAGAGGCAGCCTGGTTTGAAGGCTGAGCCATTAAATTCTCTCCCTACAACATTTCCCCAGGTGGATCCACTCTGTTAAAGCCCTTGAGAAAATACCACATCGGGGGTTTGGAGAAAAAAACGTGCCAATGGGGAAATGGGGATAAAAATCAGCGAGATTCTGAGCCCTGGCCCTGGAATCACAGCATCTTCCTGGGAACAAGAAGCAGCCAGAAACACCTGGGGAGCTGCTGCTGCTTTTATCTTCTCCAAGATTTTCTCCAGGATTTGTCATCCGTGCAGCATTGGGATGGATCCATGCCCCACAGTGGGACTAATGATAATATATAATAAATTATATTATCAAATAATATATATGTAATATATAATAAATTATATTATCAAAAGCTACATAAATTAAAAACCAACACCAGGACGTGTTTTGGGGAGTGTCAAAACAGAGAGAGGGGTTTGTGCTTGGAGGGGGTGAGCTGGTTGTACATCAGCAGGGAGTAAATTCAAGGATTAATGTTGCTGTAGGATAACACACAACACAGACTCTGTTTGTGATTTTCTTTCCAGGCTGTGTAAAAAGATGTCTTTATTAAAAATATCTCCCCTTATAAACCACTTTCCACAGACCAGTGTGATTGGTGAGAGACAAACCTCTTCACCCACACTGGCCAAACCAGAGGGACAGCCAGAGAGAATCCCTCTTCCCAGAAGGAATGAACAACACAGATATGGTTACAAAAACAGCCATGATGTTTTTCTTAGTTTTCCTGGGAAAGGAATTTCAGCAAACCAAAACATCAGAAACCAGAACTTTAGAAAATCAGAGACTTCAGGTCTGAAGCCAGAGTACAGATTAATGCCTGGGGGGGCTGTGGCAAGGGCTAGAAGTGCTTGCTGCAGGAGGAGATGGGCTCAGGATCTCTCTGGATCCCAAGGTCAATGATAAAACACCCACCTTGTGTCCTGGAGGTGTTTCCCCCTGGAACACACCTCCATCAACCCTGCCTGGAGCTCCCCTGAGGTGGGTGCTCTTTAGGGGGCAGTATCTCTTGGAAAAGCCTGGTGGAATCTCCACATTGCTGGGTGTGCAGTGTATTTGCATGGAATCATGGAATGGTTTGGGCTGGAAGGGACCTGAAACCCCCCCAGTGCCACCCCTGCCCTGGTGACCCCTCCTCTGTCCCAGGGGCTCCCAGTGTCCAGCCTGGCCTGGGCACTTCCAGGGATCCAGGGGCAGCCCCAGCTGCTCTGGGAATTCCAGCCCAGCCCCTGCCCACCCTCCCAGCCAGGAATTCCTTCCCAATATCCCATCCAACCTCCTCTCTCTCGGTTTAAAACCATTTAAACATCTCCATTCCCAATCCAAAGCCTGGCTTAGAACTATCAGGTCAAGGTTAAAGTTTTGCTTCACCTTGAGGGTGGACTTAAGAATAAAAAAAAAAAAATAAACAGCTTAAAGCTCCTCCAAATTGTACCATACCCATCATGAGAGGACACACAGGATTTAAGTCATAAGGTCAGTTTTTTTCCCTAAATTAATGGATTTGTAATATCAGTTTTAAAGCAAAGGTGGTCTTAGTGCACAGAAAACCTGTTTGCAAATGCTCCACGAGTGGCAAAAATTATGGGAGATGTCTGACAGAGGTTAAAGCAGCAACACTGGCTCAGTGTTTTATATTTCATCTAATTTTTTTTTTTTTTTTTTTTTTGGTGTTTATACAGTGCTACGACTCACACATTTCAAGCACTAAGTGCAAATCATTTCTCTTCTACCACTGAGTGTTCCCATTCATCATCTGCATTACCCTTCACTAAAGCAGGCAAAAAATAAAAAACATTTTAAAAAAACAACCGTGCTGAATCACTATTTTTTTATGCTCTTGAGAAGAAGGGAAAGAACCTTGTTTGTGGTGTCAGGACAAGAGGTATCGAGATTAAATCATGGGTGATTTAATGATGATTCTGCTCTGGCATTCCAGAATTTTTGGGAAGTAGGGTTTCCATAAACAAGGAAGGATTTTTAGCTGAACAGGTTTCAGGGAGGAGAGATGGACTTGATGACTCTTGATTGTGTGACATTTTCCTTAATGATGCCCTTGAACCACTTATTTTATCCCAGAATGTGATGCTGAATTACCTGGGGGAAGCTGAAGGGTTTGTAGGCAGAAATGTCCAGCTCATCATTAAAAAAAAGGGCACTAAAAACAAAACCCAAAGAAACACTGATTTTATGATACAAAATAACATTTTGAGGTATTTTCTTACCATTTTGCTAAGGGATTCCTTCTGCACCATGGAAACTGTTGAAAGATTGATTGGACTGATGAAAGCTGCTAATTTTGAGATGTCCCATGGAAAGGAGACAAAGTAGATCAGAAATGAAAAAAAAAAAACAAAACAAACCCAAATCTTAGGTATTCAATAAATTGTTGCTTATAAGCAACAAAATTTATAAAGGGACAAGGTCCTGTGTTTTTTAAAATGTGATTTGCATGATTTTTTTTTTTTTATATTTTTATATCCAGATTCATTTAGAACAGCAGAATTATTGCTGTTCTAAAAAAATCTAAATATAATAATGGCAGTTTTGCCCTGGGTAGGGCAAACAAGGTGGCAGTGTGTCCAAACTCCTCAGAGGATGCTGAGTTCCCCCTGCTTTTCCCTTGGAGTGGTTCCCTTTGCTGACCACAGCTCCTGCTCCTGGGATTTGTGGCTGGAGCCGTTTTTGGAAGGGGTTGGGAAAGAGCAGGATGAGGATCAGACACAAAGTCCCTGCAATCGATAATTTCCCTCTCGACCTCAGGTAGCTCATGTTTTATTTACAGGCACAGTTGCAGACTTGTCAGGAGCTGGTTGAGAAGGCAGAGGTTAAGAGGAAGGCAGAGTAGCTCCGGTCTTCTGGGAAATTCCCTCCTTGGATACTGGATAATTCCTGCAGATATTGCTCCCCCAAGGATTGGCAGATGCCACCCGACCCAAGCAGTCAGGGATCTGCACTCCAGGGCTCCTGATGAAAATTAGACATTATCTTGCATTTTGAAAGGGAGACCAGCATTCTGAATATCTCATTTTTTTGGGATATTTATATTTTTATTTGTTATTTTTCCACATCCAGTCACTGTTCCCATTTTCATTGTTCCCAAAGCATGAAAAATGAAAGATGCAAAAGATGAACTGACAAATATCTCATGGAGAAATGGATCTGTTATGAACACAGATTGGGCAAAACCAAAGCGTTTAATTTGTTGGAAAAGTGTTTGAGACAATCCCAGAAAGGTCAGAGAAGATGTGAGCAAAGTGCTCCAAGTTTCATCCAGCAAAAAATATAAATACAGGAGATGTGTCAGTGACTTGCTCCCTGCAGGAGCATCCAGCTTTATGGAGAATCAGGAATGCTGAACACGGACAATTAGGAGGTTCATTCTGCTAAATTGTTTTAATTATTCTTGGCAGAGACAGAACAATTCTATAAGAGTTATTTATGATTTTTTTTTTAATTAATTGAGGAATTTAAATGAGGCACTCGAAACAATAGTGCACTTGATTAAATATGCACAGTGCAATTGGCAGCTGAACCCTGGAGCTGAAGGCTGTGGTTGTCCAGCCTGGATGGCTTCCTGCTTTTCCTGCACAGGAATTTTAAACATGTCAGGCACTTGTGCTCATAAATTTCACAGGGTCACAGAAGGGTTCAGGTTTGAAGAGAATGGTTTGGGTTTGAAGGCACCTCAAAGCTCATCTCCTTCCAAACCCCTACCGTGGGCAGGGAACCTTCCACCACAAGGATTTCCCTTGATGATGCTTTGCTTGAAGGTTTCAAAGCAGATCAAGTCTCTGATCCACTGATAAATTCTTGGAAACCCCCATACGTGTTGTAAATGAGATTTTTCAGGAGCACCCAGAATTTTCTTTGTTCTGTTTGCAGTCCAAGTGAAAACCCAATTGATTTTGGTGGGGGCAGAATCAGGGCAGTGCAGTGACTTCTGATAATGTCACCTCTTGAAAAGGATGGACTGGCAACAGTGCAGGGAGAGTTTCATGGCAAAAACATTCACATCTTAGAATGTGAAGCTCTAATTTTGAAGGTCCCAAGACCTCATTCGGCATAATTTCTTGTCCAATGAATTCCCTCCACTTTTAATTCTCAAGCACACAATTTTCAGTGTATAGTGAAAAACAATCAAGATTTGAATCCCCTTCTGCCAGGTTGCCTCATACAACCTCATAGCCCTCTTCTCCCTAAACCAAAATAATCCCTTTATTAGTAGTAAAACAAACTTAGAGAAAATCCTTTTGAAATTCTGTTGTTAAAGAGCTTAAAAGCTAAATAAAAATATTCCCATGATTCCTATCCCCCTTCAAATGGTTTTTGTACCATTTAGAAATCACATCACTCAAAAGCTGCAGAAATATTTTGGAGTAGAGCACTGCCTTGCAAGATGCTGCAGGGTAGCACAGGGTGTAAAGCTGGGAAGGAGAGAGGACTTTGAGGTCCTAGGAAAAAGCATTGGTAGAAAATTTTGGTGTTGGGATGTTTAAATAGAGCAGAAAACCCAGAAATTTCAAAAAGAAAATAGAATATGGAGGAAAAGTGAAAAGTTGAAAGGAAAGAGAAATGGGAAAAGAGAAGAGAAGGAAGAGAAGAGAAAGAGAAGAGAAGAGAAGAGAAGAGAAGAGAAGAGAAGAGAAGAGAAGAGAAGAGAAGAGAAGAGAAGAGAAGAGAAGAGAAGAGAAGAGAAGAGAAGAGAAGAGAAGAGAAGAGAAGAGAAGAGAAGAGAAGAGAAGTGACATAGTGAAAGATTGGACAGACTATTTGACTTTTTGGAACTGTTGTAGAAACTTCTATGGAATATTTTGGCTTTGTTTTCCTGGTCATAAAAGTTTTAAACCAAACCACCATCCAGCACTGGAGGAGGAGGCACCTTTCCATTTCACCAGTTTTATTTTTCTCTAATCATCAGGTTTAGTAGCATCCTTCCACTGTCCCCAAAAATCTAAAAATCATAAAACCACTGAGGTCTAAAAAAGAACTCTTTGGCTTCTCTGGAGCTGTGCTGGCTGGTGCAGGCTGTTTAATCTAGCATCCAAACCTCCATCCCAGTGACAGCAGTGGATCCATCCCCAACCCCCTGCAGCTGGGATCCCATGGGGGCTCGGGGCTGCACTCCTCCCTGCCACCATCCAGGAGCTTCCAAAACCACCACACATCTCAGGGCAGCGTCGGTGGGTTGGTTGGTTTGGGTTTTTTTTTTGTGGATGCTGATTTATTTTTAATAGAGGAAAATTCTTCATTAGCTTGTTGTGTGTAAGAAACTTTGTGACAACAACAATTGTTTTAAACAAGTTGGATTTCTCAAAATCTAATAATCCCCAGCTAGGAAGCAAGAAAGACCCATGGAACTTGGGGGATGCATAAAAATCTCTCTGCACTGTCTAGTCCACCATTGGATTTTTGCTCCTTTTCTAACCTTAGGGCATGCAGTATTAGCTAATGGATTTTAAACTAGATATAGCTCAGTGGAGAAGGCTTTTCAATTTTATATGCAGCAGAAAAAGTGAGTTTTCACACAGAATTTATATTCCTTGCTGAATTGGAGTCCATTTGCCTTTGATCATCATAAAGAAATATAAATCAGCTGTAGCCTTCCTTTTGATTCTTTACCATCTCCCACAGACCCCTTAGGCAGAGGAGACTCGTGTTTGCTCTTGATTAATTTGCTGTTGTATTTTTTAAAGGCATGTGCCTGTTTTGGATGCTGCAGCAGGAACACGAGGGGATTTTTTTATGCTGGAAGCAGTGGACAAGTCACATCGTTTCCTCTTATTAGTCCCATTCCAGGAGAGGTGCAAGCAAGCCATAAAACCACCAGGCTTTAAACAAATGAGGTGGGAAGTGGTGGGGATGAGGAGGTTTTATAGAGAAGCTATTATTTCACATTTCTACTGGAAAAAAAACCTCAAAAAAAAACCCCTACTATAATTTCTCAGCATTGCTTATAGGACTGTTAAACCTGGAATTACTTGAAGTTAACCCACTGCACATTAATTAGAGATTTCTTGGGCTAAGCTAGACTTTTCTTCTTTAATACATGGGGGGGGGGGGGGGTGGAATCTTTAAAAAATTCAGCTTCACAGAAAATGCAAAGAAACTGTTGCCTCCTTCTTGCTAATTTACAGAATCCTGTAAATCCTGGGTTTTAGGGAAAACCTCGCAAAATGAGAAAGGCAATATTGCATTGAAGGGATGAGAAAGTCTCCTTTTTGTCTGATGAACAAAGGTGGGTGAATGCAGATGGAGACCAGGAGTGGGAAGGAGTGACAGGGAGAATCCAGCTGGATCTCAAGCCCTGAGGCTGAAGGACTCGAGGCCACCTAACAGAGGGAATATTGTCCCAAACTGCCAGCCCTGCTCGCCTCAAACCACAAAGTCTGAACAGTTCAGTGAAAAGAACCCTGCATTTATTCCACTCCAAAATCCTGGAGCTGGGTTTGGTGTTTGTGTCCCACATTGCTGCACACACAGCTCCTACTCTGGGTGCCTTTAGCTGGAAAATCCATCATTTTTCCTCCTCCCATCCATGGCAGGTGACTGAATATTGAGAAGGTGTGGGTTGGTTGGTTTTGTTACTCACTCTGCATTTGGGTGAGAACATGGAGCAGGTGCCATGGATGTGTCTGGGAGCTTGGGGACAAAATCCAGGCTGGATTGCTGCTGATTCCAGCCCCAGGCTCCTGGCAGGAGATTGACCAGAAGCCAACATTTGCTTTCATCATTATTTTTCCATGTTTGTTGGTTTATCCCTCGCAGGGCCACATGAGTCACCCAACCTGTGCTTTCAGGATCAGCCCTCAGAGTAAACTATAGAATGTCCCAACCCAAAGTTCACATCAGTGCTGTGTGCCCAGTTCAAGGCTTTCACTTTAAGCCTCATTGAAACACACAAAAAAATGCAAATTTCCTATATTTTTCCAATTTCAAGCATTAAATACATTCCAAATTGCCTCCTCTGCTATCTTTTTAACAAGGAAAAAAGTCACCAGATGGTAAATGTGTTTCAGATGTGTTGACCACCCTTCCTGAATTGCTTGGCAATGCCTGGGAATTTTTGTTTCCTGTTAGCCGCTGGAAACTGATGTAGAATAGAGAAGAAAATGACTTAAAAAAGGGCGGATGGATGATGATGGATGGATAGATGGATGGATTGGATGGATGGAGATGGATGGATGGATGGATGGATGGATGATGGATGGATGGATGGATGGATGGATGGATGGGTGGATGGATGGATGGATGGATGGATGGATGATGGATGGATGGATGATGGATGATGGATGGAGGAATGGATGGATGGATGGATGATGGATGGATGGATGGATGGATGGATGATGGATGGATGGATGGATTGGATGGATGGATGGATGGATGGATGGATGATGGATGGATGGATGGATGGATGATGAGGGTGGATGGATGGATGATGAATGGATGGATGGATGGATGGATGGATGATGGATGGATGGATGGATGATGGATGGATGGATGGATGATGGATGATGGATGGATGGATATGGATGGATGATGGATGGATGGATGGATGGATGGATGATGAGGATGGATGGATGGATGGATGGGATGGATGGATGATGGTGGATGGATGGGATGGATGGATGGATGATGGATGGATGGATGGATGGATGGATGGATGGGATGGATGGATGATGGATGGATGGATGATGGATGGATGGATGGATGGTATGTGATGGATGGATGGTGATGGATGGATGGATGATGCATGGATGATGATATGGATCATGATGGTGATTGAATGGAGAATGGATTTTGGGATGAATAATTTTGCAGGATGATTGCTTGAATAGAAAATTTGTATCACCTTTGGTTTGAATATTATTAAACTCTTAAAAAATTCTTATAATCAATGGTAAATATCATGTTGTTGAAAAAAGATAATTTTAGGTGTGCAATTAATTTTGCAGGTGTTGGCCTTGAAATCAGAAAACCTCTTATGCCTCCCTGTTCTTAATTAGGATTTTGAATTAGCTATGAAACAAATTCAGAAAGAGAGTGTGTTAATATACACTCCCAAGTACATCAAGGAATAAAAATTTATCTTGGCCCATGGTTATCACTACAGACATATGCAATGCACCCATGTATTAAAGTAATGTAAGTCGATATATTGATGGTGCTGACGTCAAATTTACTCTGCAGAGTTTAAATACTTGAGGTTGCTAACGTTGGAATAAGTATTTAAAGTGCAGGAAGTTACACATATGCAACATTTTATAGTAAACTAGATATTAGGTTAATTAAGTTAATCTGGGTTGAAGTGATGGTAATGATAAAAGATGCCTAAAAAGTGAGGCCTCAGCTGGTTAGCTATAAATTGAGTTTATTTCACTTTACAGTGGTACCTATCAGTGTTCTTTTATGCTCATGCAAAGCTCCCAGACATAATAATTTTAAGAAGGCTTTTTTGAAGTTTTTCTCGGACATCAATGGCCATCAGGAATGTGGGAAAGGCAGTCGGATCTTGGGAGTCAACAGAAACACGTGGAAGAGCCAGGCTGGTTTTGCTCTCCTCTGGAAAACTCCTCCTTGGTGTTTATCAAACTTTATTTGAACTATCAAAAAACTCAAATCTGCAAAAAATAGCCTGGAAATCTCTGGAGAAAAAAAAGGCCTTCTTGTTGACAAAAGCAGTGGTTGTGCTCCTGGCTTTTGATTATGACAGGAAAAGCTCCAAACCATCAATTCAAATGCTGGGTTTTCCTTTGGCACTGCCGTCCCCAGGGACACGCCGTGCTGTCACACTGGGAGGTTTCTCCAGGAGTTAAAGCACTGCATTTGTACCTCAGTTACAGTTCCTCACCCCAAATATTTTCAAATCAAGCAGAGCAGACTGAAGAACCTGTTGTGATCTCATTTTTTCTGCTGTTTTTTTTTTTTGTTAATTAAGAAATTAATTCAAATTTTTCTATCGTGCAGGCCGACGACTGCCCAACCTGCTGCTCACTCATCCTCTATGAATACATTAAATTGTTTAATTAAGCTAAACATAAAAACTGGGAGCTATCACAGGGATTTTGAGGGAAGATTTCTGAACTGGAGGCTGATGTGTGCCCTGTGAGACATCTGCCTCCACCAGCAGCAAGAACAGAATCCTGCAGGGTCAGTGCTGACGGGGGCGCTGCTGCTGCTGCTGCTGCTTTGCAATTCCTGGGTGACAGTGATAGATTTCCAAACAAATTGGTGCTTAGATTCCAGGGGAAAGCTCCTCAGCACTGTCAGGAGGGGTCAGAGCCCCAGCCCAGCCCTGTCCCCACCTGCCTGGCACTGTCACCCTGCACAGGGGGAGCCTTCCTCCCCCTGCCTCAGTGGCATGGGCTAAATTATTAAATATTACCCCAGCCCGCCCTGAGAAACAGTTTAGTACATATTCAGGGCTTTTCCTGTTTGTGTGGGAGACAGAAAAATGAAAAAATAAAAAGAGGAATCCCATCACGCAGGGACTGTCCTCACCAGCCCCTGGGTGCACCAAGACCAGGAAGGGAAATAGATAAATTAATTATCTTATCTAAGCAAGACACACATTTTCAGAGAGACCATCCTGAAGAAAATCAGGATGAGGACATCCAGTCTTGCAACATCAGAAAATCTTTAACTGGCCAAGGTCTCCTGCAGGCACCAATAGATCATTTGTGCTGTACTGGGGGATACTGGCAATTATGGGGAAGGCTGATTTTGTGGACACACTTCTGGGCCACTGAGATCTGCTTCCCCCCTGCCCCAGGCGTTTTTTGAAATAGTGCCAGGCTGCACACAGCTTTCTGATAACAACGTGAGCAATGAATTAGCCATCACCAAAAATCTTCCAGTCTTCAATCCAAAAAGCATCAGCGATCCAAGAAGGAAATTCATGGACTAAATGAAGGTGTTGGCTGTACCTAGGACAGAGAGATTTTGTCTCTGCTGGAAAGATAAATCTGCCATCAATGAAAACACCAAATGTGCTATTGCCAAGTTACAACAGCAAAATGAGGCTGCATTTCCTGGTGTTCCTCTGGAGCAGGGCACTGATGGTAGCTATAATCAGGTGTTGTCATCCATGATATGCAGCATCGCTGCAGCCAACAGAAACAGAAGCCCTGTTTTACAATGCTGTAGGAACTGAGCTGATTGTGGGATCAGGGCTCCTCTGACACTCTGCCATCCCTCAACAGAGAGAACCTCTGCTTGGGGGTCAACTGCGCTCCCAGGGTCCCTGAAAAACAGTGCTGTGGGGAAAACTGCTCTCAAGGGCGGGAAAATGCATCATTGCCTGTAGGTTTTTGAGTTTATTATTAGAGGAGAATACCCAGTTTGTGATTTTCAAGGCATCATTGCCTGCAGGTTTTTGAATTTATTATTAGAGGAGAATACCCAGTTTGTGATTTTCAAGGCATCATTTCTTGCAGGTTTTTGAGTTTATGGTTAGAGGAGACAGCCCCAGCATGCAGTTTTCAAGCTGTTTGTGGTGATTCCCATCTCTTTGGGGTGATGGTGATGTGGGCACGTGGCAGAAGCTCCAGGCTGGGTGTGGAGGGAGCAGGCACCCCCAGACCTCCCTGGCTGTGGAGTTGTTCCAGCCTCCCCCAGCTCCAGCTGCCAGCCTGTTCAGCCTGTTCAGGCAGCTCCTCTGGCATTTCTGCCTTCTCCACCAGCTCTAATTCCAGCCTGGCTCCCCTTACCTTGTCACCAAGGAGCTCTGGAAGTGCAGAGACCGGGGGAAATTGTGATTATTTTGACAAGGGGATCACAGCAAACCTCTGTGCTCTCCCCGAGCAAATCACACTGGGTTGTGGTAATTGAGAGGTTCATTTCTTTCTGCTGATGACTTCTATCTTTGGAGAACTGCTTTTCAGCCTGGAGAATTACTCGTTTCCTTCCCTCACTGCCACCAAATGAGCAGGTGTGGAGTTTTATCCTTTGCCAGCCCTATAATCTGCTGTTATTTCTGCAAGGTAGCCCTTTGAGTCGGGTATTTCAGTGCCAGTGATTCGATTCCTTGAGCAGTGTTTCATAAATAAAATATGCCAGAGCAATCCAATTTGGGGCTTGCGTGATTGCCTTCCCTGCCTTTGATCCCCAAACACCTGAAATGTGATTCCTCTCCTCAGCACGGATCTTGTCAAACAGAAAATCTCTGAGCTGCAGTCGGTCCAGACCTGTCAGCTTTAACAACCTTCACTAGCAAAAATCAAATCAAATCAAACAAACAAAAAAAAAAAAAAAAAAAGAAAATTAATCACCTTATTCCTAGAAAAGTGATGAGTGGAACAATTTTTTTTGTGGCTTTAAATTATTGACTGCCCTTAAGCATCTCATTTCAAGCATTTTCAAAGGGGAAGCAAACAAAAATGCAATTTACAAATAAAAATCAGTTTAATGAAAAAAGTCCATAAGACAAATTGATTACGATTCTGGTATGGTTTTGATGAAGAACGTTTTAAAATTATTTTGGAAAATAATTTTCGAGTTACATTCCTGAACTCGTTATTGACTGAACTTCCCAATGTACATATAGATGAAAACTAAGAAGAGAAAGCTGATTAGAGAATGACAGAGATTTTCTGAAAGGGAGATTGACTGAAATGGATCCTTACTTGCTAAGGCTGCAGAATGTATTTATATAAGTGATTCACCATACGGATGTGGGAAAATGTTCAAATATTTGTGTATCAAGTTTCAGACTCCCATAAATGTTTGCTACAGAAAGTAACACCGACTATAAAATCTCTCTTTGCTATAGAAAGCAACGCTGCCTATAAAATATCTCTTGGCTTCCCATCGTGCATTTAATTCAGGAAACCCAAAATGACAGCCTGAACCCAGTGCAGAAGCATTTCTTTTGCTACCTGGGTAGTAAATACCCATCATGAGACTGAATTCCTGACAAGACCCTTCCTGCCAAACCCAGGTTTCCACACCAATTCCTGCATCCAGTGTTTTTCAGGTGTTGGAATTATAGGTCCTGTTACACTCTGCCCAAAATTCAGTCCCAGCAGCTTGTGAGGGGCTGAGTCTGACACAAGAAATCCCCGTGGTGTGGCTGAAAATTCCCCATCCAACCTTCCTGGGAAGGGAAGAGGAATTCTGTCATGGCTGTGGAATCCTGTCGTGGTTGTGGTGCAGGATCTGTTTCTGGTCCCTACAGCTCAGGTTAGGGAAGGTGGAGGAGCTCCTAATTAAAAGATAGATTTTTTAAAACTTTTATTTGAACAATATCTACTAAAAAGTGTCTGTGGGGCCACATCCTGCAGCCAAAATCTCTCTGGATAATTGGAATAATGTAGAGCCCCCCACTCTTCTGCCCCAGGATAAAAAAAGAGCTGCCTACCCAGAACCCAGGTGAAACAGAGCTTGAGGGAAGCCAAGACTGGTAGAGCATCACCAAAATTGCACTTACACCCCTGGAATCATGGAATGGTTTGGTTGGAAAGGAACTTTAAAGATCACCTTGTTCCAAATCCTTCCCAGGGCCAGGGAGCCTCCCACGATCCCAGGCTGCTCCAAGCCCCACCCAGCCAGGCTCTGATGAACAAATCCTAGTAACAGCAAACCATGCATATTTAAATAAAGTTATTGTTAGATTTACTCTTCTGTCCTGTTTTTACTCTGCAATATAATAGATTGCTTTTCTCAGCATAATGAAGTAGAATAAAAAAAGGAAGAGATTCAATATCTCTTTTGGAAAACAAGAACTTAAGGAGTAAATGCAGTGCGACACAGCTATTGCTGCAAACGTTGTGTGTTAATTTTGAGAATTGAGAATTGCAAGACAACATAATTATTATATAATTATTATTAACATAGTTCATTTAAAAAAAAATACTGATATTGCAGTGTAAAGTTTAAAAGTGCTTACATTTGGGAATGCCTGTTTTGCTGGGAGGTCAGGGCAGGGTATCACCAGCTGAAAATCCTGTCATTATTCCCAGGGCTGCAGTTCAGCTGGGGTAAAATATGACACACTGTCATTTAGAAGGCACCAAAAAACCCATAAAAATCCCTTTGGATCATGTAATCACGGGTACCTCTGGGACAGCCTCTTTGTCCTAAAGAAGAAGTGAGGATATTTGGGAAAACACATCCACTTTATGTCTTCATCCAAGGCAAGAGCCACAAATCAATTGGATTCGAGCCGTGCCCGGGCGATGCAGGAGTTAAGGGTGTGCATGTCAGCATTTCTATTAGGCTGATAAGTAACCTGCTGGGGAAAACCTCAGCAGCAGCCTGCATGGGCTCTGCAAATAAGTTGTCTTATTATTTCCTCCAAATTTTAACTCATCGGTCATTTGGAACTCGTGTCAACTTCATTTTGCTGCTGTGAGCCTGCCAACTTCAAGAACATCCTTGGGCAGATATTTATACCTGAGGTACCAGGTGTGGGTTGAATTTATCTGCACAGGCTGGGAAAATGAATGCTCAGCTGGCCCCTGTTGGTGGTGATGGAGGAGTTAAGGCTCCCAGCAATTTTGTGGAATGCAAGCTTTGAAAATTTATTAATAAAAAATAATCCAGCGTGTTTAGTCACCCTGGGTTTCTTTAATGAAAAGATCTTTAAAAATATAAACACATAGAGTAAATATTCAACTAAAAATGATTCACAGATGCATTTTTAAAGCTTTTGTGACAGGTTTTAATATACAGTTTAAACAAAATTACCGGAATAAAGCTTGTGGATATTGAATTCCTGACTTGGTTATTGTTTAAAGAATATATGATCTGTTCAGCAACAGAGATAAAAAAAGTATTGCAAAATAGACAAGATCTTAAATAGGCCAAATTGACCTTGAAGGGAGAAAAAGGCAAAGCTACACGAACTACAGGGGGAAAGAGAAGGCTCAATAAGTCACAGGCTGTTGTTTCATTGCAGATACTGAGTGCAAAGCCATCAGACAAGAGGAAAAAAAGGAGGGAACATTTCACACAAAATATTTTTCCAGTCACTGCCGTGGAAATGAGGGCACTCTGGGGTTTTGAAGCATCCGAGGGGCTGAGCTTGGAGACAGCTCTGGAGATGCTCCAGCCCAACCCCTGCTGGAGCAAGGGCTGGGCTTTGAAAATCTCCAAGGATGGAGACCCCACCACTCTGCTGGGCAAGCTGCTGCTGGCCTTGGCCCCTTCTCTTGGGCTGAAACACAGCTCCAGGTTTCACCTTGAGCCTGGGGGCCATCACTGGGCAGCCTGAGAAGAACCTTTGGACCACCGCAGCTCACTCAGCCTCTTGCTCCCATCCCTGAAGCATCTGCAGGGCCCTTTGCTGGGATTGCTCCAGGGTGTCCTTGCCTTTCTCCCGCTGGGCAGGGCAGCACTGGGCCTGGGAGGGGCTTTGTGAGGTTCCAGTTGGTTTCTCCAGCATTCCCAGGCTCTGCTGGATGGCAGCCACTGCCCCAGTCCTGTGTCACCTGCAGACCTGCTGAAGTTGCATTTTGCCCAAAGTCTCCAACGAGGAGGTTAAACCATGTCTGTACCAAGGGAAGGACCTGCTGTACCCTCAGATATAATAAATTAGATTTCTACATGAGATTAAGTGTTCATTAAATGAAAGTGATGCACAACCTTTCTCCATTTTCACCCTCACTGGCACTACAGAATAGGACACAAGTGCACCTTCAGAAACAAAATTAATATATTCAAATGAGGGTTTTGCATCTTGAAATCAAGCTCTAAATATCCTTCAAAATACATTCAATCGCTTTTTAAGCTATCAGGAAGGAACATTCAATTTGTTAGCCAGCTAACCGAGCAAAAAAAGAATTTACATACAAATTTTTATCAGTGCGTTCAGAAATTAAATCTGGGTTGTGCTGACCTCTGTGCCTGTGCTAAGCCTGGGGACCAGCTCTACTTTTCACTTTTAGCACCCAGAAAAAAAAGGTGCTTTTGGCAAAGGGACTTTGGAAACACTTTCCAAAACTGTGCGTGGAAGTCGCAAAATAAAATTTTAATTGTTTGGCTTGCGGTTCGCCCCGCAGAACATTGATAATAATGCTTTATCTAAGATAGTTATAATTGGTTTCTTTCAGGAAGCCACATTATAATCACATTAAGACACTTCAGGGCGTCTGCCCTAACAATGGCAGGTCCTGCTGGGGCTTATTACTTAAATGTGCTCGCAGTGGCTCTCCCTGCTGCTGCCTCATTTATCTTTTCTGGGCAGAGATTGATCCCAACTTTCCCCAAGTTGTATTTATTTTGCTAAGCAGAGCATTGATCAATGCCATATGAGCTGAGACAACCAAACTCATTTTTCTAATGAGAGGTTTTCCAGAAAGCCTCGTGAAATTTGTTTATTTGGACGATACCTTAGAGTTAATTACTCCACGCAGAGAGCAAGATAACAACCAAAGGATCAAACGAGGATAATTGTTTCTCCCATTTGGCAAGACTCTGCAGGAAAATCTGGGTATTCCTGGGAGGTTAATGGGAGTCCAAGCTCATGGACTGCTCATCCCACAAAGCCAGACATTTCCAGTTGGGCTGGTCTGACACTGTTGTCAGACACATTGATTAGCTGGGGGAAAAAATATTTGGAAATATAGCACTAAATACCATGGATAGAGACCAGCCACTTCTTTCTGTGCTGATGTGAAAAGGAGCATTAAACACTCCTCACTGAAATAAAGACACACTCTGCTGTAAAAGTGCATGGAAAAGCAACCAGAAGCCTCCAAACTGCTCCAGCCAGATTTTAGTACTGAAATTATATTAATTTAAACAGTTTACTTAAGGCTATTTCAAGGCAGAAAACAGCCAAGCACAATAAAGTGTGTTGAATTTTCAAGTGGCTTTAATACTTGAATTTAAAGAAATTCCTCAGTCAGCCAAGGCCACTGGGGGTCCCATTGTCCATCCCACCATTCCTGAGTGGGAATTCTCCTGGAGCACAGCCCGAGGCCTGCAGCAGTACCCCAGGAGTACCCACCTGAATTCCCAGGTGTCCAATAAAGGGTGAAATTATCTTTATTATCAGTGCCAGCACTGAAATCCTCCCTCTTCTCCAGCTTCTGGCTTTTACAAAAATGGTAGGAACTTAATCTCTCTGTGATCTCCATTTCTTTGTTAAATTTCATTATAAATACTTCATGTCCTAAAAACCCATTAGTACAGATACCTAGGGAGGTAAACAGGCACAAAAGTGCAATCTTATATATAGAGAGAGTTTATATCTGCAGCTCATACATCTCTAAAAATAGATTTTACCTCGGCCACATTACCAATCTTTTCCTACTTCTCCAGGAACATTAGAAAGTAAAATCCTCGCTAGCAGCAAGTGCAATTAAAGCTAATTTTGTCTCAGGCTCATTCTCCAAATGACAAAGCACAAAGGCTGCATTTTGCACAGGTGAAGCAGCAGCAGTTTGGAAATGCCGTGTTCAGGTAATGAGTGAATTCCCTCCTGGATTGTTCACTCAGCGTGGCCTAAATTAGTTCTGTACCTCCCTTGTACCCCAAGCCAGGAACACAGGCAGCAAACACAGAGCAGAGAGGAGAAACCTTCAGGAAAAATATGCAGCAAGGGGTAGAAATTAATTCCTGATGTTCCACCAGGGTGGTACCACTCTTCTGGGGTTGTAATCCAATCCAAACTGCAGCGCTCCCGAAGCTGAAAAGGGGGAAAAACATCCTCCTGTGGGATAAACAATATTGCAAAACATCCTGATGTGGGATAAGCAGAATGGCTCTGAGGATCTTCTCCAGAGACATTCAAATGGAAACCATACATTAATGCCATTAATGGCACTTTATCCGAGAGTTTTCCTCACCTTGCAGGATCCAAGGGCTCGAGTTCCACATTAATATCTCTTTTATGGTTCCCTCTGCCCCAGAACGAGCTATAATTTCATTATCAATCCCAGACATCCCTGTCTGAGATGCGTTTTCAGTGTTTGCAATGCTTTTCAAAACAGAACTAATGAACTGTGTGTTTTAAAGGGTTCTGGGGGGTTTGAGGGCAGGCCTGGTATTAGAGATAGAAAAGAAATGGCAGCAATAAAGTTCAAACGATGCCTGGTGTACAAATAAAAGATGCAAGCAGCAAGTGCTGTATCTTTGCATAATCGTGACTCATCTGAGTTCTCTGTGAGCAGGGAGGGGAAACCATGAGAGGAAGGAGTTCCCTCTGAGAAAGGAAGAAGTTCTCCTTGTCAGGATCAGGTCTGCCACCCACTCCTGTTATCTAAACTCACCCAGAAATTACACCCTCAAATTCAACTTGCACATTAAAAAATAAAGAAAAAATACAGACATTCACAATTTTTTTTTTTTCTCTAGAAATTCTGCTTTAGTCTGATTTCTTCCATCTCTGGTTGTTTTTTGTGTTTCTCCTTCCTCCTGTTTGGCTGAGCTGGCTCCTGCAGCTCTTTGCCTTTGCTGCTCCGTTGCCCAGATTTGATCACAGCTAAGAACAGAGATCCCACTTACATTTCTACTTCTGATCCCTCTCAGGTCTCTCTCTACCTCAGCTTCTCACATCTCCACAGTCTCTGTATCTGTGGAGATACTTGTAATATAACTCCATGTGTCTCTCTGCTATTTCATGCATAGAATTATTTTGTTTTCTCTTACTGCAAGTACCTCTTATTCCCTCACCCTCTCTAGAACATCCAAGTATCTTCTTTCACACAAATTATTTAACTGCTGGTTCTTACACCCCTTAAATCCTTTTGTAGATCTATTTTTTTTAACTGCAAAAATATTCCGAACATCTTCCTCAAAACCTTTTTATTTTTGCAGTTAACATTCACAACAGTATTTGGGCAGATTAGAACTTTTATGGGAGCAAAATGATCTGAGGCACCCAGATGCAGGCTGTAAACACCCATCAGCGAGGAACACCTTAAACCCAAGCAAATTAGAGAAATTTACAGATATTCTGGGAAAATCCTGACCTTGAACTGTCTGTGGCTGGTGAGTGTTGTAACAAGGCTGTGAAGCTGCAGCATGTGCTGTATCACAGCATGTTCTGTTATCTGCACCTTTGGAGATGACAGGAAGAAACATATTTCTGCAGGATCAGTTCAGTCAGCCTAAGCCAGACCCTTAAAATAGGTCAAGGAATTTTAAGTTGCAGCACTTAGTGGTCATTAATTTCAGTGATCAGCTCAAATGCAGATGTCTGCACTGTCAGTGGGGGGAGTTTGGTGAGGCAGAGCCTTAGTGGATTTCCCTCCTGAGGGTTTTTCCTTCTTTTCAGCTCATCCACTAATAAACATTTGTCCTTGGCTTTAGGGTAGAAATCCTTACCAAAACACACAAAAATTGCTATTTCTGCACCAAATCAGATAAGAGTAGGGGGATCCCTCATAGAATTTGCAGGAAAACTGTCAGTGCACAACCCCTTTTTGATCTTCCAGGCTTTATCCCAGGTCTTACACCTGGACAGAAGGTTATGTAAAACCTTGTCCCAGCACCCTGGGCTTCATCTTCAAAGCAGGTTCAGTTCTGCCTGCACAATCACATCCTTTTGCTGGTGGAGATCTGTGCCACAAATCTCGCTTTTAATGTGTGGCAGGCTGACTTTTAACTTCCCTAGCAAATGTGAACGACTCAGAATTCTGTTCTGGATCATGGTGGGTCTGTTTTGCCATAATGGATGAGCTGTTTCCAGAGGAAATCATTCTCCAGGTGCATGTGTTCTCCCTGCTTGCTCAGTTCCATAACTTCTCCCTGGTGGGTAAAGCCTTCAAAGGTCACTGTCTGTGTGGAGAGAACCTAAAATTGCTCCAAGATCTCCCTGCTGCTTGTCTGACATCTCTGCAGTGGGGCACTCTCCTCCAGGTGAGGCCAGGCCTCATTATCCCCATCATTATTCTAAGAATGGCAATTTAGTGATGCTTTCCCATCTGGAGCTCTCTTTCCCTGCTAAAATACAAAATCGAGTCTGAGACAGGATCATTCTATCAGATTAGGGAGAGTTCTAGGAGGACTCGTGGGATTTTTCTCCTCAGGAAGGATTTAACAAGAGGAATAGCTCCTCTTGCTGGAGTGGATTCTCTCAGATGACGAACCTGCTGTTTATTAAATTAATTTTATTTTGTTTATGCAGGGATCCAAATTGGAAGTATAGAAGAAGACATGGAGACTCCAAAGGTACAACCAGGAAAAGCTGTGTGGGAAGGGCCAATTATCAACATCCAGGAATGCTGTTAGAGGGAGAAAGTTGAGTCCACACTGGGATCACTCCACATAAACAGATCCACCAAAGACTGGCAGAATTGTGAAGTTGGCATCTCTGTATATTCCCTCACCCTCTTGCTCCAAAGGGCATTATGAATAAACATATCTCAGTGTTCCAAATCCAACCAGGTCCCAGCCCCAAACCCAGGAAGACTCTCTGAGCCTGCACCAAGTGAGAGGAGAAACCAGAGGAGAGAAATCAGGATCTGCCTCTGTCCAGCTCCTGAATAAATTGGGATCCAGACCCAGTCCAGGGTAATTAATTACCCTCTACAGCTCCATTAGTTTCTGTTGGCTTTAAGCACTTGCCTCTTAAAATTCTTGCCCACAGCCTGTTTTGGCATGTTTTTAATGCTCCTTTTTTCCTCAGTTTGCATAGGGAACCCTGCATTGAATAAAAACCCCAGCAGACAAAAAGAAGGAGTTGGTGACAAAACACCCTTCTGTTTTGAGAGAATTTAGCAGGGTTTCTGCTCCCACTCTTCAGAGGTGATAGGGACTGCCCTGGGTCTCAGGGGAGCCTGGGGAAAGCATTTCCCAGGAAAACCCTCCTGGGACAGCACCCTGAGCTCAAACACCCAAATCCTCCCAACCACTAACTTATAAACTAAAATAAAGAAATGAAAACAGCTTAAAGAAAGACTTTATATGTGTCTATGTCTCCATACAGTGTTACAATTGCTGTCATTATTTTTAAACAGCCTGAGTGGCTTCAGAAGGAATTTCTGGACTCAGGATATTTTAAGTCCCTCTTATTTACATGATGCTTGGGTTATTTCTTCTGCCAGACTTTCAGGCATATGATTTTTGTAGAGATATTTCATGTATTAAAATTCTCAAAAGGAGGAGTAAATAACCTGCTGCAGGAAAAATAAAAAAGAGCCTGGAAAAAAAAAAAAAAACAAATTACAGATGTATCCACGGAGATACCTGAAAGAAGGGAGAAACAACAGAAAAATGAAGATGTCCAAAGTGATAAATATCATTCAGTATTGCCCATGTTGTTCTCCATGCACACATCACTTCAAGTGCATTTTGACTTTGATGTTTTATTGCAGATGTTTGCTTGTGATCACTGCCAGTCTCCCGGTACATTCCAGTGCCTGCACCCTTGCTTTTCGTGTGGCGATGCTGCATTAGGTCATTTACTGTCCCCAGTTCAGAAAGCAGCCCCTCACAGCTCAGAAGGGGAGAGCACAGCTCTGAGACAGAAGTCTGGCACAGCTCAGAGACAGCTTGTTAGGGTTTTGTCCAAAATAGACTTGTCTGACTTATTGCAGATTAAAGGAGCCTTAAGGGGGCTGAGTGCTGTGTTTACTTGAGGAGTACATTTGATAATGCTGTGATTATAGAAACAGACACTTTAGCTTAGTTGACCTGCCCTGATTTAATTATTTTGCTGTGCAGAGCCTTTGCTGTGCAGCCAGGTGTCCTCAGCAATCAGTGTCAGGTACCTGGCTCCTGATGGCCTCCCCTGGTGTTAGCACATACTTGGAATAGAGACTCGACAAGGGCTGAGCCTCTAAAGGGGGGAAATGGGGAAATTGATGGCTCAAGTTTTAAGTTTTCCCGTTCTGCATTGTGTGCAGCTTTTAGTTTTATATTAAGGGTTACAAAGATCTTCTCGCAGGGTGGTGAGGACACAATAATCTTATTTTAGTTAGGGACTCAAGGGCAATCTCTCTAAACTTCAGGGCAAGAGCAGAAACAAAGTGAAAGGGGAAGGTGGGCAAGCAAGCAAGGAGGATGAAAATTCATAATTTGAGGCTGTTAATTGGACAGCTAACTCCTGAATGCAAATGGACTAAAACATGTAAATATGTGAAAATCTGGTGCCCAAGCCTTCTTCTGCTTCCACCTTGGAGCCATCCAGGCAGAGCCACGGCTGTGGCACTGCCAGGGGGTGGCCTTGAAGGTCTCTAAATAAATAATTACTTTATTCTTAGCTCTGTCTAGCTCTGTTCTAGCTCCACAAGGCATCACTGGCACCAAAGGTGCCTCCAGGGCTCAGTGACCTCCGTGCCTCCATCCATGGGTGTGCAGAGCCTGGGATGCTCTGCCTGCTCTTCCCAAAGAGCATCCCCAGGACACAGCCAGGGCTGCCTCGGCTCCTGAAAACTGCCTGGAAGGTGCCAGGATGGGCTCAAGCTTCATTTCTTCACTGGAGGACTGGTTAAGCTTTGGAGGAGTCTCCTCAGGGCAGAGGTGGAGTCAGCATCCCTGGAAGTGTTGAAAGAAGAGGAGGTCACAGATCACAGAAGATGCTGAGTGGGAAAGGCCCCACCAGGATCACTGAATCCATCTCCAAAGACAATGGCTCCTTGAGCTGGGTATTTTGGGGATGTGGTTTTATGGGCAGGGGGGAAATGAGGGAAAGGTTGGACTTAATGAATCTTGGAGGCCTTTTCCAGCCTTAACGATTTGATGATTTTGTGGTTGGTGCCTTTGCTCCAGTTTGGGGCATGCCTGGGTTGGAGCCCGTGTGGAGGACAGCTGGACATGATGGGAGGGATGGACAGGGCTGGGTTTGCTGGGAGCTGCCCTCAGGGAGCTCTGCATCCTGCTGGCTGCATGAGAGAGAGCCAGAGTCTGCAGGTCCTGTCTGAACGCACCCAAAATCCCCCAAACTGGGGCAAAAACATCAGCTGAGCCCTGTCCTGCCCCAGGACTCACCCACAGCTTCAGGAACCAGAGAAACATGGGATCATGGAATGGGTTGGGCTGGAAGGGACCTTAAAACTCATCTTCTTCCACCCCCTGCCATGGGCAGGGACACCTTCCAGAGAAGGTTCCAGGAACTCAGCTTCTCTCTCACCTTCCAATGCCCGTTAATTAGGGAATATTTTTGTTGGTTGCAAGATTTCTTGGCACAACATTTCTCTTTGCAAAACAGAGGTGGCCTTTGAGGGAGCGAGACCCAGGAGATTGGAAGATTCCTTTATTCCTGCTCAATTTGAAGTTTGTGTTGTTTTGCAGGAGGTCCTGGTGGTACCCCAGCATTCTTAATCTACCAGCTGCAGGTCCCTTAAAACAGAGGGGCTTAAGTCTCGTCATTTAATTTAGCCCAGGTTTGAAAGTTTTTGCAGGGTATCCTTTTAATTCATTTTTAATTCCTTTATACATTTTTAATTACATTATTAGAGTGCTTGTGTTGAAATTCACCTGGAGTGCTGCACAGAGGTAATTAGTTAAAGTAGAGGGAGAAAGCCTATTGTGTTTGGAGCTGTTGAGGATTACTGGAATTCAAAATATTCTGGCTCTTTAGCTTCAAGATTGCCTACTAATATGGTCCAAATGCAAATCTGCAAACACAATATTAACCTGGCAAGTGTGAATGGGAAAGAACAAAAAGCCAAGCAAACACCCACTTTCCCTGAGAATCACAGAATGCTCATTATTAGACCTGAAGCAGTAATGACACTCTATCTGAATCTTGATTAAAAAATTAATTGCTGTCTCAGTGTAAAAAATAAAAATAAGAAGAAAAGGATGAAGCAAACAAGAAAAGAGGTTTTTACAGAGCTGGAATTAATCGAAACACAATGAATTCCCAAATCCTGCAGTGTAGAACTTATTCTAACAGCCTGAGCAGTCATTTCCCACTCCAGCTCCAGAGCACAGGTCAATAAACCCTGGCAATGGCAACAATTCCAGACAATTCCTATTTCAAACAGTCAGAGCTAATTTGTTCTTTATTTACATTTGAAATTGAAAACAGTAATGTTGCATTTATGCAAATGTTAATTTTGCTGGTTTTCTCTGAATTTTAGGGGCTCTCTTACTGAGAAGTGGAAGACAAATTTGGTTTCTTCTGGGTTCACCCAGGAAAAATTTTCAGCTTGGAAAAGCTCAATTTGTTTTTAATTCTCTGCTCCCCTGATGACCATGCCTCCTAATTGGAATTAGCCCAGAGTTCAGAAGCTCACTGCTCACCAGAGAGGAGTGAAGTACAAATCAGGCTCTGGAATGGACCTCAGAGAAAGGTTTGGAGATTTTCTGGCTCCAAGCTGATTCTGGGCCCAGTCAGGAACTTGAATACCATTTTGCTTCCCTGGGAGAACAATGGATTTCACTGGAGCACGTGCTGCTCCAAACCTGGCAGGAAGAAAGGCTGCTCAGGTCCTGGTGAGTTGTACACATGATAAATTTAAGCAGATGTTTGTTAGAGACTCCCTGACTCACTGATCCATTTCAAAAAAAAAAAAAAAAAAAAAAAAAACAACAACAAAAAAACCCACTAATAGAATCATGTTGGCTGTGTTTTATACAAGTCCTCAAAAGCTGCAGGGGAGGAAATGGGAGCAAAACAATACCTGGAATGGAAGATTTAAAGATTTTTAAATCCCAAGTGCCTTGTTATTTATTTATACCCTAAGGCACTTCCAAAAAAAAACAGAAAGAAAAAAAAAAGTGAAATTAGGTGAAATAGTAGGTGAAATCTAAGAAGAAGCAGAAAATGTTTATTTGGAATAAAGGACTTTTAAATCTGGAATTTTTGCAACAATTTAGAAAATTCAATTTTCCTAATCAGAAATAAACACGGAGGTTTAAGGATTAAGCAGATATATTTCTCCAGAATTCTAGTTCAGACATTTTCTGGTCCCTCCATCTTCACTGAACCTTCAGTACAGGCCTCAGTTTTGATGAGACTTTTATGAGGTAACTCAGCAGCACAGGGTCTCAGAAATGAAGACAAATTCCTAACTTTCCACTGGAAAACCACTTTGCTCCTACATTTGAGATTAACCACTGCCTTTCTGTATATATTCCCTTGAACTTGGGTTTCTTCCCAGTGGCTTTACCATCCTTCCTGATAAAACAGTTTATCAGGGAATTTAAGTGAAGGATAATCCCCCCTGGTACCATGCACTGTCCCAGGACAAAGATCAAACCTGGCAGCAGGGGAAATTCCCTTCTCTCCAGAGGATATAAGTATCTGTGTCCCACAAAAGGCTCTGGAAACTCAATTTTCCTTTGGACACCAAGATATCAGGAGAACCTTGGAGACTGCCCACTTTCCAAATCCAGTATTTGATTTATCTAAGTCAAAAAAAGGCCAAAGATCCACTTAGAGATGACCAGCACTCTGTGATTAAAGCCCATCAGTTCTGAGATAAATCTTAAAATTATTCTGTAGGTAGCTTAAAATTTCTTTGTCTTTTGACCACATCATCCACAGGACTCTTAATCCCATATAATTGAAATTGAGTGAAGAATTTGTCCAGCCCATGGCTGCAAGGTGGGGCTCTCAGGACAATCAAAAGGTGCCTTCAAAGTTCCTCCTGTGTGGGGAACCTGATGGATCCTCATTTCCCAGGAATTCTGCTGCACCATCCAGCTCGGACTGACTGCTCTGATGGATTCACACGAGGAACAGAAAATGAAATCCTGGTTTTGTACCTTGCTTTCAGCTGCACAGCAAAATGTCATTTACAAGAGCGTTACGAATTTGCAGAGCAGAGAAAAACCCCTTTGGGGGGGATGAAGGAACTCATGGGGGATGGAGGAATCTCCAGTTCCTGAAGGCTCTGTTGGTTCCTAATGGCCTCATCATTCTGAAGGGAAGGGATACATGGTGCTCCCGTGGCAGCTGAGGAATTTCAGGGACATTTTTCAGTCTGGTCATGACAAATGTGCAAGCCCAGTGAAGCCAGGCTGTGTTTGTGGCTGCTGCAGTTACAGCTACCAGTAAATTTGAATTGCTGGCCTGGGCCTGATTCAGAACCTTTTAATGCCTTTACAAGACCTGTCTGTGCAGACAGCTGGAAAAGGGGGTTGTTTTCCCTTGACCTATGTTCTTTCTGAGCATTCTGGGTTTAGTTTTTATATTAGTGGCGAGCTGAAATGTCAGAATTGCAGGTCTCCACCAGACAGGTCATCAATAAATCATAACTATCTAACACACTCGTGGGCTGTGCTTGTAAAAACTTCTAACCCCAACAACTCACACTTGTTGCCTGTCTAAAGTATTTTAATCCTCTGGGAGCAAGGGAAAATCATCTCTGCAAATGTGTGATCAGAGCTGGAGTCTCTCCCCATCCTGCCTCAAAAGATCTGTGTCAATGAAGGTTCCCAGGGCATCTCTGCATGATCAGCCCAATCCTTTTATTTTGTACACCTTCATTTAATTTTCAGAATCGTTCCTATCACTTTGGGTGACTAGATTTTGCTTTGTTGGGTCATTCTTCACCTTTTTGTGGCCCTGACCTGCCTGGAGCACTGTTCTGACCTCATGGAGAGCCATGAGTGTGTGGATCAGCTTTGGAGCATTCCTAAGCCTCCGCTCCCAACTTCAAACAAAAGCTCAAACTTCCAGCTCAGAAGTTTGTAACTTTGGGTGCTGGCCAGAAACGATGCTGTCAAGCTGATATAAACCATCTGCTATTGTATTTACCATTTTTTTGGCTCTCTATAACTCTCTGGTTTAGAGGCAAGTCCTTCAGCACAGTCCTTGAATGCTAAGTTTTGGATGGAAGGGACAAAAATCGTCACAAAGCATCAATTTAACTGAGCTCAGGGGAAGTAAAATAGCAAAACACCTCCACAGCCACCTGTGAGAGCCTGGGCCTGTTCAACAGAGGTGGCTGCACAGCCTTGGTTCCCCCAGACTTGGAAGGGAAATCGTTTTTGTGATGACAACAAAGACACAAGCCCAGATCCAGAGCTTTATTTTTTTCCTTATGGAAATTTATATCAGTGCTTCCTTAACCAGATAAAAATATTACCAATTTTTATCCATTTGGTTGGAAGCTGGATCTCAGCTGGAGGGTTTCTTCAGAATGTGAACACTTCCATCAAAGAGAACATGGGAAATACTTTTATCACAGTATATTTTTTTTCCCTCTTTTTGGGTGTGGTCTGAAAGGGAAAACCCAAACAAAAGGCAATGATGATGCTCCTGAGAACCTACTGTAGTTGAAGGTGTTGCTTGAAGGAAGTTGGACTTGAGGGATGTAAAAGTCCCTTCCAATCCAAACTATTCTACAAAAAAAGCACAATGTGCTCTTGCAAACAGTCCCTCTTCACTACACATTTTTGGAAAAAGTCCGGAACATCTTCCATGGCCCAAAACCACAACCCAAACCCCCCAGGTTTTCATAAGCATGAGACTGGAGTGAAATGATACCCTAGGAAGTGAAAAACTTATTTTATTCAGACAAATCACCTGGCTATCAGTTTTTGCCAGAGCTGACAGGAGGGTGAGAACAGCAGACATAAGATGATGACTCTGGAAAATCCGAATAATAATCAAAATCCATGAGAAGTAATAGTGTATTAAGTAATCTACTCCACCAGACCTTGGAACATGCCACTCTCTAATCTCCACGAAAATAAAGCATCAGTATTTATCTGTCAACACTGCTTAATCCCCAGTGAGCACCCTCAGAAATGGGCCCACATGAAATAAAGGCTGGCACAAGCACAGAGGCTGCTTTCCATCCCACACTCCTCAAAATGTCACGGGGTGACATACGATTGTATTTTGCAGCAGAAATCACTGCTGTCCAAGCACTGAGATTTAAACAGACAGATTTATGTGGCAATCCTCATCTGGCCCATCAGCTAATTAATTTTCCTTTATTTTTTTTTTTTTTTTTAATTCTCTATTTTAGAAGAGTGTTATAAAACTCTGGCGAATATTGATGGGTTTGTCGTGGTGTTTTTATCCACCATGCTTTAAGGAATCTTTTGGTTAAACAATGCAAGAGAATGGAGGCTTTTGAACTTCCAGTCCTCTCCGTGTCAGGAGATTATGCATGAAGCACAGGAATTATTTTGAACCCAAACATTGTCTCTGAGTGTAACAGATGCAAAGCCAGAGCCCTTTGGCATCTCTGGCTCTCACCAGCATTGGGCTGGAGACTGCAAATCCCCCACCCACCACGATTCTGACAAACCTGATTACTAAAAAATGATCAAATCTTTCCACGTCATGTGCAGCACAGGAATCAAAGGTGAGCCTACAACAGCTTAACTGGCAAATCCTATTTCTCACCCCTGTTAGGAAAGGATAAACTGCTAAAACAAAGCCCACCCCCTTTTTTTATTTCTTTGCTTGCTCTAGGTTTTTAGGATCTGCAGTTTTGCTATATTATCTTTATTATACAGTAATTTAGAGGGCAATTAATGAGAGTGTGGAGTGACAGGGCAAGGGGGACTGGCTCCAAACTAAGAGGGAGGAGGTTGAGATGGGATATTGGGAAGGAATTGTTCCCTGGGAGGATGAGGAGGGTCTGGAATAGAATTCCCAGAGTGGCTGTGGCTGCCCCTGGATCCCTGGCAGTCCCAAGGCTGGGTTGGACACAGGGTTTGGAGCAGTTTGGGACAGAGGGAGGTGTCCCTGCCCATGGCACTGGATGGGCTTTAAGGTCCCTTCCAACCCAAAACCATTTCCTGATTATCTGGAACAAGCATGACAGGGGAGAAGAAGGGAGAAGATCAATTTTAAACACGAGATTGAAAGAAACTACATAGCAGAACTTAGAGCTCCCCAAATTAAAGTTCATTGTCTGCTGTTTCCACCTTTCCTTCTCCTCCTCGTCCTCCAGCCCCATCTGTCCCTCCTCCAGAGTCTGTGCCTTTGAGGAGGGCCCCGTGTTTAAAGCACAACTTCACCCCCATTTGCTCTCAATAAATCCCACAGGATTGGCCAGGGCAGTGCCAGGGATCCACCCAGGGGTGGCAAATGTTCTGAGAAACTCTGGAGCCACCCGAGCTCACTCTGCCTCAGCACTCACTTTGTGGGAGTGGGGCTGGAGGTGTTTCAGCAATGTTTTATTAGGACAGGTGTGAGCAGGAACAGCTTTTAAATTCAATTTTAAATTACCGGTGTTCAGGAAACCTGCTTGGAGATGAAGAGAGGGATTGTCCAGGGTGGAGATGAATTTGTGTACTCAGGAATCAGGAAACAACTGCTGGAAAAAGGCAGAGGTAAAGGCAAACAAACCCAAATAGTCATTTTATTCAGGATCTCCCTTATAAACAATCCTAGGTGCATTTTTAAATTATTATGAGGAACACTGCATTACTGGACAGCAAAGACACAACACAGCTGCACTTTTTCTTGTTGCTAACCATCCTTTAGTTCCAAAAAAAAGCTGAATCTTTGTCTGTTCTTTGTTTTCTGAGAGCAGGTAAAGGAAATGCTGGAAATTTCTCCTCAGGAAAACATTTTCCATTCTCTAACCATGTTAGTTTTACCTCCAAACACTTTTCTGTGCACACAGCTTGGTAAATCATCTCCATTCCTTACACAAGGCACAATACATCCCCCACATTGCACTCAGCAGATCAACACTGCAGTGATTGTTTTATTAACATTAAGATCAAATTATTAATGAACAATATCAGCAGCTTCTTTATGCTAATAATGATTAATTACACTTCTATTTTGGAAAACAGCCGACCTCCAGCAATGGATGAGAATAATATTTGGTGCTGGCGTCTCTCCTGCAAAGCTCACAAATAATTTGGTACAGCAGCTAATTATCTGACAAAGCCAATCAGTCATTAATCTCTTAGGAGATTCCACAAGACCAGCCTTTTATAGGAGTCAATCATTATTAATTTTTTTTTTTTTTTTAGTGTTTTTCACTGGACAGACTCTGATGTCACCACTCAAAATCTGGGCGTGCTAAATCAGGAGCTCTCCTCAGTCTGCCCGATTAAATCCATTGGAGCTGCACCATTTTTATTAAATCCAAACATTTCTTGAGTTTTTAAAGGGAAGTGTGTGCAGGAATTAGTTCAAAAAATAATATATTAATGTATTATATTAATATATGGAAATGTTTTTCATAGGAATTTAATGCTTACTACATAATCAAGTGGGTTTCAGCCCAAATACCAGAAATTTAGTTGGGATTCTAAGATACACAAAGAGATTCAAAATAAGAATTATTAAACACTCATCACAGAATTGGTCCATAAAATAGTGGAGAAAACTTCACAAAAACTGCTCCTATTCTCAGAAGAACGCTTCCATATTAATTTTCCTTCCAAAATAGGTCACTCTTTGTTATTAAATAACTATTGCTTGCTTGATTTCTTTTTTTAGAGGAAAACTACAAGGCTGACATAAAACTTGGGAGGTATTTTTGACTGGAATGTGCTTTTAAATGAGACCTACTTCTACTCCTTCTATTTCTTTTCTATTTCTTGCACCAGTTCCTCTTGTTGAACTTTCAAATTCAGGAGGAGATTATGCTCTCATTTATTCCCTCTTGCTCTGGGTTGCTTGCAGAACCTTATTTTCCCCACTCTTCATTCCCATCATCTTGTTTTTCAAAAGGAGGTGGGATGAAAGGGGTGTATTTATGGAATCCTTTGTGATTTATTATATATTTTTTAAAGCGTGTGGGATACTGGATCAGATCCATAGGTGCACACCTGCAGGCAAAGTGATGAGCAGGAGAAGGAAAACGAGGTTGGCTAGTGGACAACTGCAAGATTTTACAGCATCTCGAGGGCAGGGGTTGTTTTTCACCCAATAAAGATGCAAAGGAATGACCAAAACACTGAGTTGAATGCAATGAAACATAAAAAACCCCATTGATTTTACATGTGAATGCACCAAAAGAGGCTTGGCTGGAGGTCACCCAGGCTGGGGGTGCTCTCCCAGGGACCTGCAGGAGATGCTCAACCCCCAGGCCACCTGCAGATCCCAGATTTCAGCTCCACCTCCCTTTGGCACGCTCCCTTTGTTCCTGTCCCCAGCACCTGCACCCCACAGATGATGGCCCTGCTCCATCCCAGCTGCTTGGAATCCATTCCCACGGGCAGCTCGTGCCTCTCCTGCACCCCAGAGCCCGAGGAGCTCCCTGCCAAGATGGGAACCAGGGAGCTGCAGGCCTTCATGGCCCACATTTCTGCCAGAGTGCCTCCCATCTCTCTTTTAAAAGCAGCAAGTGTGGGATCCCCTGCACTTCAGCTGGCAATAAAACACCTGGTTGCCGAAAGTTTTGGGGAAATGTCTCCACGCAGCCACTCGGTGTTTTTGGCCTCATAAACCCTGGTGCTGTTCTCTTTGCTTTGCATAACTGCAGGCAAATGAATTTCCCTTTACATGAGGCTGCCTGAGCAGGAACACACAATCCCCAGGGGGGTCATGCATTGCTTGCCCCCCTCATTTGCTTCCCCAAATGAGCTGTGAGCACTTTAGGCACCCAGCAGGGCTGTAAATCTCCCAGGCTCTTTAGGAGAGGTGGGCTGCAGGTAGGATGCAATCCAAAAAAATTTCTCCTAAATGCACTGGGATTGAGCCATGAGGGACAATCCTTGCAAAGAACTTGTGTTGGGAAAAGGGAAGCTCAGCCACGTTCCCTGCCTGTGTCAGGAGGTTGGAACAAGGTGATTTTTAAACTCCCTTCCAACCCAAACCACTCCATGATTTTTTGATGCCAGAACCCTCCAGGATCTGTATTAATTCTGAGTATTGTCAGGTCACTTTTATAAATAGAGGACACATCAAGATAGGAAGAAGGAGCTGTTTTCTTGTACCTCAGCCATGGAGAGGATGATTGCAGCGCATCCATATGGCTCCTCTTCTGTGCTTGGTACGACCACACCTGGCCCAAAACATTTATTGGATGCAGTATCCCAGGAATTATATGGCCCCTGAGACAGCAGAGCTGGTGTTTCTGCCAGAGTAAGTTATGTTACAGCTAAATAATGTTACAACCCAAAGTTCATTGTGCTACAGGAAGTGTGGGAAAGGGTTTAAAGGGATCTTTGCTTTCCCAAAGGATCTATGTTTCTTCACCTTCCATCCTTGCAGTCTAAAAATGTTATCTCTATTACCTCAACAATCTTTTTTTAAGGCTTTGCTGGTTATTCCTGTGTGCTTGTAGGTTTTGGTGGCTTTTTTTCCTCTTTGCTGTCTTTTATGTGCGCATGAAAAATGAATAAAAGCAGTGCAATAAAAGATATTTCATTAATAAAAGCTTTTCAGATCTTTATTAACCAGTAGTGCCATTAGTCAGGGAGAGGATAAAATTCCTCACAGTCAGAATTCCCAAGCTGATTCTCTGAGACAGCAAAGAAAGGGAAAAAATCCTTGCAATAAAAAAAAAAAAAAAAAAAAAAAGTGGAAAATTCCAAGCTGCCTTTACTGCTTCATGATTGTGTTACTTACATTTATCTGATGAAAACAAACAGTGGCTGTGAATGTAGAACCACAGGATCTGAAGCAGAAGTGCTGGTGCTGGCCCACAGTGGAACCATTTCCACCACACAGATTGCAGTTATTGCCACCACACCCTGCTTTCCCCTGTGTTTTGTGTTTTTGTGATTTACCACTGAAGAGCTTCACACAAATGATTCACTAAGGAACTTTTGGTTAGTCATGAATGCTCTACAGCCACCGAGAGATTTGCTGAATAGTAAAAGTTTTCCTGTTCCACTTTACCATGAAAAAGATTGGCATACTTAATAGGATCTGACAGTCACATCTTTTCTACAGCCATCATTTTGGAATCTAAACCAAATACCAAACTAAGAAATATTTGTCTTAATTTCCTAATTAATTTCCTTATTTTTCTCTTTTGCATCCTCATTATTTACTTAAACATGATATTTGTTTCTTAAACACAGGAAGACACAAAGCCATCTCTTCACTTGGGATCCCTGCACCAAACTCTATTTTTGGGCAATTTCTGAAAGCCTGCATTCTCACAAAATATTTTTTCTCTTCACAGGAGCTCTTTTAGGGTGCAGGGGAATTCCTAAAAAAATTGTGGTCTTTAAAGGAAGAGAGATCCCAAAATGTGGATGCTCCATGTACAGTTAATCAGGCACAGGCATGGATGACCGTGGTATTTTGGGGATAATTCTGAAGAAAATGAGCTCCAAGTTGTCAAAGATTTGGACTTGGTATTCAACCTTTGGCACAGGATTTGGTTTTAGATGGACTGAGAGTGTTAGGATGATTCTTGTCATGATAGTTGAAATCTTAAGCGAAGAACCATAGGAAAAAAATACTGTGAGGAAAAGATTCTGGAGCTCCAAAAGCGAGGATTACATCGAGGTTCCACAGGATGAGAAGAAATGGGTTTTGACAAATTATTCTAAATGCTTCAAACAACCCTGCTTTGTGGACACTGATTGAATTATAGTAAGAAAGAATCCAAATATTGGATTTCTCTGTGGTTCCTTTACTGGAGGACTTAGCAGCTCTGGTGGAGCCCTCTGACCCTTTGTGCCCCACGGGAAGCACAGAAGCGATGCCATGCTGTGCTTCAAGGGAGGTGCTGGAGCTGGACACACACACTGGAGACTCCTCATTCCTGCAAAACCAGGAGCTGATTTCCCACTAACTGGGCTCATTTCCTCAGGTTCAATGGACACACTCCTAATTCACCTCCTTGAGACAAAGGGAGGCCCACGGTGTTTGCAATAAACTTTGCTTTTTGCCTGAAGATAAAGCAGCCAGCATTCCATTTGCAGCAGGAACAGCCACGGCCTCTCTGCTATTGATTTTCCATGCTGCTGCAGATCAGGAATATTACCTGCTCCTGCCCAGCTGGAGGTGTTCGGTGAATTTCCAAGATTTAAATATTTATTGCTCTTTCAGTAATTTCTCAAAGTTTCCCTGAGTTTTTTCCTACTTGTCTGATCTCCACCTATGGGGAGGAAAACTTTTAAAGCTGCCAAAAGCCAAATTATTTTTAGAGAGGGCATCATGTATTGATTATTGCCAAATCTCCATGGACTAAGACACTATGTTATTGTCAGCATTTTTATTGCTGCCACTGCTTTTTCTTTTTTTTCCTTTAATGGTTACAAGTGAGTCTAATATATTTTAGGTCAAACTCCTCTACCAGCTAGAAGCCACTGAGAACTTCTCATAAGAGCCATATCCAGCTTCAAGAGGCAGAAAAATGAATATTTCTGCTGTGTTTCTGTTTCTATCAGCCATTGCAGAGAAGAAGAAATGCTATTTCTGTTTGTTTTGACAAGCAAAGAGAATAATCTCGTTCTTCTCTTGATCTCACTATCCCTTCACCGATTACAGTTATCTCATATGTAATGTAAAAATCTTATAGGAACTGAAATGCGTGAAGGGGAGACAGGAACAGATCTCTCAGGATGCATGGAAACAGGAATTTGCCAGGGGAATTGGGCCCAGGAAACACAGGGATAATTTGTGAACAGCAAAGAATCTGCCCATCTGGAAAATGTTATGGAAAGTTCAATTTGATGCACATCTGAAAGGCAACGCCCTCCTTGCTCTGCTCCCCTCTCTCTGCAGCTTGGTCAATATTTACCCTCTCAAAACCAGCCCTGCACAGAGCACAGGGCCAAAAGAGACATCAGGTTTTGGTCTCAGACCATTCATGGTCCTGTGGGGAGAGGCTGAAGGAGCTGGGGAAGGGTCTGGAGCCCCAGGAGAGGCTCAGGGAGCTGGGATGGGGCTGGAGAATTCCTGGGGGAGCTGGGGAGGGGCTCAGCCTGGAGAAAAGGGGGATCAGGGGGGAATTTCTGGCTCTGCACAGCTCCCTGCCAGGAGGGGACAGCTGGGGGGATTTGGGATCTTATTCAGGGAACAGGGAAGGAGAGAGGGAATGGCCCCAGGCTGGGTCAGGGCAGGCTCAGGGTGGACACAGCAGGAATTTCTCCATGGAAAGGGTTGATAAACATTGGGACAGCCTGTGCAGGGAGGTTTGGAGTGCCCATCCCTGGAGGTGTCCAAGGAAGGGCTGGACGTGGCACTCAGTGCTGTCTGAGCTGGGGACAAGGTGGGGATCAGGCACAGCTGGGACTTCACCATCTTGGAGGGCTTTTCCACCCTTAATGATTCTGCTATTCTGTGATCTTCATGGCCGGCAACATTTTATTTCTGCATTTATCTTCATGAAACAGCTTTTCATCTCTCCTGCTTTAGTTTATTCAAAAATAGAAAATCATATCAGAAATGTTTTCCTTTCTTCATGCCGTAATTTGGCATGGGCCCTGACATTAAGCAGACCTTTTTTTTTTTAGATCCTGATAGCTCATTTCTGTTCCCAAACAGACCCAGATAACCAAGGCCACTGCTGATGAGAGGCTTATCTGTGCTGCTTCTGTCAGAGAAACTGCAGTGCAACACAGGTCAAGTAAGCCAGGGTTTGTGTGAGAAAAAGGGAAAATTAATTGCAAAGCCCAGCTTACAACATCTCCAGTAATGAACTCGTTCAGCTCTCTGTTCTCTCTGCTGCTGGAATTCGAGAGGCTGGGGCTGAACCCGCTGTGTTCCAGCTGTGTGCACAGCATTCCTCCCCGCAGGAATAAACGGGATTTTTATTCCTTCCGCTCCTCCTCGGGGTCGGAGCAGGGGGCTGATCAAACAGCACACCCAGAGTGCCTGCTGCTCCTCGGACGTGCCATTCCCGTGTCTCAGTGTGCCTTGTGAAACCCCCTGGGACACGGGGAGGGCACCGGGACAGCCCTGGGAGAGGAGCAGGAATGCTGCAGCTGCTTCCCAGGGGCACGCGGAGGGAGCAGGAGCCACTCCAGAAATGAGTGCTGAGGAGCACAGGGCTCCACTTGAAAGCACTCAGAGGAAACTGCTCGAGTTACTGGGTCAGTGGTGACACAGAGGAGAGCGGCTCCTCTGCTCCATGCCAAGGCAAATCCTTGGAAAACGGGATGGGAATTACCAGCTACACACATTACCAAGATATTTCTTCTTGTCTTCTCTGGTGTTCCCTTCTGCTTAAGTAAGGGGAAGCATGGAAGAAGAGCTGGAGCTGTACAGACTCCAAGGATTTTAAAGCCCTTTTGCTGATCTGCACCTTTCCAGCACCTCTGCAATGGCCAGGCCTGACTCTGCCATGGTGCTCATCCCTGAAAGTGATCCAGATTATTTTAACTGACTTCTGGAACAAAATCTAAACTCTTCCATAAATTTCACACACCCAGAGAGCAGTTACTGAGCCAATACCATGGATCACATTGTGAGTGTCCTCACTAAACTCTGCCTAATGCACAGCACGGGCCAGCAGGACAGCTCTGAATTTACTCAGCAGAGTTCTCCTTTCCGCATTTGTTACACACAAACTTTGTACAAATAATATTCTTTTTTTCTTGCCTTTGCTTGTTATTCCCAGTGGCTTTTTTTAGTGCTATTTTGCCATTTCTCACAAGTTTCTCTGTGCTGTAATTATGCCAGTCTGCTTTCCAAATGCACTTTTTTTTTTTTTTTTTTTTTTTTTTTAGTACTGAAATAGAAAGGTTGGGACTGCACGAAGGAAGGGGGAATAATTTCCACAGAATTATTTCAGTGACTTCAGGGACTGCACGCAATGTTTTTACAGCTTTCCATAGATTTTCCTTCTCCCTCCACTTGCACATGTTTGGAAATCACTCAGGCAACACGACATCCTGAATATCCCAGCCTAGGCAAAGCAACTGCTGTGCCTGCAGGAGTGGATATTTTACATGAGACAAGTGGTTATTGTCAACGAGACTGGGAATAACTTGCCTGAACATTTCCAAGCTGGCTCCAGCTCTGTATATGCAACACGAGCAGTGATGGAGTAGTTACAATATTTCTCCAGCAGCACAGCTCCCTGCAGACATCAGCAGGTTTTATCAGGCTCACAGGGAATGTTCCCACTGTTTATTGCACTGGGGAAGTTCTGCCTCCAACAGCTCAGGCCAGATTAGGCTTTTCAAAAGCCCCAGTTCTTGAATTTTATATTTGAATGCTTTTTGACTGGTGGAGCTGAAGGGGTTTTTGGCAGATTTGTATCAGAAGCGAACAAAGAGGCAATATATTTCCCAGAGACTGCTTGAACATCCATAATTTTATATCATTTTGGGGCTGAAATGTGCAAACAATGTGATTAGGCAACATAAGAAATGCCATATAAGATAAAACCCCCAAGAACTAAGTTCCTAATAATCAGAGCAGACTTTGGGGCTGGTGATATTTAAAGCTACAAACTCCAGCTCTCTCAAGATAACCAAGAGAAATCCACTGCAGCTGTCTGCACCCAGGTGGAGGTTCAGGGATATCTCCTTTAAAATCTCTGTTCATCAGTATGGGAGGCCAGCTCTCCTGCCTCAGCTCGGAACTCTCCCTCCAGCAAGGTTAGAGAGCAGCATTATAATTTCATAATAAGGCACAGGATGAGCACAGCATTCCTGATGTGTGCAGGACTGTTTGGAACCGAAGGCACGAGGAGGTGCCTCCAATTAAACGGTGGCAAATCGCTCAGCTCGGTTGAAATACTGACTCAGAACTTTGTGCAGCAAAGGGCTCCAGCTCGAGCCCAACCTTTCCCAGCAAAGCACTTATTTCTGGGGGAGCTCTCAGTTGATTTTAAGAGGGCTTTGCTGCTTGGATGTTTGTGGAAACTAAAACCAGGAGAAGAGTTTAGCAGAGGCCACCCGGTGCTCCTGGCAGAGGCACCGGCTCCCACATTGGCAGGGATGAGATCCTGCTCCCTGCCAGCACGGCACCCCTGCCTCTCTCGGAGCCCTGAGCTCTCTTGCTGGCCGAGGGACAGGTCTGTCACTGTGCCAGCCTGGGCAGGAGAGGTTTGTGCCAGAGCAATTCTGTGGTACGTGACCCTGGCATGGCATTTCTGCCTTTCCCTTCCATTTCCCGCTCGCCCCCGCCCCAGGATAACTCTGTCATCACTCCTCGGAGCACAGCGGGGACAGAAATCAGATCTCTGACTCCAGTTCCTTCCAGGCACCTGCTTGAGGCAGGATTAGAAGGATAACCAGCTAACCTTCCCCTGCCAGGTCTGCAAGAGGAACTTGCAGGCTGAATATTCTGTCCCACACAGGATGCAGTGATCCTGCTGATGTTAATTTACTCACACACATAAGATGAAAAAATTAATAAATGAATGAACAAAAATCCATGTTTTGAAGGCTTAGCCCAGCAGGTGATCTCCACAGGCTCCCCAGCTGGCACCCTGGGCTTGGCAGTGCCACACATTTGTGAGATGGGGAGAAGTCTGGATTGTCCTGACAGGAATCCTCGGGAGGAGGATGGAGCTGCTGAGCTCTCTCTGGTTTGTGAGACCCTTCTGCAGCATCTTATAATATATTATTGACACCATAGAATGATTTGGATTGGAAGGGGCTTTAAAGTTCATCTCATTCCACCCCTTCCAATATCCGAGGTTGCTCCAAGTCCCTCCCAGCCTGGCCTGGACACTTCCAAGGATGGGGCATGAAGGATTTGGTGTGTCCCTAAAAGCAGAGGACTCACCCTTTCTAATAAGAAACTGCTCCAAAATAAATGAAACCAATTAGCAATAAAAGGCAGCTCTCAGGGGTGTTAAATCCAGATTATCCACCCCAGATGAGGACTGGGGGCAGCTGGTGGCAGATTTTGGTCTCTGAGTTCTCAGTGCCCTGGCTGAGTTGGTGGCTGTGTTATAACACTGTTTACAGACACTGTGAGGAATCAGAGCCATAATAAATCCAGGGAAAGAGTTCCCAAAATCGAGAGGGAAATTCGCACTTCATTGGATTCAGTGTCAGCTTCCATTAAATTCAAAGGGACAGGAGAGTCTTCACGGGGTTACTGAGCATCTGTAAACACTTCCAAGCATGCCCCAAGTTACAGGTTTATTTTTCAGCTCAAAAAAATTGGCCAAGCGAAGAAACAGTTATTTCTTATTACAGAAATAGGAGAGCAAAGAAGAGCAAGCAGAGAGGCTTCCTAAGTGAGCAAAGACATAAAAAAATTGATCTAAATATTATGATATTTGGGCGTTAGGCAGTTTAGGAACATCATTGGATGTGGGGAACCTAATCTAATATAACTTATTTTATTATTTTTTACTGCTCCTGGCAGCACATTTTCATTCCAGGCTGGCCTCAGAGGCACTTGACATCCTCACATTTCGTGTCTGATGTGCTTCACTTTAATGGGCACATTCACAGAATCTCAGGATGGTTCAGGTTGGAAGGAAACTTCACAGACCACTTGGTCCAACACTTCTGCTCAAGCAGGACCACCCAGAGCCAGTTGCCAAGGTCAGCTTGGATGGGACTTAAGGAAACTGGGTCCAGTGAGTGACACCCCTGCCCAGGGCAGTGGGGTTGGAATGAGATGATCTTTAAGGTGCCTTCCAACCTAAAATATTTCATAATTCTATGACTGTGTCTAGACACCTTTTGAATAATTTCAAGAACAGAGACTCCAGAACCTCCTTGTGCAGCTGGTTTGGCCATCCTCACAGTAAATACGTGATTGATCATCCTCACAGTAAATGTATTTGGTCACTCCCAAGGTAAATGTGTATTTGGTTACCCTCACAGTAAATGTGAGTTTGGTCACCCTTACATTAAGTGTGTGTTTGGCCATCCTTACAGTAAATGTGTGTTTGGTCATCTTCACAGTAAATGTTTGGTCACCCTCACTGTAAATGTGTGTTTGTTTACCCTCTCAGTAAATGTGTGTTTGGTTACCCCCACAGTAAATGTATTTGGTCACTCTCACAGTAAATGTGTGTTTGGCCATCACAGTAAATGTGTGTTTGGCCATCCTTACAGCAAATGTGTGTTTGGTTACCCCTACAGTAAATGTGTATTTGGTCACCCTCACAGTAAATGTGAATTTGGTCACCCTCACAGTAAATGTGAATTTGGTCACCCTCACATTAAATGTGTGTTTGGCCATCCTTACAGCAAATGTGTGTTTGGTCATCCTTACAGCAAATGTGTGTTTGGTTACCCCTACAGTAAATGTGTATTTGGTCCTCACAGTAAATGTGTGTTTGGCCATACTCACAGTAAATGTGAGTTTGGTCACCCTTACATTAAATGTGTGTTTGGTCATCTTCACATTAAATGTATATTTGGTCACCCTCACAGTAAATGTATTTGGTCACCCTCACAGTAAATGTATTTGGTCACCCTCACAGTAAATGTGTTTAAATGTATATAAATGTGTGTTTCCTGATGTTCCTGGGTTTCAGGCTCTGCACATTGCCCCCTGTCCTGGAGCACCACTGCAGCCAGCCTGGCTCTGTGCCCTTGGAACCCTCCCTCTGGTGATTTAAAGCTGATCACTCCTCAGCCTCCCCTGCTCCAGGCTGAGCAGCCCCAGCTCTGTTTGGAGAGTGCTTCCTCCTCATCAGAAGGCAAACTGTCAGCTCCTCTCCAGGCAGGGGCAGCAGCATGGCTGGGCTGGTATTAATTAATCACAACTTTGAAATGAGGAGAAAAACCCCTCCCTGCGGTCAGGTTAAAGAGCTGTTGTTCAAATAAAACTCATTGCTTAAATATCACCGGGAGAAAAGAGGAGAGGAAAGATAGGCAAATATTCCAGGGATAAAGCAGGATTGAAGGCTGTGCCTCTCCCAGCAGAAATAGGAGAGACAACTGCTGCAGAAGTGAAGCTGGCACCTCACTCCTTCCTAAATCTTCCTGGGGATGTTATGGTCAACAAAGCGTTGCAACTCCTGAGCGTGTGTGGCTTACTCATACATTCAACTTCAGCTATAAATAAATGCTTAATTGTTCTGGAGTTTGTGTGTGCCTGAGTCCAGGCACGACCCGTGGATCCACTGCTGGAAGGGTTGGAGCTGGCTCAGCTGGCAAATTAGGGTTCACTTTAAACCCAAAAACCCCAACTGCAAGGCTTGCAGGCTTCAATCCCCTTTAGATGAGGCTCTTGGGGCAAAATATTGAAGAAGTTGGCAGCAAAAAAATCTTAGAGAATTAAATCAGAAGATGACAGAAAATAAAACCATAAAGTTTTCTTAAATCTTGATGTTTCATTGCAATTGAGAGCTCAAAGGACAAACACGAGAGGTGGGGAAAGGGAGAGCTCTCCTAGGCTGAAGCTTTAAGAGTTATAAACTACTTGGAGAGGTGAAAAATGCAGAATTAAGAAAGGATGAAGAAATTATTGCAGCTGAATTCTGTGTATGGGGACACCCTGGTTGGCAACTTCTATGGAAAATCACCTTGACTTTTTTTCATCATAAAGCAAACGGATAGAGAAGAATTGATTTTTCAAAATTCCATAATATTGAATAACAGCCCAGGTAACATAGAGAGGGAAAGCAAGACACAGAAAGGAAAGGGTCAAAAATCCACGAGTAACTGAAGCCTACCTGACACAATTTGCTACAGGGATTCAAAAGAAAAGTACAGAGATTACTCAGTGAGAGATACTAATTAATGACAAAAGAAAATTACCTAAGTGTTTTTCTTATGTGAATTTGGATTGAAACTGGAGATTAAAAAGTGCCACAATCAGCTGAACTCTGGATTCTGATGTAGAAAAAAATTGTATGAGTTCCTATTGTGTAGCTTGTTGGATTTTAATAATTTAAATATTGACCAGGATAACTACTATAAACACACACACACACACACACAAAGGAAAAAAAAAAATAAAAATAAAAAAAAAGCTCTTTGATTCAAGGGAATTGTTCTTTCTGAAGATTTCCTTGCTAAATGAGTTTTTTCTTTTCCTATTGAACATTTCAGCTTGGCTGTTGCTGTCGGGCCAGGAGAGGCATCGAACAACAACAATTTCTCAGAAGGCAGAAAAGACATTTATACAATTGTGTGGGCACTTTTATAATGTCTTTTACAGCCCAGAACCTGACTGGCTGACTGAGAATATAGTGAATCCATGGGAGAGAAAGAACCAGGACCTCTTGGTAAACAATTCAGCACAACAAGCTGTTTGTCACGTTGTGGAAACTCTTCCAAACACCGGCTGTCAGGTTTGTTTGCATTCCCTGCTCTGGCTTTCCCAGGGATAGCCTGGGAGAAGCAGAGCTGCTGACCAGTCCCAGTGCCCACACTTGGTCACCAGTGCAGGTCTGGAGCTCTGCAGGTCTTGGTCGTGGCTGCTGGAGATGCTGCAGCTCAGCTTGGAACATCCGACGGGACCAGCAAAACAAGCAGCAAAAAGTTTTCCCGCATCAAGGAGGTGGAAAAGAAGGAAAAACAGTGGTGTCAGCAGCTCTGCAGCCGTGGCTGGCAGGAGTGAGAGGTGCCATGTTACTGTGACGCTGATAGAAACACACAGCAACACACACAACAGGGGTTTAGGCAGAGAAGAAGAAAGGAAGTCTCCAGTTTATTGTTGACCTCGGATGTCTCAGTTTCTGGACAGTGGTCAGAGGTTGGACAGAGAAGTTCCCACCTCTCCATCTCCACTGGGCACTTGAGCAGCCCATCAGGTGAGATCTTTTACAAAGGAATATAAACATGATCCTTGTTTATCTTACAATTCATGAGAACTGACTCCACTATACTAAAACAAATCAGAAGGCTGATTTTTCAGGGACAACAGTGCCATCCATCAGGGCTGAGCTCTCCAGGAGCTTGGGGTCACTGCAGGTGCCCGAAGCTGCCGAGATCCCAGGCTGGGGCACCATAAAGTGAAGCCAAGCAGAGCAGCCCTGCTCCCCAACCAGCGCCCGAGGAGCCCCATAACTCAAACAGAAACACCCTGGAGCAGCGCAGGCGTTTATTGCCAACCAGAACTCATTTCTTCGTGTTTTATTTTACAAATTCTCCATTACTTGCTTCAGTTACGCTGAAATGGCCTCCCGTGTTTCAAAGTGTTCCAGGCTGATCCTGTACTTGGCTTTTCTGTGTCGAGAAAGCTGCAGACAATTGAACAATCAGATTACTGAGAAGCTGTTAAGTGCCTCGTGATGCAAGGAAGTGTGAGCTATTTAAGAACTAATGTGAAAAATGGCAAATTATATGCTACCAGCTAGGTCTGAAAGGGAAAAAAAAAGGAGGAATATGTCAATATGATTAGATAGGACTGTATTCAATAAGCACAATTTTGGTTAGAAATTGTGAAAGAAGAATTTCATTCCTTTGCAGGTTTTCCTTTGGATTATAGAAGACACCTCTGCTCTGCAAGACACATTTTGCTTTTCCAATCCTCGTATTTTAAGAATAAGCTGATTGAAAAGAACTGGATGCACAGAAATGAGAATTTCTTGTTTTATGCGATGTGGATATTAAAATGGATTCCCTATATTAAAAGCTGCAAAGATTATTTATACAAGAAGTGCCCAATCAATCATTTTCCAAGCAGAAAAGCTGTCAAAAAGAAAAATCTTGCATTAATTATCGTTTTTGGCAACTCTGCACAGGTTTCTCTGGAATGAGAAGTTGTTGAGTTCATTTGAGTGGACACAGCACAAAGCCATTACTTAAGCAGCCGGTAACTTTGGCCAAAGGACTAAGTGAGCATTTGCACAGAAAAAAGGAGCAAAATTAGCTGCAATGCCTGTGTTTTGCTGCATTTTATCGATGGGGATTTATCAGGTCCTTAGTTCTGAACTAAATCCGTGGTTAAAAATGTAAATATCCACAGGAGAATTTCAACAGCACCAACTGAGGCACTGGAGCTTTGGAGTGTCCCTCTATTGCACAAACTCTGGAGAAACCCAACAGTGCCAGAGACTTCCTGGAAAAAAAAAAAGACTGTTTGGAATTTTTATGGGGTATCCTGATCACAATAAATTCATTAAATAAATTCCTTTACACTAAATTCATTAAATCCAGCTTTCAAAGGTTCTGTTCCAGCTGCCAAACTTTCTCTCCCATGTCCCAGAAATGCCCCCCTTCCATGGCACCATAATTTCTGGATAGCACGAGTAAAAAGGTCGAGTTTATCTTCCTAAAATTCTTCCTCTCTAGAATTTATTTAGGTTGCACTGAAAATCTGAATCTGGCTTAGAAGGGAGTGGGAAATTGGCAATGCAGAATATTCTGCAATTTGTGGCTCATGTGCTCATGAAGTGAGAAAAGCTTTATATCAGAAAATACTTTTTATAATATTTACATAAAATATGGCAGAAACTGTGGTTTTAGTAGAATCCCCAGCATAGAAATGCAATCAATGTTTAATATTGGGGAAAAAAAAAAAAATTTCCAAGTGTTTATGGTATTAAAGACAGAGTCAAAAGAATTTACCAGACTACCTATTTCCATTGAAATTTAAGTCAATGACAAACTATTAAGACATTTTCATGAAGCCCAAAGAACTGCAAGGAAATGTAAAACCACTTTTAATTACAGCATTTTGTCCATTATCTATATATTTACAGAAGTAGCTATACCCCGGAGAAAGATGGCAAGTGTTTGTGTGAAGGAAGGTGAAGAAGGTCACAAAAATTGCACATTCTGTGGAAAATGGGGAATGTTGGCACTGTAATTAATGGATCAAATTGCCAGGGAATTGTAGAGAGGATCAGAGGGTAAAAAGATAATTAGCAGATCAAAGGGTAAGAAGGCAAGTGTTGAAATAAAGTGGTGGTAATAGAAACAGCTAAAGAGGAATTATTGACCAATAATTGTATTGCTTTGGGCAAAGTCTGCTTTGATAGAGCTGTTATTAAGGAGGTTTTTAATGCACTAATCTGCTTTTATAAAAGTGGAGTTATGAGTGTCAAATGCCATGAATTCACTGCAGAGCTCTGCCTGTGACCTGGATTTGGGGAGTTTGTAACCAGTGCCAGTGGGAAAGAAGAGGAATTCAGGCTGCAGGGGTTGGAATGTGGTCAAGGAATCTTCCTTTAAGTGGAGAAATGACACCGAGGGGTGTCATTTTCAGGGATTTTGGGATTTTTCTTGAATGGACAGAAATTTCAGAGTTTATTCTGTGGTGGGGGAAATGTTGAATTAAAGCCTGCTCTGCTCGGTTTTATTCCTTTCCCCACAGGCTGAGCCCTGTCTGGATTCTCTTGCACTCTGGACTAGCAAATCCCAGGCTTGGGAGCTCCTGCAGAGATTTCTTGTCAAGACCCCACTCTAGAAAGGAATCTTTGCTGGTCTTAACATTTGAAATAACATCTGCTCTGAGTGTGGATGGGGATGGGAAATGCCTCAGTGGATCCGATTTATGGGACAATGACAAAAATCTGCCGAGAGGAACAGAGGATTCTGCAGGCACTGCCGGATTTTCCAAGGACTGGCAGAGGATAATTTTGGTTTCTGCTTCCATTTTTCCGAGTCCATTTACTCACAAATAACAGCAGCACGGAATATGTAAAGGAAATGGCATTTGTAGTTAGCACCTAATGGATTTTCCTTTGCAAAGAGGAGCAGATAAACGCGATTTGTTCACGTCTTTACTTTTCCATTTAGCTCATCATTAACAGGAATCTGTGGGAAAATGTACGTTCTGAGGTGTGGAATTCCTTTTGTTAAATAGTAAATACCTCCCAGATTATTAAGTGATAGGGAAGATTGAAGATGTCTCTCAAAGGAGCTCTTGTGCTTCCGCTGAAGGCAATGACAAAATTCTAATTAACTGAAAGTCACCCAGTGATCAAGAAGTGGGAGTGCTGTGTCATTCCTAGAGAGAGCTGGATAGAGAAGTTTTATGGAATGGAGGCGGTAGCGAGTGTTTGTGGATAAAATTGTGCTTTTGGCTCGTAATAATCATTTTTGCAACCAGAATTCTACCTGCAGTGAGAGCTTCAGGGTCGAGATCTTTTTAAGAACAGAGGTGGGGAAAGCTCTATGTGTGCTCGTCACTGTAGCACTGAAAATGAGACATGAAACGGGATGAATGTCTAGATAAAAATGTGCTGGAAAATAAAATAGGAGCTTTTTTTTTTTTTTTTTCCCTGCAGTTATAGCTCTTAATTAAAAAATAAAATAATTTAAATATATTTGCTTTAGGTCATGAAAAACGAGGCATAGTTAGGGTTATTTAATGACTGTTGTAACTTCTGCTAACGGTACCTATAAAATTTATATCTCTGTAATTAGTGAGTGAGAAAGGTTTAATATTTTAGAAGTATCCCTTTGGATGTGTAATTTCAGCTTGTTCTCACAGTCCTGAATAAGGTCCTTTGAATTCCTTTCTAAACAATTCTGGATAAATGATCAGTCACATCTTTTGTTGCTTGCTCTGGGAGAAAACCTTAATTTTCTCACATGTGAGATGATAAAATCGGATCAGTATTAAAATGCAGTTGAAAAGTAACTATTTTGTTAGAGAAGGTGCTGCACAGGCTGTGCTGCAGAGAGGCTGATGAGGTGATTAAATATCCTGCAAGGAGGAATTTCATATTTCATTGGGAAGATTGAGAGCTGTGGTGAGAACTCCTCTCTGCCTACACACTTTTAGCACTTCTCACTCTAACTGAGGACTTATAAAGAGTTTATTAATTAAAATAATAATAATAATAAAAAAATAAACCCCGACATTCCCAGACTTCCACCTTTCCCACATGGTTTAAAACTTTAACTCCTGCAACCAGGGCATATATTAAAATGGCACAGGGTTGGAAAGACCAGGTGCTGGTGTTCTTTTCCAGGCAAATATATGGATTTGGAGGGAATAGATGGATAATTTGCAATACGATGATGATTTAGTAGAATAATAATTTCCTGGCTAGCTCCAGAGCCCTGAAAAGAATGCCAGCATTTTTAAAAAGTGATACATGTAATGACCAAACTCAGTAAATCCCAAAAAGCAGCACCCACAACCTCTGGGAGTGTCCTCGAGCTGTCAGGGGGGAACTTCTATCATTGTTCACTTTGTGTAGAAGACCCTGGGCAGAATTAAAATTCATTTTTTCTCCTGTTTCTCCCCAAACCATCACGTGGCTAAAGCCTCCCCAGCCCTGCACTTCCTCCAGCATGCCTGGAAGCTTTTAGTTAATCTCACCTGCAATCCAATTAAAAGCCTCTCAAAACTCTGCACCTGCACTAATTGTAGATTCACATCACTGCCTTGCAGTCATTAAGTCCACGAGTTACAGTTTTGATGAGTGCAGCTAATCTGGTTTATCAACAAAGTGCTGCAAGGTTCCCGTGCTAAACCAGGATAATCAGCAGGGGTCAGGCAGGAATTATCTTGTCTCACCAAGCATTTCAAAACGGCTAATTATGTTTGTTCATAAAAGTTGGACCTAAAACAGCTGAAATCCGAGGGAAAAGCGTTGGAACTTTTCTCTGTGAACACCTCGTTTGGCTGAGGTGTTGATTTATATCAGAAAGTTCTGTGAGCGTTTTACTCTGCAGCAAATCCAAGATATTTGCGTTGAGTTTCCAAAGTGCAGCAGATAAAATTCCATCTCTGACAAAGCTTGGGAGGCAGCTGCTGCTGGACCTGTATTTCCATGGATATCTGTGTGCATGGATGCATATTCCCTAAAAACACACCCTGTGTTCCTCCCACCTCACAGGCTCGAGGTTGTTAAATGTTAACCCCATTGCCAAATTCCTGTTGTAGATCCCAAAGCTGCAGTATCCAAACAGTTTAAAATTCTATATTTTTTACCAAAGTTTTTTTTTTGTTTTTTTTTTTTTTTTTTTTTGTTTTTTTTTTTTTTTTAAGAAGTTTCTTTATGCTCATCCAGCAGGGATGGAAAACCCACCTAGAGCTGTAGATGAGGATAAATAAAAACAGAGCATGGAGAAAGACGGAAATACTTGTAATTCATCCAGAAACTTTTTTTTTTTTTCCTTAAGGATTCTTGCTCCCAGTTCACCTGGAGTAAATCAGCACACCTGTGGCATGTGGAACAGATGGAGCAGGCATGGCAAACACCTCCAGCTGCACAGATCTGTTCCACAGGTGCTGGGTTCAGCCTCTGCCTGGCCAAGGGCACTGGGGCTTTGGCTAAAGCCCAGAATTCCAGGGGCTGGAAGAGAAAGGACAGGGGGAAAGGAATCAGCTGGCAGCAGCACCTTCCAGAGCAGCCCCCAAGCCTGAGCCAAACCTGCCCAGCTCATTCCTCACCCCAAGCTCTGAACCACTGCCAGATTCCTAAACTTATTTGGCACTTCAGGGGGAGAAATTTTTGGCTGGAGTTGTTGGAACAGAGACCCTGGACACTTAGTGCCTCAGTGGATGGTGTGAGACCCTTCCATGGTTGATCATCCTGGGGCAGATGCTCTTGGGCGAGGTCTTTTAATTCTTTCCCCCTTATTCTTTTGGGTTCTTTTCACATCTCATTATTTTTCACTTCCATTTTTATTCATCACTTCCATTTTCTGCCACACTTGCTCCTCCACCTTGGTTGTGTGTTTTTTCCATTTCCTTCCTTTCCTTCCTTTCCTTCCTTTCCTTCCTTTCCTTCTTTTTTTCCTTCTTTTCCTTTTTTAATTCCCTCCTTGGTGTTTTTTCAGGCAAGGGGATTCATTTTATTGCTTATTTTGGAGGGAACTTCTTGGTTGGTTTGGTGCGGGTTTTGTTCCGTTTTCTAATTCTTATTTTTCCTTTCTTATTTATATTTGTTTTCCTCCCCTGTTTTATTTTGGGGGTGTTTATTTTCTCATTTGTGACGTTTTTCCCCTCCAGCTGAGGAGCACAGTGCCAGGGGGCAGTGGCAGCCCGGGCTGCTCTCCACTCTCTGGACACGCTGCAGGTGTAGCTCAAGCACGGTGACGTTTGTTATGTCCCTCTAAATAGCTCTGCTGATGGTGCAGAACTGGTGCTGAGCCAGGAGAAATGATAAAACATAATCAAGCCCCAGAAGACAACGTTGTGATGTTGATAGAGACAAATTTATATCCCTCCTCTGCCCGTGCTGTGCTCACATGAATCCATTTGTGTTTCGTGGAAGCCAAACCACTTGGTAATGTTCTGCTGGGACAGGAACATTTTAGAAGGGCCTGTCCTTTTATAAACTAATTTTCTCTCCAAAACAAAATTCAAATAATAATTTTTCTGTTTAAAAAAAAAAAAGATAGTTAAATTCCTTCTGTTGCAAAAGTTCCTTTCCAGCCTTGAGCTGGTGGGGATGAGCTGTCCCTTCAACAAGAATTAATTGGGTACAATATATCTGTGTGTTTATACAGCAGAAATCTCTGCTGTATAAATAGACTGAGCCTCCACTGACCAAAGAAGGCCAAACCCCAGCCTTGCACTTCCACAGAAATTTGCCTTTTTTAGTCTGAAAACATCGGAGTGACAGCCAAGGTTTGGGATGGCAAGGCCATCCATCCCCATTCCAAAAATCCAAGCTAGGAGGGGGGTACAAGGTAGGGGGGGGGTAATATCTGCAGCTGGGAGGAAGCCTGGAAATTTTGGGAGGGTCTAAGTTGTGCTGGGGGTAATTTTGGGCTCTGTTGGAAGCCAGAAATGTTCAATATTTGCTGGTCCAGCTCTGCAGACCAGGCCTGGGTCAGGCATCATGAACACCCCAGCTCCTGAGTTCGACACTCCAGCAGGGGAACAGATTGGATTTCACACAAATAATGCTGAGCTTTACTGAGAGCTTATCTAACAAAAATTCCTTCAGACAAAACATTTAAAAAGTGAAAAAAAAATATGGTGGGTTTAATTGCTAGGAAATATCTGACTTCAGTCCTCCAATGCCAGTATCTAAAATAAGTGTGAAATATCTGTCACTAAACCTGAGAGATTATAAACTCAATGACACCTGGTTTAATGCCAACGTTTTTGTTGGCACTGCAGTTCATTCTGTTCTGATCTTTCATCAGCTCTGTGGCTAAATTCAGAATTCTTGCTTTGGGTGTCAAGAACGGAAAGCAAGAGTCAATACATTTTCTCAGGTTTCACAGAGAAACCTGTGTTTCTTGGCTCTCAGGGGCGAAAATAAAACATCAATTAACAACATTAATCTTCAGGAAGGCCTGGGTGAGATATCCCTCTAATATATAATCATCATTTTCAACAATCACAGTCCTTTTTCCACTCTTCATTACCTTAACCATTTAAATCCAAGTGCTTCAGGCTTTCCTTGTGTTTTTTGGGGGTTTTTTTTTTTTTTTTTTTTTTTTTTTTTTAGATATGAGCCATGAATGACTACCTGATGTATTGATTTCATTTGCATGATAAATGGAGATATTATTTCCCAGAAGGTGAATAAATACAAAACTAGCAAACCACACCAAAAAAAAACAGCCAAACCTTCAAAAAAGTGGTTTAACCTTTGTTCTGCTCAAACAAAAACCACCTTTGCAACGAAATATTTTATAAACCCCTTCACCACCTTTCCAGAGGTTATTTTACATTTTAATTGGCTCAGATATTTTCCCCCCATTGATTAGGCTGATCAGACAGATGGATAAGGAAATATTGCTGTGAAGAGGGTGGCTAAAGAAATAAATTCTGTTTTGATGGAGCTGTCCAGGCTCACTGTGGCAGAGCAGCACCCAACACACCCATGAAGAACAGCCCAGAAATAAACCAGAGCTCCTCAGGGATGGACAAAAACTTCACCTTTCTATGTTTATTTTCAGTATCTCATCATTAACCTGGAGAATATTTGATAAATACTATGCTAACCTATGTAATGGGCTGATTGCCTGGGTATAAATATGTAGTGCTACATGAAGAGGGCTTTTGGATCCCAGAGCATTTCAAGTTTTGATCAGACTCTTCAAAACTGATGAGATTTTCTTAATTTTTTTTTTCCTCTGTGCAGGTTTGACTGCAGCCTTTGCAAATCCTGTGCTAAAAGGTGGTTTTCCATAATGTAGTCAGGGAAATAATTGTGTTCTCTTAGAAATAACTGGAAAGATGATAAGCCATCCTCTCTTGCAGAATTTGGTCTTCATTTATAAATAAATCCTTTCAGTGCAGGGATCCTGTGTGGTCAAACTGATTGCCAGGAAGAGAACACTCTCAGTTCATTATCTGGAGTTCTTCAGCTCAATCCAAGGAGGCATTTTGCAATCACTAGCACAGAAAATAGATGCACTGAGATGCTGTTGCATTTACAGAAAGCTCCAGGATAATTTATTTACGAGATGGCTTGTTGCTCTTACATACTTCTTACATTCATCAAATTCTTGGCATTTATTCTTCCCAGTTGGGCCAGTGAAAAGCAACCAATTAAGGTGGTGCTCAGGCAGAAAAAATCCAGCCCCATCCAGAAGCAGGGAAGTAGGAAGAATTATCCCTGGCTTTCTTGAGAAGGTTTTTACAGGTTCAGCTCAAGCAGGTGGAAAGGAGAGTGGGAGATGCCAGCTCACAGGGCAGGGGGCTCACCCAAGGGTCCTGTGGGTCCTTCCCACCAGGGATCCCCTCCCCAGCCTTGCCCCCAGGAGATTTCTGGCCAGACCCCCCCTCTCCTGGCAGTTTTGGGGGCTCACACAGGGACTGAGGCTCCTCTGCAGGTGTAGAAACCTGTCCCTGTGTTCCAGCAAATGGGGAGTGTCCCTCAGCCAGGAGGCAAAAAATTCATAATTGGAGCCTGTGCCCATAGGAGGGACATTTCCCAGGGTCCTTGAGCTGGAAAGGTGTGAAATCATCATTTGTGAGACTGTAATTCTTAACTCCTTGAAAAATGAGGATTGTGGGGAAAGGTGTTGGGTTTTCCAGCTTATTTCACTGCAGCACTCGATTTAGGCTTTCAAAGCACAGCTCAAGTCCTCTCCTCCCATGCCTCTCTCCTGCTGAATTGGCCAGAAAGAAGCCGAAATTCACATTTTTATGGCAATCTTAAAACTTTTTGGTCTAACAGCAAATACTGCCTGATGCGTCCAGCAAAGTTATTGCATCTTTATGTTTATGTCGATGAAATTATGTCTGAAACAAGGCTTGAGTGTGGTGGTGTTGCAGTTAAAGATTAAATCTGATTATGTTCTGCATGGCAATGCTGTAAAACTGCTATTTCTGTTTAAAAAAAACATCCATTTCCCTCTAAGAGATCACATTGTTGCTCTGAAGGGGGAATTTAAGCAGCAAATATTTATAAGAATATGAACATCATTAATCCCCAGCCTTTAATCTCTACATCCTACTTAACCCAGGGGAGCTTCAAAGGGTGTGGGTGCCTTGTATTTCTTTTTATTTTATTGAGAGAGGAGGTAAAATATGAATGAAAGCTCTGAAATCAGAATTGTATCCGTAACTTTTCCTTTTAATCTGCAAGACATATTTAATGCTCGACATGTTGGGAAGCTACCTGGGTATTTGCCTGATGAACAGTTCTAGGGACAAACTGGAAAGAGTAAACATATTAATTAGAGACTGCACAGCTCCTTCTTGCTGGTGTAATCATTAAATTGATTTTTCCAGTCTGACATGTAATTGTTCCAGCGATGGAATCCTGCTTTCCACTCTCGTTCTGCTTCATCAATATTTCCTGTAAAACATGAAATGGGTTACATTAATCTAAATTTGAATCTCTTTGTATGCTAATTGAAAAATAATTTTGATTATCAATGTCATCTGCTCTGAATATGTTATGGGATGGTCTTTTGCTTCTTTTCTTAAACCTGGAAGGACTGAAAATGCAGTGAGTAGCATTTTGTCTTTGGAAACAGAAAGGAAGGAGTGCAAAGATATCATTCTGGCAGGGTAATAATTATACTTTGGATTTTTTAAAATATATATATCTTTAATATATATTTTGGATAATTCTCCTGTCCATCAAAATCATCATTTTAAAGTCACTTTTTTTTTTTTTTTCTTTTTTTAATCCTCAAAATATTCCTTTGGTTCAATAAACCCTGCATTGAAACCCCCCACACCCTGAAGATTAAATAATGCAAAATGAGAGAGATGCTCGTAAAGATAAGGTGAAATCACAGTTCTGTTTAAGGCAACAACAGCATTTCCATTGTTTCAATGGATTTTAATGGATGTCCAGGACCTCGACCTCCCGTGGAATAAACCCTAAGTGTAAAGTATAAAGGATTCCCATTGTTCTAATGGATTTCAATGGATGGTTCCCATGGAATAAATCCTCAAGTTTAAAGCATAAAGGATTCCCATTGTTTTAATGGATTTCAATGGATGTCCAGGATCTTGACCTCCCACGGAATAAATCCCCAAGTATAAAGTATTCCCATCTTTTCAATGAATGTCTCCCATGGAATAAATCCCCAAGTTTAAAGCATAAAGGTTTGGAGCAGGACACTGTCTAATGTGCACAATGCCAACATGAAACCATCTCCTCTTTTCTTTCTCATCCCCACCTTTAAAGCATTTTCCAAATACGCCTGAGTCCCAAGGAAATATTTATTGCTGAGCTTGTTGTAAGCATGGGAGCAGAGGCTGGGGATGAGAATAGTCATAAAAATACAGCACTGCACAGGGTTCCCAGAGTATTTTATGGATAGGGATCCCTTCCTGCAGCCCTAAGAGGAGATGAACACCGTGGAGAAAGGCAGGAACATCCCAGACAGCACCAAAAACGTGGCTAAAACCTGCAGGCTCTATCAGTCACGGGTGCCCAACATTTTGTGTCAGCTGTAGACTTTAGGATAAAGCTCAGAAACCATTGATGATCTGAGAATCCTTTATTCATCCTGGACCCAGCTCTGGTGGTGTCCCACACTGGCACAGCTCGCTTCCAGAAAAACTTGGGAATGGTGTTCCCAAAAGCTCCCTGCTTTCTTTATGCTCCTCTGGCTTTTATGTTCTCCTGCTGAAGCAGAGCCCCATCCCTCTCCCTCCATAAATTCACCCCTTCCCCCTTTTTTATGGCCTGCCAGCGCTGCGAGTAGAGCTGGTGATGTGAAAATGAAATACTTCTGTGTTTTACACACTGCTGGAGAAAATATTCGGGAGAGAGAGTTCACTGATTCCCAGATTTAGCTTGGAGAAGCATCCAGTAATTTGGTCGCTTATCTGCAGTTTAGCTCAACGTTTCCAAACCTTTTTGGTCTGGAAATCCAGATGGCAATTTAATGAGACTTTGAAATGAGATTTACTTCTTGGTTCCAGTGAGACCAGAAATAAAACCAAGATTCTTTTTTCTCCGGGAAGTCCTGTACTCTTACATGCAGTCAAAAAGAAAAGTGTGAAGAACAAATATGGGAAAAAATGTCAATAAATTAACCACATCCTTCTCCCTCAGCTCCAAGTTGTAAATAAGCTTGTTTACAACAGAGATCAAAGGAAAGTCGAGATACTTAAATATTTTTTTTTCTGCAGGCCACAACTGCCATTAACTCAGAGATGATTTGGAAGTGCTGGTAACAATAAAATCTCATTTTCATTGCTGAGCTACGCAGATAAAACTCAGAAGCATGGGGACAAAACATGCACAACATTCTGCTTTTCTGACTCTAAGAACTCTCCTTTGCACACATTTAATTTAAAGATGTGGTCAGGGTCTCAGGCAAAGCCAAAATTTTCACATTAACTCAAATGGATTGGTAATTTAGTGTACGAAGCAGTAGCAGTATTATTTGGAGAAAAGTGCCTGAACTGTGTTTCTCATTTTGTTCTTGATTTTGAGTGTCCAGTTTTATTTATTCAGGCAAAACCTTCACTTATGAATTAAAAAGGAAACTCAGAAACCTCTCTTCTTTAATTATTCAAGTGTAGAGGTGTTTAAAGTCTGCCCAAAGACACTGGAATATCTCTACCATAGACACATCTTGAATTAAAAGTCAGTTCTGGAGAATAAATTATGGGGCTTTTCAGTCCTTTTAAAAGAGTATGGTGGATAAGTGAGCCAGCTAGACAAAGAAGACATCAAAAAATCCAGAGGAGCCACCATTATGAATCTAAAAGACAAAAGGGGGACAGAAAACACTGAAATAAGAACTTGGATTCCCATTTGTTTGCTTTTTTTCCCCCCAGTGATAAAATCCAAATTGAAGTCACAAGTCAGTGCATCCCATTATCAGCAACATCATCAATCTCTGGGAGGCAACCACCCATGACTTCCACGAGCTGACAGCTGGGAGGCAGAAAAGAAAAAGATTAGAGAGTCCAAGCTGGCCAATAATTACAGCTCAGAGCCCTGGGTGCCTGCAGAGCCACGGAGCCAGCAGCAGTGAAAACAGGGAATTTTCTGTGAGCCACTGGGGCAATCCCAAACTTTACTTTAATTCCTGTTAGCCCCGTGCAAAGCCCAGTGAGGCTGGCAAGGAGAAAAGGGGAGATTCTGCAGGCAATGAATCAGTGCTCTGAAAGGTTCCAGTTTAACAGATCAAAATTTTAAAAGGTTTTTTTTTTTTTTTTTTTTTTTTTTTTTTTCTGTTCTTCAGCAATGCCAGCGCAATCAGCTGGAATTTCCTCTCATTCCTTTTATCCCTTATTTTAATGGTGTTACAGCCAAGTTAAATTTATCACCGTGCCATCCTTTGAACTGCTGGATGTGCCAATAAAGTGCTAATCTTAATGTTAACACGCAAAAATACTTTTGGGTTTGGGATAAAGGCCATATAGCTGTTAATTAATAAGGGATGACAAGTTAGAATTAATTTCTGCATCCTCAACAGCTCATGATTGCAGGTACCTGCAAATTTCTGGGTTCAGTAGTATGATAAATGCCACAGGTTTATGCTGTAGATTCTCATGGTGAAAATTTCTTCTCAAATGCCCAGAAAGGAGGAAACAAATAATATCTATATTTAATATTCTTTAATCACACTCTCTGGATATCAAAGCTTTGTTAGCTACAGCAGTATATAAATTTCCACATGTGTTTTTTAAGGACTGCAAGATCCTTCCTTTTATTTTATGAGTTCTTCCAGAAGTCAGCAGAGCTCTCTGGTGATGAATTATTCTAAGGGCTGTTATCTTTCCAATGACATGGAATGAAATGCTGAAAAGAAATCAGATGGTTCAGTACAGAAACTTTTTGTTCATGACTGCAATGAACAAGTCTTTGTTGGGAGGTGTGGTAGCACTGGTGAGGTTACTTGAGATTAATTCTCATTTCTTCATGTATCCAACTCTGTGTAAATCTAACTAAATTCTGATGGTGAATTTTCCATTTAGTCAATTTTTTAATATTCTTACCACCCTGCGTATTTATCTCTGCAGAATCCAGATACTGGCTGGAGGATCACAGCAAATACAACAATTTTTGTTGCTCATTGGTCAAGAGCTTGAACATTTCTCTGCCTCCACATTCAAGAAAAAAAAGAAAAAAATCTTCTTAGTGTGGTTTTAAAAACTAATGTATTTATACGACCAAGCTTGATTTCTTCATAGATGATACATGTTGCAGTAATATCAAATAAAATACAAAAATAGGTATTTGGCACACTAAGATAGTAATGGAGGAGTAAATGGAAAGTTTGGCTGCCTGCAGCGTTCCACAATCAAGAGGAAACGGGCTCATATAAATAGGAAGGGCTTTAAATGCATTAAAGGTTGAGTTGAGGAGGTAAAGCCTAACACAGATGCTTTTATAATTAACCTATGATTGCTCTAAAAGCTACTTAAAAGTCACTTACTGTTTCGTGTCCCTGCGGTGTGGCTCTCTCAGCAGAGCCAGCAGAATTCTCCTTCTGCTCTCAGGATGAAACGGGCAATGCTGGGTGCCCCAGCTCGCCCTGGGCTGGGTGGGGCTCAGGCTGTGCTCAGGAAATTGGGGATTGCGTTAAAATCCCTGCAGGAATTGTGTCTGCTCGGAGCTGGGAGCACAGCTCTGCCCGTGCAGTGTTTGTTACCAAGCTGGGCACTAAACTACAGCTTCTACAGGTTGTGTGTTTATTGGAGGGTTTATGAATTGAAACTGAGGAGAGGACACTGAGAAACCTTCCAAAATCATACTAATTACTCGAAGTTATACTTCATATATGGCTGTTACACTGGTGTTACTGTGAGAGCCTCATTTTTCCCTTATTATTTTCCTACCCCACAACCATAATAATTTAAAAAAAAAAATATCTGATGTGATTGCTTGAGGGAAATGTGAACTATCTAACAGTAAAGATATATATTTCTCCTGTATTTATCTGCCTCAGGGAGCTTGTCTTACCCAGCCTGTGATGGGAACAGGCTGGTTCAGATCCAGGACACATTTGGAACTGGCCTTTAAAGGCTTTAAATCCCTCAGTGGGTGGCAAGCCTTGGGCTAGGAGTGGGTCAGGAATTAAGCAAGGGGTTACCAAGCACATCCACAGCAAATCCTGATCACTCGACGCTGAAAAATTGTAATTTCTGCAGCATAAGTTGTTTTGATTATCCTCTTTGGGTTCTACCTGATAGAATTCTTCTGTGCCTAGGTGAACCCTACTTGAACTTGTAACAATGAGAACATAAAAATTCCCTACTTGTTCCCTGTCATTTTATATCACCTCATGTAAAGCAACCTTCTCTTCCTGAGAATATTTCATGAAATGAGTAATAGAAACGAGAGACCCTCTGAAGAGGAAATCTCTGCATTAATGGTGTTCACCGTCCTTTGGGCATAAAAGGAGAGAGAAAATGCAAAATAATATTTCAGTGAAGAGAATTATTGCAACATAAGCTATTATGTCACGTTTGTACACAGGATTGTAAAGGGTTTTCTGTCGGAATTGGATAATGTTGTATGGGGAACATAATGGAAATACTCTGGTTTTATTATTGCCATGTTTCAAGGACTGACAGATGATACAAGACAAGGCAGTGCCACTTGTTGACAGCACCCTTGCCTCAGTTCTATATTTGGCTCCAGACACGGCGATTCTTCTCTTTTTGCTAAGAATACGCTCGCAGATTTCTTTTAATTAAATTATGCAAATTTATGTCGCGAATTACCCGACGTGGCACGGCGACGCATTTATGTCTGCTGGCAGATCCTGGGCGTTGCTTCATCATCCCTGAGCCCACAGGACCAGGCAGAGCAGCTCTGCTCTCCTCCAGGACGTGCTGAACTCCCGGGATCTGCTCCCTCCTGCTCCACCCGGGCTCAGCTAAGCTCAGCCTATCCGTAGGATCCACATTTTTCCCCTGGGTTTCCCAGCCAGGTTCAAGGAATATGTAAAAGTGTTCTGCTCTCCTGGCTCAGCACAAAGTTGTCAGAATCTTTGAAACCTCCCTGAAATGCACCCGTAATTGGGAACGCTGTGATTTTAAAATCACACAGTAGGCTTCATAAATTATTCATTTTACCTACTGATTTTGCGTCTCTTGATTTAATTGAAAAACATCTGTTGAATTGAGAGGGGATAAAAGTTGAGCCATAATACAGTCACAGACTCAGATGAGGAGGGAATAAATTATTTCAGAAGGAATCATCTGTGCACCATGACAGTTTACATATTTTTAAGGCTTACGTGTTTTTTAAGATGAGCATTCAAACTGAGTCTTAGAGAAAGATTTTAAATTACTAATTAACATCTTAAAAGTGTGTATCATTTTTGAAACAAGACTTCCCCTCAGTCAAGCTGCAGAATGTGATTCCAGAGCTGCAAAATCTCTTTATAAAATCAATTCCTTTTGAAATCCAGAGCACAGGGGTTTCACCTGTTGCTGGGCTTTGGTAAAACACTGCCATCAGTTTTTAAAAAGTTTGGGTCTTCTGTGTCCAACTGACCTTAAAGTTTCAAACAATTCTATTTTTCTTGGCAGTGAAATCTCATAAATCCATTGTAGACATGGCCAGGCACAAATCAGTTCTGTTTTCTACAGGCAAATCCTGCAGCCTCTGGGTTGTCAGCAATGACACTCCAGAAATAAAACCCAGGGCTCTCACGTGAGCTGGGAACCAGAATCCCCTCTTGGCAGTGGCAGTGCTCTTCACATCCTCAGGGGATCAGTTGCATAAAATAGAATCCCATAAATAATAGATAATATAAGCCAAATATAACATCCTATAACGTCCCACAGTTTATACAGAGCATCTAAAGCCTGCAGAACTGCCAGTGCAGTCTCCCTTAGCACTGATTTCCCTGCTCTTCAGCACCCAGGTGGCACCAAGACCCTTTCAGGGGGTACCAAGGAACAGAGGCTTCAGCTCTCAGTGCCTCACATTGTGGCTGCATCTGAATTTTGGGGCAGAAAACTCCATATCACAGAGTCCTGGCCCTTGGGGTGTCCTCAGGTGGGGTTGTTTCAGATAACACACAGCACAGACTGTGATCAGAAGGTTAAAAATGACTCATTTTACTAGGGATGGCTCTCCCTTATACACAATTTTACACAGACCAATGTGATTGGTGAAACAAATCTCTTTGCAAACTTCTTCAATCCCATTGGTCAAACCAGAGGGACATCAAGAAGAAATCCCTCCTGCCAGAAGGAATGAATAACATAAATATTATTACAAAAACATTCCATTGTGTTTATCACACTTTCCTGGGAGAAAACATCAGAAAACCAAAACATCAGGAAACCAAAACATCAGAAAACCAAAACATCAGGAAACCAAAACATCAGAAAACCAAAACATCAGGCCTGAAACCAGACTACACCCAGGTTTTGTCCTGGTACAAAGCAGGGTGGTGACCCCAAAGCCAGGAGCACAGGGCACGTCCTCAACACAGCATGGACAGTTTTATCCAACCCCAATTTAGTTTCACCCAACTGAATAGGAATATAAAGATCAGAACTGAATTATCACATTAACATCCAGCAAATCATCCTTGCATAGAATTTTCTTATAAAAACATCTAGAAAGGAATTATTACCTGTCATTTCCACGACTTTGGGGAAAAAGTGTTTCCAGAAGCGACACTGCTGAGCTCGTAGTTTTGTCAGTACCTGGGAGGTGTTGGTGCTCAGGGTCAAATATTTCTGCTCAGTACTTGTGAAGACTGGCCATCTTACTCCATTAGTCAGGGTCCCATTTGGAGCTCTAAATGAGAAAAGAAACAATTGATTTTGAATGAGAAACCACCTCAGCACACAATAAGGCGTGATTTGGGTTCATTTAATGCTGGTTCAGCTTAAGTGTGTTAGTTTGGAATGACTGATGTGTCATTTTGGAAGTAATAGGGGGAAAAGCCAGATAAATTTGATTTACCTTCATTTGAAGAAAAAAAAACAAAAATCATTTTCAGGTGTTCTGGGTTCATCAAAGGGAGAAACTTAATAAACGATCATATTCAAACAGCTTTTTGAATCTGGAAATTCTCAGAGAAACTGTGAATTATTGAGAATGGCTCTAGAAGTAACCAGCCTGCCAGTCTGAGAGGTTGTGTGGTTTATGTTTTAGTGTGAATGCCTTTGATCCCTTCAGATGGACAAAGAGATTGGAATAAATGACTGGGATAAACATGCAAGTAAAGGTAGAAATAATGTCTGAAGTGGGATAAGATCTGTACTGGGAGAGAGAATAATTATTCCTCATTAAGAAGGAACTGCCATCCCAGAGGTGTGTGGAGTCCTGCTTGTGGAGGGCCAAACAGGAACAACCTGAAATCCTGTGGAAACTGGGAAGAGGTACAGAGGGCTTGACCCTTTATACAACCAGCTCTGCATGTGAAAGGAGCACAGCTGCTGGGATTAAAAGAGTCGTGATAAATATTTATAATACAACAGGATTCATAAGGCTCTAAGGACAGGCATCCAGATTTCACCTCCAGGAATGACAGTATCTGCATGAGGGGAAAAAATGTTTTAAATGTTTTGGAGAACAACAAAATGGGCAGCATTACATCAGGGAGCAAACAAAACAGAGCATGAATTTTAGGAAAACAAGTAGATTTGTGTTTCAAACAGTCACAGACCACCATTAGCTCAGAAGAGGTTAAGAACAGAAATTAAACATTTCATTTCAGTGAAAGCACAAGGAGCCATTTTCTTTCCTAGAAGCTGATATCAAGGAACCTGGGATTTAGGGCAGAGCAACAGTAACTGATGATTCCTGGTGGATGAATTAGCTCTGAGCTGACTCATTTGGTTCTCTGTGCTTTTCATCAGGACTCCCTGGAAGGCAGAAGGCAAAGAGGAGTCCAGGGAGTGGAGCCCATTTGGGATTTGCTTCCCAAGAGAGGGAGCAAGGCAAGAGGTGTGGGTGGGAGCACTCAGAGCACAAGATGCTGAAGGAACATCGATATCTCTCAGTTAATTCCAAATTAATCAAGTTTTCATCCCATGTTTTTGTGTTCTGGTGTCTTGGGCATTGGCTGCTTCAAGAACCAATGTTGGAGTAAGAGCATCAGGCTGTCATTTCCTGAACTGCTCCTTTCTTCACCGATTTTTCTTGACTAATTCAGCTCTGATTAACCCATGGCACCTTTTTTAAGTGCACATTTATTTGTGGCTCCTGAGAATGATGACTTAAGCAGAGCTGACTTGCACTTCAGTTCAAGATCAGGACGCTAATGGTGCTGTCAGTATTCATTTAACAGCTTTTATGCTATGAAATAAATCATGACATCCCACATTCTAATTTACAGGTGTGTGGGGGATTACACAATGCCTGGATGGCTACAGATGTATTTTACTCAAAAAATGATTGAAAGAACTGTCAGGTGAACACAGCACTTTGAAGCCCGTGAACCTGCTGATTATGACAATCTCTGCATTTCTAGGAAGTTTACTGTTCAAAGAAATGCCCAGTAATTTCCTCCTTGGCTTTATTACTGAAAATTTCCCAAGTTAAAAAGCAGCTCCCAGTCAGAGCAGAAGGAAGATCACAGGAGTATAATTTGGAACAAGTTATGATTATAACCTTGTTGTTCCCTCACAATTACTGTTCATTCCCTCTTACTAATAACTTCATGATGAGAATTGCAGTGCCCAGAATAGGCTGTAAAATTCCCTGTTCTTCGCACCAAATTCAAAGTCTAAAAATGTTCATACAGAGCAGTGGAAGCACAGTGGGAATATCTTCAGTGGGCAGACAGGAATCCAATACCCTGCACAAACTTGTCACTGCCCATTTAGGTTTGGATGGACAATTTTTGGTGATCAATTACAGAAACTTGTTTGTACTGAAAAAAAAAAAAGAAATGTTCCATTTGCATGGAAACCTCAATTCTATCATCTTTTATCAATTCCTTAAACCTCTGCTCTTTCATCTTCTGGAACTGCTTAATCATCTCTGCTTCAGTAATTCCAGTTTTGCCAGTAATTCCAGTAATTCCAGTGCTGGCATTGGGGCCTGATGGTGTGTCCTGGAAAGAGTTTGGTGCATCTACAGGACAGGCCTCTTTTTCATGGTATTGTCTTGTCAAATCACCTTTCTTGGACAAGATTTATTCAGAGAAGGCCTTAATTTTGTTTGGAGAAAATCATCAAATAGCATGGCTTGGAAGGGACCTTGGAAAACAAAACCTCCTGCAATGAGCAGGGACATCTTCAGCTGGACCAGCAATATGAGCTTCACTGAAGATCTCAGAATCTTTTCCCTTTTCTACCCTTTTTACAATTTCCAGGAGCAAGTCTTAAAACAATGAAGAAGTACAAATTTTTGAATTGCTCCCAGAAAAGAAATGCAAGACACAAAACCAAAACAAAACCAAACAAAGCAAAACAAAATTAAAAAATAAAACAAAACAAAGCAAAACAAAACAAAGAACAAACTCAAACCACCTGTGTTTAAACTCTGGTGTAAACAGGATTTGTCTCATTCCTGCAGCTATGTTTTCTCCTTGCATATGCCCTGAAATTATGGGCTGGAATCTCTCTACTCTTGGCACAGCAGCTCATTTATAGTAAATTATTTTGTTAAGATATGTCTTTAAGTGGAAGTTTCTTGGTTGTACTTGTTGTTACTTAGATCATTTGGGTTTTTCCATCCACAATCGTCAGTAACTTTTAGTTTTCAAAATTAATTTATAGCAAGTGTACTAAATTTGATATGGGCGTGAAGAGGGTTTTGGAAGAGCTTATTCACCAATCATTTCTCTGTATTTAATATTCATCTTCAACAGCTTTTGAAAGAGAAAGTTAATTTCATTCAAATGGAAAATGCAACATGAACAGAGCTCTGTTAATGATAATAAACATACATACATTACCATTCTCATTAATATGATCAATATAGCCTGAGAAACAATACCAGCTCACTGCATTTTTATTAATATTCACACAGCATTACCTTTACAAATGGTTTATCATACAGATACACAAAAAAAAATGTAATTCATCATCTGACTGGGTTTGGTAAACATTCAGGATATAAAGTACCTGGAAAATATTCCCTTCATTTTTGTGAGCAAATTCTGAATAGCAGAGTGAAAACTCAGAAAGCAAATTCCACCATTACCACAGAGGTTATCCTTTTGTGGAAGTAAATTGTATTTTGAAGAAGTCCAGAATGGAAAATATTCTCTGCTAAGCCTCCTGAAAACATGTTTAGGGTGCTTTAGGATTTACTTTTGTAAAACAAGTGTCCTGCAGTCTCACTTAAACTCTCCCAAGCTTTCACCATGATCCTGTTTATCTGCTCTCTTTGTGACTCGTGTGTTTCTCCAGAGGACAAGCAAAACAATCCCACATCTCAGTGCCCACTCAGATGAATGAAAATTAAAGATAATTCTGCTGCACCCTCCGCTTCCCTGTGCAGGAGGAACTGAAATCCAAATTGTCCCTCCCAGTGTGAGCGGGTTGGCTTCACCCTGGGTGGAACTGCCGATGCTCGTCTGCAGGTTGGCCCCTTTTTCTTTTAAAAACTGGTTTAAAGGCAGGAGAGAGGCAGTGAGAATCCCTTTTATTGGCTTTTGGGGTTCCTGGTGGCTGCTGGGCAGCACTGGCAGTCAGCTGGTTTCCCTGGGATGGAGTTTTATGGATTGTTGCCATGGGCACAGGAAAACCTGGAGGGGGAATGGCCTTAGAGGGAATAATGCAACACAAAAAAAAAAAAAAAAACAACTCCTGCAGATTACCTGCAGCTGCAGTAGAAAACCTCTGGGAATTATGGAAACACTCAGCCTAGCATCAAACAAGAGGGACAACCTAAAGTTTCACCCCAAGGGTAGCTCTGGGAGTAAGGGGCTCTTCTGCACATGTTGGAGGATCCTAAAGGTCTGCACCAATCAGGAGAACCTTTCCTCCTTTTTTCCCCCCTCACATTTTGGAAGAAAACATTTGGTTGTTTTCCCTCTTTCCCACAAGGACAGGAGGACTCTCCTAATTAGCAGGAATGCTGATGAGGAGCTGCAGGCTCTCCTGTGCTCCCAGGGACGGGAAGTGTTTGTGGCATTAGTCAGGCCAGCACAGCAGATGTCTCACATGATTCCTGCAGGCCAGGACAGGGGATATTTATCCCTGTGCTCATTTTCCCATTGCAGCACACTGGATGCCAAGTTATTCTCCATTTGGGTGCTGCTGTGGTCCCTGGGGGGGGTGACAACAGAAGGTTTTGCTCGGGTGGCACCATGGATGGGAGAAAAGAGTGACCTGTTTCTGAAGATATAAGTCATTCAACATTTCTCATATAATTGATTTAAATTCTCATATAATTGAAATTAAAATTCTCACATAATTATTCCTTAGTAAAGTGCAAAAAATCCTGATTTTGTGGCGTTTGAGCCTCACTGAGATTCCCACAGTAGGGAGAGAAAGGGCTCCTCTGATGAGCTCTGCGAGGCTGAGGGATGTGCAGACTCGAATGCTTCAAACTCCCTTTTTAATCAGCTGGTTCTGGGAAGTTCATTATGCCCTGCTGTGCTCAGCTCTCACTCCCAGATCACACACACGAGTCCATAATCCAGTGACTGCAAAGTGTCCCTGAGCCAGAGAGAAGGGAAACTGCTTTGCAAGTTCTAGCCTGGGTAAATATTATTCCTTCTGCTGATCCCTGAAGAAAGCAGCAGGATCCAGCTGGCAAAGTCCTTAACTGAGAGAAACTGGAGAAGAACCTTTGCAGCCAGGCTTTCTTACACCTTCCCAGGCTAAATAAAGCTCAGGATATTCCTTCCAGATTCCAGCCTGAACACAGCAGCTGCCTGTTTAAATGCCTTTAACTATAAATTATCCTGGGGTGTGCTATTATTACCAATATCAGTTTCAGGAAATGAAGCAACAAGCTGTTACTCCCATTTTTTTTTTTTTGTTGTTGTTTTTGTGTTATTTGTGTTATGTGCTCTTTGTTATTAAGCTTTTTGTTTGGTATTCTGCTCCAAAGAGCCTCGTGGAGCACCCATTGAGCTGAAATAATTATTGCCTGTGCACGTCATAAATTCCTGCTGTGCACGAGGCAGGCCTCAAGGTATTGGCCATAAATAATGGAGCACTGAGACATTTGGATGCAGGATGTCCTGCCTCAGCTCTTTGCTGAGCATTTAGGAGCTGGGTGCTCCTCCTGCACAGGAGCCTGCTCTGGTGCCAGGAGAAATGAGGAATTTGAGGCAGAGCTGAGGAGCCCTTCAGCCCCTGCCTGCATCTCTGAGCCCCTGGGCCCTGCTGAGTGGGGTCTCCTTCACCCTGAGATGCTCCAGCCAAGTTTGGGGCTGCTCCAGGAACCCCAAACTCCCCACAGAGCAGGGCTGAGCTGGGGTTTTGTCACACGAGGGCTGGAACTGTCCCACTGTTCTGTGGAAGGGTCACAGTGATGATTGCACCCCTTCTCCAGGATGGTGTGAATATTCACATTTCAAATTTACATCCCTTTTGGACAGACAGGAGAGAGGCAAACCTGCAGCTTAGTCCTTCTTTAAGCTGAAGGAACAGTTTTACCTTTTCCCCCAATGTTCCTTTAAAGTATTTTGTAAGATCCTTCTGCCCTTTTGTGTGGTATCAATTTCAGCTTTCAAGGGCCACTTTTCAAAGCTGTTATTTCTTAACAGTCTTGGCTGCAGGAAAGAATCGAATGGAACTATGGCTTTTAGTCTTAACTTGTTGAAGAGGGATATTTAGAAATGGAAGAAGGTCCTGAACTCCACTGAGACCTTGAAGGAGGAAGTATCTTCCATAACAGGTAAGTAAAAGAATAAGTAGACAGCAAGGCACACGGCACTTGCCCTTTTAGTCATCCTCTGAGGCTGTTTTATCTCCTCTGCAACCCCTCATGGCCTGGAAAAACACAAACTTACTCAGTATCTGAACCAGAATTATTCCCTGGGACAAACCAGGGCTTCGTCAGAAACAATAAAAGAGGAGAGAGAGAGAAAAGTGTTTTTATAGCCATAAACCTATTAATAGTGTGTTTTAAATTCCCCATGTCTTTGGTAAAATTTGTCAGCCCAGCTGGTTCTGAGAAAGAGTAAATACTGTGCTGGTGGATATTATTGCTGCTTCCATCCCTTCCTTTCTCTGCCATTAATAAAGTTCATCCCAGGCACTCAGAAATTGTTGGATAAATGTGTTCAATGCTTTTCTTATCTCTAGAGACTAAATTTGCAATTGAGACTGTGTACTTGATACTATGCCAGGATATGATATCTGAGATTTGTTTTCAATGGAAATTGCCCTAATCACTGTTCATTTTCAGGATGGATGCACCACAGAGCCCTGCACCAACCAAAATCCTCTGCATCCGTCGTGTCCTGATGGATTTCATCACAGTGGCATTTTTCTTTATATTTTCTACTACTGTTTTATTTCTGTGAGTGGGAGGAAGTGCATGAGTCACAAACTTTCATGACCATGTAATCTAGGCCAAATCGAGCACTGCTAAAAATGAAAACTGTTGGGTAGTTTTCAGGAGGGGGAATTTGTGTTACTGCTCCATCAGAAACAGAACCACTGCAGCTTCATGCTGGGAAATGTAAACAAGAACATAGAGTGCTCTCAACTCCCCTCCCAAATATTTTAAAATAATAATAATAGTAATAGTAATAAATACCAATAAATGGTAATAAATAGTAATAGTAGTAGTAATACTAATACTAATCTACTACTACTAATAATAATAGTATTTTCTTCCAGTATAGATTTTTTGTACATTTGACATTTAAAATTTTTTGCAGATTCCATATTTACAAGTGGAAGTTACATATGACTTCCTTTGATAAAGAAATTTGAATTATGTCCCATTCTTGTAACTTCTTCTGAGTTTGTTTTGAGCTGCAGCAAGAGGGAGAGCTCCAAATATCAACACATGGACTGGGAGTTATGGAAGGGTTTCTCTTGAGAAGAAATTACAAGAAAATTGATGAGGAGCCTGTTTAAAATTCTTCTCTTTAAAAATTGAGAAGGTTTTGTGGGAATTATGGCATGCAGACTACTTTATTACTAGGAAAAAGATAGCTGTTAAACAACTGAGCATTTCCAGTTGTACAGAAAAATCACTTGGAGGTTGCACCATGAATAAGATCCATGAAAAGCAGATATTAAAAAGTTCATTAAAATGAAAAACTTTGTTAAAATTAAAAATCACTGTATTTAAACAGCTGTTCCTGTAAGAAAAGGATTCCTCAGGTGTAAATCTGAGGTGATGTTCTTTAGGGTTTGTATTTTATGAAGTTAAGAAGTTCTCCTAAGCTCCTGCAAGGAAAGGTAGAGGACAGAGTTGGTGTCCAGAGGTGTCAGGAAAAGCAGAGAACGGCAGCTTCCAATTTCATGTTCTTACAGAATTGTGTAACATCACCAACTGTGAGCACAAAACGCCCAATTTCTCCCAACACTGCTTCAGATTCTTGGGGACAGAATCTCCCAAATCCCAGCACTGAATTTCTCACTACATCTCCCCACCACTGCCTTCCCCTGAAACTGATTGAAAACAGAATTAAACTCCATATTGAGCTCCCTTCAAAAACGTGGTGCTCGGTAACCTCTGCTGCTCCTCATTTCCTCTCCTCTCGCCTTTGCCCCTTCCCTGGAACAGCCAATCTCTGGTGTTGGGCAGTAAATTAAAATGTGCACTGAAAGGTTTCCATTCCTCCCACGAAACTTCCCAGCATCACTTCAGATTAGTGTTCCAGAAGCACCTGGAAAAATGGGGTTTGCAGACCTTTCCAACTTCCATTTCTGCCTCCTGATGATGGAACAGGGACTGTGCTGCAGAGAAGCAGCATGGAAGAAGAGCAGCCCTTAAAAAGGGGATTAACTGTGGGTGAACATGAGTTAGAATTCCTCAGTGCCTTTTGGAACCGTGTGTAAAATACATTCCCTCTGTAGTGCCTGGCTTTATATGTGAACCTGCCTCAGATACAATTCAGAATTAGTCCATGTGTGCCCTTCCTTCATTCCTCTGTTCTCACATTTGGCTCTCAGACATTTTCTGCTTTCATATTTCAATCTCTTTTTTGTCCTTTCCTCTCTGTGCATTTCTTGCTCACCTGATGTCTTACAGCAGTTACATTTCCTTCCCTTGCTTTTCCATTTTCCTTACTTCCCACTGAACACTAAATTATTTCCATGCAGGCTTCTTACACCCACTCCCAAATTTAAGGGGATGATCACACCATGGTTTTATTTCACTCTTGAAACGTTTATTTCTCTTCATGCCTCTCCTTTCCCCAGAATGTGTCTGTGCAGACTCTTTGCCAGGCCCTTGGGACAGCAGGGAACAGTGCAAGCTCTTCAACCTATCCCAGTTATGAGCAAAGGCAGAGCCACATCCAAGACTTGGATCCATGGGATCACTGAATTAGGCTGGAAAAAAATCTTTAAGTCCAGCTGCTGACCCAACACTGCCAAGGCCACCACTGTCCCATGTCCCCAGGTGCCACATCCACGTGGATTTTAAATCCCTCAAGGGACAGGGACTGCACCACAGTCCTGGGCAGACTTTACCAGGGCAGGACCTCCCTTTCCATGAGAAATCTTTCATAATATCCAACCTTGGTGCCATTTGAGGCCATTTCCCCTTGTCCCTGGCTGTCCCCTGCTGTCAGGAGTTGTGCAGAGCCACAAGGGCCCCCCTGATCCCCCTTTTCCTCCAGGCTGAGCCCCTTCCCCAGCTCCCTCAGCCCCTCCTGGGGCTCCAGCCCCTTCCCCAGCTCCATTTCTTGCTCCAGCCCCTCAGATCCCCCTCTCTTCAGGGCTCAGCCTCGCTGATGGTTTTGGTCCCACAGCCTTTGACGACTGAATTCGAGCTCTCCCTGCTCCACAAAGCTCTGCCAGAGTTCCAGGCAATCAATCCTCTGCATCCCAGCTCTAGGTTTTAGCTTTGTTCTCACTCAAAGGCTCCTACAATATTTGGACATTTCCTTAATAAGATGTTCTGCTCTCCTGTTTGAAAACAATGGTTTGACTCATCTGTTGGAGGGAGCAAAACCCACTGCAGAATCTGGACAGAATTTGCTGCACACGTGGAAAGGAAGGAGACGCCTTCTTGTAATTTGCAGTGTTTGTAATAAAATCAAACCAATCTCAACAATTTGTATCCCAGACTTATTTTCAAATGATGTCTGAATCAAATACTCCTGGTTTCAGTTTTGAGATTCAATGACAGCTTGTCAGCTTGCAAGCTGGAGAGAGAGAGGTGCCTGCCAAGGTGAGGTTCTGGTTACTGATATTTTCCATGATCCACTGTTTCCTATTAGTTTGCTAAAAAAAGTGTTTCCATGGCTGTTTCTGAGTGTAACAATGGATGCAAACTCTGATTGTAAAGATGATGAGTCACTTTTAAGAACTCAGAACTGAAGGTGGAAAAACTGGAGTAAATTTTCTTCAAAATTACATTTTTTTTTTTCCCCACATTTTTTTTTCAAGACTGTAATTACTGAAATTCCTTTGTATGGCTCAGAAATTACTTATGTTAAAGAGAGTGAATGAGAGAGCAAATATGTCCTTTTGGGTCAAAATGAGAGCTTTGATTTTCCCTAACATGGGTAAGAAAGCCTTTCCATATACACTTTTGTATTTTTTGGGAACCTCTCTCCTGCTTTGTTCATACTTTTTTTTTTTTTTTTTTTTTTTTTTTTTTTTTTAACCCAGAAATGTTTTCTTCTGGATTCTTGACCTGATCAGGAAAAAAAATCACTTGCTAAGATGAAAAATTAATTTTTCTGGAAGGGTGTGAGATCTCAGGAGGAGGAGCCTCAGGGAAAGGCTCCTCTTGGTCCCCCTGAGCTCTGGAGTGTTTGAAGACCCTGAGAGGATCAAAGTGACTCCAACCCAAAAACTTTCCCCTATCCCTGAGAACACGAGCGAATCTCTGGCAGAAATACAGCCCACAGTAAATTTCTTCCCTTGAAACGGCTCAGAGGGACATAAAACTTCCAACTTCCTGAAGTACAAGGAAATTAAAAGTGGTTGGAGTTTTTTATTTTTATTTTTTCCCACTATACTCAGTCCTCCCCATACCCAGAGTATATAGGTCCCCAGTTCAAGTGCTGCCTGGACTCTATATGAGGCTCTTGGTTTTGTTCTCACTGCTCTGAAACTACTCTCTATAAACAGGCTGTGATAAGTTGGTAACAAAAGCAGTGAAATTTATTATGTGTCTACCAGTGGAACATCAGGGAAAGGCAATAATAACCAGACAAAGTGCTTCACAGCTTTAGTGGGACAATCAAAGCCTCACAAATTCCCCTAAAACATAGGAGGGAATATTTCAAAGGCTTCACTTTATAGAAAAAGCTGCAAAGATTTGTTTCAGCAGTTGTAAAACTGGCAGGGAGACAAGTTTTGCCCGTTTCCTTTTATCCGAAACATTTTTCACAAAGCCTTAAAAAATATTATCTTTGTGTGCTCCCCTTATATTCTTGCCTGAGTTTTCAGCTCATCTGATCTGTCTGGCTCTCGTCACTTTGCATCTCTCATCACTAAAGAACACAGTTACCAAATCTCATGGATAAAGGAATGCAAAAGGCACCCACGGATTTGGGATCCCATCTGGTTTTTAAGGATAAATAAAATTTCCCCTTCCCAGAGCTGGCAGAGCATCCTGGGGCTTGGGATTTGCAGGACCTGTTAGTGTCACCTGCCTGCTTTCAAAAGCTTTCTGAAGAATAACAAAAGTGTGGCAGAAAAAGGAACTTTTGAAATGTATAAAAAGATAAATTCCTAATTTTTTTTCATGAGTGTGGTTTAAAATCAAGTGCGCTGGGAAGAATTTAGGAGAAGGCCAATAAAAATTAACACTGTTGTTAAAATAAATGTTATTTCCACACAAACATAATCGTACCAGACCTGACCCATGATTCGCTTTCATTGACACCACACTCTGGTTTCCTGCTGAATCCAACCTGCCCATCTCTCTTTGTCTATCTGGTATTTTTTTAAATGATTTTGAGGCTACAAATTGCTATTCAACTGCCAATACTCTTAAATGCAAGAATAAGCTGAGGAGACCCCAGGTCAAGGTGAAGGGAAGAATTTAACTTCCAAGTGTAAATCAAGAACTTCGATTTTGGAATCTCTTCTTTCTTATAACCCAAATACTTTATTAGGCTTGATTTATTCAGGTATGATAAATCTCCTTCTTCCTTTGTTGGTAGAACAAGGATTTTTTCAGGGTATGATGAAAATGTTGCTCTTTCAAGGCTCAGATGTATGGAAAAATAAAAGTATTTTATGGAATGTCTCCATAGGATTGGAATGGCTGGGATATTTGGTCAGACTTACTTGATACCCAAATTCAGTCACAAAAAAGACTTTTTGAGCAGGATCTTCACAGACCCAAAGATGACACTATTTCCTGGCATCCAGAAGAAAAACTGGAGTCTGACAGCAGCAGCAACCCCAAGGTTCACAGGAGAAATGTGTGTTCCTGCCTCCTGCTGAACCCTCTGCATCTCCAGTCCCTGCCTGTATTCAAAACTAGAAACGCCTGTGATTTCCCAGATAAAAACAGTCAGTAATCACTGACGTGTATTTTCAGCCAGGATGAGAAATAGGAAGTGCCCAGAGCTTTGGGGAATTGCATCCACTGCTGCTGGGGGTGGTGGTGGGCTGGGAAACCCCCGGGCTGGCTGCCAGTGCCCCTTTAGTCACTGAGAAAAGCAGAAATCAAGGATTTCACACTCTGGGGATGCTTCGAAGGAGTCACTTTCTGTCCCTAACATCCTTTCTTTTGTCCTTACATGACATTAAGGATTTCTCACAAGTTTTTTTTTTTTTTTTTTGCTTTTATCCTCTCCCAATCTCTCTGTGGGGGAAGAGGGCAGCAGTGCTGTGGGGTTTAGCTGCTGGCTGGGGTTAAACCATGACAGAAACAAAAGTGCTTTGAAGCGCATATTTTTAATTTTTCTATCAGTATTTTTATTCCTCACATGATAATAAAACCCAGAGATCACTAAGGCCAAAGTCTGGGCTTGAAGGCTTCTCAGGAGAAGCAGCTCTGGCACCTCTGAGTCCCTCCCAGCCAGAAAACAACAGGAAAAAACAAGATTTCTTCCAGTTTTGTTGACTCTGCTCCATCTCCTTTCCTCTGCAGGCTGCTCTCCCCTCCCTTGTGCTTTTGTACTTCAGCACATTAGAATATTAGGTCAAACACCCTCACTAAGAAATGTGCTCTACGATATTTCTCATTTTTGCTTGATTTCCTCTTCATCTGCTGGAGACATCAATGGTAATTTTCCCCTCAGAGGTTTGCCCTTTGATCATGCCAGAGTTTCCTATAAACATTTTGTCAAAACAGGGCTTCCCCAGCTCCTTAGAAATATTTGCTGGGCTCAGATGTGCTGGGAAATAAAAGGATGGCTTATTAATCTTGGAATTATTAGGAATTTGCACACTCTGAATGATGGGATACAGAGCTTTAGGTGCCTCTGCTCTGGATAATGAGTAAAGGGTCACACAGAGGGTTAATCCTGATCTGATCTTTACTAACACAGAAATTGTTGGGTTGCTTTGTTTTTTCCCAATAGTGATGGTTTGGATCCTGTGCTGGGAGCTCAGGGAGGGTTCATGTTTATTTGCTGTTTGCTGTGGAAACCACTGGAAATTCAATCTGTGGGGTAATCTAATTAGAGTGTGAAGGATGATCAGAGGAGGTGACAGGACTGCCTTCCACTAACTTAAACCTGAATGTACCTTGTGTTGTCTAATTTTAGGAGCTGCAGTGACAGGAACAGCGTTTTGCAGAGCAGCTCATTGAGATTTATATATATGTATAAATCTACATAAAAGTTACATACATAAAAATTAAATATATACATAGTCCAGGGGAAACCAATAGTTCAAAGAAATGTAAATATCGCTGTGCAAAATCAAATATCAACCTGAATTTCTCTTTTTTTTCCACAGAGAAATTGTTCTGTGTAGTGGCAGGATGTGCTGGCTCTGGAGGAAGATGCTGGCTTCCTTCAGGGCAGGATGGGGAGCTGCAGGGTGGAACAAGGAACTTTCCCTCACCGAGGGCCTGATGACCCCAGCCCCAAAGGAACGGTGTCACAGCACATCTTCATGGGCAGGGAGTGTTCCCAAGCCTTTCCCAACGCCAGAATTCATCTTGGGAATCCACCAGATGCATTTTGGGCATCGGTAAATCGACCTCACAGCTCAACTGCAGACGTGGGCTCAGGCTCTGAGCAGAGAGGGAGGCAGCAAGAGCCGTGGATTCAGTTTTAGATTAAATTTTACAACAATTAAACCCATATGAAAGCACTATGTGGTGATGAGTACAGCTATTGGTACAGTTATTTTCTGAGTTTTAATATGCACGTTTCTTCCGGTAAGGGAAATATTTATTACAAGCCCCAGCATGTAAAGGGGGTGGCAGTTATTAAGATAATTAATCCTCCTACAAATCAAGGCAATCAATCAATCAGTCACACCCATTGATAAGTAAATCTGATAAAAAAGGGATGCACATAAAAAAAAATAAAATGCAATGATAAAAATCTGATAAAAAAGGGATGCACATAAAAAAAAAAATAAGCAGAGAGTTCACCATAGAGGATGAGGAGAAGGGAAAACACAGGACTGGCAGCCACCAAATTTGGGCTGTCCTGGAGCTGGAGAGAGCCCAGGCAGGGGGGGAACGTGGATTTGGGATGGATGGTGGAGCCTTTAGGAAATGGCAGCCCCAAAATGACACCACAAAGAACAAAGAGTGCCTGCCTCGGGTGGATAAAGTGGGAATGTCGGGCTGAACTGGGAGGGAGAGGTGAGTTACACCTGAAATTACAACAATGGGGATGACAGTGCTTAATTCTGGCAGGGAATGTTCCAACAAGGTGTGGGTGAATCACAGCTTTAAAGGTGGAGGGTTATCATTTGAGAAAAAGCACATTAGTGCAAGTCTCAAGGGTACAACCTGTTTGTTTAACAAAGAATTTTTTTAAAAAATAAGGATTTTTTAATAGATCCTTAATAATCAACCTCTATATGGAACAAAAATCACACAATGAATCTCACAAATTGTCAAACAAAATGAAAACCTGGAAAATGTAGAGTTAGAATCGGCAAATTCAGTCTAGAAACATTTTTTATAGTGCAACATTTTAAGTGGAATTAAGATTTAAAACAACCTAACAATGTTTGTTCTGGATTTTTAATCAGTGGAAACATTTTTAATCAGTTTCAGAAACATTTCAGTCCTACCTGTGTTTTGTGTTATGCACAAGGTTGGGTGGACTAAATGAGCACAGTGGTCCCCTCTGGTTTCTAATCTGTTCAAAAAATTAATTAGATCCTGTTCCAATGTTGATCTCAGCCTTTACAAATCCATATATCCTTGACAAATCAAACAAAAGGTCCACCTTAGAAACAGAATTAATGCAGGGTTTTAACATGAAACTTAAAGCAACGTTTTTAGAGTGGGAATTGTCTGCTTGGTTGTGTGTTCTCCAAGGCACAGATTTTTGAATATTTAATTTTCTCAGGAGAGAGCACAAACCAAACTTCTGGAAAAAGATACCTCCCTTCCCACCAGGCTTAGGACTAATCCTACATGGGTGTTGTGGTGGGGGCTGTCTTTGTTGCTGCTCTGAAATGTTTTCATTTCAAAGTGAGCATCTCATTGAGACCCCCCCAGCCCTGCTGAGAGGAGCAAAGGCTGCCTCACTTCTCCTGGCTCCAGCTGGAGAGGGGTTGGATTGAATCCATTTCATCCATTCCAAACACCCAAATGGAATATTCCTGTGTGCTCCTTGTGCAGGCTGGGCCACATTTCATCCCAGATGAGTGGACTGGAGCTGGATTTGTCCACTCACAGCGCACAGGGAGGAGAGGCTCTCTGCAATCCCAGCCCCTTCATCGTGTGAACAGAGCACACCTCCCTGTTACACACCTGAATGTTCTGAGCAAATTGCATCCTCAAGGAAATCAGGCTTTTTTCCTCCTACTGCTGGAAGTCTTTTCTAGTGGTTGAAATATTTTGTTTCTAATGCTTGAAACCATTCCCTGCCTTTGGAACAACCGCTGTCCTGGCAAAGAAATGTTTTGTATTTGTTTTTTTGGGTAGATAAACATCGTTCCCTTAAGCTTGTCCAATACAGGGAGCAGCACACCAACAATTTATATTATTAAAACAGTGCTTTTGTCAGAACTTAAGTGGGAATTCTGGATAACTGAACAATTAACCTGTTTCCAGCACTCCAGTCAGGCTCCAAACCATCACTGAAACACTCAAACTTTTTCCCCTGGCAAAACCACCCCCAACCAACCAAACCTCTAGAGCAAACTCACCCAGTTTTGGCAAAAGTTGCCCAGTATCTCATCATGGAGCGGCTCAGCAGCTCCTCAGCCTTGCTGTAGTTCACTCTCCTCTCCAGGGGCAGCCCGAACACAAACTCGATCTCGTAGCCGTGCAGGACCCCCATCCACTCAGGCCAGGGCAGCTTGGAGGAGCGGTGCTCAAAGAAATAGAAGAACACGTGGTGGCCCAGCTGGGCAAAGCTGCTGCTGAACTCCAGCGCAGGGCAGATGATGTTGTAGTCCCCGACGACGTCGTCGATGGCGTCCCGGTAGTGCTCCGGCCTGTCTGTGTTCTCCCAGTCCGTGTAGTGGAAGGTGATGGATTCCAGGGCCAGCTTGCTCACTCCTGGGAAGGCCAGGGTTAAAGCTGCCTCAAACTGGGTTTTGTTGATGAAGCCATCGCTGTCCTTGTCGAAGCCAGGCACGCCGTACGCCAGGAATGAGAGCCCTTCGTCTTTGTTCACACCCACCAAGATCTGGGTCTGTTTGAAATGGCCATTCTCCATCAACACCTCTGGCATGTCCACCAGAAAATCACCATCCACGCTCGGACAGAAATAGATTTGTAAAAAAGAACCACGTGGAACGGTAAAAATTTCATTTTCCAGTATTTCCTTCGGGTCTTTGCCTTGGAGGCAGAGAATGAGCTCTGACTCGTTGCTGGTGGGACACTGGAGCTGTTTGGCCAAAGCCAGGGCTCTGCTCCTGGCCTCAGAAGATGTAATTGCAGCCCAGGGGGCATTTGCAGACCCACTCTGCAGGATGGCCCTGGTGAACAGCGGGTGGCTTTCAGGAGAAAGGAGGTGATAGGTGATAGAGGCCGAGCCAGCGCTCTCTCCAAACAGAGTCACGCTTTTGGGGTTGCCTCCAAAGGCTGCTATGTTCTCCTGGACCCACTGAAGTGCCAACCTTTGATCAAACAAACCTGCATTTCCAGGGGCTTTCGGGTTTCCTGGCAAGGACAGAAACCCCAGTGCACCAGTCCTGTAGTTCATGGAAACCACAACCACCCTCTCCACCCTGGCCAGAAACTTCCCATCGTAGACAGGCAGGGCAGTGGACCCAGACTCGAAGCCACCACCATAAATCCACACCATGACCGTGGCATTCTTGGGCCTGGGAGAAGGAACCCACACATTCAGGTACAAGCAGTCCTCACTTAGGTTGGTTTTTGGGTTCCACATCTCTGTCCCAGCAAAGCCCGGGTAGGTCGTGTCTATGGGCTGGTAGCAGGAGTTGGCGTGTCTGGTGGCATCCCAAAGCTCTGCCCACTTCTCCCGAGGCTCTGGCTTTTGGAAGCGCAGCCTGCCAGTGGGGGGCTGCCCGTAGGGGATCCCCAGGAAGGCTGTCACTGTCCCCCCCAGCACCTGCAGGCTGGTCCCTCTGACTTTGCCCTGCCTGGTTGCAATGATGTTCTCTTCAGGCACCACCTTCCTGGAGAACATGGACAGGAGAAGGAGCCCCATCAGAAATCTGCTGGAGAGGCTTAAGCCATTTGTCCAAATCATGATGCCTGGAACAAAGTTCAAAAAATAAATTCAGAATTAATGTTGTGATATATCAGTAGCAAAACAGTCTGTTAAATAAGGGTGCAGGTCATCCCAGGGGCACTGAAAATAGGCAGGTGTTGCTACACAAAGCACAGAAGTTTTGAACTGTAAATTCTTGATGGCTATTTGTGTTGCAAAGATTGCATTCAGTATTTAGTATTTGGTCAGTACTTCAGAAAAATTTTCTTGCTAAAACTGTAGAACTGAGAAAGACAAACCAGGAGAGATGAAATCATCCAAGCAGGCTCTGACCACTGCAGATGAGTTACCTACCAACCAAAACCTTAAAGAATAATTTCTTTTAAGATCTTGGTTTTCTAGAGCATCCTGACCAAGTTTACAACCAGCAGTTGTAAATGAAGCAGTCATACTTCTATTATTTAGAACTAATATTAAAATGCTAAAACATCAGGGATTTTTGAATATAAGAAGAAAGTGCCTAAAAATTTGGGTACAGTCTCCTCTTTCCTTCCTGAAACTTTTCCAAGTGATAATCAGCATTACCTTAAAGCTAAGTTTATAAATGTTGATTATGTATCACATTTAAGCACCCTAATAATCTTATTTACCCCAACCTTTTCAAATAAAACCTCAGCGCCATCCCCTTGAAACTGAAAATTCACAAAAAGCCCATTTGCATAAATCCATTTCTATGGTTTACATATCTGAAAATGTACAACAAAGCTCCCTTCTATTTTTTTTTTCCCTTTTTCCCTGTCACACATTGCCTGCTCTGTCCTGTGCCTTTAAACAGGCCATTCTTTGTTAATGAGGAGCAGCAGAGTCCTTAAAAGGAGTGAGGATAATTTCTCTGGAAAATACAGCTGTGGCCTAATTTGAGCTCCTCCTGCTCGTTTGCCTGTTCTTGGAAAGAAAATGCAGCAGAGGGGAGGAAGGGAAGATTTTGTGCAAAGGGGTTCTCAACTTTGAGACAGCATCAAAGGAGCAGGGAGGAATCTTCAGGGACAGTATTTTTAGAATTCATCTAAACAGACAGAAAATAGATAAATTTTAGAGAATGTAAACATTTATGCTCTGGTTGTTTTGTTAAAATAAAACAGATGAGGTGGAGAATGGGGGCAAGACACTTCAGAGCTGGTCTTACACTCCACCAAGTCTTCAGCTTAACTGGCAGAAACCTGCAATTGTCCCCTTTTTTGTTAAATATTAAAGATGTATTTTGTCAGCTCCTCAAAACCCAGGAGTTTGGGACAGCACAACCCACCCTGGCACGGGCAGGAGGCTCAGCCACACATTCACTGGCTTTTGGCTCCCCTCTCTCTGTGCCAGGCATGGAATCATGGAATATTCTGAGTTGGAAAGGCCCCACAAGGATCATCCAGTGCAGCTCCTGGCCCTGCACAGACACCCCAACAATCCCACCCTGGGAGTGGTGCCCAAACCCTCCTGGAGCTCCCAGGGGCTCTGCCCATTCCCTGGGAGCCTGGGCAGTGCCAGCACCTCTGGGGGTGATGCCTTGGAAGGCTGAGCTGGAGCAGAGAGCAGGCAGAGCAGAAGGATAAAGCAGGGATCTGTTAAAAGGGATCGATTAAAAGGGATTGATTGAAAGGGATTTATTAAAGGCCTCTCTGGGCACACCTGGGCAGTGCCCACACCCAGGGGGAACCCAAAATGGTCCCAAAATGGACCCAAGGCACGAGGGCTCACACTTTGATAAGTTCTGGTCCTTTGCACACTGGAGTTCATTCTGCAATTACAGCTCCAGGTTATGAAGCTCCATCCTGGTTTTTAATTCTCACTTCACTGTGGGTTTTGTTCTTGGGGTGGAAGTTGTCCTTGGTCCCAAGCTGGAGAAGGAATTGTTTTGTCTCCCTGCTCTGTGAAGAGAGCTCAGCAGCACTGAATGTGAAACCTAAAACTACCCACTAAACCAGCCCAGAATCTGAAAAATATAAAAGCTAAACCTTAACGTTTCAGGGGAAGAACCTTTTCTGATACCCACCCCAAATCTCCACAGAGACCAAAACAAGAGCCCCTCTTTACCCCAGTTTGGTAATCCACTCCAGCCTAAATCCCACTGTCTTTGAGAGAACTGATAACTCACCCAGTTTGCTGAATATTTCCAGCCTGCTAAACCAACACAGATTTGGGATTTTTTTTTTTTTTTAACACAGCAGGTTTCATTTTAAAACTTTGTCACGAAGATTTAAGAGAGGCCATGGAATGGGAGGTGAGAAGAATGATTTGGTTTGCTCTGTAAATCTGTGCTTAAAAATTCATTGGTGTTGAGCGTCCATGGCTTCTCTCAGACCCTCTGCAAAGCAAACCCAAAATCCTGAGAAGCCACCAGATCTTGGAGAAGGATAATGATGGAGAAGAGCTGGAGGAAGGATCCAGTTGGGTTTTGGAGCACCCAGTAACGCTATGAGATGGGAGAAGTTATTTCTCTAAGTCTGGAGTTCACTGTTACTTCACTGAATTTGATCATGACCAAACCACAAGAAGATGGAAATAATAAGATATTCAAAATTTTGTCATTATGAAGAGAAAATTACTCTAAGGAAAGCAAGAGACCTTAAAGTTTCTCAAGATTAATCCATCCAGATAGTAATTAAAATTAATTCTCCTCCTGCACTTTCCTGTTAATTAAACAGAGAGAGGGGAGGGAAACAATGTAGCATTGCAAAATATAGAGGCAATAGTTTTAGACCATAATATTAGTGAGAAAAAAAATAACAAAAAATTCAATTCTGTACCTTTTAAATCATCTCCAGCATTTCAAAGAAAACCTCGAAAAACACAGAAGTTTTGTGCTACTGAATGAGAGGACTCATCTACTCTCAGGTCACTCTGCTAATATTAACAAAAGTAGCAAGTGATAGAGGATTATTAATACACCGTGAACGCCTGGCAAATATTACATTTAATAAGGATTTTAATGCTGCTTTAAACCAAACTCAGCAACGTAAAACACACCGAGCAAAACAAACATTACTTGATTATTACAACGAAAATAAAAGGGTCAGAAGATTGCTTTAGCTCACCAGCAGAGTTATATCACGCAGTGTATGTGCACATTTCAAAAAGCTGCTGCTGTAGTAGCTTCCCCCCAGCAAAAGTTAAACAGACTGCACTTTTACATTCTTATTCAGCGAGGGAACGCTATTTATTTCAACGCCTGCTTCCTCCCCCTCGCAAATCTTTACCCAGCCAAAAAAAAAAAAAAAAAAAAATCCAAAAAAAAAAAATCTATACACCGGACTACATAATCGCTACTTAAATAGGCAAGATGGTTGAATTAGCAAGTGATTTCTAGCTCAGCTTAATTTACTTAGCCCAGGATCGCTTGAATAATGCCAAGGTCTGCTATGCACGCTGCTCACTTGTTCCATTTGCAGAGCAGAGGCAGCTTCTCCTCTGAGAGCAACAAATGGGCAGAGCAGAGCATTTCCAGAGACCCCAATCCCTGCAAACCGCAAATCACCCTGGCAGGCAGGGGCGTGCAGGGAGAGAATCACTTACCCCGCTCCTATCACAAGAAACTACAAAGTTTGCAGGAGTCGGGATGCTGGGATCCCTCGGGGGAGATGCGGCTGCTGCTTTCTGCCTGCGAATTGGCCAGTGCTGACATTCTAATCCACTCTTTCTGACATGGAGCTCGCGAGAGTTGGCAGCGGAGCCTCTGCCTCCCATCCCACATCTGCTCCCAGAGCTGTGGGAATGCTCCAGGGACAGCCCCGGCACGGGCAAAACCAGGCGCGGGGCTGGGGGAACCCAGGGATTTGTCCTGTGCACGAGGCATCTCTTTTATAACACGCAGGAATGTAAATATAATAATTCAAGCTTCGCTTTTGTCTGGCTTACTCGCTCACCTGTAATTTTTCTCTTTATTTTTTCTGTATTAAACCCTCAGATTTTTACTGTAAATAAGTATTTATTTTTGGCTTTAACAGCTGTGGCAGACAAAACAGGAATGTGCCCTGCCTGGACATGTCAACAACTGGCAAGCACCAGCTGCATCCCTTGGCTCGTGCCCATCCAGGCCATGGCACAGATCTGCATTGTCCCCTTCTGATTTTAGGGTTAAAAATGGGACCCGCGAGGTGTCACATGCTGCTCGCTCTCCTTTCTTAAGCTTCAGGCAGGAAATCACCCGTGGTGCTGAGCACACCTGATATTCCCCCTTTATCCTGAGGTTCCTGAGCGTGGCTCCCAGCAGAATTCCACGCTGCAGGTGCAAAGCCAGGCTGAGCCCCGGCTGGGGGGCACAGCATTAAAATGCAAATATTCTGCAGGGTACAGATGGAAACAGAGGGATGGGGAAAAAAAAAAATTCCATGCACCACCCCTTACAAACTTTCTTGTCAAACCCCTTTCCCTGAGCCACCCCATGGAAGCAGGAATCCACCCCTTGGAGCTGGGACTGCTGTCCCCCAGCAGCATCTGCTCCAAAAAAAGGGATATTTTTCCACATTTTCACCTTTTTTTTTTCTGCTGTCCACATTTGCTTCCCCCTTTAGAGCCGAACACAATTACCTTCCCTGTTAAATAATCAAACTGCAGCTCTGCTTCAATTACACAAAAGCAATATTTGGCAATGCATAGGACAGGAATAAAGCAGAAATAAAAAGTTAAGGATGAGGTTTATAGACCTTAATATGGAGATTACAAGTGGGGTTTTTAAAGCCAGCTTGAGAATTAGTGTTTTAACAGAGGAAAGTTCAAGAAAGCAGGATTAATTCATTTCTCCTGGTAATTTCACTGCATCTTTAGGATCAGACCTTCCACGGGTATTTTGCATGGATATGCTGGCTGGAGAGAATATGTCCCATTTGAAACCTAAAGCAGCATGGCAGAGGTTGGAAATGGCTTTTTTTAGGATTTTTAGGATCCCATCATCCCAGGCTTTTTGAGGACTCCAAAATTCTATGAAAAATCCCTAAACTTTCAACACAGCACTGTCCAACACAGAGGGATTTCAGAATTCTTAACTGAGATTGTTAACCCAGCAGTTAAGAATAAAATAGGATTTTATATATACATATATATATATATATAAATAATAAATAATAAAATAGGATTTATATATATATATAAACATAATAAAATATTATTTTATAAAATAGGATATATATATCTATATCCTATATCCTATATCCTATATCCTATATATATACATACAGGTAATCCTATATCTATATATATATGATTATATATCTATATCTATAAATTATCTACAGAAAAATAAAAATTAAAAATTATAAATATTAATATTAATATATGAATATATATATATATATATATATATATATATATATATAATATATATATATATATATTATATATATATATATATATATATATATATATATATATATATATATATATATATATATATAATATATGTACAGGTAATAATAAAATAGGATTAATTCAGGATTATTCCAGGTGACAAGTCTTGCTGATCAGAACCTTTCCAGTGCAGGAAGCACTAAGTGGTGTTACTCAAACTGCGCCAGTTCTCCATGTTTCAGCCGTTCTCAGCCCATTTGGGGACATGGCCAGGTGACACACACTCCCTTCATTTCCGTGCCATCAGGGGGATGAATCATAACCCCCAAATCTTGTTAGAGGCCGCTTTAAAGCAAATTTCAGGTGCTCGTGACCACGCTTGTGCTCTCAGCCTCCTTGCCTTGAGCAGTAGAGAAGCAGCAGGAGATGCAAACACTAAAAATGCAGCTTCTGGCTTCGTCTGTTTTCAAGCGTTGTTTTTTTCCTTCCTTTCCTGTCAGAGCTGTGTCTTCCCCTCCCTGCTCCTCTCCAGAGAGCCCAAGGCACCCGGAGCAGCCTCCTGCTCCGAGGCACTGCTTTGCTAAATGCAAAATGTGGAGTTTTCTGACAAGGTGACCCTGGGAGAAGCGAATCCACGGTCTCAGGCTGTTTCCAAGGCACCAGGAAACTCCAAGTTCAGCCTTGGGGTTACCTGGATGTCTTCAGGTAACTGTCAGACCTCTCCACTATTGCCCTTCAGACTATTGTGCTGTGCTTTTAAAGAAAACTAAGCCAAATTCTAAAATTTTTTCCCCTTTAATTAAAAAAATTAACATATAAATTAAAGTTTCACAACTGTGTGCTGTGAGAGGAAACACTTCTTTTAGTTATTAGCTTGCTAAAAATACCTGTGTGAAAATTAGAGATTAAATACATTTAATGCCCTCAGTAATTGTGTGGAGAGACATCGTTTTCTCAGTGATCCTATGGGAGAATGGAAAAAAAGGAGGTGCAAACCAGTGGGTGACATATATTTTATACATATATATGCTGTACACCTACATGCATGTATGTATTTATACTCTTGTGGGTTTTGCCTTTATATTTTATAATATCTTTATCCATCTATCTAATGAGTTTTTATAAGGTTATGTCATTGTTTTATTTAGGGCAAGGTTCTTAATATCTAGGTTCTGTGGGCCTGCCCACCCTCCCAGGGAACAATTCCTGCCCCAAATCCCATCTAAACCTCCCCTCTCTCAGTTTGAAGCCATCCACCCTTGTCCTGTTGCTCTGTGCTCTTGTAAATTCTCCCTTTCCATTGATCTCCAGGACTTAGCAGAGCTGAGAAATCTTTGAAAGATATTTGGCAAAGCACCTATCTCAGATGTTTCTGGTGGAGAGCACGAGCCTTTCTCCCAAGGTGTTCCCTGACCTTGTACACGAAGAGCCCCGTTCACCAGTTTTGGTCCAGCCCTTCCAAGCCATGCACAGCTCAAAAACAGCACCTGGGCTCCTGCCAGGCTGACTGGGCTGAAAATCTTCACAGGTGTCACCTCAAAGGATGTCCCACACCAAGAGTGGGCAAGCCCAGGGAATATTTACACACTCACTGTCTGTAAAAGTAGGAAACACCCTTATTTTTTTTTAACAGCTGAGGGGGGAAATCAATAAGCAAATTATACCCAAACTATATTTGATGTCATTCCTGTGAAGTGTGGGGAGGCTGTTTCAAACTTCAGCTCTGGTGAACTGCCCTGGGAGGGCTCAGCTCTCTCGCTGGTGCCTGGCTGGATTTCCACGCCGAGCATCTGCGTGACCTTGGCTCCAAGTTCTGAGCAGAGAAACAGCCGTGGGGAGAAGGAGCAAAGCCGAGCTCCCAAAGGTCACCCTGCAGACAGGGGGAAGATTGCTGAGAAGGGGACAGTTAGCAGCTCAAGGGGTGGCAGGCAAACACATCAAAGCTGCGAGCTGTGAAATCTCCAGGTTAGAGAAGAGCAGGCAGAAGCGGGGGCTCAGCAGCAGCAGCAGCAGCAGCAGCAGCAGCAGCAGCAGCAGCAGCAGGGAGTTGCTGATGCTCAGCCCTGGGGCTTGCAGCCACGTTATTCCACGGTGAATATTGGAGATAAATCATTGCCTTGTCCTTCCAGCCCATCCTGCTTGCACAGCATCTCCTCATGCCCCGATGCAGTGACCCCAAAGGGTTGCACCTCTCAACCATTCCTGTATTTTTTCCTGATCTCACCCTTGTTAGGAGGCTGCCCACCTGTATAAGCACGATTTAAACCAGGGACCCCCTAAAAAAACCTGGGCAGGGGTGAAGTGGTGCTACAGGTGGTGGTAGCTGATGGTCAAACCCATCTGAAATTCTGCTGTTATTCTGTTTATTCCAAAAAGCCTCACCCCAGAGGGGCTCCCAGGACCAGCAGAAGTGCCCAACAATAGATCGAAGGGAAATTTGATAATACAGGAGATATCAGTGTTTCAGGTACACATCACAAAAATGGGTACCAATTTATTAAGTCTACAGAAGACACTAACACTCCTGTAAGCCATTAAACATGATTATATTTTCCCCTTATTGGTTCAATTATGATCTGCTGTACCTTTCTCCTTATTACTCTAATTATAGATCGGTATAATTTCCTCTTTATTAGCACAATTATGGTCTGTATTTGTATAAATGTCTTGGAAAAATCACTGTGAAAATAAAGCCAGTGAAGAGATAAAGGCACTGTTGTTGTTATTATTATTATTATTATTATTATTATTATTATTATTATTATTATTATTATTATTATTATTATTTATTTTTGTTTTGAACGTTCACATATTCTTAGCTCCTTGTGGTATTACATAATTCTGTATTTTGTCTCATAGGGATCAGGTTCAATGAAGAAAATAAAAAATGATTAATGTGTACTCAATATGACTTGCACACCATTATTGCAACCTGGTGTTTAGCTTGCAAGAGAAAAACTAATTAAATTTTAAGTTAGGTTTCACAGATTTCTGCAGACATTAATTAATTGGCTGTAAAACTTTTTTCCCTTTCTGTTTCCTGTTTCTTTCCCATAGATAGTAAAGCCTTAATTGTTTAAAATAAAGATATCTGAATTTCCATGATCACCTAACAACAGCAGCTTGAAATTCACCATGTTATGTCCTCCCATACCAAAACTCTGTGAATAACTAAGAAGTTTGGTGGATCAATGAGCTCATTTGAATCTCTTAGGTAGAACCTGTATCTGAAAAGTGGGAATTCTTCCCAGTCCTTCCAATTCTCACTTTTTAGGCTCTGTCTGACATGATCCTCAGTCTTTGAGTTTCTGCACTCACGAGAGAGAGATGACGCCTCTGATGGAAATGCCAGAAGGATGTTCAAAGGTTCAGCCCAAGCCACTGCAGTTCTCAGATTCCAATTTCATCCAGCACGGTGAGAATAGGAATGAAAAAATTGCTCCTGACACCAACACCTGTGGGTGGGAAGTTACAGAGGGAGCAAGGCCAGCGTGTCCCAGTCCCAAAAAAGGGTCACAGCTCCTGGATGTGTCACAACCAGGGATTTTAGTGGGAATAGTTGGGTGTTTGTCATGAGATAAAGCTCAGGTCCGGTGGTGCCCTGCCTGGGTCTGAACTTTGTGGAGAGGAGATTTGAGAGATCCCTGTGCAGCTGGGCTGCACCTTCCCAAAAGCTGTGCTCCAGCAGGAGGAAAACAGCAGGGATGGAGGGATTTAAAGGATGTGTGGATGTGGCACTTGGGGATGGTTTAGTGATGGGCTTGGCAATGCTGGGTTTGTGGTTGGACTTGATCTTTTCCAACCTAAATGATTCTGTGATGTGTTGGTCAACATCAGCACACACTTTATTTTGCCTCATCATCACAAAAAATATTCCAGAGCCATTTTCCCTTTGTTTTCTATAATTCCCAGTAGATTTGATCTTTCTGGCTTTTTTGTTTCATGAAAGAAATATAACTTTGGGTGTAACAGATGAAGACGTTGTGCTCATTTTGTTACCACTGAGGCCCCAATGCCAACCTTTCCAAGAAGTATAATTCCCAGCACATTTGAGATTTTATCTTTTTGGCTTCTTTGTTTCATGAAAGAAATATAACTTTGGGTGTAAGAGATGAGCCTGGAAGAGGCTATGCTCATTTTGTTGCTGCTGGGGCACCACATTCCGACCTTTCCAAAGAGCCATGCCCAGATCCCGTTGGGAAAGGGGCTTGGGAAAGCTCTTTCCCAGCAGAGAAACAAACTTCTCAGGCTGGGTGACTTTTCAGCAGAAGGCCACCTTGTCCTGTGGCCGTGCAAGTGTGGTGTAAGCAGGAAAATCTCATTATAAACATCTGTGCAAATTGTTCGGGGAGAGGCCGCGATGGGCCGGGAGCAGATAATCCATCACGGGGCCATCTGCTTGAAAAAGCAGCCCTGTCAGAACAGGTGGCTTCCTGCTAGAATACAGGAGACTCCCTCAGGTGTTGCTGTATGTTTATACATTAAGTACATAACGTTAAGTGAAAGGTAAGGTGATGTGCAAAATACGATGCTCAGTACGGATTTGGAGGGTACAAATCAAAATATTGAGGCCACATTGATTCCAAAGTTTACCCATGTAGGGCTGTTAGGAAATGTTTTATTACAGAGGAGTTAGAGTTGTCTTTCATCAATTTAATAACAGTGCATTCTGCTCATGATCATCCTGCCCTGTGCAGATCCCTGATGGTTCAACACCCCACAAACTTCTCTTTCATTTGCACTATGAAAACCGTACAAGTCTAAACCATCAATTTTTCCATTCCCTTGCCCTCTATCATGTCAGAGCATTTTAACTCTAAAAATGATCCTTGAGTGTTCTTTCCCTTAGCAGGGGTTGCAAGAGGTTGAAACAGGAAAGGGAAGCTTCAGTTCAGTGCTGGAGAACCTGGCAGAGCTCACGGACCTGAGCTGGGCAGAGGAGGTTCAGTGGCTGCAGGAAAGTTCTGATTCTCTGCTCATTTTCTCCCTTTTGCCTGGAGGCAGGCTCAGTACAAAATGCATGAAGAGAGAGTCCAGGGCCTGAAAGATTTTCTGTTTAAGTTGTCAGACCAAGGAACCTGGGAAATTGAAAGATGTGCCCAAAACCATAAGAACAGACTGGATTGCATTCAGACACCCAGAACCTCAGGACATCACCATCCTGTTTGGCTTGTTTTAAACACTGCACTTTTATAGCTGCAGTTTTCTAGATTTTCTCTCAATATATCACCAAAAATAGGGACCTTTTGATGGTAATCTCGAATAAAAGCATCATTTCCATCCGTTCTCCACAGTAAACAGAAGCCAGCCCTTGGGATTCCGAGGCTGCATTTTCTCGAAGTACCTACAGGCAATAACCAGAAGATGTTCTGCAGTATATTGATATTCCTGGGCTCCTTAGCTGGCAGCCACCCCCCGGGGAAGCAAACCCCGTCGGGATCAGGCAGCCCAGGAGCTGCCAGTGCTGCTCGCTGGAGCCAGCAGCACAGCTGTGAATCTTGTGTGCACCGCAATCAACCCCAGCGGAGGCTGCAGCGAGGATTCCATCTGGGAATGGGCTCGGAAGGCACAGATGGAACCTCATGGCACAAACCCCTGTGCCTTCCTTTCTGCCAAAGCAACAGCTCGCTCACGCTGGAGAAAGCCCACAGCGGGTGGGTGCTGCCCAGTTCCACGGGGACTGCCTCCCTGCAGCTTCCATAAAACAGAATCGCAGCACCATTAAGGCTGGCAAGGACTCTCAGTCTCTTTCCCAGTGCCCCCGGAGGAACAAAGCACGGTGGAGAGGACTTGCTCAGTGAAAGCATTCAAGTGATTTTAATTTTCGTGTTCGCGCAAAAGGGAAAAAAAAAAAAAAAAAAAAAAAAAAAAAAAAAAAAAAAGAGTAAATCCCATCACCAGCTGCTGAAAACATCGGAGATTTTGAATGTCACACGAAGAATTGGAAGTGCCTGTGGGGCTGCTTCTCTGATTGAGCCCATTTGTAGCTGTATCACAAATGAGCCGCCCTCCCCACTGAAAGGCCATTTACCAGTGGTTAGGATTTAGCCATTGAAAAGGGAAAAGCAATTTGCTCACCCTCCTATGCTGCCTTTCCTCTCCTTCTCCTTATATTTCACGCCCCCCTCCCCGAATTTTAGTCACTATTCATGTTGCCAAAATAACTCCAGCGATGTCCTTCCATGCAGAGGGTAAAATAATTCCTCTAGTAAATGTTAACAGCAGCCATAAAGCAGCAGAATAAAATAGCACCAAGAGAAGCAATCAATAAAAATCTGTACAAAAATTAAGTATTGGTGCATGAGATAAGAAAGGGCCTGAGTGTTTTACAGAGAAACCTGGAAGCTATTCCAGAGAAGATGGGCAAGGAGTAAAATTTATCAAATGTTGCTGGGATAATTAAAGCGGAACAGACAGGAAACAAGGTGTTTGACCAAAGGGAATGTAAGTGAATGGATCCAGCTCTTTCTGTGCTTCCCAAATCATTGTCTTCCTGGGCTTAGGTGATGCCAGAGTGTCACCATGAAAATGATTTTCAGCTAATTCTGAAACAAGTCTTACCATGATGGGTGCCTGGGCAGGGGGAATTTAGTTTGTGCTGAGCATCTGGTGCATGAGAAATGGGGCACAGAGGTTCTCAGAGTGGGATAAAAAATACAAAGTTAAAATAATATAAGCAAATAAAAAGCAAGCAGAAGTGCAGCGTTAACAGCACCAGAACCTTCTGCTTGGAAAGTTGTGCTGGGTCACTCCAGGGCTGGATTGGTGCAAGGAAAATCAGCTACGAGCAGCCACAGTGGGAAAAACCTTTCCATTTATATATAAATGGGGGCAGGAAGGTGGGACTCATCCAGGGAAAGCCACGAAGCAACTTCTGCCAGCACACTCAGGCATCCCCAGAGCAATGCCAGACCCTGGGAGCTGACAGAGCTGGGTGGAAGCGTTTTTGGGAAGCACTGAGGGACAGGGAGGAGTTTGCCTGGGACAGAGCCAGCCAGGAATGGGGGCTGGAGCTTTTGGCAGGGCTGGAATCTCAGCAGCAGGGAGAGCAAGAGGTGGGATGAGGGCAGGCCATTTGTCAGCAGTAATTTAGTGTATTACCAGGGATGTCTTCCCTTCATGGGGTCACTGAGGTTGGAAAAACCCTTCAGGATCCTCCCGTCCCATTCCCTCAGCACTGCCAAAGCCACCACCAAACCGTGTCCCCAGGTGATGCACCCACTCATTTTAGGAACATTTCCAGGGATGGTTCCCTTGCCTTTTACCCCTTCAGAGAGGAATTCTTCCCTGTTATCCAGCCAAACCTGCCCGGGGGTCACCTGAGGCCTCTGCTCCTGTCACTTCTCACCTGGAAGAGGAGACCCACCTGGGTGTGACCCCCTCCAGGTACTTGGAGAGAGTGAAATGGTGAAGGGCTCTGGCAGCATCAGGCTGAAATAAAGCCATCCTCACCCAGTTATTAGCATTGTGTCCCTCTGACACGATGCCTGGAGTGTTTCTCCACGGGGCAGCTGCTGGGGTGCATCATGTCAGAGCACAGATGGAGCTGTTCGTGGCTTTTAATGTGATCCTCTGGATCCTTCATTGATAAGCTCAAACCATTAAGCAAAGACTGAAAATTCTCTCCATTCACAGGAAAATGATGAAACTTCCAACCAGAGCATCCACGGATCCAGTGGATGCTGGAAGAAATCTGAGTTGTTATTCTCCACGTGTCCACCTGTTCTTGGGTTAATGACTGAGAGTTACAAGCAGCTTTTCAAAAATATAACCAGAAAATATTGCCGCTCATTTCCCTGGCAGACTGCTTGCATCACTTTAATTTAGGAAGCAAACCGTGTTACAACAAACACAGACACGCAAATGAAGCAAAAAATGGTGCTCGTTTTGTTGCTTTCCAAATTTAAGCTGACCTAAATAATTAAATACAAAATTTACAGCAGCAAGAACGCAATTTGGGGGACAAATACGGGCACGCAGTGAATTTGTAGGACAGAATTTGTTCTCCTCTGAGTAAAACTGATTCACCATCTGTGTGTACTGCAAGCAGCTTTCCCTTTGGGGGCAAACACAGTGCAGACCCTCTCCACTGTCCCTCAGTTTACCATGGGCAAAGGAGCATTTTCCTTTATCCCAGCAGGAGAACTGGGATTGTTTTCTGAGTGGGTGTTTGACGCTCACTTGTCACCATTTTACTTTCTCCAAGAACCTGGAGGGGGTGACACCCAGGTGGGTCTCCTCTTCCAGGTGAGAAGTGACAGGAGCAGAGGCCTCAGGTGACCCCCGGGCAGGTTTGGCTGGATAACAGGGAAGAATTCCTCTCTGAAGGGGTGAAAGGCAAGGGACCCATCCCTGGAAATGTTCCCAAAATGAGTGGGTGCATCACCTGGGGACACGGTTTGGTGGTGGCTTTGGCAGTGCTGAGGGAATGGGACTGGAGGATCCTGAAGGGTTTTTCCAACCTCAGTGACCCCACGAAGGGAAGACATCCCTGGTAATATATTAAATTATTGCTGACAAATCCTTTGTGTTGACGCGAGAACTTGGAATAACTCTGTGGAACAGCAGGGGAAGGAGAGCAGGGAATGAATCCTGTCAGTGCTGTTCCCAGCACCCAGGGCAGGAGGAGATGTCAGCTGAACCCAGCGGATCTGAGCTCCCCATCCAGGCACCAACAAACCCAAATCAGTGTCTGAAGGGATGGGTAATAATTACAGAGTGATCAAAGCACTCCAGGCAGGCACACCTGACATCCCAGTGCTTGCCAAGGATTTCTAGAGACCTGGAAAATACCCAGGATTCTCCAGTCTGCAGCGGGATGTGTGGGAAGCTGGGACAGCTCCTTCCCGGGGTTTGGGTTCTGTCCATGGTTATGGTTAGCCCAGGCACAGCTCAGCATCCTTCCCGGGGCTGCTCCAGAGGGATCCAGGACCTGCATCCCCTCCCTGTGCCTCACTGGGATTCAGGGACAAGCTGGGAACAGCAGCATTTGGTCTTTGAGCATTTTGTCCTCTAATTCAGCACTCAAGGAAGACAATTCTTTCTTTTATTCTTTCTTCTTTTTTCCCCCCTCATTCTACACTTTTCCAAAGCTCTTTGTATAATTTTTCAGAAAGATCCTCACTGGTGTTCAGAGTATTTTGTCCTATTTATGTAACAATGTGTTCCCTCTGTAATAAACCAAGGCAGAATAATAAGTGTTTCCGTGAATTTCAGCAGAATTCATACACGTTGGGTCACAAAAACAGGAGTGAAACTTAAGAGAAAGCTTAAGAGTCGGTTTAAATGCGTGAGTCACACCTCCAGTGGACTCCAGTGCTTTCCTGAGAGTGATTGTGAGTCATTCCTCACGCAGGGACTGGGCTAAAGGACAAAGAGGGAGCAGTGAGACACCTCAGCCTTCCGTGTGGAGACGATCCTACAGGAATATTCACTGCACAAAAATAATGAGACTTTTGCTCCAGAGCACTTCAGTCCTCCAGTGGCTTTGAAAATCCCTTTGCTCTCAGCTCCAAAGATACAGAGGAAATCAAAGGTTCTTTGTACCAAGCAGAGCAGGACTGAGCAGTCTCTGGTTTAGGTGAATAACCCAGACAGGGTTACTCCAGTCCTGGAAAACCAGAGTTACTCCAGTCCTGGAATATCAGGGTTACTCCAGTGCCTGGAATACCAGAGTTATTCTAGTTCTGGAATACCAGGGTTACTCCCAGTCTTGGAAAACCAGAGTTACTCCAGTCTTGGAATACCAGGGTTATTCCCATCCTGGAAAACCAGAGTTACTCCAGTCCTGAAATACCAGGGTTACTCCAGTGCTTGGAATACCAGGGTTACTCCCAGTCATGGAAAACCAGAGTTACTCCAGTCCTGGAATAGCAGGGTTATTCCCATCCTGGAATACCAGGGTCACTCCAGTGCCTGGCAGTGCCCAAGGCCAGGCTGGATGGGTTTGGAGCAGCCTGGGATGGTGGAAGGGGTCCCTGCCCATGGCAGGGGTGGCACTGGATGACACTGAAGGTGCCTTCAAACCCAAACCCCTCTATAACTCCATTATTCCATGAAAGAGCCTTGCCCAGTGCCAGGAGCAGTGCCAGCACAGGACTGGAAACCCCTCTCCAGTCACAGTCAGTGGCTTTTGTCCCATCCTGCACGATCAGAAAAGGAACTGAGTATGTAGTTTTGTTCAGCACCCACATCTGCATTGCTGGCAATCACACAGCCTGTGCTTCACAACCAAGCAAAACAGCAAATGTAATTAATGTTACTTGGAAATTCTCTCTGAGCACGTTTGCCACCCAAATCATTTCACTGCCACCTCAGAAGCTACACTCTGACCAACACCACTTACCCTGAAGACACACAAGAAAGAGAAGAAATATTATTATTGGTGTCTGAATATTCAGTCCATGTAAATGCACTATATACTTTGCTTGGCTTTGTCATAATACAAAAAACAAGGCAAACTTCCAATTTTTTTCTGCTCACACTTTCCTTTTGTCCTTTTTTAATATTTTTTCCCCCAGATTTTGCATAGAACATATTGCAAGATGTTTTGTCTCGGTTATATCCCTCTAGTTATTATCTTGAAAGCAAAATTCAGACATATCCAGCACCTTGAGGTTTCACAATCAGGGATGTTGGGAAGGACCTGTTACTTCATCTTTTTTTTTTGCATATGCCCTTGCAGTCTGCTGTTTTCTATTTATTCTGAAAACCTCGGGTAAAATGGAACCTTACAAATGAATTAATGAGGACAGGCTTCAGTTCTGTGCAGGCACCGAGCTGGGATCTGGGAAAGGGAAATTCCTGTGCAGACCCTGATGCACTGGAATAACCAGAAACCACCAGGTTGTGCTGTTGCCCTTAAGCAATGCTGTGCTCAGCTCCTGGCTGCGGTTTCTCTGGGAAGACCCTGAAATCCTGGAAAACCAATTCTCTCAGACCCATTTTCACTTGTGATTATACAGCTCAGGATTTTCCCCCCCGATTTTGGCTCGCTTTGAAAGCCACCAGCAGTGTTTGCTGGCCATGGAATTCGGGTAGGGAAAAGAATAAAAATAAACAGTAAAATTAAGAGTATTTGAATAATGAAAATGAAACAATAGGAACGAAATAATTAAAAATAAATCAGCCATCAGCATAGCCTTAGGATGTAAACACTGCACAGCTCATCCAAATAGTTTTTAGTTTTTGATAGTTTATACCCAACCTATTTATTTTTCTTGCAAACTTCTAAACAAAATCAATTTTTTCAGGTATCCCATTGCACATTTTCTAGCTAAACCACAGCTAAACTGAGCAGATTTGTTTCCACATGACTGAGCAACTCAGACAGTGGAGAGACCCAGAGTTACTTTCCCACTCTGTCTGACTAAAGAGATGTGCTAATTGCAAAGGAGTAATAACAGTTCTCATTAAATAGAGAATATTCAGGAATGGCCATGCAGAATCTGAACAAAGGTAAATCAACAAATCATGGAATCTCAGGATGGTTTGGATTGGAAGGGATTTGAGGATCATCTCATCATGGCAGGGACACCTCCCACTGTTCCAGCTGCTCCCAGCCCTGTCCAGCCTGGCTTGGGGCACTGCCAGGGATCCAGGGGCAGCCACAGCTGCTCTGGCAATTCTATTCCCGGGCCTCACCACCCTCACAGCCAGGAGTTCCTTCCCAATATCCCATCTAAACCTCCCCTCTCTTGATTTAAAGCCATTCCCCCTTGCCTCATCACTCCATGTCCGTACAAAAGTTCCCTCTCCACCCTTATTTTAAACCCTCATTCAGATGCTCAAAGGCCACCTAAAGTCTCCCCAGAGCCTTCTCTTTTTCCAGGCTGACCAATCCCTGTTCTCCAGCCTTTCCTCCCAGCAGAGCTGCCCCATCCCTCTGACCACCCTGGTGCCTCCTCTCGTGTCTCTCCAATTGTTGGGGAGGTTTGCAGAAGCACAGAATTACACAAGCAGAACTTTCTAGCCAACCAAACCCTGCATCTCAGTAAGTGATGTTTTTGTCCCCTATTGCCACCCAGAGGTTTTTCTTCCTTGAATTCATCTGAGCATTTTTTTGCCACCTTGTAAACATTCAGCATCTGGAACAGCTGGTGCCAGATCTTAGTGAGAAATGCCACGAGCTGTGAAAAACTTCCTTTCAGTGTGCTCCTGAACCCACCACCTGCCAGCCTGATGTGATAAGGGAAAGAACAAACCTGGCAAAGATTCAAGGCTACATCCTGATTCTTTCCCCCAGCAATGCAGGTGATTGGATAAAACCAGATTTAGGAGTTTGTGACATGACAGCTGAGACCACCTCACCACCCAAACCCAAGCTGCCACCCCAAATCTTTAAATTTAGAGCAAACAACTGAGAGTCACATTTGGAGATGATTTAGTTGAATTTACATAACTAAGCATCTGATTATTCTCCTCTTAATATTCCCAAAGATTTTAGGATTCTTCCCCACCTACCCTTGAACTTTTTCCCTGGTGCTGAGGAGCTTTCCCACGTTGTGTGCTTTCCTCCTCAACTGATGCAACACCCACCATCCCCTACCTTCCCTCAAAGCACTCCAAGGAAAAAAAGCTTTTAGCTCAGCATGAAAAGAAGGAGGAAGAATCCTTTTCTTTCATGCACCTCGGTGGGAATACAGCAGATCAGGAGTTGTCAGAACACAAGGAACACAACTCCGGTTATTCAGCTCCCAGGTGGGATCTGGGGCTGTCCTGGCTTGCAGAGCACCACTTCAGTAGCAGATTATGTGCTGCACAGTGGTTTTCTCTCCTAAAATAGTCTCCCGAAGGATACAACCAGATTTTTAGCTGCTGAAATTCACGGCAGCACTTCAGAGCCTGCTCCTGTCCATCTATTTCAGCGAGATGTGAATCTGTCCTTTCACAAAGAGGGTAATTATATGTTGGATGTTCTCAGATTTCCTCCTGTCTAAATTATCGACAAGCAGCTCCTGCTCTGTGGAGTTCAGAGTCTCAGATGGGCTGAAAAATGCGAATATTTAAACTCCAGAATATCTACAAAGTGGGGAAAGAGGGGGAAATCCTCACCCTCCCTTTGGACTCATTCAAAATCTTGCCCCACCGATCTGTTGGGTGCTATCAGGAACATCCACAGAACAAAAGCAATCTGAAGGGGATCGTCCACTGGTGGTTTTAAAAGGCTTTTGACCCAATCCATCCCCAAAACCTATCAGGGAAATTTGAAAACTGCAGGGTAAAAGGTAAATTTCTGCCACGGATTAAAAGACATTGGCAAGATAGGGAAAACAAAGGAGAAGAAAAAAGATCTAATTCTTGACACTCAGAGAGGTTAATGTGCAGTGCCCCGAGATTTGCTGCTGGGGAGGATTTTTTTTTTTTTTTTTTTTTTTGTCCCTTTAAATCCCTGGCATAATGCTAGAAGTCCTGGCTTACTCAGCAAATATTCTTCACTTCCCTCCTGCAATAAATCCTTGTGCTTGCTTCAGCCCAGGCTCCTGAGCTGCTGTGCCTCAAATTGTAGCAGCACCCCCAAGACAGGCAGGGCACAGGAGGAGGGAGCTCAATCTCCATGTAGTTCCACTTCATTAGAAATATCCCGAGGGGGCAATCTGTATTACTTGTGATTTCTCATAAATCAGAACAAAGCCATTTTTCCTTTTAAACATCCTGCCAGTCTGAAGCTCTGCAAGGTAGATAAAACATATTTTTCCCTTTTTTATATATTAAAAAAAAATAAAAATAAACTGGGAGGCATGCTGGTGCTGTGGAAGATGTTGCTGCTATGTGTGAATGAATGGCATCAAAAAGATTCTTTAAGTCCAAAGTAAACTCGAAGGTTTAAGTGATACCACGCATGTGTGCAGATGTTCAGCATGGAAACAAGCCAGCAAGTGGAGCCAACTGGAAAAAAACAGTGCAGGAACTTTCATCCAGATGAAGATTTATGAGTCTACCAATAGAGATACTAATGGATTCACAGGTGGATGTATGACCGTTAAAAAAACAAACAACTCAGACAAAGTGTCTGCTTATTCTTCAAAACCACCCAAAAATGGTTAATGTTCTTCATGGCAAAAAAATAAAGCCCAAATAAATGTTTGGTGTTATTGCACATCCTCTTGATTTTGAATTGTTTCAGTCGTGAGACAGAAAAGGTGGGAAACCTTCCGAAGGAGCAGACAGGAATGTCTGCAGGGCAGCGAGGGCTCTGCAAAGTGCAGAAGCAGTTTTACACAAGGGGCTGCTGCTTTTTGCCCATTTCAGCTGTGCAATGTCCCAAAAGCTGCCAGGCTGCGTGGGCTCAGTGGCCAGAGGAACCTGGCTCAAATATCCTGAGCACATGGAGCAAGATAAAAATCCTGAATTGATGGCTGCTCGCTGTTCAGAACATAAATTGATTAATGGTCAGTCCAGCCACAAAGTTCTCTTGGAGGTGTTATTTCACAGGCACCACGACAGAAAGGAAAGCTGAATATTTTATTTCCATTGTCACTTGATGAAGTCATGATTCTCTGAAAATCAGCTGCCCTAAGCCAGCCTCATTGATATGTGGGACTCTGGAATATTTCCATTTGCATTCTAAATAATGCTGCCAGGTGGAGGACACCTAAAACACCTCATTTTTCTAAAATAATGTTTGGGAGCTCTCCCAGCTTGCGCAGAACTTTGGAGGATAATGGAGAGCTGAAGTCAATAACTGTATTTTCTCTCAGGTTTTGTGTAGTACATGCAAAGAATTCACCTTCTATTCAAGATAAGCAGTTGGGAAGTTTTGGTGATCCCCTATGGAAGAGCATTTGACAGCCACTCTTGATTGGAAACTTTACTGCCCTTTCCTGATAAATCTACTCAAATCTCTTTTTATTATAAATTTTACAATTTTTTCTCTTTCTTTATGTTGCACTTATGTGAAGGAAATGCATTTCTAAGCCACTCCAACTTATTTTCAGCTTTTGGGGGGATAAGAAAAAAAAAAATTACTTTCTCCCCATCATCCAAGCAAACTTTGTGCAGCCTGTCCTTATTTGAAAGCATCACTCTTGAAGTGGAAGGATCAAAAATATTGCATCATTATTTTCATTTTATTTCTTTGAGGTCAGGCTGGTAGAGCACAGGTCATCAAAAATGATAGTGCCACCAAGACATAAAAAAAAGAAATAATCTCTGTAAAATACACAGACACACAGTGGAAACTTCTGCAGATACAATTTCTCTTCAAAAAGCTGCTTTATGTAATTCCATATTGACTGAAAGGATTTGCAGGGGAAAATACATCCAAATTAAAATCAGCCACTTTAAAAACATGGAAAGAAAATTGCTGTGTAACAGCCACGCTTCTGCCAGAGAAACCCGAGTGTAGAAAAGGGAAGAGAAGCTTTTCTGAGGGTTTTACAGCTGGGAAAGCCTGGGAACTGCATTCTTCAGAATTCTTAGAAATGCAATGATTTGCTGCTATTGCTCAGTGAAACAAGAGTGCTGCCTCTGGAAAAGGGTTTCTGCAGAGATGGAGAAGCTGAGGAGCTCTGGAGCAGCCTGGCTTCTCCAGATCCATAAAATGGGATTCATCCCAGCAGGACGAATGCAAAGATTGACCCAAGCTGCAGTGCAGGATCACAAGTGTTAATCAGCTGAGCTACCTGCAGCAGGTAATGAGTAATTTAATTGTGCCAGGCCTGGCTGCTGCAGGAGCCCTTGGGGTCAGCTGGGAGAGAAAAAATATGGAAATATAAAAGCTAAAATCCTAAGGCATCAGTACCAGCAGGGCCTTGGTGAGCTGTGACCAAGGATTTTCTGCAAAGAGCCTCTGAGGAGCTTCCCCAGCAGAAGCTACACCCAGGTTGGACCCAAAATGGACCCAAGGCACGAGGGCTCACACTTTGATAAGTTCTGGTTCTTTGCACACTGGAGTTCATTGTGCAATTACAGCTCCAGGGTATGCAGCTCCATCCAACTTGGTTTCCTTCTCACTTCACTGTGGGTTTTGTTCTTGGGGTGGAAGTTGTCCTTGGTCCCAAGCTGGAGAAGGAATTGTTTTGTCTCCCTGCTCTGTGAAGAGAGCTCACCAACACTGAATATGAAACCTAGAACTACCCAGTAGAACAGCCCAGCATCTGAAAAATATAAAAGCTAAAACTAAGGCATCAAGCTGATCCAGTGGGTGTCAGCCCTGCCCGTGGCAGAGAGGACCTTTAAGGTCACTCACCACCCAAATATTTGTAGGATTCTTTATTTTGCTTTCAGAAAGGCCCAACACCACGACATTTTCAGCAATCAGTTAATTGTCCTTTGGGGTTCCCACAGAGGAGGAACCCCCAGTTTCCTGCTAAACACCTTTAATCCCTGCTCTAGGATTAAAACAACCCAGCTCTGTTTTTTTAACCCTGGCTCTGGGTGCAATTCCCTGGTTTTCCCAGACTCCTGGGGCTGGCTGCAGCTCTGAGCACCCTCCAGCTGCTCTGCTCTGGTGCCAGCCACCATCCCAGTGGGACCAGTGAGGGCACAGGGCAGAGTCCAGGGCCAGAGGACACCAGGGGGGCACCGGGGCCCCTCCAGCTGTGCTGCTCTCCCTGCGCCCTCGGAAACGGCAGAGCCGTGCAGGGGGAATCCAATTGACCCAGAGATTTATGGGGACACAGCAGGGCTTTGTTTGTGCCCCCTCACCTGCCTGTCTGACCACATCAGCACTTCCACCTCGCCCACTTTTAGCCCTCTTGGATCTCAAAAGGAAGCAGAAAATCACCAACCTTGAGAGCTGGTTTTCTTGTCTGGCTGCTCCTGCCTTTGAATGAAAGAGATTTCCTGGGCCAAGAGCTGACTACCAAAGTAGCCAAATTATTTCTGCCCAGAACTGCTGGTTAACCTGTCAGATAAGCAGGAGGTTAAGGAGCCAGCAGCACCACATGACTGCAAGGATATGCTATTTTTTATCTGTAAATAATGTGCTGAAGTAACGACACTTTGGCAAACAAGAGAATGAGCCACACACGTTTCTGCTCAGCTGTGTTTGCACATCTGTGCTTTTTCCACTTTGCCCAGACCTCTCCCTGTTATTGGATATTTTTTATAGTTACTGATAGGACCAGGGTTTTGTATTTGTTTGGAAATCCTTTCCAAGGTCCCAAAAAAGTTCATACATGTTGATTTAATTGTTTTATAAAACCGTCTGGAGTTTTAGGTCATGGGGTTGATGTGTCATTTGAGTGGAATTTCAATTCCATGTTGCTTTCATTAGAAATAAAGAAGCATTAACATCTAGAATAACTCAGTTATTCAGTTTTCATGTCTGGAATTGCTTGGCTCTTCAAGTGTGGGACATCAGCTCAGTGAGAAAGAGCTGGCTCTGCTCAGGGAGCTGCTGGGGCACTGAACTACTTCCTTTTCCACTTCCCATTTTCTGATGAAAAATAAAACAGTTGTTTGGGGTTTTATTTGTTTGTTTGTTTCTTTAAATACTATTTTCTGTGAGCAAATTAATTGAATATAAAACCTCCAGAAAGGAAATGTCTGAAAAATAATTCCAGTTGAAGAAACTCCGCTGTGCAGCTCTCCTCAGATCTGCAGTGTTGTCACTCTCACATTATCTCCTGATTGTAATCTCAGCCCTGTGTGAATTTACCATCTGCACTTCAAAACCTTGAGTCTGAGCCAGTTATTTAATCCTGAGTTTTGGCCACCCAGAGCAACCCAAGGAAGTTCAGCAGGACATAACCCTTGGCTGCCTCCAGCTGCTTACAGAACCCCTCCCAGCCCAGGGAGCAACTCGTTATCACGATCTTGATCCCATAAAACGAAACATTCGTCATCCTAAAAGGCTCAAAGGTGAGCGTGGCCAATGCTGACGAGAGGAGTGACCCTCAGGAAATGCTCAAAGCCAGGCTGGAGGAGATAAAAGAGCTCAAGAGACTCCAAAGAAGTGTCCCCTGTGGAAATCCTGGGGGAAGGTGATGGGAGCAGTGTCTGAGCAGGCTCTGGGAGCAAAGCTGGGCCAGAGAAATGGGTTTGAGGGTGAAAAACTCATCAGGAAACCGGACTGGAGTCTCTCAGTTGTCATTTCTGTTTATCTCTGCATTATAGAAGAAAATATGGCTTGGATCATGTAGTTTTTCAGTAAATATTATTGCACCTAAGAAATACTTCACTAATGCCAGCAGTGCATTATTCTATATAAGTAAGAGCTGACATTTTTATTTTGATTATTAGTGTGTGAAAAATGTTCCCTGAGAGCGTGGTATTTCACCTCTGAATATCTGATTTTTCCTGTGCACATTAAGACAGCTCTGCCTTTCAGTACTGTAATTTGGAAATATAATCTACACACGCTTCACAAGAATTTACTGTCTCTCTTGATCCTTGACCTGTTTATATAGTAATTATTAACCAGCTTAATTCTGAGAACTCTGCTCGTGTTATGTTTTTACACAACATATCTTGGCATGATAAAATGATGCCTCATACAAGTCAAGGTTGTTTTTGCTCAACCAGAACAGCCACATTAATTCTAAATTCAGTGTAAACAAGAAGCAGAATAAATGTTTTCCAAGTAGAGGAACAAACCTGGCAAGGAATAAAACACATTCATGCTTTTAAGATTCATAATACAAGTGTGCAGAAATACAGAATCTTGGTTTTCAAGAATGTCAGGGCATTTTACAGCCCATGGTTTATGTTTTCCCTTGAATTTTGAGCTAATTCTTTACTTAACCAGCCTTAATCCTTAATCTGTTTCTTTCCAGGTATTTATAATTTGTGCATATATCCGAGATTGAATTTAATTTGAGTCTGAACTGGGACTGATCCTGAGTGTCATTTCAGGCAAGTGTAAATCAAGCAGTGCCTGAATTTACTGAGGAGGAACCAGCACAGAACCCCCCAGGAGCTTTGACTCCCAGAATTGTGGGGCTCCCTTGATGCCAGTGCTGCTCTCAGAGTTTGTATAAAAACCAGAAGAGTTTCTGCTTTTAATAACTTATTATTACAGGATTTCTCACATCAGTGCTTCCCTGACTTCAAGGGAGTCACCCCCTAATCCACACTCATAGAAACCAAACACACCTTCCAAACTTGCTCTCCATAAAATATCTTTTCCAGGCACCCCACCTTCCTTTTCCAGGATATTTCTGATATTCAGCCTTTCCCTCTGGACATGAGGCTGCAGAATGGGACAGGTTATCCCAATACAGGTCTCAGCAATGCTCTGTGGACAGATGTCACCCTCCGGGTGTTGTGTCCTTGCCTTTCCTGCAGCACTGGACTGACACTGAATATTCAGCTTCTCATCTCTGATTTCTGCAGTGCAGGACATGTTGATTTTCCAGGCATAAATTTATGGCATTGTAGATGTACAAAACGCCTTTAGCTGTAATAAAATATATTGATTTATACTAAGACCTGGAAAACCTTCCCTAGTTTTTCCTAGTCCACATTTCATCGTGCATTAGTATCAAATCAAGACAGAAATGGCCAAGAAGTATTTTTTAATGTGTTCCACCATAGACTGTGGCAGTGTCTAAAGACTAAAAACTGATTTAATGTTGCCTAAGCTCATTATTGGTCATTAAAACTGGTACTAAAGTGAGTGAAGCCCTGTAATTTACCACACACTGAAATATCCCAGGGTATGGATGCTCCCCCAGTGTAAAGTCATGTTCAAATCAAAACGAATAAATATGGGATCACTTACACCAAGTAAGAACTGGAATTTCCCATGTTTACAAATATTTAGCTGTATTTAAAATTGCCTTTTTCACACTGAAAGGGAAAAAAAAAAAGCCTTCCTGATTTATCATCTGAATTTTTTTCTTTGCTTCCTACATTTGATGGAGAGCTGAGAAGCAAAATGCAGGGGGTGGAAAAAGGCAGGAATTGCTGGATAGAAATAGCTCCCTCCCCTATCGAGGACTGTGTGATGGAAAAAAGTCAGATTTTTATATTTTCCTCTTTGATTAATATTTTTAGTCAAACTCTTTGCTAGGAGAATGAGTGGGCACATGCAAACAAACAAATTTACTAATGGCCTCTAATGTTAGCAGCTTTGGAATCTAAAGACCTAAGAAAAAAAATGAGACCAGAGAAGAAACCCTCCAGAAAAGGACTTTTATACCACCTGTAGACAGTATTTCTAACAGAAAAAAAAAAAAAAAAAAAAAAAAAAAAAAAAAAAAAAGTATTCTGAGATTAAAATGAGGTAAAAATGTCCTCTACTAATAAATCCTTGGGTTGTTGCTACATATATCCCCATTTCCCACCCCAGCAAAGCTTTTTTTTTTTTTTTTTTCTTTTTTTGCCTGAGCAAAACCCAAAGCAGTTTGAAGATATTGCCTTGAGTAGCCCATTTGAGAGGAGGCTGTGATCTCAGCCAGACAGGGGTGGGAGCAGGCTGCACAATCAGAAGGTATGAGGAGTGTTTATCCTTTATTAAGAACAATTTATCCTCTGATATTTCTGTATCTCCTGGTGTGGGCTTTAGAACACATGGAGCTTGCACGGGGAGAAGATCCTAATCTTTTCAAGGCAGATGCATTTCCTGGTGTCCTGGGGAATTGAAAAGATTCCTCTCTGCATTTCAATAGCTGGCATTCAATCTGAGTTTCAGAAATCCCAGACCGCAGGACTTCCATCTCCTCTATTATTCAACAGTTTAATATGCAGCATTTCCTGATATTTACATCAAATGTCTTTCTTCCCTCATAATATATTCCCTTCACCTGTTAAACTCACTCTGCCATGGAACAGAGTGAATAATTATTATCCTTTATACAGGCTTATGTCCTCAGACATTTGAAAGCTGTTATTGTGTTCCTGCTTAGTCCTTATTTGGCCAAATTATAACTACTTAATTCCCTTCATTTTTCTTCCCACTTCAGTTCTCACAAAACCCTTACATTTTTTATTCTGTCTCCTCTCTGATTTGCTGCCAACTTAACATCTTTCTGGGAGAGCATCTCCTGGTGCTGCCTGCAGTGGCCAGAACAAGGTTGCAGATAATCCCTGCTTGGGGACTGCCAGCCACGTCCAGAATCCTTTGAAGTCCATGGCTGCACTTCCATTGGATGCAAAGGCCACTGGATCCTGAACTTGCATTTTCCTTTTTATAATTCCTGCAGTTTCCTCCTGCTCTCTTATCCATTGCCACTCTTCCTTTCCCTAAAAGAGGAACTATTGCTCATCTTTTGGGTTACTCTGGTTTGGTGTTTGCAGATAAATAATTTCCTTGCCTTGATGAATCTATTTTGGCCACGTTTTATCCGTGTTTCCTATCCATCCTTTTTTATTTCCCTCTCCTTATTGACATTTCAAACCTTCTAGGATGAGCATAATCTGTGTATTTAATTATGATCTTGATTATATCTTTTTTCTAAGCCGTTAATGAAGATACAAAGTAAACTCAGACTAACAATCAGTGTGTGTTACCCCACTGGACATTTCCACCCATCTTGTTACCAGCTGTTTATCAGCACTTTTATTTTTTTTTTTTCATTTCTGCTTTAGCCAATATTCAACCCACACACCATTGTCTGCAGCCAAGCTGACTTGAATTAATTTTTCAATTAAGATTTCATGAGACACAGTGTCAAATGCTTTACTAAAATCCAAATATCTGTCAACTCCCATACTGAGATTTCTTCTGGTTTTATCTTATTTGGCTTTTTTCCCCTCCCTCCCTCTGTTTAGAGCTAATCCTTCATACAAAGACATCAACAACTCTTCCATGTCTGCACCAATTGGAAATTGTGCTGGTCAAAGGCAGACTGGAAGGGTCTGTCTGCCCAAAGCCCACCCAGTTTAGGGTTGGCAGAACGTGAACAAACTTTGCTCTCCTTCACTCTGCAGGGACTGGGCTGAGCTGAGCCTGGGTTTTCTGCCCAAAGCCTCTCTCAGATTCCCAACTCTCTCCATCACTTTAATTCACACGGCCAGAAAACCTCTTCTGCCCGTCCCTTACAGTGCAAGAAGCAGCAGAGGAAGCTGTGATTCCACTCGCTGCTTTTTATGCCAATGGGAGAAACCTTTCTCCAACTCCAGCCATGCCCTGGTGTGCCCAAAGTACCAAACCCAGGCTCCTGAAATCCAAGGGACTCTGACTTTGTACAATCTCATTGCTGGACATTAATCCTCTGGTTCTGCTGTTTTCAGAGGGACTAATCATGCAGCGAAGTGCTGCTTATTGTTAATTAAAAGAGTCTAGCCTGGTTATTTTAGAGCTACTCTATGTAGTGTTTAGACATTATTTAATGTCTAGTTAATTCCTTTCATTCACTGAAAATAGAAAAATAAATATTCTTGTCTTTTTTAACTCACTGTATCCTCAGTCTTTCCTAAGGAACTTTTATGTGGTTAAATAAACTTTCTGTGAACTTTCTTTCATACTCAAGTAAATTTCCAGCCATCGGGATGAATTTCTAATTAATTCATAGTAACCAGTTATAAGGTGTTCCCTCATTAATTCTGAAAGGGTATTACCAGAAAAGCATTTTATAATATATTCAAACTCCTGCCAGCAGAAAAGAACCAATAAGCAAGTTTTGAAGAATTAAAATGCTTTCTCCTTCCATGAGAAAAATACAGGAGGACTATCAACACCCAATTTTTTTTAGTAGCCAGGCACTTAGATTAATTAGTGAAGGATTATGTATTTCTTCTTAAAAATCCAGATTTGAATCTATGAAAGATTTAAAGAGGCTTTTGAATAATGAAGAAACTCATTGAAATTAAAGAAAGCCAATGGCTTCTATTTTATTGCAAACATATTTTAAGGCTTGACAACAGTTGCAGTGTTCCCCTAATTTTTGCTGTAAAAGGGAAGTAAACCAACTGTTTATTGTGGCAATACTTCATAGTGCCCTACTTCTGTAAATTGTCTTTAAGCTCTAGGGTAAGGATGGAACATTCATGTTTTTAAATTGGATACAAAAGCTGTTTCTATGCAGTGGCTGCTGGAGCATAAATCACATACAGAGACTCCCAAATTTATCCGAACACAGTGATGCCCAGCAGGCTGGGAAGGTTTTCCTGCCTGGCTTTACCTGCAGTGCCTGAAGCCTGTGCTCCTTTGAAATGTTCTTTAATGCCCAGGACACAGGCTTTGGAAACGCTGCGGGAAATTCTCCCCGAGGCAGCCCCAGAAGCTCTCAGAGCCATCCCCAAGTTTTGCAGGGTTTCAGCGTGGCTAATTTACAAAATCAATTGGCTGGCCGGGCTGGCCCCGGTGTCCTGGAGAGGACACAGCGCCCCACGGGCAGTAATGGGGAGAAAATGGCATTTATTGATCTGGCAGGGCAGGGCAGGGACACCGAGGGAGAGGCTGCTCCCGCCAGGGCCACCGGCAGGGCTGGCTTTGCCTCCTCCTGCAAGGACAGGTGGCACAGGTGACACAGGTGAGGCAGGTGACATGGGTGACACAGGTGATAGAGGTAACACAGGTGACACAGGTGATAGAGGTGACAGCAGGTGACACAGGTGATAGAGGTGATAGAGGTGACAGCAGATGACACAGGTGAGGCAGGTGACATGGGTGACACAGGTGATAGAGGTGACAACAGGTGATAGAGGTGATAGAGGTGGCAGCAGGTGACACAGGTGACACAGGTGATAGAGGTGACAGCAGGTGAGGCAGTGACATGAGTGACACAGGTGATAGAGGTGACAGCAGGTGACACAGGTGATAGAGGTGACAGCAGATGACACAGGTGAGGCAGGTGACATGGGTGACACAGGTGATAGAGGTGACAACAGGTGATAGAGGTGATAGAGGTGGCAGCAGGTGACACAGGTGACACAGGTGATAGAGGTGACAACAGGTGATAGAGGTGATCGAGGTGGCAGCAGGTGACACAGGTGACACAGGTGATAGAGGTGACAGCAGGTGAGGCAGGTGACATGAGTGACACAGGTGATAGAGGTGACAACAGGTGATAGAGGTGATAGAGGTGTCAGCAGGTGATAGAGGTGATAGAGGTGACAGCAGGTGACACAGGTGAGGCAGA